>CM061240.1:112503440-113755436 GCA_030848705.1 Heracleum sosnowskyi | reverse complement strand
TTTGTCTTTTTAAATTAAAAAGAGAGTTTAGAGAGCATGCCAACAAGTTTGTATTACAAAGGATGAACTGGACAAAAGGTTTTATTTTACAAAGGATGTTTTCTACGGAAAATGTCAGCTATCGATTTGATTTTAAAGTTGTCTTAATATAAATTTTAGATCTTACGAGATTGGAATAAAAACTTGATCGAAAGTAGGTAACAAAACTGACCAATTTATGATTTTGATGCTATAAGGATAATAATGCTATTACGGGGACCACGACTAATGTTGTTTTTATTTGAAATAATATATGGTAGTACATGTATGGTAGAAAGATGCAGAGCGTACATAACATAACATATGTGTGTATTTAATATGTACTAGTATATGATAGCATTGATTTTGATCTACTACAAACCTAATTCTACATTAAAGGAGCGTGCATGTACGGTCTACAATAGCAACAAATAAAAACAAGGGACATGCGCTAGGCCAACTAATATACGTATATGTTACTCCCTTTGTCCCACCTATTTGTTTTCATTTGGGTTGAGCACGGAGGTTAAGAAAAAATAATATAGTGGAAAAAGTAGAAAAGTGAGTTAAGTGATGGGATCAATCAATTGTATAAAGTGAGGATAGTACAGAAAAGTAGTGGAAGTAGTTGGCTTTAGGATTCGTATTTCTTGAATTACATTAGTACATTATTTTTATCTTCAACAAAAAAAGAAGTAAAAAATTATTTTTATATTTTATATTTCTGTGGAAAAATAAAAAAAAAATATTTTATGTTCTAAAATTGAAATATAATAGACTAAAATACAAATTTAAAAATGACCTGAATAAACATAATGAAATTAAATATATTTGCAACAAACAAATCTATATATTTTACATCAATTTGGAATAACATAATCCCATAAATTGTTCTACACAAATAACATATGGACAATCATCTGAAAAAATCTGAATTTAAATACTAACGAGTTATTATTATTATTATTATTATCATCCTTGTCATTATTCTACTTAAAAACATGAATATTTTTTAAAAATATATGCATGACTTACTTTTTAATAATCTTGATATTTAGTTACTTTAAAAATAGCAAACAAACCTTTTAAAATTGAGTATCAATTTAATTAATGAAATCTAACAAACATAAATCATGTAGTTATTTTGGATAAGCACTCTCCTTTACAATAACATTGTTATTTTATACAGATTAAATTTGTTTTGGATGAAAAAAACTACATGTTATGTTTGATTTTTTTAGCTTTATATGAATAACTTTTATCTTTTGTTAACAAGAATAAAAATTATTAACTAAAAAGTAACTACTTAATTAAAAAAATTAGCCGGCTAAAGTCTAAATTATACAAAATAATCTCAGCCCTAATGATGTGCAAATTCATAGGACACATATGAAAAATCATGCATACATTTCCGTTTACCGAAAAATCAAGAAATCATTTCGTTTTAAAAGATGAAAAGAAAATGAATGCATGGAAAATGAAGGTGTTTACTTGGAAAAGAAAAACTTAGTGGGGAATGGAAAGCAAATCGAAAGTCACAACTCTTGGAGTCCGGAACTATAGCCTGACCTAAGAAAGAAATTCAACTGTCTTTAGTGTCTAAAACTATCAGAGAAAACAATGACCGTGGGTGGGTTCATAAAACAACATACCCAGAGAAGAACAGAAGAAGATTCACCTGATGATCCGAGTTTCTTTCCCCCAGAAAGATGAAAATGAAATGAGGAGTGGATACTTAAAGTATTGCCAACGGTTGGGATGGTAACGTACAGGAAAGAAAAAAACGACTAAGATGATGCCACATGTTTTAGGGTACGGTTGTTATATGTAGATGTGTATATATATTAGTAGTACAACTAAATCAGATGTTACGGTAAAAGATTGCTGGCAACCTCACATTGGGTGTGTGGAAAAGATGGAGTATTGGTTCAACTGAAAACATTTAAGTCTGTCGCTGGGTGGGGAGCAGCTAAGCATGTATGCTCATCTCAACACCTTTTTCTTTTTGTGGTAATGAGTAATGACTTTATGTTGTGAATTGTGATGATATATGTTTCTGGTGTTGAAAAACATTTTACTAATGTTTTTTGGACAGAACTACATGGAATTTAATTAGGTCCGAAAAATTATGCAACGTGGAGTTCATTTTCTTGTATTGTTTCATTTGTGTGTATTTTACTCTCACAAAACTAAATGATCAAGATGATGGCACTAGATATAGGATGAGAGAGCATCCCCACTCCCCTCCCTCTAGATATAGCCTGACTGGCCTGAGAAAGAAATTCAGCTGTCTAAAATTATCAGAGAAAACAATGACCGTCAACAGAAGAACACAAGAAGATTCACCTGATGAGATTGTTCGCCAACGCAATGAATAAGATGCTGGAGTTGTTATGAGTGTAGAATTTATTGAGTCTAAGTCTGCCTTTTCATTTAAGCAATCCAAAACTTGCAATCCAAAACTTCTTGTGAGAAAAGAAATATAGATTAGTTTTATGTAACTTAAATTTAATTATACATTTATTCGCATAGGTAATAAAATATTATTTAATTATTACAAAAATTGGGATATAATATATAAAAATAATGTTTTTGGTGAGTTTTGATGTTGTGTGCAACAACAATGCCAACGAGGTAAAAAAAGTAATGTTGAGCTGATTTTACTGGACTAGTATGTTAAAATCTAGTGAGGCCTTTTATAGTATGGTAGCTCCACCTTCCCCACACAACAGAGGATATCTGAGATGCAACTATCTAAAACTGGATTGTCACTGTGGAACAGATGATGCTTATAAGTAATTCGAATACAATCACAGCCTCATAGTGTTGCTGATGTTTATTGGAGCATATAAGTTCATGGTGATCAGGCAATGTGTTTGGTTAAATTTTTTAAAAGTTAGCCCAGCCGCTATTTCTGTCCAGATCGATATTGTATCACATGAACAGGGTGTGAGCATCAAGTTTGAAGTATATCATGTGTAGGGGCAGTGAGAGTTAAAGATATCTTCGGTGCATGCCTATTTGTGTAAAATAAATGTCAATTGTCTTGTCCTTTATCATATACTCCCTCGGTCCCTCTCATTTCTTTACAGTTTTTTACATTGCTTGGCACGCATTTTAAGGCTCCTATAAAGTATAATTCTACAACTTATTTTCAAAATTTTCTTTTTCTAAATAAAAATTTAAACATTATACTTTTATTCAGAAGAAAAAAATATTTAAAATAATTTATAGAAATATATTTTATAGGAGCCTTAAAATGCGTGCCGAGCCCCCGTCTCCCAATGTAAAGAACTCAGGGGGACAGAGGGAATATATAACAACTAGATCATTGTAAAGTGGCATTAATCGGTTTTATTTCAGCATCCTATGGATTTTAAGTTTTAACACTTAGTATAATAAATTGGTACTTTACTGTAGATAATTACATCGGCAAACCATTGATTGTGTGGACACCTGAAGGACAAACTCTTATGCCTTTTGCTGTTGCATATATATTTTCTCTAGGTTCCAAGTCACTATACTGATATAGAATTCCTGTAATCGAATAGCCCTGTATATTGCCAGTTTAATTGGTTTACCCTTTTCTTGAAATTAGAATCTTTTAGTTGCGTTATCAAAAAGGAGAAAGAACTGAGTGATTCTGTATTGCATGTTTTTTTATGCTGCAGGTGCACACCTTTAGCAAACATTTTTAAAGGTGTGATGCGTTGATTAATTTGATCATCACTGCCAGGTAAGATTATATCGTACTATCAGGTTCACGTAGTTGGGGTGATTCAGCCATTAAGTCATGGTGATCTGGAAAGAAAGAATAGTCGTGACTATAGTAATATAAGGAAAACATTAAGTTGCCTCCCTGAATTATCATATGGTTCTTTCTTTGCTTTAGGGAGTAAGGCACAAAGATTGAAGTCGATAAGAATATTCTTCTTTGCTCTGGTTAGTCAGGAGGAGGAGAGTTTAAAGAATCTTAAGTCTTTTGTTGTTATTGTGTACAAGTCGTTGATAAAATGCATCTACTTTCCTAGAACCGATGGTGCCTTCAAGCAACAAACATCAAAGACCATATATTTAGGTTTTATACATATCCCTCTTATGTTTTTATTTTTTACCTGGAGGTATATTTATATCCAGAAGAATTATTAGGATGCACAACTTCCTTAAAAAGGCGATCCATTTTCCTAAAGATGAAAAGGCCAATTTCTTGCTACAGTTTTTCTCAGCACTCATCGGCTGACACCACTACCCTGTGCTTTAACTTTGGTCCAGGAGCACTTGCTTACAGTGATTTATTTTAATGCATCTAAGCATCAAATTCCTTATTGAGTTAATGTATATACAATTACATTTTGACTCTGGATGGAGAGTTCAAGTACTAGTTAAATATAAAGTTGTAACATTGGTAATTATCGAGGTAACTGTATGCTAAACAAGATGGATGCACAAGATTCAGTTTCAAGTTAATATAATATGTGACTATATGGGTTCATAGTTGTTATTTATGCATAGCTGCTATTTATGCAGCTATGCAGTTGCAGGGAAATACGTCTTTCTGAGATCATTGCCATCTTGTATTGCCAGAAATTTGATCCAATCTACAAAGCTGGTGGAAATTTACCATCTTGTATTGCCAGAAAGTTAATTCTGTGGTTGTACAGACGGTTGTTATTGCCAAAATTTGAATCGGGTTTTTAGGTTATATTTGGGTCAAGTAGGATTCAATTGGGGATATCCAAGATGTAATTAGGGCTAGGACTAATATAGGGAATGGTTAGGGTTTGCCTTCATAGGGGTAAAGACGCGTCCCTTAGGCCGTCCACCCCTTGAGGGCGCGCCCTCATGATGATAACAGACAACTTGACATGAATGGGTGGATTGATAAAGGACAACAGCTACATTGACAAGGGACTTGTGTAGGAAAGACTTAGGGCTTGTCCTCATCGGGGTAAATGCTCGCCCTCTTGGTTGTCTACCCTTTGAGGACACGTCCTATTGGCATCAAGGTGACAATTCTACAATGAAGGATAGTTCTATTGGCTTAGTGTTGGCAAGTTATTGAAGAATTCCCTCCTAGGAGGGGGATGCCGTGGTTGAAGGCCTCCAGGGGTTTGCCTGATGATTGAAGGCCTCCTCCTCCATTCAATGGGCGCGTCCTCATTGGGGATGTGGGGTGAACCTTGGTGTGTGCTTTGGGAGCTCTGTTCCTGTACTCAATGAGCGCATCCTCATTGGGGAACTTTGGAGTAATCCTGCACTTTGCACCCAAATGTTTGGGATCACTTGTCCTGCTATCTGGTGGGTGCTTCTCATTCGGGGGACAAGGATGTGTCTAGCATTTAAGGTAAGTCATGGCTATACCTGCGTCTATGATATAAGGAAATAGTTGGTAATGGAAAGGACTAGTCCTCGACGGAGGAAGTTTCCTTATCCATGAAGTCCAAAAATCATAAACGAGCCTTGGACCTTTGTAACTAGGCCTTATCGTTAGACATTCCTAAAGTGAGATAAATTCTAAGTATGGAAAGCGGTGGAAGAGTTCTACGTCTAAGTATGGAAAGCGGTAGCCAACATAAACCCTAAGCAATCTCAGCCACCAATTAAACACAACTACCATACTCCAGTGAATTCATCACTCAAGGACCACCGTTGTAGATCTTGATTCCGGCGATAGACCTCGAAATTTGTTAATACCAAATTCCTCCGTTAACAAATTAGCGCCAGAAGGAGGGGTGATAATTAAGATCATAATTTTTGGAGGAAAAGATGTCACACAATCGCAACGAACGTCCTAATAATGAGGTTGATTCACCCACCATGTAGGCACTAATTAATGGTTTGAAGTTAACTCTGGAGATGAATATGAAAAATTTGGTGGCGTTCAGCGATTCGAAGTTGGTCATTCAACAGGTTGAAGGAGGGTTCTAGGCTAGAGGACCAAAAACAGAGGCATACATGACGAGTACTCATCGTTTGATTTAGAGGTTCAATATAGTCAGACTTGAGGGGGTTCCTCGTGAAGATAACTCTAAAGCGGATGCTTTGGCCAAGTTAGGTTCCCAAAGAGACACAATGCTGCTAGGGGACATTCCATTGGAGATTCAGGAGATTCCAAGTATTCCTGAGATGGAGCTGATGGTTGTGGATCAAGTACCAATGATAACTTGGATGACCCCTATTCAAGAGTATATACAGAAAGGAATTCTACCCGAAGATAAAGGAGCAGCCAGGCGTTTGAAGTATCAAGCTGCGAGATATGTGGAGTATGATGCAGTGTTGTATCGAAGAGGTTTTAATCAACCCTTGATGAGGTGCGTTGATGGAGATGAGTGCAACTATGTCTTGAGAGAGGTACATGAAAGAATATGTGGCAATCACTCGGGGGTAGCTCTCTTGCCATGAAAGTGTTAAGGCAGGGGTACTACTGGCCGACTTTGAAGGATGACGCTATAAAATTCACAAGGGCATGTGATCAGTGCCAACGCTTTACAAACTACTTATCCATTTCTGCTACGTCATTATCCTGAAATGAAAAAACTTTTAGCAGAACAAATTGCTCTTTTGGTTAAAAATAACGAAGAGATCAAGAAGCTAGAAGAACAGGTAGAAAGGCTTAGTGATAATAAGCATGACATACTTATATCTAGAAAAGAAGTAGTAGTACGTTGTAGTTGCTGTAGACTATTTCACAACTTGGCAAAAATCACAGCAAAGAAAATAAGGAATTTTGTGTTCAATTTCATTGTGTGTAGGTTTGGAGTACCATACAAGCTTGTGTCGGATAATGGAAAGCAGTTTGATAGCAAGGAAGTGAGAAAATTGTGTGTAGATTTGAAGATTAAGAAGGATTTCGCAGCAGTCTACCACCCTTAGAGCAATGGGCAAACTGAAGCTGTCAATAAGATAATCAAGCACACCCTAAAGGCAAAGTTGGAGGGAAGCAAAGGTAACTGGCCTGAGGAGCATCCTATGGTGTTGTGGTCCTACAATACCACACCAAGATCTACTACTGGGGAATCTACATTTATGTTAGTCTTATGGCTTTGAAGCGATGGTTCCTGTGGAAGTTGGGTCTGGATCATTCAGAAGGGATCACTATGACAAGGAGTCTAATGAGGTCAACCAACTGCTTCATCTTGATTTTCTAGAAGAAACATGTGCAATATCATCTTTAAGGCTAGCTACATACCAGAAAATATTGGCCGGGTTTTATCATCGAAGAGTAAGGGTACGTCGTCTCAAGGTTGGTGATCTTGTGTTACGAAAGGTGATGCCTCATACCAGAATTGCCAGTCATGGGATCTTTGAAGCTAACTGGGAAGGGCCTTACAAGATCAAGTTTGTGCTTTGGGAAGGAACTTTTCACTTGGAAGATTTAGGTGACAATTCTATACCGAGAGCATGGAATGTGGAACATTTGAAGAAGTATTATCAAAAAGGAGTGGTTGTGTACCCCCTATATTATCTATCTAAATAAACTAGAAGAAATAAAATTCCTCCTAGTCTAGGGGTAGTGCATGTACACCTTTCCTTGAGTAGTTGAGATGTTTTTAATGTTTCTCATTTCCCCAAAGAGCATTAGCCTTGGGACCAGTGTGGGTTCCACACCGGTAAAGTGAAGTTTGAATTTAATAATAATATAATAATAAAGAGTATATATAAGGAGTATTGTTGGAGTTGTCATTCCTTATAATATCCTAAATCATGAGGCTTAGTTTCGATAAGCTCTTGATGAAATTTTCATTTTTTGTTATTTAGGTTTAAAAGTTTCATATTTTAATCTAAAATATTTTATTTATGAAATTCATATATAAATTGAGGTAAGTAGCTTGTTTTAAATAGGGGTGTCTGAATAAAAAGTATTTTGTTACAAAATGATTTAACATGTTTTTATTGGTGATATTGATTTGAATGCAGGGGAACCATTATTTTATAGCCAGTTAGAGCATAATACATGTCATTTTGTAAATTTGTTTGTGTCCAATTTGGGTTCTCTAGCATTTTTCCAGAATAAAATATTGTTAACTTATTTGAGTTCGCGTATGTTGTGACTGAATGAGGGATTCCATGTTGTAGGATTGTAGTTAAATATCAAAGCTCCTTCCTCTCTTTTTTGTTTAAATCATTTTTTGGACTATTTTTTTAAATAGCTAAACCCAAGCAAGAAAAATGACAATGAAATAAAATGTGATAACATATTGCAAAACTCCAAATTCCATTTTAAAGTGATGCTACTGAAGTCACATGTCACTAAAATTTTCGAGCATAAATTGAGACTACACAGGAGCTAATAAAGGTGTTTAGTCTATGGTGGACTATTTGACAAAAGGGAAGCTAAACACTGCTACAAATTATGAAAAAGCAGCAAAATAATGGATAGTTATCTAGAAGACACCATTTTCAAAGTTCAAACCAGCCTTATAACTCATTTGTAGGGTCTGTTATGCGAAATTTCTTTAACTCTTATAACTCTTATCCACGAAGAGGAAACGAAAAGAAAAAGTTGTTGAGATGAGCCCACATGCTTAGCCGCTCCCCACCCAGCGACAAACTTAAATATTTTCAGTTGGACCAATAATACTCCACCTTTTCCACAGACCCAGTGTGGCATCACCTTAGTCGTTCTTTTGTTTCCTGTACGTTACCATCCCAACCGTTGGCAATACTTTAAGTATCCACTCCTCATTTAATTTTCATCTTTTCGGTGAAAGATATTTTTTTCATCATATATTTTTTTCTCTGATTTTCCAGCAGATTTTGACATCTGAGATAACCATTTTTCCGGATGTTCGTTTCTTGGTTTTCAGGTGGGTTTATAGCAGAATTTAAAGGTCCTAGTAGTGTCTTTCAGCTGATTTTCTGGTTCTTTCCGACCCGCTTTTCACTCTAGTTTTTACTGGTAAGTTTTAGATCATAAACCCCTGCATTTTTATCTCATTCTTCCGGGAGATTTTTCGTCTGAATTTCTGGTGTTGTGCAGCATTTTCAGGTAGGTTTTCTGGAGTAACTTCAGGTGGGTTTTGGGGTGTTTTTCCATAGATTTCTGCAGCAAATAATAAGCGTGCATAGTAGCAATTTCAGATGATTCCTGTTGTGCATTCATAAAGTTTCAGGGAGCTTTCTGGCGTGTGTATCCTTTACCTCATATTTCACTTTTACAGCAGCTTTTTGAGGTAAAAATCAGACCTCATCTCCTTGTTATTCCATATCTGAATTTTCTGGACAGCTCGATATCCCTGCATTCCAATGGCTATAACTTTTCATAGAAAATTGCTTTTTGTGAACCGTTTTTTGAGTTCGATCCTAGAGCCCAAGATTTTTCAGAAACGAGACAGGGTTTGAGGGATCTGGTTATGGCTTCTCCATATAATTCAGTCGAGCAGCAAACAAATTGTCTATAACCAAACAATTCAACCTTGCTACTCATTGTTACAACAATTCAACCATGCTACTCATTGCTACAACAATTCAACTAATCTGCATTGTTGTAGTTTGTGTTGTATCAAGTAAATAGTGATTCTTATTATCTTAAAAAATGTTTTTGTAAAGTAGTTAAAATTGAGACATGTTCATACTATGCGGATCCTACCCAAGAGGAAAAAATTGAAGCAATGTAAGGCCTGTTTTTGATGAATTAGTTTAATTCATATTTTTCTGGGGGTCGAATCATACATCGCTGAAAAGATCTTGGGCTCTAGGATCTAACTCAAAAAACGGTTCACAAAAAGCAATTTCCTATGAAAAATTATAGCCATTGGAATGCAGGGATATCGAGCTGTCCAGAAAATTCAGATATGAAATAACAAGGAGATGAGATCTGATTTTTAACTCAAAAAACTGCTGTAAAAGTGAAATATGAGGTAGAGGATACACACGCCAGAAAGCTTCCTGAAACTTTATGAATGCACAACAGGAATCATCTGAAATTGTTGTTATGCACGCTAATTATTTGCTGCAGAAATCTACCGGAAAACACCCCAAAACCCACCTGAAGTTGCTCCAGAAAACCTGCCTGAAAATGCTGCAGAGCACCAGAAATTCAGACGAAAAATCTCCCAGAAAAATGAGATAAAAATACTGGGGTTATGGTCTAAAACTTACCAGTTCGTACCGGTAAAAACTAGAGTGAAAAGCGGGTCGGAAAAAACCAGAAAATCAGCTGAAAGACACTACAAGGACCTTTAAATTCTGCTATAAACTCACCTGAAAACCAAGAAACGAACAGCCGGAAAAATGGTTTATCTCAGTTGTCAAAATTTGCTGGAAAATCAAAGAAAAAAATATATGATTAAAGACCCTATTCTTTCCCTTCTTTTACACATATCTATACCCAGCTGTATAAACTCAGTGTAAGTACAGCAATATAACCCAACAAAAACCCAGCTCACAAAACTTGCAATACTGCAAACAAGAGAAACACATGAACAAAAGCAGCCATTGCATTCAACAAAGAAGATAAATATTTATGAAAGAGGAAGCAAAAACACAAAAGGGAAAGAACAAAAGCATACCGGAAAAAGATAGAATAGAATCGACAGCTCTTCGAGAGAATACGACGTGAAAAGAAAAGTTACGAAGTCTGGGTTGTAACAAGGGAGCAGTTACCGAGGATAGGGTTTTTGTGGTGAATAAAAAAAAGTACATACGTTTTGAATTGTGATTGATTGATAAAACAAGTAACTGTGTTGTGTAACTTTATTACTGACCATGGGAATAGAGTCGGAATTGGCAACAAAAAAATTTCAACAAAAATTTGGGCGGGATTTTAAGAATGGGAAATATAACTTTGGACTTTCATTAAATTATTTGGAGTTCGGAAAAAAATAAACAGTTCAGATTTCAAGAGATGACTGAAACGAAAAAGAGACAATAGAATCGACAGCTCTTCAAGAGAATATGAGGTGAAAAGAAAAGTTACAAAGTCTGGGTTGTTATAAAGAAGTAACAAGAGAGTAGTTACTGAGGATAAAGTTTTTGTGGTGAATAAAAAAGAGTACATATGCTTCGAATTGTGATTGGTTGATAAAACAAGCAACTGTGTTGTGTAACTTTATTACTGACCATGGGAATAGAGTCGGAATTGACAACAAAAAAATTTCAACAAAAATTTGGGCAGGATTTTAAAAATGGGAAATATAACTTTGGACTTTCATTAAATTATTTGGAGTTCGGGAAAAAATAAACGCTTCAGATTTCAAGAGATGACCGAAACGAAAGAGACAATAGAATCAACAGCTCTTCAAGAGAATATGAGGTGAAAAGAAAAGTTACAAAATCTAGGTTGTTATAAAGAAGTAACAAGGGAATAGTTATTGAGGATAATGTTTTTGTGGTGAATAAAAAAAAAGTACATATGCTTCGAATAGTTAATGACATTATCATATGATGGATTCTGGAAGCATACCCGTTCACTATTTATTGGGTCTAGCCTAGGCTCATACGGAGCCTAGCCCAATAGTTGACGAAATGCAGATATTGGGTCTAACCTAGGCTCATACGAAGCCTAGCCCAAAACGTAGGTAATCTCGCCTTCATATGAACCTGGGTTATAGATGAAAATTTATTACTGGTATAAGTAAGGAATGTGACCTTTGGGCTTATTCCAAGGTATAAACTACCTTACTTATATTCAATAAGAAGCCTTGTCTTCTAAAAGATGGAGGTTCCCTAACTTTTATTGATTTATGAAAAATTAACCTGTCCAAGCTGAGAAGCTTCGCCTTGCTAGAAGGATCGAGAAACCTCGCCTTTTTGAGATTCATAAAAGTCTGTCTTTCCTTATTTTCCATGGATCAGGATAAGCGTTGGCTCCGATAAATTCGGGTCAATAAATTATCCGATAAGTTCCGAGAAAATAGTGAAACCATGACAGCTCATAATGACATATCAAAGGCGGTAATCCCGGTCTTTCCGCTCTTTAAAGAAGAAAACTCGGCCCATGAGTTACTTGCTCTTCAAGAACTACGTTTGGCTTGATCGCTATAAATAACAGTACGTATGCACATTGTATGGCACGATGCGATCTAGCGAAAAAGAGTGAATTCAATATTCAACCTTAATCGCGGCCTAATCTCACATACAATCTCAGTCATCCACAAATCATAAACCCTAATCCTCTCAACCTGCGTTGCACACCGTCATCAACTACCACCACAATTCCAGCAACCCTCCCCGAATTTGTTTTCACCAAATTCCTCCGTTAACACTCTACAAATTAAAATGACCTCTAACTTTTGTAATATTTAAAAACCTACAAAACTCTATATTTAAAACTATCAGCCATCGCAAATATTCTACATTGATAATTACAATATTTCTTATTTTAGAAAAGAAAAAGAATTCACAATTAGGTTTTTTACTAAAACAAAACCCAGATTAAATATCACAAATAAGATATCTACTTGAACAAAATTTATTATCTTGTTTAGGAATTTAGTACGGATCATAACAATAAGCTCTTAAAATTACTAACTTTTTTTTGTCAAGAAAATTATTAACTTATTCAAATTAAAATACCTATAATTTTATATAGTATTGTTATAGTATAAGTATAAAATAATATTTTTATTTTTAAAGAATAAAACATGTAGAGAGAAAAATTGTTTTAGGAGTTCCGGGTTGAACAAGTTCTTCTGTTTTAGTTTTCTATATACAGGCTTTCTTACGCCCTTACACTCGTCCAATTAAGTACAATTCAATATCATAATGTCAATATTTGTAACTCACAAAATATAATTGTCACATAATTAATTTTATGTTTTGTAACTTCTCTATACATTCATGTATTTTTTATTATTATTTCACTTGACAATTTAAGTCACATATAACAAGTACAGATGGAGTTGTATATTAGTTAAATAGAATTTATTTATATTAAAATATATTATAAGAAAATTAGAAAAAAATTATTTATAATATCTTTCAACCATATAAATAATCTGCACTTCTATTTATACTATACAACTAGTAGTCACCCGGTCATTTTCTAGCATCTATTTTCCTATCAAGAATATATAATAGCAAATAAATACATTTTATTTAGAAGCACGCATCCATAAAACGTAATATGATAATTACTAGTAATGAAATATTTGGGAGCTGAATAACGAGTTACTGTGATTATTTTGTGGGATACAATTAGTTATACAACATGTGATCATTTATATTTAGATTATTTAAAATCCCCTCTCATTAACCATACACAAATACTTTCTTTTCTTTAATAGTTTTGAGGATTTTGTGATGCGTTAATGACATATTTTGCATTAATAGATGAGTGTTTCTTTTCTTTAATAATTTTGAGGATTTTGTGACGTTTTAATAACATATTTTGCATTAATAGATGAGTGTCTGTCTTTTCACAACTACAACCGATGAGATGAGATGATTAATATTCCTTAACTTGAACCTGATGTTGGATTATTTGAATAAATTTGAAACGCATTACTTTATTATTATTTTTTTTTTTTGTGACTTATTGCCTTGATTTTGTAACCCCACAATAATGTTGTATTAGTGATTTGCTCGTTATGATGTTGATTGCTATGTCACAATTTTACACAATCAAGATAAAGCAAATCACTTTGAATAAAATTATAAGAGATAAGATGAAAGTTAAATTATACATTTATGTATTTTTTTTTATTTCACTTGACAAATTAAGTCAAATATAACAAATACAAATGAAGTTGTATATTAGTTAAATAGAATTTATTTATATTAAAATATATTATAAGCAAATTAGGGCAAAATTATTTATAATATCTATCAACCATATAAATAATCTGCACTTCTATTTATACTATACAACTAGCATAGTCACCCGATCATTTTCTAGTATCTATTTTTCTACCAAGAAATATATAATAGCTAATAAATACATTTTATTTTGAAGCACACATCTATAGAACGTAATATGATAATTACTAGTAATAAAATATTTGGGAGCTGACTAACGAGTTCCTGCTATTATTTTGTGGGATATAATTAATTATACAACATGTGATCATTGAAATATGCGGTTGTTTAACAGAGATACCACCAATGCGAGTTGCTTTCTAATCTTGTATTATTTAATTCTTGTATATTTAGATTATTTAAAATCCCCACTCATTAACCATACACAAATACTTTCTTTTCTTTAATAGTTTTGAGAAATTTGTGATGCGTTAATGACATATTTTGCATTAATAGATGAGTGTTTCTTTTCTTTAATAGTTTTAAGGATTTTGTGATGTTTTAATGACATATTTTGCATTAATAGATGTGTGTCAGTCTTTTCACAACTACAACTGATCAGATGATTAACATTCCTTGACATGAACCTAATGTTGAATTATTTGAATAATTTAAAATGCATTACTTTATTATTATTTTTTTTTGTGACTTATTGCCTTGATTTTGTAACCCGACAATAATGTTGTATTAGTGATTTGATTTGCTCTGCGTAGGTTACAAAATTGATTGCTATGTCACAATTTTACACAATCAAGATGAAAACAAATCACTTGAATAAAATTATTAGAGATAAGATGGAAGTTAAATGAATAAGTTTTGAATCATACTATACATTAGAACAAATCCGCAAATATTTTAACTATTTTACGAAATACCAATATGTACTAGTATTAAGGTAAAAAATTGAGTCCCCCAAAAATATAGGGGCCTAGTCGCCATGCTAGCCCTCCCCCGGGCCGGCCCTGACTAAAAAAAATGTTAAAAAATATTGATGATTATTATTATTATTATTTTACAATGAACATGATATTGTTAAGCATTTTCTATATGTATTCTTAAATTTCAAAATATTTATGAAAGTACCATTTCAATAAATATATCAAATAGCTGTAACTAAATAATTAAAATTTTAAAAAAAATTATGAAGCCCTTAGGCAAAGTTAGCTATTTAGGTAGTATAACTTATAAGAGGATGATTTATCAGCTATTGAGTCTGATATTTTCATGTAATAGTAGCATCTCACATAAAAACTAAACTCACAAAAAAGAATTTAACATAAAATGGGTATTATTTTGTATAAGTTATAAGTTGAGGTCATCTTTGTCTTTCAAGTTGTTCCCTTGCATTTTACCAGGAATGGCTATCCGAGTTGCGGCACACATCTGTTTTTAAATATGTTTTTGCCATGTTTGATGGGTACGAGTGTGAATTTTCCATACTACTAAAAAAATCATTTTTAATAACATAATACATTTTGTAATTAAAATTATATAATAACATGAACAAAAATTGGTCTGCGCGGCTCGTATATTTTCTTTTGCATTTGTCAGTTGGTAGAAACTTGATGAAAAAATGATCGAAATTTTATGAAAAATAATATAAAATGTCCCTATTAATTCTTTCATGTTTCAATTGTTATGAGACTAAGGAAATAATCAATCTTTTATCAAGTTATTAGCCAAAAAAAGTAATCAACTTGTTATTTTTTTTGCAAATTAATTTATGAACTTTTTTTGTCACGCACAAGCCCCAACAAATTTTATTATACTAGGAAAATTTTAACTCAGGTTGGACAAATGATGGTATTAGACTATAAATTCATTTTTCAACTAATGATGTTATGATATTTAACATCTAACCGATTCATTTTGCTATTACTGAACACATGATATAATAAATGAAGTTGTAAACTCTTGATCATCATAATTCAATTAAATGAGTTCCTAATTCAAACATAGACCACTCAGCAAAATCCAACCATCCCCAACTCCTTTGCAATTTCTCAAAACTCTACAAAATATGTCAGCATATAATTTAAAAAGCTGGTTTCAAAAACATGGAAAACATTTAAAAACAGATTAAAATCAGTTACAAATCATGGATCTAGTGCAAACATAAAAGCTGGTTTCAAAAACAGAGAAAACATTTAAAAACACTTCAACCTAAGAATCCATCCATATTCATTTACTTCAAAGTGTGTTATAATTGATGAAGCAAGCACGACAGATTAATCAACGAAGCATCCATCCATACCAGAGACAGAGAGAACCACAGTTCTTCCCCTAGAAATCTACTTGCCTAATAAAGGGTTATCTATCTATACTATAATATTATAAGCAAACCACCCTCTATTTGGTTGGTAGTTTGGTCATTTAGTTTGGTCATTTAGTTTGGTACTCTGAATAATAACCGTTAGATGTAAATATAGGTAAATGAGAACCGTTGGATGTAATATTAAAAGAATATCCAGAATAGTATCAGTTCTGGTCTCATTAAATCAAGTAAAACTCTCTGCAATGAAGCACATGAATGAAGCACATGAACAGTTACTGAATCTCATGAAATATGATACGGAGAACAGATATGTGCAGTGATTATTTATATCCAACTTTGTGATATAGGGTGGAAAATGGGAACTTAGTCTCTGATGCCTACTTTTAAGAAGCCTGCTGTCTGAATATGATGTGTACAGAAAATTTCCACAAAGAGAATACGGAACTAATCACCTTAAACAGATAACGGACTAGCAACTAATGTAAAATTAGTACCTGATTGTAACAAAATGGATTCATCATAGATTTCTTTAACAAAATTCCTGCCAGTTCTGCCTCTGAACTTCTTTTTGAATAATCATCGACGCTCAATGTTGTCTTTGTAAGCTAGAAAAGTTGTTTCTAGTTTTCTCGCCTCGAACAACTGCAGTAATGATAATTTTCAGATCATGTTCCTATCCCTCAAAGATAACAAATATCTCATCAATAGAGCGTGGCACCAGTAAAATTTTAAAAATTAAATAAAATCTGAAAAACCATACATGACTGAAAATTGGTGCTACCTTATCTCCCTAAATTCACGGAAGCTTGATAACCTTTAAAGCAGCTTTGAACATGTAAGATACCACGGAGAGTACGATTTCTTGTGTCCTCAAGAACCCCAATCTGAATGGATTAAGAATTAAGATATATGTTTGTTTGACTTTGACCAGCCGAAAACTTAAAATAAAAGTTTTTAGTACCACGCAATACTTGTTTTACCTGTCCAGTTCTAAAAAACAATTTTGTGTAGCCAACTTCGTACATTTCAGGCGGAATACTAAATTGATGAAGAATAGAAACCGAAACAACAAGTGGATCTTGTGATGCAATGCTGTCTAGTAGGTAGAAACGGTATCTGATCCAAAGCTCAGATTAGAAGTGAGAAAGAACAAATAAGACATGAATAATTGTTCAAAACGCATAGTGGGAATGCAACTAGAATTATATAAATACATGCCCCTACCTTCGGGCAAATTTCTGATGAGTTATTCTAATGGGAAATCCAGATCTCGATATCCGAACAATTTCTAGGACTCCAGAACATCGTAATTGTTGCAATACAAGCCCTTGCTCATATAACCCAGGAGACTGAAAGTTGTTGGGATTAATACAACGTATAAAATGTGGTGTTGTATTCTCCAAACGTTGCATAAGTTGAAACAGTTGGCCCTAATACCCAAAAGAATGTAAACTCTTGATCATCATAATTCAATTAAATGAGTTCCTAATTCAAACATAGACCACTCAGCAAAATCCAACCATCCCCAACTCCTTTGCAATTTCTCAAAACTCTACAAAATATGTCAGCATATAATTTAAAAAGCTGGTTTCAAAAACATGGAAAACATTTAAAAACAGATTAAAATCAGTTACAAATCATGGATCTAGTGCAAACATAAAAGCTGGTTTCAAAAACAGAGACTTCAACCTCAAGCATCCATCCATATTCATTTACTTCAAAGTGTGTTATAATTGATGAAGCAAGCACGACAGATTAATTAACGAAGCATCCATCCATACCAGAGACAGAGAGAACCACAGTTCTTCCCCTAGAAATCTACTTGCCTAATAAAGGGTTATATATATAGTATTCACGGCCAGCCCCAACACTCAACTTTAACTTCCAAATTAGATTAATTATGAGCTCCTGTAATCCGGAATTACTCCAGATCTGATAAGTTTTTTTTTGGGTGCGCAGATCTGATGAACCCTATTGAATCATAGTATATCTTTGAAGATGAGCATAAAATAAAAGAACAAAGTAAGATTAATGCGCGTACCAGAGAGATATCTCGATGAGCAGTTGCAGACCGTAAAGAGACAGAGTTGGAGAGACTCTGGTTATGGCTTCATCATACAATTCAGTAACAACTCTAGTAGTAGTATTAAAGTTTTGCATATGTTGGTTGTGGCCCCCCTGATGATGAGTTAGGTCAGTAATAATAGTACTAACAAGTAACAACCCAGTCCCCACTCATTTACGTCTTTTTACAGGAAGCCTTTCCGTGTTTAACCTAGTTTCCCGTTCACTTTCCCAAACTAACCTACTTTGTTCAATTCTTCCCAAAATGACCTACTTTTTTCAACTCTTCCCAAACTAACCTAGTTTTTTCATATTCTAATATTTGATTATAATTATAAATATACAATATTATTAATATATATATATATTTACTGAATTAATTTTTTGAATATTATATTTTCAACAATAAATTAAAATCTTAAAATTACAATAATTCTAGTACTAATACACAATTTTTTTGATAATACACTACAATACCATAAAAATAATATAATACACAATTTTTTTGACAATACATAATTTTTTTGACAATACATAGAATACTAAAAATATTACATTAAAGATCTTTTTGAGGACAACGTGCACTGCGTCTCGTGTGACCTTGTTGTCCACATTTTCCACACGTTTTACCAGTCTGTGAGTTATCCATTTCCGTGCGAATTCTTTGACTTTGACCTTTGCTGTGCCTTTTCTTCCTCTTCTTCCTCAAATCCTCATTAGGTACGAGCATTCCATACCTCTCCCAATTATTTGCTAGTGGAAACGTCCAATATGATTGATGCGGTATTGGGGAGAATTCATGTTGCCACATCTCATATAATTTTGGTAGAGTATGATATGGTTCAATGTATTGCTTCCAATCTAGATGACATGTCATACAAGCAGCAACTATATGAAAAATATACTCCTATATATCAAAAATATCAAGTGAAAAAATAAAAAAAATTAAAACCTTACTTGTTGTTTTATAGTACTTGCAATCAGACTCGAACTAAGCTTCTGATGATCTCGTTCAATTGTCCTTAAAAGACAAGTATGCGCAGCAGGTAGTTTGGTGATTTCAAAGAAGCCATATTTCTTTCTTAGAATAACACGAATTCTCCATGGACAGTCATCTACTACACATTTTCCTTCATATAACGTTGGAGTACTTTTTACCACACGGTAATTTCTAGACTCCCTTATGTGGTCAGACTTAATTGAATCGATAGCAGATTGTTTATCTTCAAAACACTGACCTTGAAAAATACTACTACCAAGAGGATTAACACTAGAGGCACTAGAAAAATCACTTGAATTATCAGTGACATTGTTGTAGGTAAAAGCCTCCGTTGAAAACCATGGGGCAGTAGGTACATGTGTGCTGACTGCTGTGCTTGGATTGTCTCCTTCTTCACCTTCAGAACTTGCTGAATCTGAATCTGAATTGGGATTGTCTCCATCTTCACCATCAGTTTCATCACTCTCGGACTCGTGTGGAGAGATTAAATGATCAGCTTCACTTAAATTAAACACTGCATTTGTTCTCGCCATCAAATCTAGAAAACTCTCATTATCCATTTGCAAATTTACTTGTTTTGTTTTTCTATGATTTGTTTGTTGCAGATTGGTTTGTATATATAGGCATTTTAGAGATAGGATAAGGGTTATTTTGTTCAGTGTTTTGATTGGTTGTCAAGATTACATGCATATCAACCACTACTTTTTTAAATTTTAAAGATAAAACATTATCTCAATATCTTCATTTCTATTGGCTGTCTAGATTTTATGTTTGATCATATCTGATATCAATAATGTAGTGGGGTCTATTTCAAAAAATAATATTAATTCAGTAAATATATATATATTAATAATATTGTATATTTATAATTATAATCAAATATTAGAATATGAAAAAACTAGGTTAGTTTGGGAAGAGTTGAAAAAAATAGGTCATTTTGGGAAGAATTGAACAAAGTAGGTTAGTTTGGGAAAGTGAACGGAGAACTAGGTTATACAGGGAAAGGCTTCTTTTTACAGAGCATGCATCCAGATTTAAACGTGCCTTGCCTGCCACAAAATTCTTAAATTTTTCTTATCTAAACGTCCAGATTTTTCGAATTATTACTTTTATTTTTCTTTTTATCTGTGTAACTTATTTGATAATATTTATTAGTTGCGCATGTGAATTAGAATATCAAATAAAATTACTAAAATGAGATGGGTTCGAATTAGTAAATAAAAAATGCTAGGAAACCCAAAAATATCACCCAAATAATACTTATGTGCCTTCATTCAATTGATAACATTCCTAATATGAATATGGGATCCTGCATGAAATAAGTCATGTGTCGTTCACGTCATTTTGTACAAATTTTCGGACAATTTTTTGAATTCCCTAGCATTACTCTTAGTAAATTAGCTAAATTTATACGTTTTATTAATAATAAAAATAATGGATAAATGACGTGCAAAAGTACCGCAGTGCCAAATTTATTTTATTTTATTATTTTGGTTTCACCCCGGGTTTGATTCTCAATAACTATGTAATTCAAATATTTATTGATTTGATTTATTTTTTTTAATTTCATCCCTATTTTGATTAATATTTTAATCTCGGAGCAGGGGTTATGAGCTAGTATTTTTAAGAGTAAATTGCAAATTTGTGACCGAACTTAACCTCATTTTGCATTTTGGTGGCCGAACTTTCAAATTTGCAATATGTTGGCCAGACATTACTTTTATTTTTTGAAAATGTGGCTAAGGACCACCTTTTTGAAAAAAAAGTTCTACAAAAAGTGGTCTTAGCCACCTTTTTGAAGACTAAAAGCAATATCTCTGACCGCCAAATTGTAAATTTAAAAGTCTGGCCACCAAAATGCTAACGCGGGTAAAATCCAGCCACCATTTTGTAATTTACTCTATTTTTAATTAGGGTAAATATTATTACTAAATTGTGCATGTGATTCCTGGATTTGCTTGTGTGTGCGTCGGTAATTAGGCCTTTTTCTTTTCAGGCTTTGGTTGGTATCCTCGAAGTTGATGCTTGTTTGGTCAGGCTAGAGAATCTGTTGTCTCCTTTTGAATTTTCTGTCACATTCTTTTACAATTTTAATAACAATACTGCTGATATATATCCTGCATGTTTAAATTTAGATTGTCTAAAAAACTAAGTAAATAGAACTGATCTGGACAAGTGCCCTGCAACTTTGGCACGTAGTTTTTGTGTACTGGTCTGGGATATCAAGCTTGGTGCTCACATGGACATGATGCAAATCTTGGACCCAAAGTTTAGTTATAGGTATGAAATATATTAAAGGGTTCTGATCTGTCTTTTAAGTCATGCCTTCAACTGTTGAAGTTGATCCCTGTGTAGTGGCCAGTGGCTACATTTTTGGCTCTAACATCACATGTGGCTGAATTTCTTAAGAAGTACTGCTGTTTATCGCTTGCCCGAGAAGTACCATGCATGCCTGTTACCACTTTGTTAAGGTCCACTAATTTTTAAACAGAACCTTAAATAAAGTTATAAACCTTAAATTAATGGTGGATAGAATGGCCGCAAGCTTCATTCCTTTAGAACTGTGAATACTGGATTTGCTTGTCTGTGTTGGTGCACCAAAATGCAAAACGGGTCCTTCCCTATACGCGAGGCTCAAACACATGCATGTTGGTAAGGCCTTTTTATTTTCAGGCTTTGGTTGGTAGCCTCGAAGGTGATGCTTGTTTTTGTCAGGCTAGAGAATCTGGGGTCTCCACTCGAAATTTTGTCACATTTTCCACAATTGAAAATGAGAATCACGAGGCTTAGTTTCGATAAGCTCTTGATGAAAGTTTCGTTTTTTTGTTTTTAGGTTTAAAAGTTTCATATTTTAATCTAAAATATTTTATTTATGAAATTCATATATAAATTGAGGTAAGTGGCTTGTTTTAAATAGGGGTGTATGAATAAAAAGTATTTTGTTACAAAATGATGTGGCAATATGAGATGTTTTTATTGGTGATATTGATTTGAATGCAGGGGACCATTATTTTATAGTCAATTAGAGCATAATACATGTCATTTTGTAAATTTGTTTGTATCTAATTTGGGTTCTCTAGCATTTTTCTAAATTTGATATGAGTTAAAATAAAGTCCTAGGGACACATTTAATGATGCATTAAATGTACTTAAAATGGTCTAAATACGAGGCCCATTAATAAGGCCTGCAACCATGACTATGATGATAAATTCGTAGTTAACAATTGGGCCAAGGTCCAGCCCTTGTTTTAAACCACTAAGACATGGGCTTGGCTCTTATACAATCCAGTGGTTGGAAACCACTAGGAAGCTTCCAAATACAACGTCCAACATGGAAACCAACTCCAACATGGAAACTAATTCTGATAAGATTTATCCACTATTCAAAGGCGGTTGCTTGGCCACCAAATAACCTAATTCTACCACAATTTTAGGGCTCCAGACGCCTATATAAATTCAGATATGGAATACCAAGGAGATGATGTCTGATTTTTACCTCAAAAAGCTGCTGTAAAAATGAAATATGAGGTAGAGGATACACACGCTAGAAAGCTCCCTGAAACTTTATGAATGCACAACAGGATTCATTTGAAATTGCTGTTATGCACACTAATTATTTGCTGCAGAAATCTACCGGAAAACACCGCAAAACCCACCTGAAATTGCTCCAGAAAACCTGCCTGAAAATACTGCAGAGCACCAGAAATTCAGACGAAAAATCTCCCAGAAAAATGAGATAAAAATGCAGGGGTTATTGTCTAAAACTTACTAGTTCGTACCTGTAAAAATTAGAGTGAAAAGCGGGTCGGAAGGAACCAGAAAATCAGCTGAAAGACACTACAAGGACCTTTAAATTCTGCTATAAACTCACCTGAAAACCAAGAATCGAACAGCCGAAAAAATGTTTTATCTCAGATGTCAAAATCTGCTGGAAAATCAGAGAAAAAAATATATGATTAAAGACCCTATTCTTTCCCTTCTTTTACACATATCTATACCTAGCTGTATAAACTCAGAAAATCAGCTGAAAGACACTACAAGGACCTTTAAATTCTGCTATAAACTCACCTGAAAACCAAGAAACGAACAGCCGAAAAAATGGTTTATCTCAGATGTCAAAATCTGCTGGAAAATCAGAGAAAAAAAATATATGATTAAAGACCCTATTCTTTCCCTTCTTTTACACATATCTATACCCAACTGTATAAACTCAGTGTAAGTACAGCAATATAACCCAACAATAACCCAGCTCACAAAACTTACAATACAGGCAACAAGAGAAACACATGAACAAAAGCAGCCATTGCATTCAACAAATAAGATAAATATTTATGAAAGAGGAAGCAAAAACACAAAAGGGAAAGAACAAAAGCATACCAGAAAAAGAGAGAATAGAATCGACAGCTTTTCGAGAGAATACGAGGTGAAAAGAAAAGTTATGAAGTCTGGGTTGTAAAAAGGGAGCAGTTACCGAGGAAGGTTTTTGTGGTGAATAAAAAAAAGTACATACGTTTCGAATTGTGATTGATTGATAAAACAAGTAACTGTGTTGTGTAACTTTATTACTGACCATGGGAATAGAGTCGGAATTGGCAACAAAAAAATTTCAACAAAAATTTGGGCGGGATTTTAAGAATGGGAAATATAACCTTGGACTTTCATTAAATTATTTGGAGTTCGGGAAAAAATAAACGCTTCAGATTTCAAGGGATGGCCGAAACGAAAAAGAGACAATAGAATCGACAGCTCTTCAAGAGAATATGAGGTGAAAAGAAAAGTTACAAAGTCTGGGTTGTTATAAAGAAGTAACAAGAGAGTAGTTACTGAGGATAAAGTTTTTGTGGTGAATAAAAAAAAGTACATATTCTTTGAATTGTGATTGGTTGATAAAACAAGCAACTATGTTGTGTAACTTTATTATTGACCATGGGAATAGAGTCGAAATTGGCAACAAAAAATTTTCAACAAAAATTTGGGCGGGATTTTAAGAATGGGAAATATAACTTTTGACTTTCATTAAATTATTTGGAGTTCGGGAAAAAATAAACGCTTCAGATTTCAAGAGATGACCGAAACGGAAAAGAGACAAAATCGACAGTTCTTCAAGAGAATATGAGGTGAAAAGAAAAGTTACAAAGTCTGGGTTGTTATAAAGAAGTAATAAGAGAGTAGTTACTGAGGATAAGGTTTTTGTGGTGAATAAAAAAAAGTACATACGTTTCGAATTGTGATTGGTTGATAAAACAAGCAACTGTGTTGTGTAACTTTATTACTGACCATGGGAATAGAGTCGAAATTGGCAACAAAAAATTTTCAACAAAAAACTTGGGCAGGATTTTAAGAATGGGAAAAATAACTTTGGACTTCCATTAAATTATTTGGAGTTCGGAAAAAAATAAACGTTTCTGATTTCAAGAGATGACCGAAACGGAAAAGAGACAATAGAATCGACAGCTCTTCAAGAGAATATGAGGTGAAAAGAAAAGTTATAAAATCTAGGTTGTTACAAAGAAGTAACAAGGGAGTAGTTACTGAGGATAAGGTTTTTGTGGTGAATAAAAAAAAAGTACATACGTTTCGAATTGTTATTGGTTGATAAAACAAGCAATTGTGTTGTGTAACTTTATTACTGATCATGGGAATAGA
This sequence comes from Heracleum sosnowskyi, assembly GCA_030848705.1. Classification (NCBI taxonomy): domain Eukaryota; kingdom Viridiplantae; phylum Streptophyta; class Magnoliopsida; order Apiales; family Apiaceae; genus Heracleum; species Heracleum sosnowskyi. The sequence goes on along the minus strand of CM061240.1, from coordinate 113,730,696 downwards.
GTCGGAATTGGCAATTGTGTTGTGTAACTTTATTATTGACCATGGGAATAGGATAATTCTGAGAAAGCATTCTTTATTTTACAGAGGTTTCTGGATGTGGAAGAGAAAATGCAAACTTGGAACCTGTCCTTGAAAGCTCACGAAAAGTTGCAAGTACGATGGTAGTACCACCTCCATCAAGCGAGCGAGCTGCCTCTGCATCAGGAATTGCATTCTGGAGAGAGTCTAGTGTACTCTCTGGTTCTGGAGTTTCAAATGCTAGAACTCGGACTCCTACATCTGGATTAAATTGCCATATGGTTCCACATTGGAATGCTGATGTTATGCGGGGATATATAGATATGGTGGTCGACATTTTACTGCTCTTTGCTGAGTCAGACACAACTGTAAAGTCCTACATGTGCAGTCACAGCATGCTCACTTTTATTTTTAAGATGTTCAACAAAATAGAACCTGCTATCCTTTTGAAGGTACCCAATATCTTTTATGGCTAACTTTGTGTATCCCTTCTTTGTTTAACCTAATTCTCTGTCTTTACCACTTTTAATTCTTTATTCACTTTTGCTTATATTATTCAATAGCTGCTGAAGTGCATAAAATATCTTTCAAACGACCCACACTGTTTAGAGAATCTTCAGAGGGCAGACGCAATTAAACATTTGATCCCTAACCTTGATCTGAAGAAAGAGGCAGGTCCTCTTGTATCCGACATCCACCATGAGGTCAGTGTTTCAAACATGTTTATCAACCAGTTATTCCTTATAGCAGCAAACACCGCTATTTCTTATTATGCTATATTGCACCAACCATTGGTAATAGGGCTCAGAGATTCAGTTACCATATCCAACATGACTAATGTAGCAGTAATGATTCTAGCTTGCGGTGCTTGCCTAGGATCTCAAAACGATTATAGGTTATATATTTGAAGTGAATCTTTTTTGTGGGAGCTTGACTGCTTGCACATGATTGACACTTGACAGTAGGGGACGGGGGACCTGTGAATGGGAGTTAAGTACTGATCACTCAAGAACATTTTATCGGTTAACTATATTTAATTAATTCGACTAGTAAGAACTTGAGTGATGAGGTCGCTGAAATTTACAAGATCTTTCATCGGTTAACTCCTGAATTGATGCATTTCTCATAAATAAATTATGCAAACTATATATTGTATATATGCCAGCAGCAGATAAGTTAAAATCATAACTAACTCCTATGTTCGATGAAATACATTCAAACACTGGTCACCTGCGGCAAAGAATTAAAAGATTTTGTTTGCAAAATATAAGAATACTCGAGCACCGTAGGTTTAACTGCTATGTTTGATGAATAACTCCGTAAGTATAAATTGAATGTTGTCTATTTGTTTTCAAGTTGTCATCACAGTTTTCCTAAAAGATAATGGCACAATGCAGTAGTTTTTTCTTTGCAAATTTAGTCCTTTACTATTGGTAACCTTCACATGGATGATGGATACCGCCTATATTTTTAGCTTTTAATGTTCCTAGACATGGAAGGATACTTGATGCCAACTCTTGTCTCGGATGTCAAGTATTACTGCTTGGTGAGCTCATAAATTATAGTGATACCTGTAGTATGGTGGAGAAATATTTTACCTTCTGGAGTGAAACAGAAGGGTGTAGATACTGTTTTTAGTGAGAATAGAAGTGTCTTTAATAACACAGTTTATGTTTCTACATTGTGAATATTTACCAAGATATAACGTGATGCTTAATTGTACTGTTTTGTGCCAGATTGTGTTAATTACCTGTAACAAATGTATCAAGATGCTGAAAAAAATTGATTGTATTGAATAAGTATTGGTCCAAGTGCATGCGGATAGAACTTAGTGATCTTTTCTTGTGCAATGGCACTACCTCATGCTTTCTTACTTTGTCTCTTATCTGAAGGCCCTCAATGCACTATTTAATGTCTGCAAGTTAAATAAGAGGAGACAGGAACAAGCAGCAGAGAATGGAATCATTCTGCATCTGATCCATTATATCATGTCCGGATCCCCTTTAAAAGAATATGCATTGCCTCTTCTTTTTGATATGGCACATGCATCACCTACCTCAAGGGAACAGTTAAGGGCTCATGGAGGACTGGATGACATTTGGTCGGTGACGGCATTAGATTCTATTGCTGCTTGTTTGGCACATGACAATTACAAGAAAAAAGTAGAGCAAGCTATGTTGAGAAAGGTTGTTGTTCCGAAGTTGGTCAACTTCTTTCAGTCCTGTCCAGAGCAGGCATTCTCGAAAATTATCACGTATGTCCTATTAAATCTGTGCTACATTTCACTATGGCTGTAATCAAACTTTCATTCTTTGCCTTTCTGAATCGAGAAACTATGAATATGATATGGAACAATATAACACTGTTTAGAATGGACAGCGGTTCAAATAATCTGAAGTTGGTCTTCATTTCTTAGTTTAATCCTTACCCCCTTTTTATTAGTAGGCACTTGAAGTGCATAAATGGTTAGGAACCAGTGGGATTTTCGAAATTTTTAATTAATGCTTCTATTAGATGGGTGAACTTCGCTGCATTCGTTATTACTCAAAAGTTAGGCTCGGGTGGATTTTTTTTATTACTTATATATAGGTCAAGGATACACCTTGTATGAATTTGTCTTCAATATGTATTTGAAGATCTTCGTATTTTCTATGACCCATGTTTCAATAAGTATTTAGAGTATACTAGGAAGTCTTAAGAGTGTACCAGCATAATATATAAAAACTGTATTGGTTGTAAAGTTGCCTAAATATGAACCAGATTGAAGCAAATGTTTATGATCAGGTATATATAGACCAACGCAGTAGGGATAACTGAAGACCCTGAAGAGAACAGAGAACTGAAGATCATCAGTCCACCTCTCGCATGATGTAGTCATTGTGACTTTCTTTGGGTAAGCTCTTAGTCCCAACACGTTACAACAAACGCACAAAGCTGCAAGTTTCAGTTTTCGCTGATGCCAATCAAGTATAACAACATTGTAGTTCAACATTTCAAGACCTAAAGAAAGTGTTGGCCTAGATTTATAATAAGTCGTAGAGATCCCGAGCTTGATCACCCAATTTTTAATTAAAAAACATACTTATTGCATCTCTGAGTTGCATACTTCCATGACTGGCTTTAATAAATGGACATCTTCAGAGACATATATGGACTGAATATAATAAAAGATAGATTGAGGGCTCATGATGGTAATCTGAAAGAATAGATAGCAATAGGAGTAGTCATAGGCAATTTAAGTGATTTAAAATTGTCACATTGTCGATAGGACAACAAGAATCTTGAAGCTTCCGACGTTATTCTCGGTCGGATCAATGGGCCAAAGGTATTTTCTTTGGACTTCTTTGCTTTGGACTTGTTTGTACAGCTCCAGATGGAAAAGCTATACTTTTGACAATATTGGCAGGAACCTTTAGGTATATAGCACCAGAAGATGGAGATAACCTCTGCAACTTATCAATTATTTGGAGCTTTGGTTTCATTTTACTTGGTTACTTGACTTGACCAACTTCCCTAATCTGCCTTTTCAATTGTTCTGCTGACCTTGACATACTAAAATACCAGTTCAACTCACCAAGCCAAGGAAATTTCACCAGAAATTGGATGTTCCGGCTGTAGATGCCTATGAAATTAATTAAAATATTTTAAAAATAAATGTCTTTCTATGTGTTCTTAATGGGTATGCGTCCAATTCATTAACGGGCTTGATGGTCCTGAGATCACCCTCGGTAAATGATTGTATAATGTCAGTTGTAATTTTGTAAATACAGAGGACATGCATTACATATACAAATATGCCCTTATACAGTATACCTAAAAATTAGCCTAACCTCAGAAGAAGTGCAAGCGCCCGAGGACACCCTCATGCCCATTTTTCTCTTTATTAACATGTCATTTCAATAACTTGTGGGTGGCTAGCTATTACATACTCATTTTATGTTTTTGCTCCTACCCCATTTGAAATTTAAAATTTCAACCTTGCATGCAATTCCTCCGTTCAAGGTTGACTTGATATCTATTTATGCACAGATTTACGCTATAAGGAGTTGACATTAATTTTTTTGCCTAGACTGATACTGATGTATCAGGTCTGTGACTGGAGTCCGCCTTTATGTACAACTGAGTATATGAAACCAAGACCTCTTCTGATGGTGTAATTGTTAATAACGCTTCTTCTGAATCAGGAATAAGCTGAGGCATGATCTTTCTTGAAAAAAAAGGTGTTACTTCCATTCGGAAATAGCTAAAACTGATGGGATCAACAACATTATGGAAGGTATATCAGTGATGGTTCAATTACTCTTAACCTGCTTAGATTCATGTGCGGATGGACATGGTGATAGGGTGCTCAATAAGCTAGGATCCGACTTTTGAGGTAGCAATGGCCACATTTACAAGATTTTTAATTTATTATGTGCGGATGGATTTCTCAGGATTATGTAATTGAGAATTTCAATATATTTTTCATTGATAATGATGACATTTATACTGAAAATCTATTTGTTTGCCAAAGAGTGATAGATATGAAATTCTACTCATACCCAAAACATATGTTAGATTCTGAAAATTCTATTTTTTTCGAGCACCGTAACATGAATTGGTTTCCAAGGTTTCATTTTTCTAAAATTAAATATTACTTTCTGATATGAAATCCAGGTTTCCATATGCAACCTAGGGGTATCATGATAAATATTTTCATTGGGTTTGATAGTTTAGACTTGAAGTTCTGTTTACAATACATACTTAAATGATGCTTATGAGTTTTGGGATTTATGTAATATACTGTTATTAATATGATTGCTTAGCTAGGGTTTAATTTTAATTTAATACTAGCCTATAACTCATGCGGATCGAGAATAAAAATTAAATTATTAAAATAAAATTTGAATATTGAGTATAAAAATAATTAATAAATATTAATTTAAATATGTTGATTTGTAGAATTCAATGTGAAATTTAAGTGAAAGTCTATAATAAATAAAGACTATTTAATTAAATAGTTATGATAATCGAAACCTGTTGAAATCAAAAAAGTTAAATTTAATAAATAAATAACTTGTATAATTATGTAGTAGCAACATCAAATTGAACCTGAGTTTTAGTACTATTGTGTTTCAATAAAAAGAAGTTTCCAAATTATTTCTATATATTTGGCCGATCCTGCTCGAAGCCGAAAATTTTCCTAAATTTCCGACCCGATTGAGGTGGCGAGATCTAGCGGATGAAATACACATCCGTAATAGTAAGAGAGATAGTAATTACATTAATTATATCCTATATATAATTGGTATAAGGGAGTTTAGATGGTTTGGTCGTCAGGGCTAAAATAGTAAATTAGTAATTATTATTATTATTGTGAAAAAAAGGAAAAATGGTAGATATACTCGAAATATAAGCAGATAAGCTCTCAGTTAGTAATGAACTACTACTATATAGTATCTAAATATTTTAGAGTGAAAAAAATTAAAAATTTTAAATTCAGTGATTTCAAATTCAAATGAATAAAGATTTCATCAATAATATACAAAACTATTTTAATAAAAAATGAATAAAAAATGAATACTAATCAATTTTATAATAATATTTCAACTAAAAAGTAGTACTTGGGAAATCTACAAAAAGGATATATTGTATAAATTTAATATTGATGATCTAATATACAAAATCAATTAAAATGAAATTTAAAAAAAACTAAATATACTAAAATATAAATAAAGTGAGTTAAGTTCTATGGAGTCTTCGATCTAAATTTAGAAAAATTTAATATTTTATAAATTATGTTCTATGAAAATAACTATTTTCATTCCATAATATCTTTGGAAAATGAGTAGATTTTGTTAGAAAAAAGTGTTTTAATTATAAAAGACAAATAATAAGGACAAATAAAAAAAACCAACAAGTTTTAATTTAAAAAAACAAAAAATATCCGTGATATTTTTAGAAGTGTTTTAATTATATTAATTTTATTTGTTAAAAAAATACGTTTGCATGTTAAAATATGTGACCTTTTTAAGTAATTAAAAATATTAAAATAGATTTTAAAATAAATAAGTAAGGATTGCACCTGATATTTTTGGAAAAGAGATATGATATTTTTTGAAAAGAGACATTTTAGTGAAAACAAATATAAAAATTAATATGTTTTATTTAAAGGTAATTGCCTGTGATATTTTTGGAAAATAAGTAGATTTTGTTACAAAAAATATTTTAATTATAAAATGCAATTAATTAATTACTTATTTTATATTATTTTAACATGTGTTAAAGAAAAAGTTATCTAAATTATTAAATTATCACAAAAATAAATAAATTATAACCTAAATTCAACAATATTTAATTTTTCCAAGAAATTGTTTGACAATAATTACAGATGACATATACACATCGTAAAAAAACCTAAAAAATCAGCCCAAAATACAATTAAAAAATATAAAATATTATAAAATAAATTATTACAATTTAAATTTAATAATAAAACAAATTCATTTATAATTACAAATTAATATTAATAAAAACCAAACTTTACAAATTAATATTAATAAAAAAAATCATTTTTAATTATTACAACATACCAAACTATAATTTAAAATTATACATATATAGTACAAAACAATTTAAAAAAAAGTTAAATTAAATAATAAATAAATATACCAAAACACTGGCAATTAATGCTAAAATATTAATACTAAGTATAAATAAACACCATAAATTTATGTCAAAATAATACAAAAAACTCCTCGTGCTTCGCACGGGTATGAAGCTAGTACGTTATTGTATAACTTATAGTATAAAAGGTAATAGTTAAAAAAATAGAGTATATATTAATTGTATTATTGTGCAATTTTATATTAATTGTATTAATCAAATTTTTTATTAATTGTATTGTAAATTTTTAGTATGCAATTTTTTACAAATTTGAAAATAGAAATTAATTATTCTTATTAAAATAATTATTATTTTACTAATAAAGAAATGTTTCTTGTGTGATGGTGGGTGTTCAAGCAAGAGCTGTTGGGTCTAGTGTATAGGTAATGTTAATGGATGATGTTTAAATTCCATTATTTACTCTCACGCAAAAAATTTCTTAAGTTTATCAGTTACCAATTTACCATTATGCGTATTAAAACTTTTTAGTAGCAAAAAAGCATTGTATGAGAACAATGTAATATTTGTGATTGAGTTTACTTTTAGTACATAATATTTTAAGTGTTTAACTATATGATATTTACCCTGTCGATATCAGTTCAAACACCAAGTTGTTGGTAGATTTCTAGTATACAACTTTGCTATTGTTGGCAATTAATTTAATCTTATAATAGTGATAATTATATTTATTTTGAATTAAACTAATTACGCATTAAACTAATTAAACTAATAATTATTTGCGTATACCGCAGATTACATAACATATCATACTTTTAAGAGGGGGTTACGTTTTTAAAAATTATAAATTAGTTTATATTTTAATAACAATAATTAAATAAATTTGGAATTAAACTAACAATATTTTTAAAACTAATTAAGTTAATAATAATGTGTATATCGCGGTATATATGGCATACCATACTATTAAGATGAGGTTTCTGCTTTAAATTCAAAGATTAATTTTTAATTAAATAATAATTAATATGAAATTAAATCAATTATATTAAGCTAATTAAACTAATAATTATATGTACATTGTTGTATACATGACATATCATACCATTAAGTGAGGGTTTCTGCTTTTAAGATAGAGTATAAATAGATTTCTTAAGTTTATTAGTTATCAACTTACTATTATGCGTATTAAATTTTTTAGGAGAAAAACACATTGTACGGAAACAATGTAGTATTTTTGATGTAGTTTACTTTTAATACATAAGTATGATACTTCAGGATTTACCCGTCCCGATATCAATTCAAACACGGTGCTAATTCAAACACGGTGCTGGTAGATTTCTAGGATGTAACTTAAATATTGTTGGCAATTAATTTAATTTAATAGTAATATCGTAGTATACACGACATATCATACCTTTAAGAGAGAGTTATAATTTTAAAAAGTATAGATTAGTTTTTATATTAACAATATTTTTAAAATTAATTAAGTATATCTACATGACATACCACACCATTAATAAGGGTTTCTAGTTTTAGTAAATAGATTAATTTTTAATTTAATAATAGTTAATTTGAAATTAAATAAATTATATTAAATTAATAATTATATGTATACCCCGATATACATGACATACCATTAAAAAGGGTTTTCTGCTTTTAGTATAGGGTAGTTGATTTAAAATTAAATCAATTATATTAAATTAATAATTATATGTATAGTTAATTTAAAATTAAATCAATTATATTAAATTAATAATTATATGTATACCGCGGTATACATGACATACCATTAAAAAGGGTTTCTGATTTTAGTATAGAAGGGTTTTCTCCTTTTAGTATAAAGTAATTAATTTAAAATTAAATCAATTATATTAAATTAATAATTATATGTATACCACGGTATACATGGCATACCATTAAAAATGAAGTTTGTGCTTTTAGTATAAAATTAATAATTACATGTATAGTTAATTTAAAATTAAATCAATTATATTAAATTAATAATTATATGTATACCGCGGTATACATGATAAAAAGGGTTTCTGATTTTAGTATAGAAGGGTTTTCTGCTTTTAGTATAAAGTAATTAATTTAAAATTAAATCAATTATATTAAATTAATAATTATATGTATACCACGGTATACATGGCATACCATTAAAAATGAGGTTTGTGCTTTTAGTATAGAGTATAGATGACATAATTTGAATTTTGAGTATTGTTTTTTTAATTTTTATTTGTGTAAATTATCAATTTTTCTTTAAATATTCACAAATTTATATAAAATCTTTTGCGTAATTTTTTTAATTTTTTTGTGTGGACCTTTGATCCTATTGTATATGCTACAAGCGTATAATTTGAATTTTTTGGGATTACATGCTCTATTTAATTAACAACTAGTTTACTAAGCCGCGCTTCGCAGCGGTCTTTTAATAATTTTTCTATTTTATTTTAAATATTTTGCAAAAAAATATTTTTAAATGGAATAAATAATTATAAATATTTTAAATATTGATTTATTTTATAAATAAATATTTTTAAATAAATGAAATAATGATACAATATACTATCGTAATTATAACTGGATAAACTAAAATGTTGTTTAAAACATGTCATGGATGTGTTTTCATTTTATTTTTTTTATAACTCAGAATTTCATTAATAAAGAAAACGACAAAGCAACATCCAGATCACTGAACAATCAAAGGACTCGAACCAGACTTAGTCTATCAGAGAGAAAACACCACTTAAAATACAAGATATAGAACAAAAATCAAGGCTACACACCTACACCTGCTAAAAACCAAAGACGCTAACAACCCCAGCAACCAACACGAAACTCAACCCTGACCTACATGCTTACTTAGCAGAACTACCAAAATCTTTAGCATTAGACTCCACTCCTCGCATTTGAATAACTCCACCAGAAATCTTACCACTGCTCTTACGCCCATCTTCAGAGTTAGGAGAGGTTGCACCAACCCCGCTGCCATTTAACTCCACAGCTATACTCGAAGCTATATTCGATAAAATCCCAGATTTCTCAAACCCACCACCCATCGCAGATTCTTCCCTCTTTATTGGAGAACCAATTTTAATACCTTTTCCTTTCATGCTTTGATGATTTTGCAAAGGTCCTGATCAGTACCAAATAATTAATTAAAAAGATCTAAGGCCGAATCAATACCTATCAACATTAAAACTGAAAAAGATAAATAAAAGAAAACCCTTATGTGATAATCAAGCTTACAAAATTCTGTCTTGAAAAAATTTTAAACATCCAAAGAAAAGGTAACAAAGAATCAAAATAATGAATGAATTAAGATTATAAGTCGAAACCATTATTACAAGTATAATTATTCATACCTTCAACTCATCTTTATAGCCTCAGATCCACCTAAAAACACATCGACATAACATCAAGATAACGAAAGCATAAGTTATTAATATTAAAAAACACAAAAATTTTAAAAATATAAAAAAAATTAGAGCGAGGTAAGAGGCGCACTTCACAGTCCCCTCTCCTCATTGATCCATACTTTCGTTATTGATCCATGTCTTCACTCAATCAACACTAATTGTGGATAACTTCGTCTATATCATTAGAATACAAACTAAAGTAATAAGATAGAAAAAAAATTAATATGTAGCATGCTCATGCAAATTTATACACTTCTAAGACAAATAAACAAAAAACAAAGCGTACAAAAAAAAGTGTAGAACACAATTAACATAGTTTACATGTATATTTATACTATTAATTTGTATGAAAGTATTAAAGTATTAAAGATAATTAATTATTTACCTAGTGATTTCTTTATTTGGTATGCAAGACCGATGTAAGTATAGAAATATCATATATACGAAAGTTTTGTATAAAAACGACAAAGGTTATCTCCTTTGTATAAGTATAATTGATTGTATATTTAGTTTCCACCATCAGTAAAAGATTTTAAAGACAATAATATTAAAATTGTATATTTAATTTTCTTCATCAATAAAGATTTTAAAGACAATAATATTAAAAATTTATATTTAATTTCTTTCATTAGTAAAGATTTAAAAGACAATACAGATATTTTCTAATAAAAAATTTAGGAGAATATAAAAAGTGTATATTTAGTTTCCTCCATTTGTAAAGATTTTAAATGCAAAAATATTAACATTGTATATTTAGTTTCCTCAATTAGTAAAGATTTTAAAGGCAATTGAGATATAATTAATTATTTACCAAGTAATTTTTTTATTTGGTATGCAAGACCGATATAAGTATGGAAATATCAAATATACGAAAGTTTTCTATAAAAACGGCAAGAGTTATCTCCTTTATATAAGTATAATTGATTGTATATTTAGTTTCCACCACCAGTAAAGATTTTAAAGACAATAATATTAAAATTATATATTTAATTTCCTTCATTAGTAAAGATTTAAAACACAATTAATATATTTTCTAATTAAAAATTTAGGAGAATATAAAAAGTGTATATTTAGTTTCCTCCATTTGTAAAGATTTTAAATGCAAAAATATTAACATTGTATATTTAGTTTCCTCAATTAGTAAAAATTTTAAAGGCAATTGAGATATAATTAATTGTTTACCAAGTAAATTCTTTATTTGGTATGCAAGACCGATATAAGTATGGAAATATCAGATATACGAAAATTTTGTATTAAAACGGCAAGAGTTATCTCCTTTGTATAAGTATAATTGATTGAATATTTAGTTTCCTTCATCAGAAAAGATTCTAAAGACAATAATATTAAAATAGTATATTTAATTTCCTTCATTAGTAAAGATTTTAAATGCAAAAATATTAACATTGTATATTTAGTTTCCTCAATTAGTAAAGATTTTAAAGGCAATTGAGAGACGACACCTCATTGCCTCGTCTTCTCCTTTATATTAAAAAAACATATTATTTCATTAAAAAAATATTATGAGAATATTTAGATAATAATAGAGGAAAGTTCAAAATAATGTAAGGTAATACACATTTTTTTCTAATTTAGATATTTTGAAGGCAAGAATATTATAATTGAATATTTAGTTTCTTTCATTAGTGATATTTAGTTTACTACATTAGTAGAGACTTTAAATGCAAGAAAATTATATGTTTCCTCTATTAGTAAACATTTAAAAGGTAATTGAGATTTTTTTGAATTTTTTATATTATTAATTCAAAAAATTGAGAAAATTAGAAAAATAGAACGAAACGATCTGAGAGCGCCACCTCACCGCCCCGTAAGGTAATACACTTTTTTTTTTCTAATTTAGATATTTTGAAGGCAAGAATATTATAATTGAATATTTAGTTTCTTCCATTAGTGATATTTAGTTTCCTACATTAGTAGAGACTTTAAATGCAAGAATATTATATGTTTCCTCTATTAGTAAGCATTTAAAAGGTAATTGAGATTTTTTTGAATTTTTTATATTATTAATTCAAAAAATTGAGAAAATTAGAAAAATAGAACGAAGTGATCTGAGAGTGCCACCTCACCGCCCCGTAAGGTAATACACTTTTTTTTTTTTTTTTTTTTCTAATTTAGATATTTTGAAGGCAAGAATATTATAATTGAATATTTAGTTTCTTCCATTAGTGATATTTAGTTTGCTACATTAGTAGAGACTTTAAATGCAAGAATATTATATGTTTCCTCTATTAGTAAGCATTTAAAAGGTAATTGAGATTTTTTTGAATTTTTTATATTATTAATTCAAAAAATTGAGAAAATTAGAAAAATAGAACGAAGCGATCTGAGAGCGCCACCTCACCGCCCCCGTCTTCTCCTTTATATAATAGTAATTTTATATTATTAATTCAAAAAATTGAGAAAATTAGAAAAATAGAATGAAGCGATCTGAGAGCGCCACCTCACCGCCCCGTCTTCTCCTTTATATAATAGTAATAATTCAAAAAATTGAGAAAATTAGAAAAATAGAACGAAGCGATCTGAGAGCGCCACCTCACCGCCCCGTCTTCTCCTTTATATAATAGTATTGATGATTTTTTTTGAAAAAAAAATTCATGTTCTATTTATTTGTTAAAAATCTTTTTATATTAGGAATGATTGTTGCAGTTATCTTAATTGTCCTTGTCTTTAGTGTACATAATTTTCGTTCTTCAAAGTAAAAATGGTAATTTTTTTTTCTCTTTAAGTGCTAGTCTGATATTATTATGATTAATTACAATATGTGATATAAATTTTTATATTTGTTAGCTGAAAAGTCGGCATAATAATTTATTAAAATTATACTGTAAAAATCAATACAAAATTGAAATCTGAATTGTGCAAATTACAGTACACAATACGACTAAATTAAAGCATTACAGCTCGCACGCACATTGAAAATCAGTAGAATTGAATATAATATCAGAATGAAAACACTGATCGAGGCATCTTCTTCTCCGACTAGTCTTCTTCCTCGATCCGCAGGACCATATTTCTCCTTCCTTTTCTTAACCATACATGATTTAAGCTAATTTTTCTGTCCTTACCTTTTTGTTCCATTTTCTGTTGCCTGTACACATGAAACATCGGAATCATGCATCGCCGGAATTCAGTCGCCGGAGTTGACGAGTCCAGTTTCCACCGGACGGATCCGATCCGGATTCCGTGTCCGAGCATCACAGTTTTCTTCATTCCAGGAAATCGTCCCAAATATCCAATTTGGCTGTCCCTGACTTAATGTCGTTACTCATTTCAAGGCTCGATCATCCGGATGCTATGGCCCGTCTGAACTTGCTCAAACTAATAAAGGTTGGAAATTTAATTTTTATTATTTAAAAGTGTTATTGGATTAATCTGTAGTGAGGCACTAGTGATTTAATAACTTGACAAATTCATCTTCAGTTTTATTGGTTTTATCATGGTATTTGTTATTGTGAACCTAGAAGGTTTCTACTTTCCTTTTATAGGTTCGTTGATTATTTGCTTGCATCTTAAAACTGGTTTTGTCTTTTTCTATTTTATATTTATCCTAGATTTTGAGAGCAAAATCATTCTTTTCTTTTCGTTTCTTTTCTTTTTAATCCATTACACTTGACTACCACACAAACTAAGAAGAACAAAAAACTATTAGTGCTTCCAATTGTTTCATCTTTGTGTCTAACATGTCATTCTTATAAGAAAAGTCAGGTAAAAAGATTGTTGAATCTAGTGATGTAACCCGGTGGACTAACTTTAGGATTAAGAAAGAACCTCAATCTTGTGTCACTACTAGGATTATGTTTAGTCTTATATTTGTATTGCTATTTCAGGCTGTATACGAGCACCATCCATGTCCAAAGCAATTGATTGTGGAGAATGACTTGCCTAAAAAGCTTCAGAATCTAATTGAGGAGCGTCAAGACGGACAGAGTTCCAGTGAACATGTTTTGGTGAAGCAGATGGCGACATCACTGCTCAAGGCATTCCATGTCAACACCATTTTGTAAACACCTTGATACAATCTCTTCTATATAGGAGTAAATAATGATCAATCAAGGTCATATCCCTGCATTGCATATTTTTAATGTGAAATTGTTTAACTCCTTATATATTATTATGTATCGCAGCATTGAATGTGCATTTACTTCCTTTATGTGGTTGTGTATTGCAGTCCTTTTATTTAGTTCTGCTGTGTAGGTGATCAAAATGTCTGGAGTTTGTGCGGCATCTGATGTATGGGGTGTTGGATGGATGCACTGTAATTGAGCTGCTCACAGGTTCACCTCCATACTGTGATTTCAATCCCTGGTCAGCTCTTTGGCATATTCCGCAGATTCTCTTTTAAAAATGTTAGGCTCTTTTCTTGTAGTGAGCTACCGCTGATTTGATATTTACTATGAGATTTTTCGATGTGGGCCTATAATAGCAAAAAATCATTTTATTCTGCTACTGGCTAGATTGGCAGGATACGTTGGCCCTTTATAGCACACAAGGGAAGCGTTTTAAAGATGTGCACGATTTTTTAAATTTAAATTTTTAACCGTGTAATGCATACATAACCTGTGCAACATAAATTATCGTTGTTTATTTCTTTTCTTTATTAAGAAAAAACTTTAACGCATCTGGAAGAGCGTTGCAGTTGGAATCACTATTTTATTTAGAAAAATTACCTATCATGCAGACTTCACATGTGCACCATGATTATTTTGTGCTGCTGTGATGGGCCATATTGGAAATTGTTATTTTGTACCAGGAGTTCATGGCTGCCTGTCTTGCTGCAAATTTAATGTTTTTTTTATAAGTAATTTGTTGTTTCATTTTGTTAAATGGGTCACATAGAGCATTACATGAATTCAAATTGTGTAATATAATCATATTCCCCATGGACTATCATAACCTCAGCCAACATATACTAATAATTCCAACATAAGGTATTCAATAGGGAAAAAAGGTTAAAAGCCAATAAAAAGTGATTAAGTTATGGAACTAAGTTTGGCATCCTTAATCTATCAAATTATATGTTGGGGCTCTGGATGGCAACTACACTGATCTTCGTTTCTTTCTAAAACTGTCAGGTTAAGCAGCCGCTTGTACCAGATAGACTTTCTCCGGCTGTAACGGATTTTGTGCATCAGTGTTTTAAAAAGGTTAAGTTGATAGATTGAAAATTTCTGTGATGAAGATGTCATTGTTGAATTATTTTGGGCTATTGAGATAGTGAAAACCTTTTATTTGTACCAGTACTAGTGATGACCAACTTAACTGCGAAACTCAGGATTTAACGACTGGAGTAGGAAAGCCTGGGGACATGATTACTTTTAAAGTAAAGAGAGACCAGTCAGAAAAAATACTCGGATTTGTAACGTAGATAAATAAATAAGAAGTTCATGGATAAGGTATTCATATTCCTTCTACCTCACATTTTCTCAGATAATCATTTGAACTGATTAATTTGTTTGATATGGAGCGGGATGCATCCTCTTAAGTCAAGAGAAATGTGTTTAAGTCATCTGGGAGATAATGCTTTTAGCTATAAATATCTGAGAGCTTTAAATAGTGAGACCTATGTTTTTAAGAATAGTACAGGTGAAACAATTGAAAACATAATCTATGGAGGAAACTACCTTCTAGAGATACAAAAATAGTGGGTTTCTTGTATAGTAATATTGGTCAAGAAGAAGATTTAGTAATACAAACCTACCACTCTTCAACATGTCAGTTCAGGAATGATTTCTGAATGTACAATCAAATATGCATAATATAATGAGATACATTACCATGGCTTTGAGTCAGTTGTGTTGTAGCGAGCTTAGGCTACTTTAAGGTTGAAACCATGCTCTGTCGATTGTGACAAAAATAAAGCTTAGAATACCGTGTTATCCTGTCTATGTAAACTATCTAATATCTACAAATTCCTTATTAGCCTACAACCACATAATTCGCCGGACTTATATTCAGATTGACTTTCCTCTTTTATCATACCCCTATAGGATCCACTATATTTACTTTAATTTAGTATGTTTATGTCATGTGGGAAGCTTAGCATTCTCAAATTTTGCAACTGTTCAGCTGTGATTCACTACGTCATGTATGCGTCCCCTTTTCAGTCTCTTCAGTTCAAGTGTTTTATGCTTTTTATTTCTGATATTTATTACTTTTGCAGCTCACTATGTTTAACTACTTTCCTAACTCTTGTACTTTTGATTTCCGGTAATTCTTCCCATTTACATTTGGGATTACTTCTTCTTCCGGTTTAGTTTTTGCCTGCTTCTTTGTAAATTATATCCACTACTTGCCCGTACCATCATATATGCTATTATTGTAGCCTTAAAAAAGTTTACATGGTTTTATATAAACTCTAGTGGACATCCGAAGTAGCAATTCACCATGTTTAGTGCTCTTAGTTATCATTATTTTTCAATGCATTGCATGGGTTATTAAATTTCAGTCTCTTCGAAAATTTTATTGATTAACTTGTTTGATTTATTTTGGGTACAACTGTGATCTTAGTGAATTTTTTTTTTTTTGGGGGGGTGGGGGGATAAATCTTGGGTAAATCTTTTCCAAGTAACTTGGTTATTAACATTTTAGCATTTTATTGGAACAGCATATGCAAGACGAAGATGCAGGGAATCCCTACAGGAAGTTCATTTGAATGTGCTGTAATTTTCATTAATAATCGTAGGCTCTGTAAAATTGGCTCTTTTCCGGTCCGCCAACCATGCTTATTTCCTACTTGATGAAGCTTGGCTTTCAGATCTTATTTGTTGAAGTTAATTTATAATGTGTTGATTGTGAATTTAGGATGTGGTTTTTGCCCTTGAATTTTGATTTGATTCTAATGGAAGATCCTATAACGTCTCTCTGCAATAATAGTCTGCACACAGCTATGCCTTGTGGTTCTCCTTGTATATTGCTGACCTAATAACGCTTTATAGAAATGCATGCTTCTAGCTCTGTTGAAGCATGAGCTGATGCTGCAGATGTTTGCTGGGCAGTAAACACCTCATGACTGTTGCTCCATTCTTGTGGTCCAGGCAAAATAATGAGAGACAGACTATACAAAAATATTATTAGAGTTATGATTTTGTCCCCCAGTTTACGTAAATGATCTAGTTGAGCTTCGAACTAGAAGATCGATTGTTAGAATGGGTTTGGTACACATTAGTTGCTCTATTACGTGAAATAGTCATAAATGTTGCATTTTTCCTGTACAAGAATGTTAGAACCTTAATCTTCCTTGATTTTGAGATTTACTTTAGGCGCTCTATGTTGTCTGTATCTTTTAGCTATTCAGTACAGTTTTGAATTCTATAATTTAAATACTGTATATTTTTTTTGCTAAACAAAATTTAAATATTTAACCGCGCGTCCGTGCCTGCAAATATTTCTGCTTTAATTTAGGCAGAAGAGAAAGCATATATGTCTGTTATATTTTAGTACTAAGATGGAACACTTGGCTATGTTCCCTACCCGATATAACAAAGAAACTGCACGACGAGCTAAATTTTTTAATGGAAACGAAAGAGTAAACATAAGGGAAGCGAGTTGAAGGAATTCTTCCTCCTTCAATGCTTTTCTTTAAACAAGGAAACTAAAGAGTAGAGCCGTAAACGAACCGAACTTGAACGAATTTTTAAAGAACTCGAGCAAAATCTTAACGAACCGAACAATGTTCGGTAATCTTATCGGACAAAATTTCTTGTCCGAACTCGAGTTCGGTAATACTCAAACCGAACACGAACAATTCACGAACATAATGAATCGAACCGAACTCGGACGAACACAAACAGTTAGTCAACATTTTATGTTTTTCAAAAAAATATATATATAATTTTTAACTTTATTTGATGAAAAAATTAGTTCAAATGTCAATTAAATATTTTATATTTATATATAATATTTACTTTAAATCATTGTAAACAAAATTAAATTATAAATAATAAATAATACATATGTATATAATATTATAAAAATAATAATTTTTCCCGAACCGAACTCGAGCTTAACGAACGAGTTGAACTCGAACGCAACTCGAGCGAACTCGAGTCGAACACCTTAAAAGTTCGGTTCGGTTCGTTAAGGTTATCGAACAAAAAATGTTGTTCGAACTCGTGTTCGATAACGAACTCGGACGAGCTTATCGAACACGAACTCGAACGAACATGAACAAGCTTAACGAACAGTTCGGTTCGTTTACGGTCCTACTAAAGAGTTACCAATAAAATAGACCACGCATACATCAATAAACTGATTTGGGAGTTTTATAAAACACTGAAAAGAATGTGCAACTACTGTAGTAATTTTATAAACTGTCTGCTATAGCCCAACATACAAATGGGCCGGAGCCCATATTAATAACATATACGAGAAACAGGGTAAAGGGCAAAAAGGTCTCGTCAGCAAAAGCATGAGGGCACAAGAGGAATCACAGGAAAAAGGGGAGACAACAAAAGAGGGCAGAAAATTAGGGTTAGGGATCATGAAATTATTGTAATCGTAAGCATAACTTGGGAGAGCCAACATCTCGAAGTGTTGGGTAGTTTCAATTGTAATTCACAATTCATCAGTGTAATTATTGCGATTGATTCATATCAACTATTTATATTAATACATAAATCTGCTCTCGGCCATTCTTAAATTGCGTCAATATTCGTTAATTGAGTCGGGTCGTAGCACTGTCCCTTGTAATTTGTAAAACCCTACCCAATGCATAGTCCGCACTGCATGTTTTTCGTTGCAAAATTACTACTACATAATTAGAGTGAGCTACAGTAACTTCTGCAGAATCTGGTTACATGTAAATTACTGGCTGCCACAACTTATGGCCACCATTGCTTCTAGGGAATTTACAAGCAAGAATTAGTAAGTTATAAAGTGAATTGCGGACAGCAAGGGAATTTATCCAAACAGAGAGATTGAAGCCATGTTGCACTGCAAATTTACTAGATATATTCAAGGGTAGGGTAGGGTAGGTTTAGTCCCTGTCCAGCATATTTTGAAGCATCAACTCGGATAATCTTTATCATTTACCAGTGTCATAGTACCATACGGTATGCCAAAACATGTCACTGCCCGAATCATGTCAAGCTAGTATTCATAAAGGATGCTTGATCTCAATTAAATTGCAGGACTAATATCTAAAGAACCCATTTTCACTTCAATGACAAATAAATAAGTGTTGTGAATCCACAGAAAGTGCATGATAGGAAGGTCCGAAGATATTGCAATTCAAACATACAAATAATGTTAATGGTAGCTGACAGGTATCTAAACCACAAGAAAAATACAGTGATTCATAAATTTAGAGACCCGGAGTTTCTGAATAATTCTAGAATGCTAGTAAACTAGCTTAGTTACCATGACCCTTCTGCTCCAACTGTGGGGTTCTGAAAAGCCCCGTATCCCCAGAAAGTCTTCAATGAGTAAGGCTGGGATATTGTCATACCCTCTTCAGTGAGTTTAGCTATCTGCAGTTGCAATAATTTTCTTTAAGTTTGCATAAATTATTTAAAAATAAAAGAATCATGATAACAGAGATTATCGTACAAAGAAAAGATGAACCGGGAAGATGGTCAGTGATAAAGTTACACAACACAGAGTTGTGTAACTTTATCAACCAATCACAATTCGAAACGTATGTACTTTTTTTTATTCATCACAAAAACCTTATCTTCATTAACTACTCTCTTGTTACTTCTTTATAACGACCGAGACTTTGTAACTTTTCTTTTCACCTCATATTCTCTCAGTAACAATAGGACTGAGCAGAATCGAACCAGAACCGAAAAACCGAACCGAATAGTATAATTTCGGTTCGGTTCGATTCTAATTTTCTGAAAATTCGGTCTTTTTGGTCCGGACCGAATAGACCGAAATAAATATCGGTTAGGTTCGGTTCTTTCAAAAAAAATTCGGTCCGAATCGAATAGACCGAATTTTTTTTATTTAATATTTATATAATTTTTATAGATATAATATATTAATTTTATATGTATGTATATATTCAAAATTTTGCATGGCTTATTTTTGGTTCGAGATTTGAAGTTTGAACTATTATATTTATATTTCATACTTGTATTTCATTAGCTAATATTTTTATTTTTAGAAAAATCATATTTTTTGGCCTTTTTTGAAATAAAATTTTTTTATTTGAAAAAATTTCGGTTCTTTTATGAAAGAACCGAACCGAATAACATTATTTCGGTTCGGTTCGGTTCCGGTCCAAAATACATTTTCGGTTCGGTTCGATCCGGAAAAAAATAATAATTCGATTCTCGGTCTATTCGGTTCGGTCCGGTTCTGGACCAAACCGACCGAATGCTCAGTCCTAACATAGGCTGAGTTAATAGCTCTAAAAACGAACCTGTTTAGGAGACTATATTTTTTGACTATATTTGCATTTAGTTGTTTTAAAATGTGCGTGATATCCAAGATGTATAAATCTCGATTTTGAGTTTTATTAACAACCGTAATAAGCCTGACTGAGGACTGAAGAGTGAACTACAAAATACGAGGAGAGAAATAAGACATGAAGTTAATTAATATAAACAAGCTTGGTCGCCGGACTTGGTCAAAAAAGAATAAAAAGCCATGTCACTCTATTGGAGCTGCTGCCTAGAGTATTAGAAGAATTGTGACTCCATTAGAGTGGAAGTGCTGAGTTGAAGTAAGGGTCGTTGAATGTCACCCTCATTATTAAAGAAAATGATGCCAATGATAAAATGAATATACTTCTCAGAAAAGTAGTTACAAAATCTCAAGCTTACAATTGTTTATCTTGCCCTATGTCTCTCACTTACTCAATGTTATATCAACCAATCTGTAACATAATTTGTAACAGAATATTCATTCTGTAAAGACTAAAAAACCCCTGACTATTATAGCAATGTCCCTTGACTTTATTTGACCAAAACTAACTTGCTGGACTTGCTGGATTGCCTCCTCCCTTTACTCCCCCTCAAGCTGCGTGTTCGGGTCAGCAACACCCAGCTTGTTAAGCAGATAGGAATGCTGTTTAGCAGTCAATTGCTTGGTGAAAACATCAGCCACTTGAGCATATGTAGGAACATATGTAGGAATGAGAGTCCCTGAAGCTACCTTGTCTCGAACAAAATGAGCATCAATTTCAATATGCTTCGTCCGTTCATGTAAGACTGGATTGGCTGCAATCGCTAATGCTGCCTGATTATCACAATGCAAGACAGCTGGTGGCAAATGACGCAGGCCTAAGTCATGAAGCAATGTGGATAACCAGGTGACTTCACAACTTGTTAAGGCCATAGAACGATACTCCGCTTCAGCACTGGAACGAGCAACCACAGACTGTTTTTTAGACTTCCAGGAAATAGGAGATGTTCCTAGCATAATACAGAAGCCAGACGTAGAACGGCGAGAAAATGGACACCCAGCCCAATCAGAGTCACAATATGCAGTCAACTGAGCAGCTGACTTTGTAGCTAGTAGAATACCTTGAGCTGGATTGCCAGCCAAATACCTCAACAATCGCTTTGCAGCTTGCATATGAATGGTTGTAGGACGCTGCATAAATTGTGTAAGAACGTGCACAGCATACACAATGTCTGGTCGAGTAACCGTTAGGTAGATAAGCTTGCCCAATAATTTTTGAAATGGTTGAATGTCGTGTAAAAACTCACCCTTATCAGGCAACAACTTACATTGAGTCTCCAAAGGAAGTTTACTAGGCTTGACCCCTGTCATATGATACTCTTCCAACAAATCCATTGTATATTTCTTTTGCGAAACAAAGAACCCAGTTGAGGAGCGAAATACCTCTAAACCTAGAAAGTAATGAACTTCACCCAAATCCTTCATATGAAAATGCATGGACAGCATGGATTTCAACCAGTCAATGTCAGTAGTAGATGTTCCAGCTATTAGCAAATCATCAACATATACCAAAGTAACAAGTATAGTGGTTGAACTCGTTTTAGTAAACAAACTATAGTCTGCTTTAGATTGTTCAAAGCCATTTTCCAGCAATGTGACTGACAGTTTGCTAAACCAACACCTTGGTGCTTGCTTCAAGCCATACAAACTTTTAACTAACTTGCAAACTAACCTTGAACCCGACATATGAACACCTTGCTCCCCCTGACTAACATACCCAATTCTGCTGCCCCAACCTGTGTACCCTTGAGGAAAGCTCATATAAACCTCCTCTTGCAAATCACCATGTAGGAAGGCATTTGTAACATCCATCTGCAGTGTGTGCCAATTTTGAATAGCTGCTACTGCTAATAGTGTCCTTACTGTAGCCATCTTGGCAACCGGGGCAAAAGTCTCCCCATAGTCAACTCCATATTTCTGTCGACACCCCAGAATTACCAGCCTGCTCTTGAACCTGTCAATAGAACCATTTGCTTTGTATTTGGTTTTATATAACCATTTACACCCAATAGCAATCTTTCCAGCTGGTAAAGAAGTTATAACCCAAGTTCCATTTCTTTCCAGTGCTGCAATTTCTGTGTTCATTGCATCAATCCAGTGTTGATGTTTAACTGCTTGTTTGTAAGAAGTTGGATCAGCAGCACATGTGACAGAGGTAAGAAAGCAGCTAAAATTAGGCTCCACAACCTGATCCACTACAGCTGACACACTGTTGACATCTGAGAAAGTTGCACAGTGAGAAGTATAACTATCCATCCAGGAAGGAGCTTTCTTAGTTCTAGTGGATTTCCACACTTGTATCCCATTATTAGTACCATTTCTGACCTCAGTAGAGTCAGCAGCCTCTGTAGATGCAGTAGCCTCCAAAGATTCATTAAATTGATCAGTCTCTTCATGATTGGAATGCTGATGCTGATCTCTGGAGTGCAGGCCAGTAAAATCAAAATCATCTAGATAGTCAGATGATGTAGGCATGTGCACTGGTAATGGTTCCAGATATTGTGTCTTTGCAGGCTTATTGCAAGGGAAAATTGATTCCTTAAAAAGTACATCTCTGGAAACAAAGATGACTTTATTAACCAAATTCAACAATCTATAGCCTTTCTGTGTTGGAGTATATCCTAAAAACACACATGGTACCCCTCTGTAGGCAAACTTATCTGTTGTATGTTCTGAGTTTGCAGCAAATGCTAAACACCCAAAAGCCCTCATATCCTCATACTGTGGAATCTTGTTATACAACACTTCATAAGGTGACTTGTTTTGTAAAACTGAAGATGGTAATCTATTCATTATATACACAGAGGTCAACACACACTCACCCCAAAACTCTATTCCCAGACCTGATTGATATTTCAGTGCTCTTGCCATTTCTAAAATATACCTGTGCCTTCTCTCAACCCTGGCATTCTGCTGAGGCTTATATGCACATGAGGTTTGATGCAACATACCTCTAGTAGTATAAAACTCAATACATAACTTGTCTTTAAACTCTAAAGCATTGTCAGTTCTGAGTATTTTTATGTGTGTATTGAATTGTGTAGTAACATATGCAGAGAAAGCTTTCATGCTATCAAGAAACTCAGACTTATATTGAAGCAAATAAACCCATACCATTCTGGAATGATCATCAACCAATGTCAGAAAATACTTGTATTTATCTCTTGTAACTACCTTGTAGGGCCCCCAAATATCAGCATGAACCAAATTAAAAACTTCAGTAGCATGAGAGGTACTTAGCTGAAATGGTAGTTTGGTGAACCTTGCTAAAGGACAAGTGATGCAGACATGAGAAGGCACATGTTTGATTTTAGCCTTAATGTCAGGAATAGCCATAATCTTTGACTGAGGTGCATGTCCAAGCCTATTATGCCACACTTCATACTTGTCAATATCAGTTTTTTCAACTACACCAGCATTACACTCTGCAGCTGAATCAACTAGATAGTACAAGCCTTTTCTTAATAATCCCAGTCCTTGAAGTACCTGAGAATCTGACTTCATAATCAAACATTTCTGTGATTGAAAAAGAATATGACAACCATTATCTTGTGCCAATTTATGGATAGACAGAAGATTGTGGTTAAACTGTGGAACACATAATACCCCAAGTAACTGTAATCCATTATTCAACTTTACATCACCAACATGTGTGATATGTGCTGTAGCTCCAGTAGGTAATTTTATTGTAAGGTTTGGTGCAGCAGTTGTGACATTACTCAGCAAATGCAAACTTGAAGTCATGTGATCTGTGGCACCAGAATCCATAATCCAATCAGATTTACTGCACTCCTCTTGAGATACTCCAGTAGCCATTCCAGAAAAAGGACTCTCCAAAATACTCATATCTTCTTTCTGCAAACTTGATACCCCAGAATTTGGCAATAACTTCAATAGCTGTTCTAGCTGTTTAGCAGATAAAGTCACTTGTTCATGATCATTATTATCACCACATGTCTCAACTGCATTAGCCATCCTATCTCCAGAATTAGTTCTCTATCCTTGCCATTTTCCAGGTGGAAATTTCTGAGTTCCTGAGCCAAATTTTTTATGTTTACTGTGCCACTTAGGATAGCCGATAATTGCCCAACAGTTAGCCTTATTATGACCTCTACCTCCACACTCAGGACATTTATCAACTACATTACCCTGAGCACTCCCCTGAGAACTTTTACCATACATAGCCACAATTTCATGACCTGATACACTTTTGACATTTTCTCTCTGTGATTCCTCTTGCTGAATCACAGAGCAGGCCATTTCAACAGTTGGCAATTGAGTCATCATCAAGATCTGACTACGCTGAGGTCCATATTCATCATCTAAACCATTTAGAAACTGAAACAACCTAGACTCTTGCTTCTGAACCTCTATAGCCTTAAGAAATACAGTAATTTCATCTGTAATTGCAGCAATCACTGGCAAAGTATTCATATCCTCTAACTCTTCCCACAAAGAACTAATCGCAGTGTAGTATTCAACCAATGTCATTCCATTTTGTTTAATACTAAACAAATCTTTGTTAATTTTGTATTTCCTTGATCCATTCACAACTTGAAAACGAGTAGCTAACAACTTCCAAACTTGACTCGCAGAATTCACAAACAAAATTGATTTCTTAATTGAATCAGAGACATTATTATGCAACCAAGAAATTACCATTGTATTGCAGGTTTCCCATTGCAGTGCATCAGTCGCATCTGTCGCACTCCTGATTTCAGTACCAGTAACAAACCCTAGCTTCCTCTTCGAAGCTAACTGAATCTCCATAGACCTCTTCCAAGTTCGATAGTCACTCGCACCTTGTAGCTTCGTAACACTAACTGACGTAGGACCATCACTCGGATGAAGAAACAACGGATTTTGTAGATCTGCAAACGAGAACCGACTAGTTGCCGCCATTAAAACGACTTGAAGTTCTCAACGAAGATAGATAACAACTCTACGCAAGCTCCCTGCAAGATTTATACTTTCAACAATGAAGCATATCCTCCATTTTACCTTCGATTAGCAGCTCTGATACCATAAAGAAAATGATGCCAATGATAAAATGAATATACTTCTCAGAAAAGTAGTTACAAAATCTCAAGCTTACAATTGTTTATCTTGCCCTATGTCTCTCACTTACTCAATGTTATATCAACCAATCTGTAACAGAATTTGTAACAGAATATTCATTCTGTAAAGACTAAAAAACCCCTGACTATTATAGCAATGTCCCTTGACTTTATTTGACCAAAACTAACTTGCTGGACTTGCTGGATTGCCTCCTCCCTTTAATTATTGTTTGGTTTATTATTTTTCGAGTGAGATGTTGAAATTATAATCGGAACTGAATTATTTATACTGGTTCGATGTTTAGAGTTTATAATTTTTAATTTGGATTCTTACATTAGTTTTAGCAAATAACAAAATGAAGCTTAACTTGCATTTTTTTTTCATGTACTGAATGATGCAGGTATCATTTCGGGTATGCTGTGACTGAATGAGGGATTCCATGTTGTAGGCTTGTAGCTAAATATCAAAGCTCTTTCCTCTCTTTTTTGTTTAAATAATTTTTTGGACTATTTTTTAAAATAGCTAAACCCAAGCAAGAAAAATGACAATGAAATAAAATGTGATAACATATTGCAAAACTCCAAATTCAATTTTAAAGAGATGCTACTGAAGTCACGGGTCACTAAAATTTTGGAGCATAAATTGAGACTACACAGGAGCTAATAAAGGTATTTAGTCTATGGTGGCCTATTTGACGAAAGGGAAGCTAAACCCTACTACAAATTATGCAAAAGCAGCCAAATAATAGATACAGTAGTTATCTAGAAGACACCATTTTCAAAGTTCAAACCAGCCTTATAACTCATTTGTAGGGTCTGGTATGCGAAATATCTTTAACTCTAGTTATAACTCTTATCCACGAAGAGGAAACGAAAAGTAAAAGGTGTTGAGATAGCCCACATGCTTAGCTGCTCCCCGCTCCCCACCCAACGACATAAATGTTTTCTGTTGGACCAACAATACTCCATCTTTTTCACAGACCCAATCTGTACCCTAAAACACGTGGCATCACCTTAGTCGTTCTTTTGTTTCTTCTACGTTACCATCCCAACCGTTGGCAATACTTTAAGTATCCCCTCCTCTTCTCATTTCATTTTCATCTTTCTCGGGAAAGATATTTTTTTAATCATATATTTTTTTCTCTGATTTTCCAGCAGATTTTGACATCTGAGATAAACCATTTTTCTGGCTGTTCGTTTCTTGGTTTTCAGGTGGGTTTATAGCAGAATTTAAAGGTCCTTGTAGTGTCTTTCAGCTGATTTTCTGGTTCTTTCCGACCCGCTTTTCACTCTAGTTTTTACAGGTACGAGCTGGTAAGTTTTAGACCATAAACCCCTGCATTTTTATCTCATTTTTCTGGGAGATTTTTCGTCTGAATTTCTGGTGCTCTGCAGCATTTTCAGGCAGGTTTTCTGGAGCAACTTCAGGTGGGTTTTGGGGTGTTTTCCGGTAGATTTTTGCAGCAAATAATTAGCGTGCATAGCAACAATTTCAGATGATTCCTGTTGTGCATTCATAAAGTTTCAGGGAGCTTTCTAGCGTGTGTATCCTCTACCTCATATTTCACTTTTACAGCAGCTTTTTGAGGTAAAAATCAGACCTCATCTCCTTGTTATTCCATATCTGAATTTTCTGGACAGCTCGATATCCCTGCATTCCAATGGCTATAACTTTTCATAGAAAATTGTTTTTTGTGAACCGTTTTTTGAGTTAGATCCTAGAGCCCAAGATCTTTTCAGCGATGTATGATTCGACCCCCAGAAAAATGTGAATTAAACTAGTTTATTCATCAAAAACAGGCCTTACATTGCTTCAATTTTTCCTCTTGGGTAGGATCCGCATAGTATGAACATGTCTAAGTTTTAACTACTTTTCAAAACATTTTTTAGGATAATAAGAATCACTATTTACTTGATACAACACAAACTACAACAATGCAGATTAGTTGAATTGTTGTAACAATGAGTAGCAAGGTTGAATTATTGTAACAATGAGTAGCAAGGTTGAATTGTTGTAACAATGAGTAACAAGGTTGAATTGTCTGGTTATAGACAATTTGCTTGCTGCTCGACTGAATTATATGGAGAAGCCATAACCAGATCCCTCAAACCCTGTCTCGTTTCTGGACAACAGCTCTTCATTACTACCAAGCTACGGTCTGCAAGCGCTCATCCTGTTTTTCGATCTCTCTCTGGTATGCTCTGTTAATTCCTACTTATCAATTCCTTTTGCTCATTTTCAAAGATACATGTTTCAATAGGTCCATGTACTTGCACTGTAATGTCTAAGTTGTAAGTGACATGCCATCATCAGATCTATGCACCAAAAGAAAAAAAAAGACTTAGTATCAGATCCTGAGTAATTCTAGATTACATGTGCTTATAATAAATCTAAATTGGATGTTAAAGTTGAATGTTAGGGCTGGCCATGAATGCTAATCTTTTTTTCGCCAACTAGAGTTCTGATTATTAATTCATTCGTTCATATGGTGTTTGGAGGGGGGGGGGGAACTAATTCTAGGGGGAACTGTGATTTGTGCATAGGGCTAATTTTTTTTTACAGAGACTCATGATTGATGCTTGTTTAATTAATATATCAGATCACGTTTAATTAAATTATAATACACTTGGAAGTCACTTAGCTAATTTATAGCTGATTTATGTTGGAAGTTGCATAGCTAAAATATTTGTTGTCTAAATTAAACCTTGTTCAACATCTTGGTTTAAGTTATTTCCTTCTTGGAGTGTATGATTAGTTTTTTGAAAGTTATTTTTGGATAATTAGAAATGTTAAATTACTTGATATAACACAAACAATTAAACGAAAAATATTTGAATCATTGTAAGTTGAAGTGTGAGTAGGAAGGTTGAAAGATTATGTTAAAAGAGGATTCGTTAATCGTTAATTCCTAACCGACAGGACTGGTCATTGTTTTTTAAAGTTGACTACACACTCTGTGAATGCTATTTGATTTTGTAAAATTCAATGGAAGTAAAGAGTATATAGTTAGGCCACGTAAATAAAAAATTCTGGGTCTCAGCCGTACATGCACGCTCATGCAGAAGTAGGTTTGTAGTATATCAAAAGCAATGCTATAGTACATATTAAATACACACAAATATGTTATGTTATGTACATATTAAATACACACATATATTATGTTATGTATTTCCCTACATCTTTCTATCATGCATGTACGACCATATAAAATTAAATCGATAGCTAACGTGAAATCATCATTTGTAAAATAAAAACTTTTGTTTGAGTCCATCCTTTGTAATACAAACTTGTTGATATGCTCTTTAAACTCTCTTTTTCATTTGAAAAGGCAAAGATGGTAGATAGTGGAGAACGTTTGAGGAATTTAACCGTGAAGATGATGAGTCCTAATACAAATCAAACCTGGTCAGGCTTCATCATCGGATCAACAACAACCCGTACCAATAGAGTTGCAACAATTATAATGAGTTGTACTCATACTTATCAATTCCTTTTGCTCATTTTCAAAGATACATGTTTCAATAGGTCCATGTACTTGCACTGTAATGTCTAAGTTGTAAGTGACATGCCATCATCAGATCTATGCACCAAAAGAAAAAAAAAGACTTAGTATCAGATCCTGAGTAATTCTAGATTACATGTGCTTATAATAAATCTAAATTGGATGTTAAAGTTGAATGTTAGGGCTGGCCATGAATGCTAATCTTTTTTTCGCCAACTAGAGTTCTGATTATTAATTCATTCGTTCATATGGTGTTTGGGGGGGGGGGGGGAACTAATTCTAGGGGGAACTGTGATTTGTGCATAGGGCTAATTTTTTTTTACAGAGACTCATGATTGATGCTTGTTTAATTAATATATCAGATCACGTTTAATTAAATTATAATACATTTGGAAGTCACTTAGCTAATTTATAGCTGATTTATGTTGGAAGTTGCATAGCTAAAATATTTGTTGTCTAAATTAAACCTTGTTCAACATCTTGGTTTAAGTTATTTCCTTCTTGGAGTGTATGATTAGTTTTTTGAAAGTTATTTTTGGATAATTAGAAATGTTAAATTACTTGATATAACACAAACAATTAAACGAAAAATATTTGAATCATTGTAAGTTGAAGTGTGAGTAGGAAGGTTGAAAGATTATGTTAAAAGAGGATTCGTTAATCGTTAATTCCTAACCGACAGGACTGGTCATTGTTTTTTAAAGTTGACTACACACTCTGTGAATGCTATTTGATTTTGTAAAATTCAATGGAAGTAAAGAGTATATAGTTAGGCCACGTAAATAAAAAATTCTGGGTCTCAGCCGTACATGCACGCTCATGCAGAAGTAGGTTTGTAGTATATCAAAAGCAATGCTATAGTACATATTAAATACACACAAATATGTTATGTTATGTACATATTAAATACACACATATATTATGTTATGTATTTCCCTACATCTTTCTATCATGCATGTACGACCATATAAAATTAAATCGATAGCTAACGTGAAATCATCATTTGTAAAATAAAAACTTTTGTTTGAGTCCATCCTTTGTAATACAAACTTGTTGATATGCTCTTTAAACTCTCTTTTTCATTTGAAAAGGCAAAGATGGTAGATAGTGGAGAACGTTTGAGGAATTTAACCGTGAAGATGATGAGTCCTAATACAAATCAAACCTGGTCAGGCTTCATCATCGGATCAACAACAACCCGTACCAATCGAGTTGCAACAATTATAATGAGTTGTACTCATACTTATCAATTCCTTTTGCTCATTTTCAAAGATACATGTTTCAATAGGTCCATGTACTTGCACTGTAATGTCTAAGTTGTAAGTGACATGCCATCATCAGATCTATGCACCAAAAGAAAAAAAAAGACTTAGTATCAGATCCTGAGTAATTCTAGATTACATGTGCTTATAATAAATCTAAATTGGATGTTAAAGTTGAATGTTAGGGCTGGCCATGAATGCTTATCTTTTTTTCGCCAACTAGAGTTCTGATTATTAATTCATTCGTTCATATGGTGTTTGGGGGGGGGGGGGAAACTAATTCTAGGGGGAACTGTGATTTGTGCATAGGGCTAATTTTTTTTTTTACAGAGACTCATGATTGATGCTTGTTTAATTAATATATCAGATCACGTTTAATTAAATTATAATACACTTGGAAGTCACTTAGCTAATTTATAGCTTATTTATGTTGGAAGTTGCATAGCTAAAATATTTGTTGTCTAAATTAAACCTTGTTCAACATCTTGGTTTAAGTTATTTCCTTCTTGGAGTGTATGATTAGTTTTTTGAAAGTTATTTTTGGATAATTAGAAATGTTAAATTACTTGATATAACACAAACAATTAAACGAAAAATATTTGAATCATTGTAAGTTGAAGTATGAGTAGGAAGGTTGAAAGATTATGTTAAAAGAGGATTCGTTAATCGTTAATTCCTAACCGACAGGACTGGTCATTGTTTTTTAAAGTTGACTACACACTCTGTGAATGCTATTTGATTTTGTAAAATTCAATGGAAGTAAAGAGTATATAGTTAGGCCACGTAAATAAAAAATTCTGGGTCTCAGCCGTACATGCACGCTCATGCAGAAGTAGGTTTGTAGTATATCAAAATCAATGCTATAGTACATATTAAATACACACAAATATGTTATGTTATGTACATATTAAATACACACATATATTATGTTATGTATTTCCCTACATCTTTCTATCATGCATGTACGACCATATAAAATTAAATCGATAGCTAACGTGAAATCATCATTTGTAAAATAAAAACTTTTGTTTGAGTCCATCCTTTGTAATACAAACTTGTTGATATGCTCTTTAAACTCTCTTTTTCATTTGAAAAGGCAAAGATGGTAGATAGTGGAGAACGTTTGAGGAATTTAACCGTGAAGATGATGAGTCCTAATACAAATCAAACCTGGTCAGGCTTCATCATCGGATCAACAACAACCCGTACCAATCGAGTTGCAACAATTATAATGAGTTGTACTCATACTTATCAATTCCTTTTGCTCATTTTCAAAGATACATGTTTCAATAGGTCCATGTACTTGCACTGTAATGTCTAAGTTGTAAGTGACATGCCATCATCAGATCTATGCACCAAAAGAAAAAAAAAAGACTTAGTATCAGATCCTGAGTAATTCTAGATTACATGTGCTTATAATAAATCTAAATTGGATGTTAAAGTTGAATGTTAGGGCTGGCCATGAATGCTAATCTTTTTTTCGCCAACTAGAGTTCTGATTATTAATTCATTCGTTCATATGGTGTTTGAGGGGGAAACTAATTCTAGAGGGAACTGTGATTTGTGCATAGGGCTAATTTTTTTCTTTACAGAGACTCATGATTGATGCTTGTTTAATTAATATATCAGATCACGTTTAATTAAATTATAATACACTTGGAAGTCACTTAGCTAATTTATAGCTGATTTATGTTGGAAGTTGCATAGCTAAAATATTTGTTGTCTAAATTAAACCTTGTTCAACATCTTGGTTTAAGTTATTTCCTTCTTGGAGTGTATGATTAGTTTTTTGAAAGTTATTTTTGGATAATTAGAAATGTTAAATTACTTGATATAACACAAACAATTAAACGAAAAATATTTGAATCATTGTAAGTTGAAGTGTGAGTAGGAAAGTTGAAAGATAATGTTAAAAGATGATTCGTTAATCGTTAATTCCTAACCGACAGGACTGGTCATTGTTTTTTAAAGTTGACTACACACTCTGTGAATGCTATTTGATTTTGTAAAATTCAATGGAAGTAAAGAGTATATAGTTAGGCCACGTAAATAAAAAATTCTGGGTCTCAGTCGTACATGCACGCTCATGCAGAAGTAGGTTTGTAGTAGATCAAAAGCAATGCTATAGTACATATTAAATACACACAAATATGTTATGTTATGTACATATTAAATACACACATATATTATGTTATGTATTTCCCTACATCTTTCTATCATGCATGTACGACCATATAAAATTAAATCGATAGCTAACGTGAAATCATCATTTGTAAAATAAAAACTTTTGTTTGAGTCCATCCTTTGTAATACAAACTTGTTGATATGCTCTTTAAACTCTCTTTTTCATTTGAAAAGGCAAAGATGGTAGATAGTGGAGAACGTTTGAGGAATTTAACCGTGAAGATGATGAGTCCTAATACAAATCAAACCTGGTCAGGCTTCATCATCGGATCAACAACAACCCGTACCAATCGAGTTGCAACAATTATAATGAGTTGTACTCATTCCTTGGGTAGCCGTGACGATACTGTGCTAGTGTCTTTTCACAGACAAAATAACTTACACAGTACAACTAAAGTTTGGTTTATGCAACCCTGTGATATTCTTGTGGTGATAGTCTATGATTACCATCATACTTATGATTATCTGCAGTTTCCTAACGTGTACCCGCAGCCTGTGCCTATGCCTGCCTTGACAAGAAGACGATTCCATTGTGTGGGTTATGCTAATGGTCACAACTGGATTTATCATCATGGATACATTGCCTCGGAGTTGATGATAAATGACGATCCTTCATACGATAACAATATGACGGTGTTTGGTCTTCTCGGTGGCACTTCAAGGGGATGTTCCGGGTCAGCTGTGGTCGACGATTCTTTGGATGTTCTTGGTATTCTACATTCAGGTCATGGAAACTTATTGAATTTAATCAGTGCAAATCCTGTGCCTCCTCCGAATATGGCTCAGACGGAACATCAATATCAAGACTCCTTAGACGCAAACACAACTATTCTTCATGGTGCACGTTTCGTTGGTCATAATAATGTTTTCATACCCCTTTCTAGTTTGTCGTTTGCAATAAGTGTCTTCTACATAGATGCAAAAATAAGAGAGGAGGTTCCTAATCACAATGGCCTGCCACTTAACCAAGTTGTGGTTAATTATATCTCTCAAAACTACTGATTGATTAAGTTGCGGATGCTAATGTAGTTGATGATTTGCAGTTTTTTTTTATGTTTATGAACGTGTGTTTATCGTTGTCTGTATCATATATTTTTAACCTAAGACCAAGTTTATTTATGTTTATGTATGTGCTTCTTTTACTTACTTTTGCTACTGAAATGTTGTTTAGTTTAAACTTTCATTATTTACATATTTTGCTAAATAAAATAGACACCAAATGAGGTCTCTGTTAGAAAATGGAGTTTGGAGCATAAGTATTTATATGTTCTTGATATTAATTCCGGATTTTAAGAATGGGAAAAATAACTTTGGAATTCCATAAAATTATTAGGAGTTCGAGAAAAAATAAACGCTTCAGATTTCAAGAGATGACCGAAACGGAAAACAGACAATAGAATCGACAACTCTTCAAGAGAATATGAGGTGAAAAGAAAAGTTACAAAGTATGGGTTGTTATAAAGAAGTAACAAGAGAGTAGTTACTGGGGATAAAGTTTTTGTGGTGAATAAAAAAAAAGTACTTACGCTGCGAATTGTGATTGGTTGATAAAACAAGCAACTGTGTTGTGTAACTATATTACTGACCATGGGAATAGAGTCGGAATTGGCAACAAAAAATTTTCAACAAAAAATTGGGCGGGATTTTAAGAATGGGAAAAATAACTTTGGACTTCCACTAAATTATTTGGAGTTCGGGAAAAAACAAACGCTTCAGATTTCAAGAGATGACCGAAACGGAAAAGAGACAATAGAATCGACAGCTCTTCAAGAGAATATGAGGTGAAAAAAAAAGTTACAAAGTATGGGTTGTTATAAAGAAGTAAAAATGGATTAGTTACTGAGGATAAGGTTTTTGTGGTGATTAAAAAAACTACATACGCTGCGAATTGTGATTGATTGATAAAACAAGCAACTGTGTTGTGTAACTTTATTACTGACCATGGGAATAGAGTCGGAATTGGAAACAAAAAAATTCAACAAAAATTTGGGCGGGATTTTAAGAATGGGAAAAATAACTTTGGACTTCCATTAAATTATTTGGAGTTCGGGAAAAAATAAACGCTTCAGATTTCAAGAGATGACCGAAACGGAAAAGAGACAATAGAATCCACAGCTCTTCAAGAGAATATGAGGTGAAAAAAAAGTTACAAAGTATTGGTTGTTATAAAGAAGTAACAAGGGATTAGTTATTGAGGATAAGGTTTTTGTGGTGAATAAAAAAAAGTACATACACTGGGAATTGTGATTAGTTGATAAAACAAGCAACTGCGTTGTGTAACTTTATTACTGACCATGGGAATAGAGTTGTAATTAGCAACAAAAAAATTTCAACAAAAAATTGGGCGGGATTTTAAGAATGGGAAAAATAACTTTGGAATTCCATTAAATTATTTGGAGTTCGGGAAAAAATAAACGCTTCAGATTGCAAGAGATGACCGAAACGGAAAAGAGACAATAGAATCCACAGCTCTTCAAGAGAATATGAGGTGCAGGTTTTGATGGTGAATAAAAAAAAGTACATATGCTTCGAATTTTGATTGGTTGATAAAAACAAGTAACTGTGTTGTGTAACTTTATTACTGACCATGGGAATAGAGTCGGAATTGGCAACAAAAAATTTTCAACA
Organism: Heracleum sosnowskyi; assembly: GCA_030848705.1. Taxonomy (NCBI): domain Eukaryota; kingdom Viridiplantae; phylum Streptophyta; class Magnoliopsida; order Apiales; family Apiaceae; genus Heracleum; species Heracleum sosnowskyi. The sequence continues at coordinate 113,695,597 of CM061240.1, read as the reverse complement.
AAAATTTGGGTGGGATTTTAAGAATGGGAAAAATAACTTTGGAATTCCATTAAATTATTTGGAGTTCGGGAAAAAATAAACGCTTCAGATTTCAAGAGATGACCGAAGCGGAAAAGAGACGATAGAATCGACAGCTCTTCAAGAGAATATGAGGTGAAAAGAAAAGTTACAAAGTATGGGTTGTTATAAAGAAGTAACAAGGGAGTAGTTACTGAGGATAAGTTTTTTGTGGTGAATAAAAAAAAAGTACATACGCTGCGAATTGTGATTGGTTGATAAAACAAGCAACTGTGTTGTGTAACTATATTACTGACCATGGGAATCGAGTCGGAATTGGCAACAGAAAATTTTCAACAAAAAATTGGGCGGGATTTTAAGAATGGGAAAAATAACTTTGGACTTCCACTAAATTATTTGGATTTCGGGAAAAAACAAACGCTTCAGATTTCAAGAGATGACCGAAACGGAAAAGAGACAATAGAATCGACAGCTCTTCAAGAGAATATGAGGTGAAAAAAAAAGTTACAAAGTATGGGTTGTTATAAAGAAGTAAAAATGGATTAGTTACTGAGGATAAGGTTTTTGTGGTGATTAAAAAAACTACATACGCTGCGAATTGTGATTGATTGATAAAACAAGCAACTGTGTTGTGTAACTTTATTACTGACCATGGGAATAGAGTCGGAATTGGAAACAAAAAAATTTCAACAAAAATTTGGGCGGGATTTTAAGAATGGGAAAAATAACTTTGGACTTCCATTAAATTATTTGGAGTTCGGGAAAAAAATAAACGCTTCAGATTTCAAGAGATGACCGAAACGGAAAAGATACAATAGAATCCACGGCTCTTCAAGAGAATATGAGGTGAAAAAAAAAGTTACAAAGAATGGGTTGTTATAAAGAAGTAACAAGGGATTAGTTATTGAGGATAAGGTTTTTGTGGTGAATAAAAAAAAGTACATACGCTGGGAATTGTGATTAGTCGATAAAATAAGCAACTGTGTTGTGTAACTTTATTACTGACCATGGGAATAGAGTTGTAATTAGCAACAAAAAAATTTCAACAAAAAATTGGGCGGGATTTTAAGAATGGGAAAAATAACTTTGGAATTCCATTAAATTATTTGGAGTTCGGGAAAAAATAAACGCTTCAGATTTCAAGAGATGACCGAAACGGAAAAGAGACAATAGAATCCACAGCTCTTCAAGAGAATATGAGGTGTAGGTTTTTGTGGTGATTAAAAAAAAGTACATATGCTTCGAATTTTGATTGGTTGATAAAACAAGTAACTGTGTTGTGTAAATTTATTTCTGACCATGGGAATAGAGTCGGAATTGGCAACAAAAAATTTTCAACAAAAATTTGGGCGGGATTTTAAGAATGAGAAAAATAACTTTGGACTTCCATTAAATTATTTGGAGTTCGGGAAAAAATAAACGCTTCAGATTTCAAGAGATGACCGAAACGGAAAAGAGACAATAAAATCGACAGCTCTTCAAGAGAATATGAGGTGAAAAGAAAAATTACAAAGTATGGGTTGTTATAAAGAAGTAACAAGGGAGTAGTTACCGAGGATAAGGTATTTGTGGTTGAAAGGCATATGCTATAGCCTATTTGTAATTCGAGGATTCTACTCAACTTAAACAAGAATGTAATAAGTAAATATTAGATTAAAGGTAACAGGAATCTCAGAGAGTTTTATATGTCAAGAGAATGGAGTATTAAAGTCATCTACAGACTTGAAGTTATTCTACATTGAAAGAAGTTCAATTTATTGTTCAAGCCTCAGTGAAGTATTCAAGAAAGTGGATTTACTACAATGACAGAGATTTCCAGTTGGTGACAGAAGAAGTACAGGATACAGAGTTTAATCAGAGCTAAAGAAAAGAAGCCACAGCTTTAAATGTTTTAAAGATGAAGAATTATCATTGAAGTCAGTTATTCATGAACCAGACAGTGCATCGAATGACGACATCAATCAGTGGAATTAAATCATCTATATTCAGTGGGTTTCAGAAGAGAGAGGGATACTATGTTTTTAAGTTATCTTCTTTTAAATTGTTAATCAATTTAATTAATAAATTAATTCTCTTAGAATTAATTAATTTATTAAATTAATTAATCAATTAATTTGGTTGTTTAAATTATTTATTAACTTAATTCTAGAAAATAATTAATTTAATTTACAATTTAATCTAACTAAATTACATAATAGAAATTATCTTAAAAACTAAGTATGACATGTTTTATTAAAAGCAAAAACTCGGTATGACCTTTTAATAAAACTCGGTATGACCTGCTCTGAAAAGATGCCAGGTTCTACCGAATTATTTAAGGTCATACAGAGTCATTTTGGTAGTTCATACAAGTTACTTTTCAGGTTATACTTCAGGTCATACAAGTTGCTTTTGGAGGTTCTACCGAATAGTTGTTAGAATTACTCCAGGTCATACCGGACAATTTCTGAAGGTTCTATTGCTGGAGCAGGTTCTACCGAGCTTTATACCTTAGGTCATACAAGTGTTTTGATTGTTTGATTAAATCATTTTGATTTAATTAAAAGGTCATACATGTTTAATTAAATTGTATATGACCCGAGGCAGTGCAGAAAGAAAAGTGACTGAACAATATATCACACAGAATATCAAAGCAGCAGAAAACTTTCTCTTTCAAGAACAAGAAAAGCATTTGATCTCATTTCTTCTCAAGCAATTAATTCTAGTTTGTATTGTTAAATCCAAACCACTAGAAGTTGATTACTTGTATTGCTTTGATTATCTAGCGGATTTTTATCCCTAGAATTTATCTCGAACATTGCTTTTAGCATTCGATCTTTTTATTACAAATATTAGAAAAGTTCATGTCGAATTTATTCTAAATTTGTATTAATTAGTTTGAGATAAATACTTTGTAATCCGTACTGTATTTGCAACACCCTTCAAGTTTAATATAGTTTATATTTAACTTGAATATTGTTTCAATTATATTCCGCATTAATTTGTTCTTAATTGTTAAATTATTCAAAGGACAAATTTCGATAAAACGGTATAGTTTGTATTCAACCCCCTTCTACAAACTTATCAGGACCTAACAATTGGCATCAGAGCCTTTTGATTGATATACAAATCAAAGATCCAATTGTTTTGAGATTTTTCTTAAACTCTGAAATTTTTATTATTCCTAAAAATCTCAAAAGATGTCTACTACACAGAAAGTGGGTACAGTCAAAATCCCAATGTTCAGCAAGGAGCATTATCCTATGTGGAAGAAGAAAATGCTCCTATTTCTTAAAGTTGCTAATCCTAAATACTTTGATGTGCTGAAGAATGGTCCCAAAATCCCTATGATTATTGAGGGAGAGCTTATAGAGGATAACATTGTTACTAGGGCTGCTAGGATGTACCCTAAGGATCCCAAGGATTTCAATCCTGGTGAAAAAGAGGATGTTACCTTGGATGCCTGTCTACAGCTGATCCTTGTTGATTGTCTTGACCCTATCATGCATAATCATGTCCTAAACTGTGATACTGCCAAACACATTTTGGAAACTATAGAGATAATCAATGAGGGGACAGAGGAAGTTAGAGAGAATAAGCTGGAAATTCTCACCTCTCAATATGAGCATTTCAGATCAAACCCTGGTGAAGGTATCTCTGAGGTTTTTGAGAGATACAACAAATTAATCAATGATCTGAATCTTAATGGGAAGCGCTACACTATCAAGGAAATTAACAAGAAGTTCCTACTTATACTTCCACGTCATTTGGAGCACAGAATATCTGCCATTAGAGAAGCAAGAGATCTTATAGAGGTTTCTTTGGAAAGACTGTATGGTGTTCTGAAGACCTATGAGCTGGAGCAGATTCAACAGGATGAGTTATATGGAACTGGGAGGATAGTGAGTACTTCTACTGCATTGGCTGCTGAAGTCCCACGGGAACTGGAAGTGAAGGCTGTTCAACCTTCCAGTTCTAACATGAATGTTATTGATGCTGAATATGGATTAACATCCATTGATCAATCTGGTGGTGACTTCTATTCTTTAGAGGAACTTGATCAGCTGGAAGATGGTGATTTGGCTTTGATAGTCAGGAAGTTTGGGAAGTTCAGATTCAAGAGGAATCCCAATCTTAAGTTCAGGCCCAGATTTCAGAGAGGTGGATCTTCCTCTTCAAGTAGCACAAGGGGTGGCTACAAAACTGGAACTGTGGAAAGGAGCACAATCAGATGCTACAATTGCAATGAGTTGGGTCACTTTGCTACTGAATGTAAAAAAGCCAAAGCAAGTGACAAGGAACTCATTTGATTCTAGAAAGAAGAATAAGATTGGGAAAGCTTATGTTGCTGAAGGAAAGAGTTGGGATGACACTGACAGTGATGAAGAAGCAGGTGAGATTGGGAACCTTGCTTTAATGGCTAAAGAGGAAAGCACTTCATCCAGATACATGTCAGAGGTAACATTTACTGATACTGAAATGATTCGTCATCTTGCTGGCACCTTAGATTGTGCACGCACTGAAAATGATAGTATAATTCTTTTAAACACAAATCTTGAAAATGAGATAAAAGAATTAAAACTAGTGCATATTAATCAAGATGAACTCACTAAAAATGTAGCAGTTCTTGAGAATAGGGTTAAATTGTATCAACAACTGGAAACCATTCTCAAAGATCAGATTAGTGAGCTTAAGACCAAAGCTAATGCCTATTACAACTCTTGTAAGACGGCTAAAGAGATTCTTAACAAAAAAGCTATTGGTAATCATGTCAGTATAGGTTATGATTATAATGAGGCTATTGGATTGCTTGGAATTAATTCCCCTTGTAGAGTCAGATCTGAAGGAATGGGTGTTCCATATGTGCTTAAGGGTATTGAAACACCCTTCTGTAAGGAGTCCGAGGCAGATCCTCTGAATGAATACTCTATAATCATTGCTGAGGAGATTCGTGAAGAAGATACTACTTTGGAAGTTGAACAATCCAAAAAGTGTATATATGATATTCCAGTCAAAGTTGCTACAACTAAAAAGACTAAATCAGATATCCATAAGTTGGATCAAAACAACTGTAGAACTAACATGCCTGCTGTTAATTCTTCTCATAAAGCATGTGGTGTGATTAATTGCATGTCTTGTGCTTTCAATGTTATGTATGCTTATTTTAATAGTAAGCATGTATCTAGTGATAAGACTGCTCCACGTCAACATGTTAATAATAAGAAGCATGTTAAAGCAAAGACTACTAGTCCTCCTAGGACTAGAGTGGATTCATTTATCCCTAAGCCTACTCAGAAATGTGTTAAGGCTGGCTATAAATGGAAACGCTCTTATGTGAAAGAGGTTGAAGTAGTTTTAGTTAAAAATGTTGTTTTGCCTAACAAAGGCCAATTCTTTAAGTATGCCGGACCCAATCAAGTGTGGGTTCCGAGGAAGGACTAATCAATCTGGTATTGCAGGGAGTTAAACAGGTAAACTGTGTTATGTGGATTCTTGACAATGGCTGTTCAAGGCATATGACCGGAGATAGAGCCCTGCTATCAGATTTGGTTGAGAAAGCTGGCCCAGTAGTTACCTTTGGAGATAACAGCAAGGGTATTACGAAAGGATATGGCTGTTTGAAGTATGGAAATGTTATCATTGAAGATGTATCATTTGTGGAAGGTCTGAAATTCAATCTTCTCAGCATCAGTCATTTCTGTGACAGAGGATATGTTGTTTCCTTTGAAAGAGAGAAATGTCAGATCCTTCACAAGAAGAATGGAAAGCCTGCTCTTCAAGGAGTAAGGAAAGGTGACTTGTTCATAGCTGATCTGAACTCGGGATTCAAAGATGAAGTTAATTGTTTTTATGCTAAAGCTTCATCAGATGATAGTTGGCTATGGCACAAGAAGTTGTCTCACCTTAACTTCAAAACCATGAACTCTTTAGTCAAGAGGGAATTGGTTAGAGGTTTGCCTCAGATGGAATTTACACAGGAAGGACTGTGTGAGGCATGTCAGAAAGGAAAGTCAAAGAAAGCTTCTCACAAGGGCACTGACACATCATCAATAACTGAACCACTTCAGCTACTGCACATGGATTTGTTTGGTCCAGTTAATGTGATGTCCATGTCAAAGAAACAATATGCACTTGTGATTGTTGATGAATTTTCAAAATATACATGGGTTTTATTCCTACATTCCAAGGATGAGACCCCATACCTGGTGATTGGCCATATAAAGTTGATTGAGCTGGATTCTAGATTCCCTGTTAGAGCCATAAGGTCAGATAATGGTACTGAATTCAAGAATGCCATTCTAAATGATTTTTGTGCTAATAAAGGAATAACAAGACAGTATTCTGCCCCTAGAACTCCTCAACAAAATGGAGTAGTGGAAAGAAAGAATCGTACATTGATTGAAGCTGCAAGGACTATGTTAAGTGAGTCTAAACTTCCAACGTACTTTTGGGCTGAAGCAGCGAATACAGCTTGTTATACTCAGAATCGAACTTTAATCAAAAAGGACTTAATGAAGACTCCGTATGAGATCATGAACAACAAGAAACCAACTGTCAAGTACTTTCATGTATTTGGAGCAAAATGCTTTGTGCTTATAGATGACAATGTGAAACGTGGCAAGTTTGATGCAAAGGCACAAGAAGCTATTTTTGTTGGTTATTCCAGAAGATCTTACAGGGTCTACTTGGTTGGCAGTCACACAGTAAAGGAAAGTGTCAATGTTACTTTTGATGACACTAACCTCCCTAATATCCAAAAAGAAGATTCATCTGAGAAGCTGAAGTTTGATAACTTGCCAGACTCATAATCAGATGATGGAGCCCCACCTGAAGTTATTGCTGGTAATGATAATAACAATGATGATAATGATCATGTTGGTGGTGGTGGAAACACTGGTAACAATGGAGATACCACCAACACTGGAGAAGAATCATCAAGGCAATCAAGCAACAACTCAGGGGGAGCAAATGAAGGATCAACTAGTCACTCACAACATCAAAGTGAATTTCAAGGCGAATCATCAAGATCAAATCTTCCAAGACAGACTGTATGGAATAGAGCTCATCCTTTTGAGCTGATCATTGGTTATCCAGATGTTGGAGTTAAAACTAGAAGTGCAACTCAGAATGAATGTCATTTTTCAGCATTTCTATCTAAAATGGAGCCAAAGAAAACTGAGGAAGCACTGACTGATCCAGATTGGGTGATTGCTATGCAAGATGAACTCAATCAGTTTGAACAACAGCAAACCTGGAAGCTGGTACCCAGGCCAAAGAACAAGAAAGTAGTTGGTACAAGATGGGTATACAGGAACAAGCTAGATGAGGATGGCATTGTTACAAGGAACAAGGAAAGACTGGTTGCACAAGGGTATTCTCAAGCTGAAGGCATTGATTATGATTAAACCTATGCACCAGTGGCTAGACTTGAGGCCATCAGGATGTTCTTAGCATTTGCAGCTTATTCCAATTTTAAAGTCTATCAAATGGATGTTAAGAGTGCATTCCTGAATGGTGAGCTGGATGAAGAAGTGTATTTGGAACAGCCCCTGGCTTTGAAAATCAGGAGCTGCTGGACTTTGTGTACTTTCTCTTCAAGGCTATCTATGGTCTCAAACAAGCCCCAAGAAAATGGTACGACACTCTCTCTGGTTTTCTTTTAGAAAATGGTTTTGTTAGAGGTATCATAGACAAAACTCTTTTTTTAAAGAAACACAAAAGTGATATGATATTAGTCCAAGTCTATGTGGATGACATCATATTTGGGTCTACTAATGATAATCTCTGTAAGAGATTTGCTGAGCTTATGCGGAGTAAGTTTGAAATGAGTATGATGGGTGAGCTGAAGTTCTTTCTTGGATTGCAAGTAAGTCAAAGGTCAAATGGTATATTTATTTGTCAATCCAAGTATCTTAAAGAACTCCTCAAGAAGTATCACATGGAGGATTCAGCATCAGCTAGGACTCCATCTTCAACAGCCATCAAACTTGGAGCTTCTGACAATTCTATCAAGGTAGATGTTACAAGCTACAGAGGTATGATTGGCTCCTTACTCTATCTTACTGCTAGTAGACCAGATATTATGTATGCTACATGCTTGTGTGCAAGGTTCCAAGCGGACCCTAGAGATGTACATCTCGTTGCTGTTAAAAGAATCTTGAGATATCTTAAGGGTACACCTAATTTAGGTATCTGGTACCCTAAAGATTCTGGTTTTAATCTTGTTGGATATACAGATTCTAATTATGCAGGTAGTGTTGTGGATAGAAAGAGTACCTCTGGAAGTTGTCAATTCCTGGGAGGTAGGTTGATTTCCTGGTATAGCAAGAAACAGCAAACAGTTTCCAATTCAACAGCAGAAGCTGAATATATTGCTGCTGGAAGCTGTTGTGCTCAGATCTTATGGATTAGGAATCAATTAAAGGACTATGGCTTTGCATTAGACAAAATTCCTATTTTGTGTGATAATACAAGTGCCATAGCAATCTCCAACAACCCTGTGCAGCACTCGAGAACGAAGCACATTGATATCAGGTATCATTTTATCAGAGAGCATGTCATGAATGGAACTGTGGAGTTACACTTTGTACCCACAGAAGAACAGACTGCAGATATATTCACTAAATCTGTTGAGGAATCCACATTTATCAAGTTAGTTGGTAAATTGGGTATGTTAAACAGTCTTAGTGATTAACAATATCTCTGTCATGTTTGTTCTTTCAAAATCATTTTCTCTTGCTGATATTGAATGATATATTTTGCCAATTCTTGTTTAGAGTAAAGCTTGTTAATTTAAATATTCTGAATAATTTATTTTCTTTAAAAATACTTTTCTCATATTTTTTAAGTGGAGAAACTTATTTTTATTGAAAATTTATTTATTTAAGAATCATTTAAGTTAGTTTCAGATTGTAAATATTGTTGTTTAAATATTTCTGCAAGTTTATATTATTTTTATGCACTTCTATAATATTCTGCAGTTTTCTAATGTTTGTGCATAAGTTCCTGTAAATATTTTTTTATTTTTTTATTTTATTTTTATTGCTTATTATTTATTATCTTTTATTTTCTATTTGTCTTAGATATTTTTGTAAATATATTGTATATATTATTTTTGATCTAGCTCTTGCTTAGCTGGAACTTCAGTGCCAAATCCAATTCAGGTATTACTTTCTATCTCTCAATCCACTTCTTTTACTGTTGCTGAACCCAAGTGGTTGTTAGGGATGACCAAGGGATTGTAGATCCACAATCTTTATCCCAGGTCTTAGAGCCAAACAATGAGTCTACAACTTAATTACTTGACCTCTCAGCCTAAACAGAAATCAATGTTAAATAAAGAAGTATTTTGATTGAAACAGTGAGTGATCCCACAGCTCTGCCTCCTCTAAAGAAATTCAATATATACTGAGGCATCTGTCAGCCCATCTGTATCCTCTCAATAGGATATGGACTTTGAAATGGCCAATGAACTGTTTCTAGAGACATTCTCTCAACAGGATGAATCTATTGAAATTCGCCATAGGGCCATGGCACTTTGTACTGAGTCAAGCACACTCTCATTACTCACAATGGGAGAAGACAATTTCATTAGATGAAACTCAGGACACAGTGAAAGCAGAGCACCTGCAACTGGTTACAGTGCCTACCATTGTTACGGTAGAAATGCCTTCACAGGCATCAGAGGGAAAATCTGATTCTTGCCACATTTAATAGAATCATTTTCTCCCCTCCCAGAGTGAACATCTCTGGCTCCCAAAGGGATTTTCCACTCGCAGATTTATCTGGAGAAAGTGGAAGGCAACTTGGTCAGTCTATCACTGAAGCAATTCAGATTTCAAATCCAAGTGATTTGATAGACATGATTGAGGATCGGGATTTGCGAACTCCCATTGCACCACCACTGACCTCTCTTGAAGAGGCTAGGGTGAGTTTCAATGCAGGTACTGATAAAAAAGGAGCAAACAGACAGCTAATGTTGAGTGATAAGAGTCAAACACTGAGTGAAACACATGCACGTGAGATGAGTGATACACTTACAAGAGAAATTCAAGTGAGTGCACACACAGACACATACACTGCAATGTAGTTAGCTCACATAGCTGATCTACCTATTCAAAACCCAGGCTGATAAAGAAATTTTGCAAGCACAAGTGGTTGAACGGTCTTCTTGTTCCACCTCTGTCAACAATCAGCTGGGACTGCTCAAGGAAATATTGAAGACAAAGTTACTACCCAAGATCAACTCCATCAACTATCTCAACTCCTACTGGCTTCAGATACTCATAAAGTAAAATATGTAGAGAATTCCTCAACTAAGGGGGAGAATTTTTGGGAAGCTGGTAAAAGGGAGCTGAAAAAGATATAAAAGGTAAAGAGGGAGTTTCAGGGGAGTAAAATAAAAGTTAGCTCTGTTTTGTAAATGTTATATGTATAGAGCTTAGGTAAATCAAGACAGGTTCAATGTTATCATATGTTCAGTCTAGAGGAACATCTGTCTTGTATTTATCTTTACTGGTGAAATCTGGAAATGTCATATTTGATCCAGAACTTTTTAGTATTTACTTAGGCTTAAGAGTCTTATCTTTTTCTTGGTTTTAGTTGAGTGATCCTCTAGGTATTTGGTTGTTATTCTCTAACAAACAAATAGGGGGAGATTGAAAGGCATATGCTATAGCCTATTTGTAATTCGAGGATTCTACTCAACTTAAACAAGAATGTAATAAGTAAATATTACATTAAAGGTCACAGGAATCTCAGAGAGTTTTATATGTCAAGAGAATGGAGTATTAAAGTCATCTACAGACTTGAAGTTATTCTACATTGAAAGAAGTTCAATTTATTGTTCAAGCCTCAGTGAAGTATTCAAGAAAGTGGATTTACTATAGTGACAGAGATTTCCAGTTGGTGACAGAAGAAGTACAGGATACAGAGTTTAATCAGAGCTAAAGAAAAGAAGCCACAGCTTTAAATGTTTTAAAGATGAAGAATTATCATTGAAGTCAGTTATTCATGAACCAGACAGTGCATCGAATGACGACATCAATCAGTGGAATTAAATCATCTATATTCAGTGGGTTTCAGAAGAGAGAGGGATACTATGTTTTTAAGTTATCTTCTTTTAAATTGTTAATCAATTTAATTAATAAATTAATTCTCTTAGAATTAATTTATTTATTAAATTAATTAATCAATTAATTTTGTTGTTTAAATTATTTATTAACTTAATTCTAGAAAAGAATTAATTTAATTTACAATTTAATCTAACTAAATTACATAATAGAAATTATCCTAAAAACTAAGTATGACCTGTTTTATTAAAAGCAAAAACTCGGTATGACCTTTTAATAAAACTAGGTATGACCAGCTCTGAAAAGATGCCAGGTTCTACCGAATTATTTAAGGTCATACAGAGTCATTTTGGCAGGTCATACAAGTTACTTTTCAGGTTATACTTCAGGTCATACAAGTTGCTTTTAGAGGTTCTACCGAATAGTTGTTAGAATTACTCCAGGTCATACCGGAAAATTTCTGAAGGTTCTATTGCTGGAGCAGGTTCTACCGAGCTTTATACCTCAGGTCATACAAGTGTTTTGATTGTTTGATTAAATCATTTTGATTTAATTAAAAGGTCATACAGGTTTAATTAAATTGTATATGACCCGAGGCAGTGCAGAAAGAAAAGTGACTGAACAATATATCACACAGAATATCAAAGCAGCAGAAAACTTTCTCTCTCAAGAACAAGAAAAGCATTTGATCTCATTTCTTCTCAAGCAATTAATTCTAGTTTGTATTGTTAAATCCAAACCACTAGAAGTTGATTACTTGTATTGCTTTGATTATCTAGCGGATTTTTATCCCTAGAATTTATCTCGAACATTGCTTTTAGCATTCGATCTTTTTATTACAAATATTAGAAAAGTTCATGTCGGATTTATTCTAAATTTGTATTAATTAGTTTGAGATAAATACTTTGTAATCCGTACTGTATTTGCAACACCCTTCAAGTTTAATATAGTTTATATTTAACTTGAATATTGTTTCATTTATATTCCGCATTAATTTGTTCTTAATTGTTAAATTATTTAAAGGACAAATTTCGATAAAACGGTATAGTTTGTATTCAACCCCCCTTCTACAAACTTATCAGGACCTAACAGTGGTGAATAAAAAAAAGTACATACGCTGCGAATTGTGATTGGTTGATAAAACAAGCAACTGTGTTGTGTAACTATATTACTGACCATGGGAATAGAGTCGGAATTGGCAACAAAAAATTTTCAACAAAAATTTGGGCGGGATTTTAAGAATGGGAAAAATAACTTTGGACTTCCATTAAATTATTTGGAGTTCAGGAAAAAATAAACACTTCAGATTTCAAGAGATGACCGAAACGGAAAAGAGACAATTGAATTGACAGCTCTTCAAGAGAATATGAGGTGAAAAAAAAAGTTAAAAAGTATGGGTTGTTATAGAGAAGTAACAAGGGATTAGTTACTGAGGATAATGTTTTTGTGGTTAGTAAAAAAAAGTACATACGCTGCGAATTGTGATTGGTTGATAAAACAAGCAACTGTGTTGTGTAACTTTATTAGTGACCATGGGAATAGAGTTGGAATTGGCAACAAAAAATTTTCAACAAAAATTTGGGCGGGATTTTAAGAATGGGAAAATTAACTTTGGACTTCCATTAAATTATTTGGAGTTCGGGAAAACATAAACGCTTCAGATTTCAAGAGATGACCGAAACGGAAAAGAGACAATAGAATCCACAGCTCTTCAAGAGAATATGAGGTGAAAAGAAAAGTTACAAAGTATGGGTGGTTATAAAGAAGTAACAAGGAAGTAGTTACTGAGGATAAGGTTTTTGTGGTGAATAAAAAAAAAGTACATACGCTTCGAATTGTGATTGGTTGATAAAACAAGCAACTGTGTTGTGTAACTTTATTACTGACCATGGGAATAGAGTCGGAATTTTCAACAAAAAATTGTGCGGGATTTTAAGAATGAGAAAAAAACTTTGGACTTCCATTAAATTATTTGGAGTTCGGGAAAAAATAAACGCTTTAGATTTTAAGAGATGACCGAAACAGAAAAGAGACAATAGAATCCACAGCTCTTCAAGAGAATATGAGGTGAAAAGAAATGTTACAAAGTGTGGGTTGTTATAAAGAATGAACAAGAGAGTAGTTATTGAGGATAAGGTTTTTGTGGTGAATAAAAAAAAGTACATAAGCTTCGAATTTTGATTGGTTGATAAAAGAAGCAACTGTGTTGTGTAACTTTATTACTGACCATGGGAATAAAGTCGGAATTGGCAACAACAAATTTTCAACAAAAATTTGGGCGGGATTTCAAGAATGGAAAAAATAACTTTGGACTGCCATTAAATTATTTGGAGTTCGGGAAAAAATAAACGCTTCAGATTTCAAGAGATGACCGAAACGGAAAAGAGACGATAGAGTTGACAGCTCTTCAAGAGAATATGAGGTGAAAAGAAAAGTTACAAAGTATGGGTTGTTATAAAGAAGTAACAAGGGAGTAGTTACTGAGGATAAGGTTTTTGTGGTGAATTTGGGCGGGATTTTAAGAAGACTTAATTGCAGTTTGATGGCCTGAACTATTATATTTTTGCATAAAAATGACTCTTTTATGATTGTTACCATTTTATATATTAAACTATTATTTTTTAGCAGATGATTACATTCCGTTAAATTTTTTTAACGGACGTTAATGGTTTCATTTTTTAATTTTTGTAATTGCACTTTGATGACTCAAGTATTATTATTTTGCACAAAATTGACCTTTTTATATATTTTTGACATTTTTTACCAAATTTTTTATTTAAAAATAATTTAACTAAATTATACTTTTAAAATGCTCAACTGACCTTAAGATTCTTTATTGTAAAATAATTCTACATGATTTTTAGGCAATAGTACTAGAAAAATAAGATAAATTGAAAAATGTAAAAATCGAATGACTTTGTCATCAATCATAAGAAAGTAAACTCGCATTGCTTCCAACATAAATTAATTAATCCTACATTTTTCAGTCTTTTACAATGGTCGAACATTTGAGTGATGTTTAAATGCTTTTTTTTAAACTAATTATGATATATTTTTGTTAGTGAATAATCAAATTAAAATTTTAAGGTGTTTGAAAAATGTGATGCGAACATTAGTAAATCTTTAACGTAATCTGAATTAGTTAAATTATTTTTAAATAATAATTTAGTTAAAAAGACGTCAATATATATATATATATATATATATATATATATATATATATATATATATATATAAAGTCATTTTTGTGCAAAAATAATAATAAATGAGCCATCAAAGTGCAATAATAAAAATGAAAAAGTGAATTTATTAACGCCTGTTAAAAAAAATTGACAGAATGCAATCATCTGCTAAAAAAATAATAGTTTAGTCATTAAAATGGCAACAATTATAAAAGAGTCATTTTTGTGCAAAAAAAATAATAGTTGAGGCCATTAAACTGTAATTAAGTCTTTTGAGAATGGGAAAAATAACTTTGGACTTCCATTAAATTATTTGGAGTTCGAAAAAAAATAAACGCTTCAAATTTCAAGAGATGACCGAAAGCTAAAAGAGAGAAGAGAAGAAAAAAAGGGGCAATAATGATCCACATGTAAAAGACGACCGAAAGACCGAAAGCATGAATAAAGAAAATCAAAAAAATTCTTTTAAGTTATCAAGGAACGAAACGCCTTGTCTTTGAAGTTAGCCCAGCAGCTAATTCTGTCCAGATCAATAATGTATTGCATGTACAGGGTGTGACCAGTTGGGCGGTTTGTACGAGTTGGGTCAGACTTGACATGGGTCGGGCACATCCCAGGCGAGCATGAAATCGGCACGTGAATCGAACGAGTCAAATCGGGCCGGGCTCGGGTTAGAAAAAATGAATCCGGGATCGGCACGTTGGATTTTTACGGGTTACGCAGGTCGTGCGGGTTGGATGGTTTCGGGCGGGTTGGATGGTTTCGGGCGGGTTGATTTAAATTATTATTTTTGGGTTAAAAGAGGAAGGTACCTCATATAATTTTATTAATTTCAAAAAAAAATTACAATTAATTTGAGAGGACTCTTCTCTAAAAAATGAAACAAATCGCATAAACATATAAAAATACAATACAAATTAAATAAATTTCTAAAGTGCAAAACAAAATGTTTTCATGGGTATTGATAAACAATTTTGAATGTCAACAATTTTGAATGTCATATTCTAGGCAATTTGGATGTGGTAAATAAAATGAGAATTTTCTCCTTTTTATATTGAAAAGAATGGTGAGAAAAAGGTATCTGATTTGATAATGCAACGCTTTATCTTTGCATATTTGGAAAACAATTAAAACCAATAAAAAGATGTGGTGAGCTTCGGGTTGTGCGGGCTTTGGTGAGCCATTCGTGCGAGCTGGTTCGTGCGAGCGATTCGTACCGAATCGAGCCGGTCCGGTTTCGATCTTGCATATCCCAACTCGTATTCGACACTTATAATTTAATGGGTTGTGCAGGTTTCGATCCGGCTCATCTCGAACCGAATAAAATGAAATTTTTAGCGAGCCGGTCTCGGATAATCTGTGCAAACTCGTCCAAGTGGCCACGTCTAGTGTGAGCATCAAGTTCAAAGTATATCATGTGTAGGGGCAGTGAGAGTTACTCCCTTCGTCCCCTCAATTTTTTACATTGAGAGACGGGGGCTCGACACGCATTTTAAGGCTCCTTTAATATATATTTCGATAAATTATTTTAAATTTTTTCTTTTTCTGAATAAAAATATAATGTTTAAATTTTTATTTAGAAAAATAAGTTGTAGAGCTATACTTTATAGAAACCTTAAAATGCGTGCCAAACAGTATAAAAAATTTGTAAAAAAATGAGAGGGACGGAGGGAGTACAAGATATCTTCGATGCATGCATTTTTTCCATGACGATGGCCTAGTTTAAAAGAACAATGTCGAATATGTTGTCCTTTATCATATATATAACCAACGAGATCTTTGTATAGTGGTATTAGTTTTATCTCAGGGCCCTATTTATTGTAACCCTTAGTTTAATAATTGTTACTTTTCTACGAATGAAATACATCGGCTAAACCTCAGGGACCAACATTTACGCCTTTTTCATATTTATCGTCTCTAAATTTTAAGTCACTACACTGATATAGTATTTATATAATCAAGCAGCTCTGTATATTGGCAGTTTAATTATTTTACCCTTTTCTTGAAATTAGAATCTTAAGTTGCGAGATCAAATAGAAGAAAAAGGCGACTGATTTTGTATTGCTAGTTTTTTTTAATGCTGCAGATACATACCTTCATCAAACATTTATAAAGGTATGACACATTGATTGATATTGTTCCTGTTTCACTCCTCCATTTTGTTGTTCTCTTTTCTTTACCGGTAAGCTTCTAGTTTTTTGTCTTTCTTCTTCTCTCTCGTCTTTTATTTTTCGAGACGTTTTCTTTGATTGAATGCCATGTTTATTTCTGCTTTTATATCTAGGCATGTACATTAATTTATGTGTTTTTGTATGTGCTTTATACTTGTTTTGATCCTGTTTTTTAGAAAGGATTTGTGAGGTTTTTGAGAGAATTTTAGTTTTTGGCTTCCTGGGTTTGAGGTCTTTCTTCATATAGGCGTAGAGTTTGTAAAAAAAAATAAATTGTCCAGACAGACACTTTAGGTTTGTATCTGTCCGAACAAATATGGAGTCCAAACAAAACATCTTGGCACTCCTACACCTCTAGTCCTGCTCTCTTTTTTACGTGTTGGTTCTTCCTGTGTGGTCGAACGTAGGGTATTCATGCACTCAAGGTTTCTATCCTTTTCCTTCAGTGTAAATATGTGCTATCTTTAGTGTCCATTCTTCAAACCGAGATGCTTTACGGTATGTTTTATATAATGTACTACTTCGTATAGATTGGTTCAAAATGTCATGATTGGCTTATGGCTAAGCCAAGGGAGCAATGGTCAAGATGTTCTTTTAGAACCAACTAGCTTTATAACCCGTCCGAAGCACGGGCATGCTCTAGGTGCACATAATTTGCTGGCGATATGGTAAGAGATTCTTTCGAGGGTGTAAAATAGACGGACCCTAATATCAAATTATGCATATAGTTTAAGATGATGATGAAGTTGAGTATCAATCTTGATCATTTCAGATGATGATGAAGTTGAGTATTAATCTTGATCATTTCCGGGAAAATTTGGAACAATACTGAAGTTATACATGTCACTTGCTACCTAAAAAACAATTGTAGTTTAACCAAAAAAAAAAGAGACAATTGAAGTTGCACTCCATTTCTGCAGGGCAGGGAGGCCAAAATCTTTTGCAGAACTATTGCTACTTAGACTACTGCTCTGACTAACATGTCAATAACTCAAGCATTATGCTTTATAGCAGGTTCGATTCCATGCCTATATCTGTGGTAGCGTGAACACGAACTTCATCTCTTGCATACTGTCATCTCTTCCGATGGCTGAGTACCTAAAGAACTTTGCTGGTTGATAAATTTTCCATATTTTTCCCGTGAAAAAAGCAGTTTTTGGCCTCTTCAGCAGCGCGATTATTCGTTCTGGGTGTATGCCTTCAGCCTAATTTTCATACCTGATCTTTATATTCAGCTTTACACCTTCAATTGCAACAATGCAGCCTTTATTCTTTTGAAGTTTCCCTTTTGTATTTCCTAATTCGATTTGACTGATATTTCCTAAGGTCGGTTGTTTCAGACAATTGAAAGAAACAATGTCACTTGGATCTGGTGAAGTACACCATAGGTAGCCGTTTCATGTAAAATTAGGAGGATAGGGTAAATTAGTAAAATTAATTGTTATCATCATCAGAAAGTAGTAGTGGCGAGGCACCAGGAACAATGTCCTATACCCAACTACCTTTCATCGAGCACACCGTGTACATTGCATTATGTGCATCTAAGATTGAGTCGCATCTTAAAAAAGATGAACCTATATGCCAAGAGAGCACACTAATTGTCTGAGAAACCTATAGAAGATTATATCTTTGCATGTATGTATGTACTATTCTAGTTTTTTCTTCAGCACGCATGAATGATCAAGCTAAAGAATGAGTTTGAAGTGGTAGAGATTGACTTCTACATCGGAGCTCTGCATTCATATTAAATTAAAATTAAACTCTAGCTAAGCAATCATATTAATAACAGTATATTACATAAATCCCAAAACTCATAAGCATCATTTAAGTATGTATTGTAAACAGAACTTCGAGTCTAAACTATTTAACCCAATGAAAATATTTATCATGATACCCCTAGGTTGCATATGGAAACCTGGATTTCATATCAGAAAGTAATATTTAATTTTAGAAAAATGAAACCTTGTAAACCAATTCATGTTATGGTGCTCGAAAAAAATAGAATTTTCAGAATCTAACATATGTTTGGGTATGAGTAGAATTTCATATCTATCACTCTTTGGAAAACAAATAGATTTTCAGTATAAATGTCATCATTATCAATGAAAAATATATTGAAATTCTCGAGTACATAATCCTAAGAAATTGGCTTCCATAATAAATTAAAAATCTTGTAAATGTGGCCATTGCTACCTCAAAAGTCGGATCCTAGCTTATTGAGCACCCTATCACCATGTCCATCCGCACATGAATCTAAGCAGGTTAAGAGTAATTGAACCATCACTGATATACCTTCCATAATGTTGTTGATCCCATCAGTTTTAGCTATTTCCGAATGGAAGTAACACCTTTTTTTTCAAGAAAGATCATGCCTCAGCTTATTCCTGATTCAGAAGAAGCGTTATTAACAATTACACCATCAGAAGAGGTCTTGGTTTCATATACTCTAGTTGTACATAAAGGCGGACTCCAGTCACAGACCTGATACATCAGTATCAGTCTAGGCAAATAAAGTAATGTCAGCTCCTTATGGCGTAAATCCGTGCATAAATAGATATCAAGTCAACCTTGAATGGAGGAATTGCATGCAAGGTTGAAATTTTAAATTTCAAATGGGGTAGGAGCAAAAACATAAAATGAGTATGTAATAGCTAGCCACCCACAAGTTATTGAAATGACATGTTAATAAAGAGAAAAATGGGCATGAGGGTGTCCTCGGGCGCTTGCACTTCTTCTGAGGTTAGGCTAATTTTTAGGTATACTGTATAAGGGCATATTTGTATATGTAATGCATGTCCTCTGTATTTACAAAATTACAACTGACATTATACAATCATTTACCGAGGGTGATCTCAGGACCATCAAGCCCGTTAATGAATTGGACGCATACCCATTAAGAACACATAGAAAGACATTTATTTTTAAAATATTTTAATTAATTTCATAGGCATCTACAGCCGGAACATCCAATTTCTGGTGAAATTTCCTTGGCTTGGTGAGTTGAACTGGTATTTTAGTATGTCAAGGTCAGCAGAACAATTGAAAAGGCAGATTAGGGAAGTTGGTCAAGTCAAGTAACCAAGTAAAATGAAACCAAAGCTCAAAATAATTGATAAGTTGCAGAGGTTACCTCCATCTTCTGGTGCTATATACCTAAAGGACGTTCCTGCCAATATTGTTAAAAGTATAGCTTTTCCATCTGGAGCTGTACAAACAAGTCCAAAGCAAAGAAGTCCAAATCAAATACCTTTGGCCCATTGATCCGACCGAGAATAACGTCGGAAGCTTCAAGATTCTTGTTGTCCTATCGACAATATGACAATTTTAAATCACTTAAATTGCCTATGACTACTCCTATTTCTATCTATTCTTTCAGATTACCATCATGAGCCCTCAATCTATCTTTTGTTATATTCAGTCCATATATGTCTCTGAAGATGTCCATTTATTAAAGCCAGTCATGGAAGTATGCAACTCAGAGATGCAATAAGTATGTTTTTTAATTAAAAATTGGGTGATCAAGCTCAGGGTCTCTACGACTTATTATAAATCTAGGCCAACACTTTCTTTAGGTCTTGAAATGTTGAACTACAATGTTGTTATACTTGATTGGCATCAGCGAAAACTGAAACTTGCAGCTTTGTGCGTTTGTTGTAACGTGTTGGGACTAAGAGCTTACCCAAAGAAAGTCACAATGACTACATCATGTGAGAGGTGGACTGATGATCTTCAGTTCTCTGTTCTCTTCAGGGTCTTCAGTTACCCCTTGAGCCCAACTTTTATGTCTCGACAACCTAACATATTAGTTTATAAAAATTATGTACATGTTAAATTTGAAGGTAAAATCTGATCACTTGTGAATACCACAATCAACAATATGAGGCAATGAAATCATGGCCAACATGAATGCATCATGCTAAATCAATAGACAAAAAAAATGATACAGGAATACCTAAAATTGCGCCCATACAATTGGTTGATCCATCGATATTGACAAACATAAAAACATATTTATATATAGATCAATGTATCCGTTATTCCTTTGTATATGAGTGATTTCTATACGAGTGAGAGTGGGTAGATCAAAAACTGAAAGTTGGATTTATGAGGAGTCACATGTGTGATATACGTGTGTGGATCTATAGAGGGGACATGGGTTCAAGTTCTCAACAATTGCTGATATGGTAGGCTGCGGTGGAATGATTGTTGACATGGCATGGCTGAGCAGGAATAAATTGTTTCATTGAAGTAGTATGTTGCAGTATTATATAGATAGTCGTGATCGATTTATTAGATTAAGGATTGTGTAGTCTTAAGTTTGAGAGCATAAAATGAGAAGTATGGTTCATGCATAGTGAGGAGTAAAGAATTTTTTTGACGAATAGTGTAATTACTTTGAATCACAAACGTAACTATGCCAAGGCTCTAAGACTTGTTTATAGTGACTATTATTGATTTTGAGACCAGATTGAAATAATGTAGAATTTGAAGCACGAATGTACTATTGTTTTTCTTGTGATTATAAGCAGGTCTACCTGTGTTTTGTGTGTCAGAGAAATGATAGTTTGATTGGTTTTTTTTTTTTGCAATCTAGGTTATGAATAGGTTATATGCATGCAATGTTATTGTAATATAATCGAACATGCATGAATGAGATAGAGGATTTTAAAAAGAAGCTGAAGGCCGACGCATCTTTGCACACCCTCACATCACCCAAGTTTGTGATAAACACCTTGGGATTACAGTTTGGAGTATTCATGTCACCTATTTGTTTTTGGTTTTTTACTTGGGAACTGATTCTGCACTCCTATCATGTGTTCATATTTATAATAATTTATATTAACACACTTAGTAAATGCATTAAGAATGTGTTTGGAATATCGTTTTACAGTTACACATTTTAATCCAAATTATTACTATATATTAAACCTCAACACAAGGGTAAAAATTTCCAATTAAATGGTCGTCACAAAAATGTCACTCATATATTATTATGCAAAAATATATTAATAGTTGTTAGTACAAAGAAACAAACCTCCAACCTTCTTCTAAGATGTTCACGGGTTTAACCACTATTCTACATGCCTATTTGAGTTTACTTCAAAAAAATTATTAGATAATCCACGTCTTTCTTCTCTTATCTTATATTGTTTTTATTTTGATGTTTAAATAAATAAAATATTGGTTTGTATTATTTATATAAATCAGTTTTTCTTTTCATCTTTTCATAATTTTGGTCAAAATTTTTATTTTCCGGACACCCCAACCGGTATCACACCAGACCCTAGAGTGCAGGAAGAATTCCCTACACTCCCATGAATCAAACCTTGAATGCTTTGGTCAATAACCAGTGCTCTCACCAACTCATCTACAGGTCTGGAGGCTTCTTTTTGTAATTTTATATACCTATATATTCAATCAATGAATTTTATTACAGTTGTATGTTGTAGAGGATGTCGTCAAGGACCCACAAACCCTATTTAGAATTTCATTTTATCAAAATGATTATATGACATTACGAATCAATTTAATGTATTCTATAAAGTTCTATTATTATTATGAAAGATTATACTTTTTTTTAACATCGTACAATAATTTTTGGAATACAATTTGAAATTCTATTTTCACAACTTGTAATTTTCAATTTTCCCAAACTTTATCGTCTACTAACAGTCTGACTGATCATTATGTAATTATATAATATGTAATATCCTATATTTTAAAAACTCACCCCGATTTTTGACACGAACGTCACTGGGGTTGAAGGGGAGGGGGTTAGAAAGGTGAAAAAAAATATAGATAAGTTAATAAAGAATGACATGTTACTTTAGAAAATGTTAACAAATGAACAATACATTCTGGAAAAGAAAATTGTTAAGAAATGGATGCGACGAACAGAGTAGGTAGACGAATTTTTTGTATAATTTGAATGCTAATGTTCTTAGTTTAAAAATTATAGAAATAACTAATAATGAGAGATATAATGTGTATAATATTTCTTATATTAGATCGAATTTTAATAGTATATTTTATGCATGAATAATTAATTTAATTCAAATAAAGTATAATATAAATTATGAATTATAATCAACATAATTAATATATATTAAATTGAAAACATACAACTGCAATAATATATAGTGATTGAATATATAGATATATAAAATTACGAAAAGGAAAAAAGAAAAACAAATTTATATAAATAATTCAAACCAACATTTTATTTATTCAAACATCAAAGCAAAAAAAAATAATATAAGAGATAAAAGACGTGGGTTATCTAATAAGTTTTTTGAAATAAACTCAAAAAGGCATGTAGCATAGTGGTTGCCCATGGATATCTTGGAAGGAGGTTGGAGGTTCGAATATTTGTAGTAACACATCTATTAAAAAAATTGTATAAGAATATACGAGTGGCATGAAAAGGAAGAAAGAAAAACAAATTTATATAAATAATTCAAACCAACATTTTATTTATTCAAACATCAAAGTAAAAAAAAAAATATAAGAGATAAAAGACGTGGGTTATCTAATAAGTTTTTTGAAATAAACTCAAAAAGGCATGTAGCATAGTGGTTAAGCCCATGAATATCTTGGAAGGAGGTTGGAGGTTCGAATCTCTGTAGTAACACATCTATTAAAAAAAATTGTATAATAATATACGAGTGACATTTTTGTTATTTTTCAAAAAAAAAAAGAGGTAAAACGGTAATTTCGCTGAAAAGGAAAGAAGAAAAACAAATTTATATAAATAATTCAAACCAACATTTTATTTATTCAATCATCAAAGTAAAAAAATAATATAAGAGATAAAAAACGTGGGTTATCTAATAAGTTTTTTGAAATAAACTCAAAAAGACTTGTAGCATAATGGTTAAGCCCATGGATATCTTGGAAAGAGGTTGGAGGTTCGAATCTTTGTAGTAACACATCTATTAAAATTTTTTTGTATAATAATATACAAGTGACATTTTTGTTATTTTTCAAAAAAAAAGGGTAAAACGGTAATTTCGCGGCCATTTAATTGGCAACTTTTGCCCTTGTGTTGGCCTATTATATATAGTAATAGATAGATAGATAGATAGATAGATAGATGTTCACAGTGATATGTTTGTTAATAATTGATGTATTTTGAATACATGTATAAAGTACTTACTAATATAAAATGGAGAGTAAGAGAAAAGGGTTCCGATAATAGCTAGAACAAGCAACTTCAAGTGTACTTTTTCATTGAAATGCACATCACTATTTATAGGCATTCTTAGTATCATCTACACCCTTTATAATATGTAACCGCCCCTTGATTATCTCTATATCATAAGTGAATAAGATATGTAACTCCCACAATAAATATTGTAACTCCAATATTTGTAACTCACACATTTAACTCCAATATTTGTAACTCACACATTTAACTCCAACATTTGTAACTCCCATATTTACTTACACACTAAATCAAATATATTATTCTTAGAATTAATATATTTGTAACTCAATCTATTTTAATTCATTTTATATTTAACAAATAAGTCACATAATACAACATCTCCCACTTGACTTATTTGATAAATATCTATATAACTCCCACTTTTCTCATAGAGTAAAAATATTATTTTAAACTCTCACTAATTCTTTAATAACATAATACTTAAGAATTATAAGTCCAATATATTCAATCTATCAAAAACCACATCACTATTGATGACACATATCATTCATATGCATTAAACTTTCGAGTACACGAAATTAAATCATTCTTTTTATGTCATTCACATGCACATATTAACACACAACAAAAATTGCAATTTATTTATTGATCAATACTCAAACATCTCATATTGGGCTCACTATTGCCCATTAAAAAAAACTTGAAATTTGAAATTCAAAATAATCAATGACTAGGCCATACATGACCATTATTAATAAACTTTCACATTCAGTTTAAAGCTTAAATAGCTCATGATCGGGCTCATACTTTCCCATGGCATATACCTTCTTGTCCTTCCCAATTGAAACCCTGTTATTATAGAAACGCACTTCCAACCCATTCTTAAGTAGCGAGGGAACCGAAACATGGTTACGTCTCATGCCTGGAGCAAACATCACATTTTTCAGGACCATCACACTGTCCTCAAGATCCAGCCTATAGGTACCAATACCCACCACATCCAAGTAGGTATTATTTCCCATGAAGATTCTTTGTTCTCCCTTCTTCAACTCTTGATATTCAATCAAGTTATTCTTAGTTTTCACAATATGGGGTTGCACCAGAGTCAATCCACCATCCATCAACGTCTGTAGCAACATGGCCGGCATTACACTCGATAACTCCCACAAACCCACGTTTACTTGATCCTCTTTGTTCATGGACCTTGCCTTCACCTTCTTCTTGATTCTCAGGACAATCATTCTTAAAATGTCCATACTTTCCACAAGCATACCAACTTCCTTGTGGAAACTTCTTCTTTTGTTGATGTGGCTTGAAAACTCTTCCTTTTGAAGGACCTAGCCTTCCTTGCCCCTTATTCTGAAAACTTGATCTAAACTTTGTCTGAGCCAAGTTGAACTCCTCTTCTTGAGCCAAGTTCAACTCCAAACGTTTACGGCTATTCACCAAATCATGTTCCATAGCTAAAGCCGCCGAGAGCTGAGATGCACTCTTGATCGTTCCATTCAACCTTAGAGTTGTAGCAGCCATGTTTAGTGAGCTTGGTAGGCTATTCAAGATCCCCGCAATTTGCATATTCTCGGAAAACTCATTTCCTGCCGCCGCCAAATCTTTGGCCATCACCAACATCTTGTTACAATGATCAATTACATTGTCACTTTCACTCATCTTGCAGGTGTTGTACTTGTGTAACAAAAGTTGCACATTCACATCAGAAATTGCATCATACTTCTCTTTGAGCGCATCCCAAAGCTTCTTGGCACTTTCATAAGTTTCGAAGACCTTGATCAGATTGTCTTCCATAAACATTAACATTAGACTCTTAGCCTTATTGTCACAAATTTTCCACTCCCCGTGCTCCTTCTTTTCAACATCAGTGGGTTTATCTCCCAAAATTGGGCCATCCTTTTCAATGACACTCTCCAAATTATCATGAATCAACCCATATCTGATTTTCCGACTCCACATATCATAGTTGACGCCGTTCAATCTTTCGATCTTTTCCAATTCCGAAGCAATCAATTTGCTTTCCATCTTTCTTGATTCTAGAAAGAATTAATAAAATTATTAATCACATTTTCAGAAAATTTATAATCAGAAAATGTTAATGAATATGACAAGTAGTGCAAAGATTATGTAAAAAATAAAATAATCGACTAAGAGCCGATCAGATATCTGCCAGAGAAAAGATTGACGCTATCAAAGAAGAGTCAGATCATGGCAAAAAAAAATATACTAGTGACACAAAGGATAAAACTTTAAAAAAAATTATCTACGACTTTTAACAAAAATTAGATTGTCCTGAGGTAGATAAAATCAAAAACAAAAAAAATAAAAAAAATAAACATGCAATTCACTTCAAAACAAGCATGCGACCAGACAACATCCAAGAAAGTTACTAGTTAGGTGAAAAGAAAAACAATAAACGACACGTATCATGCATGACAGCATGTAAAAATGGCTAAGGTTAAAATCTTAAAACAAATACAAAATCTGGAAGGCAACAGTAATAGATGGCATGGTAAATAGTGAGATAAAGCACAACTGCTCAAGAACAATTTACACATGTTAAACACGCATGCATATGCTAAAAACAGAACAACACCATACATACTATGACATGCGATAGACTTTTTGAAAAAAAAAACAAGGATAAAAACAATTAAAAATAAGCCCATGGCAACATAAACCTGACTTGACAAAAAATAAAGAAATAAACAAACTAAGCAGGTAAAAGTTTATCACTTTAGTTAACCATGTGGTACACTCAAACATATAAACTAAGTACTGGAAAAATAAAGAAAATGTGCATGTACACAAGTATATAAAAAACTGGAAGGAGAAGGATGACAAGATGGGCCAAGCTAGAAAACTGGTGGACTGATGAATGAGAGTGTATTAGCTCTGATACCAATGATGTATTTTGAATACATGTATAAAGTACTTACTAATATAAAATGGAGAGTAAGAGAAAATGGTTCCGATAATAGCTAGAACAAGCAACTTCAAGTGTACTTTTTCATTGAAATGCACATCACTATTTATAGGCATTCTTAGTATCATCTACACCCTTTACAATATGTAACCGCCCCTTGATTATCTCTATATCATAAGTGAATAAGATATATAACTCCCACAATAAATATTGTAACTCCAATATTTGTAACTCACACATTTAACTCCAATATTTGTAACTCACACATTTAACTCCAACATTTGTAACTCCCATATTTACTTACACACTAAATCAAATATATTATTCTTAGAATTAATATATTTGTAACTCAATCTATTTTAATTCATTTTATATTTAACAAATAAGTCACATAATACAACAATAATCACTGTGAAGTTTTTAATAGCAGTATTAGGAAATTTAGGGATCTCCCAATCATCACCATGTTCAGAGAACTACACAAATCAGTCATGAAAAGAATTCAAGTAAAGAGGGACAAATTAAGTGCAAGATAATCCAACATTTGCCA
The DNA here is from genome assembly GCA_030848705.1 of Heracleum sosnowskyi. Classification (NCBI taxonomy): domain Eukaryota; kingdom Viridiplantae; phylum Streptophyta; class Magnoliopsida; order Apiales; family Apiaceae; genus Heracleum; species Heracleum sosnowskyi. The sequence continues at coordinate 113,668,522 of CM061240.1, read as the reverse complement.
GTAAAGAAACTTGACAAGTAAGTTTATGCCTTAGTAAATTTATGCCATAGTCGGTTGTTATTTCTAGTGCAATAACAAGTAAAATTTGAAATTCATGTCTAGGGCAATACAACATGCATATGGAATAGAGACACTAGCTATAGTGTAACATGTACAGATGGTGGTTTTGAATTGGTTGTGGACCTCTTAAAGAGAACTTGTACATGTCGAAAATGGGAATTAACTAGCATTCCCTGCTACCATGTTGCAGCTAGCATAGCAATTAGAAATGAACCTTGGGAATTACATGTTCACTATTGCTACAACAAAGACATGTACATGAAGGTATATTTTGTACAAATGTGTAGCTTGATTAATCCCAAAAAGAAGAGAACAACAAATAATGATATCCCTCAAGACCCAACAAGACTGAGTAAAGTTGGTACCATTATCAATTGTACCTATTGCAAAGCACAGGGTCATAATGCCAGGACATGTGATTCTAAGGTACTAATTTATTCCCAAAACATGACATGTTTGTTTTCAAACATATAGTCTATTCATAATTATCTTCACTTGTTTGTAGAAAAATGACTTGCTAAAAAAGGCTACAGCAGAGGGCACAACACCAGTGATTAAGAAGTCCATTGTGGTTTGTAAAACTTGTAAACAGGAAGGCCACAACTCCAGGACATGTCTAGTTAAGGTAAATGTATGAAAATGCTTGACTGAAATATGTGACAATGTTCTCATATACAATTTGTTGGTTACATGCATAAAGGAATGACATCCACAGGACAGCATGACCAGATGCATGGACATGAGGGCGGATGATCAAACATGAGACATGGAGATAATGGAGATGCATACTTCAAGACTCAACCTAAGAAGATGACTCCAAGAAGGCCAGGGAAGAAAGCCAGAGTTGACAAAGCCTTCCAACCATTAAAGAAGATCTTGTTGTTGCCATGTTTTGGCTTCTATTTTTTGCTCCCAAACTACCAGCCTATGCAATGTACTTCTGATATTTAAGATGTGTAGTTTGGATTGGTAATATGGTTGTTGGTTGTGACTTAAATGTGACAAATTTGTTGGTTGTTGGCATGTAAGAAGTACTAGTATTATTTAGGGTGGTTATTTTGAACTAGTTTTTAATGACAATATAGATGTCATTTTTGCATTTTTTTTCGATTGTTCCTTTAAGTCTTATTACTACAAAATGTTCATTCCAAAAGAACATAAAATGTCTCTCTTAAACGTATAGATTACTTAACAAAACCAGTTACATAGTAGTTCAACAACAGACTTTTAAAACTCATAAATCAATTACAACCCAATTGTAACATCCTCAACAACTGGTAAATAATGAACAAAATATAGTAAGAAAATCGCAAACAAAACAAAAAAGCCAAATTTCCATCTTTTAGCTTCTTTCTTCATCTTCTCCAGTTCAGCATTTAAACACCGGCAACGATTACACGCTTCAACCCACCTGAAAAATCTACACCCATTAATTCTTTCAACACAACCCCAAAATCTACGCCCGACATTTGCTTATGTCCTTGCAGTCCTCTCTATAGGCCATTTTCCACAAAAACACTTATATGCCATGATAAATTAAGAGAATTTATATGATTTTGAGAAGAAATTACTTCATTAAAGATGATATGGAGTTATATATAGGCAGTTGTATGTCTACATAACCGTTGAAAACTAAACTGACGTAAATACCCTTTCAAAATGTAACGCCATCCAACTGAAATGACGGAATGCAATAAAATGTTCAAAAATAAATTGTTCGGACACTAAAGTGGCTAAATTAATAATTCGGCCATTTTTCTGCCAAAAAACTATAGTTCGAGCCATTAAAGTGCAATTAAGTCTTAATAATATCTGTTTAAAAATAAGTAAGGGTAATTAAGTAAAATCACTTTGGACCGACCACACAAACTTTTAATATTTCGTCTATTATATTATAGTATAGATAGATAGTATATTATACATAGATTGATTGATGTTTGTGGTGACTTTTTAAAAAAATGAAGGATTTGGGTAAAAAATATACAAAAAGAGATAGGTTTTAGCTGAAAAGGTAATCGGTTAATTATTAATAATTATAATAACGTTAATATTTTATTTATTAAATTATTTATGATATTTATGGGAAAAGAGATATTTTAATAAAAAAATTATAAAAATACTATATTTTAGCTGAAAAAATGAGTTATTATTAATTATTAAAGAATAAATTTTTTAGCTTCATATGGTTATTGCAGGAGACGGATTCCTTTTCCTCGTGATATAAAAAGAAGAACAAATAGCAAATTTATCGGGCTGTGCTGAGCCAACAATTGAGTTATAAGGGAAGTGGAAAGCAGTTAGAAATAGTTTGGAAGTGGCACGTCAGCGCCATGTTGAACCCTCAATTGTCTCCCAACTCTATATAACATGGTTTTGCTGCGTAAAATAAACAAAGACATTCTGCTATCGAGCCGAGCCGTGTTCTACCACTGCATAGGTAAGTTTTACTACTTGATATTATCATATATGTGTGTGTGTGTGTTATACAACGATTTGTACCAGTGGAGTCTGTATGGATCTTAATTTAGGACGAACAATTGTTAATTTGTTACCGCCCAGATTTTATAATCTCAATTTTATTCTACCTGTGTATTTGGTTTGATATTGTCAACACTACTCAGTACTAGTATTGTGCATTTGTGCTTTTGTATTACTCACCCTTTATAATTTTGGTTATATGAAACAGACCACCATGTTTAACAGCCAATCTAACATGGGGTCTCTAGAACCCCGACCTACTTCTGGTCCTAAATATCTAAGTCCTTGGTTTCCTGAGAGAAAGGAGACCTTATCGTTAGATGATGGATTTGATCAAACTCCAGTTTTAAAAGGTGAGTAAATCATTATTATCCACTGATTTTCATTCATAATTTTAATTATTATCCACTGATTTTCATTCATAATTTTAATGTCATAACTATTGTTATTTTCTGCAGAAATTTTAGGTCACTATAATAGTGATTGTATGTCTTCCGCAAAATTTTACTCAGCTTTAGTTTCACTGAAGCCTTATTGGGGTCAGATTGATTGAATTTTAGCTTTCCTTTTTTGTTCATCCGGTTTCACATTTTGTTTCAAAAATTTTATTGATTAATTATACCTTTGATTATCATTTATTTTTGTCTTTAGCAACATCACAATGGCCTCTCTTAAACTCAACTGCGGTCAACAGAAAAAAATTGAGGATGGCCTATTCCACGATTGCACCTTCAGTTGTATCCATCTCTTCTTTCGTAGGTAATCATAGAATTGTTTTTTCTAGTAATCAATTATTTGTAATTTTACCATTTCATAACTGAAAACATAAATTGATTAAAATTTTGCAATTTATAATTCTCTTTGAAATAGTTGTATACTAGCTAATTTTAGGGTATGAGTGAGGTTTCATAAATATATATCCTCGATTATGATAAATTTTCGAAAAAGTTTTTACTTTTCTAGAGTTATATCCAATAGTGCGAGAACCTGATTTCAAGATTTCAATTTCAGGTTTGGAAAGAAAAATTGAGTGCTCGGGTGTCATAATAGATTGGAGGTCAAGTGAAAATGAAGCAACTATACTGACTTCTGCAAGACTCCTATTGACCCCAAAGATTTCTGATTTCTTCGAATTTCACGTTAGTTCTTGATTATTATGTTTTGTATTTTACTGTGTACCAAATTTAATACATTAAACGTTAAAATGTGTTACTTTATTTTAGATAATTGTAAGGATGGTAGATGGGACATTGCTTCTTGCTAAAGAAGACCGAGTGGACTATTATTACAACCTTTTAACTCTGAAAGTCAAGTCCACAGTTGAACTAAGCGTAGTAGATTTGAAATCTAGGCAAGCAGACATTGTTGACGGAATGCATGTCATTGCTCTGGGTCGTTCATTTTATGACTATGCCCTGTGTGATTATAGTGGAAAACTATATTTGGAGTATCCAAAGTTCGGCTGCAATGAGCTTTTGACGTCTACTTGTTGCACGCCTGAGGTATTGCCACACTCCTAGTAATGCATTATACTGCATTATACTGGTTCGCTCTGTTCACCTTTGCATCACTCATCTTTTGTGATTACCATTATTCTCTTCTGAAATTTTCTTTATTCTCAAGTAAGTAGCATAAGTTGTGAAAGAATTTTGAGCATTTTTTTCAAGGCGTACATGTGAATATTTTTTAGGTCATGTAATTGCAAGAATAATTGTCTCAGTTTAATTGTTGTTCGTTCCGAAATAATTGTTCACTATTAAAAAGCACATAGAATTTAGCAAAAAAAAAAAGCACATAGAAACATAAATCTACTTTTTATCATAAAGACCTTGTTTTATTCTTTATTTTCTCGTTGACTTGAAATTGCATATTGGGTGACTTATCTTTCCACTAGCTTTTATCAAATGTTTTGCTTTTCAATTATCGAAAATGTTATTGGATTGTCATTGTTTCTCATGCGGGGCGTTGGGTTGTATGTGGTTATATTATTACAATTGTACACTACTTTATCACATTAACATATCTTTATCTATTACTCCCTCCGTCCCATCCATTTGTTAACATTTGAAATGGAGGGGTCGGCACGCATTTTAAGGCTCTTATAAAATATATTTCCATTATTTATTTTTAAAATTTTTCTTTTTTTAATAAAAATCCAAACATTTAATTTTTATTCAGAAGAAAAAAAAATTAAAACAATTAATGGAACTATACTTTAAAGGAGCCTTAAAATGCGTGCCGAACTTTCTCTTCCAAATGTTAACTTGCTGCTGGGACGGAGGGAGTATTTTATACTTTAGCTCCTCGTTTCTTTACTTTTCTGGTGGATATAATTTGACCGAAGGTTTCTATCAGAATTGTTGTGAAGGTGGACCGCTTATCAATGATACGGGAAATGTTGTTGGAGTTAACTTCTGTTATGGGTTTGCTCATCCACTTCCCATTTCAGTTATTATAGAATGTTTGGAGATGTGGAGGTCGGCTAGGTATGATGGTCCCTTATTTGTCAGTTTTACAATTATTGCCTATTGTTTTTTCTTCATTTTCTTGAAGTTATTAAGTTCTTGCTGGTACTCCTACAATCATCCTAGTCTTTGTGTGTCATTGGGCTATTATTTGATTGTGAACGATTGCCGTAATTGTCCATCTTATTGCTAAATTCTTTTTGACTAACTTTTCATTGATGTAGTACTGTTTTGCGGCCTTGGGTTGGGATGAGTGTGGTTGATGCAAATCAATTATCTTATAAAGCAATGGAAAAATCAAATATGTCCCTTGAAGATTCATATGTTGTTGTCACAAAGGTTTTGATTATTTTTTTTTTGCAAATTTTAGTTTTTTTTTTGTTCTTGACACTCAAACAAATACATGGTTTATATTCTAGTTAAAGTCTTTTGTAGTCATATAATAGTGGAAAGTAGAAACTGGGGGAGACTCAAAATGGGATCACCCATGTTGAGTACTTTATGTTTTATGTTTAAAAGAGGGTGAGTAATGCTTAATTAAATTTATGGGTTCTTGGCATGGGTTTGAGGTTCCGACAACATGTTAAAACTAAAATTTTATATAATTATCAAAATGTAAATAATTATAAAATATTAAAGGAGACCATACATCACACTGGATAAAAAGTTGTATTATTAAAATTGAAACATCAAAAGTTTGGTAGTTTTTCGATCGGTACGGTACCTCTTTTATTGTATGTGGGCTTTAATTCTTAGTTTTACTACTTTGGCCTAAAGTATATTATAAAAATATCTATGCTAAATTATTAAAGCCGAAATACAATAGTTTAGTAGTCGGTCGCTCTGAAACCTCAAGGTCTTAGGAATGTGGACTTGTAACCAGGATCATATCACATATTCAACATCCCCTCACTCTGAAACCTCAAGGTGTTAGAAATTGGGCTTAAAAAGGATCATATCACATATTCAACATCCCCCTCACTCGAAAGCCTATTTTTTGGGTCGAAGAGTGGATCACGGGCGTCCATCTTTGGGGCAACAAAGCCGTCCGTGTCCATAATAAATTATGAGAATATTGGGGGTTGTAGGGAGTCGAACCCGAGTCCTCTGCCAGAGCTCTTATACCATGTTAAGTAAACAGTCGCTCTAAAACCTTAAGGTATCATATCACATATTCAAAGTAAACACATCTTTAGGACCTTATTTGACCTAACTCTTTTACGAACCTACTCAAACTAAAGTACTTAAAACACATATATAACCATTTAATTTAAACATAAAATTGTTGTAATTATATAAATACAAGTATAATTATTTAAAAATCCTTTATAATCAAAATATTTGTAACAAAAATATATATTAAAATGATATTAAAATATAGAAAAAATATTAAAAGTAACTTTTGTGGGATATAAGCTAGTACTTGTAAAAGCTTAAACACATAAAGTTTAGTACTTGGACTTTGTCACTTGGAATGTGGTACTTAATAATATTAAAACTTTTTATCAAACATATATATAACTATACTAATATAAAGTTAACTCTATGGTTTAGTAATTATTTTAGTACCCTAACTATTTTACAAACCTATTCTAATTAAAACACAGACGACTATTTTAATTAAACACATATGTAAGGTTTGCTTATATTTGATACCAATTTTAGCGAATCTACTAATTAAAGACCAGTTATAGTTAAAACAAATTTTGTAACAAAAACATAATATCAATAAAAATATGAAAAAGTAAAAGATATATATATATATATATATATTAAAAATAACCAGCGCATCGCACATGATATTAGCTAGTTCTATATTAGTTGCAAATCTTAAAAAAACTGTTCATTTTGCTGAATTTCCCTGCAGATTTACTAGTAGCACAACTGCGTATCTTTCCTTAATGAACTAAATGATGATCAGGTATATGGAGGATCACTTGCTGAGAAAAATAATGTACGCTCTGGCGACTTGGTTGCTACTTTGAATGGGACGATAATACATTCTGCCAAGCAGGTATGCTATGTGTAAGCAATTTTCTCAAAATTGAGATTCTATGAACATTGTCTGCAAGCCAATTACCAGTCAAGATGCAATCGTAGTTTTTGCCCTGGCTGATTCGTTAAGTCATTATATGAGTTGTAACTTTATAGGATTTGGCAATTTCTTACAAAAAAACTATGTACTTGTGTAGAGATGTATTATGTCATACCATCTTTGTTAAATAATACTCCCTCCATTCCTATTTGTTAGTCGTTTTAGGTCATTTTACAAAGACCAAGGAAGTGTCTTTAATACACCACAAAACATGCTCCTACAGTCCTACTATGACTTGTATGCCCTTACAATCTAAACTGCCAGGAAGGAAGAAAATATATGAAAGGGGCATTTCGTGGAAAGCAGCGAATTTAATGTCCTTGAAAATGGTAAACGACTGATATAAAGGAATTTTAATAAAACTTTAAAACGTCTAACAAATGGGAACGGAGGGAGTATGAATGATGTAGAAGCTAAAAGATAGGTAAATAGTTACCCTTCACTATCTTCTTCCTTGTTTGTTTTTACACTTCTTGTAAGCTTGACATAGAAGTTGCAGACCTTCTGGATCCTTTATTGACCCAAAGCTTTTTTTTATTACAATAAATTGAAATTATTTGCCCTACCCAAAATAAGTTTTGGGTAGGTTAAAATTTGAGTATGAAATAAAGACAGGAATAGAAAAAGGGAGAAGGTACAGCCATGCATGATGGAAGTATTCCTTCAAAGAGGAGGGGAATGGCTCGGATAAAGGTCGTAATGGTGATGAAGGTGGTAATGGTGGGGAATGGGAGGTCTGGAGGGCGAAAGTTACATAATTCTAGGTGTGTGTGTATTATTGTTGGTTACTTATCCACTTGGTTACTGTGCCACGTTAGAACAATTGAGAATGAGAGGAAATTTTATTTTAGATTTCACACCATGGGTAGTTTCTTTGGAGCCCTTCAACATTTTTTCTATGCTTGTGGTGGAAGGAGCAGACTTCTTCTTTGCTTCATTTATTTTATTTTAACTTTTCTGAATAAATTTGGCAGAATGAGCAACATATATCAATTGACTTGGCACTAAATTCCTATACTATCTTCCATCCTTATGGTAGTGTAAAAAAGCTCTAAATGCAACTGGTCATTGCTCTTAGCTTTTGTCAATGTGAGTATCTCAAATTTGGTTGATGATATGTCAACTGAAAGATGGTCTTGAGCCTAGGTAATGGAGTGACGCGTGGAAGATATCAGGGGTTGCCACTGTATTTTCATTAGTATAGATATTCAGTCATGAGCTTGATCATCGTCTTATTTTAGATTGAATTTGCCTCAATTATAGGATAAATTTACCTGAATAATTCAAAGTTTTTATGATCTTCATAGATTAAATCTCCCCTTTAGGTTGATGCAGGGGCATGAGGAATCTCACTTGTCTCAGGCTCTCAGCTACTTATTATATCACACGGTTGAGCCACTGCTCAAGGCTTGTGATTTTGGATTGATTGTCGTTTATTTATGTGTTCTTGTTTATTTGCTTTGTATGCTTTCGTTGTAATAGCTTTGTTACACCGACCTTCCAATTTTGTCCTCGTACAAGTGTCCACTGAACTTGACGTTGGTGTGGGTATAAGATCTAAGTTGGATCCTTCCCACAATAAGGTCTCCTCGGAACCTTTTTATATAGAAAGGAAGGTTCATGTTAACTTGTTTCCGTGTATATTTTTTAATTTTATGCTATAGTTGGACATATTTAATTAAGTTTATAAGATTGATGTGCAAGGCATTAGTTTAGTGGATGAAATAGTATCTGGCACACAAGTAGATACCATGTTATGAATGCGCAATAAATTAGTCTATATAAAGTATCACTTGTTTTAAGCTTACATGTCAAGTCTCCGCACCTCTGTCCAATTTCATGTCTATACCAAGAATCCCGATTCTCTTAAAGTTAAGAATCTAACTCTTGTATCCACGTGCTCGTGTTAGAGTCCGGGTTACATATATCAGTTTCCATTAATTAGTTGATCCTTTTTACAAGCTGGTTTGTGGGGACAGGTGAAAAAGGAAACAAGCAACAGGTAGATAATATCAATCTGTGGTTTAGGAGGATTATTTTTCGTTCGTGCTGTTGATTCTCATAGGTGCTATCCTAAATGCTGTCAACATACTTGTAATCTACATGGTAATATTCATTATATTTTCAAGATCATGGAGACCAGACGAGAGAAGAGGGAGGGAGAGGCTATGTATGCTTGTTTTAGCTGTATCATAGTTCCAGCCGTTTGCCTTTTAGTTAGCAAAGGACTGTCCTCTGCATTTCACCTCTTAAAATTTGGGTTTGCCTAAGTTTTTAGTTTACATTATCAACACTAGCTTAGACACCTAACTTTATTATTTTTTTCTGTATCTTTGTCAAGATTCCCAGTTATTGTGTGTGGTAGAGCTACTTATGCTTCTTTAAGCTATAAGTCCTAGTACAAGAAGTTCTTTGGCTTTTACCTTTTAATTTGACTTAACATAACATGGATTTGCTTCAGCTTTTAGTTTTATTGTCACCATTAGGTTTCCACAGTTTTAAGCTCAACAATTTTCTTTCTTTATCTTTTGCAGTATTCCCAATTATTTCTGTCGGAGACATCCCGAGCTACATGTGGTAATTCAGGTCAACAAAATTTTACTGTGAGTATAACAATTTTTTAATGGTAGTCGTTTCTTCTATGTTTTGCCTTCCGAGTTGCTCTAAAGGTGAAATCATGGAATCTGTATCAGGTTGTCATAAATCCATTTAATCGTCGTATCGATAATATTAGCATTGAGGCTGACTACGTTTCGGTCGAAGACAAGAGGTTCTTTGAGAGGTATCCTGCTATAACTTAAAATTTTTGTAATCGTTGTCATCTTTTTTGTCGAAAGAATGGTATATTGGTACTTGTGCCTTTTCTTCCCTGGTCAGTCTCCTTGGATTGTGGAATGAGAAGCTTGCTAGCTAAAAGTTGTGGTATCTAAACTATACATTATATTGTGATAATGGTTTGTTCTATTAAACTCATCTGAACTTATTTGGAAGATTTTTGTGTGTAACATTAATGTTGTGTGAACTTCAATTTATTTCGTCTGAGTTTTCTTTCCTGAACTTAATTGGTTTGAACAGAACATGCCTATAGTATTTTGTTAGTGTCAATAATTTGATGTTATGTGTTTGTTACATGTTACTTTGTTAGCATGAGATCAACCTCAGTACTACTATGTTAAATTTAGATTATTATTTTATCACTTTTGGTCCCTTAGCATAATTTTTTTGAAAATCTCTGTTGTAACATTTGCTTTCTTGATTGCTCCTAGTTGGATACGGTATGAAGATAATCAGTGGGACAGCCAGAAATTTGGATCGCAAAAAAATCCAGCTGTAGATTGGATGTATGAACGTGGCAAGGGTTTGGTTGGCCGTCTAGCTAATTAGTGTGGATTTTGGATACTCATATTATGTTGGCAGGATGCAATAGGAGTGGCTTTGTGTGTTTGATACTTGGGGTTAGTCTGTTGTTTGACCTTCAAGCGCAGTCAAACTTTATATCACGAGGTTGATCTGTGAGATCCTTGTGAACTATCTTTCTATATTTATAAAGGTTATGGACAGTTGAGGGGACTCTTCATTTTTAAACTTTCCCTAAACTATTTATCTTAATTTTCTTATCTGAATGATCTTAATTAGCAATTAATTAAACTCTACGAAGGCTATGGATAGAGTCCTTACATTTGCTTATTTTGTGTTTCTTTACACCAAGAGAGTACTTGGTATTTATTTTTGATTTACCTAACCAAAAACAATAGTAGTAATTAGGGGTCGTTTGGTTCATGGTTAATGTGTCCGGTTAACGGGAATCAGATTTTCAAACCCAGGTGTTTGGATTGGCAGTTTGATGGTTGGAATTGGGAATTTCATTCCCATTACATGGGTTAATCATACCCTCCATCCCCCTTGGGATACCACATCGTTCCCATTCCCATTAACCCCTATTCTTATACCCCTCATTTTCATTCCCCATCTATTATATATATAGTACAACAACAGGGGGGTTTGTTGAAGCAATTTAATTCATGGATTATTTTGCCCTCATTTTTAATATATTTTTCAGGGTTATTTTAGTCTTTTAATTTCAATATATTTATTGCATTCTATTAAATGTTGCATAATAAATATGCATATGTATTACATTCTATTTAAATGATGCACAATAAATATGCATATACATACATACATATATATATAGGCCAGTGATCAAATACAAACCTTTTTTAAAATACAAACTAAGAACCAATCTAAACCCTTAAATTAATCTAATCTAATGGCCCCTCTATATGCACAACATACAACTAAAATACACCCTCCCACACACAATCATACATATTCCCCTCCGTTTTTAATTTGACTTTTCCCGTCAATCGGAGAGCTTTTTTTGAAATCCGACTTCACCGTATTTTTCTCCATATCCCAACGATCAATTTGCATACCATATTTGATATATTCCGATGATAAATCACTATTTATGCTTGCGAGAATCACTAAAATGTTGGTGATTCATGTAAGAATAAATACTGATTTCTGCGTAAATGTAGTGATTTTTTCTCCAGATTTATACGTAAATTACAGATTTTGTACCGTAAAATCATTAAATTTATACGTATATAAAAATAAATAGCTAGATCTATGCTGAAATCACTATTTATTCTTACAGAAATCACTAAAATTATTTAGTTTGTAGTTTGTAGTCTAAGAGTGGTTTGTATTGGAGTAAACCCATATATATATATATATAAATACATACATACATATATACAAACTACATACATACATACATACATACATGTATACATGCATGCATGCATACATACATACATACATACGTACGTACGTACGTACGTACATACATTCATACATACATATACATTATGTGAATATATAATAATATTTGATTGAGCGATTTGAATTTTTTGGTTACTCGCATATGTATATACATACATACACATAACATACATGATAATATATGACCATATACGCTAATATATACCATATCTCATTATATTATTATTTGGATGCATGTGCATTGTAATTATTTATACCTCATAATCTTTAACATATTTCAAGTATTAGATGTGTATGACACAAATACGTTCAAATCAACACAAGATAACAAAAAGAAGAAAGAGCTTTTATGTATATAAGTGCAATACAAACTTGTATGAACTTTACTTATTGTATAACTCATAAATTGATATTGTAGCTGATAAAAAAAATTGATATTCTACTACACAAACGTACAAAAAAATCGAACAAATAAATAGTTTACTCATATTTAGAATATGCCCGTGCATTGCACGGGCTAAAGAGCTAGTTCCCGTTAATGATCCAAACACCCCCCCCCCCTAATTTTGTTGCTTTCATTGTTGTCCTTAAGTTGCTTTCATTGTTGTCCTTAAGTTTGCATGCTAACCCCATTTGCTTACAGCTGAACATAGCTGAATGGGCTTAATTCTGGATCGGTAAGAAATTCAGATTATTTTGGTAAAATTTTTGGAGTGCTAAACAATTCAAAAAGCCGCTCGTTCATGTGAAAAAACGGAGCTGAACAAATCTTTCTTTACAAAGACACCCCATTTTCTAGGACAAACTGTCATGTTTCCTCCATTTCACACCAGGTGTTGTCTATGTTGACCATCTTGATTCTTGCCGATGCCGACTTTATAAAAATTCCCTCTGCAATTTGAAATGCATATCTTTTCAAGTGATGTTTTGGTTTATGGTTAATGAGGCCGGTTGATGCAATCGTAACTTAAATCTCATTTGTTGATTTTTGGATTACTAATTTGATGGTATGAAATAATGTAATGAAAGAAAGTTTTATGTAAGTTATTCAATTTGTCTAACAATTTTTAAGATATAGAATTAGTTAAAATATAATGTAAATAATAGAAATTATATATAATTAAACTTAAAACATACCTATGAATACACGTAGGCCTATCAATAGGTCGGATTAGGAACGGATCGAATCAGGAGTTCAAATTCTTTTCAGATCGATCCATATCTGATCCATTAGGATCACCTACTGATAAATATAATGTACGCTCTGGCGACTTGGTTGCTGCTTTGAACGGGACTCTAATATGATCTTCCTTGCAGGTATGTGTGTAAGCAATTTTTTCGTAATTGAGATTTTGAGAACATTGTTTGTAAGTTAATTACCATTTTAGATGAAATCTTAGTTTTTGGCCTGGCTGATTCGGTATATAAGTCATTACATGCGTTATAACTTTATAGGATTTTGCGAATTCTTACCCAAAAAAAAGATTATGTACTTATGTAGGGATGTACTCTGTCGTACCATCTTTGTTCAACAAGAATGATATAGAAGCTAAAAGGTAAGTAAATTGTTACCCTTCACTAACATCTTCCTTTTTTTAACACTATCCTTGTAAGTTTGACATAGAAATGCCAGACCTTCTGAATCCCGTCTTCACTTTTATCGTGACATTCCTTCAGTTTATAGTTTTATTGTCACCGCTAGGTTTCTATAGTTTTAAGCTTAGATATGTGTCAACAATATTCTATGCTTTATCTTCAGCAGTATTCCTAATTATTTCTGTCCGAGACTCCCGAGCTGCATGTGGTAATTCAGATCAACAAAGTTTCACGGTGAGTACAACAATTCTTGAGTAGAAGTCATTTCTTCTTTATGTTTTGCCCTTTGAGTTACTATAAAGGTGAAATATTGGAATCTGCATCAGGTTGTCTTTAAATCCATTCAATCGTTGTACGGATAATATTAGCATTGAGGCTGACTACATTCCGGTGGAAGAAAAGAGGTTTTTTGGTTGGTAGCCTACCATAACTTAATTTTTTTTTTGTAATCAACATTATCTTTGATTGATCAAATGAATGGTGTTTTGGTACTTGTGCCTTTTTTTTCCTGGTCAGTCTCCTCTGATAAAGTGGAACAACAAACTTACTAGAGAAAAATCATGGTATCTAAACTAAATATTATTGTGATCAGGGTTTTGAGATGCACTGACTAAAACCGATACCGATTTACTTTAAATGGAATCAAAACAACTCACAATATTACTTTAAATTAGGCAGTAACAAATACAACGAATTACAATTGGATATCTGGACATTCGAGTCGCTAGTGAACTCCTAGGGTTTAGAGAATAAGAAAATTACAATATCTTCGATCCCCCTTTCTCCCCCTTTCCACTCGCTAATATCTCTTTTCCCATTTCTGCAATTCCCCTTTTACCCTTTGACTTTCTGGTCCGACTTGGCCTCTGGATTTACTTCTTTGCCCCTCCTTTTCTTTCTTGCATACGTTAATACATTGGGACTATTCTGGTCCATTACAATACCCCCGCCCCAATGACTCACCTTGTCCTCAAGGTGGAATGAGGGAAAACGGTGATTCAGGAGTTGAACGTCCTCCCAAGTGGCCTCAAAGGGTGGGAGGTTCTTCCATTAGATCAATGCCTCTAACCTGGTTCCAGACCCCTCTTGCATTTGTCTCACTTCTAACACCTTATCCGGTTCAACCATCATTTCAAAATCCGCAGATAATTGTGGTTGAATGGTGGATGACACCTGTGTGGTGCCAATGCTACGTTTCAGCTGAGAAACGTGGAAAACAGGATGGATCTTGCTACCGGAGGGAAGCTCTAGTTCATACGCCACCATGCCAATTTTCTTGAGTACACGAAAGGGTCCATAGAACTTGGCAGCCAATTTGTCGAATGGACGGCGCGCCAATTTATCTATACGGTTGGAGACGCAAATATACCCAATCATCGACCTCAAAATTTACCTCCCTCCGTTTGGAGTTTGCTGCCCGTCTCATTTGGTGTTGGGCTCGAAATAAATTAAAATGCAATTCTTCCAGTATTGCATCCCGTTCTTGAAGTAATTCTTCCACATTATTCACAGCTGAATGTCCCCTTCCCAATTTCGCCACATGTGGTGGGTCCCGTCCGTATAACACCTTGAATGGACTGAGCTTTGTTGAGCAATGGGGAGACGTATTATATGAAAATTCGGCCCAAGGAAGCCACTGTACCCAGGACTTCGGTTTGTCCCCTACAAAGCATCTAAGATATGTCTCCAAACTTTTGTTGACAATTTCCGTTTGGCCGTCCGTTTGTGGATGGTAAGCGGTGCTGCGCTTCAATGAGGTGCCTTGGAGTTTAAAGATTTCGTTCCAAAATGTGCTCATGAAAATACGGTCCCTATCGGAAATAATGGAAGCTGGGAACCTGTGAAAACACACTATTTCTTTTACAAAAACTCCTTCCACTGTGAATGCATCGAAGGGATGCCTCAGGCCAATGAAATGACCATACTTCGACAGTCTGCCCACCACGAAGAGAATGGTGTTAACCCCTTGGAGAGTGGCAGTCCTTCTACAAAATCCAGGGAGATATCCTCCCAAACTTGCACTGGAATTGGCAGTGGTTGAATGAGGCCAGCGGGACACTGTTGCGACACCTTTTGTTGTTGACAAACCGCACAACTCTGCACATATAGCTTTACTGCTTGTCGCATACCCGACCAGTACCACTCAGTTTCCATTCGCAGGTAGGTCTTAAGCTCCCCAGAATGACCCCCAACTGCTGAACTATGATACTCTGCAAGGAGGATTGGAATAAAAACAGAAGTTCTAGGCACTACGATTCGTCCCTTATACATCAGCTTGTTGTCAAGAATAGAGAAACCCAGTTTCGTTTTCGGGTCCACTTTCAGTTCCAGCATGACCTGCTGTATCTCCTTGTCCTCTGCTATCTCTTTGTCTAATGCCACCCACGACATTTGATGGTTCGAAATTAATGCATTGAGAACCATCTCCCCTTCTGTTTTCCGAGATAGCGCATCTGGCACTCGGTTGGAAGCACCCAGCTTGTACTGAATTTCGAAATCGTATCCCAGCAATTTTGTTGCCCACTTCTGGTATTCCGGATTGATGTCTCGCTGCTGATTTAGAAAACGTAAACTTTGCTGGTCCGATCTAATCACAAAGTGTCTACCCAGTAAGTAGTGTTTCCATTTTTGCACGGCCAAACATATAGCAATCAACTCCTTTTCGTAGATAGATTTCTGTTGCGTTCGAACACCCAATAATTTACTGAAAAAAGCAATTGGGCGATTGGACTGCATGAGCACGACCCCAATGCCATATCCTGAGGCGTCTGTCTCCACCACAAATATTTGTTTAAAATCTGGCATAATTAGGACAGGAGGACTCACCATTGCAGCTTTGAGCTTTTCGAAGGCGACTGTAGCAGCCTCAGCCCATCCGTAATTGTCCTTCTTCAGTTGATCAGTCAGAGGCCTTGCAATTTGTGCATATCTTGCGACAAATTTGCGGTAATACCCGGTGAGCCCGAGAAAACCCCGTAACTTTTTTAAATTTCTCGGCGTTGGCCCATCCAGAATTGCTTGTACCTTTTCCCCATCAACTCCTACTCCTTCTTGGGAAATTATATGGCCCAAATACCCCACCTTAGATTGACCAAATGAACACTTCTTTTGATTTGCATATAAGGTATGTTCTGCTAACTTATCCAATACTAGCTGTAGATGGTTCCTGTGTTCCTCTTCATTGGTGCTATACACGAGAATATCATCAAAAAAAACTAGAACAAACCTTCGTAAATATGGTCGAAATACGTCGTTCATCAGTGATTGGAAGGTTGCCGGGGCATTCGTCAAGCCGAAAGGCATGACTAGAAACTCGTAATGCCCATCATGCGTGCGAAACGCAGTTTTGTGGGTGTCTTCCGAACGGACCAAAATTTGGTGATATCCTACACGTAAGTCCAATTTGGAGAAAACCGTAGCCCCATGGAGCTCATCTAATAGCTCGTCGATGACTGGAATCGGATATTTGTATGGGATTGTTTCTTTGTTGAGTGCCCGGTAGTCCACGCAAAATCTCCACGACCCATCCTTTTTTTTTACCAGTAGCACGGGACTTGAGAAAGGACTTGTCGAAGGTTTAATAATTCCCGCAGTCAGCATCTCTTTAATCAGGCTTTCCATTTCGTCTTTCTGACTTTGAGGGTAGCGATAAGGTCTCACTCCCACCGGGTCACTGTCTTTTTTTAAATTGATAGCATGCTCATGGTTTCGAGCTGGTGGCAGTCCTACTGGTTCGGCTAAGACCCCTGCATTCTTTGCAATGACCCCCGATAGAAAACCTGGTACACCTTCAGCGTTCTCCCATGTCCTACTGTTTTCATCTTCCTCTTTTACCACTCGATTGCATTCTACCCAGAACCCCTCTCCTTGCTTTCGCAATACTCGCAACATTGCCTTCAATGAGATTTGTGCCCTTACCAGGGTGGGATCTCCAACCAGTGTGACCGGCTCACCATTTAATTCAAATTTTATTACTTGGGTTCTCCAATTTGTGAGCACCATACCCAGTTTTTCAAGCCACTGAACCCCTAGAATTACATCGGTGCCTCCCAATTTAAGGGGCAAAAATTCCTCCACCACTTTTACTCCTCCATCTAACTGCACTCTCACATTATGACATACTCCTTCCCCTTGAATGGTTTCCCCATTCCCCAATGAAACCCCAAAACCCCCCGACTTAGTAACTGGAATTCCCACCGAGGCCACCGTGTTCAACGAAATGAAATTGTGAGTGGCCCCGGGATCAATCATGATCACTACTTCACTATTTCCTATTAATCCTCGCAATTTCATAGTTCTAGGACTTGAGAGACCAATAACAGAGTTTAAGGATACCTCAGTAATGGCTTCCTCGGCTAGGTTTGGAGAACCTTCCCCCCTTGTTAGTAATGAATACCACTTAGAAACTAGACAGAGGGGGGTGAATGGATAGTTTGATAGATTTTCGTTTTCTTGAAACTAAATTGCTGTAACTGATTGTGTAGTAAGAAAATGCGGAAAGAAATAAACAGTACACACACAATCACTTTAATCTACTTTGTGTTAAGCAAATTAAATACTACAGCTTCCAAAATCTCACGAGAGAAATTCTGGCTTCTAAACAAGAACAGTTTGTATCTTGTTTTCTTACAGAGAAAAGAGTGCTTAGGATAAATCTATGTGTGTCTGTCTTACCACATACAATAGGGTGTGCATGATATATATACAGTAAAACCTCTATAAATTAATACTCGATAAATTAATAATCTCGATAAAATTAATAATTTGTCCAGTCCCAACTTGGGACCAGTATAAAATTGGACCCCAATCGATAAAATAATAAGATAATAACTTTTTTGAAATCCCAAAGTATATATATTGGTCCCAACGAAACTATAAATTAATAATCATTAAAAGATTCCATACATATTCTAAGATTGTCTAGTAAAAAATGAATCTATAGTCACTTGTTTTTTGTTGAACTTCAAATCTATATTGACTTCATCTTTAAATCTCCTCACTGCACTTATTCAAAAACAATGAACTTGATAAATTCAATTAACTTGTGAATGTACATTCATAGAATGTGCCTTGGAACTTATTTTTGTAATTTATTTTTCATCTCTAACTAATATATATTGTAACTAGTACATTAGACTTGGAAATTTAAAGGTCTTATGTAAATCCTCTTTAAATTAATAAATTATTAATTTATCGATATAATAATATCTCTCTAAATTAATAAAATATCCCGGTCCCAACATTATTAATTTATAGAGGTTTTACTGTAAGTCCTATACAAACTAGTGCACACACCTATTTACACTGTTACCCTCACTGTTAGTCCAACTTGTCCTGCCATAAGAGGTTAACTGTGTCAGGAAGGACCACCTGCTTTTCGGAGTCTTTCCCGTTTCTGTAGCTGCTTGTCTCTTATATTTCTCTCCAAGTTTAGCTGTAGATTTGCCATCTGTTCTTTGGACCACCTTGCCAGAACAAATGCTTCAGTATTTGTCTCCTTTGATTTTTGGTTCTGTACCTTGATTTGTCTTGTTATAAACGGCTAAGTGTTGATATCGTGAACTCCACTTCATTCCAGACTTCGCGATGTCACTTGTAAAGACTACGCGATATGGCCTTTGAGGACTTTGCGACATAGGCCATTTGAGGACTACACGATCTAGCCTTTTTGAAGACTATGCGACATAGGCTATTTGAGGACTATGCGACATAGGCTATTTGAGGACTTCACGATCTAGCACACTTTGACTTTGCTGACTTCAACACTTCACGACATGAGTCTTGAGGACTTCACGACATAGTACAAATTGGACTATGCGATGCAGCACTTCTCGACATGGATATTGGTGACTTCACGACATAGCTTTATTCTGACTTTGCTATATAATGCCTTAGTCAAATTTCTGCAACTTATTTCTTCAGGGCTTTATTCATCTCTATCATGCTGCATGAACAATTCTGAACTTCTACCAGGACAATTATTCAATGGCCTATGTACATTCTAGATGCAAGAAACTTACTAAGCTCATTATAATTCTGAGCATACATGATCAAGCTAATGTTCATGAGAACAAGACAAGTACAAAGAGACCTATACTATATCCCAGTGATAGAATTCACTAGGTCATGTAGTGTGACATAGTCACATAGTGTAGGCTTGTTAATGGTGGTATTCAGACATGTCTTGAGCCTAACAATCTCCCCCAAATTGTGAGTAAGAAACTTAGGCAAAATTTCATGTCTGATAACAAGCCTAACTTACATAAAAGGAATTTAAATAACAGAGAGAACAATATATGATCATTAAGAGCAGAGATTTGATTACATAGTGAAGTTGAAAGCTTACAGATTATCTTTGTTGCTCAACAGCTTCAGTTTCAATTTGTTTCTCAAGATAATCATCATAAACTTTCTTCTTTCTCACTTCTTCCTTTCTCTTCATGTCTATAATGGCTTCTTGAAGTTCTTCTCTTGCAATTAGTTCTTCAATGAGAGGTGAGCCTTCTAGATCATCAATTGCAGCTTTGAGGGAACTTTCCACATATGAATCTAAAAACTCCATCCTTATCTTGCTTTTCCCTCCAGTTTTATTCTTGTATTCCACAACATAATGATTTTGTTTTACCTTGCATAGACTTTGTGCCTTAGCTCTTTAGCCCTCTCCTCCATCTCAGCCAACTCTTTCTCTTTCTGTATGTTCTTCTCTTCATTCAGCTTCCTTAGGCTTTCTTCATAATCAGAGTGCATCTTCATGAATCTGGCTATCTCTATTTTCAACATCCTTTCTTCCTTCTCTTCAAAGTTCAAAAGAGCATTTATTCTTTCAAGTTCATATTTAGGAAAATATTGCCAGCCTCCTTGCTTCATTTTTCTTTCTCTTCCATCAGTGTATTTGATATCTAGATGATCTAGCTTCACCTTGACTTCAAAGATTCTTTGAGCTCTCAAAAATGCTAGGGCATCTTCATCATAGTCTTCATCCAGAGGAAGTACTTTGATCCATACTACATTAGTGATTACCCCATTCTTCTTTGTTATCCTTGTCCTTTTGGCTACACTCTTGATCTTCAAATGCTTCACTTGAGGTAGCTTTCTGGAGCAGGGAGATTTAGTCTTCAGTGCCACATCATTTGGAAGTAGCTTCATCCCTTTCCCTTTCATCCACTGTAACACTCCACTAGCTGTGACTTTGTGGAAGTGTCTTCTTGAATTTTCTTTTGTGGCTTCAACTTTCTTCTGTGGCAAATCAGGTTCAGAAGTCTTGGATAAAGATTTTGGAGGATCATTACTAACAGTACCCACCCTGGACTTAAAGTCTTGTGTTGTGGCTAAGGTACTGCTAGCAATGTCCTTGACTTGCTGATTTCCACTCTTCTTCTTGACAATTTCTTTCTTTGTTTGAGAGTCCTTCTTGTCTTCATCAGTATCTTTGGACTTCTTAGAGGTTTTACCCTTGCTGCTCTCACTTGCCCCATCCTTATCACTCCTTGACTGACTTCTTCTTTTATAGCTTTTATCTTCATCATCATCCTTGTCATCCTTCATGTCCTTTCTTTCTTTTAAAGACTCAGGAATTCTGCCATGAATGAGAAATGATTGTAGAGTTTGGATCATTTCTAGCTCTTCTGCTGTTCTGAAACCTCTTTTTGCCCTTAGCATCTGAAGCACCTCATTTATCCTGTCCTTATTCTTCATCACCAACTGTGCAGGAACTATAAGTTGATCAATAGAGTTTGCTTTGGTGGTGCTTTGGAAAATTACTGTTCTTGGCTTTGAGATGACCTCAGGCAATCTTGAAAATTGGTCCTTCTTCAAATCCTCATACAGTATTCTGTTGTTGTCACCTTTCTTCTCTATTAGCTCTAGAATGACATCTAGTTCAGTATATCTCAGCTTCTCCAGAGTTTCAAAAGACAAATGCCATAGGTCATTTTCTTTGGATACCATGATAATTTCTCTTAGATAAGCATTCTTGATATTCCTGACTACCACAGTTAGGTACTTGATGTTTTCCTTGATCATTCTCCTGTAGTCCTTGGTGTCACCTTGTACACTGATTATGATGGCTTTCAGAAACTCCAGAAAGGCCACACCATGATAGATGTTTGTGTTGGCAACTTCCTGTAGCTTGGCCTCAGTGATTATGTTAGCTTTGACAGGCTGAGCACTTGTTGAGATGAGGGGAGCAGGACCATCCATGGGCATTGTGCCAGGATAAAAGGTTGTAGTCACACTACTTTTCTGGCCAGCTAAACTAGTGACAGAAACAGTAGGAAGAGTTATTGTCCTTGTGTCTTTCTCAGATATTTTGCCCTTGAGCTTTGCAGAGACTCCCCCTTTCAGAGTCACTTCCTTTCCTTTCCTTTCTTTCTCCCCCTTAGGCTTGGGATCAGACAAGATGTCTTGAGCTTCTCCAGGAATAGGAAGATTCATGCTTCTCATCATAGAGGTCATCATCTGTTGTTGGACCAGCAGAATGTTTGAAGTTGAGTTACTTTGGTCATCCAACTTGGCATTTAGGAGCTCCAAGGAATGAGAAATCCCTTGGTTTTCAGATTTTAAGGATGCCACTTCTTTCTCCAATCTTTCAACCTTAGAAAATAGCTGCTCAGACTTGAAAGGATTGAGGGCCTGGTCCTTGAGCTTAGAGAATTCAAATTTAGATATGTTGTAGACAGGAACCTCATCCACCAGCTTGTCACCATACTGGTTTTTCCATAGTACTGAGAGCATTGAATTGATGTTGATGTTGGACTGCAGTTGGTTTTCCAATTTGGTGGACATTCTCTTCAAATTATCAGTCACCAAGGCTAGAGAAAGATCCATAGATGAGACAGTCTGAGTAGTCTTTCCGAGCTCTTTGAGGATGCCATCCACCTTGGGAAAATCAGAAAGATATGTATTCCTTAGCTGAACCAGAGAATGTTCAGTTTATTCCTTGATAATAGAGATTTCTGATTGAAAACCTTTCCCAAGGAAGTGCAGAGCCTTCAACTGACTTTTATAAACTTCATTTACTGCTTCATAGATTTCTGCAGGAGAGAGACCTTTAGCATTCGAACCCAAAGCAGTAAGATAGTCCTCCCTGAGAAAAGCTAGAGCCTCCTTCAGCTTTACAGTTCTCTTTCCATCCAGCCAAGCATCCACATTACCATCTTGCTGGGATTCATCCACAATCTTATCTTTCTGGGCCTCAACATCCTCCTTGTGACAGAGCAAGATAGCTTCATAATCTTTGTTTGGGAGTCCAGCTGTGAGGAGGTGTTGGGCAATTTTTGAGAACTCATCTATCTGTGCCACATGAAGATTTTGAAGTTCTTCTTCCGTCAATTGTGGTGGCACAGAGGATGATCCTGAAGCCCTGTCATGTTGCACAGGTTTCAGCCATTCTGACATGGTGGCCTGAGCCAAGTGAGAGCTAGTGCTTAGCACTTCATGGGGAATATGTGAGTGAGTTTCCTCCAGTCTTGGAATGACTGTAGAGTCTGATTCTGTCTCCATTGAAATGGGATGTGTTACAGCATCATCTCTATGTGCCTGTGAAGGCAAATCCAAGTCCATAAGGAATGGAGAGTTTGGCATAGAGTCTCCAGTAAGAACTGGTGAATCCTCTATGTTTTTGTTGGTGTCATTAGGAGATGCCCCAACATGCATTCCCTGACCAACTGAATGTGGATCCTGGGTGGTGAGCACAGTGTCATGCACCATGTGTTAGGTCCAAAGTATCGTAGAAGGGGGGGTTGAATACGATACTCACAAATAATTCAATTTCGTTCGCGGATTAATCTTTCAGTTCTATAACGAAATCAAACACACCAAACCAAATCAAGTTTCGGGGAATATATCTTTTTATAAATATAAACCTCGAGGGGTGCTACAGTTTCTAATCCGTATATTAGCTACAATGAGTTTAAGGTCACACAAATACAAAACAATAATCAAGTTCTGAGCAATATTAATTCTCTGATAATTTCTCCGGCTCAAATCTCTCTCGTAGTAATGTCTCTGTGTTGAATGCCTTAACTGAAGAAGACACATTCTTCACTCTGTATTAACTGCAGACTTTGGTTTGAAAAACCATCGAACCAAAGTTGTAGAAACAATCCTGGCCGTTGGATCTTCATCAACCTGTCAGACAAGCCAAACTTTTCACCTGCTCCATGAATTGAAAAACCATCGAATGGATTTAAAAAACCATCGAATGAAATAACTAATTTCACCATTCGATAGTTTTTAAAACAAAACTATCGAATGCTAACTTGAATTACTAGTTTTTAATTCAATCACTTTTGACCCTCATTCGATAGTTTTCTTAAAAGAAAAACTATCGAATGGTTTTACTTTTCATTTGTCCTTTAGTAATAACTCCTGAGCTCCCGGGTGTTTAAGTTTTAGACTGTATCAATTTCTTCTGAGACGATAAAACAATATGATCTTTTTAGTGCCGTCACCTAGTGCAACTGGTCTGGTTCACAGATGAATAACACTTGATCAATTCTTCTTTTATGTCTTCAATTCAATGCTGCTGATACGTCCCTTGTCGTTCTGGTTGCTTCATCACTGGAATCCTGTGGTACTTAACCCTAAATCATTCACATACTTCTGTCGTCTTGAAACTTCTTTCCGTGACCTGTTTACGGACTTCAAGAATACATAACGTATTTTGATTTTTTGAGTTTACCTTTTCTTCTTTGATTCTGGATTCCTGTGCTTCTGTTAATATTATTGTCTGTCTTGTCCTTTGTTGAGTTGTAGTTATCTCTTTTAAATCTTATGTTACATTATGCTTTACAATCTCCCCCTATTTGATTGGATAGAGTTCGACAAGCAAATACTTCGAGGATAACTCAACTAACTAAGGAAACATTAAACTAATTAAAGTAAGACAGCGTAATAATATCAACTGCATTCTGGATCAGATATATATACATTTCCAGATTTCATAAATCAAAAAACAATTAAACTTTATACAATGAAGTTGCTCCTCTTGTTTGAGCTGACAGTTCTCTTGTTCTTTGCTTCATTCTTCAGTCCATTTCGATCTCACCTTCTTCAATCATTGGATCGGAGTTAGCAGCTTGATAATCAATCACAGATAGATAGTGCAGTGGTTCTCCAGGTTTAAGGATTGCTCCTTGGATGTGTCTTCCAATATATTCAACCTCTTGACCCACTCCAGCCCATAACCATGCAATGTTGACATCTTGCTTGTTTAGCTTTGGCATGTTTGGCACTCTGGTATGCACTTCCAATCCTCTTTCCACTCTTTTCCTATAGTAAGGAACATTCTCCATTAGAAATCTTCTAAGAGTGTCTGTTGCTTTGTCCTTCTCCGTTGATACGAATCCAGTGGATCTAAGATACTTCTCAACTGAGATTAGATAGTTGCTTGGGTAGTCCCTCAGTTTGTCCTCAGCCAAGTAGCAGATTCTGAACAAGTCATTCGTCATGAATCTAACCATTGGAGGATCTTGAGTAATCTCTGGACCGACTTTCATCAAGATTTCTTTAACTTGCTCACGGAGCAGTTCATTTAGCCTTGTCGTCCTTTGTATCTTGATGAGTATAACCTGCAATTCTGTGTATGTCCTCTGTTCTAAAAACTTAGTGGAAATCACAAATGTACCTTTCTCCAGAAAACTGATTAATAAGCTCCAGGCACCATTTGCTTTAACCCCTGCTTTCAGACAGATTATAGAATTTCTCAGTGCTCTGAAGTAAGTCTGATCTTCCAGATTAGCACTTCTGATGTCTTGAATGATGACTTCCACCTCAGCATTGTCGTTGACTTGTAATCCTTCTTCAACTCCGCATAAGGTTTTGTAAGCCATTTCCCACTCAGTACCATCTTTCTTTGCCAAATCTAGCATCTTCTTCCTCCTCACTTCATTATACACCTTGAATCTCTTTAACTTTTCACTCCTTAGAACTGCCTGTTGTTTCTCCTTTTCTGCTTGCCTGGCATCTCCTAAAGCTCTCTGAGCTCTTATTGCTTCCAAGGCAGCTTCTTCCTCAGGTGATAGAGAATTTGCTTCTTCCATATCATCGTCCAAGATAGGATGTTCTATTGGCTCTGGATAATACGGCTCATGCTCCTCTTGAATAGGTTGCTCATGCATGACCTCAAATTCCTCTTCACTTTCCTTCTCTTCCTCTACAAGCTCCTCAATCCAGTACTGTCTGATTGGAATAGCTTCAACTGTCTCCCAAACTCCCCATTTATCCTTCTCCTTAGCTTGCTCCCCCTCTCCAATTTTCTCCCCCTTAGTTGAGGAATCCTCGATAAAAGCATCCTCATTGTAAAAGGTAGTCGAAGGATCAGGTTGCTGATTTGAAGGACCAGGTTGTCCAGATTGTTGTTGCTTCAGCATACTCCAAATAGACTGCACTCCGTCACCCTGATTCTCCAAGAAATCCATAAGATGCTTATTGAAATCAGTTATAGAAGCTAGCGATTGGTCAATGTTCGTCAATCTTGAGTTAGTAGTCTTTTCCATGTGATCCAGCCTCTTGTTTAGCTTAGACTCCACTCTCGAAAGAGAATCCATTGCATCCTTTACCCTCGCTTGACCATCCCGGATAACCAGAACGTCCTCTTTCAACGCTTCTTGTCCTTGTTGTAAAGCATCCACTTCATTCATGAAACCATCTTTAAGTTCCTTGACGTCCGTCCTCAACTCGATCAGTTCTTCCATAGCTTCCTTCTTTAAGGAGTCCACTGCCTGTTTTGTACCTGTTATAGTGCCAGATGCACTGCCAATGACCCTGAATGTTCTTCTGGAATCAGCTGCAGCCAAGTCAACCTTCTCTTGAATAGACTTTAAAGAAGCGTCGGCTTGACTAGAGGAGATCCCTTGGTCAAAGGAAGGTCGCAGTGGAACCTTGAATAATGGATTTCCTTCCTTGTCATGAACTGTCATCTCCTTGAGGGAAGATTGAACTTGTAGCTCTCGTTCTGTAGGTAACAGCAGATCATCTATATTTGGTAGGGTTAGGGTGTCACTCCTCACATTTGGCTATGGGTGTACACTCAACGTTTCTGTCGGTGTTTGAATCATTTTTCCTTTCCCACTCAGGCCAGGTGTAAGTGTTTTTGTTTCACTCATTCCCGTCGTGCTGATTGTACCTGCAGAAAACACCGTAGCCGTCCTTAAGGAGGTCACCGGTGGTGCAATGGGGCTTCGCA
Source organism: Heracleum sosnowskyi (assembly GCA_030848705.1). Classification (NCBI taxonomy): domain Eukaryota; kingdom Viridiplantae; phylum Streptophyta; class Magnoliopsida; order Apiales; family Apiaceae; genus Heracleum; species Heracleum sosnowskyi. The sequence goes on along the minus strand of CM061240.1, from coordinate 113,641,854 downwards.
AGTCCCCGTCCTTGGTCAAACCAAGTTGCTGATCATCCGTGGATGATATATCCTTTGAAGGATCTAGATTTTGAATCTCTAAGGGGTTAGAAACAGGCTCTATTAACAGCAGAGATCCTGAACCTTCCCCAATAGTCCGTGAAGACTTTACCTCAGTTGAATCCTCAATGTGAATTGATTCATCGTTACCGAGTTGCCGATCTGCACCTACGTCAGACCCTTTACCCGCAGGATCCAGATATGTTCCATCTGGGGAGGTAGACAATGACCCTTTAGATTGTGCATTTAGGTCAAAGCCTTCTCTCGACGTCTGTGAAGACTCTTGGTTCTTAGAACCTTCAACCAGTGAACCTGACCGTAATATGGTCGGAACACCAGTTGCTTCCGTCAATTCTTCCTTACTTGATTCAGCTATTGGTTCAGATATAGCTTTTGTGAGCATAGCCCAATCAAAGTCAGAAAAATCTGTGAAGGGTTCTTTGGATGAAAGAAATGAAGTATCAACAGTTGCCTCGATATTTGTTCTTCTTCTTTTAGAGGAAGGCAGAGCTGTTGTTGAAGGGTGTATCTCCTTATGTGGTGCTGCTATGGCACTATCTCCCTCTACACTCATGGATGGTTCTTTACTGGGTATAGGAGGGGAAGGAGGTTCGTTTATGTTTTCATTTAGCTCTTCCAAAGGCTCTTCGACCGTGGGTAGAGGTTGTGGGTTTGCAACCTCTTGGTCAGGAATGGCCACTAAGGGCTCTGGATCAACATCCATTGGTTGTGGAGCCAGTTCAGGTTCAGGTTGAGGAATATTACCTTGAATTACCTGTTCCCCTGGGGGCAGAAGTGGTAGGGGCACCGTTCTTAGATATTCAGTTAGAACAGTGGGTACCCCTGGAAGATAGTTGTTCTTCCTGATGAGAGCGGTTATTGCATTGCTCTTCATTCTCATGCACTCCTGGTTGGCTTCACCTTCAAATATCTCTCGTTCATCATCTGTTAAGATATCATTGAGAATTAGCTATAGGAACCTTGGATAGAAACAAAGCACATCATCTATGCCTGTTCTTTCATCCAGTGGTCCCATCATCCCATGCATATGATTACTTGATCAATCAGTAACCGTCCAATGTTAATATGCCTATTGTTCGCAATGGCAAACCCTATCTTTTGAAGGAATAAGGGAATACCATGCAGATTTGTAAGCTTGGCAGTAAAAACATGGATTAGGGTATGAAAGAAAAAGTTCCATGCTTTTGGCAAGTAATGCTTAAGGAACTCTCCCACAAAGAAGTTAGGTTGTTGACTTCTAATGAGAGTGAAGAAAGCATGTATCTCCTCAGTTGTAGGATCAGGAACAAGGTTTTCTGTAGGAAAATGAAGTATTCTGTTAAAGTCATGTTCCGTCACCCTTACTGTTCTGCCCCCTGGCACAACAAAACTGAAGGATCTTACATTGTTCTCACTTGTATCCGTGGCGGTTGTGTACAACGCAGTCAATTGATCGATGCAAAGGACCAAGGGAGTACTCACAGCGTATGCCACTAATGAACGTGTGTTCAAAAACTCTGCCCATGCACGAAACTGTAAGTTCGTAATGGCTTGCAGGTTTTGAAACGAGACATGATTAGTCTTGGTAATAATAAATTCTCCAGCCATTTTAAATTTCCAGAAAAAATAAAATAAACCAAAACTAATTTTTCTTTTAAATTTAATTAATTATTGCTAATTAATCAAACCCTTAACAAAATTACCCCCTTTTTTTTTTAAACAAAATACAACCTCGAATCACTTTTGCCCAGAACTTTAATCCTGTAATACAAATAATCAGAATTATCCCAAGGAAATCAATTGAGAACAGTCAATTTCTTAAGAACAATAGTGAAAAACTTTGGTAAAGTTCGAGTATATGAATTCGATAGTTTCTTCCTTATATATGCTTCAAAAACTCAAAAGAAACAAAGTATCACGGTTAAAAAACAATTAACAATGAAGAAACTGTAACTTTTGCAGGTTTTAATCGGTGAAGGTGAAGAAAATTGTATCGAAAGTGATGTTTAGTTGTAAGTATTCTTGTAAGCATAAACAAAACCCTTAGATCTGAGAATAAGAACAAAAAAAAACGTAAGGGGCTGTTATATACATACTGAATTGGCAGGGGTAAAAATGTCATTATAGTGTTCGATAGATTTGGAATTAACCTTCGATATGTTTTCAAGAGGGGTAATAAAGTCAATAGCCCTTCGATAGTTTTTGAAAAACTATCGAAGTCTATGGAATTTGAATCCCAACAGACTTTATCTGAAAACTATCGAAAGTAGTTAGAGTTTAAAATCAAAAACTATCGAACTGCCTTTTTGTGAAAAACTATCGAAGATTTGAATTATAAAAGGAATTAAATCTTTTTCGATATTTTTCACCTGATTTTCAAAAACTATCGAGAATTTTAATATTAAATTAATTAAATTCACTTCGATATATTTGAAAGTATTCTAAAAAACTATCGAGAATAGTTTGTTTGAAAAACTATCGAGGAGTTTAATTATTGAAAAATTAAATCCTCCGATATATTTTTCATTTGATTTCAAAAACTATCGAGAATTGTTTTCGATAGATTTTCTTTTCCTTTTCAAAAACTATCGAGAATTAAGTTCGATTGATTTATCTATGTACTTGAAAAACTATCAAATTTCCTAAATTCGATATTTTTGCTTCTGTCTTCATTTTAAAACCTGTTCATGTTCTAAAAATCAGACTTTTTTATTTCCTGTCAAATTTTAATTTTAATAAATCTTTTAAAATTTACCAAAATCAATTGTCAACAGAAAATTCACAATTTTCTTAGAATAAAATCAATTAAATATCATTGAGTGATATTAACCAATTAAAATCCAATAAATTATGCTGCATTAATCTACAATGTTAAAAACAAAGCAAATTAATTCAAATTAAATAGATGCTAAAATATTTAGAACAAATATTAGCACCTAAATAATTTTTAGAATTAATAACTAATTAAATGCCAGAAGATATATCATCCATAATTATGACATAAAATCAGTACAATAATCCTAACTACGAGAATTGCTCCAGAAAATAAACTCACGAGTCCTAAGGCTATAGAAATTCTCAAACTCATGTATTTACCAGGACTCTCTGCAGTTACTGACTTCTAATCAAAATCAATTAGAAAGATTTAACATCCCAAGTTCACCAACCAGCTTATTGAAAGTGGATTCATCAAGCGGTTTAGTAAAGATGTCTGCAATTTGATCCTCTGTGGGTACAAAATGTAACTCCACAGTTCCATTCATGACATGCTCTCGGATAAAATGATACCTGATGTCGATGTGCTTCGTCCTCGAGTGTTGCACTGGGTTGTTTGAGATTGCTATGGCACTTGTGTTGTCACAAAATATAGGAATCTTTGTCAACAAAAGCCCATAGTCACGGAGTTGGTTTCTCATCCACAAGATCTGAGCACAACAGCTACCAGCAGCAATGTATTCAGCCTCAGCTGTTGATGTGGACACTGAATGCTTCTTCTTGCTATGCCAGGAAACTAACCTTCTTCCAAGAAACTGACAGCTTCCTGAAGTACTTTTCCGATCAATCTTACAACATGCAAAATCAGAGTCTGTGTATCCAACAAGATCAAATCCTGTATCTTTAGGGTACCAAATTCCAAGATTTGGGGTCCCCTTAAGATATCTAAATATTCGGTTAACAGCTATTAGATGAGATTCTTTAGGATCAGACTGAAATCTAGCACACAAGCATGTTGCAAACATTATATCTGGTCTACTTGCAGTGAGATAAAGTAATGAGCTTATCATACCTCTATAGCCTGTGATGTCAACCTTCTTACCAGTTTCATCCTTATCAAGCTTAGTGGCAGTTGGCATAGGAGTCTTTGCTGTAGATGAGTCTTCCGTTTGATACTTCTTAAGAAGATCCTTGATGTACTTGGACTGACAAATGAATATACCATTTTGTTTCTGGTATACTTGCAGTCCAAGGAAGAATGACAATTCACCCATCATGCTCATTTCATAACGACTCTGCATTAACTTAGCAAATCTCTTGCATAGATCATCATTAGTAGAACCAAATATTATGTCGTCAACATATACTTGCACCAATATCAAATCATTTTTATGCTTTTTGACAAAGAGAGTTTTGTCTACAACACCTCTTGTAAAATTATTTTCAAGTAAGAATTCAGAGAGAGTGTCATACCATGTCCTTGGAGCTTGTTTGAGTCCATAGAGAGCTTTGAATAGAAAGTACACAAAGTCTGCCAGTTTTGAATCCTCAAAACCTGGAGGTTGTTCCACATACACTTCTTCTTCTAACTCCCCGTTCAGAAAAGCACTCTTCACATCCATTTGATATACCTTGTAATTGGAATGTGCAGCAAATGCCAGAAACATTCTGATGGCCTCAAGTCTTGCTATTGGTGCATAGGTTTCATCATAATCAATACCCTCTTCTTGAGAGTAACCTTTAGCAACCAGTCTGGCTTTGTTTCTCGTTACAATGCCATCTTCGTCCAACTTATTTCTGAATACCCATCTTGTTCCAATAACAGATTTTCCCTTAGGCCTGGGTACCAGCTTCCAAACTTTCTGCCTTTCAAATTGATTGAGTTCTTCTTGCATAGCAATTACCCAATCTGGATCATCTAATGCATCTTCAACTTTCTTAGGTTCTGTTTCTGAAAGAAACCCAGAATAGTGACATTCATTTTGTGATGCTCTCCTAGTTCTCACTCATGTGTCCGGATCACCAATGATCAAGTGAAAGGGATGATCTCTATTCCATACCCTTTGTCTTGGCAGATGCGATCTTGATGATTCTCCTTGTTCTAGATGTTGTGGAGTGTGACTAGTTGATCCTTCTCCTGCTCCCCCTGAGTTGTTGACGGTTTGATCTGATGATTCTGTAGACTGACTAGTGGATCCTGTAGAATTTTGAGGATCTCCACTTTGGTCACCACTTTGTCCAGATTCATTATCATTATGATTATTATTAATAACTGTCACAACCTCAGGTACTTCTTCATTGTCAAAGAGATCTCCTGATAGATTTTCAAATACCAAGGATTCAGAGGTCTCTCCAGTTTGCAGGCCTGGTCTTTTGGTGTCGTCAAATGTTACATTAAAGCTTTCCAACACCTTCTTATCTTCAATCACATATACCCTGAACGCCTTAGATTCCAGAGAATAGCCCAGAAAAATGCCTTCATCTGCTTTGGCATCAAACTTGCCAAGATGTTCTCCATCTTTAAGTACAAAGCACTTTGCACCAAACACATGAAAGTACTTCAGTGTTGGTTTCTTGTTGGCCATTAACTCATAAGGAGTCTTTTCATGATCTTTGTTAATCAGGGTACGATTCTGAGTGTAGCAAGCTGTATTCACTGCTTCAGCCCAAAAGTAAGTGGGAAGTTTTGATTCACTCAACATGGTCCTTGCTGCTTCAACCAAGGTCCTGTTTTTCCTTTCCACTACTCCATTCTGTTGAGGAGTTCTTGGTGCTGAAAACTGTCTTGATATTCCTTTCTCTGAGCAGAAATCATTTAGAACTGCATTCTTGAATTCAGTTCCATTGTCTGATCTGATTGTCCGCACAGGTTGCTTAGCTTCCACTTCTATCTTCTTAATGTGATCAATGATTTGTTGTGTTGCTTCATCCTTTGATTGTATGAACAACACCCACGTGTACTTGGAGTAGTCATCCACCATCACCAATGCATACCTTTTTCTTGAAAGTGACATGACATTAACTGGACCAAATAAATCCATATGAATCAGCTGTAATGGTTCAGTAATGCTTGTCATTCCTTTGCTTCCATGTGATGCTTTCTTCGACTTCCCCTTTTCACATGCTTCACATAGTCCCTCCTGATTGAATTCCATCAGGGGCAACCCTCTCACTAACTCTCTCTTTACCAAAGAGTTCATAGTTTTGAAGTTCAAGTGTGAGAGCTTCTTGTGCCATAGCCAACTTTGTTCTGAAGATGCCTTTGCATAGAAACATGTAACTTCTCCTTCACTGGTAGAACTTAAGTCAGCTACGAACAAATTTCCTTTTCTCACTCCCAGTAGAGTAAGCTTCTCATCCTTCCTGTTGGTGATCATGCACTTGTCCTTTCTGAAATCTACATTGTAGCCTTTATCACAGAACTGACTGATACTTAGAAGATTGTGCTTTAATCCTTCAACAAGAGAGATGTTCTCAATGATGACATTTCCAGCTTTCAATTTACCATATCCCGTAGTGAAACCTTTGCTGTCATCTCCAAAGGTCACAGTAGGGCCGGTCTTCTTAACCACCTCTGTAAGCAGGGACTCTTCACCTGTCATGTGTCTAGAACAGCCACTATCCAGAATCCACACGACCTTTGAGCTTTTAACCTTACCCTGCAATCACAGATTGATTAAGCGGACTTTGGTACCCAAAATTGTTTGGGTCCTAAAGGTTTAGATACTTTAACAGGAGTAACATTCAATTGTGTCTTACCCTGTTTGACATTCATAGAGTCTGTGGATTTAACATTACTAGTGCTTTTGCTATTATCATTCATCAACTTAAAATAAGCATGCATGATGTTGTATTGACATAGCAAACACTCTTTCTTTCCACAGGGTTCATGATTATTAGGCATGTTAGACATGTTATGCATTTCAGAAATATTAGCAGTTTCTACTTTAACCTTTTTACATGCATGTGTAAGGTGTTCAGCAGAATTACAAATAGAGCACAACTTCCTAGATACAATGGGAGAATATGGAACCAATTCCTGATTAACAATCTTCTTCTTCCCATTCCTGTTCTTTTTGGAACTTCTAACTAAGTCACCTACTTCAGTCTTAGGTAAATCAGGTTTAGGTAATTCATTTTTTACTGATTTCCTAGGCAACTTAGTCTTTACCTCTTTTTCCTTCAATAAATCCTCCTCAAGCAATTATTGTCTAATGAAAAGATCATCTTCATCAAAGAGTGATGGAAGAGGCTTAACAAAAACTGGACAATTAACATTCTTAAGAACATGTGGAGTATTCCTCTTAACAACTGAAGATGTCACAGGAAATTCCACTATCTTCTTACCAGCTTTTTTGTTATAGTCAAATCCTATAGCAGTTTTATTTTCTATGGCCTGAGTATCAATAATTTCCTTAGCCACTAGAGCGAAATTCTTAAAAGCATTCAGTTTCAAATCTAAATCTGAAATCTGCTTCCTGAGGATAGTCTCTATCTCATCATTGCACTTGACCTTGTTTTCTAAGTACACATTCTTTTGCTTAAGATCTTCTAATGTGACAGCTACAAGCTCTAGTTCTTCATTTTTAGATTCTAGATGTTTAATCTTAAGAACTAGTTTAGCATTTTCCATTTCTGATGCTAGCATGCTTGTGTGTACATTAAACAATTCTACGCTAAGATCTTGCACAGTTTTCTTGTACTCAGTATTAGACATGTCAATTGTTGTTAAGATAGGTACCTGAGATGATTGTGGTGATTCCTCTGAAGAGTCTGCCATTAGTGCAACATTTACATATTCATCCTCTTCATCCGAATCAGTATCATCCCATTGTTTTCCCTCTGCTATGTAAGCTTTCCCTTTCTGCTTTCCAGACAATGCCTCCAATTGTTGTTTAAGCTTGGCATTCTCCTTCTTCAACTCTTCAATGGAATCTCTCTTTCCATAGACATCTTTCATGTCTCTTGCTTGACGAGGCTTCCGGCATTCAGTGGCGAAATGCCCTAACTCATTGCAATTGTAGCATCTTGATTTGCTCCTATCAATCATGCCAGTCTTGTAGCCTCCTTTAAAGCCTGTACTAGGTGTATAATTGCTTTTCTGGAATCTGTTGGTTGAGCCCTTGAACTTGTACTTAGGGTTTCTCTTGAAACGAATGTGGCTAAACTTTGCAGCTAAGTACGCCATGGTTTTGTCTTCCATTTGCTCAAGCTCTTCTAGGGTGTAGTAATCACTTTCATCAACACCCAGATTCACAGAATCCATCTCTGCTTCTATTATCACCTCCTTTCCAGCTCTAGAGGTTTGAACCTGAATCTCAGAATTTGTTGGTTCATCCACTACAAGTGCTGCTGATCTCACAAGTGCATTGTGCTTGCTTTCCACTGTCCCCTGTCCGTAGATTATCACTCTCTGTTCATGTTCCATCTCATAGGTCTTCAACTTGCCATAGATCATCTCTAGTGGCATCTTTGTGAAGTCAATTCTTTCCCTAATGGATGATGACTTGTGTTCTACATGATGGGGCATCGTCATCATGAACTTCCTGTTTGATTCCCTCAGTGGATAGGTCTTTCCTTTCATTGCCAATTCATTGAGGAGCTTAGTATATTTCTCAAAGACCTGAGTTATACTTTCTCCTGGCAGTGACCTAAACGCTTCATATTGAGAAGTCAGGATGTCCAATCTGTTTTCCTGAACGTCTTCAGTTCCTTCCATTATCAAGTTAATGGTATCCCACATATGTTTCCCGCTTGTACAGTTCATCAACTGATAGCTCATTTCCTTGTCTGCGGAGTCTGCTAGTATAAACATCAATCCTGTATCCAATCGAATCAGTTCTTTGTCAGAATCTGTATATTCACTAATATCCTTAGGTTGGGTGCCTTGAGGAATCCTGCTACCATCAGGAGCTGTAGATTCACTAACTGGTTTCATTGGTATAAACGGTCCGTTCTCTAATATGCCAATGTATAACGGATTTGATGCCTTGATAAATAACAACATCTTCATCTTCCACAAACCGAAATCATCTCTAGTAAACGGGGGAACTTTAATACCAGCTGTTGTCTTTGGTGCACTCATGGTTTCTGAAAATTCCAAATTGTTTAAGATTCAAAAAATTCCAATCAAATGAAAAATATTGAAAGTTAAAAGATTTGCTTCGAATTTTCACGCTACGTTTGATTTTGGTCACATTCACCGGATCTGATTTGTATGTCAATCAAGTAGCTCTGATACCAATTGTTAGGTCCAAAGTATCGTAGAGGGGGGGTTGAATACGATACTCACAAATAATTCAATTTCGTTCGCGGATTAATCTTTCAGTTCTATAACAAAATCAAACACACCAAACCAAATCAAGTTTCGGGGAATATATCTTTTTATAAATATAAACCTCGAGGGGTGCTACAGTTTCTAATCCGTAGATTAGCTACAATGAGTTTAAGGTCACACAAATACAAAACAATAATCAAGTTCTGAGCAATATAAATTCTCTGATAATTTCTCCGGCTCAAATCTCTCTCGTAGTAATGTCTCTGTGTTGAATGCCTTAACTGAAGAAGACACATTCTTCACTCTGTATTAACTGCAGACTTTGGTTTGAAAAACCATCGAACCAAAGTTGTAGAAACAATCCTGGCCGTTGGATCTTCATCAACCTGTCAGACAAGCCAAACTTTTCACCTGCTCCATGAATTGAAAAACCATCGAATGGATTTAAAAAACCATCGAATGAAATAACTAATTTCACCATTCGATAGTTTTTAAAACAAAACTATCGAATGCTAACTTGAATTACTAGTTTTTAATTCAATCACTTTTGACCCTCATTCGATAGTTTTCTTAAAAGAAAAACTATCGAATGGTTTTACTTTTCATTTGTCCTTTAGTAATAACTCCTGAGCTCCCGGGTGTTTAAGTTTTAGACTGTATCAATTTCTTCTGAGACGGTAAAACAATCTGATCTTTTTAGTGCCGTCACCTAGTGCAACTGGTCTGGTTCACAGATGAATAACACTTGATCAATTCTTCTTTTATGTCTTCAATTCAATGCTGCTGATACGTCCCTTGTCGTTCTGGTTGCTTCATCACTGGAATCCTGTGGTACTTAACCCTAAATCATTCACATACTTCTGTCGTCTTGAAAGTCTTGTTTCTTTTGCTGTCACTGAGGCTTGAACATTTTCATGAACTTCTTTCCGTGACCTGTTTACGGACTTCAAGAATACATAACGTATTTTGATTTTTTGAGTTTACCTTTTCTTCTTTGATTCTGGATTCCTGTGCTTCTGTTAATATTATTGTCTGTCTTGTCCTTTGTTGAGTTGTAGTTATCTCTTTTAAATCTTATGTTACATTATGCTTTACACCATGTCACTTGAAATTGGCTCAATCACAGAAGTAGATTGTGATTGATCAATGGCAAGATTGTCATGAGAATGATTCTCTTGTTCAGAAGAAATTTTTGATGGAGAATCTAAGAGAGAAGTGGGGTTTAGATTAGATTTTGGCAACTCCCCCTGAGAAATAGGAGGAGTTTCAATTGTGATGTGCTCTCCACTCTGTGTAAGATCACCCTTATTTCCACTTGGGTCAAGAGTGAGTTCTTGACCCTGTGCTGACTCTGTACAGGATGTAGTGGGGAGACTACTCTTTTCAATGCCAATGCCCTGTTGAGAGGCCATTGACAGTAACAAGTGTACCCCTTTTTCCACATCTGAATCCTGTTGGGAGGATTCAGTGGTAGGCATAGATTTGGATTTCTTACTTTGTCTGGTGAGAGGTGACTCAGGATTCTCACTACCTAACTCTATTGATTCATTGATGACTGCCAGGGCTCTCTTCTTTGTCTTCTTTTTAGTAGCACCAACTTTTTGGGAAGTTGGTGCACTTGGCTCCCTAATTACTATTGTACTGTTTGCAGGGGATTCATTGGATGGGTTAGGAAGGCTTGGGTTAGACTTGGAGGCTCCTTCTGTCTTAGCCTTTCCTTTCCAGGAAAGTTCATGGTATATTGGCTTATCAAGTGGATAAGATGCAAATGTGTCCTGCATATGCTTGGTCACACTTAGTATCACATCCACTTGATTCCTTGTGTCCAATGACCCAAATAGAACTTTGGACATGGACTTGGAATAAGCCATTTTAGTTTGATCTATACCCTCTAGTTCATGTATATTAGCATCAAGATAATTTAAAATACACTGAAGAAAACGAGGGTAAAAGATTTCATTACCTCTACCACGAACTGTCCTCCCTAGCCTTTGAGCCAATTCTTTGAGGATTATTGCTCCTACATTTATCTCCTGATTATAGGCTAGGGAGTAGGCTAACTTCACAGCAATATGACTGATTTGGTCCCATCCTGTCTTTCTGCATAGGAACACCTTCTGGAGTGCATCAAATAGAAACGACCACTCCCTCCTGACATGCTTCTTGTTCAACTTAGCCATGTCTACCTCATCTGCATACTTGATTAAGTCCAAGAATGCTATCATTTCAGCATCATTAGCTTCAGTATCATGACCTTCAACCTTGAACCCCAAGGCATCATTTATCTCCTTTTCTCCAAACTGGAAAATCTTGCCCCCAATTGTGCAATTCACCTCCTAAAATGAGGTTCCATCTTCCTTCGCCATTGTTGAAACCATAGCTGTTCTCCAGAACCCCTCCAACACATCAACATACAGAGTGAGGTTTAGAGTTAAGGCTTGGCGGAGGTAGGAGGTGTTTAAGAACCGTACAAAACACTTGTACCTTAGGTTAGCCTCCGCCTCAGAGGGAATTGTGAGAAGATTTGTTTCTTTGGGTATGGTTAAAGGGTTTGAGGATGATACTGTTTGAGATTTGGGTTTGAGGATGATATCCTAATTTGTGGTGTTTGAACTTAGTTAAGTTCAACCTTCCTCCCACTGAACCCTTCTAGAATGAACAATTCCTCTAAGTAGGCAGTATGTCATACACACTATATTCAGTAGAATATTCAACCAACATCCTTGACTATCATTAGGATATCTCACAAATTTACATTTTGGATCTACCATCTAGCTTATCAAATTAAACATTTTGACATAAGCTAGACATCCCAAATCTTAACAAGTTTAAGACTTGTGTCCCTTGCACTACATATCTCATATGACAACTTAGGAACAGATTAAGAAGATACTATATTCAGCATATATACTGATATTTACAAAATTCAACTCTAAACATATATTAGAAGATCAATTTAGCTTAACATGAACCGAACGATGTCTAACAAAGTTTGTTCGTTCCTTCATACATTCCACTACATGTGGAATCTCAGGATTTGTCCAAAGCTTTAAACTTAAGATTTGAGATAATCTCAAAACACTCACTCAAGTGTATATCTCTTTGATCTTATCAAAGAGTCCCAACATTTGTTGTTTTGTTTTGTATTTCATTATTATTCATTTTGAAACACTCCAAAAGATTCGAATTTGTATTGTACCAAATACATATATCTGAATCCGGATCATATCCGTGAATTCTAATGAAGCGTGTGAATCCTTTTCTGGCATGTGTTGTCACTGGTGCACATACAATTATGTGTACTAATTTTAACACTTTTGTTGCTCATTATCTCTCTATTTCAAGAAAATAGAGATATAGTGGTCTTTCTAGTGAGACGAGTTTCGCATGCATAATGTGATTCAATAATCATATGGTTCTTGTAACCCATCACCATGCAATAAGCGAATACGCTTCTCACTCGTGCAAACAAGCCTATAGTTCTTTGGATTTCCATTACCTCTATTCCATAGTCCCTATTACAAAATGAGAAGTTTCAGTCCCACTAAACTTCTCTAATTCTTCAACTCTGCAAGACAACTCTTGTAGTTGATCTTCCAATAACCCACCTTTGATAGGTGGCAACAAACTCTTTTGCTTTTGGAGTCAAACTTAGCCTTTGACTAATTATGTTATCACTCACTAACAAACTTCTTCTTGATGGTATGGTCATCTCCCACTTCTTGATTCTAGAACCGTTACCATTCTGAAGAACAAAGCTCTCTAAGAAGGAAATATGTCTCAACAATCTTTATCATGAAGTAGATTTCAGACAATCTGATATCCAACCTTTTCATGTAAGAGTTCACAACAAATTTGTGAGTTCGTATTCGGAAGCTAATTCAAGATCATATCTCGACTTAGCTTCCATCTATGACAAAATCAACCTACCCTAGACGATCATATTGATTGTCGTGAGTCTATGATTATTCATAGATCAACCCTCAGCATAACTATTATGGAATAGCTCATTCGATATCCTATATTGAATCGTCTTATTTATCACATTCTACAACTCTTATAGAAGCAACAAGGTAGCCCTGAATGTCCTTGTGCTCATACTGTTTGCACAGTCTCAAGCTCATAGACATCAGTTTGGTTTACTTTGCAACATTTGCATTATTAGACCTCTTGCACTTGGTCTCATACACATCTCCATGTGCATCACAAATAAGACACTTTGTATTAACGAGTTAAACATTTCGTCTAACTTTTCATTCTTGAGAACATTTCTCAAGTTTCAAAGTTCATCAGCATATTCGGGATAATTCAACGTGTTATTCTACTACGATGTGTGATAGTGCAGAAATTATAGTATATATATAATTCTATTAGTGAATACACATAACTACTAAGTAAATATTCAATTTTATTCTTATAACACCATATGAATCGGGTCTTTATTCATTGGTGGCTCCCACTATTTTATTTAAGTTATACAACTCTCTATATGTATAACTAAACATTCATAATGTTAGTGAGAATAAGGATCCTATTTTCCATCATATCACCTCGGCTGTGGCACGAAACGCAATGTGATGTTCCATAGGAAGACAACTCTTGTCAACTACATCTCATGTTATTCCTTATTATCTTTTAGCCTCTTGAATCATTGAGTCTCGGCTGTGGCACGACTCACTCAATATTCTAAGTCAAGTCAAACCCAACATCTTGCATAATTAAATTAGAATTCCAAAAGCCCACGGCTGTAGCACGTAACGACAATTGAAACCTAATTTATCATACACATCTCATGTGATAGACAAGCATCTCTTAATCTCAAAATAAAGCCCTCGGCTGTAGCACGAAACGACAATGTCTCAATATAAGAACTCTACTTGCTATTATATTGGAAGGCTATGACCGACACAAGCCCGTTGTGCCATTGGCCATTTACTACTTGATATAAATTTTAATTAAGATGGATTATATTATGTTGCAACCATAATCATATTACTAGGAGATTCTCTTTTTCTTGAACAAAATACAATTATGATATTTAAATGAAAAATTCCCAGTGTGTTGGAGGGGTCACATCGGTCCCGCTTAAAACCCAACGGCCTAGACAGAAATTTTCATTTTCAACATCAAAAGAGTATTTCACTCTATGTTTCATAAACATAATAATCTCATGGTTGTACTCATAATATTATTGTTAAGGCAAGAAACGATTCTTATTCTAGATTTTCTAGAGCACGCCTTATTTTGATTTAAGTTCACCTAAATCTATCATCGCATGGTAAATATAGGCATATATCTCATATATAAAAATAAATAAACAAGTAATCATGCAAGTAATATCATGTCATACAATGATATAATGATGTATGGATTTATTATAGTATTTAAAAGCAATTAAAATAATTAGTACATGCTTTAAAACACTTCCGGGAATATAAACAGTTCCAAACTTTTATATAAAAAATATTTGACCACTCCATTAGATCCGTCTCGGAAAAACGAATCCAACGGTATATTGCACGCCCAAAACGGAGTTACCAAACTCCCAAAAAATCAAATTTAATGTGGACAGAGGGGTTGTAACGCGCGCATTACTGGAATGCGTTACACAATTAAAAGCTATTAATTGTGTAACGCATGACGCTCATGCGTTACAGGGCCTGTAACGCATTCCGGGAATGCGTTACACCCTTCCCAGCGAGTGCGCGCCACACGCGCGCGCGGACAACAGCAGTAGAAAAGCATTTAATTGATTTGTAACTCCTTTTAGCTTTATAACACTAAAAAGAAACTCCCCTACCATTAAATGCCCTACCATTAATTGCCTTTATTATTATTATTATTTTATTTTAATACTAATAAATTAATTAACAATTAATTAATAAATTAATAAAAAAGCAAAATAATATGATTTCTGAAATCAAACAAAAGCTAAATAAGCAAGTATCTATGGGGTCCTTGTGCAAATTTTAATTCATATATTTCAACATGCATAATTATTTTATGAATTTTAATTAAAACAATTTTAAAAAATTCATAACAAATAATCTACACATCACAACATTATGAAAAAAATACCTAGATGATCCACAACACTTGTAGAACCCAGATCAATGGTCAAAATCTCATGCAAACAATATTTCGAATTAATTCATAATTAAATCTAAATATACTTGCAAAAATCATAATAAATCCATACATGCATAAAAAAATCTGAATTTTTTTATATGAATCTCTATATGCAGAACCTGCCTCTGATGCCATTGACGGAATTTACGGATGAGCGGAAGCGTGATATAACATTTATTCCGTAAAAACCATGTATCGCACGTATAGAAAAACATAAGTAAATCTAGAGCGAGGGGGATCGTAACCATACCTTGCAAATCGAAGCTTTAAAATCGATGGTAGTAAGCAGTTGCTCCTCAGAGTGTGAAGCACTCTACCGGTATCCACCAAGAATTTTCCTTCGATGAATTCTTCAAAAACCTCTAACACCTTTTAGAGAGAGAGAGAGATGGAGGCTAGCTCATTTTCTAGGTTTTTCACAAAAACAAGTTATCCCTTAGAATGAACTATCTCATTCTATTTATAGGGCTTTCTTAGGGTTTTAATAATATATCTTTATATATATATATATATATATATATATATATATATTAACCCCACATTTCTAAAATGCTTTAATAATGATTAAAACTATTTTAATCATTATTTCTTTTTCTAAACTATTTAGAAAATAATTCTTCCTCTCTCATAATTTAAATCTTTTCATCAAAGAAAATATTCTTTTATGGTGTGACCCTGTAGGTTCAATATTAAGCCGGTAGTAGAAATAAATAATAATAAACTTTTATTTATTATTTATATGAATTCTAATAATTCATTAAATATAATTAACTGATCAATTATATTTATTCTACATCGTGAGTGATGCTTCTCAACATATCGTGACTATCCGGATAATATGAATTCACTGCTTAGAATAGCAAGAACCTGTCAGTGACTAGTTTCAGTACAATCAATTCCTTCTACCCTACAATGTCCCGATTAAATACAAGGCATGGATCTCGTGTCAAGCCTATTTAATTTAATCATATGTTTTCTTATTCACTATGCCTAGTTCCGATTAATGTAAATTAGAAACTTCTTTCTAATTTCATTCACTCTGGCCAGAGATTCCTGAACTAGCATAAATGGAATAACATAGGACATTCTCTTCCTTCACTGGAAGGGGCAGATCCTTTATTGATCATTCACTATCTTCGTGCACAAATTCCTATATCTAGAAGAGCACTGATTATTGTCCCTCGAGACTAATGTCTAATAATCTCCAAGATAATTTTAAACCTCCAAAACGGTTCAAAGTAATAAATATGAAAAACCAAAATGTCTAAAATAATATTCAAGTCAAAATAGCGATAGAAGTCTGCAAATCCTAATCAATGATATAAAGGGTAGCTCTCCATCACACAGTCCCAGATCCCCCCCTAAGCACCTTCCAGAAAAAGAATACGGCATGAGCCAACCGCCCAGTACGGATTTGGAATACAGTTTATAAAACAGAAAACAGATATTCATATTTGACAGTTTATAACAAAACATTTATTTAAAAATAAGTATGGCTGAAGCAACGAGGGTTTAGGATATTTCATACCGAGATCAGAACAGAACAGATACAAATACACACATCATAGGGTACCTAATGTGTGCAACAAACCGGATAACGTGTACGGCATATACAACGTCACCGTCAAATCAAATCACAAATCATAAATCATAAATCATAAACTCTGGGTGCACCCACGTATCCTGAAACAAATATCAAATGCGCAAAAGCTCGCCTCCTGAGCTATCAGAACATAAGGATACGCCATGACCAATCACACTGCCATGGAAGTGTCATGTCACTGGTGCCGCAATGACATTGCTGTAATATCCCTACAGCTGGTTAACTCGGTATACCCTATATCACTAAGGGTTCAAATATAATATTTTGCAAAACATTTTAAAATCTCACATAACAGATATTCTCAATATTTCCAACAGATATAAAATATATGCAATGTCAGAAAATCGCAGAAACAAATATTTAAGTATTTCGAAACAGATTTAAATATACTTTTCAGAATCAAAACAATTTTCATATTCAAAATGATTCAAAATCAAACGAACAGATTTGAGGTCAAAACGAATTTAATTTAAATATTTCTAAGAGGAGTAGCGCTGAATAAAAGAGGAGAGAATCCGTACCTTAAAAATTGCAACCACAACTACTAACAACGTTTGCAAGCAACCTGCTAAACTTTCACCACCTACCAATCTAATTACAAAATTGTAATTTATGATTAATAAATATTCTCAATAATTATTACGCACATATAATCATCTTTGATACTAAATTATATGATATTATGACTGTGTAAATTATAGACCACGAGCACAAAATTCTATTAATATAAATTATTTTATAAAGTCAAACTCATAAGTAATCCTTGTATTAATAAGTAATCCATATTGTATCATGAACATAGTATTAGGAATAAAATAAGTAAATTAAGATAACAAGGATCCTATATATTAATGGCTAGAGAGGATGTACACATCCTGGACTAAACTACAGTCCATGAATTAGATTTACAAAATTCGCTAGTTTACTAAACACAATCAAAGGAAAAATACACGTACATGATGTAGTAGATTATTAAATCAAAAATTAAAATAAGAATTGAATTCATTGCTAATCTGATCTACACCACACGTGAATGGTGAATAACATACAAATAAATAAACTTTGTGGGGTGCAAATTATACTCATAAAACACAGTAACAATACAACACAAAATTATACCTTTTAGGGGTCGTTTGGTTCAGCTAATTCTGGTATCAGGTATGGGTTTCGTTCATTTCAAACTCATACCAGCTGTTTGGTTGAGCATTTTTAAATTTTGATACCCATACCTGAAACCCTTCTGGAATCAAATTTGATACCTTAGGGGGAGGTGAGTTTGAGGAAGGGGTATGAGGTATCAAATTCAATTTTTTTTTATTTCATTTTTATAATAAATTAAATACATACCCAATACACATATTTTAAACATGATATTGTTTAATCTTGAATAGATTATACTTAGGTTTTGAAAAAATTGATTATTCTTTTTTTTTTTATTTCATACTAATAAATAATATCTTGTAAAAATATTATATAATTATTTAGTTAGTTAATTTAAAATTTACAAATCACGTATTTTTTTATATCACTGTATAATGTACACTTACCCATTATAGAACAATGAGTTATTAATTATATTTTAAATTAAAATGATTCATCCCAATACTGAACCAAACACATGGTATCAAGAATGATACCTCAGCCCCATACCAGCTTAACCCGATTCCTGATTCCAAATTCATACCATCTTTTGAACCAAACGACCCCTTAATTCATTGATATCGAAGGCAACCACTTTTCCTAATCCTCTCGTCTCTCGTCTTAAGCTTCCGCCTTTTTCTTTTAATTTTCTTTTCCTTCAATCTTCTTCATCTTTCTTTTTCCATGCTGTTATTCTGGCACGGCTCTCCGCGTACTACTCACATATATATTTTAGGGTTCACTTTTAGATAAACGTATCCTATATATATAATTAGTCTAACCAAATTTTATTCTAATCTCTGAATTCTTTTCTTATTAAAACTGAACAGTTAAAAAAAATCCATTATTATTATTATTATTATTATTATTATTATTACTATTATTACTATTATTATTATTATTACTACTACCTAAAATTCTCGTATATTACATATATACCCCATTAAAAAGGATTCTGTCCCCGGAATCAAACGAAAATAAAACTCGTACCCGAATCAAATAAGATCGATCATTTCTCATGAAAAGATTCCACCAATTCCTGAATAGCCTCTCGCTTGATGATTTTTGTTTTCCACAAAAATTTGACATAAATAAAGATGTCCTACCTAGTAACTAGCTCCTCACAAACTAAAATGACTTCGATTTCCTCCACAAATTAATTAAAAAAAAACTCATATAACAAACATTAAGAATGTGTAAAAAAAATAAAACAAAAAAAAATTTAATTCCGTAAAACTGAATTATAGAACATAAATGCATTTGATATAACTTTGATCATGAATTTAATCTACAAGCAATTTTCGTCGTTCCCTCTGCTAAAGTATCAACATATATCAATTTTTTTTTCTTTTTTTTACTATATTTTTTTTCTTGCATTCAAGTTTAATATTGCATAAATACAACTAGCATAAACAATTTTATATGAGCCATGTCTTCAAGACAAATGATCAAATTTTTATTTTAATCCTTTTCTATTTGTAATAGAGAAATACATGTTGACAAGTGTATATAAAAAAAATTGAACGCCACAACAAATACACAAATAACAAAAAGAAAGAAAAAAAATACATGCATACCAATTTTCTAATCTGATAGTAACATACGTTTTTTTTTATATGTATAAATGCCTTGAACCCCTACCTTTCTTATGTGCGCAACCCCTCAATAAACATTGCTATAATATTAACTAGTATAACATTTTTTTTATCATAATCAATAATCAATGACACCACTTTAACTAACATAATTAAATCAACATATATAATATACAATCTTTTAACAACTAAAAAGAAATATATATTTAATCCAATTAGGCCACAACAACAACACGCATGAAACAATAGCAAAAAGAGGAATACAGTAAATAATTTAATCCTATTAAGTTCATTTATAATGGACTAATACTTGTATTGTAACCTAGCGTCCAAGTACAAGAATGACGTTGTCACATAAGTAAATCAACTAATAATGAGGTTCCTTTTTTTTTACGGGCAAAAGTAAATACAAATTCACAATTGTTGGGTACTCACATAAATTTATGCTTGCATTCACATTATAAACAATTAAGAAATTATTTAAATAACATCTTCAATATTTAGATATTAGACATATAGTCATAATTCAAATAATTTTACAAAATAACTCGTGCTACAAGTATGCCATTTTAATTAAATTAGCCACAATCCAACTCCATACTATTCAAATAAATCAGGTAACATTGCACACATCAATGAATATAATATTCTTACGATAATATATGAAATACCAAAATAAATTGACTCACCGTAAAAGACAGAGTCATGAACTTAATATGCATGCATAAAAACTACTAATATACGGTCGGATAGAAAATAATTAAGCATAGAACAAATGACCAAAATTATAGAACATTTACGGTTTTTTTTTATTCTCCTCTTGGTTCTCTCGTTATGAAGCTAAATACACATTACGACCCCTAATTCTAGAGTTCACTAATGATGACATATATTTATTAATTTATAAAGCTTGATTTTATTTATTTTAATTGCGAAGATTAACAACATAGGTAGGGACGTGTAGATGTTTAGTGGTCCTATGTCTGGATTAACTGGATTAACTGACCCAACCTAAAAAAATATATGCAGATCATGTATCAAAGCTGAAACAAATTTAAATATCATATATTTGAAATAAAATGTAGCTCAACTTAAAGCAATCAATACGTGTATACATATCAAAATAAATTAAAGTAAGATAAACTAAAATCTATCCCACTTACAAAAATAAATAAAATATGTTCTCTATATTACATATTTGCTGATATTCCAATAACTCGAACTAATAGACAAATTGATTTCCCCAAATCGCTCATCGAATATTGAAATTCTTTAATAACAACTTGACAATTAAAATTGATTTACCATGCATAAGTTATTTTAAAGAAATTAAATAAAATCAAGAATTAAAATATAGAATACTTTTTTTTGCACTAAAATATCACGTTTAAACTATACTTGTTAGATGCACAAAAATAGTAGTCTCAAATAAAATTATAACCTGAAACACAAAATTAAATATTAAATAACGTGCATATAATCTGTATTATAACAAATAACTAACTATCGAAATCCAACTGAACCTGTTTAATTATAACACTTCAACTTTCTATTATATACATACAATTCGAACATTAAAGAAAACAAGTGTCCAATTGCACCACAAGAAAATAATTCCACTATTAGGGCACGTTAAGCTAAGCTATTGGTTTGTTTTATAATAATTCTTCATACTAACAAAACAAAAATAAATCAAAATTAAAATTATATTTACGAGTTTTAAAAGCCTATTAAGGATACCAAATGATGGTCGTAGTCATGGTTCTAAAAATTCCCGATTTTTTTACCGCATTGGTCGTAGTGTATAATACATTATATACTATTCAGATAATTCTAAATTTCTTGAAACTTGTCAAAATAATAATAAATTCTTAAGAATACAAAACACTTATATTCCTCCACTGAATCATTAATTCCAGGCGTCCCTAAAATTAATAATATCATATCATTTAATTATTTATTTTGAGCGTCCCCAAAATAAAATAATTAAATTATAAAATTTTGGAACATGAGTGCTTTAGACATAATTTGCGTAAAATTGAGAGAAAAATATACATTCTAATAAGTAAACTACTGAAACATATACGAGTTTGGAAAAATTAAAATAACTATATCTATAAAGGACTCAGAATATTCCAGAAGACTTGAAGTTTGCTTAGTTTGGATAAGCAAACAAATGTTAATATATTTCTACTGCATAATCTATTATATATATAATAGAGCAACTAGGGGTTTAGTGAGACAATTTATTCAATGTTGAATTACTAAATTACCCCTCCTATGTTATATTAATGATAAAAAAAATTGTTTCTAATGGGAATTGAACCCTTGACCTCTTGATTAGAAGTAACATTCCTTACCACTATGTTAGATATCAATTTTGATTATATTATAAAACTCTTTATTAATATGCGCAAATACTCAATATGTTATATTCTATTTTGGTCTCTTCTTGTAATCTCCTTGGTAAGGTAGATAATTCATTTTCACAAGTGCCTTAAAATCATCTTTTTGACCAGATTAGAGAAAAACTCGCGCAAGATATACAAAATATTATAAAATTGGAATTGGCCCATAAAAAGATTATATTAATATTTTAATATTGTAAATCATATTTATTTGCATAAAATATATAATGACTCAGATTATATATACTATTAGATTACAAATTCTATATACTATCAGATTATATATATTAGATTCCTGATTACCTTTTCAATATTATATTGATGATAATAGATTACTAAATTACCCTCCTAATTTTATATTGATGATAAAAAAATTGTTTTTAATGAGAATTGAACCATGACCTAGGTGATAATGTGACAAATGATGACATCTATAGCCACTATCACTTATTATAGTCTTTTTTAATTTTTATTTTAAAATTTAAAACTATCAACCTATTTACTCCATTCCAATTATATCCTTATATATAATAAGCGTAAAACGGATTTTATTCATCATTTAACATTTATTAATGCTTCATTATAAGATATTAACAACTTATAGATTATATACGCAGTTTTGAAATTTTAGATACTAATATAGATTAAAACTGTAGTTTTACTACGATCCTATATATTATAAATCTCGTCTTCAATAAATAAATTTTATATGTTGATCATTTTCGAAAAATACACTATTATTATATAAAGTATTGAACCCGAAAAATGCAAAAAAAAATTCTCTTTGTATACTAATAAAAAAGTTTGTGTTGGAGATTTTTACAAAAAAGTTGAAGTTATCATAGTATGATTAAATTCAATCTTAACTAAAATTGGTTTAAATTTTTTGAATATCTATGATAAAATGTTAAAAGTATTAATTGTTAAATTATTTGTGTCAAGTGACAATTGTAAGGTGAAACGAGTAACTTATCACGAATCAGTTTAACGGCTTCTTGAGAGGTAAGTTAATAGTTTTATAAATAAAGTATATCTACAAATGTACAATTATTACATTCAACGTGTCTGCTATTATCTTTTAATTTACATTTATAGTAAAATGAGCTTAAATTCATATGGAGATTATGAATATCAAATTTTTATTTATATAAGCATAACACTTCAACAAATTAGGGGATCATTAACTTCACAACACATACTGATGTCAATATTAACGATCGTATATTTGATTTATCGCAGATTTAACGTTTAGATATAAGATATTTTTTAAAAAAAAGAATAAAAATATATTCGTGTTTAGAGCATGCCCGTTGTGCAGGACTAAAAACATAATTTTAAGACAGTGTTTAAACAATATCTGCAAAGATTTGTCGTTGATATATTTTGAGAATTTGGTACAGCTTATTCAATTTAAAACCAACAAATCAATAACCAATTCAGTTCATGTAACTCACGCATATGATAGATAGACTATTTTGGCATGCAAACTACATACCCAGCAAAAAATTGAACAAACGGATGCAAATTAACATAATTTCTTCTTATTCAACTAACTCGATCTTACCAAATCAATGAACATCCATGCTGAATGACGGTAACTGTAAAATTCAAAACTTTAAAACTCTTTCAATGTACATCTCTAACGAACATCATCCAGTAGCATGACAAGTCCCTATACAAGATGGAAAAAATTGCATCTTAAAACCCAACACACACACACACACACAGAAATTAGGGGATCGTTAACTTCACAACACATATTGATGTCAATATTAACTATCGTATATTTAATTTATCGCAGATTTAACGTTTAGATATAGGATATATTTTTAAAAAAAGAATAAAAATATATTTGTGTTTAAAGTATGCCCGTTATGCAGGACTAAAAACATAATTTTAAGACAATGTTTAAATAATATTTGGATAGATTTGTCGTTGATATACTTTGAAAATTATGAATTTTAAGGCAGTGTTTAAATGCTTTCAAGGTACATCTCTAACAAACATCATCCATTAGCACGACAAGTCCCTATACAAGATGAAAAAAATTGCATCTTAAAACACAATATATATATATATATATATATATATATATATATATATATATATATATATATAGAGTAAGGTTCCAGAGAGAACCATTATATCAAGAGAACCGAGAGAACCCTTCTAAGACCGTTGATATACTATAATATAATTAATGAATCTTAATAAAACACTAAAAAGAATCTTAATTATCAATTAAATTTATTATAAATAAATTTATGTTGAAATATATTATAAAACACTTTATAGAATACTTAACAGAATCCTAATTTTAATATAATTATTAAAACACTTAAAAGAATCTTATAAAATTATTAAAACACTTAAAAGATTCCTAAAATACTAATAAAAGTATAATAGAAATTTTTTAAAACATATCAGCCATTGGATGGTGTGGTAAATCAAGGGTGATTGGTTAGCTCTCTCGGTTCTCTCAGAAAGATAGGTTATCTCTAAATCTTATGTACAAATTTTAGTAACATTTGAGTCTAGAGCATGCCCGTGCCTCGCACGGGCTATAAAGCTAGTTCAAAATGAAAGAATGACCCATATACACGAAACAAGTAAAACTGTTATAAAAAAAATTAAAATAATATAAAAAAATAATTAAGAAGATTAAGTTAGTACTCAAGAGATAATTTATTATTATATATATCAAAAAATACATAAGCATAATATCATAAATTCAAAATCGGAATGCTTAAAACTATGCATACGAAGTCAACCCACAACTCACATGTGAAGCCTATAGACAATTTACAAAATCACATCCTAAGCTCATGCCATCTTATCCTTGCGTAAAATCTAAAGTTAACAAAATTCTTATCTAAAACTTTCCTCTCTTCTTAAGCTAATAAAAGTTTCAAGACTCTTATAAGTTGTTGATCTTATTAAGCATATTCTTATATATTCGCATCTTTAAAGACCATTCACTTTTCTTGTCGATTAACTCATCATAATATTAACTTAACTCTTGCACAATGTTAACTTAACTAATCCATGCGAATTACATGTCTAGGGAATGTATCATTATCAAAATCAAGTTGTCTTATGCTATATAATTTCTCGAACTTCTAAGCACTCTTGCTACCAAACTAACATATAACATGATTTTTATTATGAGTAGGAAGACACACAAAAAGAATTTGATCATGAAGACATAAATCCAAAATTCTGAACAAATGACAAGGAAATGATAAACTTGGTCAAAGCAGAATCAATTAACACCATAGTTTCTCGTCTAAAATGATCCACAATATCATATTCATGTACGAATGTAGTTCGCAAGAAAGAAATCAGTCAAAGTAGTTTTTTTTTTTTAAATTGTCATAAAAGCATAATATGTGTCAAATAAACATGACTAAATGAAATTCTAAAGCGAAATACCCTTCCTAACGCCTACCCACTCTCACAGGTCAACCTAAATAGGTTTTCTACAAGAAAGAACCTATAGCTCTGATACCATCTTTGTAACACCCCCATCTATATCTAAATGAGAGGCTACTTATTAAACACTAAACCTACAAACAGAGCACTAAAATAATCTCTAAATAATAATAATTAAATAGTCTAATAATCTCCAAGATAATATTAAACCTCCAAAACGGTTCAAAGTAATAAATATGAAAAACCAAAATGTCTAAAATAATATTCAAGTCTAAATAGCGATAGAAGTCTGCAAATCCTAATCAATGATATAAAGGGTAGCTCTCCATCACACAGTCCCAGATCCCCCTAAGCACCTGCCAGAAAAAGAATACGGCATGAGCCAACCGCCCAGTACGGATTTGGAATACAGTTTATAAAACAGAAAACAGATATTCATATTTGACAGTTTATAACAAAACATTTATTTAAAAATAAGTATGGCTGAAGCAACGAGGGTTTAGGATATTTCATACCGAGATCAGAACAGAACAGATACAAATACACACATCATAGGGTACCTAATGTGTACAACAACCCGGATAACGTGTACAGCATATACAACGTCACCGTCAAATCAAATCACAAATCATAAATCATAAACTCTGGGTGCACCCACGTATCCTGAAACAAATATCAAATGCGCAAAAGCTCGCCTCCTGAGCTATCAGAACATAAGGATACGCCATGACCAATCACACTGCCATGGAAGTGTCATGTCACTGGTGCCGCAATGACATTGCTGTAATATCCCTACAGCTGGTTAACTCGGTATACCCTATATCACTAAGGGTTCAAATATAATATTTTGCAAAACATTTTAAAATCTCACATAACAGATATTCTCAATATTTCCAACAGATATAAAATATATGCAATGTCAGAAAATCGCAGAAACAAATATTTAAGTATTTCGAAACAGATTTAAATATACTTTTCAGAATCAAAACAATTTTCATATTCAAAATGATTCAAAATCAAACGAACAGATTTGAGGTCAAAATGAATTTAATTTAAATATTTCTAAGAGGAGTAGCGCTGAATAAAAGAGGAGAGAATCCGTACCTTAAAAATTGCAACCACAACTACTAACAACGTTTGCAAGCAACCTGCTAAACTTTCACCACCTACCAATCTAATTACAAAATTGTAATTTATGATTAATAAATATTCTCAATAATTATTACGCACATATAATCATCTTTGATACTAAATTATATGATATTATGACTATGTAAATTATAGACCACGAGCACAAAATTCTATTAATATAAATTATTTTATAAAGTCAAACTCATAAGTAATCCTTGTATTAATAAGTAATCCATATTGTATCATGAACATAGTATTAGGAATAAAATAAGTAAATTAAGATAACAAGGATCCTATATATTAATGGCTAGAGAGGATGTACACATCCTGGACTAAACTACAGTCCATGAATTAGATTTACAAAATTCGCTAGTTTACTAAACACAATCAAAGGAAAAATACACGTACATGATGTAGTAGATTATTAAATCAAAAATTAAAATAAGAATTGAATTCATTGCTAATCTGATCTACACCACACGTGAATGGTGAATAACATACAAATAAATAAACTTTGTGGGGTGCAAATTATACTCATAAAACACAGTAACAATATAACACAAAATTATACCTTTTAATTCATTGATATCGAAGGCAACCACTTTTCCTAATCCTCTCGTCTTAAGCTTCCGCCTTTTTCTTTTAATTTTCTTTTCCTTCAATCTTCTTCATCTTTCTTTTTCCCTGCTGTTATTCTGGCGCGGCTCTCCGCGTACTACTCACATATATATTTTAGGGTTCACTTTTAGATAAACGTATCCTATATATATAATTAGTCTAACCAAATTTTATTCTAATCTCTGAATTCTTTTCTTATTAAAACTGAACAGTTATAAAAAATCCATTATTATTATTATTATTATTACTACTACCTAAAATTCTCGTATATTACAAAAGGACACTTGTACAACCATCACTATATGAACAACTACTGACACATGAGTGAACTCCATTAGTTGTTCAACTGATCGAGTCATGTTCAGTGAACTTATTCCTAATAAGCACCTACATACTAGCTATAGTGTCACCACACAAATGCCTATGAGAACAGACATCCTTCATAGCGAAGCAAGCATAGTATGTACCGATCTTTGCGGATTAATTAACTACCAATTAATTATCCTACGACCAGGAACTATTTAAGTTTAGAGTTATCATCTTTAAGGTCTCATTATAATGATCTCATCATAATCCATTAAAGCTTTACTCTAAACTATGGATCATCTAATTTAAACACTTTAAATAGATAAAGCCTGTTATAAAACATATTACCATTTTATTAAATTAAACAAACTTGAATCAGATTGAACAAAGTATCTCCTAACTCATCATCCATGATTGGATTTAGGACACACGTCTTTCAATGAGTGCCTTTGATTTCTTGCACTCAGAAGCAAAGTGACCCATACCATTACACTTGTAGCATCTAACCTTTGACTTGTCAAATTTGCTACCTTTGCTGTCCTTTTTTATATACTTGTTTTTGTCTGCATTGAAGGTCCTTTTCTGAAAGTTGCCTTGTCTTCTTGCCTTCCTGAACTTCATCTTTTTGAAGCCTCTGACAATCATCGCAACCATCTCTTCCATGTCTGAGTCAGAAGATTCATCATCAGTATTAGCATCAGGATTGCCATTAGTATCTGATGATGAGTCATCAGGATCTGACTCAACTACTCTTGTTTTCTTTCTAGAGACCTCCACAGCTTTTCCTTTTGATTTAGCCTCTACTTTCAAAGCAATAGATTTTGCCTTGCTGCCTTTCTTATTCTTTCTCTGTTGAACTTCAAGATCATGAGTTCTTAGCATTCCATAGACTTCATCAAGAGACACAGTGTTGAGATCATACTGATGTCTAATGATCGAGGTCTGAGTATCCCATTCTTCTGGTAAAGCTCTTAGAAACTTGGTGTTAGAATCTTCAGTTTCATATTCCTTGTCAACTAAAGATAAACTGTTCAGGAGTGTCAAAAATCTATCATATAAATCAGTCAGGCTCTCATCAGGTCTAGCATCGAATTGTTCATATTATTGAATCAAAAGAGCCCTTCTGTTCTTCTTGACGGATGCAGATCCCTGGCACTGAGTTTCCAAAGTATCCCAAATTTCTTTTGCAGACTTGCATGCAATCACTCTGTTGGACATGACAGCATCAAGACTACTGTGCAGGATGTTCTTTATCTTTGGATCCCTGAGAACATGAGCTTTTTCTTCTGGAGTCCAATCACTCTTGGCCTTGACCACAGAGTGTTCAGGTACAGTTTCTGTTCGTTCTATGATCCTTGTAGGAATATATGTTCCATCACGAATCCTGTCCAAATAATCAGGATCCATAGCCTCCAGGTACATTAGTATCTTTACCCTCCATGTTGGATATTCTGATTTCTTCAGGATGGGAATTTTCATGCTTTCATACTTGGTTGTCGACATCTTAGATCGTATCTGATTCAAATTCAAATCAGTTTGCTCTGATACCAATTGTTGCCCAGTAATTAACAATTGTAGAAGGGGGGTTGAATACAATTGTATAAGATTCTCAACTTATTAAAGTATATATCACAAATATGAAAGAATAGTAACAGCTTTATTAAATCTGATATAAAACTGTTACAAAACTCTCTCAAGAAATTCTATGTTCTTGAGAGCTGCTAGGTTACAAAAATACTCGTGTATGTTCTCTTTGGTTCTCTCACAATAAACCAAAACCTAAAACTGTGTTTATATACTACACAGCTTCTCTATCAATGATAAGTTCTAATCAATTACAAAGATTGAAACCTATCCTAAATTGATAGCTGCATTCCTATTAACTAGGAACCGACAGAATAATCTTTCCATCTTTAACTAGACTCCAAATATAACTCGAAGTAGGAATCCTGATCAGCTTCCAGTCCTGATGATCAACCCCGATCCCAGTCCTGATATACATCCTGATGATAATCCTGATACTGACGCTTGATCAAGAGAATAATTGTTGAACCCTCTTATCAGTATGATAATTATTGAACCCTCTTATCAGTGTGATAAAGAGTAACAACATTACCATCCTTTGTTGTGAACTTCCGGAATAGATTTGATGCATCTTCAGGATTGTCAATGAGCACATCTTCATTACCTTCAGGAATTGTAGAAAGTGTTTGTCCATGATCAGGTGTCAGGATTTGATCATTCATCAGGATTTGATCACCTGTCAGAATTTGTTCTTCCGTCAGGACTTGAGATTGCACCAATGTCCTTACTATCCTTATTCCAGAATCAGAAACATGAGTTGACTGCGTTGTTTGACTTTGAGAAGTTTGAATTATAGACTTCATAACAGCAGCATCAGAGGTTTCTCCTTGTAGAACTTTGTCACCACCATCATTTCCAGTATCATCATCATTATTTCTTAATACTAGATCAGGTGTACATTTTGTCTGACTTACCTTCGCCCCCTTTTTGACATCAGTATTTGACAATATATTCAAAATTAAGGCAAGAGAGGTTTGAATGTCAGTTACCTTAGAATCAAGAGAATCAATTCTGTTGTTGATTAAGGACTGGTCAGCAATGATTGAATTAACCTTGGATTCCACTATTCTTAGTTGAAGAGCAGTAGGCACCTTGGTAAAATTATTAGATATATCAGTCCTAACCTTATCTGTTGTAGCTTTGACAAAATCAATCTCATTCTTGAGGCTTTTGGATAACAGAGTAGTAGCCTTCAAATGATTCTTCAAGTCTTGATTCTCAATTAATTTCACTGCATCATAGGCATGATCTAGAGCATAAGGATAGCTCACAGAATCAGCAGATTTGTACCATGAATTTGTCCATTCATGTTGTCTAATTGCCTCAGCAGGATTTCCAAAAGGAACAGAAAAATCTTGTCTTAAGTCTTTTCCAGTAGTAGCCTTGCCAGTCATGAAGGTGCTTGATGAACCAAAGTTGGTTCCAAGACTAGATTTAATAACTTTGGCAAGCTGTTCCTTCTCTTCAATATTATCATCATTACTATCATCACTATCTTCAGCATCAGAATGAAAAGTAACATCAGGATCAGGAATAGCTATACCTTTTAAGCTTATCCTGAGATGTTGTGATAGGATCCATCATTGGTCTTGAGCTAAGTGGCTGTATCAGGATTGGCTCATCATCAGGAGCACCACTAGCGTCAGGAGTAACACTGTCAGGATTTGATTGGCTTGCATCAGTATTTGCTACCAATGGTTCTTGTGTAGCTTGAGGTTCAGAAGCTGCTTCAACACTTTGAGTTAAAGGTTCTTAACAGATTCCAATATTGATTTTCAGGCTATGCAACATAAAATGGCGTCCTTATGGAGACCAGGGAGAGGGATGTATGTCAAAGATCTGGGCAGCAACAGATATATCTTCCAATTCTATCATGAGTTGGATATTAACCGAGTAATGGAGGGCAGTCCATGGACGTTTGGTAGGTTTCAACTCGTATTTGAACGTCTAAAGGAGGGAGATAATCCTAGAGAAATGGAAATCAATAAAATGGATATTTGGGTTCAATTGCATGGTATGAGCGCAGGTTTCATGTCTCAACGGGTAGTGACGGATATTGGGAATTACATCGGTGTCTTTGTGGAGTCTGATGCGAATAATTTCATTGGGGCATGGCGAGAATATCTTCGTGTTAGAGTCACATTAACTTTGAACAAACCGCTAAAACGGAGGATGAGGCTGAAGAAAAATGACTCAAACTGGTGCTGGGTGAATTTTAAGTTTGAAGGCATCCCAACTTTTTGCTTCATATGCGGATTAATTGGCCATAGCGAGAAATATTGTGAGAAATTATTTGATATCCCAGCTGATCAGATCACTAAGCCCTATGGTGTTTGGATGAGAGCAGAGCCAAAACGTAAAACCCATTCTATGGGAGCTCGGTGGTTGAGGCAGGGTGGTGGTTCGCCGGCAAAACCGATGAGCGCAGAGGAACAAGTGGATAAGGCAATAGCTATAGTTCAGCCCGTAGTTGGAGGGGGAAATCCCGGAAAAGCAGGAATTGATGAAAATGAGCAACAGCAATCACAACGTGTGGATAAAAGCGTGGTTATAGGAGCTGATAAAGGAAATCTAAATATGTTAGTTGGGCGGGAGACTGTGGTGGATAATGAGATGGACTTAGAAAACGTTGGGCTTAATATAACAGACCTAAAAAGGCGGAGACTTAATGAGCCCATATTACATGAAGAGGATACACATGAACATGAAGACTTTACTGATGATATGTTGGAAAACCAAACCCATGCAACCTCGGGTTCAAAAAACTTGCACATGGCGGGTTCTGCGGCGCAGACCCGCCCGACATTATGACAACCTTAAGTTGGAACTGCCGAGGGGTGGGGCTCCCTTGGAATTTTCAGTTCCTATACGATGTTATACATCAAGAAAAGCCTGAGTTCGTGTTTTTGTGTGAGACAATTGGTAAAAAAGATAAGCTAGAATGGGTCCGAAGTAAACTTGGTTTCGAGGGTCTGGTGGTGGTAGAACCGCAAGGAAGAAGTGGAGGATTAGCTATGTTATGGAAAGATTCAAGTGAAGCAAAGCTGCTTAGTTATTCTAATAACCACATCGATGTGGAGATCAGTATGAGTGGGAAGGAACCATGGAGACTGACGGGTTTATATGGTGAACCGAATAGAACGCAGCGTAAGAAAACGTGGGATCTGATCAGACATTTGGCTCGTGACTCAGCATTACCATGGTGTGTAATAGGGGACTTAAATAATGTTGTGGCTCAGGAAGATAAGCATGGTGGTGCTCCATACCCAGGGTGGCTTATAGAGGGTTTTAACGAGGTATTAGCGGAGACCGGATTACAGGATATGGAGCTAGTAGGACATCAGTTTACTTGGGAGAGAGGAAGGGGTACGACGGAGTGGACGGAGGTAAGGCTCGACAGAGCTCTTTCTTCAAACCTGTGGCTCGATCTATTCCCAAGTGCAAAAGTGTATAATCTTGAAGGTTCAACTTCTGATCACAGCCCATTATTGTTGGTTCCCCAGCAAGTGTTTCGCAGTAACGCTCAAACGCGCTTCCGCTTCGAGAATGCCTGGCTTACAGAGCCGATGTGTGCCCAACTAACGAAGGATATCTGGGAAAATAGTACAGGGCTGGATATTCAGCAGAAAATACAGACCTGTGGGGAAAAATTAATGACTTGGGGCAAGGAGTTGACAGGCCACTTTGGGAGACGCATAAAAGAATGCAAGTTCAAGCTCAAACAACTTCGTAATAAAAGAGATATGCGGAGTCAGGAGGAATACAATGATGAACGGAGGAAGCTAAATTTAATCTTCAGCCAACGAGAAATTTTTTGGCGGCAAAGATCTAAACAGCTATGGCTGCACTCTGGAGACCAAAATAGTCGATATTTTCACGCCTCTGCAAGTACAAGGCGCAGAAATAATCAAATTCACCGACTACAAGGAGATAATGGCCAATGGGTTGAGTGGGATAATGGTATGTCAGAGCTTATTTCTGGTTATTTCACAGAATTATTTACGGCATCTCAGAATCAGTGGGAGGAGGTGATCGAGTGTATCCCGCAACGAATTTCCTCTGAGCAGAACAATGAGTTGCTACTTCCTATCACAACCGAGGAGGTAAAAGCAGCCTTATTTCAGATGCATCCGGATAAATCTCCCGGTCCAGATGGTATGACTCCAGCATTTTTCCAAAAGCATTGGATGATTGTTGGTGAAGATGTAGTAAAGCTGGTGCAGAAATTTTTTGAAGATGGAAACATAGAGAATGGTTTAAATGACACAAATGTGGTTTTAATTCCTAAGAAGAGATGTCCAACTAAAATGACTGAGCTCCGGCCAATTTCATTATGCAATGTGTTGGTTAAGATTATTACAAAAGTCATAGCAAATCGGATGAAAGGAATGTTAGACTCTGTTATATCAGTCAATCAAAGTGCTTTTCTTCCGGGAAGACTAATCTCAGATAATGTGATGATATCTTACGAGATTATCCACTTTTTGAAAAGGAAAACTCGAGGAAAGGAAGGTTACATGGCCCTTAAACTTGATATGAGTAAAGCGTACGATAGAATTGAATGGGGCTACCTTCGGGCTATGCTTATTAAGCTGGGGTTTAATGAATGGTGGGTGCATTTGGTTATGCAGAGTGTGTCGACAGTGTCTTACCAAATCACTCATAATCGGAATGTCGTTGGTCCTATTACTCCAAGTAGGGGTCTCCGCCAAGGTGACCCGATCTCTCCATATTTGTTCATCATCTGTGCTGAGGGTCTTTCAGCGTTAATGAAGAAATATGAATCAAGAAATTGGATTCATGGTATCAAGGTGTGTAGAAATGCTCCTAGTATAAATCACATGCTGTTTGCAGACGATAGTTACTTATACTGTCGTGCTAATGAGGAGGAAGGGGCGAAAATCTCAGCTTTGTTACAGACGTATGAAGCAGCCTCGGGTCAAAAGGTTAATCTACAGAAGTCCTCGCTTTTCTTTAGCTCAAATGTTAGTGAGACTCGTAGGGCGGAGCTGTGTAATACCTTAACCATGGTGCCAGCAAATGTAGGAAGTACATATCTGGGATTGCCCAATATGTTGGGTCGAAACAAATCAGCAACCCTCGGTTTTCTAAAAGACAAGGTCCGTCAGAAGGTGAAAACATGGGATGGGAAATGGATTTCACAGGCGGGGAGGGAAGTTCTTGTAAAAACCGTGGTGCAGGCTCTTCCAACATATGCTATGAGTGTCTTTTTAATCCCTATGAACATTATTAAAGATCTGGAGGGAATGATTACCAAGTACTGGTGGGGTGAGAACTCATCCGGCGCAAAAAAGATACACTGGTTGAGTTGGAATAATCTTAGTAAACATAAATCAGTTGGGGGATTGGGCTTTAGAGATTTCAGAGATTTTAACTTAGCCATGTTAGGGAAGCAAGCTTGGCGTATTCTTACTAACCCTGATAGCCTGGTGAGTCAGCTATATAAAGCCCGCTATTTTCCAAACACAAATTTCCTAGAAGCTAGTCTGGGGAACAGCCCTAGTTTTATCTGGAGAAGTATTTGGGAAGCCAGAGCGGTGATCACGGCAGGGGCTCGATGGAAGGTAGGTACTGGTAACAAGATAAGTATTGTGGGTCAACCTTGGCTGATGAATGACCAACATCCATATATTACCTCTGAGTTGCCGGGTTTAGAACATCATACAGTGTCTTCCTTAATGATGATTGGGTCGAAGGAGTGGGATGTAGATATTTTGCATGATTTATTCAATGCTAGAGACCAGAATTGCATTTTATCTATTCCACTTAGCAATACAGATGAGGAAGATTGTTGGTACTGGAGCAAGGAGAACACAGGTCAATATTCGGTTAAAAGTGCATATCGACTCCTTCAGGCTCAGAAGAATCGGTGGCGAACGGATAACTCGTCGAGTTTTTGGAGTGCTATCTGGAAGGTGAAAGCTCCACCGAAGGTTTTGAATACAATCTGGCGTGCAATGTCCCAATGTCTTCCAACTATGACAGTCCTTTGGGGTAAATTTGTCCCTGTTGAACCTTTATGCCCAGTTTGTAAAAGTGAGGAGGAAACAATCTTGCATGCTTTAGTTGACTGTGCAGGTTCTAGGCGGTGTTGGAGAAAGGAGTTCCCAGATATTAATGTGCCTGTGTCTCATGATTTTGCTCAGTGGCTGCAGAATTTGTTTCAGCTTGCAGGAAGTCGGAGACATGCAGAAATCGTTACTCTATGCTGGGCCATTTGGAAGGCTCGCAATGACCTTGTATGGAACCAGAAGCAACCAAAAGTTCAAGGGATGCTCGTTTCAGCAAAAAGTTACCTTACACAATGGAAGAATGCCCAGTTCTGGTCAACAAAAACTCTATTTCAGTCGCTAGTAGCAGGAGATGGAGTGGATAAATGGGTGAAGCCACAGATCGATGTAGTTAAGGTAAATGTTGACGCTGCAACCTTTGCTGCGGAAAACGCTTATGGTATGGGTATGGTGGCTCGTGATCATACGGGTGATTGTATTCAAGCGAAAACAGTTTGCAAGCCTGGTAACATTGCTGCAGAACTAGCGGAGGCCCTAGCTATTAAAGAAGCACTCAGCTGGATAAAAGGAGTGGCTTGGTCCCATGTTCAGTTGGAATCAGACTGCCTAGTGGCAGTTCAAGCAATTCGAAGCAGTGTAACTATGGCATCTCCGTTTGGGCAGGTGGTGGACGGATGTCGGACGCTCCTAAAGGAGCTAAACAATACTACTTTGTTCTTTGTCAAGCGATCTGCAAATTTGACTGCTCATCAGTTAGCACGAGAGTCTTATTTTAGCCCAGATTGTATTTTTAGTAAGATGGAGCTCCCCAGTGGAGTTATGAATGTAATGATGTCTGAGTTTTCAAGTTAATAAAATCTGCTTGTTTGTCAAAAAAAAAAAAAAAAAAAAGGTTCTTGTGTACTTCCCTCAGTGACAGTGTCCTCGACCAATCTTGTAACTTCATCTGCACCAGAAACCCCTTGAGCATTGTCAGGAAATTTCTCAGAAACTGTAGCTTGAAAGCATGTTGATGAGTGCACTAGGAGTACCGTCACCTGAGATAGTTACAGGTACATGCTTAAAGGATAATTGGTAAACTGTGGCATCAATCTGCAGATTAACAACAGAGTTTACTAGAAGTATTTGTCAAAACATAGTTCAAGAAAATTTAAAACCAACAGATATAAGCTTGCAGAATCTTGTCCAGAAGTAGCTGAAGCGTGTGTCTTTCTCTAGCCTGGATAAAGAAGTTCTAAGTCTGAATTTCAATTACAATATAATCAAGAGATTGTAGCTTTTAATTGTTAAACTTCTTAAGATATCTTCTTGTAGAGTTACTATTATGGAATTATACTATGGTATCATCGTATATTTGGTGTTGATGACTGACTCATTTTCTTCTAACTATATGTACTACAAAGAAGTAACTAGGAGTGAAGTGAACACTCAAATACTTACAAGAAGTAAATCAAGCATTTGGACAAAGATATTTGTGGTTATGAATCCTGGATGAAGCGAATTTGCCGTTATATTAACTCCCTCTTCCTGGTACATGCAATAGCAAAGAGATAAACAAAAAAACCACTGTTATATTTCACATTTTAACAGTGATGTATAAGACAGTATAGTCAACTAATTTACAGGTTCGTTACAAAAAAGAGAGTTCTTAATATGAAATTTTTAATTTTAATACTACTATAACACAGTTAATTTAGTAAATCTTTTCGACTCAGAGAATCCAGATTGCTAAGCAACGATCGAGGGATATTGATGTGGGAGAAAGTTAACCTTGAAGCGCCGTGCAAGCTCACTAGTGTGCAATATGTTACAAAGCTTAGATAGTCCATATGCTGACCTTCCCAAAGCAGAGCTGCTGTAGCTGAAATAATGATAGGAAACCAGTGAAATACTTTAGTATTGTTGCGACATCCTTTAGTTATGTCTGGCTTTTGGAGCAATTCTTCTCTGATTTTTTCTCCAGTGATAACATTTCTGACTCCCATAACTACATGAACATGGCGCAGAGCAAGGACGCGTGTAGTCTCTTTTCCAATGCCATTTGTTGCTCCTGTAATTAGGAAGAATATGAGTTCCCTAGTAGTTATTTGTGATTTATGCAAAACTATAGCTTTAGTAAAACATGCATACATCGATATCAAAATTGCATTTGATTTTAGCAGGAATATTTCTAGTACTCAAAGTTAAATGTGATTAAGTTTGGTTGGCACAATATAGATTGGCAAAAAAAACCAAGACGGCGAGAGAAGGACCTGTGACAATGGCAGTAAGCGCGGTCCCATCAATTCCTTTAGTAAAGCTAAAGACCTGATGGCGTAAGGACCTGTGACCTAGGGCAAAGCTAGCCAAGAAACTATCCTGAAACAATCAAATTAGGAATGTAGATGAATTTGATTAGTTATTTTGGTCTCAGAAATTTAACACGAATATGTTTAGACTTAACAATTATGTTCAAAGTTTTTCATTCATGTAAAAGAAAGATAATGAATTCAAGGACTTGCTGAAACTATTATAAGAAACAGGTGCACACGAGAGGTAATAGCAGTAGAACTAATTAACTCAAGTCAGCCTTTTATCTTAAAACAACTATGTCATAAAAAATACCTGCATCTTTCCGGTGAGGAGGACTGGATATAAGGAATCGTACATTCCAAAGTAGAGACCACGATAAACAATGATTCCAACACATGAAATATTGAAACCATTAACTAAACCATTAAACTGTCTTCATCCCCCCTTCTTTGCTGCCTTAGCGTCATTTTCTAATCGAGTTCTAGCATAGTCCAATGAATACACAAATAAAAGGGAGGAAGCACCAGCAGCACCTCCTGATCCCAGGTTGCCAGCAAACTATTTCCAGTAACCATCTCTCCCTTTATTGAAGTTAAAAAGCCTCTTGAAGTAATCTTTAAAAGCAAAGTTCAAGGCCTGTTG
The DNA here is from genome assembly GCA_030848705.1 of Heracleum sosnowskyi. NCBI lineage: Eukaryota > Viridiplantae > Streptophyta > Magnoliopsida > Apiales > Apiaceae > Heracleum > Heracleum sosnowskyi. The sequence continues at coordinate 113,603,911 of CM061240.1, read as the reverse complement.
AAAGTATGTAGATTCATTAGGACATAAAAGTAAAAAGAGGATTGTCCTACTAAAATTTAGTATATAGACTAGCCTGAGTCGAAACAATCACCAATACCCTTGTATGGTTCAGATAGCCTTCCACTCTTGATCATCTCATCCTGATTCTGAATCAATAGCTGCAGCAGTCTTGGACACAGCTGCAGAGACTCCACCCATGAGAAAATCAATAGCAAACCTAGCAAAGCCTTTCTCGGATGGTGCTTGAACAAAAACAGGGGATAAATTCGATGAAACAATGGGTAAATCATTTGTTGCGCGACAGGGCTTCACCATTGAATACTGAAAAGCAGCATTGCAGTACTTTCCAGACATGAATTGCCTCTGGTACAAAGATGGACCAAAAGAAGCATCTAAACTGAAACAGAACTTGCAACTTGCATTTTAAAACTACATTGCAACAGTATTCCTGCTAGTTAAAAAAGATACAAAAACATTTTTCAGACCAATGAAATCGATTAATTTTTGGCTAACATCCTATTTTTATACAACAATATACATAGACTACAAACTAAGATCAAAAAATTTACTAACCAAAATACAATAAGAAATAAATATTATACACTATATACAATAAAAAATTAATAAATAATCAAAAAAAAAACCATTGCTGAGCTGCGGAAATTTGAGTGCATCCGTTTCACAGTGGAGCTCTTACGCCATCTGATGGATGTTGCAACGCGGTCAAAGGAGTGTATGCAATGGCTAAAACCTCAGAAGATAGGAAAGTACTGTGCAATTGAACTTCAAATAGAAAAAGAACCAAATAGAAAGAGCACAATACCTAAGAATCGAAGCCCTAAAACTAAATTTGAATTGAAGCCCTGAAACCAAAAAGAAGGAGCCCTGATTTTGTACTCGAACTAAGGCCCTAATTTTGAACCATTAAATTGACAAAACCCTAAATCGAAGAAGCATTCAAATTGGGTCAAAATTAAAGAAAGCTCAAAATAGAAGTAGTGTTTATGTATATGTATATTATGTATGCATAGAGAGAGAGAGGGGGGGGGGGGGGGGATAACTGAGAGAGAAGCAACGGGGGAAGAGATAGTGAACAAATATTGAAGTTTTGATGCAAGGGCGGCATATTGTTTTGCGAAAAATTGGGTTGAGCGGTATTTATGCCGCTCACACTATTTTTCGTTTGTTTCCGTGCAAGACTGGGTGTACTACATTATTTTAATTTATTTATAATAATTATTTTTAAAAAATATTTATTTTGTAATAAATTATTTTAATTTATTTGTAATAATCATTTAAAAAAATTATTCAGTGAATCCAACACGTCCACGCCCTCCGTTACCCGAATCAGTATTAATACTACATTTTTGCTATAAAGTCGGACATCCCGGCCTTTTTATTTTTTGATTATTTTTTCCCAAGACTATAATGAGTATTTACTAACATCCGTACGGTTGGATCGTCAAAGAAATCATTTAAAAAAATAATTCAGTAAATCTAAAACGGAGCCCGTTACCCGTATCAAGATTAATACTACATTTTTATTATAATGTCGTACAAACCGACCTTATCATTTTTTGATTATTTTTTCCCAATACTATAATGAGTATTTATTAACATCTGTACGGTTGGATCGTCAAAGAAATCATTTAAAAAAATTATTCCGTGAATCCAGCACGCGCTCCGTTACCCGAATCAGTATTAATACTACATTTTTGCTATAAAGTCGGACATCCCGGCCTTTACATTTTTTGATTATTTTTTCCCAAGACTATAATGAGTATTCATTAACATCCGTACGGTTGGATCGTCAAAGAAATCATTTAAAAAAAAGTATTCAATGAATCCAACACGCCCTCGGTTACCCGAATTAGTATTAATACTACATTTTTTCTACAAAGTCGGACATCCCGGCCTTTTTATTTTTTGATTATTTTTTCCCAAGACTATAATGAGTATTTACTAACATCCGTACGGTTGGATCGTCAAAGAAATCATTTAAAAAAATTATTCAGTAAATCTGAAACGGAGCCCGTTACCCGAATCAAGATTAATACTACATTTTTATTATAACTAGCTTAAAACCCGTGCGATGCACGGATTGTTAATTGTTATTTTATTATTATTTTTTTAATTGTATTTGTTAAAAAATTAAGTAGGCATGTTAAAATAGCTAAACACTTTTAATTAATTAAAAACATTAAAATGGATTTTAAAATAAATAAGTAAGTGTTTGCTCGTTATATTTTTGGAAAAAAAGGGGTTTTAGTATGGAAACATAAAAAATGTAACATATATTTAGTTTAAAATGGTAAATGCCCGTGATATTTTTGGAAAATGAGGTTTTAAAATTTAATAATTTAAATTATTTAAATATGTTTTAAAATAAATAAGTAAAGGGTTTGTCCGTGATATTTTTAGAAAAAGAATGAATTTTAGTGATAAAAATAGAAAAAGTAAATTGAAAAATGCAATTTCCAGTGATATATTTAGAAAATGAGGGATTTTGTTAGAAAAAACCTATAATGTATTTTAGCTGAAAAGGTAATTGGTTATAAATAGGTATTTGATTATTTATATTTTAATATTTTTAGTAATTGCATTTGTTAAGAATAAATAAGTAGACATGCTAAAATATGTAAACTTTTAAAAAAATAATTATAATATTAGGTTTAAAAATAAATAACTAAAGGTTTGTCCGTGATATTTTTGGAAAATGAAAGGTTTTAGTAAGGAAAAATAGAAAAACTAACATATTTTAGTTAAAAAAGATAATTGCCCGTGAAATATTTGAAAAAGTAGGGGAATTTATTAGAAAAAATAAAAAAAATAATGTATTTTAGGTGAAGAGGGTAATTGGTTATAAATAGGTAATATTATTATTTAATAATATATTTATATAAATAAGTAATGTTAATTAAATAAAAACACGAATTTAAGAAAGGGCAATTAAGTAAAATCACAACGTACCATACCAACCGACCAAACTTTTAATGTTTCGTCTATTATATAATACTAGCTTATAGCCCGTGCGATGCACGGTTACTTAAATTTTATTTATAATTATTCTGTTTATAATTATATTTTTATTATCCATGCAACACACGATTGTTTTTTTAAATATTTATAATTATATTTATTTATGAATATTTTAATATTTAAAAGTTATTAGTTTACATGATTAAATTATTGTTAAAAAAGATTTAGCCAAAAAAATTATAGTTAAAAATTTGATATTTATTATATTTTACACGCTAAACTATTCTAAAACTAAAAAGAGAATAAAGTGACGAAATTTAATGTTGAGAATTCTATTCGATTTAGGAAATCTACTTATATGTAGTTTAGATTATTAGAATACCCTTTATTAACCAAATACAGTTTTTAATGTTAAATCTAACGGTTTTCACCTATCTATTTAACATTAAACGATTTTGATTATTTTGGTATTAAATGAGTTTCCTTATTTAATTACAACTATTTTTTTGTTTTGACTTTTTAGAAAATCCAATGCTAATTGATATGGTCAGAAAAGTAATTATAGAAATATAATTGACAAGTCAATGGAAAAGCCGATATTTAAGGCCCGACACCCTAATTATTCATTAATTTCGTAATTAATGAATAGGGAAAATATACAGCTCATAAAAAGAGTCCAAAATATGGTAAATTCATCAAAGAAGGATCCAGAATCCCAATTAAAGGCAATTAATGAGTCATAGCCTTTATCAACAAGGAAACGAATTCTCCAGCAAGAAATACAATGTTTATCCAATATCAAAAAGGAGACTTATTCGCTAAGACTCCTAAACATACCATAAATACTAGGCTCCAGACGCCTATATAAGGACCCTGATCCTACAATCAGAACTACGTTTTGGGCACAGCTCCATACGTCACAACGCCTCGAAGGCGCAACAAGCCACAAAGGCACCCCTAGAACTACGTTTTAGACTTCATCCTCGAATAAGGACATACAAGTCACTACGTCCTTGGTGTGCCCCTACCGCCATAGCCCCGAGGGCAACACCAAGAACTACGTCTTTGGCTTGATTCTCAATAACAATTTGAGATACGTAGGCATCTTGTGAGGACCGATTTAGTCCGGATACACGAGTGCAGCCATAAAAGCTCGAAGCTCATTAAACCCTCGCATTAAATTCGTAAGCTCATATTTTATTCCACAACACTAATATAATATCTTTTAACTTATATCATTTTTAGACAATGACTTCTTTTTATATGATATAATCTTGATCATCTATTTTTAAAAGTATTGGATCTAACGGTTGAGAATGTTTTGGCGGTATTTAGAAACAAACTACCATGATAACATCATTAATTTTTCTTAATATTTATAATTTTTTTAAATATTTATTGCTAAAATATAATGTACTCTTTTTTGTAATATGTTAAAGATGCGGGAACTTTGAACTTTTGAGAAAATAAATTATCAATTAAAATATAATTTTTTTTGTAATAGTTATTCTTTTAAAGTAGTACACCGTGACCATCAAAATTCTGTATAAAATTCATTTTTAATAGTATATCCTATAAATATCTATATTATTATATTAAAGACTAAATAATGAAAGCTTCCTTATAAGTTTGGTCGCTTTGTTTGATCACTCAATCCATAATTGTTGGATGTTTCAAATTAAATTGTTGAAAAACGTTAGATATAACAGTAAAATTATCATGTAGAATGATCTAAATTTTGAATCTACCAACAACATATTAAAATTTATAGGTTTGTTTTTTAAAATAAAGAATTTTTTCATTTTTTTTCTTGCAAACATAGGTTATTTGATAATATTTTTTGTAAAGTACGATTTTTCAGAAAAGTACTATACTAATTGATTAAGAAACTTTTAAAGTTTCGAATTTAATAATTTACAATGTATATATGTTAAAAAAGTTTGGCCTCTCTAGCTGAGTCTAAAATTTCAAAATACGATTTTTTTTAAATATGAATATAGTCCCGCTAACAATGAAATTAGGTATCTATGAGTTCTTATAAAACAAAATCACCATTTACGTATAATTTATTATTTAATAATAAATAATATTTGATTAGTTATGATCTAAAACTTAATAAAATAGGATTAAAAATATGCACAATTTTATCCTCGTATTATTATATTCTTTGTTGATTTGAATTTTTCTTAGATTGATTTTAATTTTTGAACATAGATTTCTAAATTTAAAATAGTTAGAAAAAAGTAATTAAATTGGTATTAAAATAATGATGACAGAATAATTATTATTAGAATTTAAATATTCACTTTACTAATTTGGGCTTTATCTTGTGTTTTAAAAATCAGATTTTGACGTTTTTATACCCCACATGAAGATAACTAAATTATATTTAATTAAAAGATGGTTTAACAATTTTTATCTAACTGGAATTATCCATGGAATAGAAAAGAAAGTCACAAATTTTTTACATGAAGAATTCTATTCAATATAGAAAACTTATTTATATTTGATATATTTGGTTTAAATTATCAAAATACACCTTTTAGAATTTAAATATAATCCTATTATTAATAAAATGTACTTTTTAAATATTTGATCTAACGATTTTCATTTATCTAGTTAAGATCTAATGGTCCTTATTAATTTGGTTATCTACGACCAAAATTTTGGATAAAATCCCTATTATGATTATTATATATAAGGATTTAATATAATAAGGATATCAAGTATATAATGATATAAGTATCTTATTAACTGCTTTTACTTTTAATGTTTCGGTTTTATTTATAGTGTATATAAAATTTTAAAATACATTATTACTTAAAAATTATTAAACAGAATAAAAATTATGTTATGATTATATAAAATTTTATTCTCATATTATTATATTTTTTATCGATTTGAATTTGTTCTTAATTAATTTTGATACTTTTTTGAAAGAAACATAAAATTTCTCTATATTTAAAAGAATTAGTGAAAAAATAAATAAATTGGTGCTACAATAATAAAAAAAATTTTATTAAAATTTAGATACAAACTTTACTATTTGAGTTATATCCTGAGTTTTAGAAATTGAATTTTGACGATTTTACAACCTATGTGAAACTAACGAAATTATCTTTAATTTAATGATGGTTTAATAATTATTATCTAACTTGACCAGTTGACCTACTCATAAAATAAACTGAAAAGAAAAGATGTTTAAGAAGTTTTACATAAATAATTCAATTCAATATAGAAAATCAATTCATAATTGGTTTAAATTATCAAAGCACACTTCTTAGTATTTAAATATAATCCTACCTTTAATCAAATATACATTTTAATAATTATATTCAAAATTATCATTTATGAATATGAAACCCTCAATATTTTAATAATATTTTGATATTATCCTTTTATGTTTGTTATATGTAAAATAATATAATTATAATTTGGATTAATCAAATTGTTATGTTCCTTTAGAAAAAAAAGTGTTTAAATTTATTCATTGTAATCGATATGAATTGTTATCTTGATATTTGGTTTAATAATTATTATCTAACTGGAACTATACATAAATTCAAGAGAAAATATATTTAAGAATTTCTACATAGAAAAATTTTAAATTATCAAAATACACTTTTTAGTATTTAAATATAATTCTATTATTAATCAGATACACTTTTTAATATTAGATCTAACAATTCTCATCGATCTATTTAAGATCTAACTATAATTATTAATTTGGTCGTAATCGTACACGGACGATCGATTTTAATTTTTTCTTAAATTGGTTTTAATATTTTATTGAAATAAACATAGAATTTATAAATTTAAAAGAATTAGGAAAAAAAATTAAATTGGTGCTAAAATAATAAAAATATATTTATTAAAATTTAGATAATAACTTTATTGTTTGAGCTCTATCTTGAGTTTTAGACAACAGATTTTAACGATTTTACAGTCCACGCGAAGATTACAAAATTATCTTTAATTTAATGATGGTTTAATAATTATTATCTAACTGGAACTATCCATAAACTGAACAGAAAAGATAATTACGAATTTTTACATAAAGATTTCTATTCAATATAGAAAACCTATTTATAATTGGTTTAAATTATCAAAATACATCTTTTAGTATTTAAATACTATCCTATTAATAATCAAATACAATTTTTAATATTATATCTGACGGTCCTCATTGATTTGAAGATTTATAGTTTAATAATCCAACGGATCGTATACTTTTGGTAGTACAGTGACCAACCAAAGTTTTGGATAAGATCCCCCTTACGCTTATTATATATAAGGAGTTAATGTCGTACAAACCGACCTTATCATTTTTTGATTATTTTTTCCCAAGACTATAATGAGTATTTACTAACATCCGTATGGTGGGATCGTCAAAGAAATCAATCAAAAAAATTATTCAGTTAATCTGACACGCGTCCCGTTCTAGGAAGCGGCACAGTTCCAACGTTTCTTAAAAAATGCGGTACAACCGTGACTTTAAATATTTTGATTATTTTTTCCCAACACTAAAATGACTACCAATTAACATCTGTACGGTTGGATCGTTGAATAAATCAATTAAAAATTTATTCGAAGTTAAGGTTCGGGTTTAGGGTTTAGTAGCGGGGCCCACTCGCGAGGCCCACTTTTTTATGTGGGCCCCACCTTTTTAATATTATTTTTAATTAAAAATTAGAAAAATTAGCGGGGCCCACTCGTGGGGCCCAATTATTTCAGTGGGCCCCGCCTTTTTTAATATTATTTTTAATTAAAAATTAATTTTTAATTAAAAATTAGAAAAATTAGAGGGGCCCACTTTTTTCTACGTGGCCCACCTTTTTTAATAATATTTTTAATTAAAAAATAATTTTTAAATAATTTTTAATTAAAAATTAGACAAATTAGTGGGCCCCACTTGTAGGACCCATTTTTTTAATATAATTTTTAATTAAAAATTAATTATTAATTAAATATTTAATAATTTTTAAATAAAAATTAGAAAAATTAATGGAGCCCACTTTTGGAGCCCATTTTTTTAAGTGGACCCCACTTTTTTAAATAAAAATTAATTATTAATTAATTTTTAATTAAAAATGGGAAAAATTAGTGGGGCCCACTCGTGGGGCCCACTTTTTTTTTTGGCCCCACCTTTTCTAATAATATTTTTTAATTAAAAATTAGACAAATTAGTGGGGCCCACTTGTGGGGCCCACTCACGGCATTTAAATAAATTAAAAATTAATTAATTAACTACTATAACACTTTTGTATTGTAATAATACCATTTACTAATGTAACACCATCACTCCCACGTAACACTAGGTTTATTACTAATGTAACCGTAATTGAGCAGTGTTACACATGTCTAAATTTTTCTAGCTATTGTTACAGTTTATATGTAAGGCTTTTTCAAAAATGTTTCAATAGCCCACTTATGACGTAGGGAAGTTATTGGCACAGTTATCTTTGGTATTTCGGCTTTAAGGGCTTCTAAGCTCGACTTAGTGCTGTAATAACTACGATTATGATGTAACAACGCCCGATCCAACTAACGACAATGCACAAGGAGATGGAGATGAACATGATTTTGAGATGAATTACTTCGCTTGATTTTCATTATTTCTTATTCTGCTATATTTTTTTATATATTTTGCTAAATTTGACATTTGATATTTGGGTGTTATTATGCAAAAACTATGCTTTATTTGAATTAAGATTCTTTTACTTTTGATTTAAAATATGAAATTGATGTGTTTAGTTAAGTTAAATATATATGTGTGTAAAGAACGACTTGTCAACTTTTTACTACTAGTCGGTTAAGCACTCACGTTCAATAGACGGTCGAGACAAATGCATTTAATATTGACAACAATCAATACCATTGTGCGGAATAGAAGTAAAATGGTTTGTTTCACAAAGTGGTGGTGAGATATTGGATAATTATGGGATGAAAATCCTTGTTGGCGAGATATAGTTATTGACATATGACAAGTGATGATGTCGGTAGAATATAGGGAGAAAAAAAGCAACTTATTACTTAGATTCGTTTTAGTGTATATAGCTAGAAATAATGATGTATCTAGCAACTTACAGCTTGATATGTGTTTCGTTTGTTGTTTTTCATATTTACCTACTTACATATATATGATTTATCTAAAACAACATATAAATTTTGTTGCGGATATCTTATACTTGACAGCAGTCAGTAGTTTTGACCCAATAGTTCTTCTGATACGTGATTTGAACCTGGTTGCCAGCTTTACCATATGTGTAGTTTATTTTTCAGACTAGACCTAGGGAACAGGCATGCGAAGTGAGGCAAACCTGTGCAAGGGCTTGCTATTTTCTGTGTTTAATTTTTAATAAAAATAGAAAATTAGCATTCCCTCTGCCGAAATGGACCATACATCATCCCAATATGTGTCAACACATATTTTGTTAGTTATGAATGTTCAACCCAAGTTTTCTGAGATGCTGCTTAGATCCAAGTGTTGCTGAATCCTAATTGTCTTGATTACCTAGTTTGTCTATTAGAGCAATATCCCTGGCTTCACAGATAAATACATCAAATGGGTATAGTGTCCTTGACAGCCTGTCTTGTGATCAATCAAGGCCAGATTATGCATTGCATATTTGCATATTTTTAATGTGAAAGTGTTCAAATCCTTATATATTATTTTTTATCACAGCATTGAATTCCATTTAAGTCATTTTTCTGGTAAGCGTATTGCAGTCCCTTTATCTAGTTCTGCTTGTGTAGGTGGTCAATATGTCTGGAGTTTGTGTGGCATCTGATATATGGAGTGTTGGATGCACTGTGATTGAGCTTCTCACAGGTTTACCTCCATACTATGATCTTGGGCCCTGGCCAGCTCTTTGGCAGATTGCACAGGTTCTCTCTAGAAAAATGTTACGGTCTTTACTTGTAATGAGCTAATGTGAATTTAGTATTTACTATGAGATTTTGGGGTTTTAACAAAAAGCATAAAATCAGTTTATTCTTCAAGTGGCAGGATAAGTTGGCCCTTTATAGCACATGAGGGAAGCATCGTAGAGATGTCCTACGATTTCGCCTATATTTTGTTTTTCAAGTTTTTGACGTGTAACGCATACATAATCTGTGCAACATCAAGTATCGGCGTGTATTATTTTTCTTTTTTCATGTTTTTTGAAAGAAAAATCTGTAACGCAGTCGGGGAGAGCGTTACAACAGTAATGACTATTTTAAATAGAAAACTTACCTATCACGCAGACTTCACATTTGCATCATGTTTATTTTGTTTTGTTTTCACCTATCACGCATATCTCACATGTGTAAACATGTACATTGTTTAATTATCTGCTGCTGTGATGGTTTATGTTTAAAATTTTTATTCTAGACCAACACTTTTGGCATCTTTCTAGTTACAAATTTAAGGTTTTTAATAATTTATTTTCTTTTCTAGAATGAGTTCACATATACTAATATAAAAACTTAAGTTTTTAAGTTTTATTATGATTTCAATCTCTCTAATTTAAAAACTTATTCTCCGCGGGCTATCAGCACCCTAGCCAACATATACTAATATTTTAATCTCTCGAGTTGTTCAATGGGAAAAAGGTTATAAAGAAGTGATTAAATGATGGATTTTATTTGAGACTATTAATCTATAAAATTCAAAATAGATAGCCTTTCTATAAACAATAAAGAGGTGATTAAATTTTGGTCCATGTACTGCAAAAATTACCAATCTCCATTTCTTCCTAAACCTTTCAGGATACGCCGCTGCCGATACCAGATAGCTTTTCTCCTGTTACAATGGATTTTGTGCGTCAGTGTTTAAAAAAGGTTAGGTAGATAGATTGATTTTATTTTATTTTTTTTGTTATCAGGATGTCACTGTTAAAAATTTATTGGCTATTTTTAGACTTTTATGTGTACCAGTTTTGCATTTAAAACTTGATCGTCGTGGCTTAGATTGAATTTTTAATTAAAACCTTAATGTGTACCAGTTTTGCATTCATGCTAATCAGTATTGGTTGATACAGAGTACACTTTCTTTCTTATATGAATACTTTTTTCAAGTCCTTATGATGGCTTATGTGAAAACTGATGAATACACTGTTGGATCATTCTATCAACGCTTGCAGATTGTAGCTAGTTTGCGTTGTTATAATTGAGTTCATTTCTGATTAATGATTATATAGTGAACAAGGTTTACTTTCTAAAAAAAACTTATGTTTTGCAGAAATAATGAGGAAGGTTGTCCAGAGGATGCTAGGACATCGAATGGAGACGATCAGAACTCTGTTGACCAAGATAAAGTGTTTGGTAATGATAAAATTGGGTCTCCTAATTTTAGTAGCGAAAACATCGTTTCAAGAGAAGTTGATGTAGAAGAAAGCTCTAATCAAGTTGAAAACTACTCATCTAGTGCGACATCGAAAAGCCAAGAGTATAGCCCTCGAAAGGTGAATTTATTTATTCTGTTATCTGCTTTTAAAACATCTGAAGTCAACTAGCATATCGCGACTCAACTGTGTAAAGATAGAAATAATACTAATCATCATGTCAGAACTTTTTTAATTACATTGTTTCACAGGATTTCAGAAATTGATTTAGATATTCTAGTTTAGGCAGATTTGAAATCTATTCTAGTTTAGGCGGATTTGCACATAATCAGATTCTCCTCTTAAAGAAGCAATGAATTCTACATTTGTGATGAAATTGATCATACGCCCATAGGGGAATGTGCATTTGTATTATACCATCACATGTCTTTTATTTGGGCCTACTTGCACTTTTTCTGCAACATTCTTTACACAAGACTGCACTGTATCATTAAAATAATTTCGTCTGTTGAATATATACAAGATTGAATGCTATGCTATAAGTTTTCTGCTTATGCAAAGAACTATTACGCAGTTGCTAATAATAACACTTAAAGTCTCCATCCTCTGGATTTTTTTTCTTATATTGACAACTTATATGACCTTTCCAAATTCGAAACAAGCTTTATCCGGACAATATATTTGCTGAAGCATTTGGTAATTTCTCTGTATTTATAGGGGGTTGAATATAGCAGATTAATTTCATCTCTGAGGCCAGATCAACCAGAAGACGTGCTTGTTTCTGCTTGCCAGAAATTAACAGCTTTCTTTCACCAAAGTCCTTAGCAAAGGCTCCTTACCCTTACCCAGCATGGTTTCGTTCCTCTAGTGGAACTACTGGAGGTTCCCAATAATCGTGTATGTTATTCTATAAGGCTTAGCACTCGCTATAATTTTTGAACCTAGCTATTATTGCACATTGGCAGATTTGATAGTTATCTTTTCCAAACAGGTCATATGCTCGGTGCTTCAAGTTTTAAATGAGATTACCAGGGATAGCACTGAAATTCAGGAACACGCTTGTCTAGCAGGCCTGGTAAGTCGCTCGCAGTATTTCTGCTCTCAGGCTCTACATTTTGATAACATGAGATTCAGTGTTCTGAATTGGCTTCTTCACTCTGTGATCCATAATGAGTTGACAATATGGAATTGCACCATAACTTAAAATTTTAAAATATAGTTAACTCTACAAATGGTGCACACACAATAGAATATGTAGTCAGTTACTGTGGCAACTTTCTGGATAAATAATACAAGCTATAACCTGTGCGGATGAATTTTAGTATTTTTAATTTATTATTTTAGTATTTTTATATGATTTACTATTATCTTTTATCTTATTTTATTAGTATTTATTTGTATTTTGATCTTAAAATTTTTTAATATGTTGTCGACGGAATAATATCTTGAACTTTTGAATGTAGCTTAGAAAAATAGATAATATAAATATTTAATAATAATAATATGTTGTTGACGGGATTCGAATCTTGAACCCGTGGGAGTATTTTAGATACTAAGAAAATAATATTCTTTTAATATTACATCAAACGGATAAATGTCTAACGGTTATTATTTAGAGAACCAAACTACCAACTAACCAAATAGATGGTAGTGGAGCATTTTAGATATCAAAAAAAGAAGAATATTCTTTTAATTTTACATCTAACGGTTCTCATTTATCTATATTTAGATCTAACGGTTATTATTTAGAGGACCAAACTACCAACCAAGATGACCAAACTAACAACCAAATAAAGGGTGGTTTGCTTATAATATTATAATATAGATTTGAACATGGATGAGTAACGAAAGACTGTCTCATTAATATATAGCTTTTTATTTTGACACTCTTTTATAGTTTGTATTTTTTTTATTAAATAACACTATTTCTATTTCATTGCAGATTCCAACAGTCATGGGCTTCGCTGTACCTGACCACCCTCATGAAATTCGTATGGAAGCAGCAAAATTCCTGCATCAGCTTTGTCACTCAAGGTATATGGTTTTTCTCTATTGATCCCTGTGGCATAATTGTATTTACATAAGTAATAAGAATACGAATTGACTCCTGCTTTATACAGCTGCATGACTTTGCATATGTTTGTTGCTTGCCGGGGTATTCCCATTCTTGTGAGCTTTCTTGAGGCCGACTATACAAACCACAGGTTCGTGCTTGATGTGAATGTGAACATTTACACTTTGACATGCCAGATGTTCCTTTTGGATTCACTATTTTATGCAGTTCTAGTAATTACAGAGGATGTAAAATTGTTACTATCTTTCTTTGTTTCTATTCTTGTACTTCAAAATATAGATATAAACTGTTAATGTCATTGTATATTCTCCTGAATTAAACATAGAGCACTCTCCGCACACAGAAATATCGAAGAATCCAGAGAAATTAACAAGTATCTTACTTCTAATGTCAGAGCAACTGAATAGCACAACAGCACTTAACCAGTGGCAAAGGACCCAGTAACTCAGCATAAGTAAATTGTGATGGCTGAATAAATTTAGTTGTAATAGCAGTCAACTGTTTCTAAAAGTCTGCTCTTACATGAGTTACTTAAACTTGCAAATTCCTACTGAGAAAGGAAAATGTTCTAGTTCATTACAGTTTTGTAATCTTTCAGCAATTAATGGATCATAATAGTAACATAACGCAGAGTTCTTAGTTGGAGGGATTCACAATATATTGAAAATTCTCACGTGGCTGGATTAGCAAAAGTTTTTATCTAGTATGTATTAGCTAGTATGCTTTGTTGCACCTTTTTTCAGTTTCTTTGTCAAGTCATCTTTTACAGATTTTTGGCATGACTTCCCACTTATCAGATGCATATTGAAAGTTGTTTACCAGGTCAAACTCCTTATACATGCTTTTACCTGTTATTATTTGTGTGTATAATTCAAGAATCAATGACATGCAGGGAAATGGTTCATCTTGCAATTGACGGATTGTGGCAGGTATTAAAGCTTCAGTGGTCGAGCTCTAGGCTAAACATAGAATTACTGATAATTCATTTCCCTCTATAACTCATGAACCTTCGCAGGCTTCCATTTCTAATTTTACTGATTGAGATATTAGACTATCCCCATGAAATTATGTTTCTCTCAATCTACAGAAAGAAAACTCGATCATATTGACAGCTAATATGTTTGCCCTTGTTATGTAACTTCATGCATCTGCTTTTCAATTAAAGCATGTGCAGACAATTTCGAGAACACCTGTTAATGATAAAAAAAACTTTGACTACTTAATTTCCTAGACTACAGAAGACTGTCAAGTCTCCACAAATTATATACGTTCCTGATGCCTCTCAAATGTTTACTCTACAATTAAGCTTTGAGACACATAGGTCAACACTTCATTCGTTCTACACTCTTGTAACGCAATGTAGAGCCATAGGAGCCTGAAGATGAACAGAATGAATAACGTGTAACTGAAGAACATAATTCAAGGTGCTATATTATCAAAACTCAAAAGAAAGGGCTCTAATTGTACAGAGTAAACCCATGTAAGGTCTTTGATTCAAAGAAACAGTACACGGCAATATTCTCTAAACCATTCAGCAAATGACCTCTGAATTAACCGAACTAACTACATATACTTTTTTTGTAAATATAAACAGCATACGTAAAACCTCAGATATAATTCGACGTCACTAGTAGATGTTGCATATATAGATCAAGGGAACTCAACTTAAAATTTTGGATCGTCCATTCCTCCTAGTTTGGGACCCACACCCAGTCATATCATGCCTTTAAGAGGACATCACAGTGAATTCAATGTAACACAACATTTAAGGATATCTTGTAGCAATCATACCCCAAATTTCAGTGAATAAAATCATGTCTTCCATGTAATAAAGTTACCCAATACATCAACCAATCACAATTCGAAACGTATGTACTTTGCCCTGTCACTCTGTTGGAGCTGCTGCCTAGGCCTAGCCACTCAATTATTAGAAGAAAAGTGCTGAATTGAAGTGAAGTAAGGGTTGTTGAATGTCACCCTCATTATTGTTTGGTTTATTATTTTTCGAGTGAGATGTTGAACTTATAATCAGAACTGAATTATTTATATTGATTCGATGTTTAGAGTTTATAATTTTTAATTTGGATTCTTACATTAGTTTTAGCAAATAACAAAATGAAGCTTAAACTTGCATTTTTTTTTTCATGTACTAAATGATGCAGGTATCATTTCGGGTATGTTGTGACTGAATGAGAGATTCCATGTTATAGGCTTGTAGCTAAATATCAAAACTCCTTCCTCTCTTTTTTGTTTAAATCATTTTTTGGACTCTTTTTTTAAATAGCTAAACCCAAGCAAGAAAAATGACAATGAAATAAAATGCGATAACTCTTATCCACGAAGAGGAAACGAAAAGAAAAAGGTGTTGAGATGAACCCACATGTTTAGCTGCTCCCCGCTCCCCACCCAGCGACAGACTTAAATATTTTCTGTTGGACAAATCCTCTTTAAGTATCCATGTCAATTAATATAAGACATGAAGTTAATTAATATAAACAAGCTTGGTCGCCGGACTTGGTAAAAAAAGAATGAAAATCCATGTCACTCTATTGGAGCTAGACCCGATAATTCGTTCGTGTCGTGTACTTTCGTGTTTTGTGTACTTAAATGTTAAAACCAAAACCACCTAGGGTTCGTGTAATTTCGTGTTCGTGTACTTTCGTTTCGTGTATCGTGTTTTCGTGTAATTCTAATTAATAATAAAAATAAAAATAAATAAGTAAATGTATTAAAATATTAAAATTTTTGGTAATATTTTTACAAATATGTATTAAAAATATATATTTACATAAGATTTGTAAATAATATTATAAATTTATGTATAATCACATAAATAAATGTTAATTATCTAATAAAAATATAAAAATATCTAATATAAATATATATTTATAAATATTAATTTATTTATTTCGTGTACTTCGTGTCGTGTCGTGTACTTGAAGGGTAAACACAAACCCGACACTAAATCTCGATCGTGTACTTTCGTGTTCGTGTACTAAAAATGCAAACCCAAACACTAAATTTTCATGTCATTTTGTGTCGTGTCGAAAATTGCCGGGTCTAATTGGAGCTGCTGCCTAGCCACTCGAGTATTTGAAGAATTGTGACTCCATTAGAGTGGAAGTGCTGAGTTGAAAGTAAAGGTCGTTGAATGTCACCCTCATTATTGTTTGGTTTATTATTTTTCGAGTGAGATGTTGAACTTAAAATCGGAACTGAATTATTTATACTGGTTCGATGTTTAGAGTTTATAATTTTTATTTTGGATTCTTACATTAGTTTTAGCAAATAACAAAATGAAGCTTAACTTGCATTTTTTTTTTTCATGTACTGAATGATGCAGGTATCATTTCGGGTATGTTGTGACTGAATGAGGGATTCCATGATGTAGGCTTGTAGCTAAATATCAAAGCTCCTTCCTCTCTTTTTTGTTTAAATCATTTTTTGGACTATTTTTTTAAATAGCTAAACCCAAGCAAGAAAAATGACAATGAAATAAAATGTGATAACATATTGCAAAACTCCAAATTCCATTTTAAAGAGAAGCTACTGAAGTCACGGGTCACTAAAATTTTCGAGCATAAATTGAGACTACAGGAGCCAAATATCTGCTCCCCGCTCCCCACCCAGCGACAGACTTAAATATTTTCAGTTGGACCAATAATACTCCATCTTTTCCATCGACCCAGTGTGAGGTTGACAGCCGTACCCTAAAATATGTGACATCATCTTAGTCGTTCTTTTGTTTCCTGTACGTTACCATCCCAACCGTTGGCAATACTTTAAGTATCCACTCCTCTTCTCATTTCATTTTCATCTTTCTGGGGAAAGATATTTTTTTCTCTGATTTTCCAGCAGATTTTGACATCTGAGATAAACTATTTTTCCGGCTGTTCGTTTCTTGGTTTTCAAGTGGGTTTATAGCAGAATTTAAAGGTCCTTGGTTTTCCTAATGGGAATTTCGCACAATGCCTTGTGTTCTATATAGCTAGACCAGTCTTCTGTGGCTCCTTTTTAAGTAATCTTTTATTCCTTAGAACCATCTTTTAAATTTCCATACAACTGAAAGTAGCAAGTAACCCTGATTTAGAGTGATTGCATTTGTTTACACGCTGGTTTTCAGTTTAATTTATAGACTGTCTGGCAGATAAGCGGAGCTAAAGTTATTCAACCGGAACAGTTTAACAAGTAGCACCTCGTAGCAGCTGATTTTCTGGTTCTTTCCGACCCGCTTTTCACTCTAGTTTTTACAGGTACGAACTGGTGAGTTTTAGACCATAAACCCCTGCATTTTTATCTCATTTTTCTGGGAGATTTTTCGTCTGAATTTCTGGTGCTCTGCAGCATTTTCAGGCAGGTTTTCTGGAGCAACTTCAGGTGGGTTTTGGGGTGTTTTCCGGTAGATTTCTGCAGCAAATAATTAGCGTGCATAGCAGCAATTTCAGCTGATTCCTGTTGTGCATTCATAAAGTTTCAGGGAGCTTTCTGGCGTGTGTATTCTCTACCTCATATTTCACTTTTACAGCAGCTTTTTGAGGTAAAAATCAGACCTCATCTCCTTGTTATTCCAGATCTGAATTTTCTGGACAGCTCGATATCCCTGCATTCCAATGACTATAACTTTTCATAGAAAATTGCTTTTGTGAACCGTTTTTTGAGTTAGATCCTAGAGCCCAAGATCTTTTCAGCGATGTATGATTTGTCCCCCAGAAAAATATGAATTAAACTAGTTTATTCATCAAAAACAGGCCTTACATTGCTTCAATTTTTCCTCTTGGGTAGGATCCGCATAGTATGAACATGTCTAAGTTTTAACCACTTTTCAAAAACATTTTTTAGGATAATAAGAATCACTATTTACTTGATACAACACAAACTACAACAATGCAGATTAGTTGAATTGTTGTAACAATGAGTAGCAAGGTTAAATTGTTGTAACAATGAGTAACAAGGTTGAATTATCTGGTTTTAGACATTTGCTTGCTGCTCGACTGAATTATATGGAGAAGCCATAACCAGATCCCTCAAACCCTGTCTCGTTTCTGGAGAACAGCTCTTCATTACTACCAAGCTACGGTCTGCAAGCGCTCATCCTGTTTTTCGATATCTCTCTGGTATGCTCTGTTAATTCCTACTTATCAATTCCTTTTGCTCATTTTCAAAGATACATGTTTCAATAGGTCCATGTACTTGCACTGTAATGTCTAAGTTGTAAGTGACATGCCATCATCAGATCTATGCACCAAAAGAAAAAAAAAGACTTAGTATCAGATCCTGAGTAATTCCAGATTACATGTGCTTATAATAAATCTAATTTGGATGTTAAAGTTGAATGTTAGGGCTGGCCATGAATGCTAATCTTTTTTTCTCCAACTAGAGTTCTGATTATTACTTCATTCGTTCATATGGTGTTTAGGGGGGAAACTGATTCTAGGGGGAACTGTGATTTGTGCATAGGGCTAATTTTTTTTTTTTTTTTACAGAGACTCATGATTGATGCTTGTTTAATTAATATATCAGATCATGTTTAATTAAATTATAATACACTTGGAAGTCACTTAGCTAATTTATAGCTGATTTATGTTGGAAGTTACATAGCTAAAATATTTGTTGTCTAAATTAAACCTTGTTCAACAACTTGGTTTAAGTTATTTCCTTCTTGGAGTGTATGATTAGTTTTTTGAAAGTTATTTTTAGATAATTAGAAATGTTAAATTACTTGATATAACACAACCTATTAAACGAAAAATATTTGAATCATTGTAAGTTGAAGTGTGAGTAGGAAGGTTGAAGGATTATGTTAAAAGAGGATTCGTTAATCGTTAATTCCTGGTCATTGTTTTTTAAAGTTGACTACACACTCTGTGAATGCTATTTGATTTTGTAAAATTCAATGGAAGTAAAGAGTGTATAGTTCGGCCACGTAAATAAAAAATTCTGGGTCTCAGCCGTACATGCACGCTCATGCAGAAGTAGGTTTGCAGTAGATCCACATCAATGCTATAGTACATATTAAATACACACATATATGTTATGTTATGTACATATTAAATACACACATATGTTATGTTATGTATGTCCCTACATCTTTCTACCATGCATGTACGACCATATAAAATTAAATCGATAGCTAATGTGAAATCATCACTTGTAAAATAAAAACTTTTGTCTGCCATCCTTTGTAATACAAATTTGTTGATATGCTCTTTAAACTCTCTTTTTCATTTGAAAAGGCAAATATGGTAGATACCGGCGAACGTTTGAGGAATTTAACCGTGAAGATGATGAGTCCTAATACAAATCAAACCTGGTCAGGCTTCATCATCGGGTCAACAACAACCCGTACCAATCGAGTTGCAACAATTATAATGAGTTGTACTCATGCCTTGAGTAGCCGTGACGAAACTGTGCTAGTGGCTTTTCACAGACAAAATAACTTACACATTGCAACTAATGTTTTGTTTATGCAACCCTGTGATATTCTCGTGGTGATAGTCTATGATTACCATCATACTTATGATTATCTGCGGTTTCCTAACGTGTACCCGCAGCCTGTGCCTATGCCTCTCTGGACAGGAAGACGAGTCCATTGTGTGGGTTATGCTAATGGTTACAACTGGATTTATCATCACGGATACATTGCCTCGGAGTTGATCATAAATGACGATCCTTCATACGATAACAATATGACGATGTTTGGTCTTCGCGGTGGCATTTCAAAGGGATGTTCCGGGTCAGCTGTGGTCGACGATTCTTTGGATGTTCTCGGTATTCTACATAAAGGTCATGGAAACACGTTGAATTTACTCGGTGCAAATCCTGTGCCTCTTCGGAATATATCTCAGACGGAACAACAATATGAAGACTTCTTAAACGCAAACACAACTACTCTTCATGATGCACGTTTCATTGTTCATAATAATGTTTTCATACCCCTTTCTAGTTTGACGTTTGCAGTAAGTGTCTTCTACATAGATGCAAAAATAAGAGAGAAGGTTCCTAATCACAGTGGCCTGCCACTTAACCAAGTTGTGGTTAATTATATCTCTCAAAACTACTGATTGCTTAAGTTGTGAGTGCTAATGTAGTTGATGATTTGTAACTTTTTTTATGTTTATGAACGTGTGTTTTTCATTGTCTGTATCATATATTTTTAACCTAAGAACAAGTTTATTTATGTTTATGTCTTGTGCTTCCTTTACTTACTTTTGCTACTGAAATGTTGTTTAAATTAACACACTGAATCTTGTTTAAATTAACGTTCTAAGAAATTTTTGGATGAACAGCAAGCATACAATTAATTTATGATTTCAAAGAAAAGCAAGAGCAAAATTCATTATTTCAACTTCTTTTCACTAAATTTGTTTTAGCTTTCTAACAAGATAATGTTATTATAATAAACACTGCATTATATATTTTAATTGATAATAAACACATGTTATTTAGTAATTTATATTTTGTATAAACCCAATATTCATTTACCATATCCTCATGTTTTTGTAGTCGCTTTACATATAAAAGTCGTTTTACTTGAATCCTATTTTTCAAATTAAAATTTTTTAATTTTTATAATTCAAAAGAAGCTCTCGGATCATCGTTATAACTTATTTGTGCAAAATGTAAAGCTTTTATTCCAAATGCATCTATAACCTTTATTAATAAGCGAAACCGATGTACCAAATTGGTTCACACTTTTTTTTGGTTTCACCCTTAAAATCCTATCTCAATAATGACACTTTTTTTGTCGATGTACCAAATTTGGTTCACACTTTTTTTTGGTTTCACCCCTAAAATCCTATCTCAATAATAACACTCTTTTTTTGTTTTAATATTGTTTTTAAATTTTTTGTTTCACTTTTTTTTTTTGTAATAATAATTTAGTTCTACTAGGTGTACAAGTCTAAAAAGCTCCTAACGTATAACCCTACTTAATATTAAACACCTTCTAGCTTTGTCCCCTCCAAGCCAGGCCCTTTATTCAAATTTTATAGCTAAACACTTTTGTTTAATGTTTTACCGTTCTTTAATTTGATTGACACCCACGTTTTGTTTATTCTATTATGTAATAGATTTTAAACAAGGGTTTGAGTAGTGCTTAAGAATCATAGATACTAGTACTTGTTTGCCCCGGCTTCGCTCGGATTTTGGAACCATGAAAGTGTATTAGCTTTACCAATTTTATATAACTTTATATACAAAGTTATAATTTAGATTAGTGAATTAAAGTTGTATGCTTTAATTTAGTTTAAGGTTTAATGTGTGTAACAATTTTAAATATAAATATTAAAAGTGAAATGTTATATCTCAAAGTATAACATTTATATTTTATTTTTTTACTTATTGTAATAATATTTTATTTCTTGTGATTACAAAAGAAGATTTTTAAAATTTAGATTAGTGTAAAAATATAATATAATTTACATTTTATTATAATACAATAGTATATTAAGTTTAGTTGGTCTTATATAATATTTTTGTTTTGAGTAATTTTTTTCAGAAAAAATTATAATAAGAATTGTTAAAATTATAAAATTAATTCTGTACACAAAATTGTTATTTAACAGTTACTGCATATGTTTGTAATTAGACTTTTCAAAATATGATGTATTAGTTGGTGTTTAAGATATTTATACATAAACATTTTCATATAAAAAACTGTAATTTAAGGGCAACAAACTATTAAATAATATACTGTTTTAATTTATATTACGCTTTAGCACAAAGTTGTTTATGAACTTTTGTTCGAGTAAACTCAATCTTTCAAAAAGAGTACATAAATACAAAAAATATAAGATATATTTAATTGATAATATTAGTTTATTTTGTTTCTTTTGTCTTAAAAAATTAGTAGAATCCGTTTAAAATATAAAGTTGTTAAGTTTAAGATGTTACTATATAAATTTTACAAAATCTAAATTGATAATCTTATAGTAGTAAAAGTGAATTTTGTATTATTTAGATTTAGTTTAGAAAAAAAAATAGTTAATGATAATTATTAAAAACTCACACTAAAAGGTGGAATAATGCATAGCTTATGTTAAGTGTTGATAATTGAGAAAAATAATTGTAGTAAGCTAATAATTGTTTTAAATGAAACTTTGCATTTTAAATTTTAAAAATGTATTCTTGTTAAATATTTTATTGACAAAATGTGTTGAGTTATTAATAGCTTGGGTTGTTTGTAATGATTAGTTGGTGTATACATGTCCTTTTGTTTATGTTAGAACTATTTTGATGTTATAAATAGATAAAACTGGAACCATGAAATTTATGAAATTGTATTAGCTTTAACAACCTTATATACAAAGTTATAATTTAGATTAGTAAATTAAAGTAGTATTAGTTTACAGTTTTATATGTGTAACAATTTTAACGATATAATAACTATTAAAAGTGAAATATTATATCTCAAAGTATAACATTTATATTTTATTTTGTACTTTATTGCAATAGTATTTTATTTATTGTGATTACAAAAGATGATGTTGAAATTTTAGATTAGTGTAAAAATATAATATAATTTACACCTTTATTATAATACAATAGTATATAAAGTTTAGTTGGTCCTATATAATAGTTTCATTTAATTCTTTTCAGAAAAAATTATAATAAGAATTGTTAAAAGTATAAAAATTAATTTTGTACACAAAATTAATTTTTATACTTTTACATTTGACTTTTCAAAATAGTTACTGAGTTACTGCAGATTTTGACATTTGACTTTTCAAAATATAATGTAGTAGTTGGTTTTTAATTAAGATATTTATACATAAACTTTTTAATATAAAAAATTGTAATTTAAGGGCAACAAACTATTAAATAATATACTGTTTTAATTTATATTACGGTTTAGCACAAAGTTGACATAAATACTAAGATATATTTAATTGATAATGATAATTATTAAAAACTCACTTTAAAAGGTGGAATAATGCATATTAAAAAGTTATAATTTATGAAGTGAGAAGGTGTTAAATACTTGGAAGCTTATGTAAAGTGTTGATAATTGAGAAAAATAATTGTTTTAAATGAAACTTTGTATTTTAAATTTTAAAAGTGTATTCATATCAAGTGTTAAATATTTTATCGGCATGTTGAGTTATTAATAGCTTGGGTTGTTTGAAGGGTTGTTTGTAATGATTAGTTGGTGTATATACCTAGTGTATTAGTAAATTAAAGTAGTAGCTTAAATTTAAATTTAGTTTAAAGTTTTATATGTGTAACAATTTTAACGATATGATAACTATTAAAAGTGAAATATTATATCTCAAAGTATAACATTTATATTTTATTTTGTACTTTATTGCAATAGTGTTTTATTTCTTGTGATTACAAAAGATGATGTTGAAATTTTAGATTAGTGTAAAAATATAATATAATTTACAACTTTATTATAATACATTAGTATATTAAGTTTAGTTGGCCCTATATAATAGTTTCATTTAATTATTTTCAGAAAAAATTATAATAAAAATTGTTAAAAGTATAAAAATTAATTTTGTACACAAAATTGTTAAGTTACTGAGTTACTGCAAATGTTTGACATTTGACTTTTCAAAATATAATGTAGTAGTTGGTGTTTAATTAAGATATTTATACATAAACTTTTTAATATAAAAAATTATAATTTAAGGGCAAAAAACTATTAAATAATATACTGTTTTAATTTATATTACGATTTAGCACAAAGTTGACATAAATACAAAACGTTTAAAATATATTTAATTGATAACATTAGTTTATTTTGTTTCATTTGTCTTAAAAAAATTAGTAGAATCTATTTAAAATAGAAAGTTATTAAGTTTAAATGTTAGTATGTAAATTTTACAAAATATAAAGTGATAATTTTTTTATAATTTAGATTAGTAAATTAAAGTAGTATGCTGAAATTTAGTTTAAAGTTTTATATGTGTAACAATTTTAACGATATGATAACTATTAAAAGTGAAATATTATATCTCAAAGTATAACATTTATATTTTATTTTGTACTTTATTGCCTGTTTTATTTCTTGTGATTACAAAAGATGATGTTGAAATTTTAGATTAGTGTAAAAATATAATATAATTTACAACTTTATTATAATACATTAGTATATTAAGTTTAGTTGGTCCTATATAATAGTTTCATTTAATTCTTTTCGGAAAAAATTATAATAAGAATTGTTAAAAGTATAAAAATTAATTTTGTACACAAAATTTTTAAGTTACAGTTACTGCAAATGTTTGACATTTCACTTTTCAAAATATAATGTAGTAGTTGGTGTTTAATTAAGATATTTATACATAAACTTTTTAATATAAAAAATTATAATTTAAGGGCAACAAACTATTAAATAATATATTGTTTTAATTTATATTACGATTTAGCACAAAGTTGACATAAATACAAAACGTTTAATATATATTTAATTGATAACATTAGTTTATTTTGTTTCATTTGTCTTAAAAAATTAGTAGAATCTATTTAAAATAGAAAGTTATTAAGTTTAAATGTTAGTATGTAAATTTTACAAAATATAAAGTGATAATTTTTTTATAATTTAGATTAGTAAATTAAAGTAGTATGCTTAAATTTAGTTTAAAGTTTTATATGTAAATTTTACAAAATATAAAGTGATAATTTTTTTATAATTTAGATTAGTAAATTAAAGTAGTATGCTTAAATTTAGTTTAAAGTTTTATATGTGTAACAATTTTAACGATATGATAACTATTAAAAGTGAAATATTATATCTCAAAGTATAACATTTATATTTTATTTTGTACTTTATTGCAATACTGTTTTATTTCTTGTGATTACAAAAGATGATGTTGAAATTTTAGATTAGTGTAAAAATATAATATAAGTTACAACTTTATTATAATACATTAGTATATTAAGTTTAGTTGTTCCTATATAATAGTTTCATTTAATTCTTTTCGGAAAAAATTATAATAAGAATTGTTAAAAGTATAAAAATTAATTTTGTACACAAAATTTTTAAGTTACTGAGTTACTGCAAATGTTTGACATTTCACTTTTCAAAATATAATGTAGTAGTTGGTGTTTAATTAAGATATTTATACATAAACTTTTTAATATAAAAAATTATAATTTAAGGGCAACAAACTATTAAATAATATATTGTTTTAATTTATATTACGATTTAGCACAAAGTTGACATAAATACAAAACGTTTAATATATATTTAATTGATAACATTAGTTTATTTTGTTTCATTTGTCTTAAAAAATTAGTAGAATCTATTTAAAATAGAAAGTTATTAAGTTTAAATGTTAGTATGTAAATTTTACAAAATATAAAGTGATAATTTTTTTATAATTTAGATTAGTAAATTAAAGTAGTATGCTTAAATTTAGTTTAAAGTTTTATATGTGTAACAATTTTAACGATATGATAACTATTAAAAGTGAAATATTATATCTCAAATTATAACATTTATATTTTATTTTGTACTTTATTGCAATAGTGTTTTATTTCTTGGGATTACAAAAGATGATGTTGAAATTTTAGATTAGTGTAAAAATATAATATAATTTACAACTTTATTATAATACAATAGTATATTAAGTTTTGTTGGTCCTATATAATAGTTTCATTTAATTCTTTTCAGAAAAAATTATAATAAGAATTGTTAAAAGTATAAAAATTAATTTTGTACACAAAATTGTTACGTAATAGTTATTGAGTTACTGCAAATGTTTGACATTTGACTTTTTAAAATATAATGTAGTAGTTGGTGTTTAATTAAGATATTTATACATAAACTTTTTAATATAAAAAAATTGTAATTTAAGGGCAACAAACTATTAAATAATATACTGTTTTAATTTATATTACGGTTTATCACAAAGTTGACATAAATACAAAACGTTTAAGATATATTTAATTGATAACTTTAGTTTATTTTGTTTCATTTGTCTTAAAAAATTAGTAGAATCTATTTAAAATAGAAAGTTATTCAGTTTAAATGTTAGTATGTAAATTTTACAAAATATAAAGTGATAATTTTATAGTAGTATGTTGGGTGTGTTAATAAGTTTGTATGTGACTGTTTGAAAGATTGTTTGTAATGATTAGTTGGTATGTCTGATTAGTTGGTGTGTTTATGTAGGTGTCATTTCATTTAGGTTAGAACTATTCAGACTTATGACGTCATAAATAGACCTCAGGATTAAGTATACTAATGATTAAGCTTGAGCTCGAGCAAATTCTTCATAGATATTGTCTCTGTGTAATTTCTCAAACTGTTAGATTAGCTTTTCCGGTTCAAACAAAGCAATAAAAGATTTCCGAACACCTAGAGGAACAAAAACTAATTTTCAGCTAAACATGAGCAAGTCATCTGTAGCTCCACAACTCTACTAAACATGAGCAAGTCATCTTAGAATTGGTTTGCTCAGACATAACCTTAAAATTCTCAACAAAAGGCTTCAACTGTGATGGGCTACACCAAGAAAAAGAACCCTATCCAAACCAAGGGATGGAAATCCCCAAAATACGCAACAAGAAAGTGATATTTCTGCTTCAGCTTAAGACCATATTTAGATGCATCAGAAGCACTGTAAATCTGCACATGCCACCAAGGATAACACCTAATCTTCCTCCCTGTTGTTCAGCCATAAATTAACTACTCATAAGAGGTTCAAAAAGCTTTCGAAGTATAGTATAGTATATACCTTCATCATGGGAGTGAGTACACTTGATATATTACTGCAGATAATGTACAGAAAATCAATCAATATTCACATCATACAGATCCGAAAGAAGCTTGCTTGTCGAAGTATCCTTTTTCTGCAACGATTTTGAAGAATCAGCCCCCCATGGACCATCCATTGATATGCTCCTTTCTCGACTTTCCTGCGAGAATATATAGGACTGTGTTTGGCTGTCATGTCCAAGCTTTTCGAAGGCTCTAAACCTCATATCATCCGCTGTTGTCGTTCGTTTGATCATCGGAGCTTCAACTTCCGTTTTTCCTTCAATCATGCTCACAATAGTAGACATTGATGGTCTAAGAGTAGGAGAGGGATTCGAGCATAGCAGCGCCATGTTTAACATCCTTAGTGCCTCTTCCTTGGAGTAATTCGAGCCCAGAATCGGGTCAACAAGATCTAAAAGATTTCCCAACTCTTGAAGTACGTATGCCTGTAAAGAAAAACAAATATAAATAATATCAGTCTAACCTCATAGATGCATATCAACATTTACTGTGATGTTAATTTGTCGTATCAACAAACTAAAATTATTATTTACTTGTGGCTTCTCTGTTGATAGGACGAGAATTCTTTTAAAAACAATGAAATTTTATCAGCGTACACGACAACGTTCATTTTCTATTAATGTTATGAATAAAGCTCAATCTGAGCTTATATAATACCAACAAATATAATTACAACCAACGAATATAATTAAAAACAATTGTTATAGATTAAGTCATCATCATCCAACACCATTGGTTATCTTAATCTACCTTTGTACGCATCATCTACCCAGCTCAAAACTCTAGATATCCTTCTCATCATATCTCCTAAGTATATTCTGGGTACAACAACACCAACAAATATAATTACAACCAACAAATATAATTAAAAACAATTGTTAAAGATTAAGTGATCATCATCCATCACCAAAGTATAAAAAATAGTTACTATCACATTTGTTAATACAAGTTGTTAAGGGGTAAATTCACTTTCAGCATGCCATGTCGTGCCTATCTGCATATGCCTTATTGATTGTAGATTGTTCATATGACAATTTTCACTAGCAAGGAAATGTGTTGTAGTATCCTGCATGCGAGTCAATTTCACAAAAAAAGTAAAATTATTTAATCACCAATCACAAGTGCATAAATTCAATTCAATTATATATGTCATGTTATACTTATTTATGACTAGATTATTATATTTAGATATGCCCAAGTGAATTTAATTATATAGATCCCGTTGCCGCAGCTGCTGTTAAACTCATGATATCACTAGCTGCCCAAACATTAACTGCAAAACTATTGTCTTGAGAATGTTAGACTAGCAAAACTTGGAAAATGATGTCTGCATTATAAGGTAACATACCTAAATATTCTCTGAAACCAGTGTAACAAAAAAAACCAAGCTTATTTTAGAACTTAATACTACGCTCATTTAGTTCCCAAAAATATCATACATCCAAATTTTCATTATATGGAACATGTTAATATTTGCACCACTCTTCCAGCAAACTATAGAAATTAATTATCATAGAATACTTTACTTAGAGACTATACACAAAACTACAGTACTTAAAATTGTTGGACCAAAAAATTACCTTGCAGGCAATCATAATTCTCATCTTCCTTTAGAACTGAATCAATGAGTTCTGCACCCTCGGTGTTATGTCCTTTGGCCCAATTATTACCAGTACCAGATTGGCCAAATAAAAAGTTGACAGGGCGGAAGATCTGACTATAGGGACAAGTTCTAACACTGTCCATAGTGTCAGGCTCCAGATCCATGAGAACAACACGTGGAACAAACCTTCCACAAGAAGCTTCATTGTAGTACACATTCATGCGTTCCAATTGCAAATCCAAATTCCCAACATACTTTCCAGTTGGATCAATACCATGTTCATCACACACACCCTCCCAGAACTTCTATCCAATCTGGTTACCACACTTACCACCTTGAACATGTAGAATTTCCCTCATCTTCCCTGAAAAATGGGGAAATGTATCAAATTATATAGATATACAAAGGTCATCCAAATCTAAAATTCAACTATATTTCCTATTTTTATTGCTTATGTTGAATAGAAGTTTGATTAAAAAAAATCACCAAAAAATATCATGGATTACATACGTAACATCTAATTAAACAATACAATTATGGTTTAAGAAGTATTTCTGGATTAGACACGAGAGTTATGGCTGGTGGACCATCTATGCCATGCAATCAAGCTTATATCTAATCAATTTGTGAAATGCGTAGAGATTTGATGTATCAGATAGTCAGATAGAACAACCTTTTCCCAACTGGTTGGGGACACTGCCACAGCTGCAAGTTCTACTTCTGCACTCCAACAAATTTCATGGTGAAATGAGAAGTCTTGAAAGTCCTTTGGAATTCCCAGTGTTGCACATAATTGATCTCTCTTACAACTTTCTAACTAGTGAGTTACCTGTGGAGTATATCCAGATCTAGAATTCAATGAAGATATCGCATCTAAAACTGAACTATATATAAACATAGATGTAAAATTTAAAACCCATACTCAGTAATGGAGTATCCCAAATCCAAAGAGCTCCATAAATCTTACCAACAAAGGTGTACAAAGAATGAGAAGATTTCAAATGTTTACACTACTATTGATCTCTCAAGCAACAATTAAAATTTAAAAACCCAAGCAACAAATCTAAATCTAAATCAACTAATTCCAAAATTCAAGAATTTCATATCATCAAGGCATAAGTGTTATAGATGCATATATTGACTATCTACTAAATGTTTAGTATCATGTACGTTAAACATAATAATGATTATAAATTTATGATTAACTTCTTTTGATCTTAAATGTATGAGAAAACGAACCAGATAGAACCTGGGTTTACCATGCTTTCTTTGAGCATTTATTAATTAAAATAAGAAGGTCAAATGTAATAGAAAAAAGGAGATCCATTTCTTAATTATATATTATTTGAAGTCGAGCAATAATAATAAACAAATCCTAGCCCCGTCTTCTCCCTCAATTTATTCAAAAAGGAGCCTAGAGCCGCTTCAATCGCTCAAACTTTCAAACAATAAACTCACTGGTCCCATTCCTCAATCCTTAACAAATCTTAAGCAGCTGGAATCACTGGACCTTTAACAGATCCAGCTCTCAGGAGTCATCCCTGAGCAATTAGCATCACAACTTAATTTCCTTGCATTCTTTAATGTGTCTAAAAACCTCCTGAGTCGTCGGATACCACAAGGCTCACAATTTGAGACATTTGACACAATTCTTATGTAGGGAACTCAAGACTTTGCAGAATCCCTTTATCTAAGAATTGTGCACTCACAACTAACTGATGGCAATGAGGATGATTCTGCCTATCTAAGTAGTTTTAACTGGATGTTCATATTAGTAGGACTTGGAATAGACAAAAAAACACCTATTTAGTAACAGTTTTGAACCCAAAAGCCTATCAAATCCTAACTTGAGTACCAAAAAACAAAACATAGGGATTCAAAAATTCATCTTTAGATCTTTATCTATATGCCAAATCATTCTCAATTACAATTTTAACAAGTCAAAAAACATATGATATATTTTTACAAGTCCATAAAACCCCAAATACATCTTCATTTAAACACCAATACCGCAAAACAATGATAAATTAACTCACCTTTTGAGAACAATCAAACATCAACTCAAATATCTTTACCGCTCCAAATCAATTAGGACTAAAACGTGCAAATCAGTTAGAAAACTATATCAGCCTGTATTCTGTCAAAACAAGGTGAGTATAGCTTTTTCACACGTGTCTAGACTATTGACTAAACTTTATACGTGTCTCTGACAAAATGATGTCCGAAAGCATTTCTCAATTTTATTATATCATATTTTAGGCAAGTAAGAGTACACGTAATTTAAATTTCTAATTATATTTTCTATCACATAATTTTACATTTCAATTTAAGATACTAAATTAACGTACTAAAAGTAACATGATATTATAAAGTATTTATTATATAAAAGTAATCTTTTGATACCATGATATTATAAAGTATTTATTGAGCTTCCATACTTTTTCCTTAAAAAGGAGAAAAATATAAATCTTCACTTTTTTTATTTTTATTCTAAATAACAATGACAATAAATTAATTAAACCTTCTTAATTTTTTTGGGAAAAAAAATATTCTCATAATAATTTTATATTGAATAATGATGTGAATGGAAATGTTTCATTATGTTGTAAAAAAATATAAAGTTTTTATATTTAACTGAAAAATAATAATTTTGCATGAATAAAATATTTGTGAAATTTGGTAATTAATTTCATGAAAAAATAATGAAATTTCAAACCATATAAGAAAAATTAAAATAATATAATTGATAATATTAATGATTAATATTATTAATGAAACATTTAAATTAATAACAATACTTTAAAACTAATATTTTCTAAGAAAAATACTAGATCCGTGTTTCGCACCGGTTATCTTCTAATATTTCAAAAGAAGTTCTTGCATTATAATTTATTTATGCTAAATGTAAAGCTTTTACTCCAGACAGAAAACTGACAAATTTGGTGTTCGATAATATTTTTGCATTGTAATATTTTTGAAAGAGCGGGGGGAAAAATAAATTTTGTCAAGGAAGCAATATTTTATTATTTTGTACAGGGAAGGAAATAAGAACAGAAGTAAGTTTTCTTACAAAAACCAACTAGTTCTCATTTTCTTTGGACCCTGCTCATAGACGTGTAACATGATTTTGGCCCACAACCTATTTATTTGTTTTGCTTCCTTGCTACATACCAAATATCACTTCTTAAATATTTTTAAAATATCAAATCTCAAAGAAATATGAAATAATTTATGAGTAATTCTAAAGCTTTCAAAATTTTTACAAAAAAATTTCAAAAAATGGAGTTTGTCATTTTTTATTGGCTACTTTCTCGAAATTGAAATGAACCCCGTGCCCGTTTATTAATATGAATCTTTCTACTTATATCATTTCAAAGAATTTTGAATTTGTTTATGGAGAGATCTCTTAGTTTATTATGAGATTATGTTATCGTATTTGTTTCAAGTTTCAACTCATGTTGTATATTAAAAAGAAAAAAAACTCAATTTAGTGACAAAGCTGCAAGTAATCAAGCAACTTTAGCACAACTTTGGTACTCAAGCACTTAGCAATGATAAAATTACTATTTGGAAAACTTCTCTGCAATGTTCCAACATATCTCTAAAATAACCACTATGTAGCAATGTGACATAACACATCATATTATTCTGAGTGACACAATTCTTATAAACGCACCAGCACAGCTCTGAACCAAAAATAACACACTACAAGAAAAAGGGGCAATTATGACGGAAAACTTATGACGGAATTTTGGGCGCGCCTAACTTACGACGGAAATGACAATTTCGTCACAAATACTTATGACGAAAAAATAATTTCGTCGCAAGTTCAATATTTTATTATTTTTTCGTAATTAGATTTAATTATAAAATGAATAAATTGTGTGTGGGGGAAAACGACGTCGTTTTCAAATTGAATATACGACGATATTTTCGTCGTAAGTATACTTACGACGGAATCTTAAATTCCGTCATAAGTTTAAATTACGACGGATTTGTTATTCCGTCGGAAGTTTAATATTTTATTATTTTTTCGGAATTAGATTTAATTAAAAAATGAATAAATTTTAAGTAGCAGAAAACGACGTCGTTTACAAATTGAATATACGACGAAAATTTCGTCGTAAGTATACTTACGACGGAAATTTCGTCATAAGTATACTTATGACGGAAGTTTGTTTTGTCGTAAGTATACTTACGACGGAAATTTTGTCATAAGTATACTTATGACGGAAGATAGTTCTGTCGTAACTTAGCCGGTATAAAATTCACCTCCCATTTCTTATCCTATTATTAGTTTTAAAAAATTAGTCGTTTAAAATAATATTTTTAAATAAATATACGACGATTTTTCCGTCATAAAAGAGTTGTTGGGGTGGTAAATTCAAAAATTTCCCAAAAACATTTGGCGGTAAATTAAAAATTTGCCCAAAAAAATAGGCGGGAAATTCAAATTTTTGGAGTCCAATAACTTATGACGGATTCCGTCGTAAGTTAACACATGTTTTTTTCGTGTTTCAATTTTTTTAAAAATATTTCTCGATGATCTAACTCTATGGATATCAAGAGTTATATGTTTGAGTGATATTCCAAAAATATTAGAAAAAATCAATTTATTTTTTTCGAGATTATAGTAGTCAACTAGTGATTTGACTATTACTTCTAACTAGTGTTTAGTCCAGGATTGGTGTTTTAATTTATTTTTGAAAATGTTTTCCAATGATTCAACCATATGGATGTCAAGATCCCCCGATTTAATTAAAAAATAATATTAAAAAAGGTGGACCCCACAGAAAAAGTGGGCCCCATTAATTTTTCTAATTTTTAACCCTAAACCCTAAACCCTAAACCCTAAACCCTAAACCCGAACCCTAAACTCGAATAATTTTTTAATTGATTTATTCGACGATCCAACCGTACGGATGTTAATCGGTACTCATTCTAGTGTTGGGAAAAAATAATCAAAAAATAACAAGGTCCGGTTGTGCCGCATATTTTCAAAAACGTTGGAACACTACTACTTTTGGGAACGGGACATGTGTCAGATTCACTGAATATTTTTTTTAAATGATTTCTTCGACGATCCAACCGTACGGATGTTAATCAGTACTCATTATAGTGTTGGGAAAAAATAATCAAAAAATAACAAGGTCCGGTTGTGCCGCATCTTTTCAAAAACGTTGTAACACTACTACTTTTGGGAACGGGACATGGGTCAGATTCACTGAATATTTTTTTTAAATGATTTCTTCGACGATCCAACCGTACGAATGTTAATCAGTACTCATTCTAGTGTTGGGAAAAAATAATCAAAAAATCACAAGGTCCAGTTATGCCGCATCTTTTCAAAAACGTTGGAACACTACTACTTTTGGGAACGGAACATGTGTCAGATTCACTGAATATTTTTTTTAAATGATTTCTTCGACGATCCAACCGTACGGATGTTAATCAGTACTCATTATAGTGTTGGGAAAAAATAATCAAAAAATAACAAGGTTCGGTTGTGCCGCATCTTTTCAAAAACGTTGGAACACTACTACTTTTGGGAACGGGACATGTGTCAGATTCACTGAATATTTTTTTTAAATGATTTCTTCGACGATCCAACCATACGGATGTTAATCAGTACTCATTATAGTGTTGGGAAAAAATAATCAAAAAATAACAAGGTCCGGTTGTGCCGCATCTTTTCAAAAACGTTGGAACACTACTACTTTTGGGAACGGGACATGTGTCAGATTCACTGAATATTTTTTTTAAATGATTTATTCGATGATCCAACCGTACGGATGTTAATCGGTACTCATTCTAGTGTTGGGAAAAAATAATCAAAAAATAACAAGGTCCGGTTGTGCCGCATCTTTTCAAAAATAAATTTAATTGTAAAATGAATTATTTTTTCTAGCGGTGAACTTACGACGAAAAATCCGTCGTAATTTCGTTTAGGGGTCAACTTACGACGGAATGTTCGTCGTAAATTCATTTATTGTAATTAAATTTAATTGTAAAATGAATTATTTTTTCTAGCGGTGAACTTACGACGGAAAATCCGTCATAAATTCGTTTAGGGGTCAACTTACGACGGATTCCGTCGTAAGTTGTCAGGCGGCAAATTCACCTTTTCATCTAAAAATAGGCGGCAGATTCAAATTTTCATTAAAAAATAAGCGGTAAATAACTTACGACGAAATCCGTCGCAAGTTTATTATTTTAATAATAAATTTTCACATCAGCGAAATAAATTTAATTGTAAAATGAATTATTTTTTCTAGCGGTGAACTTACGACGAAAAATCCGTCGTAATTTCGGTACAACGAGCATATAATTTTTTTTAATCTTTTATTAGTCCAACCAAATTAATTTTTTATTTTTTGAAAATTTTAGAATATCATTAAATTTGATATATCTTGACGTTCGTACGGTTCGATCGTCGAGAAATATATTTTAAAAAATAGAAACAATAATATGGGACAGAGCACTAGTTGCGAGTACTAGTCAATATAGTAGTGATCTATTAAGATCCAACTAAATTAATTTTTTATTTTTTGAAAATTTGGGAATATCAACAAATTAGATATATCTTGACATTCGTACGGTTCGATCGTCGAGTAATATATTTTAAAAAATAGAAACAATAATATGGGACACAGCACAAGTTACGAGTACTAGTCAATATAGTAGTGATCTACTAAGATCTCCAAACAAATTAATTTTTTATTTTTTGAAAATTTCGGAATATAATTAAATTAGATATATATTGACATTCGCACGGTTCGATCGTCGAGTAATAAATTTTAAAAAATAGAAACAATAATATGGGACACAACACAAGTTACGAGTACTAGTCAATATAGTAGTGATCTACTAAGATCTCCAACCAAATTAATTTTTTATTTTTTTAAAACTTGGGAATATCATTAAATTAGATATATCTTGACATTCGTACGGTTCGATCGTCGAGTAATATATATTAAAAAATAGAAACAATAATATGGGACACAACACAAGTTACGAGTACTAGTCAATATAGTAGTGATCTACTAAGATCTCCAACCAAATTAATTTTTTATTTTTTGAAAACTTGGGAATATCATTAAATTAGATATATCTTGACAGAGCACTAGTTACGAGTACTAGTCAATATAGTAGTGATCTACTACGATAGTGATCAATATAGTAGTGATCTACTATCGATGAACCAATCGTACGGAGCTCAATTTATATCTAATTTAGTGATATTCCCAAAATGTTAAAAAATAAAAAATTAATTTGGATAGTGAAATTAATAGTCAACTATTGATTAATTTGGATAGTGAATTTAATTAGTTTGTAAAATAAATTAAAAAAATTAAATAAAAATTTTAAAAAGACCAAATTTTGAATTTAAATTCATACACAACCAAGTGGTCATAATCACTCTTTGGGTGATGAATATTACAATACTTTCACTAATTTTCCATTTTTTTACTTTTCCCCCATTTTTAACTAATTTGTAAAATAAATTAAAAAATTAAATAAAAATAGAAAAAACAAAATTTAATTTTTAAAATATTTGACTACTAGTTACTAATCTGGGAAAAATATTTGGTTTTTAAAATATTTTTTAAAATATTTTTTGATTATTTTATAAAATTTTATATTTATTTTTAATTTAAAAAAAATAAAATAATAACCTTACGACGGATTTTATTTTCCGTCGTAAGTTCAGTGACAAAAAACAAACTATTCCCATTGGCTACAAACAATTCACGCGGATCACACCCTTTCCACCGTTAGATTGAAACCAAGAAACATACATCCAACGGTGTATATTAAATCAAACCCCCACATTTTTTTTACCACAAAATCAAAC
Organism: Heracleum sosnowskyi; assembly: GCA_030848705.1. Taxonomy (NCBI): domain Eukaryota; kingdom Viridiplantae; phylum Streptophyta; class Magnoliopsida; order Apiales; family Apiaceae; genus Heracleum; species Heracleum sosnowskyi. The sequence goes on along the minus strand of CM061240.1, from coordinate 113,567,347 downwards.
CCCCACATTAAATAATAACCCCATATTAAATCATAACCCTCCCCATATTAAATCATAACCCTCCCCACTCCCCCCTCCCCCTCCCCCTCCCTGCTCCCTCCTCCCTCCTCCCTCTTTCCCCTTCCCCCCGCACTGTACACACATATATACATATATATATTATTAATCTTCAAAAATTCATAACTTCACTTCTATTTATCACCTGCGATTTATGCATATATATTTGTGCTCCTAAAATCAAAATCTTCATTTTGATATTCATAATAACCAATTCCAAAACAATTTTGTTTTTGGGCAATGTTTTGATTTTAATTCGATTTTGATGATTCAAGGTGTTTTTGATGATTACGAGCTTATTATATTATTGCTGGGTGAGCTTAGAGACGATTCCGGGATTTTGGAGGTGGTTGGTGTTCGTCGGAATTTTAGAAGATGATCGGATTTTGTTGGAACCAATTATTTTCTATATTGTATATTGGCGAATGTTTAAGTTATGATGTGTAAATGATTGTATGTTTTTTTAGATTTATTAAAAATGGTTTTTGGTTCACCGGATTTTGGATTGTTGGCCGAAATTGATGGTCTAAATTTTCTTTTTAAATTATGGGTTAGTGTATGTGTACATAAGGGTGTTAAGTACTGCATATAATTTATTGGGATTTTTCTGGGCAAATTTTCGAGTCGCCGGAATATTGAGAAGTCGCTGGAATCTGGGGAAAAAATTTCTAGACTGAATTTACGACGGTTTTAAAATCCGTCGTAAATTATTCATATCCCGACTAACTTACGACGGATATTCCGTCGTAAATTAGTGATTTATTATTAAAAAAATAATTTAGTTTTTTTTATTTTTAAATGAAACTGATTGAACTTACGACGGAACTGGCGTCGCAAGTTTAGCTATTACTTTAATACCAATGTGGGCCCCATTGGTTCAAACTTACGACGGGAATGTTAACTTACGACGGAACCGTGAACTTACGACGCAATCCGGAACTTATGACGAAAAGTTCTACTTGTGACGAAAATGATACTTATGACGAAAACTATACTTATGACGAAACTGTTATTTATGACGAAAATTATACTTGTGACGAAAATGTCATTTGTGACGAAAATGCGAACTTAAGACTTGAGCAATTATGACGGAAATTTTCCGTCGTAATTGAGGCAATTGCGACGATTTCAGTGTAAAATTTCCGTCATAATTGCCCCTTTTTCTTGTAGTGACACTAGTTATAAGAAATTTTTGGCAGGTTCAATATTGCTAATCTGGTGACAAAGATTGAAGCACGGGACATTAAGCTTTACAACTCGTAACCTGACTAAATCTCTGGCCACACAATACGGCCGTGTCAGATGATCTCACAGTAGAAACATGTAAAATTTAAAATGCAAGGCCTGAGGTATACTACAGCCACTCAACAAACACATTAAAACCTGGGATCATACCACAATTACTGGCCAGCCAAAACCAATAGAACCAAGAAACCATTTACTCTTTCCAACCAAAAAAAAAACCTTTGAAATTGTTTTATACAGTACGTTGCACAAACTTATTGGACGAAAGTCACCCACCGACCTGGTTCCTTCACCTTAGGAATAAGTGTTACGAGTGTAGAATTTATTGAGTCTAAGTCTGCCTTTTCATTTAAGCAATCCAAACCTGCTTGTGAGAAAAGAAATACAGATTAGTTTTATGCAACATAAATTTAATTATACATATAATCGCATAGAATAAAATATTATTTAATTATTACGAAAATTGGGATATAATATAAAAAAATAATGTTTTTGGTGAGTTTTGATGTGTGCAACAACAATGCCAACGAGGTAAAAAAAATAATGTTGAGCTGATTTTACTGGATTTAGTATGTTAAAATCTAGTGAGGCCTTTTATATTACGGTAGCTCTACCTTCCCCACACAACAGAGGATATCTGAGATGCAACTATCTAAAACTGGATTGTCACTGTGGAACAGATGATGCTTATAAGTAATTCGAATATGATCACAGCCTCATAGGGTTGCTGATGTTTATGGGAGCATATAAGTTCATGGTGATCAGGCAATGTGTTTGGATAAATTTTTTAAAGTTAGCCCAGCCGCTATTTCTGTCCAGATGGATATTGTATCACATGAACAGGGCGCGGCATCAAGTTTGAAGTATATCATGTGTAGGGGCAGTGAGAGTTAAAGATATCTTCGGTGCATGCCTATTTGTGTAAAAAAATGTCAATTGTCTTGTCCTTTATCATATATATAACAACTAGATCATTGTAAAGTGGTATTAATCGGTTTTATTTCAGCACTCTATGGATTTTAAGTTTTAACACTTAGTATAATAAATTGGTACTTTACTATAGATAATTACATCGGCAAACCATTGATTGTGTGGACACCTGAGGGACAAACTCTTATGCCTTTTGCTGTTGCATATATATTTTCTCTAGGTTCCAAGTCACTATACTGATATAGAATTTCTGTAATCGAATAGCCCTGTATATTGCCAGTTTAATTGGTTTCCCCTTTTCTTGAAATTAGAATCTTTTAGTTGCGTTATCAAAAAGGAGAAAGAGCTGAGTGATTCTGTATTGCATGTTTTTTTATGCTGCAGCCTGCAGGTGCACACCTTCAGCAAACATTTTTAAAGGTGTGATGCGTTGATTAATTTGATCATCACTGCCAGGTAAGATTATATCGTACTATCCGGTTCACGTAGTTGGGGTGATTCAGCCATTAAGTCATGGTTCTGTTAGATCTGGAAAGAAAGAATAGTCGTGACTATAGGAATATAAGGAAAACATTAAGTTGCCTCCCTGAATTATCATATGGTTCTTTCTTTGCTTAAGGGAATAAGGCACAAAGATTGAAGTCGACAAGAATATTCTTCTTTGCTCTGGTTAGTCAGGAGGAGAAGAGTTTAAAGAATCTTAAGTCTTTTGTTGTTTCTGTGTACAAGTCGTTGATAAAATGCATCTACTTTCCTAGAACCGATGGTGCCTTCAAGCAACAAACATCAAAGATTGTATATTTAGGTTTAAATGGTATATAAAGTGTATACATATCCCTCTTCTGTTTTTATTTTTTACCTGGAGGTCTATTTTTATCAGGAAGAATTATCAGGATGCACAACTTCCTTAAAAAGGTGATCCATTTTCCAAAAGATGAAAAGGCAAAGATAAATTTACGCTAAAATGGCCAATTTCTTGCTACAGTTTTTCTCAGCACTCATCGGCCGACACCACTACCCTGTGCTTTAACTTTGGTCCAGGAGCACTTGCTTACAGTGATTTATTTTAATGCATCTTCTTTTGACCATCTGCTATCCAGAAAACCAATTGAATTTTACAAAATCAAATAGCATTCACAGAGTGTGTAGTCAACTTTAAAAAATAATGACCAGTCCGGTCGGTTAGGAATTAACGATTAATGAATCCTCTTTTAACATAATCCTTCAACCTTCCTACTCACAGTTCAACTTACAATGATTCAAATATTTTTCGTTTAATAGTTTGTGTTATATCAAGTAATTTAACATTTCTAATTATCCAAAAATAACTTTCAAAAAACTAATCATACACTCCAAGAAGGAAATAACTTAAACCAAGATGTTGAACAAGGTTTAATTTAGACAACAAATATTTTAGCTATGTAACTTCCAACATAAATCAGCTATAAATTAGCTAAAAGTGACTTCCAAGTGTATTATAATCACTTAGCAAAAAAAAAAGTGTATTATAATTTAATTAAACATGATCTGATATATTAATTAAACAAGCATCAATCATGAGTCTCTGTAAAAAAAAAAAATTAGCCCTATGCACAAATCACAGTTCCCCCTAGAATCAGTTTCCCCCCTAAACACCATATGAACGAATGAAGTAATAATCAGAACTCTAGTTGGCGAAAAAAAGATTAGCATTCATGGCCAGCCCTAACATTCAACTTTAACATCCAATTTAGATTTATTATAAGCACATGTAATCTGGAATTGCTCAGGATCTGATACTAAGTCTTTTTTTTCTTTTGGTGCATAGATCTGATGATGTCATGTCACTTACAACTTAAACATTATAGTGCAAGTACATGGACCTATTCAAACATGTATCTTTGAAAATGAGCAAAAGGAATTGATAAGTAGGAATTAACAGAGCATACCAGAGAGATATCGAAAAACAGGATGAGCGCTTGCAGACCGTAGCTTGGTAGTAATGAAGAGCTGTTGTCCAGAAACGAGACAGGGTTTGAGGGATCTGGTTATGGCTTCTCCATATACTTCAGTCGAGCAGCAAGCAAATTGTCTATAACCAGACAATTCAACCTTGTTACTCATTGTTACAACAATTCAACCTTGCTACTCATTGTTACAACAATTCAACTAATCTGCATTGTTGTAGTTTGTGTTGTATCAAGTAAATAGTGATTCTTATTATCCTAAAAAATGTTTTTGAAAAGTAGTTAAAACTTAGACATGTTCATACTATGTGGATCCTACCCAAGAGGAAAAAATGAAGCAATGTAAGGCCTGTTTTTGATGAATAAACTAGTTTAATTCATATTTTTCTGGGGGTCGAATCATACATCGCTGAAAAGATCTTGGGCTCTAGGATCTAACTCAAAAAACGGTTCACAAAAAGCAATTTTCTATGAAAAGTTATAGCCATTGGAATGCAGGGATATCGAGCTGTCCAGAAAATTCAGATATGGAATAACAAGGAGATGAGGTCTGATTTTTACCTCAAAAAGCTGCTGTAAAAGTGAAATATGAGGTGGAGGATACACACGCCAAAAAGCTCCCTGAAACTTTATGAATGCACAACAGGAATCATCTGAAATTGCTGCTATGCGCGCTAATTATTTGCTGCAAAAATCTACCGGAAAACACCCCAAAACCCACCTGAAGTTGCTCCAGAAAACCTGCCTGAAAATGCTGCAGAGCACCAGAAATTCAGACGAAAAATATCCCAGAAAAATGAGATAAAAATTCAGGGGTTATGGTCTAAAACTTACTAGTTCGTACCTGTAAAAACTAGAGTGAAAAGCGGGTCGGAAAGAAGCAGAAAATCAGCTGAAAGACACTACAAGGACCTTTAAATTCTGCTATAAATTCACCTGAAAACCAAGAAACGAACAGCCGGAAAAATGGTTTATCTCAGATGTCAAAATCTGCTGGAAAATCAGGGAAAAAAAATATATGATTAAAGACCCTATTCTTTCCCTTCTTTTACACATATCTATACCCAGCTGTATAAACCAGAAAAAACCAGAAAAATATAACCCAACAAAAACCCAGCTCACAAAACTTACAATACTGCAAACAAGAGAAACACGTAAACAAAAACAGCCATTGCATTCAACAAAGAAGATAAATATTTATGAAAGATGAAGCAAAAACACAAAAGGGAAAGAACAAAAATATACCGCAAAAAGAGAGAATAGAATCGACAGCTTTTCACGAGAATACGAGATGAAAAGAAAAGTTACGAAGTCTGGGTTGTAACAAGGGAGTAGTTATTGACGATAAGATTTTTGTGGTGAATAAAAAGAAAGTTGATAAAACAAACAAATGTGTTGTGTAACTTTATTACTAACCATGAGAATAGAGTCCGAATTGGCAACAAAAATTTGAGCGGGATTTTAAGATCTATGGGAAAAATAACTTTGGATTTTCATTAAATTATTTGGAGTTCGGGAAAAAAATAAACGCTTCAGATTTCAAGAGATGATCGAAACGGAAAAGTGACAATAGAATCGACAGCTCTTCAAGAGAATATGAGAATATAAGGTGAAAAGAAAAGTTACAAAGTCTTGGTTGTTATAAAAAAGTAACAAGAGAGTAGTTACTCAGGATAAAGTACATACGCTTCGAATTGTGATTGGTTGATAAACAACCAACTGTGTTGTGTAACTTTATTACTGATCATGGGAATAGAGTCGGAATTGGCAACAAAAAAAATTCAACAAAAATTTGGGCGGAATTTTAAGAATGGGAAAAATAACTTTGGACTTCCATTAAATTATTTGGAGTTCGGGAAAAAATAAACGCTTCAGATTTCAAGAGATGACCGAAATGGAAAAGAGACAATAGAATCGACAACTCTTCAAGAGAATATGAGGTGAAAAGAAAAGTTACAAAGTCTGGGTTGTTATAAAGAGGTAACAAGGGAGTAGTTACTAAGGATAAGGTTTTTGTGGTGAATAAAAAAAAGTACATACGCTTCGAATTTTGATTGGTTGATAAAACAAGCAACTGTGTTGTGTAACTTTATTACTGGCCATGGGAATAGAGTCGGAATTGGCAACAAAAAATTTTTAACAAAAATTTGGGCGGGATTTTAAGAATGGGAAAAATAACTCTGGACTTCCATTAAATTATTTGGAGTTCGGGAAAAAATAAACGCTTCAGATTTCAAGAGATGACCGAAACGGAAAATAGACAATAGAATCCACAGCTCTTCAAGAGAATATGAGGTGAAAAGAAAAGTTACAAAGTGTGGGTTGTTATAAAGAAGTAACAAGAGAGTAGTTATTGAGGATAAGGTTTTTGTGGTGAATAAAAAAAGTACATACGCTTCGAATTTTGATTGGTTGATAAAACAAGCAACTGTGTTATGTAACTTTATTACTGACCATGGGAATAGAGTCAGAATTGGCAACAAAAAAATTTCAACAAAAATTTAGGCGGGAATTTAAGAATGGGAAAATAACTTTGGACTTCCATTAAATTAGTTGGAGTTCAGAAAAAAATAAACACTTCAGATTTCAAGAGATGACCGAAACGGAAAAGAGACATAAGAATCGATAGCTCTTCAAGAGAATATGAGGTGAAAAGAAAAGTTACAAAATCTGGGTTGTTATAAAGAAGTAACAAGGGAGTAGTTACTGAGGATAAGGTTTTTGTGTTGAATAAAAAAAAGTGCAATACGCTTCGAATTGTGATTGGTTGATAAAACAAGCAACTGTGTTATGTAACTTTATTACTGGCCATGGGAATAGAGTCGGAATTGGCAACAAAAAAATTTTAACAAAAATTTGGGCTGGATTTTAAGAATGGGAAAAATAACTTTGGACTTCCATTAAATTATTTGGAGTTCAGGAAAAAATAAACGCTTCAGATTTCAAGAGATGACCGAAACGGAAAAGAGACAATAGAATCGACAGCTCTTCAAGAGAAAGGTGAAAAGAAAAGTTACAAAGTATGGGTTGTTATAAAGAAGTAACAAGGGAGTAGTTACCGAGGATAAGGTTTTTGTGGTGAATAAAAAAAGTACATACGCTTCGAATTGTGATTGGTTGATAAAACAAGCAACTGTGTTGTGTAACTTTATTACTGACCATGGGAATAGAGTCGGAATTGGCAACAAAAAAATTTCAACAAAAAATTGGGCGGGATTTTAAGAATGGGAAAAATAACTTTGGACTTCCATTAAATTATTTGGAGTTCGGGAAAAAATAAACACTTCAGATTTCAAGAGATGACCAAAATGGAAAAGCGACAGTAGAATCCACAGCTCTTCAAGAGAATACGAGGTTAAAAGAAAAGTTACAAAGTGTGGGTTGTTATAAAGAAGTAACAAGAGAGTAGTTATTGAGGATAAGGTTTTTGTGGTGAATAAAAAAAAGTGCTTACGCTTCGAATTTTGATTGGTTGATAAAACAAGCAACTGTGTTGTGTAACTTTATTACTGATCATGGGAATAGAGTCGGAATTGGCAACAAAAAATTTTCAACAAAAATTTGGGCGGGATTTTAAGAATGGGAAAAATAACTTTGGACTTCCATTAAATTATTAGGAGTTCGGAAAAAAATAAACACTTCAGATTTCAAGAGATGACCGAAACGGAAAAGAGACAGTAGAATCGACAGCTCTTCAAGAGAATATGAGGTGAAAAGAAAAGTTACAAAGTCTGGGTTGTTATAAATAAGTAACAAGGGAGTAGTTACTGAGGATAAGGTATGATAAGGTTTTTGTGGTGAATAAAAAAAAAGTGCATACGCTTCGAATTGTGATTGGTTGATAAAACAAGTAATTGTGTTGTGTAACTTTATTACTGACCATGGGAATAGAGTCGGAATTGGCAACAAAAAAATTTCAACAAAAATTTGGGGGGGATTTTAAGAAGACTTAATTGCAGTTTGATGGCCTGAACTATTATATTTTTGCATAAAAATGACTCTTTTATAATTGTTGCCATTTTATATACTAAAATATTATTTTTTAGGAGATGATTACATTTCGTTAAATTTTTTTAACGGACGTTAATGGTTTCATTTTTTAAGTTTTGTAATTGCACTTTGATGGCTCAAGTATTATTATTTTGCATAAAATTGACCTTTTTATATATTTTTGACATTTTTAACCAAATTTTTTATTTAAAAATAATTTAACTAAATTATACTTTTAAAATGCTCAACTGACCTTAAGATTCTTTATTGTAAAATTATTCTACATGATTTTTAGGCAATAGTACTAGAAAAATAAGATAAATTGAAAAATGTAAAAATCGAATGACTTTGTCATCAATCATCAGAAAATAAACTCGCGTTGCTTCCAACATAAATTAATTAATCCTACATTTTTCAGTCTTTTACAATGGTCTAACATTTGACTGATGTTCAAATGCCTTTTTTTAAAACCAATTATGATATCTTTTTGTTAGTGAATAATCAAAAATCAAATTAAAATTTTAAGGTGTTTGAAAAATGTGATGCGAACATTAGTAAATCTTTAACGTAATCTGAATTAGTTATTGCACTTTGATGGCTCAGTTATTATTATTTTTCCAAAAAAATGAATCTTTATATATATATATATATATATATATATATATATATATATATATATATATATATATATATATATATATATATATATATATATATATATATATATATATATATAAAGATTCATTTTTTTGGAAAAATAATAATAACTGAGCCATCAAAGTGCAATAATAAAAATGAAAAAGTGAATTTATTAACGCCCGTTAAAAAAAATTGACAGAATGCAATCATCTGCTAAAAAAATAATAGTTTAGTCATTAAAATGACAACAATTATAAAAAAGTCGTTTTTGTGCAAAAACATAATAGTTGAGGCCATTAAACTGCAATTAAGTCTTTTAAGAATGGGAAAAATAACTTTGAACTTCCATTAAATTATTTGGAGTTCGAGAAAAAATAAACGCTTCATATTTCAAGAGATGACCGAAACCTAAAAGAGAGAAGAGAAGAAAAAAGGGGCAATAATGATCCACATGTAAAAGAAGAACGAAAGACCGAAAGCATGAATAAAGAAAATCAAAAAATTTCTTTTAAGTTATCGAGGAACGAAACGCCTCGTCTTTGAAGTTAGCCCATCAGCTAATTCTGTCCCGATCAATAATGTATTGCATATACAGGGTGTGAGCTAGAGGGTGACCAGTTGGGCGGTTTGTACGAGTTGGGTCAGACTTGATATGGGTCGGGCTCATCCCACGCGAGCATGAAACCAGCACGTGAATCGAACGAGCCGAATCGGGCCGGGCTCGGGTTACAAAAAATGAATCCGGGATCGGCACGTTGAATTTTTACGGGTTATGCGGGTCGTGCGGGTTGGATGGTTTCAGGCGGGTTTGATGGTTTCGGGCGGGTTGATTTAAATTATTATTTTTGGGTTAAAAGAGGACGGTACCTCATATAATTTTATTAATTTCAAAAAAAAAATTTACAATTAATTTGAGAGGACTATTCTCTAAAAAACGAAACAAATCGCATAAACATATAAAAATACAATACAAATTAAAGAAATTTCTAAAGTGCAAAAAAAAATGTTTTCATGGGTATTGATAAACAATTTTGAATGTCATATTTTAGACAATTTGGATGTGATAAATAAAATGAGAATTTTCTCCTTTTTATATTGAAAAGAATGGTGAGAAAAAGGTATCTGATTTGATAATGCAACGCTTTATCTTTGCATATTTGGAAAACAATTAAAACCAACAAAAAGACGTGGTGAGCTTCGGGTTGTGCGGGCTTTGGTGAGCCATTCGTGCGAGCTGGTTCGTGCGGGTGATTCGTACCGAATCGAGCCGGTCCGGTTTCGATTTTGCATATCACAACTCGTATTCGACACTTATAATTTAACGGGTTGTGCGGGTTTCGATCCGGCTCGTCTCAGACCGAATAAAATGAATTTTTTAGCGAGCCGGTCCCGAATAATACGTGCAAACTCGTCCAAGTGGCCACGTCTAGTGTGAGCATCAAGTTCAAAGTATATCATGTGTAGGGGCAGTGAGAGTTACTCCCTCCGTCCCCTCAATTCTTTACATTGAGAGACGGGGACTCGACACACATTTTAAGACTCCTTTAATATATATTTCGATAAATTCTTTTAAATTTTTTCTTCTTCTGAATAAAAATATAATGTTTAAATTTTTATTTAGAAAAAAATTTTAAAAAATAAGTTGTAGAGCTATACTTTAAGGAACCTGAAAATGCGTGACAAACAGTGTAAAAAAACTATAAAGAAATAGAGGGTCGGAGGAAGTACAAGATATCTTCAATGCATGCATTTTTTGCTTGAACCATGACGATGGCCTAGTTTAAAAGAACAAAGTCGAATATCTTGTCCTTTATCATATATATAACCAACGAGATCTTTGTATAGTGGTATTAGTTTTATCTCAGGGCCCTATTTATTGTAACCCTTAGTTTAATAATTGTTACTTTTCTACGAATGAAATACATCGGCTAAACCTCAGGGACCAACATTTACGCCTTTTTCATATTTATCGCCTCTAAATTTTAAGTCACTACACTGATATAGTATTTATATAATCAAGCAGTTCTGTATATTGCCAGTTTAATTATTTTACCCTTTTCTTGAAATTAGAATCTTAAGTTGCGAGATCAAATAGAAGAAAAAGGCGACTGATTTTGTATTGCTAGTTTTTTTTAATGCTGCAGATACATACCTTCATCAAACATTTATAAAGGTATGACACATTGATTGATATTGTTCCTGTTTCACTCCTCCATTTTGTTGTTCTCTTTTCTTTACCGGTAAGCTTCTAGTTTTTTGTCTTTCTTCTTCTCTCTCGTCTTTTATTTTTCGAGACGTTTTCTTTGATTGAATGCCATGTTTATTTCTGCTTTTATATCTAGGCATGTACATTAATTTATGTGTTTTTGTATGTGCTTTATACTTGTTTTGATCCTGTTTTTTAGAAAGGATTTGTGAGGTTTTTGAGAGAATTTTAGTTTTTGGCTTCCTGGGTTTGAGGTCTTTCTTCATATAGGCGTAGAGTTTGTAAAAAAAAATAAATTGTCCAGACAGACACTTTAGGTTTGTATCTGTCCGAACAAATATGGAGTCCAAACAAAACATCTTGGCACTCCTACACCTCTAGTCCTGCTCTCTTTTTTACGTGTTGGTTCTTCCTGTGTGGTCGAACGTAGGGTATTCATGCACTCAAGGTTTCTATCCTTTTCCTTCAGTGTAAATATGTGCTATCTTTAGTGTCCATTCTTCAAACCGAGATGCTTTACGGTATGTTTTATATAATGTACTACTTCGTATAGATTGGTTCAAAATGTCATGATTGGCTTATGGCTAAGCCAAGGGAGCAATGGTCAAGATGTTCTTTTAGAACCAACTAGCTTTATAACCCGTCCGAAGCACGGGCATGCTCTAGGTGCACATAATTTGCTGGCGATATGGTAAGAGATTCTTTCGAGGGTGTAAAATAGACGGACCCTAATATCAAATTATGCATATAGTTTAAGATGATGATGAAGTTGAGTATCAATCTTGATCATTTCAGATGATGATGAAGTTGAGTATTAATCTTGATCATTTCCGGGAAAATTTGGAACAATACTGAAGTTATACATGTCACTTGCTACCTAAAAAACAATTGTAGTTTAACCAAAAAAAAAAGAGACAATTGAAGTTGCACTCCATTTCTGCAGGGCAGGGAGGCCAAAATCTTTTGCAGAACTATTGCTACTTAGACTACTGCTCTGATTAACATGTCAATAACTCAAGCATTATGCTTTATAGCAGGTTCGATTCCATGCCTATATCTGTGGTAGCGTGAGCACGAACTTCATCTCTTGCATACTGTCATCTCTTCCGATGGCTGAGTACCTAAAGAACTTTGCTGGTTGATAAATTTTCCATATTTTTCCCGTGAAAAAAGCAGTTTTTGGCCTCTTCAGCAGCGCGATTATTCGTTCTGGGTGTATGCCTTCAGCCTAATTTTCATACCTGATCTTTATATTCAGCTTTGCACCTTCAATTGCAACAATGCAGCCTTTATTCTTTTGAAGTTTCCCTTTTGTATTTCCTAATTCGATTTGACTGATATTTCCTAAGGTCGGTTGTTTCAGACAATTGAAAGAAACAATGTCACTTGGATCTGGTGAAGTACACCATAGGTAGCCGTTTCATGTAAAATTAGGAGGATAGGGTAAATTAGTAAAATTAATTGTTATCATCATCAGAAAGTAGTAGTGGCGAGGCACCAGGAACAATGTCCTATACCCAACTACCTTTCATCGAGCACACCGTGTACATTGCATTATGTGCATCTAAGATTGAGTCGCATCTTAAAAAAGATGAACCTATATGCCAAGAGAGCACACTAATTGTCTGAGAAACCTATAGAAGATTATATCTTTGCATGTATGTATGTACTATTCTAGTTTTTTCTTCAGCACGCATGAATGATCAAGCTAAAGAATGAGTTTGAAGTGGTAGAGATTGACTTCTACATCGGAGCTCTGCATTCATATTAAATTAAAATTAAACCCTAGCTAAGCAATCATATTAATAACAGTATATTACATAAATCCCAAAACTCATAAGCATCATTTAAGTATGTATTGTAAACAGAACTTCGAGTCTAAACTATTTAACCCAATGAAAATATTTATCATGATACCCCTAGGTTGCATATGGAAACCTGGATTTCATATCAGAAAGTAATATTTAATTTTAGAAAAATGAAACCTTGGAAACCAATTCATGTTACGGTGCTCGAAAAAAATAGAATTTTCAGAATCTAACATATGTTTGGGTATGAGTAGAATTTCATATCTATCACTCTTTGGTAAACAAATAGATTTTCAGTATAAATGTCATCATTATCAATGAAAAATATATTGAAATTCTCGAGTACATAATCCTAAGAAATTGGCTTCCATAATAAATTAAAAATCTTGTAAATGTGGCCATTGCTACCTCAAAAGTCGGATCCTAGCTTATTAGCATTGAGGCTGACTACGTTTCGGTCGAAGACAAGAGGTTCTTTGAGAGGTATCCTGCTATAACTTAAAATTTTTGTAATCGTTGTCATCTTTGATTTGTCGAAAGAATGGTATATTGGTACTTGTGCCTTTTCTTCCCTGGTCAGTCTCCTTGGATTGTGGAATGAGAAGCTTGCTAGCTAAAAGTTGTGGTATCTAAACTATACATTATATTGTGATAAGGGTTTGTTCTATTAAACTCATCTGAACTTATTTGGAAGATTTTTGTGTGTAACATTAATGTTGTGTGAACTTCAATTTATTTCGTCTGAGTTTTCTTTCCTGAACTTAATTGGTTTGAACAGAACATGCCTATAGTATTTTGTTAGTGTCAATAATTTGATGTTATGTGTTTGTTACATGTTACTTTGTTAGCATGAGATCAACCTCAGTACTACTATGTTAAATTTAGATTATTATTTTATCACTTTTGGTCCCTTAGCATAATTTTTTTGAAAATATTTGTTGTAACATTTGCTTTCTTGATTGCTCCTAGTTGGATACGGTTTGAAGATAATCAGTGGGACAGCCAGAAATTTGGATCGCAAAAAAATCCAGGTGTAAATTGGATGTATGAACGTGGCAAGGGTTTGGTTGGCCGTCTAGCTAAATAGTGTGGATTTTTGCTACTCATATTATGTTGGTAGGATGCATTAGGAGTAGCGTTGTGTGTTTGACACTTGGGGTTAGTCTGTTGTTTGACCTTCAAGCGCAGTCAAACTTTATATCACGAGGTTGATCTGTGAGATCCTTGCGAACTATCTTTCTATGTTTATAAAGGTTATGGACAGTTGAGGGGACTCTTCATTTTTAAACTTTCCCTAATCTATTTATCTTTATTTTCTTATCTGAATGATCTTAATTAGCTATTAATTAAACTCTGAAGGCTATGGATAGAGTCCTTACATTTGCTTATTTTGTGTTTCTTTACGCCAAGAGAGTACTTGGTATTTATTTTTGATTTACCTAACCAAAAACAATAGTAATAATTAGGGGTCGTTTGATTCATAGTTAATGTGCCCGGTTAACGGGAATCGGATTTTCAAACCCAGGTGTTTGGATTGGCAGTTTGATGGTTGGAATTGGGAATTTCATTCCCATGTATGGGTTAATCATACCCTCCTCCCCCCTTGGGATACCACATCGTTCCCATTCCCATTAACCCTATTCTTATACCCCTCATTTCCATTCCCCGTTCCCGTTAACGATCCAAACACACACCCCCCTAATTTTGTTGCTTTCATTGCTGTCCTTAAGTTTGCATGTCAACCCCATATGCTTACTGCTGAACATAGCTGAATGGGCTTAATTCTGGATCGGTAAGAAATTCAGTTTATTTGGGTAAAATTTTTGGAGTGCTAAACAATTCAAAAAGCTGCTCAGTCATGTGAAAAAACGGAGCTGAACGAATCTTTCTTTACAAAGACACCCCATTTTCTAGGACAAACTGTCGTGTTTCCTCCATTTCACACCAGGTGTTGTCTATGTTGACCATCTTGATTCTTGCCGATGCCGACTTTATAAAATTCCCTCTGCAATTTGAAATGCATATCTTTTCAAGTGATGTTTTGGTTTATGGTTAACGAGGCCGGTTGATGCAATCGTAACTTAAATCTCTATCTGTTGATTTTTGGATTAATAATTTGTTGGTATGAAATAATGTAATGAAAAAAGTTTTATGTAAGTTACTCAGTTTGTCTAACAATTTTTAAGATATAGAATTAGTTAAAATATAATGTAAATAATAGAAAATATATATAATTTTTCTTGCTGCATTTTTTCTCAGCACTCATCGGCCGACACCACTACCCTGTGCTTTAACTTTGGTCCAGGAGCACTTGCTTACAGTGATTTATTTTAATGCATCTAAGCATCGATTTGAGTATATAAATATCGACCAAGTGCAATTAAGCTAGTTATACATTTCACTTTGATTCCTTGACTCGTAAACTGATCTTGTATTCTTTCAATATTCGAGTAGGAATAACTTTAAATGTTAAAAATTAGTTAAGTATTCAACATTTTTCAACTGTCTATATTTTAAAATAAAAATATTCATGAACGAAACTGGAACTTAGTAAATTGAGTTGATTGTGAAAAGGTAAAAAAGCCGTGAAATCTACAGATTAAAGCAACATTTAGGTTGTGTTTACTGCTCAGCTGGTCTATCTTCATGCTTTCTATCTTCAACACCAGAAGGGTTCGACTCTTGGGTTCTCTGTTTTATTTGGTTTTCTCCCTTTGTTTTTCAATTTTTGGCATTATCCTTTTTTTTTTTTTTAGTTTTCACCTTCGAAAGTTTTAAAGTGTTTTCAAAAACTCTAGACACATCTAACCATCATTAATAGTACATTTTATTGTTAATAACAAAGTGACATGAGTTAAATGTAGATCTTTTTGCTTTTCGATTTATTTTATAATTAAACTTTTAAATAAATTTTTTATTTTAAAATTATAATATAAAATCGGCCTCCCCTAAATGTAGATCTTTTATTTTATTTTAAGATTTTGTGAACTTATTCAAGTTGTTCGACAAGGAGGTAGAGGTGACGAGCGAGGAAGATGTAGTGCTGGTAAAGGTTGTCCGTTGTTTATCTATCTAGCTGATTTTAACATTTCTTGTATCATCGTTATAAACTCATTTCCGTTCTGTCTCTCACAATTTCTTTTTTCTCTTCTAGGAAATCACCGATGATACACCAAGTTATCAGCCTGATGGAAAAAATGTTGAAGGCTGAGAATATAATTTGAATACTGAGGCCTGAGAATATTTAAACCGATCATAAGGCCGGGAGATATGTATAACAGGGTACAATATAACACTTTTTTATTACTATAAGTATACCTGACAATTCGTGTCATGTCGTGTACTTTCGTGTTTCGTATAGGCTAAACCATTAACGAAACGAAATAAGTTTGTGTACTCATTTTGCAAAACGAAACGAAAAATTCGTGTAAACAAGAAATGAAAAGTACACGAAATTTGTCGTGTACTTATCGTGTACACAAAACGAAAACGAAACCAAATAGTATCCGAAACAAAACGAAATTGTACACGAACTGAAATGGGGGTACACAAAAATGAAGAGAAAAGTCACCAAAATGTATAAAATTTAAGTATACAGATTATTTTAAGTATTTATGAATTATGATATACAATATTTTGAGTATATAATTTTGTATAAAAATAATACATACAATATTTATTTATGATATGTATTTATATAATTTTAAAATATTTATTTATTTATTTAATTATTTAATTATTTCGGTTACTTTCGTTTCGTGTCTTCACCCAAGGATAAACCCAAAACCGACACTAAATTCGCTCGTGTAATTTCGTATTCGTGTACTGAAAATGTCAAACCAAACCCGTAATTTTTGTGTCGTTTTCGTGTCAGGTACGGCTCTAACTATAAGTATTTGAATTTAAATTATGTTATTTTCAAACACTTTTTTATTTACAAAATATTTGTTAAATATTGGCATTCACAATCGGTAGCATATTTTAACCAACATGCTATAAATCGCTCTCAAATTTTTCTTTTTAAAAAAAACTCTCCGTAAAAACATATCCCTTACACTGTATATATGTTAGGCAAATATTTTTAGGGAAAATAAATTCTTTCGTCCTTAAACTATATGCTGTTTTTGGTTTAGGTCCTTAAACTATATGAAAAAATATTACGGTACCTAAACTTTCAAATTTTCTGATTCTCGTCCTTCCGTCCAAATTTGACTAACGGACGTTAGTCAATGCTGATGTGGCAATTACATGAAAATAAAAAATTCTCGAAATGTAGTGAAATTTTGGCATGTTAATCTACGAATGATTACAAGAACATCGGTGGTGAAAGTTTTCGATTTCGAGTTCACTAACATATGGAAATCTGTAGATTTTAGTAAAAAAAATCGTGTTCTCGAAATTAAAGTGCAGATTTCTATACGTTAGTGAACTTGAAATTAAAAAATTTCACCACCCGAGTTCTTGTAAGCAGTAGTAAATTAACATATAAAAATTTCACTGCATTCCGAGAATTTTCGAATTTTACGTAATTGCCACATCAGCGTTGACTAACGTCCGTTAGTCAAATTTGGACGGAAGGACAAGAATCAGAAAATTTGAAAGTTTAGGTACCGTAATATTTTTTCGTATAGTTAAGGACCTAAACCAAAAACGGCATATAGTTTAAGGACGGAAGAATTTATTTTCCCAATATTTTTAAAACCGAAATGTATCTCTTTTTGACTAGCTAGCACATATCTCATTTCTGAAACTGGATATATGTGAGTGTATGAATGCATGTTTATAGCAAAGTAAGAGAAAGCATGCATGCACATTTAGGGTACTAAAAGATGAGCCTGCATGTCAATGTCATTTGCTAACTGCTAAGAATGCTTAATTTGTTGAGTAAAGAAAGAAGAACCAGTGCAAATACATTTTATAATCTCCGTCTCCAGTAATATAAGTTTATAAACCTTCAAATTTACTTTGACCATCTTTTCGTCGACCTTGCTATCCCCTGCTTCCTGTTATCTTGTTCGATCGCATGCAAATCCTCGAATTAATTGTAAGTGATCTCTTATACATGTTTGTATGTTTACCTATGTGATATATGTTAACAATAACCCTAAAAACATAATTAATATTGCATTAATTAAACCTAGATAATCCATAAATAAGACCCGAAACTCTAATTAAATATTAATTTCGTAATTAATATTTGGGCTAGAAGTCTAACCTGTATTAGGAGACGTCAAATACAGGCTTGTTCTAATATAAGTGGACTTGTTTCAATACAAGTCCGTTATGATATGGAAACAACTCCTACAAGGAAAGATCTAGAATTAATCTTTAACCACCGTCAAGGATAAGATTTATCGTTCAAGGAAGTGATAATACTTATCCACTGTCAAGGATAAGATTTATCCTTCAAGGAAATCAATACTTATCCACTAGGCTTCTAAACGCCTATATAAAGGGTCTGACCCCTCATCTCAGAACTACGTTTTAGACTTCATCCTCGAATAAGGACGTACAAGTCACTACGTCCTTGGTGTGCCCCTGCCGTCATAGCCCCGAGGGCAACACCAAGAACTACGTTTTTATTGGCTTGATTCTGTAAACATTAGAGATACGTAGACATCTTGTTAGGACCGAGTTAGTCCCCGACAACAAGAACAGTCATTAAAGCTCGAAGCTCCCAAATCCTAGCAATAAATATATGTATTAAATACACCCTAGTTTTTATTCCATAACATTTGGCGCCGTCCGTGGGAAGACAACATCAACCATGGCAAACACACGAAGAACGAGTCGAGAAACTCATACTTCTGAAAGACTTCCCCTTACCTCTGAAACGGAGACTCATGTAAGTCAACCACCGCCAACTACTGGCATTCAAGGGGCGAGTATCCCCCTCACCACTACTCAAGGACCAGAAATCTCAATTTCGGTTGAAGGGACGAATCCCCTACAAATGGTTATTCATGGTCCTAATCCTCAAGAGACTACTCTCCAACAACCAATCACAACATCTCCACTGCTCATGAACGCTCCACGTGGCCTTCAACTTCACACCATGGATCTTCCCCAATACGCGACTCAAACCTTCAGGATGCCAACTTATGGCATGCCCCCTCGACCTACGGTAAGGAGCAGTGGTATCAATCCAACCTACCACGAAGCATATGTGCCCCCTTATATTCAAGGTCTAGGACCACAAAATCAGCAAACTCAAACTAGACAAACCCCCTCGATTCAAGATTACTCAGGTCCTTATACTGAGGATGAGAATTATTCAACCGGAGATGAGAGGGATCTTGCCCCAAGGAGGAGACATTCTTCTCAAATAAATCAGGAACAACTCCAAACCACTAAGGAAAGGATTGTGGCCCATGATGCAGAGGTTGCAAGACTCAAGAAAGTACTGGCGGAAGAAGAGGCTGCAAAAGCACAAAGCCAAGCAACTGGAAGAGTCCCGGTGATCAATTTAGATCCTTCACCGAGAAGAACCAAGAGGGCTGAAGCCCCAAAAGGTGATCCTATTATGTTATTACCCTTAGGAGATCCTGATGATCCTACACCACCTTTTACTCAGGATATCATGAAAGTTAATATATCCAGAAAATTCAAGATGCCAACAATCAAAACTTATGATGGAACAGAAGATCCCGCGAATCATGTGAGAACTTTCTCTAATGCACTGTTGTTGCAGCCTACCAATGATGCAGTCAAGTGCAGAGCGTTTCCACAAACCCTTGCAGGCATGCCTCAATGTTGGTACAGTCGTCTCCCTCCTAACTCTATTGGGTCTTTTAAGGAGTTGAGCAAGGCGTTCATCAACCAATTTGTTAGTGGGAGAGTGCATGAGATGAGTTCAACATCTCTCATGGGAATTCAACAAGGCAAGAATGAATCCTTGAGGGACTACATAAATCGATTTACCAAGGAGGCTCTTAAAGTCCCAGATCTGGAAGACAAAGTGGTCATGATAGCCCTGCAACAAGGAACCACTGACGACCACTTTAAAAGGTCTTTGAAAAAGCACCCGCTGAAAGCATGTTGAAGCTACAAGACAGGGCTAGAAAGTACATTAAAGATGATGAGAGCATGAGGAAATATGAACCAAATAGTGGAGGTAATGGAAACGGAAAGAAGAGGAATGAGACTCAAGAGTATGATGCAAGGGACAAGTACCCCAGAACAACAGAGGATTCTGATCCTGCACCAAAGAAGGGTAATCCCGGACAAAGATTCACGGAGTATACAAGATTGAATGCTCCTAGAAGTCAAATCCTGATGGACATTGAAAAAGATGTTGATCTCCGATGGCCGAAGCCACTGAGGACTGATATGGAGAAAAGAAACAAGAACCAATTCTGTCAGTTCCACAAAGAAGTTTGTCATGACACTGACGATTGTAGACATCTGAAGGATGAAATTGAATTCTTGATCCGAAGGGGAAAACTGGATAAGTTCACCAAGGATGGGAATTGAGAAAACCAATGAAAAAACTATGAGAAGAAAGACTATGACAGAAAGGAAATCAAGATCGTAATCCTAGACCCCGAGGTCCAGTTATCAACATGATATTTGGAGGACCGACTGCGGCTGGCTCTTCCAGGGATTCACGAAAAGCTTATGCTAGAGAGGTAATGACTGTTGTTGGAGAAGCACTGAAGCGTGCCAAAACAGAAGTTGCCATTAGCTTCGATGATTCTGACCTAGAAGGGGTAAAATTTCCTCATGATGACCCATTGGTCATCACACCAGTGATAGGTAATTCTGAAACCAAGAGAGTTCTGGTTGATAATGGAGCTTCTGTGGATATCTTATTCCACAATGCTTTAATCAAGATGAGATATACTGACTCATAGTTGACACCCTCAAACATGCCTATCTACGGATTCAATGGAGTCGAATTAAAGGTAGAAGGCACAATCCAGCTCCCCATGACTATAGGGTAGGGCTCGAAGACAACGACTCAAATGCTGAACTTCTTGGTTATAAAGGCAACCTCTACTTATAACGCAATCCTTGGAAGGACTGGCATTCATGCTTTTAAGGCTGTTGCCTCAACATATCTCTTGAAAATAAAGTTTCCTACAAGGAACGGGGTTGGTGAAGAGCGAGGAGATCAGAAAATGGCTAGACGTTGCTATGTAGCCGCACTAAGACCTGATGGAGTCGGGGACAGGTTCTCCCAATTAAGGACATGGATTCAAGGGATGATGAAGATAGAAGGGGAAAACCAACTGAGGATTTCATCATTATCCCCTTAGTTCCAGGAGAACCAGATAAAGTCACTTACATTGGAGCACTGTTGCCTGAACCCTGGAAGGGCAAGATTATATCTTTCCTCCAAGAGATTGAAGATGTTTTTGCTTGGAAATCAACTGATATGCCAGGGATTGATCCCCAATTGATAACTCACAAGTTGAACGTAGATCCCGAAAGGAATACGGTGAAGCAAAAGAAGAGGAACTTTGCTCCAGAAAGGCAAGAGGCCATAAATCAAGAGGTAGATAAGCTCCTGGAAGCAGGATTCATTAAAGAGATTCAATTCCCTGAATGGTTGGCTAACCCGGTAATGGTCAAGAAAGCCAATGGAAAGTGGAGAATGTACGTAGACTTTACGGACTTAAACGATGCATGTCCTAAGGACTGTTTCCCCCTACCAAGGATCGACACTTTAATAGATGCCACTGCAGGGCACGAAATGCTAAGCTTTATGGATGACTTCAGCGGATACAACCAAATCAAGATGCATAAGGATGACATTCACAAGGTATCATTCATTACTGATTTTGGTGTTTACTGCTACTTAGTTATGGCCTTTGGACTCAAGAATGCAGGTGCCGCATAGCAAAGGTTAGTGAACAAAATTTTCAAACATCTCATTGGCAAGACCATGGAGGTTTACGTGGATGACATGTTAGTCAAAAGCCTCGATAATGCCGATCACATAGAGCACCTCCGAGAGGCATTTGAAGTGTTGAGACACCATAAAATGATGTTGAATCCTGCCGAGTGCGCCTTTGGCGTAGGGTAAGGCAAGTTTTTGGGTCTGATGGTCTCTAAATGAGGAATTGAAGCCAACCTCGACAAAATTAAAGCAATTGTGGATATGGAACCACCGCATTCTGTTAAAGATGTTCAGAAACTCACTGGGAGAGTGGCAGCATTGGGAAGGTTCATCTCCAAGTCAGGGGAAAAATGTCTACCCTTCTTCAAAGCATTGAAGAACATGAAAATTTTTGAGTGAACAACAGAAAGCTAAGAAGCCTATGAGGCCTTGAAAAAATACATGACTGAAGCACCATTGTTGGCAAAACCAAAACCTGGAGAAACGCTCTATCTATACTTGGCAGTTTCAAACACCGCCTTGGGAGCTGTTTTGGTGAAGGAAAAATCAAAGGTTTAGAAACTCATCTACTATGTGAGCAAAATTCTGCACGGAGCAGAAGTAAACTACTCTCTGATAGAAAAGTTTGCTTTAGCCTTGATCATGGCCTCAAGAAAATTACACCCGTACTTTCAGGCGCATAAGATATAAGTCTTGACTCACCAACCATTAAGAAACATCCTGCATAGTCCTAAGGTCAGTAGAAGACTGATCAAATGGGCGATTGAGTTGGGAGAGTTCGACATTAAGTATAAGCCTCGAACGGCCATTAAAGCACAGACACTTGTTGACTTCATGGTTGAATGTACCATCGACAACCAGGAAGTCGGAGGGCAGGAAGTAGTACCCTTGGAGGGTAAAGAAGTTGAAAAACAAGATGAAGAGATGGTATTTAAGGAATACTGGGTGCTCTATTTTGATGGGGCATCAAAAACAAAATTAAGCGGAGCAAGTTTAGTGCTACAAAGTCCCGATGGATTTCTCATTGAGTATGCACTAAAGTTGGACTTTCCGACAACAAACAATGAAGCTGAGTATGAAGCCCTGATAGCCGGCTTAGGTTTGGCTGGGGCCTTGAGAGTTAATACTCTCAAAGTCTGTGGAGACTCGAGATTGGTAGTCTCACAAGTAAATGGAGAATTTAAGGCTACAGATGAAACCATGGCCAAATATCTGAAGCTTGTGAAAGCCATCATGACCCAGTTTGATGAATGCTATATGGAACACATCCCTAGAGAAGAAAACATGAAGGTCGATGCCTTGTCTAAATTTGCTTCTTCTAAGATAGAGAACTATGCCGGAAGTGTATACTTCCAAGTCTTGAAGACCCCGAGCATCAATGGAAAACTAATAGCACCTATTGACATATGTGGCTGTTGAATAGACCCCATTAAGGCTCATCTTAAAACCGGTTGGTTACCAAATAATGCCTTAGATGCACGAAAGTTGACAGTGAGAGCATTGAGGTACGCCTTGATCGAAGCGATCTTATACAAGAAGTCTATAAAGCATAATGTAACATAAGATGTAAAAGGGATAACTACAACTCAACAAAGGACAAGACAGATAATAATATTAACAGAAGCACAGGAATCCAGAATCAAAGAAGAAAAGGTAAACTCAAAAAATCAAAATACGTTATGTATTCTTGAAGTCCGTAAACAGGTCACGGAAAGAAGTTCATGAAAATGTTCAAGCCTCAATGACAGCAAAAAAAACAAGACTTGCAAGACGACAGAAGTATGTGAATGATTTAGGGTTAAGTACCACGGGATTCCAGTGATTTAATTGAAGCAACCATGACGACAAAGGACTTATCGGCAGCATTGAATTGAAGACATAGAAGAAGAATTGATCAAGTGTTATTCATCTGTGAACCAGACCAGTTGCACTAGATGACGGCACTGAAAAGATCAAGTTGTTTTATCGTCTCAGAAGAAATTGATACAGTCTAAAACTGAAACACCAAGGAGCTCAGAAAGGTTTTCTAAAAGGAACAAAGACATAATGTGATTCGATGGTTTTTCATTTATGAAAAACTATCGAATGTGATTCTAAGGAATCAAAAGAAATTGAGTTGATGGTGTTTATTTCTTAAAGAAATAAAAACCATCGAAAGCTTTTCTAAGAAAATCATTAGACTCAATGGAAAAAAGAATTTCCTTTTCGATAGTTTTCTTTAAAAACTATCGAATGGAAAGTTTCTTTTAATCCATTCGATGGTTTTCCATTCGATGGATTTCCAATTCGATAGATTTCCAATTGGAGGAGCAGGTGAAGAAGTGACATTGTTGTCAGGTTGATGAAGATCCAACGGCCAAGAATATTCCATTATTTTTGGTTCGATGGTTTTTCTAAAATCAAGTCTACAATTACTAACAGAGGAAGTGTGTCTTCTTCAGTCAGGTTCATTCACACAGAAGCAATTACGGAGAGAGAGGAAAAGCCAGAGAGAAAATACTAAGAACATTAATTCTGCTGGAACTCTATCATTGTATTAAGTTGCGATTCACATCAGTTGCTCATCCTCAAGCAAACGGACAAGCCGAGGTGGCCAACCGAATCATCCTAGATGGACTCAAGAAGAGAGTTGAACGCTCAAGGAACACTTGGGTGGACAAGTTGCTCCCTATACTTTGGGCATATCGTACCACTTGCAAGGTTACTACTGAAGCAACTCCATTCCTATTAGCCTAAGGGGCAGAAGCCGTGGTTCCAGTGGAGATTAATCATACCTCCCCAAGAGTAGGGGCCTTTGAGCCTGAATAGAACGAAGAAGGTATGAGGTTGGCTCTTGATCTAATTGATGAAGTCAGAGATGAGGCAAATGCCAAGATCGTGGAACATCAGAAGTGAGCATCTTTCTACTACAACCTGAGAGTTAAAGAAAGGTTCTTTCGTCAAGGAGACTTGGTTCTCAGAAAGATTAAAGCATCCGGGGTTGGACAGAAAGAAAAATTAGCCCCTAATTAGGAAGGGCCCTACAAAGTCAATAATGTGTTTGTACGAGGCTTGTATAAGCTAGAAACCCTTGAAGGACATGAGGTGCCAAGGACTTGGCATGCCTCAAACTTAAAAGTTTATTATGTTTAGTGAATCCTAAAAGGATCCGCTAGTAGGACAAGTAGAAATAAGGTTCGATGACACAATGAGCTTCCTAGAAAGCAGATGAAGGGTTGAACCCGTTTTGATTGGTAGAAACACCCTCAAATCTTTGCCAAGACAAACTACAAATGAATGCAAAGGAAAACATACAAAATATGCATGTCAACTGCACAAATAGAGTTGAATACAACGAACCCCGAAGGGTGAATGTTGCTAATAAATATACAAAAGAAAGCCAAAGATGCCTATTGTTAATTAGCGAAAATTTCAATCTCAAGAGAAGTTTGATATGATAGACTTTAGAATGAATCACAAAGAGTGCATCCATCAGTAAGAACTCGTAAGGGTGAAGGGTTGAAACCCCAAAAACCTAAGACATTCAGTCCAAACCCCATTATTCGATATGCTCAATGAAAGGCTTGAAGCCAAAACAAGACGGTATAATATATAAAAGGCTTATACAAATGTCAAGCTAGCCTCGAATAAGGCAAAAACGTCGTAAATGGGTAGGTCGCTCCACACTTTACACCAAGACGATACTCGTGAAACACTAGTGTATATTAAAATCCCCAAAAAAGGGTAGTAAGTCCCAGGTAAGGGATAAAAAGACCCCAAGTCTCGAAAAAGACCGGTATAACTTCTATGAAATCCTAGTGCATTATCATAGAAGTTGGGGGGGCAAATGATATGGGTTAAAAATAACCCTCAAGACATAATTAATATTGCATTAATTAAACCTAGATGGTCCATAAATAAGACCCATTAATAAGGCCCAAAACTCTAATTAAATATTAATTTCGTAATTAATATTTGGGCTAGAAGTCCAACATGTATTAGGAGACGTCCAATACAGGTTTGTTCTAATATAAGTGGGCTTGTTTCAATACAAGCCCGTTATGATATGGAAACAACTCTGTTAGGAATATGTTGTTCTTGATGATAATTATAAAACACTTAGTAGATTTTGTATTAAGTCAATATTGTAGCTGTCAACGGAATGGCATGCTTTGTAGCTTTCGTTGACAGGTAGCTCATCAACGAAATGAGTGATGTAGCAATTGCACTGTACAATACTTCACTATTTGATATGCATTTTGTTGAAGGTATTAGATAGGTTTTCTAAGTCATGTTGACTAAAGTATTAGATATGCAAAATAGATTGGATAATTGTAAATATTATGTGCCTTGTAATTTTGCCTAAGTGAAGACATGTCAACGGAATGAAGATTACACTATCAACGGAATGAAGATATACCATCAACGAAACGAAGAATAAAGCTATCAACGAAACACATCTTACTGCTATCAATGAATCATTATCACTTTTCTGAATAGTTGACAAAGTGATAGTGACAGTTTTCTGACAGATCAAAAGAAGATGTAGAAGTGTACTTTGCATTGGGAGCCATTAAAATGGTCACTGGAAATAAGGAAACATTCCAATTTCCAATTAGGTTCTTGAGTGGGTTCATAATAACCATGAAGACAAAAGACAAGATCTCCAAGGACCATTGGACAAAAGGGATGAAAAGCAAGCTACTGGCGGTTACCTTTAGTGTATTCTAGAGTAGCCAAAAATAGCATTGTAAACTTGGGATATATAACCAAGTGTAGCAGTTCATTTTTAAGAGATGTGAGTGAGATAAAAATAGTTTGTATTAGCTTTTTCAAGAGCACTCTCACTCTGTATCAAGAACTGAGCAGCTGTGATACATTTGTAACACAGAATATTTCCGCAATAAAAACATCTCAGTTGGATCCTCAAAACATCCAACTGAAATTTTATATTTGCTTGTGTTTTTATTTTTCAGTATAGTTTTATTTCGAAAGTTGTTTTTAAGTTTAAAATATCTAGAATTGTATTCAACCCCCCCTTCTACAATTCTGTTAGGTCATTTGGGATTAACAATTGGTATCAGAGCAAGCTTCTAACTTACAAGAAGTTTAAAGATCAAGGTTAAAACAGTAACCATGGTGAAGAAGGATGCAGGTGTAAAGATACCAATTCTAGATAAGGACAATTGCTTTCACTGGAAAGTAAAAATGCATCTACATCTCATGTCTATGGATGAGAGATATGTAGACTGCATTGAGAAAGGTCCACACGTTCCCATGAAGTTTGCATCTAGAGTTGGACTGCCAGATGATGCTCCAGATGTGGAAATTCCAAAACTTGTCTCAGAATGGACTGTTGAAGATGTTGCAGAAATCCATATAGATAAAAGAACCATGAACATCCTGTTTAATGGTTTGGAGCAAGAGATTAACAATGTCATAAACTGTACAACCTCTAAAGAAGTATGGGACACTGTTAGAACACTCTGTGAAGGAACTGAGCAAGTAAGGGAGAACAAAATGCAACTCCTCATACAACAATATGAGCACTTTCATTTTAAAGCTGGTGAAACCCTAAATGACACGTTTAGTAGGTTTCAAAAGCTTTTGAATGGATTAAAGTTGTATGGAAGGATCTACCAAACAAAGGATTCAAACCTCAAATTTCTTAGAGCTCTTCCAAAAGAATGGAAGCCTATGACTGTTTTTCTGAGAAACACTCAAGAGTACAAAGACTACACTCTTGAAAGGCTTTATGGAACCTTAAAGACATATGAGCTGGAAATGGAGCAAGATGAAGAAATTGAGAAGGTACAAAAGAAGGGTGGATCTATTGCATTGATTGCATCTGTGAACCAACTGGAAGATGACAATGAAGAAGCTGCAAAAGCCACAACTAGTCGATCTAGTTGTAGGAGTGATGTTAGCAAGGGTAAAGGCAAGATGACAAAAGAAGAAGAAGAACCAGCCAACTTGGATGACTTAGATGAGATAGATGAACACATTGCTTTTCTTTCAAGGAAATTCTCTAAGTTCAAATTCAAGAGAAACTCAGAAGCAAGGCCACCAAGGAGAGACTTTCAACCTAGCAAAAATAATTGGATTGAAAAGTCTAAGTCTAAATGTTTCAACTGTGGAATGATTGGTCACTTTGCTGGAGATTGCAGAAAGCCCAAAGTTGAGAAGGGCAACAGGAAATTTGAGCCTGTTGATTATAAAAAGAAATACTTTGAACTTCTCAAGCAGAAAGAAAAAGCTTTCATGTCTCAGGAGTATGATTGGGCTGGTAATGGTGAAGATTCAGATGATGATGTTGAGTATGTCAACTTGGCTCTAATGGCTAACAATCATGAGCAGGAAGCAAGTTCCTCTAGCAACCAGGTAACAATCACTAATCTTTCTGAGCTTTCTAAAGAGGAATGCGATAGTGCAGTTAATGAAATGTCTACTGTACTGTATAATTTACGTATTACTCTTAAATCACTTACCAAAGAGAACTCAAGAATTAAAGAGACCAATTTGCTCTTAAGTGATAGAAATGCCATGTTAAAAGCACAACTCATTGAATTTGAGAAAATGAGGTGTGTTAGTAGGGATGCTAAGCAGGAACTTGAGAAAGTGTTAAAAAGGGAAGAAATTCTTAAAACGCAACTAGAAATAGAACAGAAAGTGATTGCCAAATGGAAAGATTCCAGGAATGTTGCTAGCAACATCATTAATGTTCAAGGTATGAAATCCTTCTATGAGCAATCATGGAAAAAGAACAAAGAGAAGCTAGGGTATGCTGTTGAAACCTTAGAATCAGAATCAGAGTCAACAAACAACAATGATCATTTGTTGAAGGTTGATATGTCAACGGAATGCAAGGTTTCGTTGACAGATGAACCATCAACCGATCAGGCTGTTTCGTTGACAAAGAAAAGGAAAGAAGAACTCACTAGACTTAATAACAAGTATGGTCCTGTCACCAAGAACTTTGTTCAAGGTGAGTCTAGTAAATCAAAGAAAGTTGAGAAGCCTGTTGAAAGAGCTAATGTAGGTCACCTGTCTAACAAGCAATTGAAAGACAAGTTAGAGAAAATTCAAGTTGAGGCTAAGGGCAATAAAAGGAATAACAGAAATGGCAAGGTAGGGATTAACAAACATAACAATTACACACCTGATAAGTATGCTCCTAGAAAGACATGTGTTAATTGTGGTAGTGTTAGTCATTTGTCTGCTAATTGCAAATCTGTTAAGAAGACAGCTAATGTGAAAATGCCTAAGCCTGCAATGAATGCTTCTATGCCTACAATGCCTGTTATTCCTAACATGTTTGCTCCATATGCACAATTTCAAAATCCTTATGCCAGCATGTCATTTGTGCCTAATCCATACATGAACATGATTAATATGCCACAAATACCATGGGATGTGAATAACATGTTTGTTCCTCCAACTATGCATGCTGTGAATGAAAATGTGAGCAACCCTCAGAAATCAACACCAAAGATAAAGGTTGATTTAACTCAATCTGAGCCCAAGGTGAAAAATGATATAAAAGGAAAATCAAAGGCTAACAAAACAGGACCCAAGGAAACTTGGGTACCAAAATCAACTTGATTTGATTTTATTGTGTGCAGGGAGACAAAAGGAATCTTTGGTACTTGGATAGTGGTTGTTCAAGACACATGACTGGTGATTCTACCCTGCTCACAGAGTTTCAGGAAAGAGCTGGCCCTTGTATTGCTTTTGGAGATGACAGCAAAGGCTACACTAAGGGATATGGCTTGATTTCAAAAGAGAATGTCATCATAGATGAGGTTGCATTGGTGGATGGTCTTAAGCACAATTTGCTTAGTATCAGCCAACTTTGTGACAAAGGATTTTTAGTTACTTTTTCAAAAGAAGCCTGTGTTGTTTCTAAAGGAGGAGACAACAATGTGGTAATGACTGGATTCAGTAGAGGGAATATGTACATTGCTGACTTTAGTAGCACAAGTCCAGACACTATCACCTGTCTTTTCAGCAAGGCAAGCAAGGATGAAAGTTGGCTATGGCACAAGAAATTGTCTCATTTGAATTTTAATGTTATGAATGATTTGGTGAGGAAAGATCTTGCTAGAGGAATTCCACAGGTGGAATTCTCCAAGGATGGTTTGTGTGATGCCTGTCAGAAAGGGAAACAAAAGAAGGCATCATTCAAAAGCAAGACATAGTCATCAATTGTCCAACAGCTTGAGTTACTTCATATGGATCTATTTGGCCCTGTAAATGTCATGTCCATCTCAAAGAAGAAATACTGTCTTGTGATTGTTGATGATTTTTCTAGATTTACATGGACTTTCTTTTTGCACTCCAAAGATGAGGCAAGTGAAATCATTATCAATCACATCAATATGGTAAACAATCATCCTGATTTCAAAGTAAGAAGGATTAGAAGTGACAATGGGACAGAATTCAAGAATTCAACTATGAAGATGTTCTGTGAAGAAAATGGCATTATGCATGAATTTTCAGCAGCAAGGGCACCACAGCAGAATGGTGTAGTTGAAAGGAAAAACAGAACACTTATTGAAGCTGCAAGGACAATGCTAGATGAATCAAAGTTACCAACTTATTTCTGGGCTGAGGCAGTTAACACAGCTTGCTTCACTCAAAATATTTCTTTGATTAATCAAGCCAAGGGAATGACCCCTTATCAATTACTCAAAAGAAAGAAGCCACTATTGGATTTTCTTCATGTCTTTGGATGCAAGTGATTTGTTCTGAGAAATCAAGCTGAGCATTTGGGGAAATTTGAAGCAAAGGCAGATGAAGCAATTTTTGTGAGATATGCAGCAGGGAAAGCTTACAGAGTCTATAATCTCAGAACCAACATTGTTATGGAATCTGTACATGTTGTTTTTGATGATCTCAAAATTCAAGGTCTCTGTGATGAAGGTTTCCATGAAAGTCTTTCTTTTGAGAATGAGGAAGGAGTTCAAATGGATCATGTTAAGGCTATTGAGAAACAACCTAAAGTTGTTGTGTCTAGCACAGATGAAAGCAGCAGTGAAGATGAAATTGCTGCATTAAGATTGAAAAGAATAGCTGCTAGCAGACCAAATGGTCATTTCGTTGACCATCATGATGAAGGATTCGTTGACAGTCAGAATGAGCGTTTCGTTGACAGTCAAAATGGGCATTCCGTTGACAGTCACAAAAATGCTTCTAGAAGTGATCAATTAGGGACAACAAACTCAGGGGGAGTTTCTCAAGGACAAATATCTAATCAAGGCAATCATGATCATGAAGCTACATCTTCTAGAACTAATCTACCTCCCTCAAGGAAATGGACTAAAGATCATCCCTTTGAACTCATTATAGGTGATGTTTCTTCAAAAGTCCAAACTAGAAGAGCAACTCAAGAAGAATGTCTATATAGTAACTTTCTGTCTCAAGATGAGCCAAAGAAAGTTGAGGATGCACTTCTAGATCCAGATTGGGTTTTAGCTATGCAAGAGGAGCTAAACCAATTTGAGAGAAACAAAGTTTGGAAGCTGGTGCCCAAGCCTAAAGACAGGAGTGTTATAGGCACAAAATGGGTGTTCAGAAACAAGATGGATGAAAATGACATAGTCACAAGGAACAAAGCTAGATTGGTTGCTAAAGCTACTCACAGGAAGAGGGAATTGATTTTGATGAAACCTTTGCTCCTGTTGCAAGAATAGAAGCTGTAAGGATTTTCCTAGCTTATGCAGCTCATGCCAATTTCAAGGTCTATCAAATGGATGTGAAAAGTGCTTTTCTGAATGGGGAATTGGAAGAGGAGGTATATGTGAGTCAACCTCCTTGTTTTGAAGATGATGATTTTCCAGAGTATGTGTACTTTCTCCTCAAAGCACTCTATGGTTTGAAACAAGCACCTAGAGCCTGGTATGACACACTTTCACAGTTCCTCCTTGAGAATCACTTCACTAGAGGTACTGTAGATAAAACTCTTTTTCATAGAATTGTGAATGGCTCTACTATACTTGTTCAAATTTATGTAGATGACATAATTTTTGGGTCTACAGATGAAAAACTTTGTCAAAAGATTGCCAAGCTTATGCAAAGTAAATATGAAATGAGCATGATGGGAGAATTAACTTATTTTCTTGGCCTCCAAGTAAAACAAGTTAATGACATTTTCATTAGTCAAACCAAGTACATTAATGATTTGTTAAAGAAATTTAACTTAATGGAATGCTCTCCTGCCAAAACTCCCATGCCTACTGCCACCAAACTTGAATTGAATACTAAGGAAAAATCTGTGGACATTTCAAGTTACAGAGGCATGGTTGGCTCACTTTTATATTTAACAGCTAGTAGACCTGATATTATGTTTGCTACATGTTTATGTGCTAGATTTCAGGCTGTTCCTAGGGAATCCCATTTAGTTGCTATTAAAAGAATTTTTAGATATCTCAAAGGAACACCAAACCTTGGCATTTGGTATCCTAGAGAATCTGGCTTTGAACTAATTGGTTATTCAGATGCAGATTATGCAGGATGTAAAATTGACAGGAAAAGCACAACTGGCACCTGTCAATTCCTAGGAAACAAGCTTGTGTCATGGTTCAGCAAGAAACAAAACTCAGTTTCTACCTCCATAGCTGAGGCTGAGTATATTACAGCTGGAAGTTGTTGTGCACAGATTTTATGGATGAAAAATCAACTACTTGATTATGGATTAAGAGTTGAGAAAATTCCTATCTTCTGTGACAACACTAGTGCCGTTGCCATTACTGAGAATCCAGTGCAGCATTCAAGGACCAAGCACATTGACATCAAGTACCATTTCATTAGAGAACATGTTATGAATGGTACTGTGGAGTTACATTTTGTTCCAAGTGAACAACAACTTGCAGACATCTTTACCAAGCCACTTGATGAATCAACATTCTCAAGGTTAGTAAGTGAGCTAGGTATGCTAAATTTCTCTTAACTATTTTTGAGATTTTTGCAAGTTAAATATGCAGCCAGAAATTTGCTATGATTTTCTGTGAATTAATTTTCTCAGGAAAAAGTAAAATTTTGTCCAAGTCAATATTACTATGTCAACGAATGCATCATTCTGTTGACAGTTTTAGCATTTTTCTGGGTGTTTCGTTGATAGCTCTTTTATATCAACGAAACGCAGCTTTATCAACGAAATAGACGGGATCTTAAAATGCCCAATTCTGATTCGTTGATATAGCGTAATTAATCTGAACCGTTGGATTCGCACGTCTCTTTACCACGATCTATGCATACACCCCTGTAAGTATAAATCATGGTAATATTTTAATTGTAACAGTTAGATTTTTAAGCCAATCCAGTAATTCATATTTATTATTGGACTTAATTTTTGAGAAATTTTGGGGGAGTATTTAAGAAATTTTGTTTTCTTTAATTCATTTTATCTTGCTCTCAAAATTTCCAAAGCTTTTCTTACTTCTTCTCTCTCAAAGCAAAACAAAGTTCGAGCTTTTCTTCACTCAATAATGGCACCCATAGTAAAACTCATGTCAGCTGGAGGGTTCATCTACGAGAAGAACAACTCCATTCCATTTGTTGTCAAGGAAACTCAGAACAGAATCTTTTACAAGATGATGGATTTCTTGATGAATTGCAAACTGAGCTACGCAATGTTTCACTCAACTCCGCTCTACAATGAAATCATAGAGGAGATTTGGACCTCTTGTGAGTACAGTGGAACAAATTGCACTTTGCAATTCACCATTCAAGG
Organism: Heracleum sosnowskyi; assembly: GCA_030848705.1. Taxonomy (NCBI): domain Eukaryota; kingdom Viridiplantae; phylum Streptophyta; class Magnoliopsida; order Apiales; family Apiaceae; genus Heracleum; species Heracleum sosnowskyi. Next base: position 113,533,974 of record CM061240.1, on the reverse strand, counting down.
TAAAGAGTATATTGTAAATTCTGATGTAGTGCAAGCATGTCTTCACATTCCTGAGAATAATTGCTTAGCTTTGCCTACATATACTGAAATGGTTAATTTGCTTAATTCTATAAATTACTCTTTGCCTACTGATAATTTGGGTAAGATAATTAGAAGAGGTTTGGTTAGGGAATATAGTTACTTAGCTGATGCATTCATTAAGGTCTTCTCTGGTAAAATCAGTAACTTTGATGCATTAACTAACTCTATTTTGATTCTGCTTACCATGCTCTTAACTGATAGATATTATAACTTTAGCACCCAACTTATGTATGAAATTGGTGCTAAGTTGGGTGATAAGGCTAAGAGGAAAAAGAATATCTATTATGCTAGATTTTTAATGATGTTGGCTAACCATGTTAGTCCAGCACCATTGGTTATTTCTAACCCAACTTCCAAGTTTGACTGCTTTATGCAAGAGAAGAGAGTCCTGACAGATATCCTGAGGCTCAATCACAATGGTGATGTCCCAGTGGTATATCTGCCCATCATTGAGGTAACCACTACCTGTTAGTTTAATTGTACTTCAACCACCTCTGTTGCTATGGAGTCTGTAGTTGTGACCCAACAGGCTCCTGCCCCTGCAACAAAACCAAAAACTAAGAAATCCTCCAAGCCAACCTCAGGTGCTTCTCAAAAGGCACCTGTTGTAAAATCCACTACACAACCAAAGGGGAGTGGTGCAGGTGGTGTGAGGGGTGAGGGAAGGGGTGAAAGTCAAATAAACCCTAAGGATAAGGTGGGAGAGATGAGTGTTTCCCAGACTAGCCCCATTGTGTCTTCCCAACAAGGCACAATGAGTAACATGGATATTAGCACAAGTCTAATTGCATCCTCCCAAAAGGATGTAGTTATTGAAACAAGTTCTCTTCCAAGAGCACAGTCCAAAAGGGTAAGGGACACTTCAAGCCCCCAAACAGAAATTTCCCAATATCAAAGAAGGGTAAGACAAAAACCCCAGGTTACACAGGGTGCACACACACTGGAAGCAACACTTCCAGTTTCACAAATTCAGTTTGATGTAACCCCTATCATTACTCTGGGGTTACAGTCCCATTCTCTAAACATAAATCTTGAACCAACTCCACCAAATTCACCTACACAGTCATTAGATGTGGATATGATCCATTTATCTATTCCTGATTCTCCAACCTTATTCTTGGAGAAGCCCCACTCTGAAATTGGTGGCCATCACTTGTTAAGTGATTTGTTGGGCCACCAATCATCTTTTTCTGAAGCTACAAGAGGATCTGTGGAACCATCTCTAAAATCAATCACCACAGATTCTACTGTAATTTCATTTTCTCAGAATACTTTCATGACTTCATCAACGAAACAGTCTCTTTCGTTGACAAGTGTTTCTTCATCAACGGTATCCATACCGTTGACAGTTCAAACTACCATACCGTTGATAGTTCATTCTGCACATTTTATTGAAAATCAAGTTGTTCACACAACTAGTGCAGATGATCTAGTGGTAGTCGAGACACTTCTAGGATTGAAAGGGAGTGAATCTGAGAGGCTGGCTTGCAGCCAGGCAAAAGGAGAGGTTGAGAGTGAGAGGCTGATTATTTCTTCCAGTCAGGCAAAAGGAGAGGCTGAGGGTTCCACCTTAGTAGGTGAAGGTGAGGGTGTGAGAGGTGTGAGCCATGGGGAGCCCATGATGCAAGAATATAGTGGAGAGAGAGAAGGGACTACAGGAGCCACAAGGGAGGAAGCAGCCATTGCAAGTGAGTTAATGGAGGTTCATGAGGGTGAAAAGGAACTTACTTTTCAGGAGCATTATCAACAGACTCTGGATAGTATTTCCCTGGATCTTGAGACCTTTACTCATCCTGTGCCAGCCTATCAAATTATGGCTCAACAGGGCAATGTGGAGGCAGAAAGGTCACTCAACCTAATCCATACAACTGCATCTATGCAAAGAGCAAAGGATGCATTGACCAATTTGTCTCCAGGAGCTGCAGCAAGTGGTGAGTTTGATTATTCTGATGATGATGACAGTCTTGGTGCTAATCTACAGGTGGCTGTTTCTACACAGACTGGGAGTTCTGTGGTGCCTCCTACTCCAAGCTGGATGACTCAAGACTCACGTGGAGATCATAGCCTAGATGCTGCAATCACTAGGCAATACAATGAAGCTTACCTAGCTCATGAGTCTGCAAATGCCAATGACAAGAAATTTTACAAGGCTATCATGGACTCTTTGGAGATTCAGAGACTCCAGATGCTGCAGACAAGGATTGAAGCCCGGGAAATCAAGGACTCCATTGGAAATCTCAAGGATGCTACTGACAGGAGGCTTGATGAAAAGCTTCCTCTTCTTACTGTTTCCAAAATGAACAGATTCTTCAACAAAGAACCTGAAGTGGCAACTACTCTGAAGACTCTTACTTCTAGAGTGGACAGAGTGGAAGCTACACTTACTCAAATGCAAAAGGAACAGGAGAAGCAAACACAACTCTTAGCCCAGCTAGTGGCAGCTCAGGGACTCCCTATCATCTCTTTTGATGATAACAAAAAGGGGGAGAAATCTAAGGAGCTAGACATTCAAATCACAAAGGTTATGGTCCCAGCCATTTCCTTACCAAAGGAGCCATTAGCAATAGGGGAGTCAGGAAAGGATAAAATGGATGGTATTGACCTGATTCAACATGCATCTATGAGGCTACAACTTGCAGAACAGATAAAAGACCAACGGTCAAGCATAGATGCAGGCGTCAAGAAGATAGCTGAATCTGCAAAGACCAAACATCCATCAACGGACCAAGCTACTTCTACAGCACCATGAACGAATGCCATGGTTTTAGCATCAACGGAATGGGAGCCACAGATTAATTTTTCCTATGATCTAAAGCCCCTTCTACATGGAGTTACTCAAGGTCCAAGGAAAGAAAAGGGACAAACTTCATGCATTAGGGATGTGGAACAAGCTACACTTCAAGGAAGCCTATCTCCAAAATCCCCTGCTAAACCAAAGGGCAAAAACATTGCAAGGATTTTTTATCCTTCACCATATCCTGATGAGCTCAAGCTTCTTGGACAACTTATCACAAAATGCAAGGAAAGCAATGATCCTGAGATAAGGAAACAAAGAGCAATTGTCTACAGGAATGGACAAGAAATTTGTGTTTGGGCTGGTCACCCAAATTTTGCTGAAGCTAGAGCTGAGGAATCAGCTAGGGCAGACATGCAAGCTCTTGCAGTTGCCCAGGCTCTAGATGAAGAAGAAAGACAAAAAGAGGAAAAAGCCAAAGAGGAAAGGAGCAAAAGGAAGAGCACAAGGCAACCCAAGGCAAGAGCTAAGAGAAACATAGCTTTTGAAAATGATGACTCTCAGAGCAATGCAACAGACTCTTCTGCACCAATTGCACCTCCAACTTTTCCTGATCTAATCTTCAAAGAAAAGTTAGCCTGTGATCCTGAACATCCAGTGAATTATCATGATCAGCCAATTCAGCCAAAGGAAGAGCAAATTGAGCTAGATGAGGCTAACTTCCCAAAGTTTCTATTTGAAATGGATGCAAAGAAGAAAGCAAAGCAAAGGGCTGTTAAGGCTAAGCCAGTATTTGTGAGAAGACAACAAGTTGAGAAACCTCCCATCAATCCAAAAGACTTCATGTACATTGCTGACATCAGGGAGGAGTCTAGCCTAAATATTAATCTTGATGATTTGGTAGAAGTGAGAGGTATTGCAGCTTCTCATAAATTGCCAGAGAGATTGGTATTTGTCTACAAAGGTGGAAGGGAACAAACTTGGCCTCTCTACAGAATTTTAGGAGAAGACTACCAAACACTGCTCTCAGTGTTCAAATGCTTGAAGAAAGACTTTGGCTTTACCAAAACTGCCAAGTCTGAGGTTGTCTCAAAAATCTGTCAAATCAAGGCAAGCTGGAACAAGCCTGATGCACTTCCCAGGGTTCTCAAAGTCCCTCAATCTGGAAAGAAGATCCATCTCCAACCCTATTGGATGATGGAGTTTAGAGACAAAGACAACTGTAGAAGATTCTTCAGGATAGAAGACCAACTGGAAAAAGCATCCAATGAAACTCTGAGATCAATGCGATCCAAGTTGGGGAATCAAGATGAAGAAGAGAAGATCTTCTATAGGAGGCTCCAAGCTCAAATTGAGGAGAACAATGCAAGGAAGGGAAAGAAAACACTGCCACAGAGAAAAAGATAAAATTTGCTCAGACTAGAGGAGCAACTCTGTGCACTTGTTTTGTAAGACTTTTTACTTTGTATTTCAATAAATTCTTAAAACATTTTGAAGCTTAATGCACTTTCTACTTTTATCATGTATAATTTGCTTAAGTGTTTTTGTTATCATCAAGGCCTTTGATTTATGGCTGTTATTCCATCAGTCATAAATTGGGGGAGATTGTTAGGAATATGTTGTTCTTGATGATAATTATAAAACACTTAGTAGATTTTGTATTAAATCAATATTGTAGTTGTCAACGGAATGGCATGCTTTGCAGCTTTCGTTGACAGGTAGCTCATCAACGAAATGAGTGATGTAGCAATTGCACTGTACAATACTTCACTATTTGATATGCATTTTGTTGTAGGTATTAGATAGGTTTTCTAAGTCATGTTGACTAAAGTATTAGATAGGCAAAATAGGTTGGATAATTGTAAATATTATGTGCCTTGTAATTTTGCCTAAGTGAAGACATGTCAACGTAATGAAGATTACACTATCAACGGAATGAAGATATACCATCAACGAAACGAAGAAAAAAGCTATCAACGAAACACATCTTACTGCTATCAACGAATCATTATCACTTTTCTGAATAGTTGACAAAGTGATAGTGACAGTTTTCTGACAGATCAAAAGGAGACGTAGAAGTGTACTTTGCATTGGGAGCCATTAAAATGGTCACTGGAAATAAGGAAACATTCCAATTTCCAATTAGGTTCTTGAGTGGGTTCATAATAAGCATGAAGACAAAAGACAAGATCTCCAAGGACCATTGGACAAAAGGGATGAAAAGCAAGCTACTGGCGGTTACCTTTAGTGTATTCTAGAGTAGCCAAAAATAGCATTGTAAACTTGGGATATATAACCAAGTGTAGCAGTTCATTTTTAAGAGATGTGAGTGAGATAAAAATAGTTTGTATTAGCTTTTTCAAGAGCACTCTCACTCTGTATCAAGAACTGAGCAGTTGTGATACATTTGTAACACAAAATATTTCCGCAATAAAAACATCTCAGTTGGATCCTCAAAACATCCAACTGAAATTTTATATTTGCTTGTGTTTTTATTTTTCAGTATAGTTTTATTTCGAAAGTTGTTTTTAAGTTTAAAATATCTAGAATTGTATTCAACCCCCCCCCCCCTTCTACAATTCTGACAGATTAAAAATAACCCTCAAGACATAATTAATACTGCATTAATTAAACCTAGATGGTCCATAAATAAGACCCATTAATAAGACCCGAAACTCTAATTAAATATTAATTTCGTAATTAATATTTGGGCTAGAAGTCCAACCTGTATTAGGAGACGTCCAATACAGGCTTGTTCTAATATAAGTGGGCTTGTTTCAATACAAGTCCGTTATGATATGGAAACAACTCCTACAAGGAAGGATCTAGAATTAATCCTTATCCACCGTCAAGGATAAGACTTATACTTCAAGGAAGTGATAATACTTATCCACCGTCAAGGATAAGATTTATCGTTCAAGGAAGTGATAATATTTATCCACCGTCAAGGATAAGATTTATCCTTCAAGGAAATCAATACTTATCCACTAGGCTTCTAAACACCTATATAAAGGGTCCGACCCCTCATCTCAGAACTACGTTTTAGACTTCATCCTCGAATAAGGACGTACAAGTCACTACGTCCTTGGTGTGCCCCTGTCGCCATAGCTCCGAGGGCAACACCAAGAACTACGTTTTTATTGGCTTGATTCTCTAAACACTAGAGATACGTAGGCATCTTGTTAGGACCGAGTTAGTCCCCGACAACAAGAGCAGTCATTAAAGCTTGAAGCTCCCAAACCCTAGAAATAAATATATGTATTAAATACACCCTAGTTTTTATTCCATAACACTATGCATCTCCATCTGCTTATCCCCTGTATTGTAAATCATCAGTTTCTTAAGATATTTGAACTAAAATTTAGTGGTTCGGTGGAGTTATGATACAATTACCTTTTTGATTTTGATTTTTCAGTCAATAATTTGAGCTTTGTTGTTTAATTAGATTGTGTGTGTGTGTGTGTGTGTTTCTTCAGCTTAAATTTCAGAGTTTGCCTTGAATTTATAAACCTATGTTGCTCATGATTGAGCTAAGAATATGGTCTAATTTGTACAGAGTAGCTGAGTATATATTCGACTTGTCCATGATATCAGAAGCTCATTTTGTCCATGATATTAGTTTGGTTACTGAAATTTAGACAAATAACATATACAGTATATAGGTTTTGCCTTTGGTATATTAACACTTAGAGGAGCTCGGCTCCGTATCAATCGCTTCTGTTTCTCGCTTCTGTTCCTCCCACCAGACCATCTGTAGCACTCATAGGTCATAGCCACAGTCCTAACTCCATTGTTTCCTAGATCACAGTAATTGTTGTACCTCTTGCAAGTCACATTAAATTGTTGACAAGCAGTATCTCGGCCCTAACTACCAGAGCTTTATATTAGGCATCTTGCCATGTGAAATCGAAGAGGCCACTACTATAGCTGATGTTGCAAATGATTATATCACTCAATATTAGGAATTAAGAGTTAGCGTAAAAACATGTATTGGGAATCAAGTATGACCCTACGAGTCCTTATTCATACAAATTGTAAACCTCAAAATCTTTACATGTCTACCGATCACTTTAGTTTTTGCTTTTTACCTACTATTATAGTATTTTTTTAAGTTTGATGTACATGTACACCTAGAAGGTAATGGTTAAATGATCAAATTACCTTTATTTTCTTGACGGCCTATATATATACATATTAGAAATCCCTGTGCTATATGTATGCGGAATAAGTACAATACATTGGCGAAATTAGTACAATACATGTGCGGAATAAGTGCAATAGAAGAACTTCCTGTAGATGACACTCCTGTACGTGACAAATGGGGTATAGCAGGTTGTACAACAAGGTATGAACCATAGTGTTTTTTTTTGCTAAGTAGGAACCATCGTGATATCAATGTTAATGAGTACAAATGTTATTCTTTTTTCATGAATTATATTTTTCTACCTCTTTACACTATATATACTACATTAGAGGGTTTGTTTTTCTACATCAATCAAGGCAAAACATTATTAATTATTTTCCTTGCATTGATTGTTCTAATACCGAGTATTGCCATTTAATTTACCTTATTTCATCACCGGCCTCGTACTAGTCCAATAAAAGTCCGAGTGTCAAATGCTAGTATATATCAATTTGACACTCTAGAGGACTTTCTTTCTTATAATACTAAGTTTTTTCTTGATATATCAAACTCCTATTAAACTGACCAATTATATATGAAATATAATATTATTTTTTTGAGCTATAAAAGAGTAATAGGATTTCAAGATATTATGTATATGTTTTTAAGTACTTTGTCTCATTAAAACATGTCGTTCCATTTGTAACTTTATATAGGAGCAAAATATATTTTTATCCAAAAATTCTTGTTTCTAACAATAATTTAAATTTGTATTTACATATTACATCGGATATCACGACTCGTTCTGCTCTATCCCATACAAAGTCTCTACTTACCGCTTCAAGTAGGATGTGATATTATTGACACCAGAGGTCCAACGGGTATGTTTTAGCACGGGAACGTTGTCGGAAGCTGTGAACAAGTTGTAGAATATACAGGGGCTAGGTGTGGCATAAAGTTGTACACCTGTACTGTAATGTAGTGAGTTTGTATTTGATCTGCATGTAATGAAACCTTCATATTCTATGACATATATTTGTGTTTGTTTGAAATTCTTTCAGCCCTTACTCTAATTTTAAATAGAACACTATTGGTACAAAATTTTAAATCAGTGCCTTACACTATTGGTAGAGTGGAATGCCACTGCTATTTAGTACTCCCTCTGTCCCGTTGATTAATATACATTGGATTCGGACACGGAGACCAAGAAAATGTATAAAAAATGAATAAAGTTAGATGAAAAGTGGGTAAAGTGGTGGACCTATCAATATTTAATAATAGATTTGAGATAGTGGTGGAAAATAGTTGGTGTAATAGTGTTTTAAATTATTATAGAATAGAGATAGTGGAGAAAAGTAGTGGGTGTAATGTGTTTTATATTATTAAAAGTTACTATTTTTGGAATATATTAAAATGAGAGGCACATCCAAAATGAAAACTGTATAGAAATGAAAGGGACGGAGGGCTTATTGTTCGCACAAAATCACGCAAGCGTACGCGGTCACAAGTAATATATGAAAGTAGAGTTCGTTCCCACAGAGACTGCTTTGGTTACTATAGTTATGCACTTATGCAACAATGTATGGCTATTGTTCAATGCTAAGACAAGTAACAAATTTGTGTTTTGATTAACTAAATTAACTAATCAACTTAACAAGATTATAATTGACTAAAGAGATTGCTGTTGAATTACTTATGAGAATAAAACATGGGATCCTAACTTCATTAAATACTTCATTCAGAGTCTTATGTCTTTAATCAATGTATGTGATGGTTATGACAACTAATCGGATAACACGAAATTAGTACACGCTACCTTTCAGTATACATATACCAAACCACTCAAACATCCACAAAAGAGATAGAAGTTGGGCAGACACCAATTATGCTTAGACCCTATATGTCTATAAGATTTGAAAACATAACGGTTTAACGAGCAAGTTATCCATTCAGATTACATAGGGCAGGTAAGATGGTTAAAATCACCTACGAATCATGCATGACAAACATACATAAACCTATACTAGCATGGCAAGTTCTAAACCTCTATATCCACTTTCACAATCAATAGAGATTAACAATTGATAACGTGTATTTTATACACGTTTTTGTCTCTCTTTCTCTTGGTTTTATTTCGGTTCCATATGCATTTTATTTATATTTGTTATGTTTCCCTTTTTCAGTGCCACATGATTATTTGTTCAAAAGATGACTTATTGTGGGCTTGAAAGCAAAGATTATTCAAGAGGGAATTTAGAAGATGTTGGATTGCGATGCCGGGAGATTCAAATGCATGATTTTGGAGATTTTTGTCTGCAGGGGCGTCCGCACGGGCGTTCATTAGGCCGTGCGAAGTGTTCCAAGTGATGCAGAAAGATTGCACGGGCGTCCGCACGGCCGTTCACTAGGCCGTGCGAAGTGTTCCAAGTGATGCAGAAAGATTGCACGGGCGTACGCACGACCGTTCATCAGACCGTGCATGGCATGCTGGAACTATTTGGAAGCAATTTGACCATTTTATCCTCTTCACTAATGGATTTATTAAGTGTGTAGTTGGGAACCATCCATTCTATCATCCATTATCTCAACATTATCTCATCTTTCTCTCACCAAGAACATTCAATTAGGGTTAGAGGAAGCATTTATTACTTGTAATCTAGCATTGATTATGAGTAACTAACTTCATTTATTTGGCTCAAGGAAGGACTTCTTGTACTAAACCCATTTCATTTTAAGTAAGATCTATTTCACTCTATCTTGAATGCTTGTGTTGTATTGTTTATGAATTTGCTTGGAGATTTGTAAGTTGCTTCATCTTACTCTTCTTGTAATTTCAATTGCTAATTGTTTATGCTAATCCGTAATTGTTAGTACATTCATTGTAGTAGCACAAGATTTAGTGTACCTAAATCCTCAAGATTTAAGTGCAAGTACCTAGGTTGAGCTCCTCATCCTTGGATTTGTCCTAGCCTCTCTTTGTTTAATTCCTTGATTTGGTTAAGCTAGTATTGCTTCAATATTGGTTGCTAGTATCAAGAGAACTAATTTATGTGCTTCACTAAATTAGTGTTTTAGAAGAGAAATAAGATTTTGTGTGCTTCACCAATTATCTTGGTTAGGTAGAGTTGGGTTTGTCTTGCTTGAATTTGTTGGGGTAAAGTGCTTGATTTTCCATTATCCTTGGGTCAAATATCTCTTTATCTTGCTAATTAACTCATTGTGCCTTGTTGTGTTGGTAAATTGGATGATTGCCATTAACTTAGTTGTATTTCTCTAGCAATTTATTTCTTGTATGCAAGGTGTTTGATAAAATACCACAACCAACTCAAAAACCCCCCACCATTTTACTTTACACTAGTATTGAACGCTATTCCCTTGGGTTCGTTCCCTACTTGCCACATTTGCTATATTTTATAGTTAAGTGCGAACATAGTAGAGCATAACATTATTATTATCAATTTGGCGCGTCGACGACGGGCGTGGCCAAATTTTGGTGCCGCTGCCGGGGAACTAGTTTTAGTTCAATATTAGCGCACATATAAAATTGTGAATATTTTAGTTTCATTGTGCATATTTATTTATTTTCCTTGATTTTAGAAATTTTTTCTATGTATGACTCGATCCTCTTGTGTAGGTGATCTTACATATTCATCTAATCCCGAGAGACTCTTGCGAAGGAATCTAAGGCAACCAAGTGCCAATATAGCTTCATCAAGTCAAACTACTTCTAGTACACATTCGGAAGAGGAGTTGGGCGAGGGTTCTCCCCTTGACATTCACGCCATGGACAATCCTCCTCCACGCACACCCAAGGAGATTGCTTCTCCTAGTTCCGTTCAACTACCATTATGCATTATTTTTCCGGGAGGACAACCATTTGAGCTAAAAGGTGGTCTTATTGCTCTCCTTCCCAAGTTTGGAGGTGAAGGCACGGAAGATCCGTTTAGGCATCTTCAAGAATTCGAAATGGTGTGTTCTTCAATGAGACCAAGCAATGCTACGGAAGAACAAGTAAAGTTGAAAGCATTTCCCTTCGCTTTAAGAGACAATGCCAAGGCATGGTTATTTTTCCTCCCTCCAAACTCAATCACTACATGGGAGCAAATGCGAAGTACTTTCTTGGAAAAATTCTTCCCTACATCAAAGGCTACGGGCATCTCTAAAGATATTTGTGCCATTCGGCAATACTCCGGAGAAACATTGTATGAGTATTGGGAGAGGTTTCAAAAGCTTTGTCAAAGTTGTCCTCCGCACTTGATATCGGAAGAGTTGCTTATCCACTACTTCTATAGAGGCTTGGAAATTAGTGCTAAATTGCACCTTGATGCCTCGAGTGGTGGAGTTCTTGTGGATAAAACGCCGAATGAGGCTAGAAAGTTGATAACCAAGATTGCCGCGAATTCTCGCCAATTTGGGGATCGTCAAGAGCATGTCAAGAAGCCTTCCGTGAACGAAGTGTCAACTCAAAGGTTAGAGGGCCAAATCTCGGACCTTACATCATTGGTTCGTCAATTAGCCGTTGGGAATCTCCAACAACAAAAATATTGTGGTGTTTGCAATATGACGGATCATGCTACAAATGAATGCCTCTCATTCCAACAACCCGAAGAGCAAATTAATGCTATTGGAGGCTTTTCGGGTAATCCACCTTAAATGAAGTATGACCCCTATAGTAACACCTACAATCCCGGTTGGAGAGATCACCCAAATTTCCGATATGGAAATCCCAACACACCAAACTCTAACCAATACCAACCCCAAAATCCAAATGCTTACAACACCCAAAATCAACAAAATTTCCATCCATACCCACAAAAACGCCTCAATCAAAATTTTCAAGCTCTTCCACCACCACCGCAATATAATTCCCAAGACCATCAAGGGTCTTCTTCATCTTCCATGTCATCATTTGAGGAGATGATGAAACAAATGGCGGCAAACAACCTTCAATTTCAAAACAACACTTCTCAAAGCATATCCAACTTGGAGAAGCAAATGAGCCAACTAGCCACAACCGTGAATCGGTTGCAAAGCCAAGGTTCTAGGCAACTTCCCTCTCAAGCGGAGGTGAACCCCAAAGAAAATGCTAGTGCCATGACTTTGAGCAGTGGGAAAGAATTGATGGATCTTCATGCTAAGGCCAAGAGTAAGATTGAGAATGGTGGTGAAGGTGAAAAGGGTGAAAAAGACGAAATCTTGGAGGCTAATGATGAAAACCTTGAAGATGAGATGGAAATTGAGGAAGAGCAAGTTGAAGAGGGTAAAAAGGCTAGTGAGCAAGAAGAAGTTCCACAAGCAAAGAAGGCAAGGTTCATTGATGATGTGGTCATTCGGCCTCCATTCCCTTCAAAATTTGTTAATCCAAAGAAAGAAATTGTTGACAAGGAGATGCTTGAGACCTTTCGAAAAGTGGAAATCACTCTTCCACTCCTAGATGCCATAAACCAAGTCCCGAAGTATGCAAAGTTTCTCAAGGATTTGTGTACCAACAAGAGAAAATTGAGAGGTGACGAAACTATAATGGTGGATGAGAATGTCTCAGCCGTGATTCAAAGGAGGTTACCTCAAAAATGTTCGGATCCGGGCACATTTACCATTCCTTGCAAGATTGGAGGTAAATTCTTTGAAAGAGCTATGCTTGATTTAGGTGCCTCTATCAATGTGATGCCCCTCTCCATATTTCAAACTTTAAATTTGGGCACACTTGAGCATACAAATGTGATCATTCAACTTGCGGATAGATCAAATGCCTACCCTGAGGGGGTAATTGAAGATGTACTTGTTCATGTTGATCAAATGGTTTTCCCCGCCGACTTTTACATTTTGAAAATGGAAGATGGTCCACCAACCATCAATTCCGCACCAATTCTATTCGGGCGTCCATTCTTAAAAACGGCAAAAACCAAGATTAATATGGATGATGGTTCTCTCACTATGGAGTTTGGCGATGAAGTTGTCAAGTTCAATATTTATGATGCCATGAAATTTCCTAGTGAGGCACACTCTAGTAAGTCAGTGCATCTATAACAAAAGTCATACAAGAATAAGAAACATTGAGAAGAGGTCATTAATTGTTTTTTTAGAAACAAAAGAGGTTGTTGTTGTTTTTGTTGTTATTTATTTTGGCAAAAAGAGATCATTATTAATAAAAAATTCTCCCAGCAACAAAAAGGATGTTTGTTCATATTTTTTGATTTTTTTTCTTACTGGGAGTAGATTTGGAGGTAGTGAAGATTTTAATAGCTCTGAAACTATAATTGTAGTTTTTGATTGAACGATCTAGAACTTTATATATATATAATTCAAAACAAAACTTAATTTTATATTAGAAATATTATTCTATTTAAAAACGTATTTTGTAGAATAGTTTTTGAGAAAATTTAGAGATATTATTATAAAGCCGCAGCGAAGCGCGGCTTAGTAAACTAGTTAGCTTATAACCCGTGCAACGTTTGATTTTTTTTTTAATATTTATAATTTTAATAATTTGTAGTTTTTTAATAATTTTATATTATTAATTTTACACTTTATTTATTAGGTTTTATAAGCTTAATATATTATTTATGTTATATCTTGAATTCTAAAAATTAGATTGAACGATTTTACAGCCCTAACAAAATTCACAAAATAATCTTTAATTTAATTATCGTTTAATAATTTAAATTTCATGTTTAGTAAAATTCAATTAGCACATATACCCATATTAGTTTTACATCCATAATATATTTTTATATAAAAAATGATATGATACAAAATTTAAATTTTAGTACTTGAACTTTTACTAACTTATATCACGTGTCATGCTAAGTGTCATGATTATTCTTTTTCTTTTTGTATATTTTATTTTTTAAAGATTGATTTTTGTTATAAATATTTTGATTATAATAAATTTTAAAATAGTTAATCCCATATTTTAAGATAAATAGGCCTAGAGATATATCTAATTAAATAGTTGGATGCATTTTAAATAGTTTAATTATAATAAGGAGAAAAATTTATGAGAAAAAGTAATGTATTTTTAACTAAAAAAGTTACTTAGTTATAAATATGTATTGTTATTATTTAATAATATTTTTTTATAAATAAATAAGGGTAATTAAGTAAAAACACGTTGTATCAAAAAAATGGTACTGTACTAACCAACCAAACTTTTAATGTTTCGGATATTATATTATAGTATAGATAGATAGATAGTTTATAACTCGTGCAATGCACGACTCTTTTTTTAATATTTATAATTATATTAATTTTATGTTATTAGTTTTTAGATCTTATTTATTACGTTTTATACGCTCAATACATTATTTATGTTGTATTTTAAGTTCTAAAAATCAGATTTAAAAACAAATTTACACCCCACATAAAACTCACAAAATAATCTTTAATTTGGTGGTAGTTTAACAAAATTTTTTTTAATTAAAACTACCCTGAAATTGAAGAAAGAATAAAATAACGAATTTTTATATTAGTTCTATTCAACTTAGGAATAAAAATAAATTTAACAATTTTTTTCCAATTAAAATTAACCTAAAATTGAAAAAAGAATAAAATAACGAATTTTTACATTAGTTCTATTCAACTTAGGAATATAATTAAAATAAAGAAAACCAACTCTACTTAGAATTAAAATATAGACTGTTATAGCCAAAATTCGGTATTGGGTTTTTAGGATAAATTCGGGTCAAGTAATAATTATTGGGGATAGCCAAGTTGCAATTAGGGATTGAATTTGTACAAGGGAAGCTCAGGCCTCGTCCTCATAGGCGAGATGGCGAGCCCCTTTGGTCGTCCAACCCCTGAGGACGCGTCCTCTTGGTGTGACTGACAACTTCACCTGAATGGATGACTTGACAGAGAATAAGAGCTACATTAAAATTGGACTGACACAAGGAAGCTTAGGGCTTTCCCTCGGTAAGGGAAAGGGCGCGTCCTCTGGCCGTCCACCCCTTGAGGGCGCGCCCTCATGGTACGAAATGACAACTTGACATTGAAGGATGATGTTAGGCCGATTACACAATATATAATCAATATAGGTATGATGATAACAATAAAGAACACTGTTTATAAATCAACAACTGAATTATATAAATAACTCTTCTCTTTGTGATGTAAAATGTCATAGAGAGCTGCAAGGTTACAAGAATAATGTTTTCAATAATCGCATCCCTTTTAGGGTTAACCTATCTGTGTTTATATAGTACACAGCTACATAGAATCAATATCTAATTGATATTCCTATAAATTAGCTATACAAATCATATCAAATTAAAATTGCTTCTGTCTTCTGTTCCGTTTCCTTGTCTGTCTCAATATATCTTGCTTCTTTCCATCTTCAAGATATATTGCTTCTAGAATCTTCAATGTTAGCACTGACAGCTTTAGCAAACTCTCACCCCATCAGACTTTATCAAACTCTGACTGGCTTCTAGTAAACTCTGATGAATACCTGTTGCTTAAACACTGATAAACACTCATCAACAATTATATCTAACAATCTCCCCCAACTTGTGCATAATAAAAATGTACAAGTTAAAAGATAATTGATGATGTCAAAACATATAACAAATGCAGTGTTTATAACATATCAGAGTTTAACTTTTACTTAGAACAGAAAACTTTAAAAACTTATAGTCAGACTTTACTTAATCTCTTCAATATCAGGCACTGTCCTGAGATAGTCAATAAGTAGCCTCCTTTCTGCTTTTGCTAGCTCATCCACCATAATTTCCTTCAACTCCTTAAGCTCTGGATCACTTTCTCCAGTCTGGTAGATGGCAGATCTTAGAGAATAAATGTTGTTCTTCCTCATTTCATTCCCTAGCCGGATAAAATATGATTTGTCTGACTCTAGGTTGAATTCTAAAACCTTTATACCCAGTGCAGTATTGAGCTTGGCACTGTTTCTCTTCATTTCAACAATCTTTCCATAAGCATCTCTGTACTTAGGAATATATGCACTTGAAACACCTCCTCCAAGAAGAACTTTGGACTTCATCATTCTGTCTTTTAGAACTAGAGCAGCATCATGAGTACTTCTATTTTTGATTTTGAGAAGATATAGAACATACTCAAGCTCTTCCCATAGTTTCAATTGAACATCAGCTTCTCCTATTCTGTATACTCTTCCATCAGTCATAAAGTATAACAGTACCTCTTTCTTCAACCCTCTATGATAAACCATCTGAACAGACTCTAATTTATCAAGGCTCTCTTGAGATACCCCAACACCAGGTTCTGCCAGTGATGAATGGTCAAAAGGTCTGTTATTTATTCTTTTCTCCCTGTGTGAACCCAAACCAGACTTATCATAAGATTCTTTTCCAAGTACTGTTCTCGTTTGTGAAAAGTCCACAGCTTCTAGCGTCAGAGTTTCAGAAAGTACAGGTCTTAAGAAACCTTGGAGTTGTGGAGCTAGCTGAGTTTGTACAACTTGAGCATTGTCAGAGGTTGTCACAACTTTAGTAGAAACATCAACATGAGCAACGTCAGAGGTTGATCTATTTATCCTTGATTCAACTTGAGCAACGTCAGAGGTTGAATAATTCTTCTTTGGTAACTGTCCTTCTTCTACCAGTATACCTTTTCCTTTTTAAGAAACATTTACTGTAGGCCTCCTGGAATATTGTATACTCTGTTGAGTATTTTCCTTGATGATAATTCCTTTTTCCTTTAATCTAGGAGCCTTTACAGATTTCTTCTTATAAGTACCAGCTTCAATCTATTTCTGGTGTTCTTCAGCAAGAAGCTTCATCTCAGCATCCAAATCTTCCATTGTGGCTTCACCACCATGTTCTTCCATGAAAAGCTTAGCAGCAATCTCTTCATCAGTAGTTGGATTTGATGAAATCACTAGACTCTTGAGTCTTGAAGAAGATTGACCACCAGAATGTTTTCTTTCAGAGTTTATCTGTCTAGCAGAGTTTGACCGAAGTCTCCCTTGCTCTTGAGAAGACTTTGACCTTTTCTCTGTTCCTCGGCTTCCACCATCATTTGAATCATCCCTCAGTCTAAAGGTTGGAGTCCTTTTGCATTTGTCTTTAGGTACTTTCTCCCCCTTTTTGACATCATCAGGAATAAAAACTGATGTCAGCAACTCTAGTGAAGTAGCAATCGAATCAATTTTAGTAGATATGGTAGCTTGATTGCTTTCAACATTGGATAGCCTCTTCTTGATTTCTTCTTGATCCTTGATCAAAGATGAAAATCTAGCTCTATCTTGCTTCATTGCTAAATCCTTAAGAGCAATATCATTACTCAATCCAAGAACAACTTTGTTTGTCTCATCAAAGCGATTGTGCAATGACTTGACTTGAACAATGGTCGCCTTAAAATGAGCTAACAGCTCAGGATTAGTAATCTCTTCAGCTGACTTATGTACAAAATCTGCAGCCCTTTGAGTAGAAAAGATACTGTCTGCTCCTGACCAATTGGCATAATGCATTTCTCTGAAGTGAGCTTCAGTTGCATTTTTGTTTTCCTTGATAGACTCTGTAGTAGGATCCCTTAGAAAAGGTATTGACTCATGACTATCAGAGTTTGAAAGTGCAGGATTAACCTCAGAGTTTGCATGATCAGAGTTTACAGATGTGTGATCAGCAGTATCAACATTTTCTGCATTACCAACTCTAGCTTCATCGACATTTTCTGCTATCTGCTCTGCAAGTTCTTCAGCAATATTTTCTGCAGTAGCCTCAGCATTTAACTTTACAGCTTCAGGAATCTTAGAGTTTGGAGTTACAAAAACCTCTGGTTCAACAGGAACAGACTCTGCAACAATTTCTTCAGTTTGTACAGTAGTCTCTTTCAAAGTCTCTGCCATAGCTTCATCAATTTTCTCTATAGCAGTTTCAACTACTTGATCAACCTCCTCACCCAATTCAGGAATTTGATTATTTACAGAGAGAATCTCTGTGTGAGTTGCAATTGACTCATCTAAAATTTGGGTGGGTTGATCAGCTGCCACATCCTCAGTATCACAAACACTGATACTAGGATGTGCTTCCATAATATTATTCATATCAAGATCAACAAATAAAGAATCTTGCTCAAAAATTTCAGCCTCTATATCAGCATTTGCCATGTCAGGTACAGTGGCTGCTTCAACATCTTCAGTAGTCTCCTGAACAATAACTTCAGGAGCTTCAGTGTTTACAAAAACCCTGTCCTCATTAGCATTATTGACAACAGGCTCCGCAACAAAATCTTCTGGAGCTTCATGCTGGACAGCTTCGTAGCTGGTGTAGATTCATCCACATTATCAAAAAGATAATTGGCTACTAGTCTTCTTTTTCTCTGATGAAGTGGTTCATCATCAACATCAGCTTCATCATCAGTTTTTGATCGATTGGCTCTTCTTTTCTTAGAAGGACCAACACCCTTTGGCACAGATGTCTTGGACACTCCTACTTCAGTAGCTGGTCTAACAGACTTTGCAGGTTTGGAGCCAACATGCTTAGTCCGACCACTGGATTTTTGTGGGACAGAAGTGGATTGAGGAAGTTCTGTTTGTAAAGGTTCTGGTTGTGGTTTTGATGAAGAAGGATCTTGTGGATTAACTTGATCATTTACAAACTGCTGCACAGATGCAGGCAGTAACAAATCTCCAACAACTCCTTTCTTAACATCTTTGTTGATAAGATCAGAAAATATCCTCTTGTGTAATTTGAAACAAGAAATGACATATTCATCAACTATATCTACCCCATCAACACAATAAGAGAATAAAATCTGACAAAATCTAGAAAAGTATACTACCCCTCTATTCTCTGTCATTTTCTCCCCTAAATTATTCAAAACAAGTCGTGCAAAATCAAAATGATTATCATATAACAGAGAATACCCGATTTGCAGACTGTCCGTGGGAATAGCATCCCAGTTTGTGCATTTCTTTCCGAACGTTCTTGTGATGCAATCAAAGAAGAAGCTCCACTCCTTTCGCAAAAACGGTCGCTTCAACTGTCCAATCTTTGTCAAGGGTCCAGAATACCCAATCTCTCTCATCATCCTCAGCAAATCAATGTCTCCCATTCCAGTTGTATATGAAGAAAACTCAGGAAACCCCATTGCAGCCCGAATGGTACCAGCAGTAATTACATACTCTGCTTCTTGAAATTCAAAGATGATAGACGGGTTGCCAGAGTCACCACCATCATCATAACTACCCGTCTCCCAGAAGGCCTTAATTTGCGAACCATAAAGTGTTGTTGGTTCGACTAGAGCACGCCCAATTGTTGATTGAGCAAGAAATTCCTGCATCATATGAAACGCCTCTGGTGCATTGGCAGTGTTTAGTGGTGCTGCATAGTTGTTAGGGACAAACTCTAACCCAGAAAAGACAAACGCTATAGTCGCCATTAGTGAGATTTGAAAGATTAACAGAGAATCTGATGCAAAAGCTTGAAAGAGTTTGAAAGTAGAAAAGTGTTTGTGAATATGTGTGTGTGACAATAGATGTGAATTGGAGTAAGATGTGAAAGGTTTAGACGTAAGTGTGTGTATTGTTTAAATATGTAATTCAAAATTAAAAACTGAAGAGTTTTTAATCATTAATACACAACTGTCTTACTCCGTTAACTGTGTAAGTGGGACACGTGGCACATATGCAATGACTGACAGTAGTAATTGACAGTTTCCATTGCGCATGCGCAGTAAAAACAGCAATAATTACCGCCTTTTACACTTTCCTAGACAATTAACCTCTCTCCTCTGTTTAATACAAATTGGAACCGTTACCAATCATACTCTTTTATTTTCAAGAATGTTTGCTCAAAAATTGTTAACTGTCTGAAACAAATAATTAATTTTAATCACCAGAGATTAAAATAAAATTACCTCAGTGTAGAGTACACAGTCCATCAGTGTTTACCAATCCTCCTTCTTTATTCATAATCTCTTTTCTCTCAATGCACAGTTGTGAAAAATTGTGTGTGAATAACAGAGTTTAATGAATATAAATATTTAGAGCATCTTAAAGTGCATAGAATCCACACAATAAATCAGTAAAAACTGGTTGTCCAAACTCTCATTTATAAAATAAAATCTAATTTTATCTAAACTCTGTACTATAAAATTTATTATTTTCACCCCCTTTGAATTTTGGAATTTTTTTTTTGTTTTTTTTTGTTTTTATTGTTCCAGTAATCAGTGGTTGGCACTAGTCACCAAAAATCAAGGATTTTAGCCCTTATTTCATACAATAAGTTCTTGGGTCTTCCTAGGCACAACATGATCTCAAAGGAATTTGTGCACTTTTTGGCATCTTTTGATTGGAGGGTGAAATATTTGTAACTAATTATCAGAGTTTAGACTTTTCATCAGATAATGCAATTAATTTATGAGAGAAAGTGCAAACAGCTAATACAGACTTAGTGTATAGGATCAATAAACTAAGAGATGCTATGAATATAGAGACAGTATCATGTTGTGTTAAGTTACTGCACATTTTGAGATTAGATCATATGTTATTCAGAAAGATTCATGATTACTTACTGAGAGTCATGCTTCATACAGGTTTCTTCATCGGTCCATATGTTTCAGACAATATCACAATCAGAGTATAACATCAGAGTTTAACTTCAGACTTTAACCGACAGAGTATGACTGATACCGTATGACTAACAGAGTTTACTATCAGAGTTTAACATACTGGTACAAATAACAGTTAACACATGCAAAGAATCATGAGCATAAAATCAATCATGTATAGATTTTGAATCTAACCAGTATCTCTAGTCAAAACCAGAGATCATTCCAAGTTCATTTACCAGCCTTGTAAAGGTAGCTTCACTCAAAGGTTTGGTGAAGATATCTGCAAGCTGTTGGTCTGTAGACACAAAATGAAGCTCAATATTTCCTTCTTCCACATGTTCCCTGATAAAATGATACCTTATGCTGATGTGCTTGGTCATGGAATGCTGTACTGGATTACCTGTCATAGCAATAGCACTTTGATTATCACAGTAAATAGGTATTTTAGAGTACCTTAATCCGTAGTCCAGCAATTGATTCTTCATTCATAAAATCTGTGCACAACAGCTACCAGCAGCTATATACTCTGCTTCTGCTGTGGATGTGGAAATTCATTTCTGTTTCTTGCTGTACCAAGAAACTAATCTGTCACCTAAAAATTGACAGTTTCCACTTGTGCTTTTTCTATCTATCTTACAGCCTGCAAAATCTGCATCAGAGTAACCAATTAATTTAAACTCTGATTCTCTAGGGTACCACAACCCAAGGGTTATGGTTCCTTTGAGATATTTGAAAATTCTTTTCACAGCTGTTAGATGTGGCTCTCTAGGGTCTGCTTGAAATCTTGCACAAAGACATGTTGCATACATGATATCTGGTCTACTTACAGTGAGATAAAGAAGAGACCCTATCATTCCTCTATAGTTTGTCACATCTACTGAGGCTCCTGTGTCTTTGTCCAGCTTTGTTGCAGTAGCCATGGGAGTTGTAGCAGATGAACTATCAAGCATACCAAATTTCTTGAGAAGATTTCTGGTATATTTTGCTTGATTGATAAAAATCCCATCATCTGTTTGTTTGACCTGTAAGCCTAGAAAATAACTAAGCTCTCCCATCATGCTCATTTGATACCTTGACTGCATAAGCTTGGCAAATTTCTTACAGAGTTTGTCATTAGTAGACCCAAAAATTATGTCATCCACATAGATTTGAACTAACAGCAAATCATCACCAGAATTAAAGTAGAACAAGGTTTTGTCAATTGTACCTCTAGTGAACCCACTTTCTAAAAGAAATTGAGCTAGAGTTTCATACCATGCTCTAGGTGCCTGCTTTAGTCCATATAATGCCTTGTCAAGCCTATAGACATAATCTGGATGTTTGGGATCTACAAACCCTGGTGGTTGTTCAACAAACACTTCCTCTTCAAGTTTCCCATTTAGAAAAGCACTTTTCACATCCATCTGAAAGACTTTAAACTTCTTGTGTGCAGCATAGGCCAGAAAAATCCTTATTGCCTCCAATCTTGCAACTGGAGCAAAGGTTTCATTATAGTCAATTCCTTCCTGCTGTGAATAGCCTTTAGCCACAAGTCTAGCCTTATTTCTTGTAATCACTCCATCACTGTCTGTTTTGTTTCTGAAAACCCACTTTGTACCAACAATAGATCTGTTTTTGGGTCTTGGTACAAGGGTCCATACTTCATTTCTTTCAAATTCATTTAACTCTTCCTGCATAGCTGTTATCCAGTTAGCATCTTGAAGAGCTTCTTCCACTTTCTTGGGCTCAGTTTGAGACAAGAATGCATGAAACAGACATTCATTATGTGTAGCACTTCTAGTTTTTACACTAGCTTCTGGATCTCCAATTATCAAGTCAGGTGAATGAGCTTGTGTCCACCTTCTTGCTGTTGGTAATTGGCTTCTACTATCAGTATTAGATCCTCCCCCTTGATCCATGCTCTCCTGATTTTCTTCTTGACCACTTGCATTCTCTGAGGCTCCCCCTGAATTGGACTGCTCAGAGTTTGGATTTTCAGTGTTTGACTCAGAGTTTGGGATAGATTCTTCAGCCGATTCACTTTCAGAATTTGAGTTATTATCTTGAGATGTTTCTAAAGTATTTTCACACTCCCCCTCGACTGGTTCTCTATTTTGTTCTGTCAGAAAAATTCCCTCAGTGTTTACCAGTAGAGGTTCAGAGTATGCTTCGTCAGAGTTTGTTGGATTTGCTTCATCAGAGTTTACGTCATCAGAGTTTAGATCTTCATTTTCAAATCGAAGTTGATCATGATATTCTTTATCTTCTATTCCAGTTATTTTCTTGTCATCAAATGACACATGTATAGATTTCATGATCACTTTAGTTCTCAGATTGTAGACTCTGAAAGCTTTAGTTGATAGTCGGTACCCAACAAAAATTCCCTCATCAGCTTTTAAGTCAAACTTGGTCAATTGTTCAGGATGAGTTTTCAACACAAAACACTTGCATCCAAAAATATGAAAATATTTCAAATTTGGCTTCTTATTTTTCACCATCTCATATGGTGTTTTCCCATGCTTGTTGATCAGTGTAGCATTTTGAGTAAAACAAGCTGTTTGAACAGCTTCTGCCCAGAAATAAGTTGGCAATTTTGCTTCATCAAGCATTGTTCTGGCAGCTTCGATTAAGGTTCTGTTCTTTCTTTCAACTACACCATTTTGCTGTGGAGTTCCAAGTGCAGAAAATTCTTGTTTCACTCCTCTTTCCTTGCAGAAAGCTTCCATTTCAGAATTTCTGAATTCAGTACCATTATCACTCCTGATTATTTTCACTTTGTGCTGTGATCCTTTGTCCAATTGCTTCACATGATCCATCAAAGTTAAGGTAGTTTCATCCTTCTTTGCTAAGAAATACACCCATGTGTATCTGGTGTATTCATCAACAATTACCAAAGCATATTTCTTTCTGCCCATTGACATTATATTCACTGGACCAAAGAGATCAACATGTAACAGATGATAAGGTTCCACAACTGATGATTCAGATTTACTCTTGAAAGATGACTTCCTTTGCTTGGCCTTTTGACAAGAATCACACAGACCATCTAAGCTGAGTATTGACTTTGGAAGTCCCCTTACAAGATCTTTTCGAATTAGCTCATTGATGTTGTTCAAGTTTAGATGAGAGAGCTTCTTATGCCATTTCCAACTCTCTTCATTTGACATTTTTGCAGTTAGACACACAGCTTTTCCTTCAGAGTTTGTTACCAAACTTGCTTCATAAATGTTATTGTGCCTGTGTCCAACTAGAACAACTTTTCCAGTAGATTTGCTGATAACTTCACAATGTTCAGTATGAAAATCTACATGGTATCCTCTGTCACAGATTTGACTCACAGAAAGCAGATCATGCTTGAGTCCTGGGACTAGAGCTACATTTGTGATGATGACACTTCCAAGATTAATATTGCCATATCCCATAGTACGTCCTATGTTTCCATCTCCATAGGAAACTTTTGGGCCAGCTCTCTCCTCATAATCTGATAGCAGGGCTTTATTTCCAGTCATGTGTCCTGAACATCCACTGTCCAAGACTAGGGTACTTTCCCTTATGCCCTGCAATCACAAACAATTACAAAGAGTTAGATTTAAGGATCCAGACTTGCTTGGATCCTTTGGCTTTCTTAACATTGTTAGCTTTTGCAGCGGAATCACTATCAACAGAGTTTAAACTAACATTGTCAGACTTTACACTTGCAGAGTTTGCTTTAACCCATTTCAGGTTGGGTTTAGCTCATAATAGTTGTGATAAATAGCATGATAACTCTTACAAGTATAAATAGAATGCCAAGTGCTCCCACAGTGTGTGCATAAAGTCTGTGGTCTAACCCTTACATGATCATTCTTTACCCCAAACTTGGAGGATAAAGAATTAATATCTTTGTTTTTCGTGCAGAAACTTGCAAGATGGTTAGTACTACCACAACTATGACATGTCTTCCTAGGAGCTTCAGAATTAGGCAGATAATCATTTCTTTTATTAATGCCTACTTTTCCATTCCTATTTTTCTTGGACACTTTCTGTTTGTTGATAGATTTACCTCTTTGAGCTTATGTTTAAATTGTTTTTCTGTCATTGAACCAACATTAACCTGCTTATCACAGATTTTTACTGGTTCTTTAACAGCTTCTACTTTAACCTTATTCTCTGTTATTGAACCAACATTAGCCTGTTTATCACAAGTTTCAACTGGTTCCATAACAGCTTCTTTCACAACTACAGACTTTAGCTTTCTGGATTCAGAAACAAATTTCACAGGTTTAAGCTGTGGTTTTACTTTCACTTTATCTTTAAACCTAAGTTCATCTTTCTCACAGTAACCTAAACCTACAGTGTCTGTCTGAAAAACTTGATGTGTGTCTTTTCCAGAATTAGTCCAAGTTTTAATCACTTTCCTCTCTTTCTCTAACTCAGATTCTATTTGCCTATATCTTTTAAGCAATTCCTGTTCAACATAAACAGCATCATCTCTCTCCTTTTGAACTTGTTGCATGTTAACAAGTTTCTCTTCAAGAAATTTATTCCTTTCTTTAAGACCTAGATTCTCAGATTTGATTCTTTCATTCTCTAAAGTCTGATCCCTATAACTAACATGTATGCTTTTTAGATAAACTCTTAATTCAGATATATTATCAGTATCATAAGCATAAGTAGTTAGAGGTACCTTGTTTTCAGATGACTCAGCTTCATCTTTAACAGTTGCCATGAGAGCATAATTGACTCCCTCATCTGAGTCTGAAGTGTCTGCCCAGTCCTTGCCTTTAGTGATGAGTGCTTTCTCAGATTTTCCTTTCTTGCACTCTGGAGCATAATGACCCATCTCTTTACACTTGTAGCACTGGATCTCAGACTTGTCTTTCTTTCCAGACTTGGTATTCCCTCCATCAGACTTTCTGAAATTTCTCTTATCAGAGTTTGAATCTCTCCTAGAAAATCTCTTTCCTTTCTTGAAGTTCTTGAATCCCATCTTCTTGAAGGTCTTCACCATTAAAGCAGCCATTCTCATCATCTCTTCATCATCATCCTCAGAATCAGAAGCTTCATCATCAGTGTTTGAGCCATCATCAGAGTTTGATGACTCACTTTCAGATTTAATGACTAAAGCCTTTCCTTTGACTTTTTTTCTTGATGATTCCTTCTTGACAGGTTTTTCTTCAACTTTAAGAGCAACAGATTTTGTCTTCTTTCCAGATCTTTTGTTTCTTTGTTCTATCTCCAGTTCATGAGTTTTGAGCAACCCATAGATTTCATCAAGATCTGTTTCTGCAAGATCATAATTGTCTCGAATTGTTGTTGCCTTCAAATCCCATCTTTCAGGTAGAGATAACAGAAACTTGAGATTTGACTCTTCAAGTTCATATTCTTTATCAACCAGGGACAAATCATTCAACAATTTACAAAATCTGTCATAAGTATCTGTCAAAGTTTCATTAGATCTTGAGTCAAAGTGTTCATACTCCTGTGTTAGAATGGTTTTCCTATTCTTCTTTATTGCACTTGTTCCATGACACCTGACTTCCAAAGCATCCCAAATTTCTTTGGCAGTTTTGCAGCCAATCACTCTGTTAGACATGACATTATCTAAGGCACTATGGAGTAGATGTCTAACCTTTGCATCCTTTGCAATTGATGAGATGTCTTCAGGAGTCAAGTCTTTCTTCTCTTTTGGAACAGTCTTTTGTTCTTGACCAGTAATAACAGGAGATAATTTAGTTGGCATATGAGGACCATCATTGATCCTAT
This sequence comes from Heracleum sosnowskyi, assembly GCA_030848705.1. NCBI lineage: Eukaryota > Viridiplantae > Streptophyta > Magnoliopsida > Apiales > Apiaceae > Heracleum > Heracleum sosnowskyi. Next base: position 113,507,785 of record CM061240.1, on the reverse strand, counting down.
CAAGGTATTCTGGATCTGTGGCTTCCAGAAACATGGTCATCTTCACCTTCCATATTGGATATTCAACTGGTCTTAGAATTGGAACCCTTATAGTCTCATATCGACTAACAGAAGTTGGTTGAACCTTCTGAGCATTAGAACCTGCATTAGAACCTTCCTGAGAGTTGTCAGCCATGATTATACTTGTGTTTAGATCGATAAACTGTATATATTAAACAGCCTTGGCTCTGATACCAATTGTTAGGCCGATTACACAATATATAATCAATATAGGTATGATGATAACAATAAAGAACACTGTTTATAAATCAACAACTGAATTATATAAATAACTCTTCTCTTTGTGATGTAAAATGTCATAGAGAGCTGCAAGGTTACAAGAATAATGTTTTCAATAATCGCATCCCTTTTAGGGTTAACCTATATGTGTTTATATAGTACACAGCTACATAGAATCAATCTCTAATTGATATTCCTATAAATTAGCTATACAAATCATATCAAATTAGAATTGCTTCTGTCTTCTGTTCCGTTTCCTTGTCTGTCTCAATATATCTTGCTTCTTTCCATCTTCAAGATATATTGCTTCTAGAATCTTCAATGTTAGCACCGACAGCTTTAGCAAACTCTCACCCCGTCAGACTTTATCAAACTCTGACTGGCTTCTAGTAAACTCTGATGAATACCTGTTGCTTAAACACTGATAAACACTCATCAGCAATTATATCTAACAGATGATTCTCTTGATTTAATATTGATATCTTATTGAAGATTTTTCCTTTAGGATGTGCCCTAGGGAGGGATGTCCGTGATTGAAGGCCTCTAGGGGTTTGACTGATGATTGAAGAATTCCCTCCTATGATGGGTCCTAGGAGGGGGATGTCCGTTGTTGAAGGCCTCTAGGGGGATGTGGGGTGAACCTTGATGTGTGCTTTGGGAGCTCTGTTCATGTACTAAATGAGTGCGTCCTCATTGGGGAACTTTGGAGTAATCCTGCACTTTGCACCCAAACGCTTGGGATTACTTGTCTTGCAATCTGGTGCGTGCTTCTCATTCGGGGGATAAGGATGCGTCTGGCATTTGGGGTAAGTCATGGCTATACCTGCGTCTATGAAATAAGGAAATAGCTAGTAGTGAATAGGACTAGTCCTTGACGGGGGAAATTTCCTTATATGTGAAGTCCTGAAAGCATAGACGAGCCTTGGGCCTTTGTGACTAGGCCTCATCGTTGGACATTCCTAAAGCGAGTCGAATACCAATTCTAGAAGACGGATCAAGTATCTTAGTGGATCTCGGAAATTAGAAACCAAGTCCATATAGGTTACTTGTTTCCCAAGAACTACGTAGGGCTTGATCCCCTATAAATATGGGGTACGTAGGCACATTGTAAGGGGTTGGAAGCGAAGAGCTCAGCGAGCCACCACCAAGAAAACCCTTACAATCTCAGCCCTCAATTCATCACAACCACCCCACTCCGACGACCTTTCGGCGAAGAACCACCGTCATAGATCTTGATTCCGGCGACGAACCTCAAACTTTGTTAATACCAAATTCCTCCGTTAACATAGACCAAGAAGAATTGTAGTCAACTTAGAAAACCTACATATATTTGGTTTATATTATTAAAATTTTTTTTTTTAATATTAGATCTAACTATTCTTATTCATCTATTTTAAGATCAACGGTCATTATTGATTTGGCGCTACAAGACCAAAGTTTTGGATCATATCCCTCTTACGCTTATTATATATAAGGATTTAATTATATGTATATTAATTTTTTATACTTTTATTATTATATTTTGTTATTTAAATATTAATAGTAACTTGATACTTGATCAATAAAAGTCAACTAGATTTATTTCAACCTATTAAAAATTGATTTTGTTAATATGAGTTGATATCAAACCTAAATTGTAAGTGTATATTTTTTTTGGATTTTCTTTCTTAATTAGTTAATTTAAAACTAGTAAGTAACTAATTGTATTATATCTCATGTTCTCATTTTTTTCAGATGGAACATTCACAGTGTGCTTACTTTTCTTTTAAGGTTTATGATTAAATGCTAAAGTAGAATTAAAAAGATCTTATTTGCAAAAAAATTGAAACATGTTAGATCGCATGGACCGCATGGACCGCATAGACCGCATCACACCGCACCGCATTTATGTGGTGTGGTTTACGCGGTTTTCGAGTTATGCGGTGCGGTCGCGGTTTGTAAATTATACCAAATCGCATGCGCGGGTTGTTCCGCGATTTTAGAGAAAAACCGCAACGCCCGCACTGCGAACACCCCTACTCGCTTTATTTTGACAGAAGTAAAATTTTAGAAATATCTAGCAATCACTGCAGGCCCATTCTTTGAAAGGGGTCCATTTTCGTAACAAATTTGTAGGGCCATTCTTTGAAACAAGTCCATTTTCGTAACAAATTTGTAGGCTATCAGGATTAATAAAAAATTATTTCAAATGATATTTGAATTGTCATTTTGAATATTAAAATTGACTAATATTTGAATATTTTGAATTTCAAACAAAATCCAAATATAAGTTTCTTTCAATATCCAAGAATGTTATTTAATTAAATTCAAAATTTTAAATAAAATTTTTATTCAGAAACAACAAATAATTTTTGTATACTAGCTTATATCCCGTGCAATGCACATATATTTTTAATATTTTATATTATATTAATTCACAATTTTATTTTTAGTATTCATATTCGTTTTAGTTTTTTTAATTTTTAATTTCATTAATATTTATAATTCTAAAATATATTTTTGACGAATTTTGAATCTTGGACTTTTGAGAAAATAATTTATCGATTAAAATATAAAATATTACTTGACATTATATTCATCGATTCTCATGTATTTATTTTAAGATACACTGATTCTTACTTTTTGTAGTACTATCGTCTCTTAACGACCAAAATTCTGGGATTTTTTTTTAATATTATAAGAGATAAAAATATTAATTTATATGATTAAATTTTAAAGTTCTTTGTTAATTTTTGAAATAAGTAATATTAATATGTTATTGTGGTAATTCAAAATTTAAAATTTTGTTAGTATGTTATGAGCATGAGAATAAAGATCTCGACTCCTGAGATATTAATTGATCGTTTGAGTGAATTATTCTAATTAGTCACTTCCCTGAATTATAAACAAATCAAAATTTAAATATGTTGAGATTAACCTCGTGATCTTTGTTCTCTGTAAGTATTGCATTCAATATTATTGTTAATGAATTTGAAACTCTCGATTTTTAATTATATTTTGATATTATATTTTTACGTTTGTTATATGTAAAATAATATACTATAATTCGGATGAATCAAAGTGTTATTTTCCTTAAAAAAAAGTGTTGTAATTTGTACAATAAAATTTGCAACATAAATTCATGTACATGATTTCTCATACGTCTCATGTAACATACGGGTCTACGTGTATTATTGTTTTTTTTTTTGAAGAAACGTGTATTATTGTTATTCATGGTATACATTAGGATTACATTAATAATTTTATAATATTGTAACTGATATGAATCGATATCTCAATCTTTAGTTTAACAGTTATTATATAACTTGAACTATTCATAAATTATAGTTAAAAACGTGTTACGAACTTTTACATATTTCTCTCTTATTAATAAAAAAACCAACTATATTCAGTTTAAATTATCAAAATACACTTTTTAGTATTTAATGTAATCTTACTATTAATCAAATATACTTTTTAATAATATTAGATTTATCGGTTCTCATATATCTATTTAAGATTTAACTGTCCTTATTATTTTGTGTTATTCCCATACACTGAACCGAGATTGTAGAGGGGGGGGGGGGTTGAATACAATCTTGAAAAATCTTTTCGATTCTTGATAGTGAAAATAAAAACAAGAATAGAAACACAAATAATATGACACAAGAATTAAAAATTCAGGTGGATTGTTTTTGTCCACCTGAGAGATTTTTATTGAAGAAATCTTTGTGATGTTTATGAATAAACACACAGCTGCAAATACACAACTCTAGCTTCAACAACTTACAAAAGATATTGCTTTGTGCTCTCTAAATTGTTAAAACCTGATTTTTTGGTTCTAGAGTTATGCTACTACTTGGTTATATAACCCAAGTTTACAAAGATATTTGAACAACTAATAATACAAAAAGTACATCTGTTCAGAATCCTTGTTTCTCCATTCCGAGAAGTGGTCCGTGTTTGTAGCTTGCCCTTCTTGGCTGATTGTCTTTTATGGAAATGTACCTTTGACCATGCAAACAAAATGCTGCTTTCTTCTTATCATCTTTCCAGAAATACTGGCTTCCATGCTCTGCGTAGTCTGTCAACCCATGTGCTCTGACATCGTTGTCCCTTTCACAAGTACAAAGAGTATCCGTAGAAGCTACTTGAGTTGTATCCGTTGACAGTTTCTTGATCAACCAGTACTGCTATCCGTAGACAGTACAGTGTCCACATCCGTAGAAGGCTAACCAAGCTATCCGTAGACAGTCAATTTCACGTATGCAGAATTACAAGGCATCGACTATTTACAATTAGCCTCCATATTCTACATATCTATTGATAGTCAACATGACTCATTTAACCTATCAAGACTACTTCAACTTCAACATCAGAAATACACAAGCATGTTACATTGAGTCTTATCCGTAGATAAGCTTCCCATCTACGGATAATGCAAGAGCATACTATCCGTTGATGACTACATTTACTTGTATAATTTTTACTAAGTTAATCTGGTTATCATCAAGAAACAACATAGTTCCTAACAATCTCCCCCATTTATGCCTGGTTGAGAATCAGACATAAATTAAGAATCTTGATGATAACAAAATCACTTCCAACATATAGATAATAGCAGTAAAAATTGTGTCAAGCTACATGAAATAAAAATCAGAAGAGTAGAGATAGTTACGTAGAGAGTGCTCCTCTAGACTGAGCAGAATCAATTTCTTTTCTTCTCTCTTGGAGGTTGAACCTTCTGTCTCCCTACCTTAGCATAATTTGCCTGGATTTGATCCTGAAGCTTTCTGTAGAATGCATCTTCTTCAGCAATTTTTGGATCTAACTTGCCTTGCAACCATCTAAGATACCTATTGCTGGCCTTAGATAGTTGATCTTCAATCCTGAAGAATCTTCTACGGCCCTTGTCATCCTTGAATTCCATCATCCAGAAAAGTTGAAGATGGATTCTTTGTCCATTAAAAGGGATCTTCAGCTTCCTCGGCAAACAATGAGGAGAACTCCAGCTACTCCTAATTTCCTCAATCTTCTTTAACACAGCACTCCTGGCAACCTCAGAAATTCCCCTTGTGTTTTTAAAGCCTGAGAAGACTTTCACCAAGGTAGAGTATCCTTCATTCAGCACTTGTTGCAGGGGCCATGCTCTCACTTTTACTCCTTTGTAGACAAAAGTTAGTCTTTCAGGCAAATCTCTGAATTTGTCTGTGCCTCTGATTTCACTAACTTCATCAAGGAATAGCTCCATGGTTGAGTACTCCTGTATATCTGTAATGTACAAAAAGTCTGCATTGTTCTCAACTGGTTTGGCAACTTTTGGTGCAACATTCAGCTTGATTGGTCCTTGTTGAGCTTTCTTGACTAGTGCCCTTTTCCTTGACATCTTTTCTGCCTGAATCATGAAATTAGGGAATACCAAGTCTTCAAACTCAATAGGTTATTCTTTAAGCTCTACAGGGGTTCCATGATAGGTGGTTTGAGATTGAGTTGAAGCTGGGACAGGGTCTTCAAAGACAATCCTCCTCTGTGTATCTCTTTTCTCTTCTTCCTTCTCATGAGAGACATGCCTATGTGATCTATTTTTCCATCTAGGGGGCTTGGATTTAGGCACTGTCTTCCTTTTCTTCAATTTCTTCTTAGTAGGGGCCTCTTCCTCTATAGCCTCACTACTTTCTTCCTCCATTTTCCTCTCTAATTCTTGGGCTAATCTAGCCTGTCTCTCAGGTGTAGATTCATAACCATGGGGATTGGCTTCTCTCCTTATCCCGGAAGTCTCTTCTGCTTTGGCTTCATTGAACCTGGGATGGCTGCTTGTGATATGAATTTCCTTGCCATTTCTTTAGATAACAGCCAACCCTTGTCTCAGCATTACATCATGAGTATTCTTGAGATCCATGATAAGAGTTTCTAACACCTTAGACTCATCAGGCTTGGGAAGTGGGTAGTCCACCTCTAGTTTGTTTTTGCCATGATGTCTAGGTGGTGATCCAGTCCTGCCACTGAAGATAGGTTCAAACTCCTTGACACTAGAATGTTCGGCATCATAATTGCTTTGCAGAACAATGGTGTCAGGAGTAAGGACCCTCAGAATTGTTGTGTGGACAGGCTGGCTGCTTGTGGATGAAGTCACAGCCTGGAAGATGGATTCCTTGATCATCTGTTCAGAATTGAGAAATACTTGAACATCCTTAGCTCGAGGAGAGACCACCTTTGTGAGTTGAAACTCATTTGGATTTGCTATTATTTGAGGTGACTCCCCCTGACTTGATGGCACACCTTGAGTTACTGGTACAGAGACCACTTGTGCACTCTCCCTCTTACTTGCATTCTCCCCCTTTTTGTTATCATCAAGGGTTTGAGTGACACCAGTTGACTGCAGCAACTGTTGCAGAAGCTGAGTTTTTAAATTCTGGTTAGCCAAGAAGGTGTCCATTTGTTTCTCCATCTTATCCATCCTCACAGTAAGAGCATCCGCATCCTTCACCAACTTGTCTTGTTTATACCTCTGAGATGTGGAAGGTGCAACAGCGTCAACTCTTCTTGTTAAAGCATCTTTCACCCCATCCAGATGGTTCTTGATGTTAGATCAGAATTCAATGATCGTCAGGAGCTAGACTCAACTGATCAGGATTGCTGACGTCATCAGGATTGCATGGTCGTCAGGATCAGAATGCATATCAGGACTGGGATCAGGATTGATCATCGGGACTGGAAGCTGATCAGGATTCTTACTTCGAGTTATATTTGGAGTCTAGTTAAATAAGGAAGATTATCCTGTCAGTTCCTGGTTTGTAGAATGTAGCTATCAATTATGGATAGGTTTCAATCTTTATAATTGATTAGGACTTATCATTGATAGAGAAGCTGTGTAGTATATAAACACAGTTTTGGTTTTGGTTCAAGTGTGAATCAAGATAGAAGCTCTCAAGAACATAGAATTTCTTGAGAGAGTTTTTGTAAGCTAGCAGCTCTCAAGAACATCAGAATTTCTTGAGAGAGTTTGTAACAGTTTTATATCAGATTTAATAAAGTTGTTATCTTTATTTCATATCTGTGATATATACATTAAGAAGACGATTATCTTATACTATTGTATTCAACCCCCCTTCTACAATAGATTATTACTGGGCAACAATTGGTATCAGAGCAAACTGATTTAATTCTGAATCAGATACGATCTAAAGATGTCGATAACCAAGTATGAAAGCATGAAGATTCCCATCTTGAAGAAATCAGAATATCCAACATGGAGGGTAAAGATGCTGATGTACCTGGAGGCTATGGATCCTGACTATTTGGACAGGATTCGTGATGGACCATATATACCTACGAAGTTCGTTGAACGAACAGATACTGTACCTGAACATTATGTGGTCAACGCCAAAAGTGAATGGACTCCAGAAGAAAAAGCTCATGTACTCAGGGAACCAAAGATAAAGAATATCTTGCATAGTAGTCTTGATGCTGTCATGTCAAACAGAGTGATTGCATGCAAGTCTTCAAAAGAAATCTGGGATACTTTGGAAACTCAGTGCCAGGGATCTGCATCTGTCAAGAAAAACAGAAGGGCTCTTTTGATTCAAGAATATGAACAATTTGATGCAAGACCTGAAGAGAGCCTAATTGATCTATATGATAGATTTCTGACACTATTGAACAGTTTATCTTTAGTTGACAAGGAATATGAAACTGAAGATTCAAACACCAAGTTTCTAAGAGCTTTACCTGAAGAATGGGACACTCAGACCTCGATCATTAGACACCAGTATGATCTCAACACTGTGTCTCTTGATGAAGTCTATGGGATGCTAAGAACTCATGATCTTGAAGTTCAACAGAGAAAGAACAAGAAAAGCAGCAAGGAAAAATCTATTGCTTTGAAAGCAGAGGCTAAATCAAAAGGAAAAGCTATGGAGGTCTCTAAAAGGAAATTGATTGAAGCTGAGTCAGATTCTGATAACTCTTCATCAGTTACTGATGGCAATCCTGATGCCAATACTGATGATGACTCTTCAGACTCAGACATGGAAGAGATGGTTGCTATGATTGTCAGAAACTTCAGAAGGATGAAGTTCAGGAAGAATAGAAGACAAGGCAATTTTTAGAAAAAGATCTTCAAGGCAGACAAAGATAAGTATACCAAAAAGGACAGCAAGGGTAGCAAATTTGACAAGTCAAAGGTTAGATGCTACAAGTGTAATGGTATGGGTCACTTTGCTTCTGAGTGCAAGAAGACAAAGGCACTTATCACATCAAGCAAGGATTGGATGGACTCTTCCTCAGAATCTGATACTGAGGTAGTCAACTATGCTCTAATGGCCAGTGCTGATGTAACTGCTGCTCCTGATGATAAGGTACTAAATACTATCTTTGATTTTGATACTGATAATGCTTCTGAGTTAAGACATTTTCTAAAGTCATTACATATTAGCTTTAGAAGTCAAACTGCTGAAAATACAAGGATCTTATCTGAGATGTCTGAACTTAGAAAAAGGAATGATATGTTAGAAGCTGAATTTTCTCGTATGCAAGAAGTACAAAGAGAATGTGATAATGCTAATCACATGTACTTAGAGATGAAATCTAAATGTACTTCTCTTGAAAAGGAACTTGAATATGCTAATGAGAAAATCAGAACCTGGACAGACTCTGGTAGGAAATTTCATGAGATTAATACCTCTAAGAATTGGAAAGAGTGTCTAGGATATAAGTCAGATGAGGATAAGAAATTGAAAGAGAAAATTGTCATAGATGAGACAGTCAGTCCAAAGACCTATAGACATGTTTTAGATGAAACCAAAACTAAGATTACTCCTGTTAATTTTGTTTTTGGTAAGGATTCCAATTCTACTTTTGAAAAGGGATCTACTTCTGCTCAAGGAATTAATATTGTAAAGTCAAAACATGACATGAAGAAAGTCACTAAGAATGTAGGTCTATTATCTCAGAAACAGCTTAAGGATAAAATCTGTGAGGTGACAGATAAGAAAAAGGAAGCTACTGTTAAGAGAAACAGGAATGGTAAAGTTGGGATCAATAAAGAGAATGGTTATAAATATATCCCAAATGCATCTAGGAAGTGTTGGTTTAACTGTGGTAACTCTAATCATCTTACTATTGATTGTAAGAAGAGTAACAAGAAAAGTACTGAAATTCCTATTTCTGATGTCAGGAGTAGATCAATATTTTATAAACCACAGAATTCCTGTTTTCATTGTGGTAGTATATGGCATTCTATTTATACTTGCAAAGATTATCATGATTTGTACTATAACTTCTATGATCCATTGCCTAAGTTAGATAGGAGTACAAAGTCTGATAGAATTGAGAATGTCATAGTGAAGCATGCTTTTGGTAATACTGATACTGACAAAGCAAATCCTGATGGAGTAAATCTTGTCAGGACTGCTAAGGTCAGAAAGTCTTCTGCTGTGTATGTTAATAAAATGCATGACAAAGGGACCCAACAAGTATGGGTTCCTAAACATTCTAATTAGTGTTTTGGAATTCTGATGCAGGGTAAAAAGAAAAATGTGTTAGTCATGGATAGTGGATGTTCTGTGCACATGACTGGAAACAAAGCCCTGTTATCAGAATATGAGGAAAAAGCTGGCCCAACTATGTCTTATGGAGATGGCAACATTGGACAAACTTTGGGATATGGCAGTATAATCATTGGAAATTTCATCATTGAAAAAGTAGCTCTAGTGAAAGGACTAAAACACAACTTGTTAAGTATTAGTCAAATCACTGACAGAGGTTATCATGTCAATTTCTATTCTACACATTGTGAAGTAGTCAGTAAAGCAACAGGAAAGATAGCTCTGACTGACTACAAGCATGGTAACATATATGAAGCCAACATTCAGTCAAATACTGATGGCTACCCTACCTGTCTGATCAGTAAAGCATCAGTAGATGAAAGTTGGAATTGGCACAAGAAGCTTTCTCATCTCAACTTCAGCAATATCAATGAGTTGGTTAAGAAAGATTTAGTTAGAGAATTGCCAAATGTTCTATATACTCCTGATGGACTCTGTGATGCATGTCAGAAAGCAAAACAAAGAAGAACATCATTCCAGAGTAAATCAGAATCCTCTATTGGAGAACCATATCACATGCTACATCTTGATCTATTTGGTCCAGTCAACATCATGACCATCAGTAAGAAAAGGTACACTCTTGTAATTGTTGATGAATATTCTAGATTCACCTGGGTGTATTTTCTGCACAGAAAAGATGAAACTCCTGAAGTTCTGTTGGATCATGTGAGAATGATTGAGACAACCACAAAGTATAAAGTCAAGATACTGAGAAGTGATAATGGTACTGAATTTAAGAATTCAAAGATGGAAGAGTTCTGCAAATACAAAGGAATTATTCAACAATTCTCTGCTCCTGGCACACCTCAGCAAAATGGAGTAGTTGAAAGGAAAAATAGAACTCTTATTGAAGCTGGCAGAACTATGTTAGAAGAAGTTAAGTTACCTACATACTTCTGGGCAGAAGCAGTCAACACAGCATGCTATACTCAAAATCTGACATTAATAAACAGACATGGTGTTACTCCTTATCAATCTCTCAAGGAAAAGAAACCTAGTCTGAAGCATCTGCATGTGTTTGGCTGTAAATGTTTTGTTCTCAGAACTCACCCTGAACAACTAGGGAAATTTGAGACAAAGGCTGATGAAGGAATTTTTATAGGCTATCCTGCATCAAGAGCCTTCAGAGTTTTTAATTTGAGAACAAGGACTGTCATGGAGTCAATATATGTATCTTTTGATGATAAGAAGATAACAGGAATCAATGAAGACTCTCATGATAGATTGATTTTTGAAAATGAAGCTACCAAGGAACCTGAAGAAAGTGAATCAGAAGCTGTCAATTCATCAGATCCTGATGGGTCACCAAATCCTGATGACACACCAGATACTGATGGTGCTAATACTGATGATGCAATCAATAGTGATACTTCTAGTAGTGCTAATATTGAGGGGGAGCAACAGCATTCTACTACAAGTTCAGAGTCAACTCAATCATCAGGACAGAATTCTTCAGATACTGATTCAAGTGATGATCCTGATAACTTATCAGGAGGACATAGCAATAATTCAGGGGGAGCTTCAAATCAAGCAAATTCTTCATATCAAGATAACAATAATCCAGGGGGAGCATCTACTTCAAGAAACAATTTAACACCGGCAAGGAGATGGACTGCAAGTCATACTCCTGATTTGATCATTGGAGATCCTGATGCAGGTGTTCAAACAAGAAGTGCAACTCAGAATGAATGTCTATACAATAACTTTCTATCCAAGGAGGAGCCTAAGAAAGTTGAAGATTCACTTAAAGATGCTGACTGGGTTACTGTAATGCAAGAAGAATTGAATGAATTTGAAAGAAATGAAGTCTGGAAACTGGTACCAAGACCAAAGAATAGATCAATTGTTGGTACAAAGTGGATTTTCAAGAACAAGACTGATTCTGATGGAGTGATAATCAGAAACAAAGCTAGACTAGTTGCAAAGGGGTATTCTCAACAAGAGGGAATTGACTATGATGAAACTTTTGCCCCTGTTGCAAGATTAGAAGCCATCAGGATATTTCTTGCTTATGCAGCACATAAGAAATTCAAGGTTTTCCAGATGGATGTTAAAAGTGCTTTCTTAAATGGAGAACTGGAGGAAGAAGTCTATGTTGAGCAACCTCCTGGTTTCATTGATCCTAAATATCCAGATTATGTCTACAGATTGGATAAGGCACTTTATGGACTAAAGCAAGCTCCAAGAGCATGGTATGAAACCTTAGCTCTATTCTTACTGGAAAGTGGATTCAAAAGAGGTGCTATTGATAAAACTCTATTTTATTTGAATCATGGTATGGACTTGCTGTTAGTTCAGATTTATGTTGATGATATCATTTTTGGGTCAACAAACAATAAGCTGTGTGAAAAGTTTTCCAAGCTTATGCAGTCTAGATATCAAATGAGCATGATGGGAGAAATGAGTTACTTTCTTGGTCTTCAAGTTAAACAGACTGATGAAGGGATTTTTATCAATCAGTCTAAATATACAAGGAATTTATTGACAAGGTTTAACATGCAAGATAGTTCTCCTGCTACAACTCCCATAGCTACAGCTACCAAACTTGATCCTGATCATGGTGCTGAGGTAGATGTAACTCACTACAGAGGAATGATTGGCTCTTTATTGTATCTCACTGCAAGTAGACCAGATATCATGTTTGCAACCTGTCTGTGTGCAAGATTTCAAGCAAAACCTAGAGAACCCCATCTGATTGCAGTCAAAAGAATTTTCAGATATCTCAAAGGCACTCCTACATTTGGCCTTTGGTATGCAAGGGAATCAGATTTTGGGTTGTGTGGTTATTCAGATGCTGATTTTGCAGGATGCAAAATAGACAGGAAAAGTACTTCCGGAAGCTGTCAGTTTTTGGGTGGAAAACTAGTTTCATGGTTCAGTAAAAAGCAAAAATCCATTTCCACTTCAACTGCAGAAGCTGAGTACATTGCTGCAGGAAGTTGTTGTGCTCAGATAATGTGGATGAGAAATCAGTTGTTAGATTATGGCCTGTCATACTAAAAAATCCCTATTTATTGTGATAACCAAAGTGCTATTGCAATGACAGGAAATCCAGTTCAACATTCTCTTACTAAACACATCAGTGTTCGATATCACTTCATAAGAGAACAAGTTCTGGAAGGAACAATTGAACTTCACTTTGTTCCTACTGATCAACAACAAGCTGATATATTCACCAAGCCACTACCTGAAGCTACTTTCAATAAATTGGTGAATGAACTTGGAATGATGAACTTTGAGAATTTCTGAGGAAAGCTACAGAGAGGAAATCCTGATAACTGTCAAATCCTGATGGTTATTCAGAAAGGTATGTTTTCTTTGATCAAATCCTGATAGGATGCAATCCTGACAGGAAATCAACTGGTCAAATCCTGATGCTCAGATATTGAAGCTGGTATGAAAACCAGAGGTTCTAAGACAATTTGTCAACAACACTCCTGGTAAACTCTGACAAATAAGATCAATACTTAGTCTTTGATTAAGTTATTAAGTCTTAATTTTCAATTGCAATTATATTTTTGTCAGCGATTACTATTCGTTATATTATGTATCAAATGCAGTGTTACTAACAAATTTTGCAGGAAAAGTAAGAAGGACAAGAACAATTGAGCAAATTGATAGTTTTCATTAAATCTTGAAGATTCATTACAAATGAAAATGGAAATTACATATTCTTTTCCTAGTCTACTTTTCTACTCAGGAACACGTGCCCTTCAAATAAGCATGAACGCTCCTGAGCAGCTTCACAGTCCATCAGGATTGGAAGATCTCTTGTTCCATCCTTAAAGGACAAGGAGGGGAGCAGATGCACTTGAAGGTGGCTCGTCCCCATGATCACCGGGACGCTTCCAAGCCTCCAACTTGCAAGACCTGCGAGCATCCAAGATCTTCTTTTTCCTCCTCTCAAGCTCTCGTACGAGCTCTTCATCCTCATCCTCTTCATCATCCTCTTCGTCTTCATCCTCTTCATAGATGAGGTTATCAAGAGGATTCCAGTTAGGATTGGCCTGCAGGAAGTTGTGCCAAACCACATCAAACATTGCGTTAACAAACGCTTCATATTCCTGAGGGTCAGGAACTGGTTGTGGCTCAATCTCAGCAAGAGCCTCCTCCATCTCTTGCCATATGATATCGAGATCAGCATCAGGTATGTTGTTTTGATTGTTAGCAGCCATTGAAAAACGAAGAAGGTGAAAGGTTTTCGTAAGTTTTTCTATGGAGAGGGTTTGTGTTTTAATAGATATATGATGTTATGTTTAACAGTTCTATTTTATAGAGAATGTGTGTTAAGGATGCAGGTCATTTTCTCAATATCGAGGCGACTGTTTAGTTTCTCATAATTACTTTGCCTCATTAATTGGTAAGAATGGTTACATGGGTATTATGCTATTTATTTTGTAATCATTTTTTTTAAAACTGCATTTATCAGGATTGTCAAAATAAATTTTGTTTTCTTAAATAAAATTTTATTTTACTTAAATTTTTTTGCGTTTTTCAATCCTGATAAGGCAAACAGTTTCATAGGAAATGCTTTTATTCCTGATGAGGTTAGGTTTTTCTTGCATAGGAAAATGCCTACTCGTTATGGTTTAATTTCTAATGCTATGGGGCAAGGCCAATCACACCTTGTTCCTAACCCAAGCATTCATCCTAAACAGTCTAAACAGTCAACTGCCACCTCTATTGTCTCTCAAAAGACTTTAGTTGTAAAAGCAAAGAAATCAGCTCGAATTGATGTGTCAGGAAGGCAATCAGGTTCAAAGGATTTTTCCTCTACACCACTCACTAAAAAGAAGTTACAAGGGGGTGTACAAGGGGTCCTGCTAAAGAAAGCTGCAAAGGGTGGTGAGATTGTTTCTGTCAAAAGAAAGTTAGTGCTCAGGGATGAGACTGACTCAGAGGATGACTTACCTATATCCTCTATAATGAATGTGAATAAGGAAGTTGCTGATACTGCTACTGCAGCTGTGGTTCCATTGTCTACACCACAGAAGAAACGAAGATTAACTAAGGGCAGGTATCAAATTCCTTTAGAAAAGAAGCAGGATACTGATGTACAGGACACTTCTATTCTGATTGAGCAATCAATATCTACTGCTCAAGCTAATCCTGATGTTAGTATTCCTGATGCTGCACCAAGTCAAGTGGTTACTGTTTCAGACTCTCCAGCACAGGACTCTCCAACAAAAAGACATGTTGATATTTCATGGGAGAAGTATGGTGCTGCTGCTTCCAATCTTGGGATAAAACATCCAATGGAAAAGCTAAGGAAGGCAGAAGAGTTAGTCTATCAGAGACATAAGAAACTGAAAGGATCAAGCCCACAAGAACCTGAACCTCAAAGTGG
Source organism: Heracleum sosnowskyi (assembly GCA_030848705.1). Classification (NCBI taxonomy): domain Eukaryota; kingdom Viridiplantae; phylum Streptophyta; class Magnoliopsida; order Apiales; family Apiaceae; genus Heracleum; species Heracleum sosnowskyi. The sequence continues at coordinate 113,492,575 of CM061240.1, read as the reverse complement.
TTCAGCAGCTCTTCCTGATGATCCAGCCACACAAGAACCACTCAATCAAAGTTTGGGTGAAGTCTTAGCTAGTGGAATGGTCACACAAGAACCATTTTCTCAAAGGGAGAATGAAGACATCAACATTCTAGCTACACAAGAACCATCTTCTCAAAGTGGAGATGCAGGCCAAGCTACAGTTTCTAAGAAATTTCCTGACAAAGCTCAAGGGATTTCAAGTGCAGATGAAGTTCAAAGATTGGTCGAGGACACTGTCAATGAGGGAAGCACACAAGAACCTTTGACTAAAAGTGTTGAAGTAGCTTCTGAACCTCAAGCTCCACAAGAACCATTGGTAGCAAATACTGATGCAAGCATATCAAATCCTGACGGTGTTCATCCTGACGCTAGTGGTGCTCCTGATGCTGAGCCTATCCTGATACAGCCACTTCGTTCAAGACCAATGGATCATCCTATCACAGATTCACAGGATAAAATGAAAGGTATAGCTATTCCTGATCCTGATTTTACTCATAGTACTGATGATGATGACTCTGATGATAGTGATGATGATGAGAATTGAAAAGAGAAGGAACAGCTTGCTACAGCGCTCAAAGTTAGTCTTGGAACTAATTTTGGTTCATCAAGTACATATATGGCTGGCAAAGCTTCCACTGGGAAAGATCAGAGACAAGATTTTTCTATTCCTTCCTTTAATCCTGCTGAGGCACTTAGACAGAATGAATGGAACAATTCATGGCACAGATCTGCTGAATCTATAAGTTATTCTTCTGCTTTGGAACATGCCTATGATGCAGTGAAATCTATAGAGAATCAAGACTTGAAGAATCATCTGAAGGCTACAACTCTGTTATCCAAAAGCATGAAAAGTGAGATTGATTCTATCAAGAACTCCACTAAGTTGGTGAGGAATGATATTTCTCAAAGTTTTACAAAGGTGCCTACTGCTTTTCAGCTAAGGGTAGTAGAATCCCAAGTGAAATCTGTTATTTCTGAACAAACCTCCATCAACAGAAGAATTGATTCTCTGGATACTAAGGTAACTGACATTCAAGCCTCTCTTTCCTTAATTTTGAATTTATTGTCAAATCCTGATGTAAAAAAGGGGGAGAAGGTTAGTCAGACAAAATGCACACCTGATCTAGTATTAAGGAATAATGATGATGATACTGGAGATGATGGTAGTGACAAAGTGATACAAGGAGAAAATTCGGATGCTGTTGTTATGAAGTCTACAATTCAAACTTCACAAAGTCAAACAACGCAGTCAACTCATGTTTCTGATTCTGGAGTTAAGACAGTAAGAACTTTGGTGCAATCTCAGATCCTGACGGAAGAACAAATCCTGACACCTGGTCATGGACATACTCTTGCTACAATTCCTGAAGGTGATGAAGATATTTTTATTGATAATCCTGAAGATGCATCAAATTTATTCCAGAAGTTTACTTCAAAGGATGGCAGAATTGTTACTCTATATCATACTGATAAAAGAGTTCAACAATTATTTGCAAGCAAAGCACTCTCTACAGCAAGTGAAGAATATCCTGATCTATCACATGAAGAATTATTAAGACAACAGAGAGAAGTGATGGAAAGCTTTAATAACCCTGCTCCTGCTAGAGGTAGAGGAGGCAGAGGTAGGAGAGGTGCTAGAAGAAGTAGAAGAGGTTCTTCAACTCAAACAATACCTAGACAGACAAGGTCTAGAGGATTAAGAATTGAAGAAATTCCTGAACCTATTCAAACTCTAGTAGTTCTTGACAGATCTACTTTTGGTGATGATGGAAATATTGAAGAAGAACCTGAATTGAGAAGAAAATCAACTCTATGCAATACAATTCAAATTGAAGAATCTAATCCTGATGTTGTTCCTGATAATATTCAAGATCCTGATGATTCTGAAATTCTGCAAGAGATTGATTTGATGATCTTATCTACTGTGGTTGATTCTCACAACAAGGAAGTAGATGAAGAAGAAGAAGCCAGAAGAAGAGAAATTACAAGAAGAACAAGTAGAGATTTCAATCTCTATTTACAAAGGCTTAAACTCTCAAATGAAAGAAAGTGGAGGAACCCAAGCAGACAAGAATCTTTATTGAAAAGAAGCTATGCATTTGAAAAGGAAAAAGATAAGAAGTGGAAACATATTAGTACACTGACGTGTGATACACTTATCAATTTTCAGTCTGGAGGAATTATTACAAGCGCTTCAAGTGTTGTTGATTTATCTGAGATGGTTAGATCAAAAGCACTCTGGTTAAGGATGTTTTCAAATCTGAAGCAATTGTCAAGCAACTCAAGAGGAGGTATTGGACACAGAGATGCTGAATATCTGAATATGTCATATGTTGATCCATACTCCTTTACTGAAATTGGAGGTACTTTAACTTCTGAAAACCTGAACAATTTACTAGCTGTTGATATAGTTATAGATTGTCATGATGGTCTTGACAAGAAAGAAAAGCTTCTGTACTTCATGAAAGATGGTAGTGTGAAGATTCTATCTATTCAAGATCGGCTGATGAAAACTACACAGGAACTGAAATATGTTCATTATCTTTTGAGATCGAAGAATCAAATGTGCAAAGAATGGAGTGACATGATTTTGTCAACAATAAGAAGAAGACTGGATGGAAATAGTAATTTCAATGGTAATTATACTCCCATGTACTTAAATCAAAGAGGTCAGGATGTGGAAATGCAAAGGGGTACTGCTTTTAAAGAAGTAACTTTCGGCATGATGCAACTTGCTCTCAATCCTGATGGGAAGGAAATTGCTTATCTTTTGCTTGAAGAGCATAGTCTTCAGAGAAGCTCCATATTGAATCTCAGAGCAGCTATCTACCAGATTAATGAGGAATATGAAGAACTCAGAAATCTTAAGGAAAGACTGATTCAAATTCTTGAAGAAAAAGAAGAAAATTTATTATCCAACTACTTGAAGATGAATCTGTTCTATCAAAGAATTTAAACAGATAAGTTGTTGCTGCAGATACTTGTACATTTTGTATATATGTTTTTGACATCATTGAATTTTAGGAATCTATACTTTATTTCACAAAGTATGAGATTGGGGGAGATTGTTAGATCAGAATTCAATGATCGTCAGGAGCTAGACTCAACTGATCAGGATTGCTGACGTCATCAGGATTGCATGGTCGTCAGGATCAGAATGCATATCAGGACTGGGATCAGGATTGATCATCAGGACTGGAAGCTGATCAGGATTCCTAATTCGAGTTATATTTGGAGTCTAGTTAAATAAGGAAGATTATCCTGTCGGTTCCTGGTTTGTAGAATGTAGCTATCAATTATGGATAGGTTTCAATCTTTGTAATTGATTAGGACTTATCATTGATAGAGAAGCTGTGTAGTATATAAACACAGTTTTGGTTTTGGTTCAAGTGTGAATCAAGATAGAAGCTCTCAAGAACATAGAATTTCTTGAGAGAGTTTTTGTAAGCTAGCAGCTCTCAAGAACATCAGAATTTCTTGAGAGAGTTTGTAACAGTTTTATATTAGATTTAATAAAGCTGTTATCTTTCTTTCATATCTGTGATATATACATTAAGAAGTCGATTATCTTATACTATTGTATTCGACCCCCCTTCTACAATAGATTATTACTGGGCAACACTTGATATCATCAGTATTGGCTCTTTGCTGAAGGATGTGGGATTGATGAAGCTGAAGCGATGCCACAAAGTTATGAACTGTGGTGGCATGCTGTGGATTTGATGTTTGAGCTTCACCATGTGCCCTTTGATAATTCCTGAGAATGACTGCCTTGGTGTCATTGTGAGCATAAGAGTTGGAGAACAACCAAGTAGGCATCTCTTAGAGAGTGGAAGGGTCTTCATCTCCTCCTTCACCACTCTCAGAATCATCACTGTCTTCATCATAGCTGAAATCTTCACCAGCTCCTGGAGGCAGATTTTGAATAGCTTCCTTTGCCCTAGACATTGATTCAGTTGTGTGTACCAAATTCAACATCCTTTCTGCCTCCACATTGCCCTGTCCAGCCAAGACTTGATAGGCTGGATCAGGATGAGTAAATGTCTCAGCATTCAGGTTGACTTGATCCAACGCATTTTGATAATCAAGTTGGAACAGTCTTTCCCTGTCTGCATTACTGACATCCATTTACTCACTGGCAATGACTGAGTCTTCCATCCTTATCTCTCATGTACCTGCTTTTCTCTCAATTTCTCTCTTTTCTTGCATCAGGGGCTCCCCTGGCTCACACCTCTCACACCCTCACCTTCACCTACTAAGGTGGAACTCTCAGTGCTCACTTTTACCAGACTGAAAGAAATAGTCTGTCCCTCTTGCTCTTCCTCTCCTTTTGCCTTGTTGCAAACCAGCTTCTCACTCTCAGTGGCTTCACTCCCTTCCCTCAAGCCTAGAAGTGTTTGAACTACTGCCAACTCATCCACACTTGAAGTATAAATACTTGAAGTTTGAAGTACAAGTGTGGAAGGAATATCCGTAGAGGCAGTAGAAGTAGATGTCAACGGATAGCTGATTTGGGGCATATCCGTAGACAGACAAACACCTGTCAACGGATGAGAGATATCCGTAGATGAAGGAAAAGAAGTAGCTCTTGAAATGGAGACTAAGGCTGAATCTGTGGAGATTGATTTGAGATTTAAAGCCACATATGGAGCCAGAGTCTGAGAAATGATAGATTGGTGATACAATCAAATCATCAATAAGATGATGATCACCAATTTCAGAGTGGGGCTTCTCCAAGAAGGTTAAAGATGGAGAATCAGGAAGTGATGTGTGAATCATATCCACATCCAGAGAAAGAGTGGGTGAGCTTGGTGTTTCTGTTTCAGTTTGAATGATTAGAGAATAGGGTTGTGACTCCACATTTACTGGAGCCACATCAAACCGAATTTGAGATGGTCTCATTGACACTGTGTGTGATCCCTGTGTAACCCCAGACTGTTTAGACCTTTTTCTCCTTGTATAGGCCATGGTTGTATCTGTGGGGCTGTTGGTGTCCCTATCCTTCTTGTACTGTGTCCCTGGTTGGGGACTCTTTTTAATAGTAATATCCTTTTGGGAGGATGCCACTAGGGATGTGGTATTTTCCTTTTCAACCACTGCATCTTTTTGAGAATATACAGGGTGGCTAGGCTGGGACACACTTATCTCACCCTCCTTGTTCTTGGGGTTTCTTTGATGTTCACCCCTTCCCTCACCTCTCACTACCTCCTTCACACTCCCCTCAAGGGTTTTGGTAGTTTTTGCAACAGGTGCCTTTTGAGAAGCACCTGAGGTTTGCTTTCTAGATTTGGATTTGGGAATTTTTAAGGTGACCACTTGGGTAGGAGATTTTTGGACAGTTCCAGTCTCCATTGTGGCACTAGGAATCAAAGAAACAACAACAGAGGTAGGAACAGTTGAGGAGATTACGTGACTCACCTGTGCCACTTGAGCTGCATTGAAAATTGGTGGATACACCAATTGAACCTCCCTGTTGTGGTTCAGCCTATTCAAGTCCTCAAGGACTCTCTTATTTTGAACCTAACACTCCTTGGAGTTTGCATGGAACTGGATCACCAAGTTGCTGTCTACATGGTTAGCTAGCAACATAAAGAATCTAGCATAATAGATATTCTTACTTCTAGATGCTTTATTTCCTAATTTAGCACCTAATTCACAAAGAATTAGAGATCCTATGTTGTAAAAGCTATCATTAAGAAGCATGTAAGCAATATCTAGCATGGAAGAGATAACAACATCATAGTTGCTAATCTTACCAGAAAACACCTTTAGAATGGCATCAAAGAAAAAGCTCCATTCTTTGACCATTCCTTTTCTTTGAATCTTACTCAGATTATCAGTAGGTAAAGCATAGTTAATCAAATTCAGCATGTTAACTATATCAGTATCACTATGTTTTTCCAACCTATTGTTATCAGGTAAATTCATGCAAGTAGAAATAATGTCACTATTAATCACATGTTCCTTACCTTGAAGAACAAAAGTAATTGTAGCATTCACAGAATCAAAAACAGCTGATCCCAGATGGCTTCAATTACCTCAAAATAGAGAGTGGGGGCTTCGAGTATAGCCTTGGAGAGCTTGCAGTTCTGGAGGAACCTCATCATAGTGTGATATGATGCCCTCTTCTCCTCGAAGTCCACCAGAGCTGTGAAGTTGTTCTTCTCGTATGTGAACCCAGTGAGTGACATTGTTTTGCTTACAAGTGCCATTGGTAACAGCTTAGAACTTGCAGAGAGAGATTAGCTTTGAGAGAAAAGAGGGTTTCTTGCCTTAGTGAATTTTTGGAGAAAGGTAGAAAAAGATGAGTTGAGAGTAAAATTTAATTTATACTCCCCCAAAATAATTCACTAATTAAATCAGAATAATTGAAAGAAATTATCTGATTGGGCAAGAAAGTAACCGTTAAAAAGTAATGGAATGAAAAGTAAAGCCACGAATTTAATGTAATTACACACGTACTGTACGCAGGTAACTACGGATAAAATTGTGACTTTAACGGTTATGATTAAACAAAACTATCTACGGATAGGATTTTACCTTGGGATTTGATATCCGTAGAGGTGTAAAAACGGTATCCGTAAATAAGGAAAATCCAGTGTCATAAATGACCATCTACGGATAGGGGTATCCGTAGAAGGAGAAATTTTGACTTAGGCAAAATTCTTCTTTTTCAGAGAGTTTTAGTTCTCATGAAAATCATTGTGGACACTGGCTGCATTAATATTTATCAGACATTTCAATAAATCAAGAGTAGTTAAGCATACGTAGCTCACTTACCAACCTTGAGAATGTTGATTCATCAAATGGCTTGGTAAAAATGTTTGCAATTTGCTGCTCACTTGGAACAAAATGAAGTTCCACAGTACCATTCATCACATGTTCCCTGATGAAGTGATACTTTATGTCAATGTGCTTAGTTCTTGAGTGTTGCATTGGATTCTCAGTTATGGCAATTGCGCTAGTGTTGTCACAGAATATTGGAATCTTATTAACTCTTAGACCATAGTCTATTAGTTGATTTTTCATCCAAAGTATCTGTGCACAACAACTTCCAGCAGCAATGTATTCTACCTCAGCTGTAGAGGTAGAGACAAAATTTTGCTTCTTACTGAACCATGAGACAAGCTTGTTTCCTAGAAATCGACAGGTGCCTGTTGTGCTTTTTCTGTCAATCTTGCAACCTACATAGTCTGTATCTGAATAACCAATTAGATCAAAACCAGATTCTCTAGAGTACCAAATGCCAAGGTTTGGTGTTCCCTTGACATATCTGAAAATCCTCTTGATAGCAATTAAGTGAGACTCTCTAGGATCAGCCTGAAATCTAGCACAAAGACATGTAGCAAACATAATATCAGGTCTACTAGCTGTTAAATATAGAAGTGAGCCTACCATGCCCCTATAGCTTGAAATGTCCACAAATTTTTCCTTAGTATTCAATTCAAGCTTAGTGGCAGTTGGCATGGGTATTTTAGCAGGAGAGCAATCCATTAGATCAAACTTCTTCAATAAAACAAAGATATATTTAGTTTGACTAATAAAGATTCCTTCTTTCACTTGCTTAACTTGTAAGCCAAGGAAATAGGTAAGTTCACCCATCATGCTCATTTCATATTTACTTTGCATAAGTTTGGCAAACCTTTTGCAGAGCTTCTCATCTGTAGACCCAAAAATTATGTCATCTACATAAATTTGAACAAGTATACTAGAGCCATTAACATTTCTAAAGAAAAGAGTTTTGTCAACAGTACCTCTAGTGAAGTGATTCTCTAAAAGAAACTGTGACAGAGTGTTATACCAGGCTCTAGGTGTTTGCTTCAGTCCATAGAGTGCCTTGAGTAGGAAGTAGACGAATTCTGGATAATCTGGATCTTCAAAACCAGGAGGTTGACTGACATACACCTCCTCTTCCAGTTCCCCATTCAAGAAGGCACTCTTGACATCCATTTGATAGACTTTGAAATTGGCATGGGCTGCATAGGCTAGGAATATCCTTATTGCTTCCAATCTAGCAACAGGGGCAAATGTTTCATCATAATCTATTCCTTCTTCTTGAGAATAGCCCTTAACAACCAATCTATCTTTGTTCCTTGTGATGATGTCATTTTCATCCATCTTGTTTCTGAATACCCATTTTGTACCCATAACACTTCTGTCCTTAGGTTTGGGTACCAGCTTCCACACTTTGTTTCTCTCAAATTGGTTTAGCTCTTCTTGCATGGCTAACACCCAATCTGGATCTAAAAGAGCGTCCTCAACTTTCTTTGGTTCTTCTTGAGAAAGAAAGTTATTGTATAGACATTCATCCTGAGTAGCTCTTCTAGTTTGGACATTTGAGGATGCATCACCAATGATCAGTTCAAATGGGTGATCCCTTGTCCATCTTCTTCTTGTAGCAGGTGCAGGTCTTGAAGATGCAGCATCATCCTCATCAGTATGATCATGTGAGGTTGATCCTTGACTCAGAGAAACTCCCCCTGAGTTTAATGGGGTGGTAACTCTGTGTTGTGATCCACCTACGGATGCTCCAATTTGGCTTCCTACGGATGCTCCATTCTGGCTTCCTACGGATGCTGCATTCTGGCTTCCTACGGATGCTCCATGTTGGCTTCTTACGGATGCTCCATTTGTCCCATCTATGGATGGCTCATTTGAACTTGAGTTATCCATATTAGAGACATTCGTTCTTGGAGGAACTGATTCATCCACATGATCATCATCTTCATCATCATAACCGAGACCTTCCACCTCATTGTCAAACCTGAGAGTTTCATGAAAACCCTCATCAGTAAGACCATGTATTCTGGCATCATCAAAAACAACATGTACAGATTCCATAACAATGTTGATTCTGTGATTAAAAACCCTGTAGGCTTTTCCGGCTGCATAACCCACAAAAGTGACTTCATCTGCCTTTGACTCAAATTTTCCAAAATTTTAACCTTGATTTCTCAATACAAAACTTCAAGGATGGTTTTCTTCCTTTGAGCAGCTGATATGGAGTCATTCCTTTTGCTTGGTTGACCAAAGAAATATTTTGAGTGAAACATGCAATGTTAACTGCTTCAGCCCAGAAATAAGTAGGTAACTTTGATTCTCCTAGCATTGTTCTCGCAGCTTCAATAAGAGTCCTATTTTTCCTTTCTACCACTCCATTTTGTTGTGGTGTCCTTGCTGCAGAGAACTCATGAATGATTCCATTTTACTCACAAAACAGCCTCATTGTGGAGTTCTTGAACTCAGTGCCATTGTCACTCCTGAGTCTTCTTACTTTGAGATCAGGATGATTGTTGGCAGCCTTGATGTGATTGATTATGATTTCACTTGCCTCGTCTTTGGAGTGCAGAAAGTAAGTCCATGTAAATTTAGGGAAATCATCCACAATCACAAGGCAGTACCTTTTCTTTGAGATTGACATGACATTTACTGGTCCAAACAAATCCATGTGGAACAGCTGTAGAGGTTGATCAATTGATGAATCCAGCTTGCTTCTGAAAGAAATCTTCTTTTGCTTCCCTTTCTGGCAAGCATCACAAAGTCCATCCTTAGAGAATTCCAACTGAGGAAGTCCTCTTACTAGGTCTCTCCTTACCAAATCATTCATAGACTTGAAGTTCAAATATGACAGTCTTTTGTGCCATAGCCAAATTTCATCCTTGCTTGCTTTACTCAGAAGACAAGTGATGGAATCTGCACTTGTTGAGTTGAAGTCAGCTATGTACACGTTACATTTCCGGTATCCTGTCAACACCACATTGTTGTTTTCCTTGCTGGATACAACATAGGCTCCTTGATCGAATGAAACTGAGAAACCTTTATCACATAGTTGACTGATACTCAGCAAGTTATGCTTAAGTCCGTCAACCAGTGCTACTTGATCAATGATGACATTATCCTTTGAAATCAAGCCATATCCCTTAGTAAAACCTTTGTTGTCATATCCAAAAGTAATGCTAGGGCCAGCTTTCTCCACAAACTCCGTGAGCAGGGTAGAATCTCCAGTCATGTGCCTAGAACATCCATTGTCTAAGTACTATAGATTCTTTCTGCATCCCTGCACACAACAAAACCAAATCAAGTTGATTTTAGTACCCAAGTTTCCTTGGGTCCTTTCCTGTTAGCTTTGCCTTTCTTGTCATTTTGCACCTTAATCTCAGGTTAAGTTAAATCAACCTTGACCTTGGGTGTTGACCTCTGAGAGACAAAATACTGAGGATGTTCATATACAAACATGTTTGACGCGGGCATTTGTGCATTTTGTGCATACATAGCATTCATGTGTGGCATGCTCCATGTTATTTGTGGCATTGTGAATGCATTCATATGAGAATTTGAAACAAATGGCATGTTAGCATGCAAATTTGATGCTTGATCAGTATGTGCAAACATGTTATGCATAACAGGCATAGGCATATTGAGTACAGGCATTGGCATTTGAACAGATGGAGTTTTAACAGATTTGCAATTTATAGATACATGATTAACACTACCACACTTTGCACAAGTTTTCCTAGGGGCATACTTGTCAGGAGTATAGTTGTTGTGTTTGTTAATCTGTTAGGAATATGTTGATTCTTGATGATAATTGTAAAAACACTTAGTAGATTTTGTATTAAGTTATTTTGTAACTGTCAACGAAATGGCATGCTTTGCAGTGTTTCGTTGACAGGAAGCTCATCAACGGAATGAGTGTTGTAGCAATTGCACTGTACAATACTTCACAGTTTGATATGCATTTGATGTATGTATTAGATAGGTTTTCTAAGTCATGTTGACTAAGTACTAGATAGGCAAAATAGGTTGGTTAATTGTAAGTATATCATGCCTTGTAATTTTGCCTAAGTGAAGACATGTCAACGGTATGAAGATTACTCTATCAACGGAACAAGGATACACCATCAACGGAATGAAGTTTACTCATCAACGAAATGAAGTTTACTCATCAACGAAATGGAGAATAAAGCTATCAACGAAACACATCTCCCTGCTATCAACGAATCATTATTGCTTTTCTGAATAGTTGACAAAGTGATAGTGACAGTTTACTGAACAGATCTAAAGGTGATGTGAAAGTGTACTTTGCATTGGAAACCATTAAAATGGACATGGGGAATAAGGAAACATCCCAGTTTCCAATTGGGCTCTTGGGAGTGATCATAATAAGCATGAAGACAAAAGCAAGGATCTCCAAGGACCACTGGACAAAGGGATGAAAAGCAAACTATTGGCGGTTATCTTTAGTGTACTTTAGAGTAGCCAAAAATAGTATTGTAAACTTGGGAATATATAACCAAGTGTAGCAGTTAGAAAGAAAAAAAGAGAAGAAAAACAAATAGTTTGTATTAGCTATCTTTGAGAGCATTCTTCTCTACAACTCTGTAACTGAGCAGCTGTGTACTTTTGTATCACAGATTATTTCCGCAATAAAAACACTTCAGTTGGATCATCAAACAATCCAACTGGATTATTGATATCTTGTGTTTTTGTTTATTCAGTTCAGTTTTATTTTATCATTGTTTTAAGTTTAAGAAAATATCAAGAATTGTATTCAACCCCCCCCCCCCCCCCTTCTACAATTCTGTTAGGTCATTTGGGAATAACAATTGGTATCAGAGCAAGCTTCTAACATACAAGAAGTTTAAAGATCAAGACCAAAACAGAAACCATGGTGAAGAAGGATGCAGGTGTGAAGATACCAGTTCTTGATAAGGACAATTACTTTCACTGGAAAGTAAAGATGCATTTACATCTCATGTCTATGGATGAGAGATATGTAGACTGCATTGAGAAAGGTCCACACGTTCCCATGAAGTTTGCATCTAGAATTGGAGTGCCAGATGATGCTCCTGACGTAGAAATTCCAAAACTTGTCTCAGAATGGACTATTGAAGATCTTGCAGAAATCCATAAAGATAAGAGAACCATGAACATTCTGTTTAATGGTTTGAAGCAAGAGATGTTTGATAATGTCATAAACTGTACAACCTCCAAAGAAGTATGGGACACTGTCAGAACACTATGTGAAGGAACTGAGCAAGTAAGGGAGAACAAAATGCAACTCCTTATACAACAATATGAGCACTTTCACTTTAAAGCTGGTGAAACCCTAAATGACACGTTTAGTAGGTTTCAAAAGCTTCTGAATGGATTAAAGTTGTATGGGAGAATCTACCAAACTAAGGACTCAAACCTTAAATTTCTAAGAGCTCTTCCAAAAGAATGGAAGCCTATGACTGTTTCTCTAAGAAACACTCAAGAGTACAAAGATTACACTCTTGAAAGGCTGTATGGAACATTGAAGACTTATGAGCTGGAAATGGAGCAAGATGAGGAAATTGAAAAGGTACAGAAGAAGGGTGGATCCATTGCATTGATTGCATCTGTGAACCAACTGGAAGATGACACTGAAGAAGCTGCAAAGGCCACAACTAGTCGATCTAGTTGTAGGAGTGATGTTAGCAAGGGTAAAGACAAGATGACAGAAGAAGAAGAATCAGAACCAGCCAACTTGGATGACTTAGATGAGATTGATGAACACATTGCTTTTCTGTCAAGAAAATTCTCTAAGTTCAAGTTCAAAAGAAACTCAGAAGCAAGGCCACCAAGAAGAGACTTTCAACCTAGCAAAACAAACTGGATTAAAAAGTCTAAATCTAAATGTTTCAATTGTGGAATGCTTGGTCACTTTGCTGGAGACTGCAGAAAGCCCAAGATTGAGAAGAGCAACAGGAAATTTGAGCCTGTTGATTATAAAAAGAAATACTTTGAACTTCTCAAGCAAAAGGAAAAGGCTTTCATGTCTCAGGAGTATGATTGGGCTGGTAATGGTGAAGATTCTGATGATGATGTTGAGTATGTCAACTTGGCTCTTATGGCTGACAATCATGAGCAGGAAGCAAGTTCCTCAAGCAACCAGGTAACAATTACTAATCTTTCTGAGCTTTCTAAAGAGGAATGCGATAGTGCAGTAAATGAAATGTCTACTGTATTATATAATTTGCGTGTTACTCTTAAATCACTTACCAAAGAGAATTCAAGAATTAAAGAGACTAATTTGCTCTTAAGTGATAGGAATGCAATGTTAGAAGCACAGCTCATTGAATTTGAGAAAATGAGATGTGTTAGTAGGGATGCTAAGAAGGAACTTGAGAACGTGTTACAAAGGGAAGAAATTCTTAAGACTCAACTAGAAATAGAACAGAGTGTGATTGCTAAATGGAAAGATGCCAGGAATGTTGCTACCAACATCATTAATGTTCAAGGTATGGAATCTTTCTGTGAACAATCATGGAAAAAGAACAAAGAGAAACTAGGGTATGCTTGTGAAGCCTTAGATTCAGAAACAGAGTCAACAAACAACAATGATCATTTGTTGAGGGTTGATATGTCAACGGAATGCGATGTTCCGTTGACACATGAACCATCAACCGATCAGGGTGTTTCGTTGACAGAGAAAAGAAAAGATGAACTCACTAGACTTAATAATAAGTATGGTCCTGTCACCAAGAACTTTGTTCAAGGTGAGTCTAGTAAATCAAAGAAAGTTGAGAAGCCTGTTGAGAGAGCTAATGTAGGTCACTTGTCCAACAAGCAATTGAAAGATAAAATAGAGAATGTTCAAATTGAGGCTAAGGGAAATAAAAGGAATAACAGGAATGGCAAAGTAGGAATTAACAAACACAACAATTACACACCTGATAAATATGCTCCTAGAAAGACTTGTGTCAATTGTGGAAGTGTTAGTCATCTATCTACTAACTGCAAATCTGTTAAGAAAACTGCTAATGTGAAAATTCCCAAGCCTGCAATGAATAATCTTATGCCTACAATGCCTGTTATGCCTAACATGTTTGCTCCATGTGCACAATTTCAGAATCCATATGCTAACATATCATTTGTGCCTAATCCATACATGAATATGTTTAGTATGCCACAAATGCCATGGAATATGAATAATATGTGTGTTCCTTCAAATATGCATGTTGTAAATGAAAATGTGAGCAACAATCAGAAATCAACACCAAGAGTAAAAGTTGATTTAAATCAATCTGAGCCCAAGGTGAAAAATGATGTAAAAAGAAAAGCAAAGGCTAACAAAACAGGACCCAAGGAAACTTGGGTACCAAAATCGACTTGATTTGGTTCTATTGTGTGCAGGGAGACAAAAAGAATCTTTGGTACTTGGATAGTGGTTGTTCAAGACACATGACTGGTGATTCTACCCTGCTCACAGAGTTTCAGGAAAGAGCTGGCCCTTGTATTGCTTTTGGAGATGACAGCAAAGGCTACACAAAGGGATATGGCTTGATTTCAAAAGAGAATGTCATCATAGATGAGGTTGCATTGGTGGATGGTCTCAAGCACAATTTGCTTAGTATCAGTCAACTTTGTGACAAAGGATTTTTAGTTACTTTTTCTAAAGAAGCCTGTGTTGTTTCTAAAGGAGGAAACAACAATGTGGTAATGACTGGATTCAGAAGAGGGAATGTGTACATTGCTGACTTTAGTAGCACAAGTCCAGACACCATCACTTGTCTTTTCAGCAAAGCAAGCAAGGATGAAAGTTGGCTATGGCACAAGAAATTATCTCATCTGAATTTCAAGGTTATGAATGATTTGGTAAGGAAGGATCTTGCTAGAGGAATTCCACAGGTGGAGTTTTCCAAGGATGGTTTGTGTGATGCCTGTCAGAAAGGGAAACAAAAGAAGGCATCATTCAAAAGCAAGACATAGTCATCAATTGTCCAACAGCTTGAGTTACTTCATATGGATCTATTTGGCCCTGTAAATGTCATGTCCATCTCAAAGAAGAAATACTGTCTTGTGATTGTTGATGATTTTTCTAGATTTACATGGACTTTCTTTTTGCACTCCAAAGATGAGGCAAGTGAAATCATTATCAATCACATCAATATGGTAAACAATCATCCTGATTTCAAAGTAAGAAGGATTAGAAGTGACAATGGGACAGAATTCAAGAATTCAAGCATGAAGATATTCTGTGAAGAAAATGGTATTATGCATGAGTTTTCAGCAGCAAGGACACCACAGCAAAATGGTGTAGTTGAAAGGAAAAACAGAACACTTATTGAAGCTGCCAGGACAATGCTAGATGAATCAAAGTTACCAACTTATTTTTGGGCTGAGGCAGTTAACACAGCTTGCTTCACTCAGAATATTTCTTTGATTAATCAGGCCAAGGGAATTGTTAGATCAGAATTCAATGATCGTCAGAAGCTAGACTCAACTGATCAGGATTGCTGACGTCATCAGTATTGCATGGTCATCAGTATTTGATCAAGCGTCAGTATCTTATTGATCATCAGGATTCCTACTCAGACTATGATCAGGTTTGATCATCAGGACTTGAAGCTGATTAGGATTCCTACTTCGAGTTATATTTGGAGTCTAGATAAACATGGAAGTTTGTTCCTGGTTTGTAGAATGCAGCTATCGATTAAAGATATGTTTCTATCTTTATTATGATTAGGACTTATCTTGTTATTGATAGAGAAGCTGTGTGCACTATATAAACACAGTTTTGGTTTCGATTTATGTATTCATTTGAAAGAGAACATAATCGGAGAGAAGCTCTTAAGAACAGAATTTCTTGAGAGAGTTTTTGTAAGCTAGCAGCTCTTAAGAACATCAGAATTTCTTAAGAGAGTTTGTAACAGTTTTATATCAAAGTTAATAAAGCTGTTATTGTTATTGTTATTGATCTTTCATATTTGTGTTATATAAAGTCGAGAATCTTATACAATTGTATTCAACCCCCTTCTACAATTGTTATTTACTGGGCAACAATTGGTATCAGAGCTAACTGATTTAATTCTGAATCAGATACGATCTAAAGATGTCGACAACCAAGTATGAAAGCATGAAGATTCCCATCTTGAAGATATCAGAATATCCCACATGGAGGGTAAAGATGCTGATGTACCTGGAGGCTATGGATCCTGACAATCTGGACAGGATTCGTGATGGACCATATATACCAACAAAGTTCGTAGAACGAACAGATACAGTACCAGAACATTATGTGGTCAAAGCTAAATCTGAATGGACTCCAGAAGAAAAAGCTCATGTACTCAGAGAACCAAAGATAAAGAATATCTTGCATAATGGTCTTGATGCTGTTATGTCAAACAAAGTGATAGCATGCAAGTCTTCAAAAGAAATCTGGGATACTTTGGAAACTCAGTGCCAGGGATCTGCATCTGTTAAGAAAAACAGAAGGGCTCTATTGATTCAAGAATATGAGCAATTCGATGCAAGACCTGAAGAGAGCCTGACTGATCTATATGATAGATTTCTGACACTATTGAACAGCTTATCCTTAGTTGACAAAGTATATGAAACTGAAGATTCAAACACCAAATTTCTTAGAGCTTTACCTGAAGAATGGGATACTCAGACCTCAATCATTAGACACCAGTATGATCTGAACATTGTGTCTCTTGATGAGATCTATGGGATGCTAAGAACTCATGATCTTGAAGTTCAACAGAGAAAGAACAAGAAAAGCAGCAAGGCAAAGTCAATTGCTTTGAATGTAGAAGCAAAATCAAAAGAGAAAGCTATGGAGGTCTCTAGAAGGAAAGCAAGAGTAGCTGAGTCAGATCCTGACGACTCTTCATCAGATACTGATGGCAATCCTGATGCCAATACTGGTGATGACTCTTCTGACTCAGACATGGAAGAGATGGTTGCTATGATTGTCAGAAACTTCAGAAGGATGAAGTTCAGGAAGAATAGAAGACAAGGCAACCTTCAGAAAAAGACCTTCAAAGCAGACAAAGACAAGTATATCAAAAAGGACAGCAAGGGTAGCAAATTTGACAAGTCAAAGGTTAGATGCTACAAGTGTAATGGTATGGGTCACTTTGCTTCTGAATGCAACAAGACAAAGGCACTCATCACATCAAGCAAGGATTGGATGGACTCTTCCTCAGAATCTGATACTGAGGTAGTCAACTATGCGTTAATGGCCAATGCTGATGTAACTGCTGCTCCTGATGATAAGGTACTAAATACTATCTTTGATTTTGATACTGATAATGCTTCTGAGTTAAGACGTTTTCTAAAGTCATTACATATTAGCTTTAGAAGTCAAACTGCTGAGAATACTAGAATCTTATCTGAGATGTCTGACCTTAGAAAGAGGAATGAGATATTAGAAGCTGAATTTTCTCGTATGCAAGAAGTACAAAAAGAATGTGATAATGTTAAGCACATGCACTTAGAGATAACATCTAAATGTACTTCCCTTGAAAAAGAACTTGAATATGCTAATGAGAAAATCAGAACCTGGACAGACTCTGGTAGGAAATTTCATGAGATTAATACCTCTAAGAATTGGAAAGAGTGTCTAGGATATAAGTCAGATGAGGATAAGAAATTGAAAGAGAAAATTGTCATTGATGAGACAGTTAGTCCAAAGACCTATAGACATGTTATAGACTCAACCAAATCTAAGATTACTCCTGTTAATTTTGTTTTTGGTAAGGATTCCAATTCTACTTTTGAAAAGGGATCTTCTTCTACTCAAGGAATTAAAATTATAAAGTCTAAACCTGTCATGAACAAAGTCACTAAGAATGTAGGTCTATTGTCTCAGAAACAGCTTAAAGATAAAATCTGTGAGGTTACAGATAAGAAAAAGGAAGCTACTGTTAAGAGAAACAGGAATGGTAAAGTTGGGATCAATAAAGAGAATGGTTATAAGTATATCCCAAATGCACCTAGAAAGAGTTGTTTCAACTGTGGTAACTCTAATCATCTTGCTATTGATTGTAAAAAGAGTAAGAAGAAAATTGCTGAAATTCCTAAGTCTGATGTTAGGAATAGATCAGTATTTTACAAACCACAGAATTCCTGTTTTCATTGTGGTAGTCTATGGCATTCTATTTATACATGTAAAGAGTATCATGATTTGTACTATAACTTTTATGATCCATTGCCTAAGGTTGAAAGTAGTACAAAGTCTGATAAAACTGAAAATGTCATAATGAAGCATGCTTTTGTTAATACTGATATTGACAAAGCAAATCCTGATGGAGTAAATCCTGTCAGGACTGCTAAAGTCAAAAAGTCTTCTGCTGTTAAATTTAATAAAATGCATGAACAAGGAATCCAACAAGTGTGGGTTCCTAAACATTCTGACTAGTGTTTTACTATTCTGATGCAGGGTAAAAGGAAAAATGTGTTAGTCATGGATAGTGGATGTTCTGTGCACATGACTGGAAACAAAGCCCTGTTATCAGAATATGAGGAAAAAGCTGGCCCAACTGTGTCTTATGGAGATGGCAACATTGGACAAACCTTGGGATATGGCAATATAATCTTTGGAAATGTCATCATTGAAAAAGTAGCTCTAGTGAAGGGACTAAAACACAACTTGTTGAGTATTAGTCAAATCACTGACAGAGGTTATCATGTCAATTTCTATTCCACACATTGTGAAGTAGTCAGTAAAGCAACAGGGAAGATAGCACTAACTGGCTACAGGCATGGTAACATATATGAAGCCAACATTCTCTCAGATACTGATGGCTCCCCTACATGTTTCATCAGTAAAGCTTCAGTAGATGAAAGTTGGAATTGGCACAAGAAGCTTTCTCATCTCAACTTCAGCAACATCAATGAGTTGGTTAAGAAAGAGTTAGTAAGAGGATTACCTAATGTCTTATATACACCTGATGGACTCTGTGATGCATGCCAAAAAGCAAAACAAAGAAGGACATCATTCCAGAGTAAATCAGAATCCTCTATTGAAGAACCATATCACATGCTACATCTTGATCTGTTTGGTCCAGTCAACATCATGTCCATCAGTAAGAAAAGGTACACTCTTGTAATTGTTGATGAATATTCTAGATTCACCTGGGTGTATTTTCTGCATAGAAAAGATGAAACTCCTGAAGTTCTGTTGGATCATGTGAGGATGATTGAGACAATCACAAAGTACAAAGTCAAGATTCTGAGAAGTGATAATGGTACTGAATTTAAGAATTCAAAGATGGAAGAGTTCTGCAAATACAAAGGAATCATTCAACAATTCTCTGCTCCTGGCACACCTCAGCAAAATGGAGTAGTAGAAAGGAAGAATAGAACTCTTATTGAAGCTGGCAGAACTATGTTGGAAGAAGCTAAATTACCTACATATTTCTGGGCAGAAGCAGTCAACACAGCATGCTATACACAAAATCTCACATTGATAAACAGGCATGGTGTCACTCCTTATCAGTCACTCAAGGAAAAGAAACCAAGTCTGAAGCATTTGCATGTGTTTGGCTGTAAATGTTTTGTTCTCAGAACTCATCCTGAACAGCTAGGGAAATTTGAAACAAAGGCTGATGAAGGAATATTCATAGGTTATCCTACATCAAGAGCCTTCAGAGTTTTTAATTTGAGAACAAGAACTGTCATGGAGTCAATACATGTATCTATTGATGATAAGAAGATAACTGGAATCATTGAAGACTCGCATGATAGATTGTTATTTGAAAATGAAGCTTCCAAGGAACCTGAAGAAAGTGAATCAGAAGCTGTCAATTCATCAGATACTGATGGGTCACCAAATCCTGATGACTCACCAGGTACTGATGAGGCTAATGCTGATGATGCAAACAACAGTCATACAACTAGTAGTGCTAATGTTGAGGGGGAGCAACGACATTCAACTACAAGTTCAGAGTCAACTCAATCATCAGGACAGAATTCTTCAGATACTGATTCAAGTGAAGATCCTGATAACACATCAGGAGGGCATAGAAATAATTCAGGGAGAGCTTCAAATCAATCAAATTCTTTCAATCAAGATAACACCAATCCAGGGGGAGCATCTACTTCAAGAAACAATTTGACACCAGCAAGGAAATGGACAAAAGATCATACTCCTGATTTGATAATTGGAGATCCTGATGCAGGTGTTCAAACAAGAAGTGCAACTCAGAATGAATGTTTATATAATAACTTTCTATCCAAGGAGGAGCCTAAGAAAGTTGAAGATGCACTTAAAGATGCTGATTGGGTTACTGCAATGCAAGAAGAACTGAATGAATTTGAAAGGAATGAAGTCTGGAAACTGGTACCAAGACCAAAGAATAGATCAATAGTTGGTACAAAGTGGATTTTCAAGAACAAGACTGATTCTGATGGTGTCATAATCAGAAACAAAGCTAGACTAGTTGCAAAGGGGTATTCCCAACAAGAGGGAATTGACTATGATGAAACTTTTGCTCCTGTTGCAAGACTAGAAGCCATCAGGATATTTCTTGCTTATGCAGCACATAAGAAATTCAAGGTTTTCCAGATGGATGTTAAAAGTGCTTTCTTAAATGGTGAACTGGAGGAAGAAGTTTATGTTGAACAACCTCCTGGTTTCATTGATCCTAAATATCCAGATCATGTTTACAGACTGGATAAGGCACTTTATGGACTAAAGCAAGCTCCAAGAGCATGGTATGAAACCTTAGCTCAATTCTTACTGGAAAGTGGATTCAAAAGAGGTGCAATTGATAAAACTCTATTTTATTTGAATCATGGTAAGGAGTTGCTGTTAGTTCAGATTTATGTTGATGATATCATTTTTGGGTCAACAAACAATAAGCTGTGTGAAAAGTTTTCCAAGCTTATGCAGTCAAGATATCAAATGAGCATGATGGGAGAAATGAGTTACTTTCTGGGTCTTCAAGTTAAACAGACTGATGAAGGGATTTTTATTAATCAGTCTAAATACACAAGGAATTTACTGACAAGGTTTAACATGCAAGACAGTACTCCTGCTTCAACTCCCATAGCTACAGCTACCAAACTTGATCCTGATCAAGGTGAAGAGGTAGATGTAACTCACTACAGAGGAATGATTGGCTCTTTATTGTATCTCACTGCCAGTAGACCAGATATCATGTTTGCAACCTGTCTATGTGCAAGATTTCAAGCAAAACCTAGAGAACCACATCTGATTGCAGTCAAAAGAATTTTCAGATATCTCAAAGGCACTCCTTCACTTGGCCTTTGGTATGCAAGGGAATCAGATTTTGGGTTGTGTGGTTATTCAGATGCTGATTTTGCAGGATGCAAAATAGACAGGAAAAGTACTTCAGGAAGTTGTCAGTTTTTGGGTGGAAGACTAGTTTCATGGTTCAGTAAAAAGCAGAAATCTATTTCCACTTCAACTGCAGAAGCTGAGTACATTGCTGCAGGAAGTTGTTGTGCTCAGATAATGTGGATGAGAAATCAGTTGTTAGATTATGGCCTGTCATACTCAAAAATCCCTATTTATTGTGATAACGAAAGTGCTATTGCAATGACAGGAAATCCAGTTCAGCATTCTCTTACTAAACACATAAGTATCAGATATCACTTTATAAGAGAACAGGTTCTGGAAGGAACAATTGAACTTCACTTTGTTCCTACTGATCAACAACTAGCTGATATATTCACCAAGCCACTACCTGAAGCTATTTTCAATAAATTGGTGAATGAACTTGGAATGATGAACCTTGAGAATTTCTGAGGAAGGTTACAGAGAAGAAATCCTGATAACTGTCAAATCCTGATGGTTATTCAGAAAGGTATGTATCTTTGATCAAATCCTGATAGGACTCAATCCTGACAGGAAATCAATTGGTCAAATCCTGATGCTCAGATGTTTGAAGCTGGTATGAAAACCAGAGGTTCTATGTGTTGCCCAGTAAATAACAATTGTAGAAGGGGGTTGAATACAATTGTATAAGATTCTCGACTTTATATAACACAAATATGAAAGATCAATAATAATAACAATAACAGCTTTATTAACTTTGATATAAAACTGTTACAAACTCTCTTAAGAAATTCTGATATTCTTAAGAGCTGCTAGCTTACAAAAACTCTCTCAAGAAATTCTGTTCTTAAGAGCTTCTCTCCGATTATGTTCTCTCTCTCTGATCAATACATAAATCGAAACCAAAACTGTGTTTATATAGTGCACACAGCTTCTCTATCAATAACAAGATAAGTCCTAATCATAATAAAGATAGAAACATATCTTTAATCGATAGCTGCATTCTACAAACCAGGAACAAACTTCCATGTTTATCTAGACTCCAAATATAACTCGAAGTAGGAATCCTGATCAGCTTCAAGTCCTGATGATCAAACCTAATCATAGTCTGAGTAGGAATCCTGATGATCAATAAGATACTGACGCTTGATCAAATACTGATGACCATGCAATACTGATGACGTCAGCAATCCTGATCAGTTGAGTCTAGCTTCTGACGATCATTGAATTCTGATCTAACAATCTCCCCCAATCTCATACTTTGTGAAATAAAGTATAGATTCCAAAATTTCAATGATGTCAAAAACATGTATCAAAATGTACAAGTATCTTCAGAAACAACTTATCTGTTTAAGCTTTGTGATAGAACAGATTCATCTTCAAGAAGTTGGATAATAAACTTTCTTCTTTTTCTTCAAGAATTTGAATCAGTCTTTCCTTAAGATTTCTGAGTTCTTCATCTTCCTCATTAATCTGGTAGATAGCTGCTCTGAGATTTTGTATGGAGTTTCTCTGTAGACTGTGCTCTTCAAGCAAAAGATAAGCAATTTCCTTCCCATCAGGATTGAGAGAAAGATGAGTCATGCCAAAATTTACTTCTTTAACAGCAGTACCTCTTTGCATTTCCACATCCTGACCTCTTTGATTTAAGTACATGGGAGTATAATTACCATCGAAATTACTGTTTCCATCCAGTCTTCTTCTTATAGTTGACAAAATCATGTCAGCCCATACTTTGTACACTTGGTTCTTCCATCTTAACAGATAGTGAACATATTTCAATTCCTGTGTAGTTTTCATCAGCAGATCTTGAATAGATAGAATCTTCACACTACCATCTTTCATGAAGTACAGAAGCTTTTCTTTCTTTTCAAAACCATCATGACAATCTATAACTATATCAACAGATAATAAATTGTTCAGGTTTTCAGAAGTTAAAGTACCTCCAATTTCTGTCAAGGAGTAAGGATCAACATATGACATATTCAGATATTCACCATCTCTGTGTCCAATACCTCCTCTTGAATTACTTGACAATTGCTTCAGATTTGAAAACATCTTTAACCAGAGTGCTTTTGATCTAGCCATATCAGACAAATCAACAACACTTGAAGCGCTTGTAATAATTCCACCAGACTGAAAATTGATAGGTGTATCACAACTTAATGTGCTAATATGTTTCCACTTCTTGTCTTTTTCCTTTTCAAAAGTGTAGCTTCTTTCCAGTAAAGATTCTTGTCTGCTTGAATTTCTCCATTGTCTTTTATTTGAAACTTTAAGCCTTTGTAGATAGAGATTGAAATCTTCATTTGTTCTTCTTGTAATATCTCTTCTTCTGGCTTCTTCTTCTTCATCTACTTCTTTGTTGTGACAATCAACAACAGTAGATAAGATTATCAAATCAACCTCTTGCAGAATTTCAGATTCGTCAGGATCTTGAATATTGTCAGGATTAGAATCTTCAATTTGATTTGTATTGCTGAGAGTTGATTTTTCTTGATTTTCTTCTCAATTCAGGTTCTTCTTCAACAATTCCATCATCACCAAAAGTAGATCTGTCAGGAACTACTAGAGTTTGAATAGGTTCAGGAATTTCTTCAATTCTTAACCCTCTAGACCTTGTCTGTCTAGGTAATATTTGAGTTGAAGAACCTCTTTTACTTCTTCTAGCACCTCTCCTACCTCTGCTTCCTCTACCTCTAGCAGGAGCAGTATAGCTTTCCATTGTCTCTCTTTGTAATCTCAAGAATTCTTCATATGAGAGATCTGGATATTCTTCACTTGCTGTAGAGAGTGCTTTTCTTGCATATAATTGTTGAACTCTTTTATCAGTGTGATATAGAGTAACAATTCTGCCGTCTTTTGTAGAAAACTTCTGGAATAAATTTGATGCATCTTCAGGATTATCAATAATCACATCTTCATCACCTTCAGGAATTGTAGCAAGAATGTGTCCATGACCAGGTGTCAGGATTTGTTCTTCCGTCAGGATCTGAGATTGCATCAATGTTCTTACTTTCTTAACTCCAGAATCAGAAACATGAGTTGACTGTGTTGTTTGACTTTGCAAAGTTTGAATTGTAGACTTCATAACAACAGCATCAGAGGTTTCTCCTTGTATCGCTTTGTCACCACCATCATCTCCAGTATCATCATCATTATTCCTTAATACTAGATCAGGTGTACATTTTGACTGAATAACCTTCTCCCCCTTTTTGACATCAGGATTTGACAATAATTGCAAAATTAAGGAAAGAGAGGCTTGAATTTCAGTTACCTTAGTATCCAGAGAATCAATTCGTTGTTTGATGGAGGTTTGTTCTGAAACAACAGATTTCACTTGGGATTCTATTACCCTCAGTTGGAAAGTAGTAGGCACCTTTGTAAAATTATTAAAGATATCAGTCCTCACTTTTTCAGTTGAACCCTTGATAGAATCAATCTCACTTTTCAAGCTTTTGGATAACAGAGTTGTAGCCTTCAGATGATTCTTCAAGTCTTGATTCTCTATAGACTTCACTGCATTATAGGCATGTTCAATAGCAGAAGAAAAACTGATAGATTCATCAGAATTGTGCCATGAATTGTTCCATTCATTCTGTCTAAATGCCTCTGCAGGATCAAAGGAAGGAAAAGAAAAATCTTGTCTCTGATCTTTCCCAGTGAAAGCATTGCCAGCCATATATGTACTTGACGAACCAAAATTAGTTCCAAGACTAATCTTGAGTGCTGTAGCAAGCTGTTCCTTCTCTTTTCTATTCTCATTATCATCATCACTATCATCATCAGAATTATCATCATCAGAACCATGAGATATGTCAGGATCAGGAATTGCAATACCTTTCAGTTTATCCTGTTGTTCTGAGATAGGATGATCTATTGGTCTTGAACGAAGTGGCTGAATCAAAATAGGTTCATTATCAGGAGCACCACTAGCGTCAGGATGAACATCGTCAGGATTTGATATGCTTGCATCAGTATTTGCTACCAATGGTTCTTGTGGAGCTTGAGGTTCAGAAGCTGCTTCAACACTTTGAGTTAAAGGTTCTTGTGTGCTTCCCTCATAGACAATGTTCTCGACCAATCTTTCAACAGAAGCTGTAGCTTTGCCTGCATCTTCACTTTGAGAAGATGGTTCTTGTGTAGCTGGAATGTTGATGTCTTCATTCTCCCTTTGAGAAAATGGTTCTTGTGTGACCATTCCACTAGCTAAGCCTTCACCCAAACTTTGATTGAGTGGTTCTTGTGTGGCAGGATCAACAGTAGCTGCTGAATTACTCTGAAATTCAGGTTCTTGTGGGCTTGATCTTTTCAGCTTCTTCTGTCTCTGATAGACTAACTCTGCTGCATTCCTCTTTTTCTTTGATGTAGGTGTAAGACCAACCAAGGAAGCAGTTGTAGATACCTTCTCCCAAGAATGTCCTCGAATCTGAGATGGAGAGGCTGGAGAGTCTGATATAGAGACAACTTTTGTTGTTGCATCAGGAATACTAACATCAGGATTTGCTAGAGCATCAGGAGTAGATGACTCATCAGGATTTGATGTCTGAATATCAGTATCCTTCATTTGCACTGTCAAAGGAATATGATACCTGCTCTTTGATAATTTCCTTGTCTTTTGTGGTTTTGATAAAGGTACCACAGCTTTAGTAGCAGTATCAGCAACTTCCTTGTTCACATTCATCACAGAGGATATAGGTAAGTCATCCTCTGAATCACTTTCATCAATCAACCTTAACTTCCTTTTCACAGGAACATTCTTAACAACCTCATCAGCTTTCTTCACCAGGACCCCTTGTACACCCCCTTGTATCTTCTTTTTAGTGAGTGGTGTAGAGGAAAAATCCTTTGAACCTGATTGCCTTCCAGACACATCAGTTCTAGCTGATTTCTTTGATTTTACAACTAAAGTCTTTTGAGAGACAGTAGAGGTGGTTGTTAACTGTTTAGACTGTTTAGGTTGCATGCTTGTGTCAGGAACAAGGTGGGTTGGTCCTTGTACCATAGCATTAGAAAGTAGTCCATAATGAGTAGGCATTTTCTGATGTAAGAAAAACCTAACCTCATCAGGAATAAAAGCATTTCCGCACAAAATATTTTGCCATATCAGGATTAAAAAAAAATATTCAATAAGATTAAAATAAAATTTTATTTAAGAAAACAAAATTTATTTTAACAATCCTGAATAGCGTTTTGGTTTAAGAAAAATAACCAAAGTAATGGTCATAGAATTAAAACACGCTTACCAGCAAACGAGGCAAAAATATTTATGGAAAACCGAACCGTCTCCTTGAGATTGTAGAAATGACCTGCACCCTTAATACACATTCTCTATAAAAGAGAACTGTTAAGCATAATCATCATATATCTATTAAAACACAAACCCTCTCCAGAGAAAAAACTTACGAAAACCTTTCACCTTCTTTGTTTTTCAATGGCTGCCAACAATCAAAATAACATACCTGATGAAGAAATTGATAGAATTTGGCAACAAATGGATGAGGCGCTTGCTGAGATGGAGCCACAACCAGTTCCTGACCCTCAGGAACATGAAGCGTTTATAAACGCTATGGTTGATGTGGTGTGGCACAACTTTGTGCAAGCCAATCCTGACTGGAATCCTCTTGAGAATCTCATCTATGAAGAGGATGAAGACGATGAGGATGATGAAGAGGATGAGGATGAAGATGATGAAGAGCTCGTCCGAGAGCTTGAGAAACGTAAGAAGAGAATCCGTGATGCTTGTACGTCATGCAAGTTGGAGGCACGGAGGCGTCCCGGTGGTCACGGTGACGATCCGCCTTCAAGTGCATCAGCTCCTCTTTTTGTCTCTTAAGGATGGAACAAGAGACCTTCCAGTTCTGATGAACTGTGAAGCTGCTCAGGAGCATTCATGCTAATTTGCAGGGCACGTGTTCATGCTTATCTGTAAAGCACGAGTTCCTGAGTAGAAAATAGACTAGGAAAACAAATATGTAATTTCCATATTTCATGTGTAATGTATCTTCAAGTATTAATGAAATTTGTCTATTTTCTCAATTGTTTGCTTCTTGTACTTGCCTGCAAAATTTGTTAGTAACACTCATAGTGATATTGAGATGATAAATAATAAACTCTGATAATAATGACATTGATAATTAAGACTGAAAACTTAATCAAAGACTAAGTAATAATCTAATTGTCCAGAGTTTACCAGGAGTGTTGATGACAAATTAGCATAGAACCTCTGGTTTTCATACCAGCTTCAATCATCTGAGCATCAGGATTTGACCAGTGGACTTCCTGTCAGGATTCCATCCTATCAGGATTTGATCAAAGAAAACATACCTTTCTGAATAACCATCAGGATTTGACAGTTATCAGGATTTCCTCTCTGTAGCTTTTCCTCAGAAATTCTCAAAATTCATCATTCCAAGTTCATTCACCAACTTATTGAAAGTAGCTTCAGGCAGTGGCTTGGTGAATATATCAGCTAGTTGTTGATCAGTAGGAACAAAGTGAAGTTCAATTGTTCCTTCCAGAACCTGTTCTCTTATAAAGTGATATCTGATACTTATGTGTTTAGTAAGAGAATGCTGAACTGGATTTCCTGTCATTGCAATAGCACTTTGGTTATCACAATAAATAGGGATTTTTGAGTATGACAGGCCATAATCTAACAACTGATTTCTCATCCACATAATCTGAGCACAACAACTTCCTGCAGCAATGTACTCAGCTTCTGCAGTTGAAGTGGAAATAGATTTCTGCTTTTTACTGAACCATGAAACTAGTCTTCCACCCAAAAACTGACAACTTCCTGAAGTACTTTTCCTGTCTATTTTGCATCCTGCAAAATCAGCATCTGAATAACCACACAACCCAAAATCTGATTCCCTTGCATACCAAAGGCCAAGTGAAGGAGTGCCTTTGAGATATCTGAAAATTCTTTTGACTGCAATCAGATGTGGTTCTCTAGGTTTTGCTTGAAATCTTGCACATAGACAGGTTGCAAACATGATATCTGGTCTACTGGCAGTGAGATACAATAAAGAGCCAATCATTCCTCTGTAGTGAGTTACATCTACCTCTTCACCTTGATCAGGATCAAGTTTGGTAGCTGTAGCTATGGGAGTTGAAGCAGGAGTACTGTCTTGCATGTTAAACCTTGTCAGTAAGTTCCTTGTGTATTTAGACTGATTAATAAAAATCCCTTCATCAGTCTGTTTAACTTGAAGACCCAGAAAGTAACTCATTTCTCCCATCATGCTCATTTGATATCTTGACTGCATAAGCTTGGAAAACTTTTCACACAGCTTGTTGTTTGTTGACCCAAAAATGATATCATCAACATAAATCTGAACTAACAGCAACTCCTTACCATGATTCAAATAAAATAGAGTTTTATCAATTGCACCTCTTTTGAATCCACTTTCCAGTAAGAATTGAGCTAAGGTTTCATACCATGCTCTTGGAGCTTGCTTTAGTCCATAAAGTGCCTTATCCAGTCTGTAGACATGATCTGGATATTTAGGATCAATGAAACCAGGAGGTTGTTCAACATAAACTTCTTCCTCCAGTTCACCATTTAAGAAAGCACTTTTAACATCCATCTGGAAAACCTTGAATTTCTTATGTGCTGCATAAGCAAGAAATATCCTGATGGCTTCTAGTCTTGCAACAGGAGCAAAAGTTTCATCATAGTCAATTCCCTCTTGTTGGGAATACCCCTTTGCAACTAGCCTTGCTTTATTTCTGATAATGACTCCATCAGAATCAGTCTTGTTCTTGAAAATCCACTTTGTACCAACAATTGATCTATTCTTTGGTCTTGGTACCAGTTTCCAGACTTCATTCCTTTCAAATTCATTCAGTTCTTCTTGCATTGCAGTAACCCAATCAGCATCTTTACGTGCATCTTCAACTTTCTTAGGCTCCTCCTTGGATAGAAAGTTATTATATAAACATTCATTCTGAGTTGCACTTCTTGTTTGAACACCTGCATCAGGATCTCCAATTATCAAATCAGGAGTATGATCTTTAGTCCATTTCCTTGCTGGTGTCAAATTGTTTCTTGAAGTAGATGCTCCCCCTAGATTGGTGTCATCTTGATTGAAAGAATTTGATTGATTTGAAGCTCTCCCTGAATTATTGATATACCCTCCTGATGTGTTATCAGGATCTTCACTTGAATCAGCATCTCAAGAATTCTGTCCTGATGATTGAGTTGACTCTGAACTTGTAGTAGAATGCCGTTGCTCCCCCTCAACATTAGCACTACTAGTTGTATCACTATTGTTTGTATCATCAGTATTAGCACCATCAGTATCTGGTGTGTCATCAGGATTTGGTGACCCATCAGGATCTGATGTATTGACAGGATCTGATTCACTTTCTTCAGGTTCCTTGGAAGCTTCATTTTCAAATAACAATCTATCATGCGAGTCTTCAATGATTCCAGTTATCTTCTTGTCATCAAAAGATACATGTATTGACTCCATGACAGTTCTTGTTCTCAAATTAAAAACTCTGAAGGCTCTGGATGTAGGATAACCTATGAATATTCCTTCATCAGCCTTTGTTTCAAATTTCCCTAGCTGTTCAGGATGAGTTCTGAGAACAAAACATTTACAGCCAAACACATGCAAATGCTTCAGACTTGGTTTCTTCTCTTTGAGAGACTGATAAGGAATAACACCATGCCTGTTTATCAATGTGAGATTTTGTGTATAGCATGCTGTGTTGACTGCTTCTGCCCAGAAATATGTAGGTAATTTAGCTTCTTCCAACATAGTTCTGCCAGCTTCAATAAGAGTTCTATTCTTCCTTTCTACTACTCCATTTTGCTGAGGTGTGCCAGGAGCAGAGAATTGTTGAATGATTCCTTTGTATTTGCAGAACTCTTCCATCTTTGAATTCTTAAATTCAGTACCATTATCACTTCTCAGAATCTTGACTTTGTACTTTGTGGTTGTCTCAATCATCCTCACATGATCCAACAGAACTTCAGGAGTTTCATCTTTTCTATGCAGAAAATACACCCAGGTGAATCTAGAATATTCATCAACAATTACAAGAGTGTACCTTTTCTTACTGATGGACATGATGTTGACTGGACCAAACAGATCAAGATGTAGCATGTGATATGGTTCTTCAATAGAGGATTCTGATTTACTCTGGAATGATGTCCTTCTTTGTTTTGCTTTTTGGCATGCATCACAGAGTCCATCAGGTGTATATAAGACATTAGGTAATCCTCTTACTAACTCTTTCTTAACCAACTCATTGATGTTGCTGAAGTTGAGATGAGAAAGCTTCTTGTGCCAATTCCAACTTTCATCTACTGAAGCTTTACTGATGAAACATGTAGGGGAGCCATCAGTATCTGAGAGAATGTTGGCTTCATATATGTTACCATGCCTGTAGCCAGTTAGTGCTATCTTCCCTGTTGCTTTACTGACTACTTCACAATGTGTGGAATAGAAATTGACATGATAACCTCTGTCAGTGATTTGACTAATACTCAACAAGTTGTGTTTTAGTCCCTTCACTAGAGCTACTTTCTCAATGATGACATTTCCAATGATTATATTGCCATATCCCAAGGTTTGTCCAATGTTGCCATCTCCATAAGACACAGTTGGGCCAGCTTTTTCCTCATATTCTGATAACAGGGCTTTGTTTCCAGTCATGTGCACAGAACATCCACTATCCATGACTAACACATTTTTCTTTTTACCCTGCATCAGAATAGAAACACACTAGTTAGAACACTTAGGAACCCATACATGTTGGGTTCCTTTCTCATGCAATTTATTAATTTTAACAGCAGAAAACTTTTTGACTTTAGCAGTCCTGACAGGATTTACTCCATCAGGATTTGCTTTGTCAGTATCAGTATTAACAAAAGCATGCTTCATTATGACATTTTCAGTTCTATCAGACTTTGTACTACTTTCAAACTTAGGCAATGGATCATAAAAGTTATAGTACAAATCATGATACTCTTTACATGTATAAATAGAATGCCATAGACTACCACAATGAAAACAGGACTTCTGCGGTTTATAGAGTACTGATCTATTCCTAACATCAGACTTAGGAATATCAGTAATCTTCTTCTTACTCTTCTTACAATCAATAGCAAGATGATTAGAGTTACCACAGTTAAAACAACACTTTCTAGGTGCATTTGGGATATACTTATAACCATTCTCTTTATTGATCCCAATTTTACCATTCCTGTTTCTCTTAACAGTAGCTTCCTTTTTCTTATCTGTAACCTTACAGATTTTATCTTTAAGCTGTTTCTGAGACAATAGACCTACATTCTTAGTGACTTTGTTCATGACAGGTTTAGACTTTATAATTTTAATTCCTTGAGTAGAAGAAGATCCCTTTTCAAAAGTAGAATTGGAATCCTTACCAAAAACAAAATTAACAGGAGTAATCTTAGATTTGGTTGAGTCTATAACATGTCTATAGGTCTTTGGACTGACTGTCTCATCAATGACAATTTTCTCTTTCAATTTCTTATCCTCATCTGACTTATATCCTAGACACTCTTTCCAATTCTTAGAGGTATTAATCTCATGAAATTTCCTACCAGAGTCTGTCCAGGTTCTGATTTTCTCATTAGCATATTCAAGTTCTTTTTCAAGGGAAATACATTTAGATGTCATCTCTAAGTGCATGTGTTTAGCATTATCACATTCTTTTTGTACTTCTTGCATACGAGAAAATTCAGCTTCTAATATCTCATTCCTTGTTCTAAGGTCAGACATCTCAGATAAGATTCTAGTATTCTCAGCAGTTTGACTTCTAAAGCTAATATGTAATGACTTTAGAAAACGTCTTAACTCAGAAGCATTATCAGTATCAAAATCAAAGATAGTATTTAGTACCTTATCATTAGGAGCAGCAGTTACATCAGCATTGGCCATTAACGCATAGTTGACTACCTCAGTATCAGATTCTGAGGAAGAGTCCATCCAATCCTTGCTTGATGTGATGAGTGCCTTTGTCTTGTTGCATTCAGAAGCAAAGTGACCCATACCATTACACTTGTAGCATCTAACCTTTGATTTGTCAAATTTGCTACCCTTGCTGTCCTTCTTGATATACTTGTCTTTGTCTGCTTTGAAGGTCTTTTTCTGAAAGTTGCCTTGTCTACTATTCTTCCT
This sequence comes from Heracleum sosnowskyi, assembly GCA_030848705.1. Taxonomy (NCBI): domain Eukaryota; kingdom Viridiplantae; phylum Streptophyta; class Magnoliopsida; order Apiales; family Apiaceae; genus Heracleum; species Heracleum sosnowskyi. Next base: position 113,460,340 of record CM061240.1, on the reverse strand, counting down.
GAACTTCATCCTTCTGAAGTTTCTGACAATCATAGCAACCAATTCTTCCATGTCTGAATCAGAAGATTCATCACCAGTATTGGCATCAGGATTGCCATCAGTATCTGATGAAGAGTCGTCAGGATCTGACTCAGCTTCTCTTGCTTTCCTTCTAGAGACCTCCATAGCTTTCCCTTTTGATTTTGCTTCTACATTCAAAGCAATTGACTTTGCCTTGCTGCTTTTCTTGTTCTTTCTCTGTTGAACTTCAAGATCATGAGTTCTTAGCATCCCATAGATCTCATCAAGAGACACAATGTTCAGATCATACTGGTGTCTAATGATTGAGGTCTGAGTATCCCATTCTTCAGGTAAAGCTCTAAGAAATTTGGTGTTTGAATCTTCAGTTTCATATACTTTGTCAACTAAGGATAAGCTGTTCAATAGTGTCAGGAATCTATCATATAGATCAGTCAGGCTCTCTTCAGGTCTTGCATCGAATTGTTCATATTCTTGAATCAATAGAGCCCTTCTGTTTTTCTTAACAGATGCAGATCCCTGGCACTGAGTTTCCAAAGTATCCCAGATTTCTTTTGAAGACTTGCATGCTATCACTCTGTTTGACATAACAGCATCAAGACCATTGTGCAAGATATTCTTTATCTTTGGTTCTCTGAGTACATGAGCTTTTTCTTCTGGAGTCCATTCAGCTTTAGCTTTGACCACATAATGTTCTGGTACTGTATCTGTTCGTTCTACGAACTTTGTTGGTATATATGGTCCATCACGAATCCTGTCCAAGTAGTCAGGATCCATAGCCTCCAGGTACATCAGCATCTTTACCCTCCATGAAGGATATTCTGATATCTTTAAGATGGGAATCTTCATGCTTTCATACTTGGTTGTCGACATCTTTAGATCGTATCTGATTCAGAATTAAATCAGTTTGCTCTGATACCAATTGTTGCCCAGTAAATAACAATTGTAGAAGGGGGTTGAATACAATTGTATAAGATTCTCGACTTTATATAACACAAATATGAAAGATCAATAATAATAACAATAACAGCTTTATTAACTTTGATATAAAACTGTTACAAACTCTCTTAAGAAATTCTGATATTCTTAAGAGCTGCTAGCTTACAAAAACTCTCTCAAGAAATTCTGTTCTTAAGAGCTTCTCTCCGATTATGTTCTCTCTCTCTGATCAGTACATAAATCGAAACCAAAACTGTGTTTATATAGTGCACACAGCTTCTCTATCAATAACAAGATAAGTCCTAATCATAATAAAGATAGAAACATATCTTTAATCGATAGCTGCATTCTACAAACCAGGAACAAACTTCCATGTTTATCTAGACTCCAAATATAACTCGAAGTAGGAATCCTGATCAGCTTCAAGTCCTGATGATCAAACCTGATCATAGTCTGAGTAGGAATCCTGATGATCAATAAGATACTGACGCTTGATCAAATACTGATGACCATGCAATACTGATGACGTCAGCAATCCTGATCAGTTGAGTCTAGCTTCTGACGATCATTGAATTCTGATCTAACACTATGCTAATTTGTCATCAACACTCCTGGTAAACTCTGGACAATTAGATTATTACTTAGTCTTTGATTAAGTTTTCAGTCTTAATTATCAATTTCAATTTCATTATTATCAGAGTTTATTATTTATCATCTCTATATCACTATGAGTGTTACTAACAAATTTTGTAGGCAAATGGTTTCATAGGAAATGCTTTTATTCCTGATGAGGTTAGGTTTTTCTTACATCAGAAAATGCCTACTCGTTATGGACTACTTTCTAATGCTATGGTGCAAGGCCCAACCCACCTTGTTCCTGACACAAGCATGCAATCTAAACAGTCTAAACAGTTAACAACCACCTCTACTGTCTCTCAAAAGACTTTAGTTGTAAAATCACAGAAATCAGCTAGAACTGATGTGTCTGGAAGGCAATCAGGTTCAAAGGATTTTTCCTCTACACCACTCACTAAAAAGAAGATACAAGGGGGTGTACAAGGGGTCCTGGTCAAGAAAGCTGATAAGGTTGTTAAGGATGTTCCTGTGAAAAGGAAGTTAAGGTTGATTGATGAAAGTGATTCAGAGGATGACTTACCTATATCCTCTGTGATGAATGTGAACAAGGAAGTTGCTGATACTGCTACTAAAGCTGTGGTACCTTTATCAAAACCACAAAAGACAAGGAAATTATCAAAGAGCAGGTATCATATTCCTTTGACAGTGCAAATGACGGATACTGATATTCAGACATCAAATCCTGATGTTAGTATTCCTGATGCAGCAACAACAGTTGTCTCTATATCAGACTCTCCAGCCTCTCCATCTCAGATTCGAGGACATTCTTGGGAGAAGGTTTCTACAACTGCTTCCTTGGTTGGTCTTACACCTACATCAAAGAAAAAGAGGAATGCAGAAGAGTTAGTCTATCAGAGACAGAAGAAGCTGAAAGGATCAAGCCCACAAGAACCTGAATTTCAGAGTAATTCAGCAGCTACTGTTGATCCTGCCACACAAGAACCACTCAATCAAAGTTTGGGTGAAGGCTTAGCTAGTGGAATGGTCACACAAGAACCATTTTCTCAAAGGGAGAATGAAGACATCAACATTCCAGCTACACAAGAACCATCTTCTCAAAGTGAAGATGCAGGCAAAGCTACAGCTTCTGTTGAAAGATTGGTCGAGAACATTGTCAATGAGGGAAGCACACAAGAACCTTTAGCTCAAAGTGTTGAAGAAGCTTCTGAACCTCAAGCTCCACAAGAACCATTGGTAGCAAATACTGATGCAAGCATATCAAATCCTGACGATGTTCATCCTGACGTTAGTGGTGCTCCTGATAATGAACCTATTTTGATACAGCCACTTCGTTCAAGACCAATAGATCATCCTATCTCAGAACCACAGGATAAACTGAAAGGTATTGCTATTCCTGATCCTGATATTACTCATGATACTGCTGATGATACTTCTGATGATAGTGATGATGATAATGAGAATAGAAAAGAGAAGGAATAGCTTGCTACAGCACTCAAAATTAGTCTTGGAACTAATTTTGGTTCATCAAGTACATATATGGCTAGCAATGCTTTCACTGGGAAAGATCATAGACAAGATTTTTCTACTCCTTCCTTTGATCCTGCAGAGGCATTTAGACAGAATGAATGGAACAATTCATGGCACAATTCTGATGAATCTATCAGTTTTTCTTCTGCTATTGAACATGCCTATAATGCAGTGAAGTCTATAGAGAATCAAGACTTGAAGAATCATCTGAAGGCTACTACTCTGTTATCCAAAAGCCTGAAAAGTGAGATTGATTCTATCAAGGGTTCAACTGAAAAAGTGAGGACTGATATCTTTAATAATTTTACAAAGGTGCCTACTACTTTTCAACTAAGGGTAGTGGAATCCCAAGTGAAATCTGTTGTTTCAGAACAAACCTCAATCAATCAAAGAATTGATTCTCTGGATACTAAGGTAACTGAAATTCAAGCCTCTCTTTCCTTAATTTTGCAATTATTGTCAAATCCTGATGTCAAAAAGGGGGAGAAGGTTATTCAGACAAAATGTACACCTGATCTAGTATTAAGAAATAATGATGATGATACTGGAGATGATGGTGGTGACAAAGCGATACAAGGAGAAACCTCTGATGCTGTTGTTATGAAGACAAAGCGATACAAGGAGAAACTTCTGATGCTGTTGTTATGAAGACAATCCAAACTTCTCAAAGTCAAACAACGCAGTCAACTCATGTTTCTGATTCTGGAGTTAAGACAGTAAGAACATTGGTGCAATCTCAGATCCTGACGGAAGATCAAATCCTGACACCTGGTCATGGACAAATTCTTGCTACAATTCCTGAAGGTGATGAAGATGTGATTATTGATAATCCTGAAGATGCATCAAATTTATTCCAGAAGTTTTCTACAAAAGACGGCAGAATTGTTACTCTATATCACACTGATAAAAGAGTTCAACAATTATATGCAAGAAAAGCACTCTCTACAGCAAGTGAAGAATATCCAGATCTCTCACATGAAGAATTCTTGAGACTACAAAGAGAGACAATGGAAAGCTATACTGCTCCTGCTAGAGGTAGAGGAAGCAGAAGTAGGAGAGGTGCTAGAAGAAGTAAAAGAGGTTCTTTAACTCAAACAGTACCTAGACAGACAAGGTCTAGAGGATTAAGAATTGAAGAAATTCCTGAAGCTTCACAAAATCTAACAGATCCTGTTATCAAGGATATCATGGAGAAAGAAGACAAGGAATTTGTTGAAGAAGAACCTGAATTGAGAAGAAAATCAAGTAAATCAACTCTCAGCAATACAAATCAAATTGAAGATTCTAATTCTGACAATATTCAAGATCCTGACGAATCTGAAATTTTGCAAGAGGTTGATTTGATAATCTTATCTACTGTTGTTGATTGTCACAACAAAGAAGTAGATGAAGAAGAAGAAGCCATAAGAAGAGATATTACAAAGAGAACATATGAAGATTTTAATCTCTATCTACAAAGGCTTAAAGTTTCAAATGAAAGAAAATGGAGAAATTCAAGCAGACAAGAATCTTTACTTGAAAGAAGCTACGCTCATGAAAAGGAGAAATACAAGAAGTGGAAACATATTAGCACATTAAGTTGTGATACACCTATCAATTTTCAGTCTGGTGGAATTATTACAAGTGCTTCAAGTGTTGTTGATTTGTCTGATATGGCTAGATCAAAAACACTCTGGTTAAAGATGTTTTCGAATCTGAAGCAATTGTCAAGTAATTCAAGAGGAGGTATTGGACACAGAGATGGTGAATATCTGAATATGTCATATGTTGATCCTTACTCCTTGACAGAAATTGGAGGTACTTTAACTTCTGAAAACCTGAACAATTTATTAACTGTTGATATAGTTATAGATTGTCATGATGGTTTTGAAAAGAAAGAAAAGCTTCTGTACTTCATGAAAGATGGTAGTGTGAAGATTTTATCTATTCAAGATCTGCTGATGAAAACTACACAGGAACTGAAATATGTTCACTATCTGTTAAGATGGAAGAACCAAGTGTACAAAGAATGGAGTGACATGATTTTGTCAAATATAAGAAGAAGACTGGATGAAAACAGTAATTTCAATGGTAATTATACTCCCATGTACTTAAATCAAAGAGGTCAGGATGTGGAAATGCAAAGAGGTACTGCTGTTAAAGAAGTAAATTTTGGCATGACTCATCTTTCTCTCAATCCTGATGGGAAGGAAATTGCTTATCTTTTGCTTGAAGAGCACAGTCTACAGAGAAACTCCATACAGAATCTCAGAGCAGCTATCTACCAGATTAATGAGGAAGATGAAGAACTCAGAAATCTTAAGGAAAGACTGATTCAAATTCTTGAAGAAAAAGAAGAAAGTTTATTATCCAACTTCTTGAAGATGAATCTGTTCTATCAAAAAGCTTAAACAGATAAGTTGTTTCTAAAGATACTCGTACATTTTGATACATGTTTTTGACATCATTGAATATTTGGAATCTATACTTTATTTCACAAAGTATGAGATTGGGGGAGATTGTTAGATCAGAATTCAATGATCGTCAGAAGCTAGACTCAACTGATCAGGATTGCTGACGTCATCAGTATTGCATGGTCATCAGTATTTGATCAAGCGTCAGTATCTTATTGATCATCAAGATTCCTACTCAGACTATGATCAGGTTTGATCATCAGGACTTGAAGCTGATCAGGATTCCTACTTCGAGTTATATTTGGAGTCTAGATAAACATGGAAGTTTGTTCCTGGTTTGTAGAATGCAGCTATCGATTAAAGATATGTTTCTATCTTTATTATGATTAGGACTTATCTTGTTATTGATAGAGAAGCTGTGTGCACTATATAAACACAGTTTTGGTTTCGATTTATGTATTCATTTGAAAGAGAACATAATCGGAGAGAAGCTCTTAAGAACAGAATTTCTTGAGAGAGTTTTTGTAAGCTAGCAGCTCTTAAGAACATCAGAATTTCTTAAGAGAGTTTGTAACAGTTTTATATCAAAGTTAATAAAGCTGTTATTGTTATTGTTATTGATCTTTCATATTTGTGTTATATAAAGTCGAGAATCTTATACAATTGTATTCAACCCCCTTCTACAATTGTTATTTACTGGGCAACAGGAATGACCCCTTATCAACTACTCAAAAGAAAGAAGCCACTATTGGATTTTCTTCATGTCTTTGGATGCAAGTGCTTTGTTCTGAGAAATCAAGCTGAGCATTTGGGGAAATTTGAAGCAAAGGCAGATGAAGCAATATTTGTGGGATATGCAGCAGGGAAAGCTTACAGAGTCTATAATCTCAGAACCAACATTGTTATGGAATCTGTACATGTTGTTTTTGATGATCTCAAAGTTCAAGGTCTCTGTGATGAAGGTTTCCATGAAAGTCTCTCTTTTGAGAATGAGGAAGGAGATCGAATGAATCATGTTAAGACTACTGAGAAATAGCCTAAAGTTGTTGTATCTAGCACAGATGAGAGCAGCAGTGAAGATGAAATTGCTGCATTAAGATTGAAAAGAATAGTTGCTAGTAGACCAAATGGTCATTTCGTTGACAGTCAAAATGAGCGTTTCGTTGACAGCCAAAACAGTCATACCGTTGAAGGTCATAGAAATGTCTCAAGAAGTGATCATTTAGGGACAACAAACTCAGGGGGAGTTTCTCAAGGACAAATATCCAATCAAGGCAATCATGATCATGAAGCTACCTCGTCAAGAGCAAATCTACCTCCCTCAAGAAAATGGACTAAAGATCATCCCTTTGAACTTATTATAGGTGATGTTTCTTCAAAAGTCCAAACTAGAAGAGCAACTCAAGAAGAATGTCTATATAGCAGCTTTCTGTCTCAAGATGAGCCAAAGAAAGTTGAGGATGCACTTCTAGATCCAGATTGGGTTTTGGCTATGCAAGAAGAGCTAAACCAATTTGAAAGGAACAATGTTTGGAAGCTGGTGCCCAAGCCTAAGGACAGGAGTATAACAGGCACAAAATGGGTGTTCAGAAACAAGATGGATGAAAATGGCATAGTCACAAGGAACAAAGCAAGACTAGTTGCAAAAGGCTACTCACAGGAAGAAGGAATTGATTTTGATGAAACATTTGCTCCTGTTGCAAGACTAGAAGCAATAAGGATTTTCCTAGCCTATGCAGCCCATGCCAATTTCAAAGTCTATCAAATGGATGTGAAAAGTGCTTTTCTGAATGGGGAATTGGAAAAGGAGGTCTATGTAAGTCAACCTCCTGGTTTTGAAGATGATGATTTTCCAGAATATGTATACTTCCTCCTCAAAGCACTCTATGGTTTGAAACAAGCACCTAGAGCCTGGTATGACACACTCTCACAGTTTCTTCTTGAGAATCATTTCACTAGAGGTACTGTAGATAAAACTCTTTTTCACAGGATTGTGAATGGCTCTACTATACTTGTTCAAATTTATGTAGATGACATAATCTTTGGGTCTACAGATGTGAAACTTTGTCAAAAGTTTGCCAAGCTTATGCAAAGTAAATATGAAATGAGCATGATGGGAGAATTAACTTACTTTCTTGGTCTTCAAGTGAAGCAAGTTAATGAAGGCATTTTCATTAGTCAAACAAAATATATTCATGATTTATTAAAGAAATTTAATTTAATGGAATGCTCTCCTGCCAAAACTCCCATGCCCACTGCCACCAAACTTGAATTGAATACTAAGGAAAAATCTGTGGACATTTCAAGTTACAGAGGCATGGTAGGCTCACTTTTGTATTTAACAGCTAGTAGACCTGATATTATGTTTGCTACATGTCTATGTGCTAGATTTCAGGCTGATCCTAGGGAATCCCATTTAGTTGCTATTAAAAGGATTTTCAGATATCTCAAGGGAACACCAAACCTTGGCATTTGGTATCCTAGAGAATCTGGTTTTGAACTAATTGGTTATTCAGATGCAGATTATGCAGGATGTAAAATTGACAGGAAAAGCACAACAGGCACCTGTCAATTCTTAGGAAACAAGCTTGTGTCATGGTTCAGCAAGAAACAAAACTCAGTTTCCACCTCCACAGCTGAGGCTGAGTATATTGCAGCTGGAAGTTGTTGTGCACAGATTTTATGGATGAAAAATCAATTACTTGATTATGGATTAAGAGTTGAGAAAATTCCTATTTTCTGTGACAACACTAGTGCCATTACCATTACTGAGAATCCAGTGCAGCATTCAAGAACCAAGCACATTGACATCAAGTACCATTTCATTAGAGAACATGTTATGAATGGTACTGTGGAGTTACATTTTGTTCCAAGTGAACAACAACTTGCAGACATCTTTACCAAGCCACTTGATGAATCAACATTCTCAAGATTAGTAAGTGAGCTAGGTATGCTAAATTTCTCTTAATTATTTTTGAGATATTTGCAAGTCATAATGCAGCCAGGAACTTGCCATAATTTTTCTGTGAATTGATTTTCTCAGGAAAAGGTGAAATTTTGTCTAAGTCAAAATTACTATGTCAACGAAACGCACCATTTCGTTGACAGTCTTAGCATTTTTCTGGGTGTTTCGTTGATAGCTCTTTTATATCAACGAAACGCAGCTTTATCAACGAAATAAGACTGGACTTTAACCGCCCAATCCTGATTCGTTGATGTAGCGCTTTTTAATCTGAACCGTTGAAATTTCACGTTCTTTATCACGATCTATACATACACCCCTGTAAGCATAAATCGTGGTAATATTTAATTCTAACGGTTACTTTTTAAGCCAATCAGGTAATTTAGATTAATTATTGGACTTAATTTCTGAGAACTTTTGGGGAAGTATTTAAGAAATTTTAATTTCTTTATTTCATTTCTACCTGTTCTCAAAAATTCCAAAAGTTTTTCTAGCTTCTTCTCTCTAACAAGCAATACAGCTCGAAGCTTTTCCTCACTCAACAATGGCACCCATAGTCAAGCTTATGTCTGCTGGTGGGTTCATCTATGAGAAGAACAATTCCATTCCATTTGTCGTTAAGGAGAGTCCGAACAGCATCTTTTTCAAAATGATGGATTTCATGAGGAACTGTAAGTTGAGCTATGCGATGTTTCACTCTACACCACTCTACAATGAAGTAATCGAGGAGATTTGGACCTCATGTGAGTATAGTGGAACAAACGGCACACTGCAATTCACTCTTCAAGGTAATGAGTACATAGTTAATTCTGATGTTTTGCAAGCATGTTTACATATTCCTGATAATAACTGTGATGCTTTGCCTACTAACACTGAAATAACTACCATGCTAAATTCTATAAACTACTCTTTGCCTACTGATAATCTGGGTAGAATAATTAGGAGAGGTTTGGTTAGGGAATACAGTTATTTAGCTGATGCATTCATTAAGGTCTTTTCTGGAAAGATTAGTAATTTTGATGCATTAACTAATTCTATGTTAATTCTCCTAACCATGCTTCTAAATGATAGATATTACAACTTTAGCACCCAACTTATTTATGAAATTGGTGCTAAGTTGGGTGATAGGGCAAATAGGAAGAAAAATATCTATTATGCAAGGTTTCTGATGATGCTGGCTAATCATGTTAGTCCAGCACCATTAGTTATCTCTAACCCTAATGCCAGGTTTGAGTGCTTTGTACAAGAAAAGAGAGTATTGACAGACATACTGAGGCTGAACTACAATGGTGATGTTCCAGTGGTGTATCTGCCAATCATTGAGGTAACTACTACTATCCCTATTAGTATAGCTGTTACTTCTATTGTCTCCTCCAACCTTGTTGCTATGGAGTCTGTAGCTGTGACCCAACAGGCTCCTGCCCCAGCAACTAAATCAAAATCAAAGAAATCCTCCAAGCCAACCTCAGGTGCTTCTCAAAAGGCACCTGTTGTAAAAACTACCACACAACCTAAGGGGAGTGAGTCTAGAGTTGTGCGAGGTGAGGGGAGGGGTGAAAATCAAAGAAACCCCAAGAATAAGGAAGGTGAGGTAAGTGTTTCCCAGCCTAGCCCCATTGTGTCTTCCCAACAAGGCACAATGAGTAAAATGGATTTAAACACAAGTCTAATTGCATCCTCCCAAAAGGATGTGATTATTGAAACAAGCTCTCCACCTAGAGCACAGTCCAAAAGGGTAAGGGACACTTCAAGCCCACAGTCTACATTTTCCCAATACCAAAGGAGAGTGAAGCAAAAGACCAAGGGTTCACAGGGTGCACACACACTGGAAGCAACACTTCCAGTTTCTCAAATTCAGGTTGATGTAACCCCTATTATTTCTCTGGGGTTACAGTCCCACTCTCTAAACATTAATCTTGATTTATCTCCATCCAATTCACCAACTCAATCTTTAGATGTGGACATGATCCATACATCTTTTCCTGATTCTCCAACTCTAATCTTGGAGAAGCCCCACTCTGAAGCTGGTGGCCATCACTTGTTAAGTGATTTGTTGGGCCATCAACCAATTTTTTCTGAAGTTGCAAGAGGATCTGTGGACCAATCTCTAAAATCAATCACCACAGATTCTAATGTAATTTCACTTTCTCAAAGTGCTTTATTGACTTCATCAACGAAACAGCTTCTTTCGTTGACAAGTGTTTCTCCATCAACGGTATCCATACCGTTGACAGTTCAAACTACCATTCCGTTGATAGGTCAATCTACACCCCTTATTGAAAATCCAGTTGTTTCCACAACTAGTGTAGATGACCTGGTGGTAGTTGAGACACTTTTAGGTTTGAGAGGGAGTGAAATTGAGAGGCTGGCTTGCAGCCAGGCAAAAGGAGAGAATGAGAGTGAGAGGCTGGCTATTTCTTCCAGCCAGGCAAAAGGAGAGTTTGAGAGTACCACCTTAGTAGGTGAAGGTGAGGGTGTGAGAGGTGTGAGCCATGGGGAGCCCATGATGCAAGAAAAGAGTGGAGAGAGAGAAGGGACTACAGGAGCAATAAGGGTGGAAGCAGCCATTGCTAATGAGTTAATGGAGGTCAGTGAGGGAGAAAGGGAACTTACTTTCCACGAGCTTCATCAACAAACTCTGGATAGTATTTCCCTGGATCCTGAGACCTTTACTCATCCTGTGCCAGCCTATCAAGTTATGGCTCAACAGGGCAATGTGGAGGCAGAAAGGTCACTCAACTTAATTCATACTACTGCATCAATGCAAAGAGCAAAGGATGCCTTGACCAATCTACCTCCAGGAGCTGCAGCAAGTGGAGACTTTGAGTTTTCTGATGATGAGGACAGCTATGGTGATAATCTACAGGTGGCCACCACTTCACAGACTGGGACTTCTGTGGTGCCTCCTACACCAGGCTGGCTTTCTCAGGGTATGCATGGAAGAGTCACTCTTGATGCTGCTATCTCAAGGCAGTACAATGAGGCCTATCTAGCTCATGAGTCTGCAAATGCAAGGGACAAGAAATTCTACAAGGCCATCATGGATTCTCTGGAAATTCAAAGGCTACAAATGATGCAGACAAGGATTGAGGCTACAGAAATCAAGGACTCCATTAGCAATCTCAGGGATGCTAACTACAGGATGATCGATGAAAAGCTCCCTCTTCTCACTGTGTCCAAGATGACCAGGTTTTTCTCTAAGGAACCTGAGGTGGCTACATCCTTGAAAACTCTCTCTACAAGAGTGGACAAGGTGGAAGCTACACTTTCTCAAATGCAGAAGGAACAGGAGAAGCAAACTCAGCTACTCACTCAGCTAGTGGCAGCTCAAGGACTCCCAGTCATCTCTCTTGATGCTAACAAAAAGGGGGAGAAATCTAAGGAGCTAAACATTCAAATCACAAAGGTGTTGGTCCCAGCCATTTCACTGCCACAGGAGCCACTAGCAATGGGGGAGTTTGGGAAGAAGAAGAAGGATAGTATTGACCTGATCCAGGAAGCTTCTATGAGGATGAAACTTGCAGAACAAATCAAAGATCACTGGTCCAACATAGAAGCAAGGTTCAAGAACATTACTGAATCTTCAAAGACAGATCAGCCATCAACAAATGAAATGGTGATTGTACAAATGGAGCCACAGTTCAAGAGCTCTTATGCTATAGAGCCCCTTCAGCATGGAATCTTTCAAGATTCAAGAAATGAGAAGGGTCAATCTTCATGCTTTAAGAATGTGGATGCAAGAGGGATGTCTCCAATATCACCTGCCAAACCCAAAGGCAAGAACATTGAAAGGATATTTTATCCTGCTCCAAAGCCAGATGAGTTCAAAGTCCTAGGGAAGCTGATCATTGAGAGCAAGGAAAGCAATCATCCAAGCATAAGGAATCAAAGGGCCATCATCTACAGGGACAGCAAGGAAATCTGCATTTGGGTTGGTCACCCAAATTTTGCAAAGGCCAAGGCTGAAGAATCTGAAAGGGCAGCAATGCAAGCATTGGCAGTTGCTCAAGCACTTGAAGATGAAGAGACCTTTCAGGAAGAAAAAGCCAAGGATGGAGCTAATGAAGCTGAACCAGCAAGGAAAAGTGTAAGGCAACCAAAGGCTAGAGCTAAGAGGAATCTGAACTTTGAAAAAGAGGACTCTCTGGACACTGCTCAAGCCCCTTCCATAACAAGTGCACATCAAATTCCTATTGACCTACCTATTGGAGGAAAGTTGGCCTGTGACCCTACACACCCTGTCAACTTTCATGATCAACCAATCATGCCAAAGGAGGAGCCTATTGAATTTGATGAAGCCTATTTTCCAAAGTTCCTATTTGAAAAGGATCAACCAATGAAGACAAAGAAAAGGGCTGTCAAGGCAAAGCCAGTATTTGTGAGGAAGCCACAATCTCAGAAACCCCCTACAAATCCAGAGGACTGCATGTACATTGCTGACATCAGGGAAGAATCCAGCTTACATCTTGATTTAGACAACCTGGTGGAAGTAAGGGGCATTGCAGCTTCTCAAAAGTTACCTGAAAGATTGGTTTTCACATACAAGGGTGGTAGAGAACAAATATGGCCTCTCTACAGAATTTTAGGAGAAGACTACCAAACACTACTCACAGTGTTTAGATGCTTGAAGAAAGACTTTGGCTTCACCAAAACAGCCAAGTCTGAGGTGGTCTCCAAGATATGTCAAATAAAGGCTAGCTGGAACAAGCCTGAGGCTCTTCCCAGGATGCTAAGAGTGCCCTCAACAGGAAAGAAGATCCATCTTCAACCTTACTGGATGATGGAATTTAAGGACAAGGACAACTGCAGAAGGTTCTTCAGGATGGAAGACCAGCTGGATAAGGCATCTAATCAAACTCTAAGGTTCATGCAATCCAAGCTTGGTGATCAAGATGAAGAAGAGAAGATCTTTTACAGAAGGCTACAGGTCCAGATTGAGGAGAACAACTCTAGGAGAGGGAAGAAGACTATGCCTCAAAGAAGACCAAGATGAATCATTTGCTCAGTCTAGAGGAGCACATTTGGGCATTAGTCTTGTAAGTCTTGTTTATGTCTAAAACTTTATGAAGCTCAATGCAATTTTTACTTTTATTCATGGGTAATATGTCTGAGTGTTTTTGTTATCATCAAGGCTCTTGATTTATGGCTGTTATTCTATCAGTCATAAATTGGGGGAGATTGTTAGGAATATGTTGATTCTTGATGATAATTGTAAAAACACTTAGTAGATTTTGTATTAAGTTATTTTGTAACTGTCAACGAAATGGCATGCTTTGCAGTGAGCTCATCAACGGAATGAGTGTTGTAGCAATTGCACTGTACAATACTTCACAGTTTGATATGCATTTGATGTATGTATTAGATAGGTTTTCTAAGTCATGTTGACTAAATACTAGATAGGCAAAATAGGTTGGTTAATTATAAGTATATCATGCCTTGTAATTTTGCCTAAGTGAAGACATGTCAACGGTATGAAGATTACTCTATCAACGGAACAAGGATACACCATCAACGGAATGAAGTTTACTCATCAACGAAATGAAGTTTACTCATCAACGAAATGGAGAATAAAGCTATCAACGAAACACATCTCCCTGCTATCAACGAATCATTATTTCTTTTCTGAATAGTTGACAAAGTGATAGTGACAGTTTACTGAACAGATCTAAAGGTGATGTGGAAGTGTACTTTGCATTGGAAACCAATAAAATGGACATGGGGAATAAGGAAACATCCCAGTTTCCAATTGGGCTCTTGGGAGTGATCATAATAAGCATGAAGACAAAAGCAAGGATCTCCAAGGACCACTGGACAAAGGGATGAAAAGCAAACTATTGGCGGTTATCTTTAGTGTACTTTAGAGTAGCCAAAAATAGTATTGTAAACTTGGGAATATATAACCAAGTGTAGCAGTTAGAAAGAAAAAAAGAGAAGAAAAACAAATAGTTTGTATTAGCTATCTTTGAGAGCATTCTTCTCTACAACTCTGTAACTGAGCAGCTGTGTACTTTTGTATCACAGATTATTTCCGCAATAAAAACACTTCAGTTGGATCATCAAACAATCCAACTGAATTATTGATATCTTGTGTTTTTGTTTATTCAGTTCAGTTTTATTTTATCATTGTTTTAAGTTTAAGAAAATATCAAGAATTGTATTCAACCCCCCCCCCCCTTCTACAATTCTGTTAGGTCATTTGGGAATAACATAATCCCTACCTTACCATTTCTGTTCTTTTTCTTTTTACCCTCAGCCTTAACCTCTATATTCTCAACCCTGTCCTTCAATGGCTTGTTGGACAGGTGACCTATGTTGACACTCTCCGCTTTGGTTTTGCTACTTGATCCCTGAACAAAATTTTTATTGGTTGGACCATACTTTTTGTTCAGCTTCTCTAGTTTTTCTTGACTAACACTAGATGTACACTTCTTTGTACAGATCACTTCCGTAGAGGTGTTGTCCATCAACGGATGCTTGCTATCCGTAGAGGCATTGCCTTCCAACGGATGCTCACTATCCGTAGAAGTGTCATACCCTAGACTCTCAACATCTATATTCTTTTTATCTTTTCTTGTTGATTCCTTGTAGAATGTATCCACACCTTGAGCCTTGATAATGTTTGTGGCAACATTCTTGGAATCAGTCCATCTTGCTATGGTTTTCTGTTCTTTGGCTAGTTGTGCTTTGATAGATTCTTCTCTTTTAAGCACAAACAACAAGTCATCCTTGGCAACTTGACACTCTACTCTCATTTTCTCAAACTCAATAAGTTGAGTTTCTAGAAGAGCATTCCTATCACTTAACAACTGATTAGATGTTTTAATCCTGATATTCTCATTAGTAAGTGATTTAAGAGAAATACGCATATGATACAACTCAGTGGACATATCATTAATAGCATTATTGCATTCCTCAGAAGAAAGCTCAGAGAGATTGGTGGTAATTACCTGATTGGATGATGAACTGGCCTCCTACCCGCTTGAATCAGCCATCAGTGCAAGGTTCACAAACTCAGTGTCCTCCTCAAGATCATTCCCGTCTTCAGCCCAGTCATAGTCCTGTGTAATGAATGCTCTACCCTTTTGCTTGAGAAGATCAAAGTATTTCTTCTTGTAGTCAACAGGTTCAAACTTCCTTTCACTCTTCTCAGCCTTTGGTTTTCTGCACTCATTGGCAAAGTGACCTCACATTCCACAGTTGAAGCATTTAAATTTGGACCTCTCAACAAAGTCCTTCTAGAATGGTCTGGACACATCAGGGTTTCTCTTGAACTTGAGCTTTGAGAACTTTCTTGATAGAAAAGCTAAATGTTCATCTAGCTCATCCATCTCCTCTTGATTGGAGGGCTCACTTTCTTCAGTCACCTTCCTTTTGCACTTTTTTGATTCAGCTCTACCTTCACAAGCACTTTGGCTTGGTGCAGTTTCAGCAGCTTCTTCTTTCATGTCCTCAGCCTTTTCAATACTTGCCACTAGATTAACAGATCCAGTTTTCTTTTGGACCTTCTCAATTTCTTCATCCTGCTCTATCTCCAGCTCATATGTTTTTAGGGTTCCGTACAGCCTCTCGAGAGTGTAGTCCTTATACTCTTGAGTGTTCCTTAAGGAGACAGTCATGGGCTTCCACTCTTTTGGCAAGGCTCTGAGAAATTTGAGATTTGAGTCCTTGACTTGATACACTCTTCCATACAACTTCAATCCATTCAGCAATTTTTGAAATCTACTGAAAGTATCATTCAAAGATTCTCCACTCTTGAAGTGAAAGTGTTCATACTGTTGTATGAGGAGTTGCATCTTGTTTTCTCTCACCTACTCAGTCCCTTCACATATGGTTTGAACAGTGTCCCAAATCTCCTTAGTTGTAGAGCAGTTGATGACATTGTCAAACATATCAGAATCAAGACCATTGAACAAAATATTCATGGCCTTCTTTTCTTTATGAACTGCGATAATGTCCTCAGGAGTCCATTCTCAACGCATCTTTGGGATTGTGCTTGGAGCTCCTGCTGGTTCCTGAGCTATTGAGGTGTTTGGCTTCATCAGTACATGAGGGTCATGTTCTATGCACTCTACATAAACTTCGTCCATGGACATAAGATGTAGGCGCATTTTTACTTTCCAGTGAAAGTAATTTTCTCTATCAAGAACTGGTATCTTGACTCCATGATCCTTCTGACTCATGATTCAGTTGTCTTTGATCTTTAAACTTCTTGTTTGTTAGAAGCCTGCTCTGATACCAATTGTTATTCCCAGACACTGAACCAAGATTGTAGAAGGGGGGGTTGAATACAATCTTGAAAAATCTTTTCGATTCTTGATAGTGAAAATAAAAACAAGAACAGAAACACAAATAATATGACACAAGAATTAAAAATTCAGGTGGATTGTTTTTGTCCACCTGAGAGATTTTTATTGAAGAAATCTCTGTGATGTTTATGAATAAACACACAGCTGCAAATACACAACTCTAGCTTCAGCAACTTACAAAGGATATTGCTTTGTGCTCTCTAAATTGCTAAAACCTGATTTCTTGGTTCTAGAGTAATGCTACTACTTGGTTATATAACCCAAGTTTACAAAGATATTTGAATAGCTAATACTACAAAAAAGTACATATGTTCAGAATCCTTGTTTCTCCATTCCGAGCAGTGGTCCGTGTTTGTAGCTTGCCCTTCTTGGCTGATTGTCTTTTATGGAAATGTTACCTTTGACCATGCAAACAGAATGCTGCTTTCTTCTTGTCATCTTTCCAGAAATACTGGCTTCCATGCTCTGCGTAGTCTGTCAACCCATGTGCTCTGACATCGTTGTCCCTTTCACAAGTACAAAGAGTATCCGTAGAAGCTGCTTGAGTTGTATCCGTTGACAGTTTCTTGATCAATCAGTACTGCTATCCGTAGACAGTACAGTGTCCACATCCGTAGAAGGCTAATCAAGCTATCCGTAGACAGTCAATTTCACGTATGCAGAATTATAAGGCATCGACTATTTAATCGATGTAAAATTACTAAATTACCCCCTCATATATTAAGATGACAAAAAAATTGTTTCTAATGGGAATTGAACCCTTGACCTCTTGATTAGAAGTGACATTCCTTACCACTATGCTAGACATCTATTTTGATTGTATTATGAAACTCTTTTATAATATGTGCAAATACTCAATATTTTATATTCTATTTTGGTCTCTTCTTGTAATCTACTTAGTAAGGTAGATAATTTATTTTCACAAATGCCTTAAAATCATATATCTGACCATGTTAGAGAAAAACTCGCGCAAAATAAATATACAAAATGTTATAAACTGTAATTTGATCCATAAAATATGAAACTCTTTATTAATATCCGCAAATACTCAATATGTTATCCTCTATTTTGGTCTCTTCTTGTAATCTACTTGGAAATGTAGATAATTTATTTTCACAAGTGTCTCAAAATTATATTTCAGGGAAAAACTCACGCAAAAATAGATATACAAATGTTATAAAATTGGATTTGATCCATTAAAAAAGAATTATATTAATATTTGTATATTGCATGTTTATTTGTATTAAGTACATAATGACCCATATTATATATACTGTTAGATTACAAATTATATATACTATCAGATTATATATATATATATATATATTACTAAATTACCCTTTCAATATTATATTGATGATATTAGATTACTAAATTACTCCTCCAAATTGTATATTGATGATAAAAAAATTTGTTTTTAATAGGAATTGAACCATGACCTAGGTCATAGTGTGACAAATGTTGACATCTATAGCCAATATCAACTATTATATTCTGTTTTAATATTTATTTTAAAATTTAAAACGATCAACATATTTACTCCTTTTCAATTATATCCTTTTCTATAATAAGCGTAAAACGGATTTTTATTCATTATTTAACATTTATTACTGCTTCATTATAAGATTTTAAAAACTTATAATTATATACGCATTTTTGAAATTTTAGTTACTAATATAGATTAAAACTGTAGTTTTATTATGGTCCAATATATTATAAGTCTCGTCCTCAATAGATAAATTTTGTATGTTGATCATTTTCGAAAAATATACTATTAGTATATAAAGTATTGAACCCAAAAAATGCAAAGAGTTTTCTCTTTCTATACTAATAAAAAAATTTGTGTTGGTGATTTTTACAAGGAAGTTGAAGTTGTCATCGTACAACTAAATCAAATATAAACTAATATCGCTTTGAATTTTTTGAATATCTATGATAAAATATTAAATGTATTAAATGTTAAATTATTTGTGTCAAGTGTCAATTGTAAGGTGAAACGAGTAATTTATCATGAATGCTTCTTGAGAGGTATAAGTAATAGTTTTCTGAAATAAAGTATATCCACAACTGTACAATTATTGCATTCATCGTGTCTGCAGGGAGACTCTTCTTAAAATGGGCAAAGTGGTATGCATTCGTTTAAATGGTATATCCACACGTACTAATACAACTTATATTTCTACACTTTTACTCTATTATACACACCGATCAAATATTACAACATTCACTTAACGGCTACCCCATGAACTACAAACAAGTAAATGGAGTGCCAATGTTCCCCCAGTCGAGAGAGAAAGATCAAAATACAGATATAAAACAAAAGTTGAGAAGAAAAAAGTGGAGGAGACGGGGAAAAAGGAAAGAAAAGCCAAAGAGACAGTAAAAGAGGGATAAGAAGGATAAAAGAGGGGTCTCCAAAGAGTGACGCCGAAAATAGAAGGCAACCAACACCGTAGGAGGAGGCATGAGAGAGAGAGAGAGAGGGGGGGGGCAAATAACATAAATAAATTAACCCCAAAAAAGCACAAATTCGACAATATCGATAAAGAACAATTTGTCACTGCCAGCTCAAACAACAACCCATGACAAATATTTACTTTATGAGCATACCAACCCCAAGTGCATTACATGCACAAAGCCTACAAATTTGGTTCAAGAATTCCATCAAACACATAATACACACTCTAAATAAACACAAACTAAACATTCAAAGAATGCATTTGAGTAAACATTTATGACGCACACTAAATAAACAAAGCATAACATGCATTTCAGTAAATGTGTTGTAATATATTACGTCTTACTGAGGATCATCACATAAGAGAGGGGTCTCTAGAGAGTGACACCGAAAATAGAAGGCAACCACCATTGGAGGGGGCATGAAAGGAGAGAGAGAACGATCAAAATACAGATCCTAAACAAAAGTTGAGAAGAAAAAGTGGAGGAGACGGAGAGAAAGGAAATAAAAGCCAAAGTGACCGTAAAAGAGGGATAAAAATGATAAGTGGGGGGTCTCCATAGAGTGACGTCGAAAATAAAAGGCCACGAGGGGGAGATTTCAGGATGGGGTGGAGAATGCAATAATTTTTCAATGAACTAAGAATTTCAATGAGTCAATTTATCGATGCGAAATGATAATTATACTCTCAAATTTCGAAATAACATTTTAATTTATATTATAATTATCTCATATCAATATATCTGTAACTCATAAAATACGTTGAAATTAATGAAATTTACGAAATATTTTAGAACATGCCCGTGCCTCGCACGGGCTATAAAGCTAGTTATAATATGAATAATGCTAGAAGCACAAAATTTAGTATAAAAAATTGTTACCAAATAACATGTTATGGGTGGCAGTTTGAAATTTGTAATTGGTGTTGTTGGTGTGAATGCAGGAGGCTCACTTATTATTACAACGAATCAGGATCCTACAATGTCATTTGATAACAATTTTTTGTATCAAATTTGGTGCATTCAGCATTTTCCTTATAATATCAAAACAGAATTGATTGACCCTTGTCAAAATATTACAGTATATAGAAAGAAGAAAAATGAAGAAGATGATTCAATACATTGTGTTTTTTACAATTCTCACTAACTCTGTTCTGTGTCTCTAATCTATATATAGTTCTATAACTGAATGCCAGCTAGACCATACAACGAGATGCTCCAGCCACATCACAGCTGTCAGTTTGTATACAATTTGATGCTGAATACTGAATGGGCTTGGGCTTGGGCTTTGTTCTTGTTGATGGACTGTGTTGACTTGTATATTAGTAACATCCCCCCTCAAGGAAGGAGTAGCAAAGAAATTAGAAACTCCTAACTTGCGTAACAGGTAATGCAAATGAGCAGCTCCTAGGGCCTTTGTAAACAAGTCTGCAGGTTGCTCGTTTGTCGGGAGATAAGCTGTGCGAATCACTCCTTTTTGTAATTTCTCACGCACTAAATGACAGTCAATTTCTATATGTTTGGTGCGTTCATGATACACAGGGTTTGCAACAATGTATAAAGCAGAAACATTATCACAGTATAACAAGGTTGGAGCTGTCTGAGGAACAGACAAATCAGCTAAAAGAGATCGTAACCAGACAACCTCGCAGGTTGTATCAGCCATCGAACGATATTCAGACTCAGACGAGGATCTGGAAACTGTTGGTTGCTTTTTAATTTTCCATGAAATTAAGGAATCACCAAGAGTAATGCAAAAACCAGTCACAGAACGATGAGTAATTTTACAACTACCCCAATCAGCATCACAGTAAGCTGTCAATCTGAGTGAAGAAGCAGAAGACAAGAACAAGCCTTGACCACAGGTGCCCTTGATATATTTCAACAATTTAAAGACAGCATGTAGATGAATGGTCTTGGGAGTAGCCATAAACTGTGCTAACACATGAACCGCATAGGCTATATCAGGACGGGAAATAGTAAGGTAAATTAGACGTCCAACAATACGCCTATACATAGAGACATCTGATATGATCAAAGACTCATCAGGAACAAGTAGTTGATGATTTTGTTCTATCGGAACCACTGATGAAGTAGAAGATAGCAAACCAACATCCTTGAGGAGATCTAAAGAATACTTGCGTTGGTTTAAGTAAATACCTGAAGACGACCGTGCTAACTCCAAACCCAAGAAGTACTTCAATGTACCGAGGTCCTTGATCTTGAATTGAGAACTTAGAAACTGTTTGACTTTATCCATTAAAATAGTACTGTTACCTGCTAACACCATATCGTCAACATAGACTAATAAAGTGACAAAATCAGTTCCGTCACTGAAGGTGAACAACGTGTGATCACAGACAGATTGTTTAAAACCAAATAGTAAGAGAGCTGTATATAGTTTTAGAAACCATTGTCGGGGAGCTTGTTTAAGCCCATATAATGACTTTTTGAGTTTACAAACAAGTGTTTGACCAGGAAATTGTGCAAGAATATTAGAAGAAGGTAGATAGCCTGGGGGCAATGTCATATAAACATCTTCATCAAGGTCGCCATGTAAAAAGGCGTTTGTAACATATAACTGATCAATCACCCAGTTTTTAGCAGCAGCTACTGAAAGTAGGGTTCGAAAGGAAGTCATTTTGGCAACTGGAGCGTACGTTTCAAAATAGTCGACTCCCTCAGTTTGTGTGAATCCTTTAGCAACTAAGCGAGCTTTGTATCTCTCTACTTCGCCATTAGGAAGGTATTTGACCTTGTAGATCCACTTACAACCAACCAACTTTTGAGTAGAAGGAAGAGGAACAATATCCCATGTATCGTTTGCTTCCAACGCTGCTAATTCCACAGCCATTGCAGTGCACCATTCAGGATGAACCACAACTTGTTTATAAGAGACAGGTTCAGGAATTTTAGTAACATTTGCTAAGAAATGAGTATAGGTTGATGAGAAAGAATCATAGTGTAAGTAATCAGGTAAAGAAACACTGTTGGCCTTGGACACAAACTGATTAGGGAGACCCGTATAGTCTGTATATTTTGTTGGAACACTCTTTTGTCGAACAGGGCGCGATGTAGTAGGTAAAGGTTGCTTAGTTGACTGATTTGATTCTTGTGACGAACAAGAATGCTGGATCTCAGATAAAGTATTGGTAGAAATACCTTCAGTTAGAATCTCAGAAGGAATGTCATCAGCATAATGAGGAGAAACAGGAGATACAGTATCAGGAGGTACAGTGTCAGGAACTTGCAATGGATCATCAGGAATAACGTAGGAGATGTAAACAGTTTAGAAGAGATTGTAGGCTGGATATCTCTAAATGGGAAAATATGCTCAACAAACTGTACATTTCGAGACACAAACACCTTCTTTGTGTCTAAATTTAACAATCGATACCCTTTTTGACCATAAGGATACCCCAGAAGTACACATTTCACAGCACGAGGAGCAAACTTATCCAAAGATTTTCGTGCTGTAGAAGCATAACATAATGATCCAAACACCCTAAGACGACTATAGTCAGGTGTGTGATTAAACAACACTTGATAAGGAGATTTTCCTTGAAGAACTGTAGTAGGTAATCAATTAATAAGATAGGTTGCCGTAAGTAAACAATCCCCCCACAAATGAAGAGGTAAGTTGGCATGAAACCGCAAGGCTCGCGTAGTATTTAACAAATGTCTGTGTTTACGCTCAACCTTCCCATTCTGTTGTGGTGTATAAACACAACTCTTTTGATGAATAACACCTAAGTTGGCTAAGATTGTACACAATTCTTTGTTTAAAAATTCTGTTCCATTATCTGTGCGAAGAACCTTGACTGTTTTATCAAACTGAGTGTTAACATATGACAAAAAAGCTTGAATATTAGAGGACACTTGAGACTTATGAGACAGAAGAAAGACCCAAGTTGTACGAGATTTGTCCTCAAGGATAGTCAAAAACTGATTACACTTATCATGTGTAGACCTAGAGTAAGGTCCCCACAAATCCGCATGGATTAAATCAAACAAGCCACTAGAAAGAGTAACACTAGAAGAGTAAGGTAAAGTAGTTTGTTTGGCAAAATGACAAGAATCACAAGCATTAAAATCTGTAGCACAGGTTACAGACAATTGTTTTAGAATTGAAACAGGGACATGGCCCAATCTGGCATGCCAGATATCAGAAGAAACAGAATCCATACTAATGTGATTACAATAGGACAATGAAGATACAAGATTACTCGAAGATGACTCCAATGATGAGTTCAACACATACAAACCATCCTTGACTTTACCAATCTCTAGCCCCCTCTTCCAAGTAGGGCCCTGAAGAAGACACGAAGAATTAGTGAAAACAGCATGAAGATCAGTGTTATGAAGGAGTTTAGAAATGAATAAGAGATTGTGTGTAAAACTTGGGACACACAATACATGATGTAGAATAAGACCAGACTTGAATTTAACATTACCAACATGTGTAACACTGATTTTATGACCATTAGGAAGATGTAACAAATCAGCACAAGGAACATGATTTATTAACAAATCAAAGTGTGTTGTTATGTGATCAGTAGCACCTGAGTCGATTAACCATTGACTGGCCAGAGTAGGCATATTATTAGATAGCAAATTACCTGCAAGGTGAACAGTATTAGCAGATGGCCAGGTGACTGAGGGAACCTCAGAACCAGAAGATTTCATATTTGATTGCAAGAGCTCCACCAAATGCTGAAATTGGACATCAGACAGATCATGTGCAGGCTTAATTGTGCTTTCAAACCCTGTTTGTGAGCTAGAAGATTCATTCGAACTAACTGCAATTTGAGCTGCAGAAGACCTCTGAGAAGAACCAAATTTTGGTTTTGGTTTTGGTTTACCAAACAGTCTGTGCCAAGACGGATACCCAACCACACAAAAACACTTATCTCTTGAATTTCCTTGCATATGACAGAAGTCACAGACCAAAGTGGAAGAATCTGAGTTGTTTTTCCTCACAAAACCACCATTATTCTGACCAGAAATAGAAGCATTTTTACCAGAAAACTTTCCTGGAACATAACTACGCACATTCATAGCAGCAGTACTGGAATTAATACCAATCACAGATTGCACATCTCTTTGATTCTCATCTTGAAGCAACATAGCATAGCACTGGCTCAAACTAGGCATTGGTATCATCAACAAGATTTGGCCTCGAATAGACGTAAACACATCACTTAAGCCCATGAGAAAATGCATCAATTGAATGTTTAGATCAAACACAGTGAGTTTAGCATTCACATTACAAGTACACTTGTGACAATCACATTTAGGACGAGAAGTCAGACTCTCCAATTCATCAATCAACGTCATATATTTCGTATAATATGCAGTAATGCTCATCGAACCTTGAGAGAGTTGAGAAATCTCTTTTCGCAGATTAAACAATTTAGGCAAATTACTTTGAGCATATCGAACAGCTAATTCAGTCCAGATAGAGTGTGCAGAGTCCATGTAAACAATGCTATTGCGAATATCATCTGAAACTGAATTCAGAAGCCAAGAAATTACCATGTGATTGCAGCGATTCCAGTTGTTAACTAGAGATGAATTAACATCAGGTTTGGGATTAGATCCATCAACGAAACCAAGCTTCATCTTTGAAGAAAGTGCAATTTCCATAGACCTACTCCATTGAGAGTAATTTTGCTCATTCAGAACGATTGTTGTGAGACTCATTCCTGGATTATCTGATGATGACAGAAAGTAAGGATGATTGACATCAATAAGAGATGATGAAGAACCAGTAACTGCAGCAGAATATGATGATTGAGTCGCCATTGTTGTACGGACGAAGATACAGTTCAATCAAATATCAGTATATGCGGAAGAAACATGCTCTGATACCATGTCAAAATATTACAGTATATAGAAAGAAGAAAAATGAAGAAGATGATTCAATACATTGTGTTTTTTACAATTCTCACTAACTCTGTTCTGTGTCTCTAATCTATATATAGTTCTATAACTGAATGCCAGCTAGACCATACAACGAGATGCTCCAGCCACATCACAGCTGTCAGTTTGTTTGTATACAATTTGATGCTGAATACTGAATGGGCTTGGGCTTTGTTCTTGTTGCTGGACTGTGTTGACTTGTATATTAGTAACAACCCTTGTAATTGATTCTTGCTTAATCGATTGATTTTTAATCAATAACTCAACTGATTAATTTTGATTTTTATAAGTTAAACCAAACAACCTTATCCAATATAAATCCGAAAAGAAAAGGATAAATTCCTGATAAGATAATGTATGATATACTACGCAGAGAGAGAGATTAACACAAACGAAAATGTAACAATGTTGCCAAGTAACCACACAAAGCGAAACAATATACATGGATGAAAATAAATGGGAAGACCGATACAATATCGGAGACGTTGGTCTATGATCGCTCATTTCTATTGGAAAAATATTATTTTCAGAACTCTTTTTTTATTTTCAAAATTATTTATAACATATATTAATACAACTAGATTAGCTCCAGGGAAGTTGCCCGGTCTTGTGATATTTATTATAATTTAATAAAAATAATTTTAGATATTTTTATTGATAATGTATTTATAAAAATATATATATAGATTATCAAGATATATTTATTTTAAAATTATAAGTTACAAATAGATATTGTATTTAGTATTGTTAGTTTAATTCTATATATATTTGTATATTTTCAGTGACATTTAGTATTTTGCTCAAATAGGTTAAATAAATTCTTTAATATGAATATATGTATAAATAGTTATAAAAGACAAAAAATGAGAATTAGTAGAAGGAGAAAAGGGGGAGAAAGGAGAATTACTGGAGAGTTTGATGAAAAATATTTATTAATTAATAAGTAAATACTAAATGAGAGTGTAACATGTGTCTAGTTTGAAGCAGAGTGTGACATGTGTTCAATTTGAAGAAAAGAGTGTCACTTGTCTTAGTTTTTTCTTTATTTTAGTATAAGGTAGATATGCGAAATTTGGTGAATGTAGAAGGTATATGTAACATTTATTATTCTGAAAATTAAAAAATCGTTCTGAAAATAACATTTGCTTTTTATAATCATGATAAAAATGTATAATGGTTCTCAAATTTTTACCTTTTTTTTAATTTAAAAACACAAAATAATAATTATGATAGTAATAATATTAAATAATAATATATTCACGTTTCAAGGGGATAATCTTATAAATTTGTTAATTAAATTTAAATTTAATATTAATAGTATAAAAGATAAAAAAGACGGGTATCACTTAGCAGAAAAAAAATAGACCGGTATCGTGAACTAGCGAGAAGGAGCTTTTGGAAAACTCTTTGCGAAAGGGGGATGTTACACCTTACTGGGCCATTAGAATTGCTCTTTTTCAATACGCCTCCTTGTCCAGCAACTTAGTGCTCTGTTTCGTTTCTGTCGTGGGCTTTCACTTTTACTCCTCTGTTTAGCCTGTTGCTCTAGGGGATTAAAGGAATTAAAAATAAACATTGTCAAATTATGTCAATGCAAGTCCGCTGTTTAAATAAATTTACATAAAAGCTCGTGCGACCACTAACTTAATTTGTGTTTATAAATTATCCTATGCATAATCATTATCGTTTCAAGTATATAATTAATATTGAGTTTTTTTATTGATGATATATGTTGCTATTGGGTACTTACTTAAGTATGTTCAAATTTTTAATTTAGAAACTAATATGAGTATTACTAATAGCTGTCATGTTAGTTTACAATTTTTTTGCGGGATAAAATAGATACTGAGTGTTCTAGATGAGTTTTAGAACATTGCAACATTCTGGAGAGTAGGTTTTATTACTGATTTTGATTAAAAACCTTCGTAAATCTTCTAATACTCTATTTAGGTCTTGCACTTTCAGTTCTTAAAACTTTCTTTCTAACTCGTTCATATCTTTTCTTGCAATTTGTTGATTTTAAGCATTCTTTTTCTTTGTTTCGCTTCTTCTATCTTTTAGACTTTTAAAACATCGAATAATTCAGTGCCAAGTAATTAGCCCAAACACAACAACTTGGGTAATCCCCAAACCCACCTCAGATTCCCAAAAGATCATGATTTATTGGTGCAATTTGTAGTAATACTTTGTGTTATAAACTGAATAAAGTCCCAACTCTTTGAGACTCGAGTGGTAAAAACTCCCCCACTTAAACTCTTGACGTCATCGTTAGGCTTGAATAAATAGCCCATAAGTCCAAGATCGTACATCTCTAGCGATTGTGAGATAATACTGGCTAGTTCATGTCCCAACCTCTGGACCTCAGTCCATTGTGGAATAATACCACCAGCCTTCGTGTCCTCACCTCCAACAATTTCACGAATCAACCGAATAAGCCGGCCAATTGGCCCAAATGCAATAACGTGGGTAATCCACAAACCCACCACAGGGTCTCCAAAAGATCATGATTGTTGGTGCACTTAGTAGTTGTACTTTGTCTTATAAACTAGACTAAAGCCCTCACATTTCTCGATGTGAGACTCAGATATTACAATATGTTTTAATTTAATAATATTTCAATATATTGTCAATATTAATTCTTTATATATATATATAAATAATTTTCACATACAATAAATGTTTTTATTTTACTACTAAAATTTTAAAACATAATTATGTTTAAATGACCTGGGTCTGTCTAACCGATAATAATATTAACATTCGTGAAATATCACGAACCCGTGCAAGGCACAGGTCATTTTCTAGTGATTAAAATAAAATTTTATTCTTTGCGGTTTAAAGATTTTATTTTGTTATATTTGTACATTTTTTGTTCTTCTCGTTATAATATACTTACTTTAATTTATATAGATAGTTTGATTGATTGTGGCCTATGATTTTAAATAACTCGGGGTGTATAATGTGATCAATCCGATCATAATATTTTTGTATGCTATATAATATCTTGTTTTCTAAAATTTGTTAACTGGACTATATATTTTTCTCTATTTATTTTTTACATAAATTAGTATCACCAAGTATTTTTCCAACCCAAATTTATGTGTTTATATTGTCTAATTTCAACATGACCATATAATTAGTTTAATTTTTTTGTTGTACTATCTATTTATTTTTATTATCTCATCTTTTAAATTGTATTAATTCAATACAAATAGTTTTCATATGTTATATATATGTATATATTAATCCAATTCCAAATAACTAATTATTTTCTTCCATAAAATGACATTAAAATTCATGTGATAATAATTAAAAATGTCTCATATACATAATGTATCCAATCTAATTATAAATCTAGTCACTTTTATTATATATATCTATTTATATTGTATTATTAAGACCGAAACATTGAAAGTTTTGTAGTCGGTCGGTACGGTACTCATATTTTGGTATTTGCACTTTACTTCTTTTGCTTTTACAACTTGACCTTAATTTATTAAAAACAACAATTTTGATCAAAATATAATGTAGTCGGTCGGTTAGAATGATACTCATATTTTGATATTTGCACATTAATCCCTTTATTAAAAAAAACAATTTTAATTAAAATATATTTTTTAAATATTGTTAAACGCAAAATTCTTAAAACACAATTTAATCACGCTCAAACACAAACACATACGTCAATTCAACATCGAGTTCAACAATCATATAAAACTATTCAAATTTAAGTTCATCTTCATTAAAAAAATTATAAATATAAAATAAATTATTAAAATACATATAAGATAACAAATTTAAAAGTCATGTGTGCATTGCAACGGATCTATGCTTGTATATATAAGAAGAATAATCATAAATATCATATATACATTTTATCGACATGTGCTATATAATAATGCTTATTGTAGAGATAGACATTCACCCCTCCCGCCCAACCCCGATCCATTCTCTGCCCTGTTTCGGGAGGGGAATTGAGAACTTTTCTGACAATTGGGAAGAAATATGTAAAAAGTTTGGGGATCGGGATGGGGTTAGGGATTAATGTCTCCCTGCCACACTTCCCGGTCCCCAATTTCTATATTTAAAAAAATATTATATATTTTCATGTATATTAAATAAATTATTATGAATAAATATGATTTGTATATATTCTTATAGTTTAAAATTTCAATCCATTTTTCTAATTCAAAGTTTTCACATGTAGAATATAATTAAATTAAAATAATATTTATTTTATCTCTTATTTTAAATAAATATTAATTTGAATTATTATTTAAAATATTACATTAAATTCAAAATATAAATTATATATCATGATTTATCAAACTAATTTTATTATAAAATTTTAAAGAGATTTTATGGAAATTAATAAATATGATTTAATAATTTAAATATATTGTATAGTACAAGAAAAGTTAAACCATTATATAAGAAAATAGAATATATTATAGTTAAAGTTACACAACCGAAATATTTATTTAAAACTAAAGGAAAGGTAAAAATACACCACACTTAATAATATTTTTGAAACTTAATATAAAAATTTTATAAGATTGGTAGTATATAGTTTTGTATGATATTTTAATAATTAAAAAATAAATATTATAAATATCCTTTGAAAACACACTCTAAAAAAAATTCAATTTTTTTTAATAAATATTATAAATCACCTTGATTTTTACTTAAAAGTTTAAATAATAATAAATATAGGATTAAGGAGGAGATGAAGGCTCTTCCACTCTCCAAGAGATGCCTATTTGGCTGTTTTCTAACTCTTATGTCCACAATGACACCAAGGCAGTTATTCTTAGGGATTATCAAAGGGCACTTGGTGAAGCTCAGACATCAAATCCACATCATGCCACCACAGTTCAGAACTTTGTGGCATCACTTCAACTTCATCAAGCCCACATCCTTCAGCAAAGAGCCAACACTGATGACATCAAGAACCATCTGGATGAGGTGAAGGATGCTTTGGCCAGAAGGGTTGATGTTGTTGCTCCTTCCACATCTCAAAGATACAAGCAAGACAAGTTGGTGAAGGATGTGGATGCTCTTACTGTGAGGATGGATAAGATGGAGAAGCAAATGGACACCTTCCTGGCCAACCAGAATATACAGACTCAGCTTCTGCAACAGTTACTGTAGGCTACTGGTGTCACTCCAAACCTTGATGATAACAAAAAGGGGGAAAGTTCAAGTAAGGGGGATAGTGCACTAGTGGTCTCTATACCAGTAACCAAGGGTATGCCATCAATCCAAGGGGAGTCAGGGGAGTCACCTCAAATAATAACAAATCCAAGTGAGTTTCAACTCATAAAGGTGGTCTCTCCTCAAGCTAAGGATGTTCAAGTCTTTCTCAACTCAGAGAAGCTGATCAAGGAATCCATCTTCCAGGCTGTGACTTCATCCTCAAGTAGCCAACTTGTCCACACAACAATTCTGAGGGTTCTCACTCCTGACACCATTGTTCTGCAAAGAAACTATGATGCTGAACATTCTAGTGTCAAGGAGTTTGAACATATCTTCAGTGGCAGGACTGGATTACCACCAAGACATCATGGCAAGGACAAACTAGAAGTGGATTATCCTTTTCCCAAGCCTGATGAGTCTAAGGTGTTATCAACCCTTATCACAAATATCAAGAATACCAATGATGTGATGTTGATGCAAGGGCTGACTGTTATCTACAGAAATGGCAAAGAAATTCATATCACAAGCAACCATCCCAGATTCAATGAAGCAAAAACAGAAGAGATTTCAAGGATAAGGAGAGAAGCCAATCCCCAGGGTTATAAATCTACACCTAAGAAACGGGCTAGATTAGCCCATGAACTAATAAGGGAAATGGAGGAAGAATGTAGTGAGGCTGTAGAGGAAGAGGCCCCTACTATGAAGAAATTGAAGAAAAGGAAGACAGTGCCTAAGTCCAAGCCAACAAGATGGAAGAAAAGATCACAAAGGCCTGTCTCTCCTGAAAAAGTAGAAAAGAAAAGAGATACAGAAAGGAGTATTGTCTTTGAAGACCCCATCCCAGCTTCAACTGAATCTCAAACCACCTTCCATGGGACTCCTGTAGAGCTTAAAGAAGAACCTATTGAGTTTGAAGACTTGGTATTCCCTAAGTTCATAATTGAAGCAGAAAAGATGTCAAAGAAAAGGGTACAAGTCAAGAAATCTCAACAAGGACCAATCAAGCTGAATGTTGCACCAAAAGTTGCCAAGCCAGTTGAGAACAAGGCAGACTTTTTGCACATTGCAGAGATACAAGAGTACTCAACCATGGGTCTATTCCTTGGTGAAGTTAGTGAAATAAGAGGCACAGACAAGTTCAGAGATCTGCCTGAAAGACTAACTTTTGTCTACAAAGGAAGAAAAGTGAGAGCATGGGCCCTGCAACAAGTGCTAAATGAAGGATATTCCACCTTGGTGAAAGTCTTCTCAGGCATAAAAAACACAAGGGGGTTTTCTGAGGTTGCCAGGAGTGCTGTGTTGAAGAAAATTGAGGAAATCGGGAGCATCTGGAGTTCTCCTAATAGTTTGCCAAGGATGCTGAAGATCTCTTTTAATGGACAAAGAATCCATCTCCAACCTTACTATATGATGGAATTCAAGGATGACAAGGGATGTAGAAGATTCTTCAGGATTGAAGATCAATTGTCTAAGGCTATCAACAGGTACCTTAGATGGTTGCAAGGCAAGCTAGATCCAAAAATTGCTGAAGAAGATGCATTCTACAGAAAGCTTCAAGATCAAATCAAGGCAAATTATGCTAAGGAAGGGAGACAGAAGATTCAACCTCCAAGAGAGAAGAAAAGAAATTAAATCTGCTCAGTATAGATGAGCACTCTCTATGTAACTATCTCTACTTTTCAGTTTTTCATTCTATATAGCTTAATACAATTTTTACTGTTATGATCTATATGTTGGAAGTGGTTTTGTTATCATCAAAACTCTTAATTTATGTTTGATTCTCAACCAGGCATAAATTGGGGGAGATTGTTAGGAACTATGTTGTTTCTTGATGATAACCAAATTAACTTAGTAAAAATTGTACAATTAAAATTTAGCTATCAACAGATAGTATGCTTTTGCAGTATCTGTTGATGGGTAGCTTATCTACGGATAAGACTCAATGTAGCATGCTTTTGTATTTCTGATGTTGAAGTTGAAGTAGTCTTGTTAGGTTGGATAAGTCATGTTGACTATTAATAGATATGTAGAATAGGGAGGCTAATTGTAAATAGTTGATGCCTTGTAATTTTGCATAAGTGAAATTGACTGTCAACGAATAGCTTAATTAGCCTTCAACGGATGTGGAAAATGTACTGTCTACGGATAACAGTACTAACTGTCTACGGATGCGATCAAGATACTGTCAACGAATATAACTCAAGTAGCTTCTACGGATACACACTGTACTTGTGAAAGGGACATATCAGTTGGAGCACATGGGTTGACAGACTACACAAAGCATAGAAGCCAGTGTTTCTGGAAAGGTCACGAGAAGAAGTAGCATTCTGTTTGTATGGTCAAAAGTAGCATTTCTATAAAAGACAATCAACCAAGAAGGGCAAGCTACCAGCACATGGAGCACTTCTCAGAATGGAGAAACAAGGATCTTGAATAGATTTACTTTTTGTATTATTGGCTGTTTGAAATACCTTGTAAACTTGGGATATATAACAAAGTGTAGCATTATTCTAGAACTAAGAAATCAGTTAGGCAATTTAGAAAGATAAAGGCAATATCCTTTGTAAATTGTTGAAGCTAGAATAGTGTGCATGCAACTGCGTGTTTACTCATAAACATCACAAAGATTTCTTCAATAAAATCTCTCAGGTGGACAAAAACAATCCACCTGAATTTTTAATTCTTGTGTTATCTTATTTGTTTTTCTGTTCTTGTTTTTAATTTCATATCTTAACTATCAAGAATCAAAAAGAATTTTTAAAGATTGTATTCAACCCCCCCCCCCCCCTCCTACAATCTTGATTCATTGTCTGGGAATAACACATACTATTTATCAACATAATGTTGAGAAGCGGTTTAGATGTCGTTCAATCAATATGTGAAAAATTTATTATATCATTTAAATTTTTAATAATTTAACTTACTTATTGGTAACAATGTGGTTGATCGACCATAATATTTTGTGTATAAGCCTCCTATGCATTATCCTATTTTCTAAAATATTTATTCTTGTTAACTTAACTATTTTAATCCAATATTTATAAAGATTATTATCTTTAATATTTATTTCAACCAAAATTTCTAAGTGTGTATTATCCGACATTATAATCGATGTACACACACACACACACACACACACACACATATATATATATATATATATATATATATATATATGTAAGGTTCAATGGAGACCCTCCTTATCAAGAGACCCAAGAGACTAGATCCTGACCATTCATTAAACATTATATAATACATAGCAAATGGCAATCTGGTAAATATGCACAATCATTAAGTATAGTTTCAGTGTATTTTTTTTGCAATTGTACGGTTTGTATTATTTTAAACATGGGAAGAGAGTAATCAGCATATTTGATTGAAGATTTTAATTTTTCTATTTTTGTAAATGAATCTTTGATTGAACTTTTACTCTTAAAGAAATAACAAGTACAAAAATAAAAATGAAACAAATGTTTCATTCTGCAAAACCTAGAAGACAGATGCAAGGTACTATTCCTTTATTTTACTTCTATACATTTTATATTTTAACAATTAAACACTTAATAGAATCGAATTACTAACCGAGTCTATGTTTCAGAAAGGAGGATTATGGATTCATTGGCAATACCAGTTTTGTCAGAGAATGTTGAAGGCAGTAACGAGAGAAGGTAGTATTCATTCATTTTCGATTTTTACATTGCAACTATAATAAACAAAAACACCTAGTAGAATCGGAACACTGAACAGAAGCTATGTTTTCTCCATGCAGTAATTTTGTTGATTCAACGTCAATACCAGATTTGTCAGATAAGGTGGATGAAACACGTTCAATAGTAACTTTACAACCAGGATTACTGTCTGGGATATTGAAGTCTTTGTCTGATGTTCAAAAGAAGTGGATTAACGATACTGGATTTGGTTCATTGTTGAAGTTTGGTACTAAAGAATATCCTTGCGAGATATTAAGTTTCAGTTAACTACTCTCCAACTTGATTACTAATGATGTTAAGATTCATTAAGGTACTTTTTGTAAGATTCACTAAGTTGTTCAGTTAAGATTTATTAAAGTGTTCCATTAACGTGTCAAGTTTCAGTACCATGTTTTATAGGATATAGAGTACGCTGATATCCTTAATTATGTTCTCATAAAATCTCCTTTGTGTTTTGTGAATGATACTATTTTAATTAAATTTAGATTCTTCCTACACAGAAGACTCTTATGGTGTGAGAATTCACTTGCTCAACTTCTAACATTTGTACTTTTATTTG
Source organism: Heracleum sosnowskyi (assembly GCA_030848705.1). NCBI lineage: Eukaryota > Viridiplantae > Streptophyta > Magnoliopsida > Apiales > Apiaceae > Heracleum > Heracleum sosnowskyi. The sequence goes on along the minus strand of CM061240.1, from coordinate 113,425,754 downwards.
TCTAAAATTTTTTGTATGCTTTACAATAAGGTTCAATTAAGTGTTGTTTTAAGTATATAACTTATATGTTTGTGTGAGCATGTTATACTAACAAAATCCTCTTGAATGTGTATACTGTTTATCTAGATCAGGAGTCACCCATTTACTATGAGCTTGTAAATTTTGACAAAGAGAAGGAATTATAGGATGAACACAGAGGAGAACATTAAACGCCTCTAATAACAAAAAGAAGATGATAATGCATGCTTAAGGCTGATGAATATGCAAAGGCCTCAAAGTGCTATAATAATCCTGCCAAAGTATTTAAAGTATGAAACCACGTTTGGAGAAGAGGAGACAAAACACGCCAAGACATTGAAGGTGACTTGCAATTTCAATAATGCATCTTGCAAACTGAAAAGGATCTTAAAGAAGTAGGGAATCTCCTGCTTACATCAACCTTATTGATCTATATTTGTTAGAGTATGATATCAGAAAGTTCTTGAAATTGATCTTACAAGTAGAGATATGAAGCTTGAGTACAAGGTTCTAAACGAGAGTGTAAAAGTCATAAAAAAAATGTCCAGTTCTATTGGAATATGTTTAGCAACATGAAAGTTGGTGCATTTTGATACATATTAGATAGCTTCCAATGAAGCACAACTGCAGAACTGATAACAAGGACATCAAGGCACAAATGGATCGTATATTAGAGTTCCGTGATAAATGCCATTGTGATGCATCTTATCATTTTGGTGATTACGTGTCTTTAACATTAACTTTTGATCCATAAAAGACTAAAAGGAACTTGTAAGGGAGTTTCTTATTTTGATATGTTTTGTCTAAAATTTATTGGGGTATTCCTAGAAAATAAAATTTATGGTTTTTTTGGTTCTGATAGGAGTTCTTATAGTAATTTAAAATTTTAATATGTTAAGAAAATACAAAAAAATGAAAATTTAAAAAAAATGATAATTCTAAGTTTTTTATAAGAAAAAACAAATATGAAGACTAAACAATAATTTTTTTAAAAAAATCCCAACTCTAAATTTAATATAAAAAATGAATACGCCAATTTTTATAAAAAAATAAATATTTTAAACCATACATTATTCAGAATATTACTCTTAACCAGTTAAGAGAATCTGGTAAAAATTAAAATTTTACATATTTTGTAAAAAGTACAATAGTGAATTTTATTATATTAAAATAACATACAATTTTAAAATATACTCTGAAACACTTAAACGCATATTAATAAAATCTTAATGTGCCTTTTGCTTAAGAACAATTGAAAAATAAAATCTCTATTTATTAAATAATATTAAAACAATATTAAAATGTTAAAAACCTCAAAATATTAAAATATTAAGATAAATTGTACTAAAACACTTAATATAATATCGTAGTTTTTTTTTTGTTTTGTAAAGGAGTATACTGAATTTCATTTTTCCAAAATAAGATATTTTCTTAAAATTACTCTAAAACATTTAAACGAATCTTTAAGATATTGTTAGTACATATTTTTTGTGATATATAAATTTTAGAAATTCATATACAATAGTAAAAACAAAATATATTTTTATATATTTTGCAAAAATAGAATATTGAATTTCATAAAATTATAATAAGATACATCCTCTCAAACACTTAAGAGAATCTCGCAAAAAATTAAATTTTTTACATATTTTGTAAAAAGGACAATAGTGAATTTCATTATATTAAAAAAACATACAATTTTAAAATCTATTCTTAAACACCTTAGTGCATATTATAACATTTAAGAGAATCTTAATAAAATCTTAATGTGTCTTTCTCTTAAAAACAATTGGAAAATAAAATCTCTATTTACTAAATAATATTAAAAAAATCATAGTTAATTTGTTTAATGAATTGAAAGATTAAAAGTTCAAAATATTAAGATAAATTGTACTAAAACACTTAACAGAATCTCGTATTTTTATTTGTTTTGTAAACGATCATATGAATTTCATTTTTTCAAAATAAGATATTTTTTCAAAATATTATAATAACATGTTTTATTTTATATTATAATAACATACATCCTCAAAATAATTAACGGAATCTTAGATAATCTTAAAAAAAATCTTAAAGTACCTTACATTTAAAAAGAATTGAAAACAAAATATAATCTTTATATATTAAATAATCTTAGAAAGTAATATATGTTAACTTATTTAATAAATAAAAATAGTAAAAACCCCAAAGATTAAAAATATTCTACTAAAACAATTAAGAGAATCTTATAAAGTCATAAAGAATACTTTATAAAACACTAAAAGTAACACTTTCAAGATTCTATTAAGTGTTGTATATGGTCATGTATGTTGAAAAAAATAATATATTTTAAAAAGAGAAATGGTACACGAAAATTAAAATGGTAGTTAAAAAGTTTATTCAAACAAGATTTTCTTAAGTGTAAAACTCGCAATATTAAAAATATTGTATTAAAATATTTAAGAGAATCTCGTAAAAAATAATATTTTTCAACTTTTATAAACAATTAGATTTTAATTTTTCAAAATAAGTTATTTTCTCAAAATTACACTAAAGCACTTACAAAAACCTTTAAAATATTTGTAGTATGTCTTTTATGATATCTAAATTTTAAAATTCATATACGAATCTTATAATAAACATTGAATAAAAAAAGTTAAAATCTCTAAATGTAATATTAAGACTAAAAACGTCAATTTCTATAAAAAAAAAACAAATATTGTAAACTATATATTATTCAAAGTATTACTCTTAAATAGTTATTAAGGGAATCTCGTAAAAAAAAAATTACATGTTTTGTAAAAAAAACAATAATGAAAGTTTATTATATTTTATTAACATATCATTCCTAAAATCTACTCTAAAACACTTAAGCCAATATTAACTTTTACTAGAATGTTAATAAAATCTCTAAGTGCCACAATTGAGAAATAAAATATGTATTTATTAAATAATATTAAAGAGTCATACATTAACTTGTTGAATTAAAAGATTCAAACCTCAAACTATAAACATAAATTATACTAAAATACTTATTTCATTATATATTAACATAACATACATTCTCCAAAATAAGAATTTTATATTAAATCTTACAACACTTAAGATGTTTTAAGATGTTTGTATTTGAAAACAAATAAAAAGTAAAAATTTCAATTAATTAAACAAAATTGAAAATTCATGCGTAAACTTATTTGATGAATTAAAAAAATTCTCAATTCACAATAAAACTTTTGAAAATGTGATTTGCAAAGGTCGATAGTTAATTTAACTATATAAAAATAACATACATTCTCAAAATCTACTATAAAACACTTAAGCGAATTTTACAACACTTAAGAAAATCTTAAAATGACTTATAATTAAAAACAACTGAAAAATGAAAATCTTTATTTATAAAATAATATTAAAAGTCATATGTTAACTTATTTAATGAATTGAAAGATTAAAAACTCCAAATATTTAAATATTTTGCTAAAACACTTAGGAGAATCTCGTAAAAATTATATATATATTTGATTATGTAAATGATCATATTGAATATAATTTTTTTTAGAATAAGATACTTTCTCAAAATTACTCTGAAATGGTTAAGCAAATCTTTAATATATTTTTAGTACGTCTTTTATAATATTTAAATTTTAAAATTCATATACAGAGCTTATAATAAATATTAAATAAATAAATAATCTAAGCTTATAAAAAAGTCAAATTTCTAAATCTACGCTAATTTTTATAAGAAAATTTAAATATTTTAAACTACACATTACTCTTAAATAGTCTAGAGAATCTCGTAAAAATTTAAATTTTTTACATCTTCTGTAAAAAGGACAATATTGAATTTCATTATATTAGAAAAACATACAGTTTTAAAATCTACTCTCAAATACTTAAGCTCAAGAGAATCTTAATGTGACGAACAATTGAAAAATAAAATCTCTATTTATAAAAAATATAAGAAAAAGCATAGTTAACATGTTTAATGAATTCAAAGATTAAAAATCTCAGAATGTTAAGATAAATTGTACCAAAACACTTAACACAATCTCGTTATATATTTTTCGTAAACCATCATATTGAATTTCATTTTCAAAATAATATAATTTCTCAAAATTACACTGAAACACGTAATTGAATCTTTATATATCATAAAAAGACAAATAATAAATTTTTTAATATCATACATTCTTAAAATCAACTTTTAAATGTCCATCATTAAATTCTATTAAGTGTTTTGTATAAAAAATCATATATTAAGAAAAAATCATATATTTTAAGCTACATATTATTAAGAATATATGACTCTTAAATACTTATTTATTTTAAAACTTATTCCAATATTTTTAGTTATTTAAAAAATATTAAAACGTAAATAATAATAATAAAATTCGTGCATTGTTTATAAGCTAGTATAAGATTATAATCAAACATTTAAGAATCTCACAAAGAAACACATAAAGAGAATTTTGAAAAACAAATATTAATTAAAATAAATAAATAAAATAATGAAACACTTAAGAGAATCTCAATATAACTTCTTAAAAAATCTATAATGACATTTATATTACCAAAAAAGCAATAACAAAAATTAAATTTTCAGCAAATTATTGATCTAATAATCTAATAGAAGTTTCAAATTTCCAATTTTAAATCAATTTTATCTAATTATAAAAATATATTTTTAAAGAATATCTTTGTTATATTGAGATTCTCTTAAGAGTTTCATTATTTTAGATTATCTTTGTTATATTGAGAGTTGTTTTGTTAATGCACTGATTTTCTTGAACTAGATTAAAACAAAGGTAATAGAATCTCTACACATCTTGCAAATTTCACATATCAATTTGTTTGATCTTCTGAATAGAAGCAAAAAATATTAAAAAATGATTTATAATGTTAGTGTAGTGCATTACAATCAAATTAACTAAAACTGTAAGAATACAATAGTTGATAGAGATTCATATATGGCATGTGTACGGTTAAAAAATGACAAAAATTTAGCAAATCTTTTAAAGACATATGGCAATGAATCTTAGAAAAACGTATTATTAACAATGATATAAAATGTATTTTTGTGGAACTCTGTTAGCGTGAAAGGCGTGGTTATGATTTTCAGTTTCCATGGTTGTTATACAATTTAAATGCATTTTTCATATCAGTAAACACTAATATGAATCTGGTGAAACCTTGATATCAGAACAACTAGAAAACAATAACAATTGTAACAAGATAATTAGTGCAGTGTAAGATTAAAGACGTGGACAAAGTGAATTAGTGTTACAAACAGAAGTATTATGAATGTAGATCAATGTTGTAAGAACACTAGCAAGAACCCTGGTTTGGTGCGACATTAACACTTTCAAACCATCATCAATAGCAACAAACTCAAATGTATTATTGACTTCAACAACTACAATAATTTGAAATTTTAAAACCAGAAAAGACATTGCAGTCAAGTATGTAACTAGCTAGAAGCATACTCTGATATATCTTAAGAACACTAACAAGAATCCTAATAGAAAAATGAAGACCATAAAATTTATAACCCTAAAAATGCTCTGGTATTGAATTTACCAATACCAGATTCCTTCTACATGATATTATCCATCGTAGTTTAGAATTATGTGAGCTTTAAGGATTAAAAATTATAACGAACTGATATTATAACTTAAAACACCGAATCAAAATTATAAATTGTGAGATACTAATACTTACAAATTGAGTATGTAAAATTATGAGAAATTAGAAGAATCAATTACGTTAAATTAATTGACAACTGTTAAAAGGAAATTGAAAAGCTGATAATATAGCAAATCTCATCTAATCTTTATAAATATGGTAACTGATGTAGGGATATACGTATGTTCATTTTGTATTTTTTCTAAAATATTATATTGCCCTGTATAGAAAAACTAGATATATACTGTTAGATTTGTACACAATCCGGACCATAGGATCAATATCAAATCAATGGTAAATAAGCAGGGTCTCTCGGTCTCTCGCTAAGCAAGGGTCTCTTTTGAACCTCCTCCTATATATATATATATTAACTCTTATATTTTGTCCTATTATATTATATATGATCCTTTTTTTAAGCAAGTGTTCCTCTTTTAACTTGTATAAGATTCATTTAACTACCACTTTTGTACTATCTAATATTTTTAAGAATATCAACTTTCAATTATTTTAACTCAGGACCAAATAACTATTTCAAACATAGTTACATTTATTAATTAATTCGATTATGACTAATCAATTTATTTTTCTTTCATAAGGTTATTGTTGGGTTTTAGTTTCTATCTATGAGATTAAAAGCCCAATTGGATTACCCTTGTTTTGGCCCACAAGGAGATAAAAATAAGGGAACCCTATATATAATTATAGGAGGATTATAATTAAAACAAGAGAGAAGAAAATTAGACACAAGAGAGATTTAGGGTGAAAAATTCGCAGGAATTTTTCTGCTTGCACAAGCTGCCTTGTATTTGCGATTCCTGGAGTTCTACCGGTCGGATCGTCCTGAATTTTGGACAGCAACTTCCTTACACCGATATCTAAATTCTGAACGGTGGAGATCGGATTCTGAGGTCCAGAGGTCAGTTTATTAAGGGGCTTAACAGAGCTGTTTGCACCACGGTGAGGGTAAACCTCTCCGCGGGTTTTTCTCATTGTTGTCTTATTTTGATTTCATACTTTTGACGGCTTATTCCAAGAGTGTGAAGGTGTTTGTATTCCTCTAGTTTTGTCTAGAGAAGACTTGGTGTATTCCCATATAATTTGTGATAGTGAATTGTTTGGGTGGACTACGGTCCCGTGGTTTTTACTCCTTACCTTTGAGGGGGTTTTCCACGTATAACTTTTGGTGTCTTGTTTTTCGTTTATTATTGCTTTACTTGTTTGTTTCATCGAAGGTTCATACAAGTAGGGATAAGTATTGTCCAACGAAGTTAATTCCGCACTTAGTTGTTACCGTTGTGGTCACTTTTTCCCATCATATTGGCATCAGAGCTTGGTTGTTATTGGACTTGTTTGAACGATGGAAACGAATACAAGTAGAATGATTAATTTGAATGGTTCTAATTATCATGTTTGGAAGGGGAAGATGGAGGATCTTCTTTATGTGAAGGAATATTATCTACCTGTGTTTGCTACGGAGAAGCCTGCAAATAAAACAGAGGCAGAATGGACTATTTTGCATCGACAAGTTTGTGAGTATATACGGCAATGGGTGGATGATAATGTTTTGAACCATATTAGTGGGGAGACACATGCGCGTACTTTGTGGAACAAGCTTGAGCAACTCTATGCTCGAAAGACAGGAAATAATAAACTGTATTTGATTAAACAGTTGATGTCTCTAAAATATCAGGATAGCACTGCAATTTCTGATCACTTGAATGCATTCCAAGGAATTATGAATCAGCTTGCTGGAATGGGTATCAAGTTTGAGGATGAGATACAAGGGTTGTGTCTTTTGGGTACTTTACCAGATTCATGGGAGACATTCAGGATGTCTTTGTCGAACTCAGCTCCGGATGGTATTATCAGTATGGAATTAGCTAAGAGCAGTATTCTGAATGAAGAGATGAGAAGAAAGTCACAGGGTTCCTCTTCACAGTCAGAAGTCCTAGTCACTGAAAGAAAGGGAAGAGCTCAAAGCAGAGGTCCAACCAACAGAGGTAATCAACGGAGTAGTTCTAGAGGTAAGTATTCTAATGTTGAGTGTTATCATTGTGGTAAAAAGGGACATACAAAGAAGTTCTGCAGAAAGTTAAAGCGAGAAAATAAAAAGGGTTCAGACAACGATCAGACGAAAACTGACGGTGGTAATGATAATTCTGTGGTGATTGCTACTACTGATGAGCACCTGATCTGTTGTGATGGAGATATTGTTAACCTTGCACAAGATGATTTGAGTTGGGCAATTGATAGTGGTGCTTCGTGTCATGTTGCGTCACGGAGAGATTTCTTTACATCTTATACTACTGGTGATTTTGGAGATGTTAAGATGGGTAACAGTGACATAGCAAAAGTTGTTGGCGTTGGAGATGTATGTCTGAAGTTTGATACGGGCATGGAGTTATTTCTTCATGATGTGAAGCACGTTCCAGACATGAGAATGAATTTAATTTCTACTGGCCTTCTTGATGATGAAGGATATGTCAGCAGTTTTGGTAATGGTCAATGGAAGCTCACTCGGGGTTCTTTAATTGTTGCAAGAGGGAAGAAGTGTCCAAAATTATATATGACTCAGCCGCAAATCTCCAAGGACAGTGTTAATGCTGTTGAGAATGTTGATAAGGTTGAATTATGGCATAAGAGACTTGCTCACATGACTGAAAAAGGAATGAATATGCTGTCGAAGAAAAAGGTATTATCTGGTTTAACTGATATACATTTGAAAAGGTGTTCTCACTGTGTGGCAGGTAAGCAGAACAGAGTTTCTTTTAAGAGTCGTCCTCCTTCTCGTAGAGAGCATATACTTGACTTGGTGCATTCCGATGTTTGTGGTCCTATGAAAACCAAAACTAATGGTGGTTCATTATATTTCGTTACATTCATCGATGATCATTCAAGGAAGTTATGGGTTTATACCTTGAAGACGAAAGACCAAGTGTTAGATGTGTTTAAGCATTTTCAGGCTTTAGTTGAGAGACAGACTGGGAAGAAACTGAAGTGTATCCGGACAGATAATGGAGGGGAGTATACAGGTCCCTTTGATGTGTATTGCAGACAGCAGGGTATTCGGCACCAAAGGACTCCACCAAAGACACCTCAGCTTAATGGTTTGGCAAAGAGGATGAACAGAACATTGGTAGAGAGAGTCAGATGTTTACTTTCACATGCTGAGTTGCCGATGTCTTTTTGGGGTGAAGCACTAAATACTGCGGTAAATGTGTTAAATCTCTCACCTTGTGTTCCTTTAAAGTTTGATATTCCAGATAAAGTTTGGAGTGGTAAATATGTTTCTTATGATCATTTGCGTGTCTTTGGATGTAAGGCTTTTGTGCATATTCCCAAAGATGAGAGGTCTAAACTTGATGTGAAGACTAAAGAGTGTATATTCCTTGGTTACAGCCAAGATGAATTTGGCTATAGGCTCTACGATCTAGTTTCAAAGAAGATTGTGAGAAGCCGAGATGTTATCTTTATTGAAGATCAGACTTTGAAAGATATTGGGAAGGCAGAAACAGTTCCTCAATATAACAATGATCTGGTTGATTTGGATCTGGTTCCTCCAAGACATGTGGATTCACAGTTTGGAGATGATGTTCATGATGATGACCAGCACGGTACTAATACTGATACTCCGGAAAATAGTGACATGGATGATGATGCCCATGAGGAGTCACCAGTACCAAATACTCCACCATTCGTTCCACTCAGGCGGTCTACCAGAGATCGTCATCCTTCTAACAGGTATTCTACTGATGAGTATGTTCTATTAACTGACAGTGGTGAACCTGAATCTTATACAGAAGCTATGAAAGATGAGCACAAGAAAGAGTGGGTTTATGCCATGCAAGATGAGATGAAATCCTTGTATGAGAATAATACTTTTGAGTTGGTGAAGCTACCTAAAGGAAAACGAGCTTTGAAAAACAGGTGGGTTTATAGAGTGAAGCAAGATGAGCATACTTCACAACCACGGTACAAAGCTAGGTTGGTCGTCAAAGGATTCAGTCAGAGAAAAGGTATTGATTTTGATGAGATCTTTTCTCCAGTTGTTAAGATGACATCAATTCGTGTGGTGCTTGGTTTAGCAGCTAGTCTTGATTTGGAGGTTGAACAAATGGATGTCAAGACAGCTTTTCTGCATGGTGACTTGGACAAAGAAATCTACATGGAGCAACCTGAAGGTTTTCATGTAAAAGGTAAAGAGGATTATGTTTGTAGACTTCTTAAGAGTCTATATGGTTTGAAGCAGGCACCTCGACGATGGTATAAAAAGTTCGAGTCGTTTATGAAGGAGCAAGGCTACCGTAAGACTATTTCTGACCATTGTGTTTTTGTTCAGAAATTTGCAGATGATGATTTTATAATGTTATTGCTTTATGTGGATGACATGCTTATTGTTGGCAAAAATGCTGGAAGAATTTCCCAGTTGAAGCAACAGTTAAGTAAGTCCTTTGCTATGAAGGACTTGGGGCCAGCGAAACAGATTCTTGGCATTCGTATTCATCGAGACAGAGTGGCCAAGAAGTTGCATATATCACAGGAGCAGTATATTGAGAAGGTGCTTTGCAGGTTCAACATGGATAAATCTAAAGTTGTTAGTTCTCCTCTTACTACCAACTTTAAGTTAACTGGAAATGATTCTCCTTCTACGAAGGAAGAAATTGCAGAGATGGATGGAGTTCCATATGCCTCAGCAGTAGGAAGTTTGATGTATGCTATGGTATCTACGAGACCTGATATAGCCTTTGCAGTTGGTGTTGTCAGCCGTTATCTAACAAATCCAGGTAAGAAGCATTGGGAAGCAGTTAAGTGGATTATGAGATATCTTAGAGGTACTTCCAAATTGGGTCTGACATTTGGGAATGGTAAACCAGTGCTTGTTGGATATACAGATTCTGATTTGGCAGGAGATAAGGATTCGTTGAAATCTACTTCTGGATATTTGATGACTTTGGCAGGGGGAGCGGTCTCATGGCAATCTAGGTTGCAAAAGGGTGTTTCACTTTCTACGGGGGAGGCAGAGTATGTAGCAGCAACTGAAGCTTGTAAAGAGTTGTTGTGGTTGAAGCGGTTGATGCAGGAACTTGGATTTCCGCAACAACGCTATGTGGTTTTTTGTGATAATCAAGCAGCTATTGACATAGCTAAACATCCTACATTTCATGCAAGAACGAAGCATATTGATATGAGATATCATTGGATTAGAGACGCTCTTGAAGAAGGGTTGTTTGAAGTGGACAAGGTACACACCGATGATAATGGTTCTGATATGTTGACAAAGTCTTTAGCTAAAGGAAAGTTGAAGGTATGTTGTTCAATCGCCGGAATGGCGAACTCTTTCTCATAGTTAGAAAGGGGGAGATTTGTTGGGTTTTAGTTTCTATCTATGAGATTAAAAGCCCAATTGGATTACCCTTGTTTTGGCCCACAAGGAGATAAAAATAAGGGAACCCTATATATAATTATAGGAGGATTATAATTAAAACAAGAGAGAAGAAAATTAGACACAAGAGAGATTTAGGGTGAAAAATTCGCAGGAATTTTTCTGCTTGCACAAGCTGCCTTGTATTTGCGATTCCCGGAGTTCTACCGGTCGGATCGTCCTGAATTTTGGACAGCAACTTCCTTACACCGATATCTAAATTCTGAACGGTGGAGATCGGATTCTGAGGTCCAGAGGTCAGTTTATTAAGGGGCTTAACAGAGCTGTTTGCACCACGGTGAGGGTAAACCTCTCCGCGGGTTTTTCTCATTGTTGTCTTATTTTGATTTCATACTTTTGACGGCTTATTCCAAGAGTGTGAAGGTGTTTGTATTCCTCTAGTTTTGTCTAGAGAAGACTTGGTGTATTCCCATATAATTTGTGATAGTGAATTGTTTGGGTGGACTACGGTCCCGTGGTTTTTACTCCTTACCTTTGAGGGGGTTTTCCACGTATAACTTTTGGTGTCTTGTTTTTCGTTTATTATTGCTTTACTTGTTTGTTTCATCGAAGGTTCATACAAGTAGGGATAAGTATTGTCCAACGAAGTTAATTCCGCACTTAGTTGTTACCGTTGTGGTCACTTTTTCCCATCAGTTATTATATAAATTCATATTAATATTAACTAAAGAGAAAAATGGTAATCAGATTAACCTGATTTCAGCAATATTCTTATATCAGGCTAAACAACACAGGCTCTGGAATGTTACAGAATTAAACGATAACCCGTACATCTCGTTCGGGTACCGCTTGTCAGTCGTGATAAAGCCAACGTACAAGTAACTATTTCCATATTTTAATTACTCTTATTTATTTCCCTTTTCTTATATGCGCTGAAATGATTATTTGGTTACCTGATGTAGGCATTAGGGCTAGATGAGGTTAATCTGACCTCCTCTTTACTCTTAACTATAAATATGTTAAGACAAATTTACATTACGTGATATTATTATCAAATTTTTTGAAATTGGTAGAATACATATCACGTACCATATCTCTTTTCAAAATAGAAAATTTAAAAAATAATTTGAATACCATCATTTTACTAAAATTTTAAAGTAATAGTAAAAATAGGATACATGTCGGATTTATGTAAAATAATTATTAACTCTAAATTAAAAAATTATGTAACACAATTGTTAGAATGATGAATTATTTAAATGAGATAGCGATTTAGTTCACCACAAGAAATAAATTAACTCATTTTTTCCCAATAAAAAAGAGAATGACAATTTGGTTTTGAAATTGGTTTTACGTACCATTTTACAAAACTAATATACAAAATTTCAAAACTAATGAGAATCACCATTATTTTTACTGTAAAATTGAAGTAATGGTAAAATTAGGACAAAGGAGAGGTCGGGTTTATGTAAAAGGATTTTTAAATCAAAACTTAAAAAACAATGTAGCACAATGGTTGGAAGGATGAATTGTTTAGAGGAGGTCGGTGGTTCAATTCACCACTTGAACAAAATTAACTCATTTTTTCTTATTAAATAAGCGAGTGGCATATGCATGTAATTTTGTAACATGTAGGGGTATAAATGTAATTTCACAGGGGGTTTATTGGCTCAAAATACCCCTAAATTATCCCGTTGTTCTCCTATATAACTGTAACTAGCATAAAAACCCGAGCAAGGCACGGTACGCTAGCTTAGATTGTGATTTTAAACTAAACTACGCATTATCAATGTCATTTGACATATATGATTGTATATTTTTGATGTTCATAGAGTCTTTATTGTTAATGTTATGACTATGTTGTACTTGCTTAAATATGTTGAAGTTTATAATTTGAAAACTAATACGAGTATTTTTGATAAATCATGTCTATTTATAATTTTTGTCGTGGATCATAGAATATAATTAGAGTGTTCTATGAATGTTTTCTAATTAAGACAACATTTTTAAAATTATAATCCTAAAATTTTTCCAGTTCTTCAAAAATGATGCATTCATTTAGTTTATCTCCGACAATATTCAAGGTAGAAACTAAATAGCCTTCAAGATGTTGCAATATGAGATTGTAGATTTTAGTACTGATTTTACTCAAAAGCCTTCCTAAATCTTCTAATACTCTACTTAGCCCTTGCGTTTTCAGTTCTTCAAACTTTATTTGTAACTCTTTTATGTCTTTTCTTTGACCTCTTAATTTTAAGCATTTTTTACCTTTATTTCTCTTCCCCTGTCTATCTAACTTTCAAAACATAGGACAATGTAGCTAATTGACTTAAGTGGAACTACCTTGTGCCAAATCATTCTATTATTAAGTACGTTTGGTACCATTTCGATGTGTTTTAATTCTTCCAAACAAACAGACTTTTTTTTTAACTCTGAACTTGAGAATTGATCAATTATGGCTAGATAAATATTTTTTGCTTATATCATCGTAAGTTAAAATTGCTCATATGCCTTCTGTGTTCTGTCCCTGTTTTGACAATGAATTCATCCTTTATTTTTTTCAAAATACAACTTCATCCAGGAAAATATCTTTACTAATTAAAACACGGGTCATTTTTCTAGAAATTAACATAAATTTTTATTCTTTGCGGTTAATTTTTTTTCTATGTATGGTTGCACATTTATTTTCGTCTATTACAATGTACTTACTTTTATTTATATAGATAATTTGTTTGATCGGGGACTATAATTTTAAATAACCCGGGCTGTATAATGTGATTTGATCTGATTTTTTAAATTTGTTATAGACTATATATTTTAATCTGTTTATTGTTTACACAGATTATTATCAAAATTTTAGAACATATAATTCATTTAATTATTTTGTTGTACTATCTATTTATTTTTATTATCTCATCTTTTACAATATTTTAACTCAAAACAAATAGTTTTTCATATGTTTTATTTATGTTTGATAGTCGGTCGATACGGTTCTCATATTTTGATATTTGTACTTTAGTTCTTTTATTTTTACTACTTTATTTAATTTATTAAAAACAACAATTTTATTCAAAATATAGTTTGGTAGTCGGTCGGTCAATACGACATTCATATTCTGATATTTGCACTTTAGTCCCTTTTATTTTGCAATTTGATCATAATTTATTAAAAACAACAATTTTAATTAAATATATTTTTAAAATATCGTTAAACAGAAAACTCTTAAAACACAATTTAATCACACTCAAACAGAAATACACACGTCAATTCAACATTAAGTTCAACAATCACATAAAACTATTCAAATTTAAAATGAACTTCAAACAAAGTAAATATAAATGTAAAATAAGAAGAATATGAATGTTGTATGCATCACACTGACTCTATACTTGTAGTATAGATAAGAACAAATAATTATAAATATCATGTATATATGTTATCAATATGTGCTATTTAACAATAATTATTGTACGATAAATAAAGTAATCCTCATTCGAGCATTGAGGCGGGTTCGACGAATGAGTTCATGTTCGGAGTCTCCCCGACCCCGAAGTGACCGATCGCCCATACCTAAATTATTGTCTAATTTTTACACATGTTTTAACACTAATTTAATTAATTTAAAAATAAATAAGTCATAAATATGTAAATAAACTACTTGTAATATGTTATTTATGTTATATTAACGTTTAATAATACATTTTTATATATTAAATATTTGAATAATTCAAATATATCGCGTAGTACAAGAAAAGTTCGACTCTGATGTAAGAAAATAGAATATATTATAGTTATCGATACATATACAAAATATTTGTCTAATTAAAAGAAAGATAAAAAGCACCGCACATAATATTGTTTTTAAAACTTAATATTAATAGTTTATAAGACTGGTAGTATATATAATTCTGTATGATATTTTAAGTATTAAAAAATTAAAGTTTAATAAATATTATAAATCACCTTAATTTTCACTCAAAAATTTAAATAATAATAAATATAGGATAAGAAAGATGTGAGGTTTATGTCATATGATTTTTAGCTTAAAATCAAAAAGAGTCTTGTAGCTCAATGGTTATATGGATGACTTCTTTATTGAATGTCAGGGGTTCGATCCCTGACTAAAACATTATTTACTTAAATTTTTTCCTTATATAAGAGAGAGTAGTGGCATGACATGTAATTTTGTAACATGTAAGGGTAAAATGGTAATTTCACGGGGGGTTTATTGTCTCAAATGCCCCTAAATTATCCATGTGTTCTCCTATTATATATAGAAGAGATTTCACAGGAGGTTTATTGACTCAAAATACCCCTATATTATCCCGTTCTCCTATATAACTGTAATTTCACGGGGGGTTTATTGGCTCAAAATACCCCTAAATTATCCCGTTGTTCTCATATTATATATAGAATAGAATATAATGGATGGATGGATGGATTTATCAATTCAAACTAGTGTAAGCCTACTTTTTACACAAAAAGACCTTAAATTTCTTCTTAATTTATTCACAAAATACAGATAACTTTTTTAAAAATATATAAGCTTATATGTCTTATAATGAGTATATATTCTCAAATAATTTGGGGTAGAGATAAGCGAGAATTGAAGGGACGACAAAAGTTAAACTCTTACCATTGGAACTATAATAAGTTTAATTTGTTGAAAAAACACACATTCTTTTACTTTTTTTATTTAATGTCTAATAATTATAATAATATTTTTTGAAGGAATAATTCTAATAATTCAATAACTTTACTTGAACTTTATACACAGATCTCACTTGAAAAGGAAATACAAAAAACCTTTATATACAGATCTATTAATATTGGTAAAGTGAAACTAGGTAACAATCTCAATACTGGGCTAAACGTAATAGGCTAATCCGAATAGTAACTTGGATTATTTGGTTGGCTTATGGAAATAAAAGGGTCCATCACCGAATCCATGTTATGTTGGATTTACATCCGTATCAATTTTATCTGCTCTCTTGCTTTCGATTTCCAGAGTCAAGGTGTTTAACAAAGTGACTAGAATATTTTAGAAACTAAATTTTTTTCATTTTATTAAGAGTAAATTTCAGGTTGGTGGCTAAACTTTGCCTCAATTTTCGAAACATTGGCCGAGCTTTCAGATTTTTAATTTTTTGGCTGAGGTTTTGCTCCGCCTTTCAGGAAGGTGGCTCACGTCCAAGTCCGTTAAATATGCGCCGTTAACTTACAATAAATGTATAATGGTAAGGGTAAAAGAGGAATTTCAGCATTAGTTACATATTAAAAAATGTAAAAAAATCAAAATTGAACACACAGTTAAAACCCGACAGAAATTTAGGGATCGAAATTGATGAATGGGGGAAAAGGGTCGGTGAATTTATAGTAAAGATTGAAATTGATTTGTGAAACACTCCCCCGGCAGAAACTCCGGCCAGCCTAACAACCATCCGGCAACACCATTTGCAGTCTAAAAATCATGATTTTTGACCTCGTTACAATCCATACACTCTTACAAATGATTATCAATGAGAATTACAACCAAAAATGAACAAGAGGCCATCATTTGTAATGGCTACCATCATGTTTTTCATCACCCTACTTCTTCTAGATCATCTACAAACAAGAAAAAACTCAGACTTCTCCGTTTACAAGCCTACCATTTAGCTCTCTCTTTCAAAGAAATTTGCTACTCCTTTCCTGATGTAAACAAACTCTTCTCTATATCTATTTGTCACATGTCCAACACTTTGTTCCTAATCTTTTTAAATGATTTTGTGGAAATTAACAGAGCAAGACATGGATTGTGGTGACGGAAGGTGATCAAGAAGGAGGAAAAATAGCTGACTTGATCAATCAAATTGGAGCATCTACTCTTGTTCTTGGACTTCATGATAATCATTACAAATCATGATTGTAACTACTCTTGACCAGAAAATATATACACACATGAATCTATGCAACTACATAAACAAAAATGTAAGCCAATAATTACAACATAAACGCCGGCGAGCTTGAATTTTCTGTCGACCTCAAAAACTGACGAAATACACATGTATAGCTTCATTATGTAAAGATCTATCACACTACATAATCAAAAACATCAAACTTGATGAAATCGATATTTGACAGCATGATAGAGGAGATTTTCGGTTATTTAAAGCAAGAACACAGTAGAGAGATAGGAGATAAAACAAAGAGAGAGAAGTGAAAATTAATAGTAAAATCATAGCATATTTATTTTTCTGAGCGAAATTATTTATTAAAATTTAAATAAAAAAAAGAGTAAATTTTTTAATAACCCAATTTTACTCTTGCTCCGTTAGGCCCGTTAGGGGATATTTGACGGGAGCACCTTCCTGAAAGGCGGAGTAAAACCTCAGCTGAAAGTTCGGCCAATGTTTCGAAAATTGAGGCAAAGTTTAGCCACCACCCTGAAATTTACTCTTTTATTAAGTCAAAACTGTTGGACATTTGTTTTTTGGAAACTTTTTACCCAATACGAAGGTGAATCAAGGTAGTGAAAATCTAGAACGAGAATCAGAATCATCAATATATATATATATATAAAGAAGGATACACGGGAAGTTAGGTGACGCCGCTAAGATCGTCTTAATCTATTTTTCTAATTTTCTAGAACTGAGTAATTTATTTGATAGAGTTTCTTAAAAAAATTATTACGCCGCCGCAAAACACGGCTTTTTCAACTAATTTCTTCAAAAGGGAAAACAATAATTTCACAAAGTAAGGCGACATAATTTCTTATTTTGGATACATAACTGTTGGGCCAGTCTATACATGTTAGTTAATATATATGGACTAATACTTTTTCTACCCAGGCTGCTTATAACTGGACCTTATATGGATAATGGGTTACGAAGTATTCACGCGGGCTGAGCTAGCCTCCATGTAAATTATCGATTGAGAATAAAAACTTAACCATCAAACAGTAGAGAGTAAATAATTGTTGGTTTATCAGGTAAAAGATTAAGCAACTCAGTGGCAAATAATTGTTGAATAGTACAATTTACTATGCCAGTGATGCACATATGAATCTGGTATTTCAACTTCTTCCTGGTATTTTAAGGAATATCATTAATTCCGTAAAATTATTAATTATCAGTGTGCGAAGCAGGGGCATATTGCTAGTAAATTATAATCAGAGTTGTATCAATTTAACCCAAAAAAAGTCAAACAAACCCGGATTCATGATAAGAAGGGACTCAGGGAGTATCTCTCTTGGAAATTGGTCTGGTGCTACTCGAACTCGAACCGAGATGCTAACTTGTAACTTACAAGTTATAATACTCTTCAAACTTGTTATATTGTATATTGTAACATGTTTTATTGTATCAAGAAAGTTGTTAAAACCAAAGATTTACCTGTTTATACATGCCATTGTTGGTACTTGAAATAGAATCATGCAGACTCTTCTTGATTTTAGCTTGAATAATACCTTATTGGCTTATTTTGTGTGTTTATATAACTCACTCACTCTATAAGCCCCTAAAAAATGTTGGTTAGGTATGTACGATCACTTGAGTTTTTGTTTTTGTTTTTTTTCTATTTTATGCATGTCGAAATGATGATTTTAAGTTATAGATTATTAGATTAGAGAATCCATCTCATTCTTTCTGCGAGAGGCTGTTAAACTCTTTTATGCCATTTGAGCAAATAAAATGATCTTAAAAACTTGATCAATTTCTCGTTAAGTTTTGATCAATGAAAATGTTTCACTGCGTTCCCACTTCCCATGATGCAAAAATTATGATTCTTTGTTTTATTGCTTTAGTAAGCTCAGCTGATCATATACAAGTTTGGCTTGAATTTTAAGCAAATAATATTGACTGCTCTGAATTCTGAGCACCATCCTTATGCCACTCTTATCTTTCGATTATTATCATCATCGTAGATCTAATACCTGAACATGGTGGTTTGTGAGGCATTTTGATCGTTGTGAAATTAGAGTTTTAACCCCGAATAAATACTGGAATTACAGTTCAATCCTATGACCAATTCCTTTGCTGTTACTAAAACTGTTCAGATACAGGTCAGGCAGCTGTACTCAACATGAGTTAACTCTTGATAACAAGCCAGTTACCAGTTTCATGATCTTACATATGCAGGGAATGACCAGCCACGCATTTCTTTAACGTTCTTTCTCCCACTGTTAGTTGACTTGTGTCTTCCTGCCATCCTTGCATTTCTACAATACATGTTATATTTAGACTTTTTCTTCGTATAGATTCAACACAAGATTTATGATTCTTCCGTTATATATTGCAGCCCTTTGTTAATTTATATGTTAAGTTTCGTTCTATTCTTCACCCTTGCATAGTTGCATTGTCTTATGCTTCGTACTAGTGCGGTAACTGTATGATGTACACTTGATGAATTCTGAGTAGAAATTCGCATGAATATATAATTTAGCATCATGTGATCCCTTTATCGATCTACATATATCTGAAGGATGATCCAGCCCGAGCTTCCACTCATTCTATATTCCTAAATCTTGAATATGCTTCTTTAAAAACTCTTGTATAGATCATTTGTTGCTGAGTATTGTTTGGGAAATACCAAGAGAATTAAGGTGCTCTTTTTCCAATTACAAAGCAGGTTGCTCAAGTTTCATTGATTTTGTCTCCTAGCATTATAGTACATTTATGGTATAATGGGTTAATTTTATCCAGCATTTTTAAAATTTGCCAGTTCTGTTTCTTCCCTTTTTGTACTCATACTTTACATTCTCCGGGGAAGATTGTGCCATCCACCGAGTTCTTTGATATCCTCCATTTGCTTCCCACACGGGAAGACAACTACTTGGATATTTTTATTCAAATTCAAAGAGGTCTTGGAATTGTATTGCTACCTTTTGTTTTACTATCTAATTTTCAATCATTATTCCCAGTCTCAAACAAGGTGATTCGCCATAGAAGACTTGGAAGTACTGGGATGGGGTTTCGCGGAAGTAGTATTAGGCTATCTAGCTTCATGACCTCAATCCTTTAGGGCCTGTTTGGATAGAGGGAATGTGGTAACCTTTTCTGCCTCAGATGTTCACATTGCAGCAAAAGCCGAACAATTAGTGATAGCGCTCATGAGGCATATTCTTTTAAAAGCTAGCTAGAAGATCAAGGAACGTGGTATGCTCACTGAGTCACTGGTAAGGTACTAAAATACTCCCAGAATTTGCTGATTGACTCCCCAAACAGATTCTTGGATGCAAGATATCTTTTAGAGATATTATTCCTGATCATGTGTTTGGAATCAGGTTAAGTTGGTATGGAGTATGGGGCTGAGGTATCAATCCTGATCATGTGTTTGGTTCGAATGAATCTGTTTAATTTAAAATATAATTAATAACTCATTTTTGTATTCTATAATTCATAAATATACATAATATATTAAAGTTAAGTTATTATATAATTTACAAACAAAAGCTTAATACAAAAAATACGTGATTGGTAAATTATAATTTAACGAATTAAATAGTATCTTAATATTATTTTTCAAAGAAATAAAATATTATAAATTAGAATGAAATAAAAATAATTATAAGTTATTTAAGATTAAACAACATCATATTTAAAATATCTGTCTTGAGATTGTATTTTATTTCATAAATAAAAATGAAATAATAAAATTTTATTTGATATCTCATCCCATCCCCTCAAACCCACCCCCTCCCTAATGTATCAAATCTCATTTCACATGGGTTCAAGGTATGAGTATTAAATTTGAAAAATATTCAACTAAATAGCAAGTATGAGTTTGGAATGAACAAAACCCATACCTGATACCAAAAACTGCTAAACCAAACGACCCTTTAGACTACTGTTGTGAGGAAAATTTGGTAACAACACCGAGAGAGAATATCGTTGGAATAACCGTAGAATGCGTCGTAGGTTGTCGGACAGAGCTGTAAGTTTGCAGCTAGAAACCTGAAGCTCGCTATGAGTACAGAATAGTAGAAGTAATGTTTCCGGGGGCTGAGTTGACAAAACCACCGGATGAATAGGGCAGAGTAAATCCTACACGGCTAGCCAATTCACCGGAATATGTATCACAGAGAGTACACGAGCCTTATGCGTGTAGAGAGTGAAAATCCGAATCCTTTAGTCAAGTGCCTACATATCCTATTTATAGGAATCAAGCCCCATGTAGTTCTATTAGGTTTATACTTCTCCATCCTTACGAATTCAACCATTCTAAGATAATCTATCTCAGAGTTATAGTCGAATTATACACCTGTAGCTGAGCTTTCCAGTGTCCTAGTCCATGTCCATTACTAAGTCCTATAAATCCTCATGTATTTAATGTATATCCGAAATAACCAATATAAGTTATATATTTTTTGTAATTGTCCCATCCACCACGTTTTATTAAGCCTAGAAGTCCTTTTCCAAGAGTAATTCCGTGCTCCTAAAGTATAGGAAGCTGAGTCCTTGTCCAACTCTGATTCTGTCCCGGAGAGGTTCAGACCAACCTGCACCTAAACATGTGCCTCAATACTGCGAACCTGAACCTTGGCACTATGAAGCTGAACCTCAGTACATCCAAACCTCACCAAATCCATACCAGTTGGGCCTATATTACATGTGGGCCTTAAATTGAGCCCATGTGAGATTTTGGGCACAACAACTACCCCCCGGTTCCTTGCAGTATTGAATACAAGAGGAACCAAAATAAGACAAGGTTCAATCCTTCCTTATCCTTCTCAGAGAAATACATAGCTTTAGCATCATGCTTTCAAGCTTACATGAGCTAACTCAGCGTAAGAAACAGAAAACACAACGCCTCCGCATATGTACCTCAATCTGAATCCTTGAGTAAAAAATTCCTTGAATATATATCCTTTAGACCACGTGTGACCATCCAATTCCAATCGCGAGCTTCCTAGCTGAACCTACTAGCGACCAACCTTTTCCTTTGAAAACCATAACCTGACTCCTCGAGGTGTTCCTCTTTTCCGCGAATTTGCTCTTCATATGAAAAGCTCTTGTAAATGATGTCGTGAAGCTTCCGCTGCCAATGAGCTTCAAGTCTCCAGAACCTGCACTACTAAAACAACTAGAAAAGATGATAAGTAGCATGAGCTAAGTAGCTCACCTATGTTATCCACGCCACTCGTACATATATAATGCCTATGTGCAAGCAAGTATGTATGGTGCAAAAATGATTCTTGAATATTTATACGTATTTGTTGCTGCTTCTACAATCAAGTAGAACCTTGGCGAACACACTCTTCAAGACATAGTGCCACGATTTTCAGAAATTTCCATTATCCCGACACATTGGACCTCGTTGTTTTCCAACACCGTGGAAAACATAAACCATTGAGTTTAACCAAAATAGCCATATACCGTGAAATACCATGAATAACCTTGAATTACCATATACCGTGGAATACCATGAATACCATGAATAACCTTGAATAACCATATAAAAATGTCGTAAGAGGAACCAATGGAAGGTTGTGAAGACATCTTCAATCGCTGCCATGTCTTTTCGAGTGGTTACATAATGGGACATATAGCATGCCTAGGTACCTACTTAACAGCTTCAACTAGCAAGTTTGAAAAATATTTTTGAAAACCATGCATGATGATGATCTTTAATAAATCCATGCAAGACACCTTCCTTGAAATCATGTGATATACACATTTAGATAAATACGAGTTCATGTATGGCTAAATATAATGAACTGTTTGCAAACATGAGGTTCACACTGAAGCTTTTTAGCTAAATGCTTTGTATAATTTCTTGTATGCACATAAAACATAGATGATTATGAATATGTAAATCATGGGAGTAAAACTTATCTTTGTCCTTATAGCTCCACTTGAGGTTCAGGTTAGACTATTGAACCAACCACGCGGAAGCTCCCTCCTGCGTAAGCTGAAGCTGAGAACCTCATTTCCATTAAGTAAGCTTTTCCATGGGAAACTGATTTACCCCCCGAGCCATCAGGTTTCCTTTCTATTTGAAATGTAAACCCCTTTCAGCTTGAATCCTATCATGTTGAAAAGCTCAGCACCCGTTGGATGAAGTCTGTAGATGTACCTGAGCATCAATGAACCTGCAAGCTAGAAGCTACACACTTGAAGTTATTAGATGTTAGCTACGAGTTACAAGTAAATATTGAGGAACCTCTAAGTTAGAATCTGATAGCTGGAAGCTATTTGCAACAAATAACTGACAAGGAACCTGCTTGATGTATATAAGTATGGGTGAACCTGTCAAGCACAGATGAGGTTCAAAGTGAACCTGTTAAGCACAGGTGAGCTCCACGCGAACCTGTTAAGCACAGGTGAGCTCCAAAGTGAACCTGTTAAGCACAGGTGAGCTTCACGCGAACCTGTTAAGCACATGTGAGATCCAAAGTGAACCTATTAAGCACAGGTGAGCTCCACGCGAACCTGTTAAGCACAGGTGAGCTCCACGCGAACCTAGAAGTTGTTTGCTTAAAGTGAATGATCACGAATCTGTGAGCCGTAGAGTGATACCAAAGGACAAGTAGGTTGTTTCCAAGACCTCTACTCCTCGATTCCTCTTTTCATCTGACTGATAAGTGGATTTTTAATCCACTTGGAATGCTTCATATCGGCTTAAATTGATGACTTGAACTCAAGTATGTGGTGTGTTTAATGTGTTTTCATTAAGTTTTGCAGAACCAAGAGTTGGAGGTTAATGAGATTAAAAATCGGATTTTCCTGGTAGGTTGCGAAGCTCTCACGGTTTTGGCCATATCTGGAGTTCTACAAGTCCGATTCTGACGATTCAACAGCTCACGCGAAGCCACGGAAATGTTCTACATTGCTGGGCAAATTTCCAGGAGCTCTGAGGCGCTGCAGCGCCAGTTTCCTGCGCAAGAGCGCCTTAGGAGGCGCAAGAGCGCTAAAATCTTGAGCAAGAGCGCCTATGTGAGTCTTCAGAGTGAAAATCCAGGGAGTTGGAGGCGCAAGAGCGCCATTTAGAGGCGCAAGAGTGCCTGTTTCCTCCTGGAATGCATCGAGTCTTCATGTATTTTACTCCAAACCGGGTTAATTTGTGTTGGGCCTAATTTGTTAGGGCTCGTATCTTGGGTATTATGTAATATCTTATACTTTATAAACATTATTCATTAGGTTATTTTTGGGGGATCTATCTATCTATCAATCAAAAAACATTATTATCCGGGGAATAAGAGATCAATACCTAAGTTCAAGAGATCAAAATCAAGCTTACGGATTCACTTTGTTCTTCAATTTCCTTCGTAATCTTCTAGCGGTGGATAGTTGGTTGAATTCTATTCATAATATTTATTGTTATTACATTGAATCTTGTTTAGTTTATTAACGATGTTAACTATGGTACCCATGGTGATGATTAGTTCAATTATGAACTAATTTATTATCATGGGGTTTTACCGGATTCTTATATAATGTTTTCTGGTTGATTTCAATTATTCCTTGCATGTTCTTATATTTGATATCCTTGTATGGTTGTGCATATTCAATTATAGTTGTCTGATCAACTTCTGTGATTGTGTGTTAATCTCTATTGCAGCGACCGTACTGAAAATAGAGATTTAGAACTTGCCATGCTAGCGTAGGAATTTGGTGTGTCTGATGACATGGCTTATTTGCGATATCACTCTACCCGTTTGGTATTGACTACGTGATCTTATTGATTACTTGTGTTTCAAAATCATTGTACGTTAAATCCCGCAGACCTGTTGGGACTGCCTACAATTGATTGACTATTTGACTTCTATCTTAATTGTGGATGTTCATTAGGATGGTATCAGTTTCGTGTAATCGATCAGGTGTTAGTGTAATTACAAGTTAGGAGGAAAAGGAATTAAATTGGTTAATTGCATATATGATGATGGTAAAAACCCCATGTGTTTTCTCTATTTGATAAATCATATTTGTTAATTGCTTAGTTAATTAGTATAGTGATAATTAAACCCAAACCTTGATAATTGTTTGAGAATTGAATAATATTAATTCTTGGTGCATAAATCAACGAAACAGCAACAACTAGTCTCTGTGGACGAACTCTGTTTTACAGACTATATTACTTGCGATCGCGTACTCTTGCGTGGAAAAGTGTGAACACTGACCCTATTTTGCTTGGATAAGATGCATGTAGTTTTAGCTATCATGTTAGAAGCATATGCACGTACATGCAACTTCATACTAGGGCCATACCTATGAACCTGAACCTATTAAATTTTATCATAGACATGTAGATGCACCTGCATAACTTGTTAGCCAGTTCATATAAAGCACATAGTATAACAGTCCACAAATTACAAGTTCATACATGCGCGTTTAGATGTGCAAATTGTCATGCACCTAAATCTACCCAACTACTTATTCATGTAATCCATCGCCTGGTTGTGTGAATCAAAAATCGGTCATGGACCTTCTCCAGGTGCGCACACATTTCATCTACACCTCTTCCAAGAGTGTGCTTTATCCACCTACACCTCTTCCAAGAGGTGTTTTATCCATCAGCACCTCTTCCAAGAGGTTTTTTATCCATCTGCACCTCATCCAAGAGGGCAGTCTTCATTCGCACCTCATCCAAGAGGGCATTAAAGCACTTGCACATCCCAACTGAGATGGGTACCTGATATTTACTCATATGAGAGCTACACATGCCTAGGAATCTAGGTGCATACATATGGAGGAGCTTACATGCATCCAACTTTGTGGATTTAGCAAAGTCCTAAAGAGATGTACAAGATTTATTCGCAGCTCATGCGAACCTGTGCAGGAGCTTACATGCATCCAACTCTGTGGATTTGGCAAAGTCCTAAAGAGATGAACATGGTTTATTCACAGCTCATGCGAACCTGTGCAGGAGCTTACATGCATCCAGCTTTGTGGATTTGGCAAAGTCCTGAAGAGATGAACATGGTTTATTCGCAATTCATGTGAACCTGTGCAGGAGCTTACATGCATCCAGCTCTGTGGATTTTGGCAAAGTCCTGAAGAGTGCGCGCCTGAAGGTACCTTTCCATGCAATCTTTACCATGCATATGCCTTAGACTGTCATGATAAGTTTATATGCGGTTAACTGCAGCTTCATGCTAAATCCTGAACGCGTAAGCTAAACCTGTTTAGATAACCAATATTCATGTACCAGTAAATAGATATGTGCCAATCCAAGAATATCCCTGATATATACCATGTAGGTAGTCAATAGGATCTAAATCATGAGATGATCACTTTTTACCTAAGGTTGATCAATACGCATATTTGTGTTATTGTAGCCACAAACCTGAGGCTCACCTGAGCTGTCATCTACCTCTTAACCAGAGATACAAACCATATATGATAAAAATTATTCACAACATGATTATTCCAATAATATAATGTGTAAGTAAACCATCCTTGCACCTAATATCCTTAGGTACATAATCCATATTCCATAGATTAAAATATCCATAAGCCATTTTATCCAATGCCTTAGAAAAAACCAATTATCCATGCATATCCCTGCCTAGGGTAATGCGCCATTAAATTCCATGTACTTCATAAATCCGTATGAAGCTTAATCCGTGCTACAGCTTCAGGGGTTCGCCAACCTTGAACCTCCCTAGTGTAGTTTTGACTTATTTAGTATTCCAGCTTGCAATCGTGCAAGGAGTTTAATCCGGAGTGTGGCATGTGTTTGGCTCCCACACTTTACCATAATATTTATGCCTAGTGTCCCTAGGACTTACATGAGCTGTAATAAGCTTTATTTGTTGTAAAACAACATCTAACAGAAACTTCATTGAACCAGTCCTCTAGTAGAAGCCTGAGCCTGTGACTCATAATCCATGAGTCATAACCTTCTCCTCATAATCCATGAGTCCTAACCTTCACCTCATAATCCATGAGTGTGAATCTCTAATCCAATCCAATAATATTAAATCCAATCCAATCAAATTTCATAAGTGCAATACTGGAGGTTCGAACCCGAACCTCATTCGAAGGTTCACAACTGAACCTCACCAATCTCTCGAACCTGAATCATTTGTAAGAAAATCCAGAATTTTCAAAATATCATCATGAGGTGCATATCATCTACTACCCCTAGTTCTTTAACACATAATCAAATATAGTGAAGAACTAAAACCAAGTACTCATGCATTGAGATTCATACATATCCATGCAAATCATAAATAAAACATGTAATCATCAAGGCATGTAACCATGTATAGTCATGTGGGGTGAACCAAGTGTAGAATAATTCATATTGGTTGCATGTATAACCTCTCCATTCATGTATGTATTTCAATCAATTGAATATGCCAACAAGTAATAATCTTAAATCTAAAGATATAGCATCCCAAATACTTATCATTTAAAAGCAATCTCATACATAAAGCAATTTAGATTCTCATATAGCCATATAATTGAGATGTGATGGATTAATAACAAGTTCGTAAGACGTACCTCGCACCTCACCTTTTTGGTACCGTAGATATGGTAGATGAGCTTCTTTCCTTGAACCCTTCACATAGCTCAGAACCTGCCTTCTTAGGAACTTACCAATCATAAGAAGATGCCAATCAACCTATTTAACACAGGTGAACGCCGTTCAACCTGCACCAATGAAGCTGCAACCCGCAGCTGAATTCCAATGTACCTGCAACCAGCAGGTGAAGACCAATGAAGCTGCAACCCGCAGCTGAATACCAATGAACCTGCAACCAGCAGGTGAAGACCATATTCAACTGCAACCTGCAGCTGAATACCAATGAACCTGCAACCAGCAGGTGAAGACCATATTCAACTGCAACCCGCAGCTGAATACCAATGAACCTGCAACCAACAGGTGAATACCAATGAACCTGCAACCAGTAGGTGAATACCAATGAAGCTGCAACCCGCAGCTGAATACCAATCAACCTGCAACCAGTAGGTGAATACCAATGAAGCTGCAACCCGCAGCTGAATACCAGTCAACTTGTATCCCGCCGGTAAGTGACAATGAATCTGTAAAAAAATCCACTCCAATCCTAGCCATAGCTTCACGTCCATATCCATGAGCACCACCAGAATCAAATCCTATTAGAGGTTCACACATCTGAACCTCAGAAAGCTCGCGAATCTGAACCACTTATTGATTGTAAACTCCATTTGCTTGAAAATTTACCACTTTCAAGATACCATCTTGGACAGCATGTCATCCACTACCCCCCCAGTTCCTTGCATTATAAAATACAATAGGAACCTTATATAATCCACTACCATGTTCAGCCAACCTTCCATTTCCTGTAGAAAGAATAGACAGCTTCAGCTACGAATCTCACGGTTCAACTTCAGCTACGGACCTCTCGGCTCAGCTTCAGCTACGGACCTCTCGGCTCAGCTTCAGCTACGGACCTCTCGGCTCAGCTTCAGCTACGGA
This sequence comes from Heracleum sosnowskyi, assembly GCA_030848705.1. Classification (NCBI taxonomy): domain Eukaryota; kingdom Viridiplantae; phylum Streptophyta; class Magnoliopsida; order Apiales; family Apiaceae; genus Heracleum; species Heracleum sosnowskyi. Next base: position 113,397,310 of record CM061240.1, on the reverse strand, counting down.
CCTCTTAAGCCTTAACCTCCAACTGGTTGAATCTCTCCAGATGGTATTTATCTTCATTAGCAGGTGGAGGTTCAACTTCTCACATGTCTACACCTCGACAGAGTTTTAGAGTAGTCTACACCTCGACATAGCTTCAGAGTAGTCTACACCTGAACCTTTATTTCAGTTCCTCTTTATCACACTAGATATCCACATCCTCATATTTTTCCAAGTTCGATCGTACCTCCTCGTTAAAGAGGTTCTATCTAACTCCACATGCACCTCCTTAATCAGGAGGTTCACATCTAGTTCCATCTGTACCTCCTCAGTTAAGAGGTTTCCCTTGCCTTTGCCGCTTGAACCTCTCGACTGAGCCTCTCTAGGTGGCCCGTACCTCCATTGATAGTTGGACGTTAAGCTTCACATGCCCTACCAATCATATCAGCGCTCCTGATGCGATAATCTCCGGGGTCATTCGAAGCTGTTCACACCTGAACCTGCACCTGATTCACAGGTATGAACCTGAAGCTCATGTGTACCTATTTTCCGGCTATTCCATACCATAATCTCTATTAGAAATCCATCTTTGGCCATTCTTTTCTGGGCTCCTTCCGTCAAAATCAAATTTCAGGCATCTTGGAGTCGCATCTCCTTGTTTTATGCCTTTTACCACCAAATAACTAGAATAAAGGTGGTTGGGGAACCTCATTTGGCGGTTTTCAGAGCTTCAGTCTGAACCTCTCTTGTTCGCACCTCCTAACAGACTCTTTTCACCCTTTTTCCGGTGAGCCATGATTTCTCCTTCGTTTCTACATCTTTTATATCTTTTTTCCAGAAAACTTCCATTGTTCTTCGTTGTACGATCATCACCGGAGCTTTTCGTCATCTTTCCCCTCAAAAGATCAATAAAGCCCCTCCTTCTAGCGCCAAAATGTTGTGAGGGAAATTTGGTAACAACATCGAGAGAGAATATCGCTGGAATAACCATAGAATGCGTCGTAGGTTGTCGGACAGAGCTGTAGGTTTGCAGCTAGAAACCTGAAGCTCGCTATGAGTACATAATAGTAGAAGTAATGTTTCCGGGGGATGAATAAGGTAGAGTAAATCCTACACGGCCAGCCAATTCACCGGAATATGTATCACAGTGAGTACACGAGCCTTATGCGTGTAGAGAGTGAAAATCTGAATCCTTTAGTCAAGTGCCTACATATCCTATTTATAGAAATCAAGCCCCATGTAGTTCTATTAGGTTTATACTTCTCCATCCTTGCGAATTCAACCATTCTAAGATAATCTATCTCAGAGTTATAGTCGAATTATACACCTGTAGCTGAGCTTTCCAGTGTCCTAGTCCATGTCCATTACTAAGTCCTATAAATCCTCATGTATTTAATGTATATCCGAAATAACCAATATAAGTCATATATTGTTTGTAATTGTCCCATCCACCACGTTTTATTAAGCCTAGAAGTCATTTTCCAAGAGTAATTCCGTGCTCTTAAAGTATAGGAAGCTGAGTACTTGTCCAACTCTGATTCTGTCCCGGAGAGGTTCAGACCAACCTGCACCTAAACCTATGCCTCAATATTGTGAACCTGAACCTTGGCACTATGAAGCTGAAACTCAGTACATCCAAACCTCACCAAATCCATACCGGTTGGGCCTATATTACATGTGGACCTTAAATTGAGCCCATGTAAGATTTTGGGCATAAAAACTACTAACTACAATGCAACCTTCCCCTGGCATAAAAGACGCAGAAATGACTGATCTATGTACATTTTCTACCTTTATACCATGTATTCTTATTCCTCTTATAGTTTCTCTTTTAAAGAATTTAATCCATAGACATGGTGTTTGTAACTACTTGAAATTATTTTTAGGATTTTCTGAAATTGAAAAGGAATTTAACAATGTTGCAGACTCGTTTTGAGCCTCCCAACTGTGTATCCGTAATCAATAGTTTTGAGCCTTCTTGCACCAACTTTTCATTTTAAAAGACTCGTTGATGTCAAATTGGGCTCCTATTCCTTTAAATCCATGAATCCAAATATTTTGGGCTTATTCATTTACACGCCTATTGACTTCATTCTCATACTCATAATATTACTGTATATTTAATTAAATCATTGATAATTTGAGCCATTTATGTAAAAGCCCAATTTATCAAGTTACTACAAGGCCCACCATCATTATTTTTTTACTTAATGTTGGACTGGGGACTGTGGATTGATTTTTCCGTTCAGATAAAACTGGGGTTAATGATTGAATGAGAGGAATTGGGCTTAAATCGCTTGTCGTTCATGTATTGTTTGTTCGGATTGTTTGGACTCAAATTTCAGATTCCGGATGACACAAAGATGTTTTCCACGTCATCTGTTAATATTCATTTTTAAACAAAACAAATTACCACTTTTAATAACATGATTTCAGTCACCATTTTCCTTTTTCAATTTCTGGATTAACTCAAAATTTATACACACTAGCGTGAAAAGCATGTTCATGAAATTAATTTTCAACTAAGTAACAAATAATCCAATTTTGCCAACTATAACTCTTAATTGAATCTTTATGACTTCATGGTTATTTAAAAAATGTAATTTGAAGAAATTAATATCACTCGATATTTTCAAAATTTTCGGTTCAATTTTGCACGTCCATTTTCGTTAATCCAATTTATGGCCATCCTTAAAGTCGTTCGGATTAATCAATTAAGTGACACGGAACTACCTACTCACGTCTATACTATCTATCTATACTATAATATTATAAGCAAACCACCCTCTATTTGATTGTTAGTTTGGTCATTTAGTTTGGTACTCTAAATAATAACCGTTAGATGTAAATATAGCTAAATGAGAATCGTTGGATGTAATATTAAAATAATATTCTTTTTTTGATATCTAAAATGCTTCCACGGGTTCAAGGTTCGAATCTCGTCAACAACATATTAAAATTTTTTAAGATCAAAATACAAATAAATGCTAATAAAATAAGATAAAAAATACTAAAAATCATATAAAAAAATAGTATTATATGCAAACTACCATCTATTTGGTTGGTTGGTAGTTTGGTTCTCTAAATAATAACCGTTAGATATAAATATAGATAAATGAGAACCGTTTGATGTAATATTAAAAGAATATTATTTTTCTTGGTATCTAAAATACTCCCACGGGTTCAAGATTCGAATCCCATCAACAACATATTATTATTATTAAATATTTATATCATCTATTTTTCTAAGGTACATTCAAAAGTTCAAGATATTATTCCGTCGACAACATATTAAAAATTTTTAAGATCAAAATACAAATAAATGATAATAAAATAAGATAAAAAATAATAATAAATCATATAAAAATACTAAAATAATAAATTAAAAATACTAAAATTCATCCGTGCATCGCACGGGTTATAGGCTTGTATTATTAAAGCCGAAACATTGAAAATTTTGGTTTTTGTTTTTCGGACATTTATTCAATTTAATAAATAATAAAATAATATAAAAATAGTAACTAGCTGATTGGCTTTTATAATTAAAACACTTTTTTCTAACAAAATCTACTCATTTTCCAAAAATATCACGGGTAATTATCATTAAATTAAAACATATTATCTTTTATATTTGTTCTTACTAAAATGTCTCTTTTCCAAACATATCGCAGACAATTAATTTTTTTAATTAAAACATGTTAACTTTTATATTTGTCCTTATTACTTTTATATTTGTTCTCATTAAAATATCTCTTTCCAAAAAAAACACGGGCAATCACTTTTTGTTCTCACTAAAATCTCTATTTTCCAAAACTATTACGAGCAGTTACTTTTTTTAATTAAAACATGTTAACATTTCTATTTGTCCTTATTACTTTTATACTAGCTTATATCTTGTGCGATGCACGGTCTTCTTTAATAGTTTTTTTATTTTTTTATTTAAATTTTTGTAATTATATATAATTTGATAAAACTTTAATATAGATAGATACATATATATATATATATATATATATATATATAATTAATTGGATTTATATATCTAACAATATAAATATTTAAATTTAATATATTGTTGACGTGACCTTTAGTAGTATTTTAGATATTAAATTAGAAAATGTTTTGAAATAATAGATGTAACAGTTTTTATTTATTTTGAAAGTTTTAAAAAATTATAATAAACATGGATTTTATAAGTTTAATATAATAATATTATCAACATGTATATGTTACCCGTGATATTTGATACTCTCTTTGATTTTGATGATATTAATCTTAGCTAGCTGTTAGTATAAGAAATGATAGTATGTGTATCTATATTTGACTAACAGTTGTTTTGCAGGCTTTATATTACTTGTTATCAGCCAGCTAACTTTGCAGGAACACAGTATCTTAGCAAGCTAACCTTGAAGTAACAATACATTTCAGCAAGCTAAGACTGTTCCGCCAGAAACTGTCAAAGTCAAACGGAAGTCCTAATTTCATGGAGATTTTATAGGACATGATGTGTAAGGACTCTATAAATTATATAAACGTAATATATAATTTTAGAGCTCAATTTTTAACAAAGACTTTTTCAAAACAGTTTCCCTATCTTTTAGGAGTTTGGTTATTTCAAACGTTTTATTCTATACAAACTCTTAAAACTTGTTTTTGGTTTATATACCGAATGTTTTATGTTCTAAACGTCTTTTCTCCTAAACTTCAGTATGTTAACGTTATGTGAACGACTGAACGTTGATGAACGAATTTATCAAACAAACTAAACGTGAGAAAAGGTTTCAAGACCATTGCTGTTTGGTTGGTTAATTCGAACGTTAATTGTTCTTTATATATACTTGTATCTGTTATTTCTCGACCTAACAAGGAAGAACACTATCAGATTACGAGAACAACTCTGTGCTACTTTGCAAAATCTTTTTACTTGAGCTCTACTTTTATATATACGTTTATATTCTTATTGAGAATTCATAGTTTGAGTTGTATTACTCTTAATTGTTTGTATTGTTCAGATTGTAAGGTTTGTTGCTGAGTTGCAAGCTAGGACACAAGGGTTCGGCAATTAGTTTGATAGAGAAGTTTATGCTTGGGTAGTATAGTACTTAGAGATCATTTGATTCAGGGAACAAGGGTGTCAGCTAGCTAGCTGTTATCAGTGACAGGGAAGAAGGGAGATATATTTGTTAATCTTGTAATCGTTTTTATAGTGATTAATAATATATTCTCTTACCAGATTTGGTAGGGGACCAGGACGTAGACCATAGAGAATAGGGGTCGAACTGGCTAAAACTCTTGGTGTTTTTACTTACTGCTATTTCAATTTTGCATTGCATTGTTTATCTTAGCTAGCTACAGACTTCATTTTGTTCATCTTAGCTAGCTGACAAGTTGACAGTTAATTATTTGATAAAACATTAAAATTGGATATAGTTGGCCATAACACCTATTCACCCCCTCTAGGTGTGCATTTTCAATATTTTTTAGTTAGAAAATATAAAAAGGTAATTTACTTAAAAAGGCAATTAGTTATTTATTTATAATTATATAAAAATTATATTACCTTTTTATATATATGTCGCACATGTCATTTTTAGAATGTTATTTGTTTAAGTTAAAAATAAAATAAAAAACATGTAATATGTTTCAAACGAAAAAGGAAACTTGTTATTTATTAATAATTATGTAAAATAATATTATCATTTTCTATATATGTTACTCGTGTTATTTTTATAAGAAGAGTTGTTTTAGTTAGAAAATATAAAATAGATAATGTGTTTTAGGTGAAAAAAGGTAATTGATTTTAAATATATAATAATATTACCATTTTATATATATGTTGCCCGTGTTATTTTAAGAAGATGAGTTGTTTTAGTTAGAAAATATAAATAAAAAATATAAAACCTGCAATATTTTTTTAACCAAAAAGAGTAACCGATTATTTATTAATAATTATATAAAATATATTACCATTTTTATATATGTTGCTCATGTTATTTTTAGAAGATGAGTTGTTTTAGTTAGAAATATAAAACAGGTAATATGTTTTAGGTGAAAAAGATAATTGGTTTTAAATATATAATAATATTACCATTTTATATATATGTTTCCCGTGTTATTTTTTGAAGATTAGTTGTTTTAGTTAAAAAATAAAAAATATATATATAACATGTCATATGTTTTAATCGAAAAGAGTAATCGGTAATTTATTAATAATTATATAAAATAATATTACCATTTTTATATATGTTGCCCGTGTTATTTTTAGAAGATGAGTTTTTTAGTTAAAAAATATATAACATGTAATGTATTTTAGGTGAAATGGTAGATGGTTTTAAATTTATAATAATATTACCATTTTATTTATATATTGCCCGTGTTATTTTTAGGAGATTAGTTGTTTTAGTTAGAAAATATAAAGGTAATTGGTTATAAATAAATTGGTTATAGATAGGCCGTAAATCGGCCCAAATACCGACCGACCGACCAAAAATTTTAATGTTTCGTCTTTAATAATACTAGCTTAAAACTCGTGCGATGCACGGATTGTTAATTGTTATTTTATTATTATTATTTTAATATTTTATTAATTGTAATTGTGCAGAAAATAAGTAGCCATGTTAAAATAGCTAAACACTTTTAATTAATTAAAAACATTAAAACATATTTTAAATTAAATAAGTATGAGTTTGCCCATTATATTTTTGGAAATGAGGAGTTTTAGTAAGAAAAAATAAAAAATGTAACATATATTTCGTTTAAAAAGGTAAATACCCGTGATATTTTTGGAAAATGAGGTTTTAAAATTTAATAATTAAAAGTATTTAAATACGTTTTAAAATAAATAAGTAAAGAGTTTCTTGTGATATTTTTGGAAAAAGAATGGATTTTAGTGAGAAAAATAGAAAAAGTAAAATGTAAAAGACAATTTCCCGTGATATATTTAGAAAATGAGTGATTTTGTTAGAAAGAAATATATAATGTGTTTTAGCTGAAAAAATAATTAGTTATAACTAGGTATTTGATTATTTATATTTTAATATTTTTAGTAATTGCATTTGTTAAAAAAAATAAGTAGACATGTTAAAATAGGTAAACTTTTAAAAAATAATTATAATATTAAAATATGTTTAAAAATAAATAACTAAATGTTTTGAAAAAGTAGGGGAGTTAGAAAAAATAATGTATTTTATGTGAAAAATGTATTTGGTTATAAATAAGTAATATTATTATTTAATAATATATTTCTATAAATAAGTAAGGTTAATTAAGTAAAAATTAATTACGGACAATTAAGTAAAATCACAACGTACCATACCGACCAACCAAAATTTTAATGTTTCGTCTATTATATAACAGTATTGATTTGTTCTCACAAAAATCTCTCTTTTCCAAAAATATCACGGGAAATTACTTTTTTCAATTAAAACATGTTAAGTTTTTAATTTGTCATTATTATTATTATTAATATAAATAATAAAATTATTTTAATAATACCCTATTTATTTTCCTCAGCCCCATTTGTATTATTTATTTATTTTTCCTATTTTTCAATTAATATTTAAGTTTCTCATTTTATAATTTATCATATTATTAATTAATATATTTAATATTAATATGTTAATATTATTAATTAATATTATAAATAATATATTAATATTGAAAATTAATCTATATTATCTATACTATCAATACTATTATATAATAAACGAAACATTAAAAGTTTGGTTGGTCGGTATGGTACGTTGTGATTTTACTTAATTGCCTTAATTAACTGTACTTCGTGTTTTTACTTAATCAACCTTACTTATTTATAGAAATATATTATTAAATAATAATATTACCTATTTATAACCAATTACCTTTTTCACCTAAAATACATTATTTTTTTCTAGCAAATTCCCCTACTTTTTCAAATATATCACGGACAATTATCTTTTTAACTAAAACATGTTTGTTTTTCTATTTTTCTTTACTAAAACCTCTCCTTTTCCAAAAATATCACGAACAAACCTTTTTTTAACTAAAACATGTTTATTTTTCTATTTTTAAACCTATTTTAATATTATAATTATTTTTTAAAAATTTACCTATTTTAACATTTCTACTTATTTTTCTTAACAAATGCAATTACTAAAAATATTAAAATATAAATAATCAAATACCTATTTATAACCAATTATCTTTTCAGCTAAAACACATTATATATTTTTTCTAACAAAGTCAATCATTTTCTAAATATATCACGGGAAATTGCCTTTTACAATTTACTTTTTCTATTTTTCTCACTAAAATTCATTCTTTTTCCAAAAATATCACAGGAAACCCTTTACTTATTTATTTTAAAACGTATTTAAATACTTTTAATTATTAAATTTTAAAACCTCATTTTCCAAAAATGTCACGGGCATTTACCTGTTTAAACTAAAAAAATGTTACATTTTTTATTTTTTCTTACTAAAACCCCTCATTTTCCAAAAATATAACGGGCAAACCCATACTTATTTATTTTAAAATCTGTTTTAATGTTTTTAATTAATTAAATGTGTTTAGCTATTTTAACATGCCTACTTATTTTTTGCACAACTATAATTAATAAAATATTTAAAAAATAATAATAAAATAACAATTAATAATTTGTGCATCGCACGGGTTTTAAGCTAGTATTATTAAAACCGAAACATTGAAAGTTTTGGTTTTCGATTTTCGATCGGTTTTCGGTCTTTTATTCTATTTAATAAATAATAAAAAAAATATAAAAATAGTAACTAGATGATTGCCTTTTATAATTAAATTTTTTTTCCTAAAAAAATATACTCCTTTTCCAAAAATATCATGATAATTATCTTTAAATTAAAACATATTACCTTATATATTTGTTATCACTAAAATCTCTATTTTCCAAAAATACGAGGTGTAATCCATACTTATTTATTTTAAAACATATTTTAATACTCTATTTAATAAATAATAAAATAATATAAAAATAGTAACTATCTGATTGCCTTTTATAATTAAAAAAAATTCTATCAAAATCTATTTTTTTTCCAAAAATATCACGACAATTACCTTTAAATTAAAATATATTATCTTTTATATTTGTTATCACTAAAACCCCTATTTTCCAAAAGTATGAGGTGCAATCCTTACTTATTTATTTTAAAATCTATTTTAATACTCTATTTAATAAATAATATAATAATATAAAAATAGTAACTAGCTGATTGCCTTTTATAGTTAAAACATTTTTTTTCTAACAAAATCTACTTCTTTTTCAAAAATATCACGGGCAATTACCTTTAAATTAAAATATATTATCTTTTATATTTGTTATTACTAAAATATCTCTTTTTCAAAAATATAAAGTGCAACCCTTACTTATATATTTTAAAACCTATTTTAATACTTTTAATTATTAAAAAAAACTTACCTATTTTAACAAGTGAACATATTTTTTTTACAAATACAATTAATATAATTTAAACACATCTAAAAATATTACGAGCAATTACCTTTTTTTAATTAAAACAAGTTAGCTTTTCTATTTGTCCTTATTAAAAAAACATACTTATTTTAACATGTCAACGTATTTTTTTTAATAAATACAATTATTATAATTAAAGCACTTCTAAAAATATCACGGACAATTACTTATTTTAATTAAAATATGTTAGATTTTCTATCTGTTCTTATTATTAATATTATTTTTTTATAAAATAATATTAATAATACTTCATTTATCTTCCTCAACCCAATTTGTAATTTTTTATATTTTTTATGTACCAATTAATATTTAAATTTCTAATTTTATAATTTATCATAATCTTCTGCTCTCTTTTCAGATCACAATCTCCCGCATAAGCAGATACTCAACAATTATACACTGTTTCAGATCTACCCCAATTACGCTCCCCCTTTCTAGGCAAGACACATAATTCGACATATAAACTTGTCTCCGCCATTTTCGATTTGGTCCATCGACTGAATTTTATCAAAATTACATACATTAATTACTACATCTTGTTTGTTTAAAAATCTCATAATCTAACAAAACGGTTAAATACACTAACCAAACTCCCGGCACATCATTTTAGATATGAAAAAGTGGCAATCCAGTATGTGATAAATTAGAGAGATAAATAACATCACTAAAACCTGGATAAAAGAACTCTGACCTATTCAGCATTTTAGATATGAAAAAGAATCATGGTATATTGGTGGAGCAGTGGATATTGTAGTGAAAAATTCGATCTTAACCACTTATTTTTGTCAATTTAGTTGCTTATGCTGAGTTGGGTAGTGCATATGGCCACTTTCAAATCATGTGAAATGCTTCTGTGTATTTTTAATGTCAAATTTTGAATTCAGTATTCAAATATTTTTTTGGCTCATTTAGTAAATAGTCAGGAAACTCAATTCTTTTATAAACACTATATTATGTATGCATGCTCCACTTTACAGTTTATTTATTTGTATTTCATCAAATGCTCCAAGTTTTAATTCAATATGTCCAAATTTTGTCAAAAAAATTCACCGCTTGAAGATGGGTGGGGTGGGAGAATAATCTGTATACTAATGCAGACAATTGGATTGCTTAACTGATGTAGAGAGATTAAGCTATTTTAATTGCCAAATAAGCTTCACGTGTAGCTTCTGTTAGTGCATTTAACAAATCTGTTTGTATATGTTATATTGGATTTTCGGTAATGGGCCCTAGACAGGTCCCTAAGTGAATTGAGCTTAGAAATGAATTATGTTTTGGGAAAGATTGGTGTGAACTGGGGTCGGGCTCGCACCATGAACTATGTTGAGCCCAAAATCCTTCCAAGTATGGTGGGCTCGCATCATTAACTGGGCTCACATCATTAACTTGTGGTGAACATCCATCCTTATGAGTTCTCATCTTAAGCAAGGGTTCACACAAGGATCTCATCATAATTGGGCTCGCTTCACTAAAATGAATATTGGGCTCTCTTTCTTATGAGTTCACCATGATGAGCTCTCATCTCCATTAATAGACTCTCACTATAAGCTTATGGACTCTCACCATTATGAAGTAATGGGCTCGTGTTACTTGTTAGACATAATAATAATTGAACATAGGTGAGCTCGCACCACTTAAACTACGAAAGGGTAATTTTCATATGAGCGATGCGAGCCTGGCCAGCTCGCATCGTGGGTGAAGCCCAGAATATGGAAATTCCTACTCACGGAGAGAGTAAAGCTTGGTTGACACGGGACAGACCTGCAATCACGGGAAGAAATGCAGAGATGCCGCGAGATTGTAGGAAAACGTGTGACGACCGGACTATTTATGGGAACTTGAAGTGGATTGATAATCCATGGGACTATTTATGGGAACTTGAAGTGGATTGATAATCCATGGGACTATTTATGGGAACATGAAGTGGATTGATAATCCTTGAGCTATTTATGGGAACATAAATCTTGACTATTTTATGGGCTTGGGCTGAATGGGCTTATTCAATGACTTGTTCTCCAAGAACTATGTGAGGCTTGATCCCTATATAAAGGGGTACGTAGGCACCTTGTATGATACACAATTGACACTCGACAAAGAGCAGGAGAAAGAACCCATTCTCTAATCAATTTTCTGAGGAGTCATCATACAAGTCCAGCCACAACTTTCCATAAACCTCCAACACACTGTTGTACGAAATTCTCCTTGTGACATACGATGTAATAAGTCTAAGTCTGTTATTATCTAAGAAGGTGGAAGTTTTATTATCTAAATAAAGTTAGTTGATTGTGTGTTTTCATGCATTAAGTAAATTTTACTTCCTTTTTATTATCATTTATGCTTTCAGAAGAACATTGGATTGGGCCTTGGCCCATAAATCATGCAAAAAGAGCTCGTGCGGGGTGAGCCCCCTCTAGAAACGAACTCAGGAAAATTGGGAAAATAAAAAAACTGAACTAGAACTTTGTGCGAGGTGGAACTTGTGCGAGGTGGAACTTTGTGCGAAGTGGGACTAAATACGGTGCGAGGTGGGACCTCGCGTGAACAGGTGAATTAGTCCCGTGCGAAGTGAACCCGATGGAAGTTGTGCATTCAAAACAATTACTATGTAAAGAAGAGTAAAGACATGAACAGGGAAAAATACAAAATCATGGGCGAGCATAAAAAACTTGATAAAAAGAAGAAAGTTGCAAGTGTTACTGGTTCGAAGACCATTAAATGTTTACAACTTGCAAGGCAAACGGGGTGCCCGCATCCCCAAAGAAAGTAGCAAAGTAAAATCAAGCCTGAGGAGTCTCTTCATGAGCTTCAGGAGCGAGCTGAGGTTCTGGGACGAGCTGGGCCTCATCTGCGATGCGAGCCCTTTCTGTAGCCTCCTCCTCCATCTCCTTGCGAAGCTTCTCGGCATAATTGACAGTAGCAGTACCCAGAGGGCTCCAATCGAACTCAGGGACCTTCGCCATGAAGCCCTTCATAAAGTTCTTGGATCCCAGGGCCTTTACGTCCTTGACCTCTTCAGCCCGGCTCGCTTCCAATGCTGAAAATTTGGCCTCGAACTCAGCATCTTGAGCCGCCATCTTAGCTTCGGCCTCGGCAACTTGGGTTTTCAGAGAGTTGATCTCAGAAGTGGCATCTGTCAGGGCATTTGAATGTTCCTTTTTCATTTTTTCCACAAGTGCTCTGGACTCGCGAAGATCCTTCTCGAGACTTGTGGTCGCATCAAGAATGCTTTGCTTGGATTCTTCAACCAAGGCCACATTTGCCTTCCTCGCCTCGTCTAGCTTGCTCTTCAGGATTCTGTTATCCTTATCTAGACAGGCAGAAGCCTGACCCATAGAGCGAAGCTCCCTGTGTCTGTGGATTTGCCTTATGAACACCTCGGCTGTGGCCTTGGTAAGGGCATCATTATTTGCCTCAAACGAGCTCGAGGTCCATGCCCTTAAGTCACTCTCAGAAACGTGTGGGGCTCCAAGTCGAACCAAAGTACTGGCCACGACGCTTCCTTGAGGGTTTGGAGGGAGATCCTTACGAGCCCGCTTCGCAACATCAAGCTCAGGAGTGGAGTCCTTAGAATGCTTGGTCTTCCTTTTCAACGGAGAGTCCCCCCCAGTGGCCAAGTGCTCAGTAAGGGTAGTCTTAAATCGGGGAGGGATCCCTTTGGTTTTGATCTTGTTGGAGCCCTCTGCATGCGAGCCGGCCTGGCTGCCAGAAGGAACGGTGCGAGTCTGGACCTCTTGGTCATCCAAAAATGGAGGAGGAGAAATTGCCATTCCTGAAAAAAATGAGGACAAGAGAGTTAGTACACAATTAAATAAAGGTGCCAAAGTAAAGTAACGATGCGAGCTGAGGGATCGCTTCGAGTAAAACTTACCTTTTCTTTTTCTCCTAGACTTCTTGCTAGGGGTCAACCTAGTCCCTTCTTTTAAGAAGCCATATTCAACGAGATTGGCAGTGGTAATCAATTTTCTGATATTCCGTTCTGAGACGGGAATCTTTAAGAGATTATCAGAGTTTAGCTTTTCTTGGCCTTGCAAAGACGTTCTCACGGGGGGTTCTGCGAATAGAAATAAAACCGTAAGCACGATGCGAGGTGACAAAGAAACGATGCGAGAGGACAAAGAAACGATGCGAGGTGACAATGAAACGATGCGAGCCTAAATGAAATACTTACCAGGATCATAGTAAAAATGAGTTTGAACTCGGGGAACTTCATGAACATAGAAGAAGGGGTCCTTCCATTTTCCTGAGTTGCTTGGACCCCCGTAGATTAATTTCTTCTTATTGTAGTAAGGCCATACAGAAAGGTAGAAGTAGCCGAACTCGGCTGAATGTTTTAAATTCAAAAAATATCCTAGTTGCCTAGCGGTGAGAGTTGGATAACCTTGTTTTTTGTAAAGGATGTACAAAGCTATGACAGACCTGTAACCATTGGGATTGATTTGTAACGGTGCGAGCCCATAATACTCCAAGATCTCTTGAATAAAGGGATGAAGGGGTGCAGAAATGCCCAGCTTCAACAGGAAAGATGAAAGGACCATGCGAGGTGCCCGTCCTCCATTTTCTGAGTGATTAAAATGGTAACACCTCATATGTGGTGCGGGCAGGATTATACGACCCTCTGGCCTGAACTGCTCCACGAGGTCGCGTAGGGAATCCTCAGTCATCGAGGTGGACATATCGCGAAAGGCTAGAATCTTTCCGTCCTTGTGAAAAGAAGATGAGCTCCCATCGCCATCTGGAATAATACGTTTTTTGAGAAAAACCACTCCTTCGAGCTCAGGTTGTTTGACAGGTTCATATGGAACAGGAGACGGTTCGGGGACGTAAGCATAATTACAGAAGTCCACCTCTTTGGATACATCTGTTATCTCTTCGCTAGCAGGGCTGTCATAGGACCAATGTGAACCGGTGTCCTCATCTTCATCATCTTGGTCGAACTCATCTTGAGGAGATGCGATGCGAGCCACAGCTTTTCCTTTACGCTTGGCATAAAAAGCACTCCCTAGAGAATTATCTGTGGACGACTCCAAAATTTCAATAGGAACATGAGCAGAATCTGGGGCGAGGTGAAGCTTTGCCTTTCTTTCTTGGAGCAGTTGATTTATATGAGCATTAGCCTCCTCTTCGCTCATAGGTGGTAATGGACGATTGAAAAGATCATCAAGATCAAACGAGCTAGGGACACTTGGTCCTGTTTTCTTGTTTCTACATGAATATAGATTTTTCTCTCTGGTATAATTTTCTGGAGTGGAGTTGGGATCGAGTTGAAGTCCCAACGAGCTGGAGCCGCTAGCTCGCATCGCACTCTCTACCCTTGCGATGTTGGCAGCCCCTTCAGGAGTAATGGATGAGTTGGGAGAGATGAGCTGACTTAAACGCCCCGAAATAGATGTCAATTCACGCTGGAACTCCTTGGAACCCCTAAGCTCAGGAGGATACTGATTCAAGGGAGATGGAGTGGCAGAAGAACGAGCCGGGCTCGAGGTGTTATTGAGCGAACCGGCATATGGAGATGGAGTCGCACTCGACATCTGGAAAAGATGGTGAAAATTAGTGTGTGCCCCTAAAAATAAAGAAAAAAAAGAGTGAAAAAATCCTAAGTGTCCTCGCCTCGCACAGACAATTAAGGCCACTGTGTTCGATGCAAACACAGGCCTTGTTCTCGCATTAAACCAAGGCTCAGCTCGAACCATGGTTTGAGTTCGCCTCGATGAGGGAACTCAGTTCGCAACTCGTTCAGCTCGAACATATAAAATATAGAAACATAAAAATATATATGAAAGAAGGTTTTTGAGATTGAAATGCTTACTCTGTGAAGGATTAGAGGATGAACTTGAAGAACTTGATGAAGATGCGGACGAACGCCGGGAAGTTATAATAATTCTCGCCGTGTTTGATCCTTGAGCAAAATTGGACAGAGTCTCGTTACTGTTTCTGATAGAATGAATTTATGAAAGGAAATTCTGAGGTATTTATAGAGAATAGGAGAGAGAATACATGGGACACGTGTCAGAATGTGACTGGATGGCACGTCTTTTTATGAACAGCTGTCAAACGATTGGGTGAACACACGTCTAACAGTAGTTAGCAAACTGGATACTATGCGAGCTGGGAATTGGGCTCGCATCGTTGTATTGGAAGCAAATGAAAATTCCTTATCTAAAATTACTAAGGAATTTTGGGGGGTAGTTGTTATACTGGATTTTCGGTAATGGGCCCTAGACAGGTCCCTAAGTGAATTGGGCTTAGAAATGAATTATGTTTTGGGAAAGATTGGTGTGAACTGGGGTCGGGCTCGCACCATGAACTATGTTGAGCCCAAAATCCTTCCAAGTATGGTGGGCTCGCATCATTAACTGGGCTCGCATCATTAACTTGTGGTGAACATCCATCCTTATGAGTTCTCATCTTAAGCAAGGGTTCACACAAGGATCTCATCATAATTGGGCTCGCTTCGCTAAAATGAATATTGGGCTCTCTTTCTTATGAGTTCACCATGATGAGCTCTCATCTCCATTAATAGACTCTCACTATAAGCTTATGGACTCTCACCATTATGAAGTAATGAGCTCGTGTTACTTGTTAGACATAATAATAATTGAACATAGGTGAGCTCGCACCACTTAAACTACGAAAGGGTAATTTTCATATGAGCGATGCGAGCCTGGCCAGCTCGCATCATGGGTGAAGCCCAAAATATGGAAATTCCTACTCACGGAGAGAGTAAAGCTTGGTTGACATGGGACAGACCTGCAATCACGGGAAGAAATGCGGAGATGCCGCGAGATTGTAGGAAAACGTGTGACGACCGGACTATTTATGGGAACTTGAAGTGGATTGATAATCCATGGGACTATTTATGGGAACTTGAAGTGGATTGATAATCCATGGGACTATTTATGGGAACATGAAGTGGATTGATAATCCTTGAGCTATTTATGGGAACATAAATCTTGACTATTTTATGGGCTTGGGCTGAATGGGCTTATTCAATGACTTGTTCTCCAAGAACTACGTGAGGCTTGATCCCTATATAAAGGGGTACGTAGGCACCTTGTATGATACACAATTGACACTCGGCAAAGAGCAGGAGAAAGAACCCATTCTCTAATCAATTTTCTGAGGAGTCATCATACAAGTCCAGCCACAACTTTCCATAAACCTCCAACACACTGTTGTACGAAATTCTCCTAACAACAATATATAATCTTTTAAAAAAAGTGGAACATAGTTCATGTATGTAATATTTATTAAAACTCAATATCATAGTATTTGGGCCATTTGATAACCATTTCGGTCATATTTACTCGCTTTAAACAACAGGCAAATTGTTATTATTGTGTTAACTATTTCTCTTTTTCTCTACACATGTTGTCCTTTTTGTACGATTTCTTCACAACTATCATAGTCCACCTATTCCGGTAAATATAGTTTTTTATTAATATCAAGAAACACAATGTATTTAGTACTTCTTTTTATTATTTTTTGTAACATATTTATATGTCATGACAGTTTTGTCCCTCAGGACGATCCACCTATTTTAGAGAACGTTAATCCTTCGATAAATAATGATATCGAAGAGGCTACTACAATTGAAATGAAGCCAGTCACCTCTACAAACAATGAGATCGTACAACTTTCCCCGGATAACCTTCCTGTACGTGAGTAGGGAGTACAAATCAATGAAATAGAAGAGCTTCCCGTAGATGAGACTCTTGTACGTGAGCGGGTAGAGCAAGTAGAACGAGGTAGGAATGATCGTGATATCAATGTTAATAAGCGCAAATTTTATCTTCTTTACATGACTTATATTTTTCTACCTCTTTACATTATATATCTTACATTATCTGGTTGTGTAGTGCAATTATGAATAGATGAGGTGTTTGATAATGTATAATTTAATTTACTTAGTTCATGATGCGAAGTTAATATTAATTATGTCCAAGTCAAGCTACAAAATACAACATATCAACCCAGTGTTAGCAAATTAAGCTCTCGACTCAATGTTATAGCTTGTATGAAAATATCTAGCTTGTATGCGAAGTTTGATATATATATATATATATATATATATATATATATATATATATGTACCTCTAAGGTAATGGTTAAAGATCGAGTTATATTTTTTTTCTTGACGGCATATATATACATATTATAAATCCCCGTGCTATATGTATGCGACATAAGTACAATGCATAGACGAAATTAGTACAATACATGTGCGAAACAAGTGCAATATGCTTGAAATTATTTATGAAATTGTAAGTGTAAAATGTCATCATTAATGATATCCATTGTATTTATTATAGGGGAACATGGGTTTTCATCTTATTTAGTAAATTACAAATATACTCTTTTCCTCATGTGCGAAATGGAAAGCTTCCATTCCTCGGCTTGTGCTTGGAGTTCGTGCGAAATGGACAGCTTCCATTCCTCGGCTTGTGCTTGGAGTTCGGGTAACTGCCTCACTGCTAGATTTCCTACCATGCAGCATATTAGCTATTTGTTATACCCGAAATTTGACTAAGGAAAGAATAATAAAGAAGATGAACTTGGAGCTCCAGAACAGGGGTTGATAGGTGTTGGAGAGCCGACGTCGGGCGTGCCAAGGTGGGAGCGCCGACGTCGGGCGTGCCAAGGTTGGAGCGCCGACGTTGGGCTTTTTCCTCATGCATATCGTATTTACGCCTCTTTCCTTTATATATGTACTATTCAGTGGTTTGTTTTACTGTATTGCTAACCAACGCATGGCAGTAGCAACTGTTTTAATTGCTTGGCTTGTGTTGATACCGAGTCTTAGCATCTATTTTGCACTGCATCATCATTCAAATTCGAGTCCAGTAGAAACTCAAGTGTCTAATTTTAATGTCTCTCAGTTTGACATTCGAGATGACTATCTTTCTTATAACATCACCTTTTCTCTTGATATATTCAACTCCTATAAATCTAATCAAATAGATCTCAAGTCGATTGTCGATCTTAAATTCACCCAGAAGACCATCGGTTCTACTTATATTTCTCCATTTTCCCTAAATACTTCTGAGTCTAAACATTTTACTATCCATCTATCAAAAAAACTCCATTTTAAAGCAAAGAATTATGTTTTTCATAAAAAAGTATTTTTATATTTGCTTATTGAGTCTAGTATTACTACTCATTCTACCTTAAAGCCACAGAAAGTTTCCACTTCTCAGCTACAAGTAAAGTGTAACTTTCTCGCCACCAAAGGCCTCAATATGGTTTTATTGTGTCAAGGGAGTACTGTAAGAGTGTAATGAAGTTGTAGTAATAGTGTGTAAGTGTAACTGTGCATGTAATCAAGGCTCTGTATAAAAAAGTTTTATATATACATATCATTTCTTTCGGATTTAAGTACTCTTGATTCTAGTTTTTTGATTCAAATAATTTCATTATTAAAGAGAAGATATTGTACGCCAAAATACATGATAACATCAATATTTAATTAGCTCTCAAGACTGTCCCAATGAATGCATCGTGAGAGATGTAGGCTTATAGCCCAGACAAGGGTATAGACCAAACATAAATTTATAGGAGCAAAGAAACTCAAAGTCTCAAACCACAAACCAGATCACGGAGAAAGGTGTGTTATTTGGAAGCACTCCAGAATGAAGTATGTTGGTAACCCTTCACTTGTTTATCTGAGAAGCTTTCAGTCCTGGCATATGCACTTATGTATACTATCTGGGACAGGTTTGTGTACTCGGACCTGCTTGAACAGTGTGTTGTCTATTACCGCTAAATAGTGGTAGCAAGAACTTAAGGTACTGGTTTGCCTTGTGGTGGTACTTTGAATCAATGAGCTACGTTAAAGCAAAAGAATGGAGTAGTCTGAATAGACTTGTTTCATAACTGTGGTATGATCCCAGGTTTTTATGCGTTTGTTGAGTGGCTGCAGTATATGTTAGGCTTTGCAAATTTCTATTTTACATGTTTCTACTGTGAGATCATCTGGTGTGGCCGTATTGTGTGGCTAGAGATTTAATTAGTCAGGTTACGGGTTCTAAATCTTAATGTCCTGTGCTTCAATCTGTGTCTCCTGATTAGCAATATTGAAACAGCCCAAAATTTTCTAATTACTAGTGTTGGTTTTGGTTCAGAGCTGTGCTGGTGCGTTTATAAGAATTGTGTCACTCAGAATTATGTGCTCGTGTGGTTTCAGTCTAGCCAATCTTACTTATTTGTGTTTTCTGTCATGTTGCTAAATAAATGCTTATTTCAGAGACATGGTGGAATATTGCTGCAGAGAAGTTTTCCAAGTGGAGTAGTGGCCAAGTGCTTGAGTACCAAAGTTGTGCTAAAATTGCTTGATTACTTGCAGCTGTTTCTTTACGCTAAGTTGTTTTGTTGCTTTATGTGATCTTTGTTACTTTGGAAGTGCTTTGAATCTTCTGATTATTAAGGGGTGCTGTGCAGATTGCCAAAATTTAAGTTTAGTATAGACTGGATGAAGCTGTTGGTTTTAGTAGTTAATTGTTTGGATTTTTTTCAAATTTGATCAGTGGCGAGTGTGGAGGTACATGGAGATTTGGCGATCATGTTATTCATGTGTCATGGATATTTTTTCCGAATTTTGTTGTTATGGTTATGGTGGCAATGTACAACTACAAGCATGACTATGGGGCTCAGACTTATCATATTTTTTGTGGTCCATCTGATATTAATATCAGTTGCTGGTTTTCCGAGTTGATTTTACTGGACTAGTATGTTAGAATCTAGAGCGGCCTTTATATTACAGTAGCTCCTTGGGTAATCTATGGTAGAATAGCTGAAATAGAGGGTGTGGGGGGAGAGGCTAATATTTGTGCATTTGTAATGGGCACATTGTGAATCTCTATCAATGGCTGGTCCAGGACTCCAGGATACAAGACTTCTCAGGACTCTGGGATTTTCAGATGATGTTTTTACTTATCTTCAAATCATTTTCATGCCAAATGCCTCTTTAATATTTAACAATAATTTCTGAACATATCTATTTATATGTTGTCAATTTCTAATTTACAAAATTACAACGCCCAGCATGACGGGCATTAATACTAGTTAAAATATCGTGTATCCCAACATCAAAGTTTTAAGTAATAACCCCCTTTTTGTGAATAGAGAAATGTTTGAATTTTCAAAACCTTTCCTCAGTTATCGTCATATTATTGGAGGTTTGTTCATAAATGAAGTGGAACCTTATGCATTCATATGTTGCACAACAAAATAAAAGCGCACCATTAACATTTTTGAGATTTATTTTGAGGCATTTAATAACTAATAAGCCATGTTATAGTCAAAGTCTAAATTGCTATCTGAAACTAGTTTAAGATTGACAGGAAAAGCAAAGTTATCTGTGAATTTAAAGTAGAGGTAGGATTTTATACGATTAAGAACAAAAGAAATTGGGCTTTAGAGATATGGATACAAGGAATCATGAATTAAACATGTATACGTTACGGATTTTAAAGAAAAAAAACATGAATACATTACGTACAAAATAAATAAAATTTGTTTTTAAAATTATGGAAATCAAAGTAGGTTTGATGAAAAAAAATGATGTAATTTTTATTATATATTCGGAAACTTTGATTAAATATTGTACGGTTAAGTGTTAAGAAAAATAAAGGGTGACTAAGCTGATAGTAAAGGGCCAAATTTATTTGGGCTTTATTTTTTACTGCTATCTTAATTTGATTATAGAGGCAGCTTCAATTTTCATTTGGTTTGATTTTGATTGTCTAAATGGAAGTTTTGGATAGTTGCTGAGCTTGGTACATGGACCTTTACTCGCTTTATTTTAACCCAAGTGAGAGTTTGGAGATATATAATTTTCGACACAAATCTATTACTCCATCCTCCATCCTCCATCCTCCATCCTCCATCCTCATTTTCTTTTCATGTAACGTTTTAACTTTAATTATTTTAAAATATTTTATCATATATTTAAAATTATTATATTGTAAGAAAAATTTGTAAATTATAATTTTTATTAAATCCTTTTTTTAAACAAAAGTTTCAAAAATAATAATTATAAATATATGATCAAATTTTTTTTGGAGCATATGTATAAAATTATATGTTTTAAAATTAAAGTGTCATGTATTTAGAACGGATAGAGTATATCTATCTAATCACAAATCTACTTCTATATATTAAATGAGGTCTAGGGGCAAAATGATCTAATCAAATGGTTCTAAAATTACAGTTTTATCTTTTTTTTGGTTGAAAAATCACAAAAATGTCATTCTTTATAATTTATGCAATAAAATTGATTAGTTTTAGTTGCTTTAAGGAATCGAATATTTAACATCTTCTTTGAAAGTTTATGTCATAACCGCTTGTGCTACACTAATTATTTAGTTTATATTAAATATCTTATTAGATTACCCACGTTTTCGATTATTATCTTTTTTTTTTAACTTTTGAGTAAATAAAATGTTGATTTATATTTTTATATAACACTATTTTTTTGGTTTTATGTATAATTACATATTCAATCATATTTCTTAAAATTTAAATTATATTTAAAAAATTTTGATTAAACATATATCAATCATATTGTTAGTTGTTACAATGTATACTTCTATATAATACAATATATCGTATCATGCGTTGATATGGGTTAAAATAAAGCCCTAAGGACACATTTAATGATGCATTAAATGTACTTGAAATGGTCCAAATATGAGGCCCATTAATGAGGCCTGGAACCATGACTATAATGATAAATTCGTAGTCAACAATTGGGCCAAGGTCCAACCCTTGTTTTAAACCACTAAGGCATGGGCTTGGTTCATATGCAGTCCAGTGGTTGGAAACCACTAGGAAGCTTCCAATACAACGTCCAACATGGAAACCAACTCCAGCATGGAAACTAATTCTGATAAGAGTTATCCACTATTCAAAGGCGGTTACTTGGCCACCAAGTAACCTAATTCTACCACGATTTTAGGGCTCCAGACGCCTATATAAAGGGCCTAACCCCTCAACATTAGAACTACGTTTTCTTGGCTTGATTCTCAGTGATAATTGAGATACGTAGGCATCTTGTGAGGACCTGTGCAGTCACGAACCATGAGAGCAGCCATTAAGACACGCTTGTCCACTACCTTACTTTAAATACCGCCGTCAATATCTAAACCTACTTTTCGTTCCACAACATTTGGTGCCGTCTGTGGGAAGCTTACAATAACCATGGCTATAACACGAAGAACAACAACCGCTACTGGATCAACTGTCACCACCACTGTTCCGATCACCACGGAACCAGGGTCGTTACCCCTCACCACAGAGGTGGTTTCTCAACCACTAGGGACGTTGCCCATCACCACAGAGGTGGTTTCTCAACCACAAGGGACGAATCCCCAAGCTTCCATACCTCAGAACGAGACGAACCCTCTTCAGATGGTTGTCTCGCCCCTCGACCACAACCTTCCCCATGGAGCACAGATCTCCACAACCGTGCTTCCTATAAGCACCAATCCAGCATACGGACTGCCTAACTATCCCCCTGAAACCGGAGGGAGTGGCCATGCCCCAATAATCCATGAACCATACAAACCACCCTACATTCGAGGATTAGGACTGTCTTTGAACAAAGGTACTTGGATTATTCCGGGCCCTACTCTGACGACTACTCGTCTGATGAAGGTCGAGACCAAGCACCTAGGAGAAGAAGAGCCAGCAAAGAGCCCCTCGGAAGAAGGAATCGAGGGGCAACTACAAGGGCACCTATGACTGCCATGGAGAGGATAAGGGCTCATGAGGCCGAGATCCAGAAACTAAATAAAAACATGTAGATAGAGCAACAAAGGAGGCTTACTCAGCCTCCGAACCAAGGGGCAGGAGATGTCCCCATAATTGATTTAGAAACACCTTCAAGGAGGCAAGTAGGAGCTAGGGCTCCAAGGACGGAGATCCCCAGGTCAGATCCCTGTGTTTTAACGTAACTGGGTGACCCAGACGATCCTATTCCACCCTTCACTGAAGAGGTAATGGCCGCTCATGTATCAAGGAAATTCAAGATGCCTACTATCAAGGCATATGACGGAACGGGCGATCCCGCAACCCATGTAAGGACTTTTTCAAATGCACTGTTGCTGCAACCAGTCACCGATGCTCTTAAATGTAGGGCGTTTCCTCAAACCCTGGCTGGCATGGCCCAAAGATGGTATAGTCGCTTGCCACCCAACTCTATCAGTTGTTTTAGAGATCTGAGCACGGCTTTCATTAACCAGTTCATCAGTGGACGAGTACATGAGAAAAGCTCTGCTTCACTCATGAATCTAACCCAAGGAAAGAACGAGACGTTGAGAGATTATCTCAAGCGTTTCACCAAGGAGACATTGAATATACCTGATTTAGATTACAAGGTAGCTATGATAGCCCTTCAACAAGGAACCACAGATGTCTTTTTCAAGATGTCATTGGCTAAACACCCCCCTGAGAGCATGGCTGAGCTCCAAAAAAGGGCTGGAAAATACATCAAAGCTGAGGAAAGCATGAAGAAGACTGACACCCCCGCTACAGGTGGTGGAAACAATGGTGGCTCGAAGAAACGAAAAACAGAGCAAGAGTATGATGTCAAGGACAAATATCCTCGTACGACTAGAGACTCTGATTTAGCTCCAGGCACGAAATTTACTGAATATGCAAGGTTGAATGCTCCAAGGAGTCAAATCCTTTATGACATTGAGAAAGATAGAGACTTCCAATGGCCAAAGCCGCTAAGGGGAGATCCTGAGAAGCGAGATAAGAACAAGTATTGTAGGTACCATAAAGACTCGGGCCATGATACTGATGATTGTAGGCAACTCAAGGATGAGATTGAGTTCCTAATTCGAAAAGGGAAATTGAACAAATTCACCAAAGATGGGGACATGAACCCCCCTAGGAGAGACTATGATAGAAGGGATGGGGACCGAGACCAAGGTCGTAACCCACAACCCCGAGGACCAGTGATCAACATGATTTCAGGAGGACCAACCGCGGCCGGAACCACTAGAAACTCTCGAAAGGCTTATGCCCGAGAAGTAATGCATATTGTTGGAGAAGCACCCAAGCGTGCAAAAACTGAGATGTCGATTGGATTCGATGATTCGGATCTTGAAGGGGTGAAGTTCCCTCATGATGATCCTTTGGTAATAGCCCCCGTGATTGGAAACAACGAGGTAAAAGGAGTCCTGGTGGACAATGGAGCCTCTGTTGATGTCCTTTTCCATGACACGTTTTTAAAGATGGGGTATAATGATTCCCAACTGATCCCCTCGAACATGCCCATATACGGGTTCAACGAGGTGGACAATGGAGCCTCTATTGATGTCCTTTTCCATGACACATTTTTAAAGATGGGGTATAATGATTCCCAACTGATCCCTTCGAACATGCCCATATACGGGTTCAACGGGGTGGAATGTAAAGTTGAAGGCACAATTCTGTTGCCTATGACTATTGGTAAGGAACCGAAAGAAGTAACTCAAATGTTGAATTTCACAGTAATCAAAGCATCCTCGACCTACAACGCCATCCTTGGAAGGATCGGACTTCATGCTTTTAAGGCTGTGGCCTCAACCTACCATCTAAAAATCAAGTTCCCAACCAGGAGTGGTGTTGGAGAAGAAAGGGGTGATCAGAAGACGGCTAGAAGCTGTTATGTAGCCGCGTTAAGGCCAGACGGAGTCGGGGGGCAGGTTCTCCCTATCGAAGAAATGGATGTCAGAGAAGACAAAGACCATAGAGGAAAGCCAGCTGAGGATTTGATCCATGTTCCCTTGGATCCTCTCAAACCTGGAAAGGTGACTTATATTGGAGCACTGCTAAAAGAACCCTTGAAGGGCGAATTGATCACGTTCCTACAAGAGAACAGTGATGTATTTGTATGGACAGCTGCCGACATGCCAGGGATTGATCCCCAACTAATAACTCACAAGCTCAATGTCGATCCAAAAAGGAAGGCAATACAGCAGAAGAAGAGGAACTTTGCACCAGAGAGGCAAGACGCCATTAAACAAGAAGTTGATAAGCTCCTAGAAGCTGGATTCATCGAAGAAATCCAATTTCCAGAATGGTTGGCAAACCCGGTTATGGTTAAAAAAGCCAATGGGAAATGGAGGATGTGCATAGACTTCACTGATTTGAATGATGCTTGTCCCAAGGATTGCTTCCCACTATCAAGGATTGACACCTTGATAGATACTACTGCAGGGCATGAGATGCTGAGCTTCATGGATGGTTTCAGTGGTTACAACCAAATCAAGATGCACAAGGATGACACGGCCAAGGTATCATTCATCACTAATTTTGGGGTCTTTTGCTACCTTATCATGGCTTTTGGACTAAAAAATGCAGGGGAGACTTATCAACGCCTAGTTAACAAGATCTTTGCCCACTTGATTGGGAAAACCATGGAGGTCTACGTTGATGACATGCTCGTAAAGAGTTTGTTTAAAGACGACCACATCCAGCATCTTAAGGAGGCATTTGAAGTGCTGAGGCACCATAAGATGATGCTAAATCCTGCTAAGTGTGCTTTTGGAGTAGGATCAGGAAAATTCTTAGGTCTCATGGTCTCCAAAAGAGGCATTGAAGCTAGCCCCGACAAGATTAAGGCTATCCTCGACATGGAACCACCTCCTTCCGTTAAGGACGTTCAGAGGTTGACTGGAAGAGTTGCAGCCTTAGGAAGGTTTATCTCAAAGTCTGGGGACAAATGTTTATCATTTTTCAAAGCCCTGAAAAAAGTCAAGGATTTTGAGTGGACAGCGGAGAGCTTAGAGGCTTTTGAAAAGCTCAAGAAGTACATGGCTGAGGCCCCATTGCTGGCCAAACCAAGCCCGGAAGATACTCTTTATCTCTACTTGGCAGCCTCCGATCAAGCTCACGGTGCTGTCCTTGTAAGGGAGGAACGAAAGGTTCAGAAACCAGTCTATTATGTAAGTAAAATTTTGCATGGGGCAGAATTGAATTATTCTGTTATTGAGAAGTTCACTTTGGCACTAATCACGGCCTCAAGGACACTACGCCCTTACTTTCAGGCGCACAAAATTGAAGTCCTGACAGACCAACCCTTGAGAAGCATTCTACATAGTCCAAAGGCCAGTGGAAGGCTGATTAAATGGGCAGTTGAGCTAGGAGAGTTCGACATCAAATATAAGCCTCGAACAGCCATTAAGGCTCAGGCATTGGTTGACTTCGTGGTTGAATGTACCATTGACAACCAAGAAGTCGGGGGCAAGAGATAGTACCCCATGAAGCACTTGAAGTTGAAAATAAGGATGATGAGCTAGATCTGAAAGATCGCTGGATACTCTATTTTGATGGAGCATCAAAAACAAAGTCAAGTGGTGCAGGCTTAGTTTTGCAAAGCCCTGATGGGTTTACAATCGAGTACGCTTTGAAGTTGGATTTCCCTACAACCAACAACGAAGCTGAATATGAGGCTTTGATAGCTGGTTTAGGCTTGGCTAGAATTCTGAGGGTCAAGAACCTGAAGGTATGTGGAGATTCAAGGTTGGTTATCTCGCAAGTTAATGGTGAGTTTGAAACCAGGGATGAAACTATGGCTAAGTATCAGAGAGTTGTGAAAGCTGTTATGACTCAGTTTGATGAGTGCTATATGGAGTACATCCCCATATAGGAGAATGTGAAGGCTGATGCCTTGTCCAAGTTTGCTTCTTCTGAAATTGAGAATTACTCAGGAAGTGTTTCCTTTTAGGTCTTGAAGGCCCCTACTATTGATTCGAAACTTGTAGCTCCTATTGATATAGGAGGCTGTTGGATGGATCCAATCAAGGCTCACCTTGAAACTGGATGGCTCCCTGATAACGCCCAAGAGGCACTCAAGTTGTCTGTGAGAGCATTGAGGTATACTTTGATTGAAGGGCTGCTTTATAAAAGGTCTTTTGTAATCCCCTATCTAAAATGTCTAAGGCCCCAAGAGGCACGAGAAGCACTTGAAGAAGTCCATGGAGGGATTTATGGACAACACTTGGGGGGCAGAGCCCTTGCTCATAAGATAACCAGGCTAGGCTTTTATTGGCCCGAAATGCTGAACGACGCCAAAGATTTTGTTAAGAAGTGTGATCGTTGTCAGAAACATGCACCAGTGGTTAGGCAACCACCTGAGATGCTGACTTCAATCAATTCTCCAATTCCGTTTGCTATGTGGGGAATGGACGTACTTGGTCCCTTTCCAATGGCTATGACACAAAGGAAGTTTCTGATCGTGGCGATTGATTACTTCACTAAGTGGATTGAGGCCAAACCCTTGGCCAAGATAACCACCAAGCAAGTTACCTAGTTCTTATAGGAGAACATTATGTGCAGATATGGAATCCCACATATCTTTGTTATGGATAATGGGCGTCAGTTCAATATGAAGACTTCAAGTAATATGGTGAAGAGAACGCCATTGAGCTTCGCTTCACCTCGGTTGCCCATCCTCAAGTGAATGGGAAAACAGAGGTTGCAAATCGAATCATCCTAGATGGATTAAAGAAGAGGGCCGAACACTCTAGAAACACTTGGGTGGACGAGTTGCTACCCATGCTATGGGCCTATCCCACTACAGGCAAAGTCACCACTGGAGCCACCCCATTCATATTGGCTCACGGAGCTGAAATTATAGTACCCCTCGAGACCTCTCACGTGTCTCCCAGGGTCGAGGCCTTTGAGCCGGAAACAAATGAAGAAGGCATGATGCTTTCTCTCAACTTGATTGATGAAGTCAGAGATGAAACTAACGCCCAGAATACTGAGCATCAGAAATGTGTCTCTTTCCATTACAACCTAAAGGTTAAGGAGAGGTTTTTTGAACAAGGGGACTTGGTCCTCAGGAAGATCAGAGCACCTGAACTTGGACAAAGATGAAAGTAAGCCTCTGGCTGGGAAAGGCTGTACAAAGTCAAGAAGACAGTTGGGCAAGGATCCTATAAACTGGAAACCTTAAATAAGAAGGAGGTGTCTCACACTTGGCATGCTTTAAACCTCAAGAATTATTATGCTTAGACATCCTAGTAGGATGCAGCTTAATACTTATTTGGAAAAGTGGAAATAAAGTTCGATGAAACCATTCCAAGGCTTGTTGCCCCAAGAGGAAAAGTAGTACTCTAGGTAAGGGTCGAACCCATTTTAAGCATGTTTGCTTTCTTGTCTCATGTTTTGACAGTTATATATACGTGCCAAGCTCCCGATGAGTGCAAGTACGGAAAACAAAAGAACTGGAGATACAGCGAGCAAAGTGCATTGATAAAAGATCCCAAGCGATCAAAATGTCAAGATACAATGACCAAGTGGTAATACTAATCGAGGATCGATATGTTAATCTTAAAATTGACAAACAAGTTTAGCATCTTGAAATAGGACTTAAAGAAACAGTCTGAGATTGTGAATCCTAGGTCTAGGATTGAGAAATCATGCACCCTGAAAATTAGAACACAGAAGGTGAGTTTCGAAGGCCAGGCATAGCCAAGAAGGCCAACTAAATGAACATCTTGAATTTTAAACCAAGAATCAAGAATGAAAAACCTGGTTTGGATCTTGAATCCTATACTAAGGGATCAATATGCAAGGTTGAGTCTCGGGGGGACAAATAAGCCAAAGAGGCTGTCTAAATTACATTCTAGGTCTTCAACAACCTGGAACTGGAACCAAGTGTCAATTTTGAATTCAAAAGTATGGATCAAGAAATTGAGAATCAAATTTAAATTCATGATTAAGGATCCAAGAATAAGGAAGTTAATGTGATGACCTTGATGGGAAACACGCCCTTGGATACGAACAAGTGCCTTGTTTACAACTAAGAGGTCAAGAAAACCAAGCCTTTCGCCAAGCTGAATTTTTTTCAAAACATTATGGGTCCATGGCCGATCAGGGGTGGCCGACCACACCCTTAGGAAGGCCTTAGGCCGACTAGGGGTGGCCTACCACGCCCTCGGGGAGGCCTTAGGCTGACCAGAGGTGGCCGACCACGCCCTCAAACAGGCTCTAGACCGACTAGTGGTGGTAAACTATCCTTGATCAGAAACCACCCCTTGTTTCCAAACAAGAGAACAAGGATTGAAGGTGAGAGACCACTTAAACCTTGATTCCAAGTCACCGAGTACAAGGCACAAGCCTTGATTTGAAACAAGCCCTAGGTACTTTGAAACCAAAGATGGGAGTCCATCATACATCCTTGAATGGAAACAAGGATGAGCTTGGAATAGTGCTTACATCCTTGAAAACAAAAATGAGCAAAAGGGAGAATTCACATCCTTGAATACGGACAAAGTACGTCATAGATGGCCTATCGCAACAAATTGAAGGGGGTGTTACCATATTGGATGTTACTATAGCTATACAATTTTTGTGCTATCGTAACGCAGTGATTTTGGGTGTTACCAAAGCCATGAAACTATGTTACTATAGTTGTAAAAGGTGTTACACTGGGCAACACAGTGAGGTGTGTTACCTTTGAGTATAGTATTAATGAACAAATTAAATTAAATATTATTTGATAATTGTTTAAATTTAAAAGTAAATGATTTTAATAAAATCATTGAAGTTATCATTAGAAAAAGTAATATTCTATCAAATTATTGAATTATTTATATTTCATAAAATTTAAATTTTTTTTAATAAATTTAGAATAAAAATATTTTAAAATAAAATTATATTCATGAATTATTAAATTTTGATTAAAATTATTAATAGTTTTATTAGAGAAAATAGTAATTTGTAAAAACATTTTTTATTGTAATTTAAGAACTTTAATTAGACAATTGATATTTAACATTTTTAGATAACTGAATTATTACAAATTAATTAACATAATAAATTTATTGTAAATATATTAATATTAACAAATAAAAAAAAATACAATATCTTTAAAATAAAATTTTCAACGCAAATAAAAGATAAAAATTTTTGAAAATCTGGGCCAGGAGCACAAACATCGGTGAAATGTTTGGGCGGTAGATGAAATATTACAATTTACAGGAGCGGCAAAACAAATTGGGGCAAAACTATACTCTAATTAGTACTCGTTTACTTGTCTCTCTCACACTTCACCCTCTCACCTCTCTCACTCTAATTAGGGTTTCATTGTCTAGTTTCTCCCCCTCTAATTGGAGTTCAAGCTCGGTTTGGGTTCAATTCAAGTGGTTCAACGAGACTAAATAGTATTCGAGCTCTGATTCGGTTTGCAAATTAAAGATTCGGGTTCGATCTTGGTTTGGGTTTAACATCTACGATTTAATCTCCATTTGGTTTCGGTTTTAAGGTATACCCCTCACCTTTTATGCCCGCAATTTGTGTATATATGTGTGTATTTATATATATGTGATTGTTTGCATACTTTGAGTTAAACGATAATCTCCTCTCTTCTCCCTCATTTTCTCTGTATATGCCTCTCTCTCTCTCTCTCTCTCTCTCTCTCTCTCTCTCTCTCTCTCTCTCTCTCTCTCTCTCTCTCTCTCTCTCTCTCTCTCTCTCTCTCTCTCTCTCTCTCTCTCTCTCTCTCTCTCTACCTCTCGCCCCCCTCTCTCTCCCTCCATCCCCTCTCTCCCACTCAATCAATTGAATTTTCAGCTTTGCGGAGTTACTGGATTGCAATCCTTTGCTTGCTAATTCGCTTTATAGTCAACCGGATTCATATTTGCCCAAATTCATATATTTATGGCTATTTGTTTTGTTTGTCAGGATGTGGTGACAACCTTTTAGACATGGACATTAGTTTTATATAGGAGCCAGAGCATTAGTTTTATACATTGATTAGTGTTCTTGATTCAATGTCCCCATAAAACACCCAGAAATTTCCTTCAATTTTTTATTTTTTATAGAAAGTTTCTAGTCAAGCCATCTCAAGCTTCCTAAAGATATTAATACATACAAACATGAAAAGATTACGTAATTATGTTCTTTACATTTTTGTGTTGCTTGCATATCAGTTTGCAGCAGTGTGTCCAGTCACTGAGAAGGAGATCTTGCTGCAATTCAAAGGTAACATTTCTAGTGATCCTTACAATAGTTTGAGTTCATGGGACTCAAGTAAGAGCGTTTGCCAAGATTTCAGTGGTGTGTTTTGTAATCCCACTGGAAATGTACATAAGATTCTGTTGTGGAATACTAGTTTGGCTGGCATTTTATCACCAGCCTTATCAGGTTTAAAATATTTGCGAATTCTTTCATTTTTTGGAAATAAATTCTCTGGAAACATTCCAATTGAGTATGGTGACATTGATACATTATGGAAGATGAATTTTAGCTCCAATTCATTATCTGGGCAGATTCCAGATTTTCTTCGGAAATTGTATTATGTACTGGTAATTTTCTTTAGTTGCATTACTTCTGATAATTATTGAGGTACCAGTACTTTGTATTTATCCCACCAGAACTTATAATTTATAATTTAATAATTTAATAATTACTTGTGTCGTGCTATTTTAGGAAACAATAATCAGTTCGTGTTATGTCTCTATGTGCAGAGTGAGGATGCTATTACTCCTAACTTGGACCTTTTTTTGGAACTAGCTTCAGAGTGAGTCTTTTGTTGCTTTGTTACTTTGATTGGAGAAGTTCTATATATTTTGTTTGTTATTAACACTGGGTCGTTTAAACTTGTTATATACACGAGGTGCAAGCTACTTTCGAAATTAGAGATTGTCCAATCAATTATTATGCACAACAATTTATGATATTGGTATTGTTTTTTAACTTTTGGTAGATATGTCTTTAGTGAATGTTATATAAGAACTTGGTTTTTAATAATTTATATTACAGATACATTTTGGAGGGCAAAAAAGTTGGATTTCAGCATGTAGAAACTACAGAGGAAGATTTGTGCAAACCCCTCTCTGAATATTAATATTGGTGAGATTTGTGCGACGATTTCCAATGACACAGGAGGTGATGGTACTCCGATGACCAACGGACCTAGCTCTTAGACTTCTATTACTTTAGACAGTACCTTTTGACAGTACAGGCTATTGTATAGTCTTAGTACTTGTATGTTTTAATTTATGTTCTTTAGTGTTGGTTGTTTGATGGATGGTGTTGGTTGTTTGGTGGATGTTCTTTGTTGATGTTGGTGGCATGGTGTTAGTTTGTTACTGGTATGGATATTATTGAATTTGGTTGGTTTAATTTGATGGGAAATATAACATTTCAATGGTATTTTCTTATTTTATTTCACATAAGGTGTTACTATAGGTACCTAAGTGTGTTACAGCTGACTATGTAATTGTGGGCTGCAATAGATATTAGAATGTGTTACAATAGGTAATTGTGGGTTGCAATAGATATTAGAATGTGTTACAATAGGTATCTAATGGACCCCACAGTGGGCCCCACTCTCTGGTTTCTGCAAAAATGTAATATCTTTGGTAACACAGAAAGTATGTTGCTGTAGAATGTTTATTGTGTTGCTATAGATATCTTTAGTAACACAGTTTGCTATGTTACCTTAGGGGTCCTCTGTATGTTACTATAGACCCCTATAGCAACTGCTGAGAACGTAACACGGCTCTGATGTTACCATAGGCCTTTTTGGGTCTATAGCAACGCGAAACTGGGCTTATAGCAACATAGTTTTGTGGTTGCAAAAGGCCATTTATGGCGTAGTGGAATAAGTTTGAGGTAGTAATTACGTCCTTGAATGAAAATAAGGATGACCTCAAGGTAATGGATCCTGGTTGGAAGACACCAGATCAAGTTGAGACCTCGAATTCAAGGTCCTTGAATGAAATCATGCCTTGATGGCCAACGTGGAAGTGAAAACTAGTTAAAAATGTGACATGAACTATAGATCTATGATCAAGAGTCGAGGATCAAGAACCAAGTTGAAATCAGTCATCTCGGACCAAAAAACCATGTTTAAATCTTGGTTGGTTGAAATTACTCACGATGGTTGAAATCACTGACGATGGCTGAAATCACTGACGATGGCTGAAATCACGAACGATGGTTGAAAACACGCCCAATGGCTCTTTTCTAAGTAAGCCAACATGGCCAATATATTTTCAAACACCAACCAAAAACCATGTTTAAATCTTGGTTTCATGCTTGGTTGGTTGAAATCACGCACGATGATTGAAATCACGTCAAACAAAAATTTAGTGGTTATCACGAATGAAACTACTCTTTTATCTAAGAAAGCCAAAATGGCCAATATATTTTCAAACACCAACCAAAAACCATGTTTAAATCTTGGTTTCATGCTTGGTTGAAATCGTTCACGATGGTTGAAATCGCGCCCAGCAACCAAAAAATAGAGTGGTTGGAAACAATAACCTTGTTTTCAAACGAACAATCCAAGATTCAAGCAACATTCCACTTAGTTGAATTGCTTGAAAAAAAAAAAAAAAAATCCCGGCTGACCAGGCACTCAGCCGACCAGCACCAGGCACAACAAAAAAAAAAAAAAAAAAAAAATCCCCGGCCGACCAGGCACCAGGCACAGCCAAAAAAAAAAAAATTTTTTTTTTTTTTTTAGCCGAGCATGGCTGGACGGTTTGGCACCCGGGGGACCTCCAGCTGGACCAAAATTTTTAGCACCGTTTTAGTGCCGTTTAGCGTCGTTTAACACTTTTTAGTGCTGTTTAGCACCGTTTTAGTGTCGTTTACCGTTGTTTAACGTTTTTAGTGCCGTTTAGCATCGTTTAAAGCCTTTTAACGCCGTTTAACGTCGTTTAACGTCGTTTAGCATCGTTTGGCGCCATTTAGGGCTCGTTGCCCACCTAACATAACCTGTTTAGGGCAATATTCAGTGATCGTTCTTCGGAGTTAGCCAAATTTTGGCAAAACTCAAACTTTCACTAACAAAAGTTGGCTATACTCGATAACTTAGTTATCAGGTGTTCTCAGCCAATTAAAAATGAAGCCTCGAATAAGGCTAAATCGTAGTGAATGTGTAGGTCGCTCCACACTTCACGCTAAAAGACGATACTCGTGAAACACTAGTGTACCTTAAGCCGCAAAAGGCCATACCCAAAGGGGGCCATTGAAAATTGGTCAACTTAACTTCAAGAATACCTGATCAGTTTTCTCGAAGTTAGGGGGGCAAATGATATGGGTTAAAATAAAGCCCTAAGGACACATTTAATGATGCATTAAATGTACTTGAAATGGTCCAAATATGAGGCCCATTAATGAGGCCTGGAACCATGACTATAATGATAAATTCGTAGTCAACAATTGGACCAAGGTCCAACCCTTGTTTTAAACCACTAAGGCATGGGCTTGGTTCATATGCAGTCCAGTGGTTGGAAACCACTAGGAAGCTTCCAATACAACGTCCAACATAGAAACCAACTCCAGCATGGAAACTAATTCTGATAAGAGTTATCCACTATTCAAAGGCGGTTACTTGGCCACCAAGTAACCTAATTCTACCATGATTTTAGGGCTCCAGACGCCTATATAAAGGGCCTAACCCCTCAACATTAGAACTACGTTTTCTTGGCTTGATTCTCAGTGATAATTGAGATACGTAGGCATCTTGTGAGGACCTGTGCAGTCACGATTCTCAGTGACAATTCGCAACGTATCTATATATCGACTTCTAATGTTAAAAGTCAACCAATGGTTAAATATGCCAAAAATGGTAGTGAATTTACAATTTTATCCTTGTATTTATAAAAATTACAGAAATGATCTCTTCATTGTTTAAATTAAAAGAGGTTAAATTCGTGTAGACGTTGAAAATCGAACTACTATCTCCTTATATAAATATTTTTCATTATCCACGGTGTTATATTGAGTTTTGAGTTTACTCTAAAAATATTATTAGATAAAGCGTATTCTCTATTCCTATTTTCTTTTAATACTTTAACCTTTGAGTGACCAACAAGTTATTTTATATTATTTATATAACATGTTTATACAATTTCTTTTTTAATTTTAATTTTTTAGTAAATGAAATGTTAGTTCATATTATTTATACAACTCCATATTTTTTAATTTTCGTATTTTTATGTATACAGTATTGTATTGGCAATCGGTGTCAGGGGTTGTAAGAATTTTTGCAACATGACCTAGTTATATCATTTTGAATTTTTTTCACCCAACCCGCAAAATATAAATTTGCAACCCAATCCTACTTATAAGTTATAATACATTAGTTTGGGCCGGGTTGCATTTGAATGGTTTAAATAATTTTATTAAAAAAAATAAATATAATACAATATTTCTCATTTGGAAAATCTAAGTAAACTAAAACATGTAGGACTCACGATTTAATGTTAATATTTTATTTTATAATAATTATAATTTTAACAATATAATTATGTACTCCCTCCGTCCCCCTCAATTCTTTACATTGGGGGACGGAGACTCGACACGCATTTTAAGGCTTCTTTAATATATACTTCGATAAATTATTTTAATTTTTTTCTTCTTCTGAATAAAAATATAATGTTTAATTTTTAATTTAGAAAAAGAAAGTTTTAAAAATAAGTTGTAGAGATATACTTTATAAGAGCGTTAAAATGTGTGCCAAATAGTGTAAAAAAACTGTAAAGAAATGAGAGTGACAGAGGGAGTATACATATATCTATAAATGTGAGTATGATGTATTATGTAATGTATGGTAGTATGTACAATATAAATATATATTTAAATATCAAACAAAATTTGTAAGTTAAATCGGGTTGGCCGAAAAAGATAAATTTCATACCCAACCCATTTCAATCAATTTTAAATGTTTTTAACCAAATTAAGTATCGAGTTTTCTTCTATCGGCTTGATCGGCCAAAAATAGGGTTGGGTTGGTTCGGTAATTAGGTTGGTAAACCGTGAACACCCCTAATCGGAGTATTCGATTGAGCCACCGTTGAGAGATTAATAGGATTATTATGATGTGATCACGGTATAGTATTACACATGTGAACAATTTTATATTTTACTTACAAGTATATTAATATTTCATTAAATACACATAAGTTTATATACGTCCATATTATATACGAAAAATTATAATAAAATTATCATTTATATTATAATTAATTATTAAATTTGATAAAATGCATTCCACATCATTTAAAACTAAATAAAGTTTTGGCAAATAAAAATAATAATTTGATCTTAATCTTATAGAAATTTATTCAAATTTTGTGAAATTTTATTAAATTAAAAAAGTTGTTTTCCTTGAAATACAACATAATTAAACAAACGACCCCTCAGCTAAGGATCGATCACAGGTTATGCTGTGAAACAAGAATCTAAAATATCAAAGTTTATTACAACATCTAATTCAGTTTTATTACAAACCATTTGCCACCATCTAACCAATGGTGAGAACTAGCATGAATTCTATCTGCCTGGCAACATGGAACCTAAAATCTCGAATCAGGCCTTCTCACGGTCTCCTTAGCGGTTACTCGAAGATAGCTAACTTCGTTCTTAACTGAAAGGTTAGGGAAAAATAGCAAGAGTGAGCCAACAATGCTCAGCAAGTGTATAATAGTAGCCAACAAACATTGAACAGGATATAAGAAATGAATCAGGATATCTGATAAATAAACAGGGTTTCATAACAAGAATCAATAAATAAACGGATTGGAATTGGAACCACACGCTACGAGCTAAGCTAGGTGATCAGCCAACGCATTAGCTCCGGGTCACATATTTAATGTGACTCCAAACACACACTGGATCCATAGGCAACATATTGGCCTTAAATAATTCATAAACCAGACCGGCGTAACGGTCAAAACAAATTTCCAATTCCAGGGTTGAATAAAATTTCAGATTATTCATAACGAATAAGGGTGTCAAGATTTCAATTATAAATCAAGTCTATATGAACAACTTGTTTCAGTTTTACAGATTTCAATTCATGATAACGCTTCAGGGATTCAAATGATAAAGAAAAGTAGAAAGATCATGCTATAGGGTCAAGCAAAGGTATTAGACAATTATCAAGCTATAAGCAAGCATGGCAATAAATGGGCTTACAACAAAACAGGATAGGTATACAAAAATATAGTCGCAAGATGGAACAAAATGTTCAAGGTTTTATATGAAAGGAAAGGTAAAAGAAAGAATTTTGGTTAGAGAAAACATTCGCATCATAATTTAAGAGAAACTGCCACTTGAACAATAAGTGGAGGGAATAGACACTTGCCTCAAAAGCCGATAAACTAACTCAATAAATTGTATCTCACAACTCCAACTTTACGTACACGGGCTCCTTTTCTTGCCTCCTACTTGTACCTATATACAAAGGTATAATACCCTATTAGTACCTCAGCTTGTTTACGTTAGTCTATCAACCCATATTCTACCCCAACGATATTTATTTACATGCATATACCATATTATAATATAGCACGTTGCCACATAACACATGATATTTATATCACTTATAACTCTTATCCATATAATAAGCACAAAACTCACATAAGCGCACATTGCCATTCAAGTTCACATAATATACTCCTTTAATACATATATATATATATATAATTTAACTTTCAAATCATACCACACTTGGTATAACCTTAAATCAACTTGATCAATGCTAACCATATCCTTAACACCTTTACAAATAATGCATTCAATCTCAAAAGCTGAAAATTCTGCTACGCACACTCTACCAAAATATTTATCATAAATCCAAAAATAATGAAACAAATACCACATTTGACAGGATACTTCCTGATTACTAATAAAACTTAGCATAAAAGTTTCAACTCCAAAACAATTCATTTAGACTAAAAACGAACAGGTTAAAGTATGTACAGAAGCACAGAAAATTCCTGCTGCGCAACTTTTAGTAAAACATGCATAACTCTTTATTCGCTAACTCTATTGATACAAGGTTTGCGTGTGCACAAACTAGACTCCGATTAGAACAACTTCCTCCTAGACTTTCTGTCTAAAACCGGCAGCAACCATTCAAAATTAACCAAAACAGAACAGACAGTTTCTGGGTATTTCACATCCTTCCATATAAACCTTTAAACACTAACATTTTTAATAAATCACAAATTCATGATATCTATTTGAAATTTTCATGAGACCTTCATAAACCTACTGACTTGCTACAGAAAAAGTTTCAACTTGAAATTAAAAGTTTAAGCAATTAAATTGTAGCTTAGAAAATCAGAGACCGTAACAGTTTTATACTCTGCGCGTACACTAGCAAGATAATCATAATAAATAGCTCAAAAATCGGATTGCTTCCAAATTTTCGCGTGCTTACACTGGATTCTGAGGAGCTCATGAATCTCAGAGAATTGCAACCCAAGGGTGACCTTGAGCTGCTCGAAACAGAGCTCCAACAGGGCAGTGCTGCTGCAGAAATTTGAGCGACTATGGACTTACGTAATTACAACAATACTTTACCCATCCTATACAATTCACACACTAATCACACAAACACATATCTCACACAAGTTTTCATCATCACCTCTTCAACTCTCAATTATTTTCCTTCCTTTCTCCTTACTCCATTTCTTTCTCTTTTTCTCTCCTATCTCCTTTTCTCTCTTCTTTCTCTTTTCTCTCCTCTCGGTCTTTTCTCTCTTTTCTTTTTTCTCTCTCGACCTCTCGACCTTCACCAACACCCACACACACACGGACAAACACATACATACACAACACACACACACACGTGAACCCTCACTCTTATTCTACAAGACTCATCTCACAAAACATGCACACACTAACACAAGTACATACACATATCAACAATCTATACACTCTCATACATCTCCTTTCTCTTTTCTCCCTCAATCTCTCATCTCTCGGCTCCCCCTCACTCTCTCTTTCTCTCAATCCTATCTCCACCAACACACTTCCACCTTAACTCCCACATGCAATCCAACATAAATTTACAATCACCAAACCACCTCAATTAATCTCTAATTAACATAAAAAAATTACAATTTAAAACTACTCATCATATAAAACTTCAATCTTTCTAACAAGAACCAACATGCAACTAATAAAACTTACAATTTTTAACTACCCAACATAAAACATAACTCATACACTAAAAATAACTAGAACCCATCAAACTTTAACTCTAAAATCACAAAGTAAAACAAGAATCCCTTACATGCAATCACTATTCACACCCAAAATAAGCAAAGTACATAAGATTAAAGCATGCATGTAACTAAACAAGATCATTGGCTCACTAAGATCATTGCCAATGGTCGGATTCTTCTCGGATGAGCCCGAAATTCATGGGTCTCATTGAGAATGAACCCCCAAACTCATACTTAAAACTTGCATGTAAGAAAAGGAACCGAAATCCCCAATTTTGAAAAAGACCCGAATCATAAATTGTAATGAAACTTGAAAGTAAGCACATAGGGTTGTAGAGGATTGAAAGAGGTTTAGTTTGGTTACTCATACTTACGATTTGGTGAAGAGAAACAGTGGGAATTAGAGGTTTTAATTTTTAAAAGATGAAGAACAAGAGGGTTGGGGAGAGAGAGATAGCACGGGAGAGAGTGCAGAGAGCGAGAGAGAAAGACAGGGGTGGGGGTGGGCTTTGGGAAATAGAATAGAAGTGTGTAGAAAGAAAGAGAAGTAATGTTATCTCTTAAATAGTTTAGAAAAATTATAAAATTACAAAATTGCCCAACTAACTCCATTGCCAAATTAATAAAAACAAGGGCTGTGATGTAAATTCATAATCCCCACTCTAGATTAAATAGAAATATTATTCTACAAATAACTTTTCTAGATTAAATAAATAAAATTGCATTTACCAAGAAATAATAAAAAAAAATGCCTTTTTATCCCAAAACAATATTAAATAAAATTTTACCATTTAAAATAAATAATCTAGAAGGTGTAGCATCTCTCAAAATAAATAATTAAAAATAAATGAATGATCTATAAAATTTAAATCATGAGTTTTAAAACTAAAATAAAATAAAATAATGCTAAGAAATATTTTATGCTGCTAAATAAATAATTCAAGCATACTCCAAATTTAGTATAAATATTTTATGACTCAAGTAAATTCTCAAAGCACTTAAATAAAATTTAGAAACCACCTTCACAATTAACTAATTATTCACCGGGCACATAATTCACATTTTAAGCACGTAACAATTATTGCACATAAAGAAATTTCAAGATTATAGGACTATATCAAAGAAATATTTTTATCTTAAATAATTATAACTAAATATGAGCTTACACATAAATCACATTCTACCAAGATCATACTGCTAAATAAAATGTCAAGAATAAAATCTCACTCGTTATTACTAGCAATAAATGTAAAATAATTTTAAACAATTCTTATTAACAAAATAAATTTAAGGCTAATCTAATTAGCACAAAGAGTACCACGCACATATATAAAATAAAATTAATCGTATTCACATACGGGTAATAATTTACACGTCAAAAATTCTAAGGCGTTACAAATTTTCTCAAATATGTCTTCTATGTGCTCATTGCTTAACTTATAGATGAATTCATAAAGGGTGTCTTAGTTCAAGCCCTTTTATTTTATTTATTTAATTTAGAATATTTTTTGTTAAAAATATAATTTATAAGATCCCGTTGAGTTGATTATCTAATAATATTATCTAAATTTTTGGCTTATAGAAATATGATAATAATCGATGTGCAACTAGATTTTTTTTTCTAACAAAAATTTTAAAACTATGTGGATATATGCATGATTGTATCCATTTTTTCTTTTGAGTTTTGATGTTGAGGACCTCTTAGTAAGTTATGTTTACATGGATTACATCCATCCTTTTCTTATATATATTTGTTGGTTTTATAGATGCAGCAAGGACCGACGAGAAAATATGTTACAGCGTGTTAGGAATGAATACCACTTAGAAACTAGACAGAGGGGGGGGGGGGGTGAATGGATAGTTT
This sequence comes from Heracleum sosnowskyi, assembly GCA_030848705.1. NCBI lineage: Eukaryota > Viridiplantae > Streptophyta > Magnoliopsida > Apiales > Apiaceae > Heracleum > Heracleum sosnowskyi. The sequence goes on along the minus strand of CM061240.1, from coordinate 113,356,020 downwards.
GATAGATTTTCGGTTTCTTGAAACTAAATAAACTGTAAATGATTATACTGTGTAGTATGCAGAAAATAAACAACAAGCACAATCACTTTAATCTACTTTGTATTAAGTAAATTAAATACTACAGCTTTCCAAGAAATTCACAATCGAATTTCTGGCTTCTAAACAAGAATAGTTTGTATCTTGTTTGTTTACAGAGAAAAGAGTGCTTAAGATAAAACTTTGTGTATCTCTCTTGCAGCTAACAATAGGGTGTGCATAATATATATAAGTCCTATACAAACTAGTACACACACCTATTTTTACACAGTTACCCCTAGATGAAAGTCCAACTTGTCCTGCCATAAGAAGTTAATTGTGTCAGGAAGGACCACCTGCTTTTCGGAGTCTTTCCCGTTTCTGTAGCTGCTTGTCTCTTATCTTTCTCTCCAAGTTTAGCTGTAGATTTGCCATCTGTTCTTTGGACCACCTTGCCAGAACAAATGCTTCAGTATTTGTCTCCTTTGATTCTTGGTTCTGTACCTTGTTTTGTCTTGTGATAAACAGCTAAGTGTTGATATCGTGAACTCCACTTTATTCCTGACTTCGCGATGTCCCTTGTGAAGACTACGCGATATGGCCTTTGAGGACTTTGCGACATAAGCCATTTGATGACTATGCGACCTAGGTCATTTGATGATTATGCGATGTAAGATCCGGGAAAATTACGTGTTATTATATGATGTGAAATGAAATTTTAATTTCATATTAAGAGTTATTAAATGATTTATCTGTTTAAACGTGCTAAGTTATTCGTTAAATGATTGAATATGTGATATTGTGATGCTATGTGAAATGTGTGGGGAATTTGAAATTAGTTTGAAAAGGATGTTATACTATTTTATTTTATTTTAATTATTGAAAAGAAAATTTGGATCGTTCCCAAATTATTCGGGAGATTGGTATATCGTTCGACCAATATTTCATTCGTTAAAATGGAAAGTATTCGAAAATATTCGTAATAGAAGTATTTTGGTTCGTATATCTATTATTAAACGATACTTGTAGTTATCCGTACTTTATGGATGCTTATCGTCTCGTGAAACGTGTATTCTGCTTTATTAAAGATTTAAAGCGTTTATTTTGTTAAATTATATTTAAAGCGATCTATCGGATCAGTATCGATCCAAAAATGTCGTTTGGGGTATTATTTTCCGTTTAATATAAAAAGGCAAATCGTACTTTGTTTTGCGTATAATAAAGCATAATTACAGTTAAAAAGTTAAAAACCCCTGAAACGTGTTCTTCGTGTTCTTGAGAATCAAACTCAATTTTGAAGGCGTTATCGGATTCCGATTTCGATGTTCTTGTAACCAAATCGAATCTCTCATCATCCTCTACCTAAATCCACCATCAAAATTCATGTGGGTATGATTTCTGAGTTTTTCCGATTTTTAATTTAATTATTTATTTCGAATTTTTGATTTAATTTGGGGGAATCTTTATTATTGATTGTTCTTGCAAATTGATGGCATAGTTGTGTTTATTATGTGATGCAGAGTATGTGTATGATTTTTAATTTGGATTTTTGAGTAAGATTTCGAGCTAATCGGAAAGTTGTAAGTTCACCGGAGTTTGATCGGGATTTTGATCGGCTAACTGTTTCTTGATTGTGTTCTAGCGATTAGATAGATCTGTGAGTTTAGAGTTGAACCGTGTAATCGGTTTTTGATTTGGTGTAGAATTTGGGTTGGCCGGAAACGGCGCCGCCGTTTTCTTTCCGTTCGTTTTGAACGATTTTGATGTGATTTTAGTTAACTGGGCTCGGTACTGTAAACGTTGAGACATTCCTGTGAATTTCGCATAAAAATCTGTGTGTTTGGTTTGGTTTTTGGTCGCCGGAAACTGGTGGGTTGGCCGGACGTCGGCCGGAAACTGGGAAACCCAGTTTCCGGTGACGTGTTCTTGGCGACCCGTTTGTGTTCTTGGCGACCCGGTTTCAAAACCCTAACCCGACCCGGTTTGATCTTACAAACCCTAATCCGTTTCCAGAAAAGTGTTTCTGGGTTTTTATTTTTAAAAATAATTCAAAAATAGTTTTATAATTCTAAAAATCATATCTTTGATTTAAAAATACATTTTATTATTCCAAAAATTTTATAAATTCATAAATATTTATTAAATTCGAAAATTGATTAAATTTAATTATTTTAATTATTTTTGATTAATAGTTAATTTATTTAATTAATTGATTAATTCTTTTAATCAGTTAATTCTTAATAATTAATTATTAATTAGATTTAATTAATTAAAATTAAGTTTAATTATTTTCTAGCTTGGTTTATTTATTTAAAAATAGTTTGAGCATTTAAAAGAGTGTCAATTAATTTTATTAATTGATTTATTTGCATTTAAAATACTTATATTGGGTTTAAAAATCCGATTTTTGATTTAAAAATTGTTTGTGGCTTATTTAAATTCAAATAAGTTTCGTGTGATGTTTTAAAAATAGTTATAAGTGCTATATGGTTTGTATGAGTTGTGTAATGTGTTTTATAGTCCGTATATGCCCGTACTAGGGCTAGTGTCTGAGTTTTTAATATCGTAAATTAGACCGGGCGTCGGATACGTAACCGGTTACTTGTTTAAATGTATTATGTGAATGATGTGAATTATCTGTTGTTGAGTCATGCATGCGAATAAATTGTGTTGAGACTTGTTTGAGTAATTGGTTGTGTCTAATGTTATCACGAGGGGTAGATGGGATAGAAATTTGTCGGTTATGTTAGAAAGTGAGATTTACGAGGCCGTTGACTTGGATGTTGACTTTTTATAGTATGGGGATTGTCGTCAAGCGAGTTACGTGGATTACTTATGTGGTTGATTGCGATTGGTCTATCAATTGAGATGTGGATGTTTATGCAACAAAGGTATCGGTAAGATCGGTAAGTGCGTCGAAGTTAAGTTACAATCATTTATGAAATATGAGGATTATACGTTGAAGACTAAGTACCGTCTCATGTTTGACTATCGAGGCTGGCACGTGGATTCGAAATGGTAGAAGCAGACTAGTGGTATTCGCAAGAGCGTTAAAGCAAAGAAGGACGGAAGTAGCGAATCGTGCGATAAGACAGAATAAGGAGGGCATCGTATTGTTTCAGCGTTACGAAATAGCTAAGGACCAGAGGCAAGTGTTTATACCCTTGCTTATTAATTAAGGGATATTATCTTGAATTATTAGTATGCATGTTGAATGCTTATTACTAAATTTTCAAATGTTGATTTCTTTTGCATTGAATTGCAAGTATGTTATTTAATCTCGTAAATTGACGAGTACTCTTTTATACCTTTTGAGTTTAGATTCATATTTTCATATTGATTGGAAAGATATACTTATTATATTGAAAAGTTTGAAGAGATAATTATGGGCCGTATACTAAGGCTTTCTTTTAAAAGACATGATTTTAAAATATTAGGTTGGAATATTGCCAACCCTAGATGAGTGGGAACTTACGAACCCTATGTTGAAAACGTTATTTTTAATTCCGAAGTTGTGGTACTTGTTCTACAAGTATTCCATTTTTCCATCCTGCACCCTTGCAAGTATTATTATCATTTCTTGTTAATGCGATCATCTGATCCATTCCCTGATTCGAATTCATTTAGATGTGCATGATTTAGTTTACTTCCTTCAAATACGAGGCTTATCTATTATAAGTATATGTTCGAAGGACTTGAACTATTTCTGCCAGAAGTTAATAAACCTTTGTTTTCTTCATTTATAAACTTCACCCTGAATTTTTCTTAAACTTGAACTTGACTTTCTTGTCACTTACCAGATTGTTGAATCTTAACTAATTCTTCCATAATGTGATGATTTGGACTGTTAAGGCCATCTAGAGCCTGTTCTTTGAACCCTATTCCATATTGAGTTATTGCAAATTCTGTTGATATCATAATGCCTGTTTCATATCAGATTTAATCTTGTTGAGCATGTCATTGTTTATTCTTCATTATATCCCAGTTGTTACATCGAACTCGTCGATGCTTATTATATTGTCACTTTTCATGTGCACCTCCCCATATTGTGTCGATCTCGTCGATACTAGATTATATTGTTATTCCTTAATGGATTCTTCATAATTGAACTGTTTCCTGGAACGTGAGTTTTCCAGCAATTGTTGTATTAGGTTGTCGATTCTTCCGACACCTGATTGTCGAAGGAAGGTTGTCAATTGTTCTGACACCTGACGTATAAAATATAGGATTGGAATGTTTTTAAAAATGGACCAATTATTGGTCGGGCCATTTATGGTCGATGTAATTTAGGCCCAGATTGGCCTTGGATCCGTAGAGGACTATGCATGAGCTAGTCCGGGGTTGTTGCGTGGCTGGCCAGCAGCACAACTTTGATTTGATAAATGTTAAAAATCCAATTCTAATATTAATTCTTATTTCTGGGATGAGTTACATCCATATGTTTTGTACTTGTGAGTTATGACATGATATTCAGGTTTATTCGTTGCATAAAATTGTTGGTTGTTGATTAATAAATGGTGGTTTCAATCTTGCTGAAATCACTTACTCTTAATTCATTTGGATTCCAAATAGTCGAAATCCACTTCCTTGATTCCATTGGCAGTCATGAGATATCTATCTTGATGAGTTTTATTCATACCGCATATCCAGTCGATACCATGTTGAAGTCTTGAAGTGCGTTCTTTATTCCTTGACCGAGCGTGTTGGCTCATTCTTACCCTTGATTATTCTAACCTTCCAGAGTTGTTGGTTTCAGAAAATGTTGTGAATAGATCTGTTACCTTAAAAATTAGTATTTTTGTACAAGCTATGGTCTTGAAGACGTATGAGATATATTTACTTCATATTTTCTACATACTATTGTAGTTATTGTTGATTCGGTCATCGTAATGACCAATATAAATCTTTTGCGTTTTAAAACTATTCGGTTGCGAGAAACTGAATGAGAAATTGTGGTAAATTACCAAACTTAATTTGAAAGTTTTAAAGATTATAATTGTTCAAAAACAAAAGTTGTTATTTGAAAATCCAAAGTTTATTTTGGAAACCTTTCGTATTATATTTAATAATGCGCTTGCTGAGCAATTCATTCGCTCATACTTGTTTTATTTATATATATTTTAGCCTGCCAGAAAGAAGGTGTGTTGGCGAGAGTTGTCCGCGTAGCTGATCAGAGATGGGGAAAGATATTAGCGTAAAGACGTTTTGATCCAGAGCATTGGAGCTAGTGAGAGGTTTTGTATATAGATGTTTTCTATTGAATAATTTATTGTATAAGATAGTTGCCTGGTATACTTCTTATCGAAGTTATACTGGTGTATTAGAATTTGTGTAAAGAGAATGGTTGTAAAGAAGAAAGATTGTTGTAATGAAATTTTGGATTCTTGCTTCTAGCACTATAACCTTTAAAGATTTTTGGTAGAGTTGGGATCACAGATATTATTATTATTGTGTTGATTTTATATTGAACAGGTTGTTTGGATTAAGAGTGCAGTGTGACGACCAAATCCTTTGACCCCGGATTTGGGGGCGTTACAGTTGGTATCAGAGCAAGGGTTATAGTAAAACTAGAAACGAGAGTGTGAGAGTGTATATAGTTATATAAGGAATGGCAGAGCTCATTTAGAGTTCGTATTGGACTATTGGATATAGTACCGCTGAGTGAGTTAAGATAGAGGTATTTGATTGAGATAGTTGTGTTGAGATGGATAGGACTTCTTACGTTTGTAGACGTCTAAGGCGGAATCTTCAAGGACTATTACGAGTCAACGACAACGTACGATATTGATAACCTTGCGACGTGGAAAAGAAGGGCTGAAATCGAATAACGTGGACAAGAAGGGCTGAAATCGAATAACGAGCTATCGAAGGAGTCGACGGAGGAGTCATATGTGAAGACCTTGGTAATACCTTCCCATCCTAATGAAATATTTGACATCTCTTTAAAGAGAAACCTGTGTTGATGGATATATTCCACCTTTTGACCTTGTACTTGATACTTTTGATCAATCATGATTGCAATTGCATCAGAGGTTGTTGTGACATCTATTTCAAATTTGTGAAGCCTGTTGAAAATATGTTATTTAAATTCCAACTCCTTTATTCTTCCGGAGTGGATAACTCTAATTGTGATGTAACACTATTTGTTGATACTTCCTTTCTGGTTGTTCTTCTTTTCTAGAATAACTCCTTTGGAATCTATTCAATTTCAATCCAAGGTGTGTATTTGAGATTTCTTATCGAAAAGCCTTGGTTATTATTTTGACTTTAAATTTCTTTCATATTTCTCTACTCCAACTGAGATAAACAACCCTATTTATAGGGGACACAAGGACTATCTGTCTATGTGATAGAAATCTGACGGGACGCCGTCACTTGTGTGTTATGAAATACAAGAAGGCTAATTACCTTTAGTACTGTCTTAATAGAGACACACAACATTGAGTTCATGTGATCAAATTGTTCTCTCAGTAATTCTTTCACTTCCAATAATGTTTGCTTTGGAATATGCAGATTTGGTAACCCCAATTGTGGGACATTTGCTACGTTATAGAATCTTTCACTTCAAAATATCATGAATTTTTGTTATACCAAATAATCTGGGAGGTATGCCATTAGGGTGAACTGAAATTTACCCTACCATAATGAACGAAGAATTTGCGATTGAATTACCACGAGCGAAAGCGGATTACGATGCGATTAGAATACTAGTAACATATAACGGAGCCAGTTGTTCTCTTTCTATCGATTAACGTTACGATATGGAAAGGTGAAGTTAGATAATTCAAGAGTTGATTGGAAATTGGGGAAAAATGTGTAATTGTGCTGATGATATCCCATGTTGTGGAAGATGAACATAATAGATTTTTGTCTCAATGAGAAGAACTTTTAATATTTGATGATAGGCTAATAATGGAGAATGAGTTGGTCTTTGAGTATTTCAGGATTGTATGATATGGTTGCAAGTCTTTTGCTCACGATAGTTAAGGTAGATCTTGCCAGTCAATGTGGATGTATAGAATGAGAATCAAGATAATGTCGAGTTGATCAAGCTGTTTTGGAAATGAGATGGAACCATGGAAAAGGTGTCCTGAGTGTTACTGTGAATGTATCTTCTAAATTATTTGGGAATCAGATGGAGATTAATTAAGTTCTTAGGACTAAGTAGAACAATTTTTAAAGATATGGGACTAAGTCACCAAGTTGATAAGGAATATTCTCACAATTGTAGATAGGGAAAAAAAGATTAAGAGGTGTTAATAAGGATTTAAAGACAATGGATGAGGTAATGAGTGATTGTTTTAAACTGAATATTTGTTTGGCACGGAAGGTATGCGATCGTTGAAAGCAGTTGTTAAATATATTGGAGGTAGATAAAGTTGACCCAAGAATATGGATGGCTGATAGTATGAGTAGAAAAAAAGAGAGATCAGAGATGTAAATATCTTCGGTACAAGGATTAGAAAGGATAGAGCTTTAAGGTTATGATAACAAGAGATCAACTAGAAGGAATGACGGAAATAAGAATTCAACCAGGATTGATTAAAGAGAAAGGGCCACATAAAGGAAAGAGTTATGGAAAAAGAAAAGGATTCAATTATAGGAGGGAACGAGAAAGTATAAGGAATAAGAAAGAAGTGCAAGAATACATATGAGGGGTTTCAAAAGGATACTAGTGTTGGTGAATATCTAAGTACTTGAGGTGTTGGAAAAATGAAAACAGAATAGCAGAGGTATAGAAGACGATTACAACTAAAGAGATTCCTGAATGGAAGTGGAAACATATTAAGATAGACTTTGCAGTAGAGTTGCTAAGGCTTAGAGCTAATCATGATAGTATTTGAGTTATTATTGACCGATTAATGAGAGGTATTCATTGGGTGAGTTGGTTCGTCTCTATTTGAATGAGATAAGATTACGACATGGAATGACGGGTTCAATTGTATTTGGCAGAGATCTGCGACTTAATTAAAGAATTCAGACAGACTATGGTTGTGTACTAAATTTTTAAGGTAATTGGAAGGACCATTTACAGATGATTAGATTTCCTTACGACAACAGTTATTATGACAATTTTGAAATGCTACCTTACGTCGATCTACTGTGTGTTGGGAAAGTTGCGTATAAGTTTGCGTACCACTCCATGAGTGGTGTATTCATAGTGTATTTCATAAAATTCGAACCTATAGAGATTTAGTTAAATTGTTCTATGTTGAGTAACCAATTGAGATATTGAGTCAGTATGAGAGAGTGATGAGTAATAGAGGAGTCAAATTAGTGTGAGTATGAGGAGAAATCCTAAGGTTGAAGAGTCAACCTAGGAATTTGAGAATGAGATGTTGGAAAATATCCACCTGTGTTTGCGCAAGTTGATTCTGAGGACAGAATCCTGTTAAGGGGGAAAGGATGTAAGATCCGGGAAAATTACGTGTTATTATATGATGTGAAATGAAATTTTAATTTCATATTAAGAGTTATTAAATGATTTATCTGTTTAAACGTGCTAAGTTATTCGTTAAATGATTGAATATGTGATATTGTGATGCTATGTGAAATGTGTGGGGAATTTGAAATTAGTTTGAAAAGGATGTTATACTATTTTATTTTATTTTAATTATTGAAAAGAAAATTTGGATCGTTCCCAAATTATTCGGGAGATTGGTATATCGTTCGTACCAATATTTCATTCGTTAAAATGGAAAGTATTCGAAAATATTCGTAATAGAAGTATTTTGGTTCGTATATCTATTATTAAACGATACTTGTAGTTATCCGTACTTTATGGATGCTTATCGTCTCGTGAAACGTGTATTCTGCTTTATTAAAGATTTAAAGCGTTTATTTTGTTAAATTATATTTAAAGCGATCTATCGGATCAGTATCGATCCAAAAATGTCGTTTGGGGTATTATTTTCCGTTTAATATAAAAAGGCAAATCGTACTTTGTTTTGCGTATAATAAAGCATAATTACAGTTAAAAAGTTAAAAACCCCTGAAACGTGTTCTTCGTGTTCTTGAGAATCAAACTCAATTTTGAAGGCGTTATCGGATTCCGATTTCGATGTTCTTGTAACCAAATCGAATCTCTCATCATCCTCTACCTAAATCCACCATCAAAATTCATGTGGGTATGATTTCTGAGTTTTTCCGATTTTTAATTTAATTATTTATTTCGAATTTTTGATTTAATTTGGGGGAATCTTTATTATTGATTGTTCTTGCAAATTGATGGCATAGTTGTGTTTATTATGTGATGCAGAGTATGTGTATGATTTTTAATTTGGATTTTTGAGTAAGATTTCGAGCTAATCGGAAAGTTGTAAGTTCACCGGAGTTTGATCGGGATTTTGATCGGCTAACTGTTTCTTGATTGTGTTCTAGCGATTAGATAGATCTGTGAGTTTAGAGTTGAACCGTGTAATCGGTTTTTGATTTGGTGTAGAATTTGGGTTGGCCGGAAACGGCGCCGCCGTTTTCTTTCCGTTCGTTTTGAACGATTTTGATGTGATTTTAGTTAACTGGGCTCGGTACTGTAAACGTTGAGACATTCCTGTGAATTTCGCATAAAAATCTGTGTGTTTGGTTTGGTTTTTGGTCGCCGGAAACTGGTGGGTTGGCCGGACGTCGGCCGGAAACTGGGAAACCCAGTTTCCGGTGACGTGTTCTTGGCGACCCGTTTGTGTTCTTGGCGACCCGGTTTCAAAACCCTAACCCGACCCGGTTTGATCTTACAAACCCTAATCCGTTTCCAGAAAAGTGTTTCTGGGTTTTTATTTTTAAAAATAATTCAAAAATAGTTTTATAATTCTAAAAATCATATCTTTGATTTAAAAATACATTTTATTATTCCAAAAATTTTATAAATTCATAAATATTTATTAAATTCGAAAATTGATTAAATTTAATTATTTTAATTATTTTTGATTAATAGTTAATTTATTTAATTAATTGATTAATTCTTTTAATCAGTTAATTCTTAATAATTAATTATTAATTAGATTTAATTAATTAAAATTAAGTTTAATTATTTTCTAGCTTGGTTTATTTATTTAAAAATAGTTTGAGCATTTAAAAGAGTGTCAATTAATTTTATTAATTGATTTATTTGCATTTAAAATACTTATATTGGGTTTAAAAATCCGATTTTTGATTTAAAAATTGTTTGTGGCTTATTTAAATTCAAATAAGTTTCGTGTGATGTTTTAAAAATAGTTATAAGTGCTATATGGTTTGTATGAGTTGTGTAATGTGTTTTATAGTCCGTATATGCCCGTACTAGGGCTAGTGTCTGAGTTTTTAATATCGTAAATTAGATCGGGCGTCCGATACGTAACCGGTTACTTGTTTAAATGTATTATGTGAATGATGTGAATTATCTGTTGTTGAGTCATGCATGCGAATAAATTGTGTTGAGACTTGTTTGAGTAATTGGTTGTGTCTAATGTTATCACGAGGGGTAGATGGGATAGAAATTTGTCGATTATGTTAGAAAGTGAGATTTACGAGGCCGTTGACTTGGATGTTGACTTTTTATAGTATGGGGATTGTCGTCAAGCGAGTTACGTGGATTACTTATGTGGTTGATTGCGATTGGTCTATCAATTGAGATGTGGATGTTTATGCAACAAAGGTATCGGTAAGATCGGTAAGTGCGTCGAAGTTAAGTTACAATCATTTATGAAATATGAGGATTATACGTTGAAGACTAAGTACCGTCTCATGTTTGACTATCGAGGCTGGCACGTGGATTCGAAATGGTAGAAGCAGACTAGTGGTATTCGCAAGAGCGTTAAAGCAAAGAAGGACGGAAGTAGCGAATCGTGCGATAAGACAGAATAAGGAGGGCATCGTATTGTTTCAGCGTTACGAAATAGCTAAGGACCAGAGGCAAGTGTTTATACCCTTGCTTATTAATTAAGGGATATTATCTTGAATTATTAGTATGCATGTTGAATGCTTATTACTAAATTTTCAAATGTTGATTTCTTTTGCATTGAATTGCAAGTATGTTATTTAATCTCGTAAATTGACGAGTACTCTTTTATACCTTTTGAGTTTAGATTCATATTTTCATATTGATTGGAAAGATATACTTATTATATTGAAAAGTTTGAAGAGATAATTATGGGCCGTATACTAAGGCTTTCTTTTAAAAGACATGATTTTAAAATATTAGGTTGGAATATTGCCAACCCTAGATGAGTGGGAACTTACGAACCCTATGTTGAAAACGTTATTTTTAATTCCGAAGTTGTGGTACTTGTTCTACAAGTATTCCATTTTTCCATCCTGCACCCTTGCAAGTATTATTATCATTTCTTGTTAATGCGATCATCTGATCCATTCCCTGATTCGAATTCATTTAGATGTGCATGATTTAGTTTACTTCCTTCAAATACGAGGCTTATCTATTATAAGTATATGTTCGAAGGACTTGAACTATTTCTGCCAGAAGTTAATAAACCTTTGTTTTCTTCATTTATAAACTTCACCCTGAATTTTTCTTAAACTTGAACTTGACTTTCTTGTCACTTACCAGATTGTTGAATCTTAACTAATTCTTCCATAATGTGATGATTTGGACTGTTAAGGCCATCTAGAGCCTGTTCTTTGAACCCTATTCCATATTGAGTTATTGCAAATTCTGTTGATATCATAATGCCTGTTTCATATCAGATTTAATCTTGTTGAGCATGTCATTGTTTATTCTTCATTATATCCCAGTTGTTACATCGAACTCGTCGATGCTTATTATATTGTCACTTTTCATGTGCACCTCCCCATATTGTGTCGATCTCGTCGATACTAGATTATATTGTTATTCCTTAATGGATTCTTCATAATTGAACTGTTTCCTGGAACGTGAGTTTTCCAGCAATTGTTGTATTAGGTTGTCGATTCTTCCGACACCTGATTGTCGAAGGAAGGTTGTCAATTGTTCTGACACCTGACGTATAAAATATAGGATTGGAATGTTTTTAAAAATGGACCAATTATTGGTCGGGCCATTTATGGTCGATGTAATTTAGGCCCAGATTGGCCTTGGATCCGTAGAGGACTATGCATGAGCTAGTCCGGGGTTGTTGCGTGGCTGGCCAGCAGCACAACTTTGATTTGATAAATGTTAAAAATCCAATTCTAATATTAATTCTTATTTCTGGGATGAGTTACATCCATATGTTTTGTACTTGTGAGTTATGACATGATATTCAGGTTTATTCGTTGCGTAAAATTGTTGGTTGTTGATTAATAAATGGTGGTTTCAATCTTGCTGAAATCACTTACTCTTAATTCATTTGGATTCCAAATAGTCAAAATCCACTTCCTTGATTCCATTGGAAGTCGTGAGATATCTATCTTGATGAGTTTTATTCATACCGCATATCCAGTCGATACCATGTTGAAGTCTTGAAGTGCGTTCTTTATTCCTTGACCGAGCGTGTTGGCTCATTCTTACCCTTGATTATTCTAACCTTCCAGAGTTGTTGGTTTCAGAAAATGTTGTGAATAGATCTGTTACCTTAAAAATTAGTATTTTTGTACAAGCTATGGTCTTGAAGACGTATGAGATATATTTACTTCATATTTTCTACATACTATTGTAGTTATTGTTGATTCGGTCATCGTAATGACCAATATAAATCTTTTGCGTTTTAAAACTATTCGGTTGCGAGAAACTGAATGAGAAATTGTGGTAAATTACCAAACTTAATTTGAAAGTTTTAAAGATTATAATTGTTCAAAAACAAAAGTTGTTATTTGAAAATCCAAAGTTTATTTTGGAAACCTTTCGTATTATATTTAATAATGCGCTTGCTGAGCAATTCATTCGCTCATACTTGTTTTATTTATATATATTTTAGCCTGCCAGAAAGAAGGTGTGTTGGCGAGAGTTGTCCGCGTAGCTGATCAGAGATGGGGAAAGATATTAGCGTAAAGACGTTTTGATCCAGAGCATTGGAGCTAGTGAGAGGTTTTGTATATAGATGTTTTCTATTGAATAATTTATTGTATAAGATAGTTGCCTGGTATACTTCTTATCGAAGTTATACTGGTGTATTAGAATTTGTGTAAAGAGAATGGTTGTAAAGAAGAAAGATTGTTGTAATGAAATTTTGGATTCTTGCTTCTAGCACTATAACCTTTAAAGATTCTTGGTAGAGTTGGGGTCACAGATATTATTATTATTGTGTTGATTTTATATTGAACAGGTTGTTTGGATTAAGAGTGCAGTGTGACGACCAAATCCTTTGACCCCGGATTTGGGGGCGTTACATGCGACATAAGCCATTTGAGGACTATGCGACCTAGGTCATTTGATGACTATGCGACATAAGCCATTTGAGGACTATGCGACATAGGTCATTTGATAACTATGCGACATAAGCCATTTGAGGACTTCACGATCTAGGCATCTTTGACTTTGCTGACTTCAACACTTCACCACATGAGTCTTGAGGACTTCTCAACATAGTACAAAATCGACTATGCGATATAGCACTTCTCGACATGGATATTGGTGACTTCACGACATAGCTTTCTTCTGACTTTGCTATATAATGCCTTAGACAAATTTCTGCAACTTATTTCTTCAGGGCCTTATTCATTTCTATCCTGCTGCATGAACAATTCTGAACTTCTACCAGGAAAATTATTCAATGGCCTATATACATTCTAGATGCAAGAAATTTACTAAGCTCATTATAATTCTGAGCATACATGATCAAGCTAATGTTCATGAGAACAAGACAAGTACATAGAGAGACCTATACTATATCCCAGTGATAGAATTCACTAGGTCATGTAGTGTGACATAGTCACATAGTTTAGGCTTGTTAATAGTGGTATTCAGACATGTCTTGAGCCTAACAATCTCCCCCAAATTGTGAGTAAGATCCTTAGGCACAATTTCATGTCTGATAACAAGCCTAACTAACATAAAAAGAACATATGCAGAAAAAGGAAAATAAAGAACAGAGTTTTAGAACAGCTTAAACATCAGGCTTACAGAATTGTCATTGATGCTTAGCTGCTTCTTTTTCCAGTTCCTTGTCAAGGAGATCATCATAGATTTTCTTCTTTCTCATTTCTTATTTTCTCTTCATATCTATGATGGCCACTTGAAGTTCTTCTCTTGCAATAAGTTCTTCAATTAGAGGAGAATCTTTTAGATCATCAATTGCAGCTTTGAGGGCACTTTCCACATATGAATCCAGAAACTCCATCCTTATCTTGCTTATGCCTCCATTTGAATTTTTGTATTCCACAACATAAGGATTTTGTTTTACCCTGCAAAGCCCTTTCTTTCTCAGCTCCTTTGCTCTTTCCTCCATTTCAGCCATTTCTTTCTCTTTCTGAATTATCTTCTTTTCATTTTCCTTTCTCAGATTTTCTTCATAATCAGAGTGCATCTTCATGAACCTGGCAATCTCTATTTTCCACATCCTTTCTTCCTTTTCTTCAAAGTTCAGTAAAGCATTTATTCTTTCAAGTTCATACTTAGAGAAGTATTGCCAGCCACCTTGCTTCATTATTCTTTCTCTTCCATCAGTGTACTTGATCTCTAGATGATCTAGCTTCACCTTGACTTCAAAGATTCTTTGAGCTCTCAGAAATGCTAGGGCATCTTCATCATAGTCTTCATCCAGAGGAAGCACTTTGATCCCTGTTACATTAGTGATTACCCCATTCTTCTTTGTTATCCTTTTCCTTCTGGCTACACTCTTGATCTTCAAATGCTTCACTTGAGGTAGCTTTCTGGAGCAGGGAGAATTAGTCTTCAGTGCCACATCACTTGGAAGCAGCTTCATTCCTTTTCCTTTCATCCACTGTAACACTCCACTAGCTGTGACTTTGTGGAAGTGTCTTCTTGATATTTCTTTTGTGGCTTCATCTTTCTTCTGTGGCAATTCAGGTTCAAAAGTCTTGGATAAAGATTTTGGAGGATCATTACTAACAGTACCCACCCTAGACTTGGAGTCTTGTGTTGTGGTTAAAGTACTGCTAGCAATGTCCTTGACTTGCTGAATTCCACTTCTAGTTTTCTTGACTGTTTCCTTTGTTCCCTTGGAGTCCCTCTTGTCATCATCAGCATCTTTGGATTTCTTGGATGTTTTGCCTTTGCTGTTCTCACTACCTCCATCCTTATTGCTCCTTGATTGAGATCTCCTTCTATAGGTTTTCTCCTCATCATCATCCTCATCATCTTTCTTCTTGCTCTTTTCTTTGAGAGACTCAGGAATGACTCCATGAATCAAGAAGGATTGTAAAGTGTGAATCATTTCTAGCTCTTCTGCTGTTTTGACTCCTTTCTTAGCCCTGAGCATTTGCAACACCTGGTTGATTCTAGCATTGTTCTTCATTGTCAAGTCTGAGGGAATCACCAGTTGGTCAATACTGCTGTCTTGAGATAGACTTTGGAAGATTATTGTCCTTGGCTTGGAGATAACCTTAGGCAATCTTTGATATTGGTCTATCTTCAAGTCATCAAACAGTCTCTTGTTGTTTGACCCATCCTTTTCAATCAAATCCAGAATTATTGACAGCTCAGTAAATATCAGTTTCTCCAGAGTTTGAAATGATAGATGCCACAAGCAATTATCCTTGCTCACCATGATAACTTCTCTTAGATGGACATCCTTGATTTTCCTTACTGCCACAGTGAAGTACTTGATGCTTTCCTTGATCTTTTCTCTGTAGACCCTTGCATCTTCTTGAGCATTTCTATAGATGGCTTTCAGAAACTCCAGGAAGGCCTCATCATGATAGATGTTTGAATTGGCAACTTCCTGTAGCTTGGCCTCAGTGATAATTGTGGCTTTGATAGGTTTGGCACTTGAAGTAGGTTGAGGAGCTGAAATGTCCTTTGGCATGGTAGAGGGATGGAAGGTAGTTGTGACTGTGCTTCTTTGACCTTGAGCACTGATGACATCCACAGAGGGAAGAGTGATCGGCTTTATAGTTTCTTCTGTGAGTCTGCCCTTAAGCTTTTGCTGCTTGGCAGGTACTCCCCCTCTCTTTTTCAAAATGATCTCCTTTTGTTTCTCCCCCTTAGGCTTGGAATCAGACAAGATGTCTTGAGCTTCTCCAGGGATAGGCAGGTTCATGTGTCTCATCATTGATGTAATCATTTGTTGTTGCACCAACAAGATATTAGAAGTATTGTTGCCTTGGTCATCCAGCTTGTCATTGAGCTTGTTTAAGGATTGAGAAAGCATCCTGTTTTCATCCTTTAGAGAGGCCACTTCTCTTTCTAGACCATCCACTTTAGAGAATAGTTGCTGAGATTTGAAAGAATTGAGAGATTGATCCTTGATCTTGGCAAAGTCAAATTTGAAGATGTTTGACATAGGGACCTCATCCACCAATTTGTCACCATACTAATTCTTCCACATTACATTCAGCATAACATTAGAGGTTATGTTGGCTTTGACTTGATTGTCCAGTGTGGTAGCCAGTTTCTTGATGTTGTCTGTGACCATGGAAAGAGAAAGATCCATCATGTTGACATTAGAAGAGGTTTTCTGGACTTCTTTGAGAATGCCATCCACCTTGGGAAAATCATAGAGATAGGAGTTTCTTAGTTGAGTGAGGGATCTATCTGTCTCCTCCTTTATAGAATAGATCTCTGATTGAAGCCCTTTCCCAAGATAGTGCAGAGCCTTCAACTGATTCTTGTAAACATCATTAACAGCATCATAAATTGCAGCAGGAGAGAGATCCTTTGCATTGGAGCCCAGAGAAGTTAGGTATTCTTCTCTTAGAAAAGCTAGGGCATCCTTGAGTTTGAGAGTTCTCTTAGCATCCAACCAGGCATCCACATTTCCCTCTGGTTCAGCTTCATCCACTATCTTCTCCTGCTGAGCTTCAACATCCTCCTTGTGGCAAAGTAAAATAGCTTCAAAATCAGCATTTGGTAGATTTGAGGTGAGGAGATGTTGAGATATCTTTGAGAACTCATCAATCTGTGCCACATTAAGATGTTGAATGTCTTCTTCTGTCAATTTGGAATGCACAGATGATGATCCTGAAGGCCTGTCATTTTGCACAGGCTTCAGCCATTCTGACATGGTGGCCTGAGCCAAGTAAGAGCTAGTGCTAGGCACTTCATGAGATGTAAGATTTTGAGTCTCCTCCAGCCTTGGAATGGCTGTAGAGTCTGATGTTGTCTCCATTGAAATGGGATGTGTTACAACATCAGCCCTATTTGTCTGTGAAGACAGTTCCACACCCCTAAGGAGTAAGGATGGGAGAATTTGGCACAGAGTCTCCAGTTAGAACTGGTGAAGCCTCTGTGTTTGTGTTGGTGTCATTAGAATATGCCCCAGCATGCATTTCCTGACCAACCAAATGTGGGTCCTGGGTGGTGAACATAGTGTCAAGCACCATGTCACTTGAAAGGGGCTCACTCACAGAATCAGGAAGTGAGTGATCAAGTTCAAGATTGTCATAAGAATGACTTTCTTGATTTGAAGAAATTTGAGATGCAGATTCTGGAAGAAAAGATGTGTTTAGAGTAGATTTGGGCAACTCCCCCTGAGAAATAGGAGGAGTTTCAACAGTGATGTGCTCTCCACTTTGTGTAGTACCACCCTTATTACCACTGGGGTCAAGAGTGAGTTCTTGACCCTGTGCAGACTCTGTACAGGTTGCAGTGGGGAGGCTGCTCTTTTCAATGCCAATGACCTGTTGAGAGGCCATTGACAATAACAGGTGTACCCATTTTGCCACATCTGAATCCTGTTGGGAGGATTCAGTGGTAGGTTTGGATTTTGATTTCTTACTGTGTCTGGTGAGAGGTGACTCAGGATTCTCACTTTCTATCTCTACAGATTTTTGTATCACTTCTAGGGCTCTCTTCTTTGTCTTCTTTTTAGTAACACCGGTCTTTTAAGAGACTGATGCACTTGGCTCCCTAATTTCTACAGTTGTGTTTGCAGTAGGGTTACTGGATGGGATAGGGAGGCTAGGGTTAGACTGTGTAGCTCCTTCAGTCTCAGCCTCCCCTGTCCAGGAAAGAGCATGGTATATTGGCTTAGCAAGTTGATATGATTCAAATGTGTCCTGCATATGCTGGGTCACACTTAGCCTCACATCAACATGATTCCTTGTGTCCAATGACCCAAATAGTATCTTGGACATGGACTTGGAATAAGCCATTTTATTTTTATCTATACCCTCAAGTTCATGTATATTTGCATCAAGGTAATTTAAAATACACTGAATAAAGCGAGGATAAAAGATGTCATTACCTCTACAACGAAATGTCCTGCCTAGCCTCTGAGCCAATTCCTTGAGAATTATGGCTCCCACATTGATCTCCTGGTTGTTGGCCAGGGAGTAGGCTAGCTTCACAGCAATGTGACTGATATGGTCTCATCCTGTCTTCCTGCATAGAAACACCTTCTGGAGTGCGTCAAACATAAATGACCACTCCCTCCTCACAAACTTCTTATTGAGCTTTCCAGTATCTATCTCATCAGCATACAGAATGAAGGTCATGAAGTCTACAATTTGAGCATCAGTAGCTTCTTGGTCATGACCCTCCACCTTGAACCCCAAAGCTTCATTGATTTCCTTTTCCCAAACTGGAAGTGTTTGCCTCTAATTGAACAATTAACCTCCTAGAATGAGGTTCCATCTTCCCTAGCCATTGTTGATACCAACGCCGTTCTCCAGAATCCTTCCAACACATCGACATACAAGGTAAGGTTCAGGGTTAGGGCTTGGCGTAGGTAGGAAGTGTTCAAGAACCGTACAAAACACTTGTACCTTGGGTTAGCCTCAGCCTTAGAGGGAATGGTGAGAAGATTTGTTTATTTGGGAATGGTTAAAGGGTTTGAAGAGGAAGCTGTTTAAGATTTGGGTGCCATTGAAATTGAGATTGAGATTGAAGAAGAGAGAGAAAAGTTTAGGTTTTAGAAATTGAGAGCAATAGACAGAGTGAGAAGTTGTGAATGGTCGACAAAAAGTATTTATATGATAGAGACACTGCAATATGGAGTTATGAATATGTACAGACTAATTGTATGTCGTGAAGTCTCAAAATGGCCTGTACCGCAAAGTCTTTGCAAAGTATATCGCAGAGTCCTGAATTGAACTATGTCGCAAAGTCTTGAGGATAACAGAATTTGGATGACTTTGCGATATAGTGAAAATACCCTGTCTAAAACTCTCTTTTTGAAATTTTAAGATTTTTGTCAGACTTAAATCAGAAATTGAAATAAAATAAATTTAAATCAAAATTCTGTCAAATATGGAGACTTGCCGATATAGTTATTCTAAGTCGCAAAGTCATTAAAATGAACTGTGTCGCAAACTCATGAAATGAACTATATCGCAAAGTCTCACAATTTCAACAGTTTGCGATATAAGTCTGTTTGATTTGTACTATGTCGTGAACTCTCAAAATCATCTATATCGAGATGTCTCAAAAGCTCACAACTCCACAACCAAATATGATTTTGAAAAATATGCAGTAAAATACTAAAATATTTATAGATCATATCTCAGCTAATTTTCACTCTAAATAAATAGAGCATTTAGATACAGTGAAAATTTACTGCTGCAACCAAATTAACTGGCACATTTACTTAGAACAACTAAATGAAGGATTAAGTATTCCAATTTCACTCACAAATCTGTTGAAGACAGCTTCATTTAGAGGTTTAGTAAATATGCCAGCTAATTGTTTCTCTGTTGGAACATAACAGACTACTATAGTACCATTTGCTGCATGTTCCCTAATGAAATGGTACCTTATCTCAATGTGCTTTGTAGTAGAATGATTAACATGATTAGCTACTATGGATATTGCACTAGTATTGTCACACATCAAAGGAATGTGTTCTAACACTAGTCCATAATCCATGAGTTGATTTCTAATCCAAAGCAATTGAGCACAGCAGCTTCCAACAGCAATATATTCAGCCTCAGCTGTAGATGTTGCTGTGGATTGTTGTTTCTTGCTAAACCAAGACACTAACCTTTGACCTAAGAATTGGCAGCTTACAGAGGTGCTCTTCCTGTCAATTCTGCATCCAGCATTATAATCAGAGTCTGTGTAACCAACCAGGTTGAACCCAGTGCCTTTTGGATACCATAGCCCAAGATTAGGAGTCCCTTTCAGATACCTGAAGATATTTTTGATAGCCATCATGTGAGATTCCTTAGGATCAGACTGGAACCTTGCACAGAGACAAGTGGCAAACATGATGTCTGGCCTGCTAGCCGTGAGATAGAGTAGTGATCCAACCATTCCTCTATAGACCTTGATGTCAACTCTCTTGCCTTTCTTATCTTCATCTAGCTTGATTGCAGTAGACATAGGAGTTTTTGCTGGAGATGACTCTTTTAAACCATATTTCTTTAAAAGATCCTTGACATACTTAGATTGGTTTATAAAGATGCCATCCTCCCTTTGATGTACTTGCAGGCCTAGGAAGAAGGTTAATTCTCCCATCATACTCATCTCATATTTGCTTTGCATCAACTTAGAGAACCTTTCACAGAGTTTTTCATTTGAAGAGCCAAAGATGATATCATCCACATAGATTTGAACAAGAATGATATCATTTCCATGCTTCTTGAAGAATAAGGTTTTATCAATTGTTCCTCTGGTAAATTGATGCTCAAGAAGAAATAGAGATAGAGTCTCATACCAGGCTCTTGGTGCCTGTTTGAGTCCATAGAGTGCCTTGAGCAGTGTATACACAAAGTCTGGGAAGTTTTCATTTTCAAAGCCAGGTGGTTGAGATACATAAACTTCTTCAGTAAGATCACCATTTAGAAATGCACTTTTCACATCCATTTGATACACCTTGAAATCTGAGTGAGCTGCAAAATCCAGGAAGATTCTGATGGCTTCCAGTCTAGCTACAGGTGCAAATGTCTCATCATAGTCAATGCCTTCTTGTTGACAGTATCCTTTGGCAACCAACCTTGCTTTGTTTCTAATCACCACTCCTTCTTCATCCATCTTATTTCTGAACACCCATTTGGTGTCAATAACATTCTTTCCTTCTGGAGGTGGCACTAGCTCCCATACTTTGTTTTTCTCAAATTGATTTAATTCTTCTTGCATAACAACAATCCAGTCAGAATTCTTCAAAGCTTCTTCAATTACTTTTGGTTCTTCTTGTGACAGAAAGCAGCTATACAGACATGTATTTATTGTTGCCCTTCTTGTTCTCACACCCTCACCAGGATCTCCAATGATTTGATCCCTAGTGTGGGCTCTGTCCCATTTCCTTGTATGACCTTGTTCATTTCCTTGACTTGTTCCAGGATCATTTTGATTGACAGTTGCATTCTCTTCTTCTCCCCCTGTGTTTGTGAACCCTTGCACAGGTGTTTGAAGAAGATCATCAACTTTAAGAGTTTCATTTTCTGGAACAGTTTGAGCAGGAGGTTCATCCTCACTTTCAGAATCCTCTAGATATCCTTGATTTTCAAATCTTAATGGCACACTGTCTTGTTCACTTGTTTCAAGTCCAGGAGTTTTCTTGTCATCAAAGGTAACATCCATGCTTTCCATGACTTTGTGTTGCTCAGGTACAAATACTCTGTATGTTGTCCTTTCCAGAGAGTATCCAATGAAGATACCTTCAAATGCCTTTGCATCAAATTTCCCAACATGCTCAGAGGTATCTTTCATCATAAAACACTTGCTTCCAAACACATGCAGATGCTTGAAGGATGCTCTTTTTCCAGTCATTAATGAGTAAAGAGTTTTGCCAGACTTCTTATTGATCAATGTTCTATTTTGCACATAGCATGCTGTGTTAACAACATCAGCCCAAAAGCCAGTAGGTAGCTTTGCATCCAACAACATTGTCCTTGCAGTTTCAATGAGAGTTCTATTCTTTCTCTCAACTACTCCATTTTCTTGAGGAGTTCTAGGAGCTGAAAACTGTTGAGAAATTCCTTTATCTTTGCAAAACTCATACAGTGTAGAATTTCTAAACTCAGTTCCATTATCACTTCTCAATGCAACTACAGATGAACCAGTGCTTTGTGCTTCTCTATCAACTCTCTTGATATGCTCTATAATGACTTGGGGTGCTTCATCCTTGGAGAATAGAAATTCCACCCAAGTATATCTTGAATAATCATCAACCATCACAAGAGCATATTTCTTCTTGGAAAAAGACATTACATTCACAGGGCCAAATAGATCCATGTGAATTAGCTGCAGAGGTTTTGAGTTTGTATTGAGCAATTTGTTTTTATGACTTGATCTTTTGATTTGCCCTTTCTGACAAGCTTCACATGCTCCATCTTGCACAAATTCCAGTGCAGGCATATCCCTGATGAGTTCTCTCTTTGTTAGAGAGTTCATTGCCTGAACATTCAAGTGAGACAGTTTCTTGTGCCATAGCCAGAATTCCTCATTTGTGGCCTTAGTGTAGAAACAACAAATTTCTCCCTTGTCTGCAGCCTTGAGATCAGCTACAAACAAGCTTCCTTTCTTCACACCAGTTAAAACAACTTCACCACTTCCTCTTTTTGAGATTAGACAATGATCTTCATCAAATTCCACTTTGAAACCCCTGTTTGTGAAATGTCCAATGCTCAAGAGGTTATGCTTCAGTCCTTCAACAAATGCTACATCTTCAATAATGACATTTCCAGATTTGACACTGCCATATCCCATTGTATAACCAATGTTGTCATTTCCAAAGGTTACTGATGGGCCAGCCTTTTCCTCAAATTGTGATAGCAGGGCTATATCACCAATCATGTGACTTGAGCATCCACTGTCCAAGATCCATATGACTCTTTTATTACTGTTGCCCTGCATTCACAAAGTAACTAAGTTGTTTTTGGTACCCACACTTGGTAGGGTCCATTTGATTTAGAAACATTTCTGTTAACAGTTCTTCTGTCATAAATTGCATTCTTCACAGTAGGAGACTTCACTTTGTTTGTGGCTTTGGAGTTTACACTCTTAGGCTCACATGAAGTTTTCACCCTCTCAACCTTGATTGGGGATCCTGTCCTGTGAGTGTGCATATGTGTGTGTGATTCACAAGATTGTGCAGAATCAAGTTTATGCTTAAGAGATAAACAATTAGCAATCACAGTCACATAGCATGTCATGCAGTTTGAATTACCACAGAAAGAATCATGAATAGAATTTGAACCTACAGAATGGTTACTCAGGTTATCAACTTCAACATTCACTTGTTTATTACACTTATGAGTCAAATGATTAACAGATAGGCATTTCTAACACTGTTTCCTAGGAGCATTTGGCACATAAGCATAGTTGTTACTCTTGTTGACACCTATTTTGCCATTTCTGTTTTGTTTCTTTTTCTTAACAACTTCCTTTTTGACCTTAGGACTCTTGACAAGGTTGTCTTTGGTTTCTTTCTGAACAACAGACTTAGGGGAGGAAGAAGTGTCTTTAGCAGCCTCATCTTCTTCAAGTAGTTGTTGCTTGATGATCAGTAGTTCTTCATCAAACTCAACAATACTCTTTTTGAAAATGGGCTTTTCAACACTTGACAGTATGGTTGGGGCATTTTTGTTTGTAAAAGATTCTTTTCCTTTGCCCTTGGACTTCTTCCTTCCCTTATCATTTTCATAATCAAAACCAACTCCAACCTTGCAATCTTCAGTGTGTTCCTTGTGATAGGTTTGAATAAGCTCAGAGGAGTTCTTGAAGCTTCTTAGTTTCAATTCATTTTCAGCAATTTTTCTCTAAAAGCTTTTTCTATTTGTTCAGCACAAATCACTTTGTTTTTAAGATACTCAATCTCCTTTGTCAAACCATCAAGGCTCACAACCATTAACTCAAGTTCCTTATTATTTTCTGTAAGCTCAAGATTTCTAGCAGTTAGTCTATCAATTTCTTCATTAGCTACTAACATGCTAGTATGAATATTGAACATCTCAGTACTCATATCTTCAACAGTTTGCTTATATTGAAAGGGAGTCATATCAAGAGAAGTAAGAATAGGTACCTGACTTGAAGAATCACCATCATCAGAAAATGCCATCAAGGCATAGTTTGAGTACTCTTGTTCTTCTTCTTCATCAGAGTCATCCCAGCACTTTCCCTCAGCAATAAAAGCTTTACCCTGTTGTTTCTTGAGTAGAGCCTCATACTTAGCTTCAAGCTCTAAGTATGCTTTGTCCTTCTTGACCTGTTTAGGCCTTTTGCACTCAGTGGCAAAATGCCCAAGTTCATTGCAGTTATAGCACCTTATCTTGGTTCTATCTACACTTCCAGACTTGTATCCTCCTTTAGCAGCACCAGCAATCCCTTTCCCTTTATTGAAAGTGTTTGAGCCACTAGATCCACCAGCATTTCCAGCATTGAACTTGGACCTAAATGGCTGCTTCCTCTTAAACCTTATGTTTGGATATCTCCTAGCCATATAGGCAAAAGATTTGTTTTCCATCTTGTCCAGTTCTTCTATGCTGTAAAACTCATCATCCTCAGGCAAATCATAGACAGCTTGGGTCTCATCACCAGTGTCTTCGACTTCCAGTTCCTCAATCTTGACTTGACTGACTTTAAGAGATTCCATTCTTTGACTGAGGTTGTCAGCAATAAGGGCACAGGAAGTATTTGCCATTAGTCCTTGTTTAGCTTGAATAGATCTCTTTTGAAACAACTCTAGCTCATAAGTTTTCAAAACACCATACAGCACATCAAAACCAATCTTTGTTAAATCTCTTTCTTTGAGGGAAAAGATTCTTGGTTCCAAATGATCTGGCAGAGTTAGCAAGAACTTCATGTTAAGCTCTTCTGTCTCATAGTGTTTGTCATAGAGTTTGAGCTCATTTACCAGCTTGTTGAACCTCTCAAACACTTCTGTGATTCCCTCCTTTGGCTGAGCCATGAAAGCTTCATACTGTGAAACAAGAATCTGTTTCTTATTCTTTCTTACTTCAGGAGTTCCTTCACACAGCACTTCTATGAGATCCCACATCTTCTTAGCACTTGTACAGTGAGCCATAGTGCCATATATGTTGAAATCCATGGATTCACAAATGATAAGCTGAAGATGTCCATCCAGTGCTACTTTCTCCTTTTCAAGATCAGTGTATTTTGAGGGGTCTTTGGGCACATTTTTGCTGGTACTATTTCAGTGCCATTGGTTGTTTCACCAATCTCAATCATTGGGACAAAGGGACCATGCTTTAGTATGTCTAAATACATGGGGTTAGAAGCTTTGATGAAAAGCAACATCTTCTTTTTCCATAAACTGTAGTGCTCCTTGTTAAAGGGAGGAATCTTGATACTGCTTAGTTTCTGTGAACTCATTCTTGATCTTTTCCTGTTTGTACGTTAACAGCCTACGCTCTGATACCACTTGTTAGGAATGAATACCACTTAGAAACTAGACAGGGGGGGGGGTGAATGGATAGTTTGATAGATTTTCGGTTTCTTGAAACTAAATAAACTGTAAATGATTATACTGTGTAGTATGCATAAAATAAACAACAAGCACAATCACTTTAATATACTTTGTATTAAGTAAATTAAATACTACAGCTTTCCAAGAAATTCACAATCGAATTTCTAGCTTCTAAACAAGAACAGTTTGTATCTTGTTTGCTTACAGAGAAAAGAGTGCTTAAGATAAAACTTTGTGTATCTCTCTTGCAGCTAACAATAAGGTGTGCATAATATATATAAGTCCTATACAAACTAGTGCACACACCTATTTTTACACAGTTACCCCTAGCTGAAAGTCCAACTTGTCCTGCCATAAGAAGTTAACTGTGTCAGGAAGGACCACCTGCTTTTCGGAGTCTTTCCCGTTTCTGTAGCTGCTTGTCTCTTATCTTTCTCTCCAAGTTTAGCTGTAGATTTGCCATCTGTTCTTTGGACCACCTTGCCAGAACAAATGCTTCAGTATTTGTCTCCTTTGATTCTTGGTTCTGTACCTTGATTTGTCTTGTTATAAACAACTAAGTGTTG
This sequence comes from Heracleum sosnowskyi, assembly GCA_030848705.1. Classification (NCBI taxonomy): domain Eukaryota; kingdom Viridiplantae; phylum Streptophyta; class Magnoliopsida; order Apiales; family Apiaceae; genus Heracleum; species Heracleum sosnowskyi. The sequence continues at coordinate 113,330,066 of CM061240.1, read as the reverse complement.
ATATCGTGAACTCCACTTTATTCCTGACTTCGCGATGTCCCTCGTGAAGACTACGCGATATGGCCTTTGAGGACTTTGCGACATAAGCCATTTGATGACTATGCGACATAGGTCATTTGACAACTATGCGACATAAGTCATTTGAGGACTATGCGACATAAGTCATTTGATGACTATGCGACATAAGCCATTTGAGGACTATGCGACATAGGTCATTTGATAACTATGCGACATAAGCCATTTGAGGACTTCACGATCTAGGCATCTTTGACTTTGCTGACTTCAACACTTCACGACATGAGTCTTGAGGACTTCTCGACATAGTACAAAATCGACTATGCGATATAGCACTTCTCGACATGGATATTGGTGACTTCACGACATAGCTTTCTTCTGACTTTGCTATATAATGCCTTAGACAAATTTCTGCAACTTATTTCTTCAGGGCCTTATTCATTTCTATCCTGCTGCATGAACAATTCTGAACTTCTACCAGGACAATTATTCAATGGCCTATATACATTCTAGATGCAAGAAATTTACTAAGCTCATTATAATTCTGAGCATACATGATCAAGCTAATGTTCATGAGAACAAGACAAGTACATAGAGAGACCTATACTATATCCCAGTGATAGAATTCACTAGGTCATGTAGTGTGACATAGTCACATAGTGTAGGCTTGTTAATAGTGGTATTCTAACATGTCTTGAGCCTAACACAGCGTAAATCCTTTTTCACATTGTCATCGGAGGGAAAAGAATTGTTGGGATTTATGTATGGATAAATATTATCACGGAGAGTTAATAGATGAATATTGTGAAGATAATAATTATTGTACATGTAAATATATCTGTTAGTAGTTATCAATTATTTTCCGAATGAATGAATAAAACATACATGATTTTTATATATTTTTGGTGTGCACCGGTGTTATATAAAAACAACATGATGGAATGATTTATGAGTACTTGAAGATCTATTTTATACAGGTACTTAATTTCTCATTAAACCTATTTCCTATTGATCTTATAATCTCCTAAAAGCAATGATTGAAGGCCTTGAGGTTCCATAGTTTTTTAGGCCTCGAGTTTCCAGACTTAGTACTGCAAAGTAAATATAATTCAAATTTAGTTATGCATTTACTTGTATGATAATATATAAAAATAAAAATTAATTGCGTGGCTCGTGCAAGTGCTCATTAAGAAATATGTCATACTAATCTAAAAAGTTTTCAAATATGAACACAATATGAATCCAAATAAAAACGAAATCGTATTTGCATTTAATCCCAGAGAAAAAACGTTTGCAATATCTTGAGATTTAGCATTTGAATCACATACACCTTATCTCTTAGGGTAACCTCAAAATTTAATTTTCGATTTCGAATATTTAAACAAATATACTTTAAGAGTGCATTTAACTTAATTTCAGAAAAGCAAATATTATTTTTCTATTTTTTTTAAAGAAAAGTCAATGTGATAGGTCCATAATTTAATACATTTTTAATACCTATTTTATCTATGTTTTCGTAATTTTATTATTTAATAAATTGTTTTCTTTTGTTTTGTAGGAAAATAAATAAAATCATATTTCATGCAGAAAAAGATGAAAAATGCAAGGAGATGGAAATACTTGAAGTCAAAAGGAAATTGGAGAAAAATTGGAAAACTTATCGGAGAAGAAAAAGGAATTGAGGAAATATTTCTAGAATCCAATTTGTAGTCAAAGAGCCCAAACCCATTATTTTTCCTATATATATAGATCTCCTCTCATGTATTTGAGACACCTAGAATTTAGAGATCAATTTAGACACCACTTTAGACTAGATTGATAATTAGGAGTAGATTAGATTAATATAATTTTATTCTGTTCCAAACTTTTATATTCTGCAATTTATCTACTAGCAATTTTATTTACCAGCGACAAGTTTATTTTCTGATTTGGCGTCCACTTTCTTGCGGCAACAACAATTCCAGGGAGTACTTTATTTGTTTTATACTAATTAGTTTGTTATGTCCTTAGATTAGTTTGTTTTGTCTTAAGTTTAATATTAATGTCAACCATGTTTTACTTATTCATTCTTGTTATTTACGTATTATAATTCAAGTTTTCTTAGTTTACTTTTATATTAATTCTTGCTTTTAATGTTTTATTGTTTCGAGTCTTTAATAATCATGTCTAGCTAATTTTCTTGCCCTAGGATGAAGATGAAGTTAATTTGATTATTGTTGATATCTTCTTGTTCTTATTAATTGGTTCTCATAATTTTTCTTGGTGCTTAAATGTTCAATTGACAAAGTGATTTTGATATATTATTGTTACCGGATTTATTTTTCATAGCCTATGCCTGCTCCATGAAGTTTTGATGGGTTATTGTTAGATAACAAGTTTCATAGTGTATGCTTGTCTCGTTAATTGATATATCTTATTTGTGAAGGAAAGAGAATTGATTTTAGGGCGAGTTGATATTAATTGTGATTGATTAATGGATTCAGATTCCTAGGTTTTCTTTATTTGATTTTAATTGTTAATTAGGTTAAACAAATCTCATCTCAAATCTTATTGTCTAGTTCGCCTGAGTTAATTGTTAGGGTTTTGAAAATTCGTAGTCTCTGTGGATCGATATGTGATTGCTATAACTAAACACTGTGCGCTTGCAGTTTACATTATTTTTACACATCAAGTTTTTGGCGCCGCTACCGGGGATTATTGGTAATTTTCACTCCTTGATATTTAATTCTTCGGATTCGTTTCTTGTTCTGCATTGTTTGTCTTTTGGGGAATAGTGAAGCGGAGGAAAGCTTGGACAAGAAGATTGCTAGAAGGCTTCATTGTCTCTTGTGAAATTTTTGGAAGCGCTTTTCGGTATTCCGTATCACCTCTCTCTATTTTCTTTCCATCATTATTGAAAAATCCAAAAAAATTAAATATTTGAAAAATCCAAAAATATTAGTTAGCTATTTGTTAAAAACCAAATTGCTGCATCATTCATTCTCTCACATAGGAGCACATCATCTAGATTTATTTATTGTCTTTATCGCTTTCCATCTTATACAATTGTGGTGATTGCTAGAGGAAAAAGGTACGTGCAATTTAGAATAGAACACGTAGTGTAGTGCATCAATAAGTGTTTATTTCTCGTTCTATGTGTGTTGCATCATTAAATCAATCTTAAGGGCGCCACCCAATTTCAAGATAAGGTGAGGGATTTCATCACTCTTTCCTTGGCCCACAAATCACTAATTCGTTCATCTTGCATTCCCTTTCCTTAATAAAATTAATTAGACGTTAGCCCCTAGGATATCGCGCTCAACTAGGAAGAGAATCTAGGAGGAACAAATCACTAAGTATTTTTCGGTGGTGTCTAGGACTAGCGAAAGCTTACCTGGCCTTTAGACTGGTGCCTAGAATGGTGGTTAGCCTCTTGGAAATGCTTCCTCCTGCCTGGCCAGTCACAACGAATGCTTTTTGAGCTGTTACTTTTAGTAGTATCTTATTGTTAGGAGCAAGGTCTAGATTTTTTTAGGATAAGATAGATTTTTCTTTTGATTTTACATATTCTTGGGTGTTTACTTATAGCTCTTGTCTGCTACGTGCCAACTCGATTTCTCTTCACCCACTAAAATTGAGTCAAAAGAAATAGAAATTCCAACAACCGTCATGGCTGTCTCTCTTAAAGAACGTTGTTACCCCGCTCGTACCGCTCAACCCTCATGCATATTGCTACCAGCAGTAACCGCAAACAATTTTGAAATCAAACATCATAACATTAACATATTACCTAGGTTTGCTGGGATAGAGGGAGAGGATCCATATCTTTTCATTCGAGAATTTGAGGAAGTGTGTGCCTTACAAAAACTTCAACAACTAAGTGAGGATTCCATTCGGCTTAGACTCATTAACTTTGCTTTAAAAGAAGATGCTAAACAGTGGTTGTATAGTCTACCCGTTAATTCTATTTCCACATAGGAGGGATTTGTTGCTATATTTCTTAAAAAATATTTTCCCAACCATAAGGCTAACAAGCTTAGGAATGAAATCAACCAATTTCAACAAAAAAATTCAAATGAGCCTTTTTGGAAATATTTTGATAGATTTCAAAAGTTGTTGTCTAAGTGTCCTCAACATGGTATAGAAAAATGGAGACTTTCTAAAATTCTCTATGAAGCCTTAGATAGCCAAACCACTGCCTTGTTAGAGTCTATGTGTAATGGTAGGTTTATGGATAAAATCGATGAAGAAGCTTGGCAATTTTTTGAGGAGTTAGCTGAAAGAACAATGTTGTGGGAGTCAACTAGGGAACCCAGTCAGGAAATTGAAAAATCTAAGGGCGTACACGTAGTTGGTAATTCTATTACAACCGAAGCTAAGTTAGCTACTCTCACTAGACGTCTAGAAGCCTTAGAAACCAACAAGGTGTCCTCACAAGTGTTTCTGTGTGTAAACTGTAATTCTCCTACTCATTTGATAGGTAATTGTCCTGAAATTGAACAAGCCAATGCCATGTTTCAATCTAGAGTGAGGAATGATCCTTATTCATCCACATACAATAATGGTTGGAAAAATCATCCAAATTTCTCATGGAACCAAGGCCAATACAATCAGTACAACCAAAATTCTCAACCTGCTTTTCAAAAGCCCAATCCTGGTCCATACCCAACTCAAAATCCTAACTCATATCCTCCACAAAATCTCGGTCAATATCAAAATTCAGTCCCTTTGAATCCTCCTGGTTTTGCCGAATCTGATAAGAGATTTACTTCTTTAGAAAAGAGTATGGAGGCATTAATCCTCAACAAAATTTCATGAACACTATGACCCAAGATAGGCAATTGCTAAATTCCAATGCTCAAGCCATATCTAAGCTAGAGGTCCAAGTTAGTCAGTTGGCAAACACCATCAGTGAGAGAGAGAAAAATCGATTTCCTAGTCAACCCGAGACTAATCCTGAATTTCATCCAAATCAAAAGTCTCATGAAAATGTGAATTCTGTTATCTCTCTAAGGTCTAGTAATCAATTCAATAATCATGCTGGTGTCAATACTCAAGCAGAAGATAAGATTACATCTGAACGAAATCATTTACTCTTGAATCCTAGTCTTAAACAATCTTCCAATCCCAAGAGTCCTGAAGAAGTTGAATCTAATGAGTCATCACCCTCCGATGAACCACCTTCAAAATCCCACTCTGATGCGTCTATTGAAAAAGTCTTTAAGCCAAAAGCTCTGTTTCCTCACAGACTTACTTCAAACAAATAATCTGCTCAATTAGATAAGATTTTGGAAGTCTTCAAGCAAGTCAAGATTAACATTCCTCTTTTAGATGCAATTCAACAAGTTCCCTCTTATGCTAAGTGTCTAAAAGATTTGTGCTCATAAAAGAACCACTCATGTTCCTAAGAAAGCTTTCCTAACATCCAATGTTAGCTCTATCTTGTCAAATCAAATCCCTTTGAAGTATAAGGATCCTGGTTGTCCTACCATTTCTTGTGTCATTGGTCATACTTTCATTGATAAAGCTTTACTCGATCTAGGAGCTAGTGTGAATCTTCTTCCATTATCTGTCTATCAAGACTTGGGTTTAGGTGAACTTAAAGAGACTACTATCACTCTTCAGTTAGTTGACCGTTCTGTCAAAATTCCTAAGGGTATACTGGAAGATGTGTTGATTAAGGTTGGTGATTTTGTCTTTCCCGTCGATTTCATTGTTCTAGAAACTGAACCTGTCCAAAATCTCAAAAATCAAATTCCCATCATTCTAGGAAGACCTTTTCTTGCCACGTTTAATGCTTTGATTAACTGTAGGAATGGATTAATGAAACTCACTTTTGGAAATATAACGATAGATCTTAATGTCTTTAATGTAGGTAATCAACCTAATGAGCTTTTTGAACAACCCGTAGGAGTTCATTTGATTGATGAGGTTGTTTCATGGTCATATCTTGATAATAGTGCAATTGAGTCTTTTCTTGAGAACGATATTTTGTTAGAGTTTGAGAGTAATAAAGAACTTCATGAGCTGTAGAAGAATTTTTCTTCTGATGAGATGTTAGATGAATTAAATGTTATTTGTTCTAAGCATGAAACTCAACTTGAGGATAGTTCTTTTGATCCTAAGTCAGTGTTAAGACTTCTGTTGGTGAGCCACCCCCACTTGTTTCTAATCCATCTTTTTCTACCCTTGATCAGTATTTGGTAGTTAATAATGAAACTCATCACGTTTTAATCTCTAGTAACATAGTTCATAACCAAGAATTTCAAGTTATTAATCTGCTTAAACAACATAAAGAAGCATCTAATTGGTCTATGAATGATGTTAATGGAATGAGTTTTATTCTGGTTCAAGATCTTCTTTCTTTAGTGGATACTGTTGTCTTTGTGGGTGAGTTTCACATGTGTGTTGATTCTGTTACGAAGGTAGTTTTTCCTCGAGCTGGTATTGGTTAATAAGTGTTTTGTTTTGTGTCTCCCATAGTGAAGTATAGGTATGGGGGAGTGAGTAAGTGTGTGTGTGAGTGTGTTGTGTATTTTGTGTTTGTGTCTTATAGGTATTCTTATGTTTCTCCGTCATGTCCTTATCAGGTATTCTCGTCCTTTTACTTTGTCATTTTTCTCTCATTTGCATACATTAATTGAGGACAATGCATGATTTAGGTATGGGGGAGGGGTTTAGTAGTATTATTAAAAAACACAAAATCCAAAAAAATTGAAAAATAAAAAAATAAAAAAATCCCAAAAAGAATTTTAGTCTTGTAAATTTTAGAATTCTAGCCTTGTTAAATGATTGCTTGCTTCTTGATGCACCCTTACATGCTATAGTAATCTTGTGTTTCTGATACTTTTGATTAAGAAGTGATTTGCTAAGTTCTTGTCAACACACATACACTAACAAGTTGAAACTAGTAGACTTATTGAATGTTGCAAGTAATTAGAAGGACATGAATATGTGCAAGATGATTTGGTTTTCATGCTTTGAGTACAAGTTGGTGCATTGAAGAGATTTTTACTTGGGATTGATTATGTTTTTACCACCATGTGAGTTTTTGAGCCTATATGCATATCTTTTGCATTTTATATTCGTTTGCTTGAGTGTCCACATGTTTTTTGCATTGCTAGCGTTTGTTTGAGACCTTTCTTGAAACACGTGACATTATTTGATGATAAGATGATAAAGGCATTTATGAATAACCTATATTTTCCAAATTACCACACCATTTATATATGATCAATTAGTTACCCTCTTGAGCTTAATCCTATTTTTTCAATGACATACCACATTATGTGCCTAGACCTTTTTCTTGTTTAGCCTTACTTATGCTTGATCCCAAATTGTCAATGGCTAGTAGGAACTTGAGGGAGTAATAAGGTCTGTAAGATGGGTTTACTTTTGTTCATTACTTTTGAGGAAATATTTGGTTTGATTGCTTACTTGATAGTCGTTGTTCAATAAATTTTTGAAGGAGGATTGTGGTTGTTTATATCTATCTCTTAGCTCTCGAAAAAAAAATATGAAGAAAAAAAGATATATGAAAAAAAGCAAAAAGAAAAGAAAATATCATGAGAGCATACTTATGTTTGTGTGATCCTTCTTCATTCGACTAATCAAGCCTTTTGTTGGAAGAAAATTTGAAAATTCAGTTGTGGGGAGGATGTTTGGTGATGTGTATGATTAATTATGGTGCCTACTAGCTTTTGACACTTTACCTTATTTGGCCTTACTTGACATACCTTGTCCCTAGCCCCGTTACAACCCAAATAAAGACCTTTTGATTATCATCATTGATGTATGTTGTGTTAAAGTTAGATTGATACCAAATGTCAAGCATGCTTATTTTTTTGTTGGAACAGAGTGATACACTTACCCTTGTTCTTGAGTGAATATTCTTTTGTGAGTGAAAGGTGAGTTATTGCTTGTTTCTACATTTGAGATTCCAAGTTTTGACTCAAAGGTGTACTATTGTGGGTTTTGCATTATTACCAACTTATTTTTACACTTGACATGGACTTTTGAGTACGTATGCATATTTCTTTGAGTAGACTATGTGAATTCTTGCACTTTCCACACCAAGACATTGCAAAGTCATTTTTGATTCTTAAGTTGATGTAGCATGAGAGAACTTGTATGTGTGGCGTTGCATTGCCATACGATCTTTTACATGAGCTAGATGGATTTTGTGGGTACATTCACATTAGGCCCTCACGAGACCTTACTCGTCCACTAGGGCTGCCAAGGGGTTTAAAGGGCTTGTTGCATATGCCAAATGCAACCGTGATTACCTACGGAAGTGGTATTATCTATTAGATAGTAGTTCATATTATATTAGTTTTTCTCGAGGACGAGCAAAAGATAGGCATGGGGGCATTTGATAGGTCCATAATTTAATACATTTTTAATACCTATTTTATCTATGTTTTCGTAATTTTATTATTTAATAAATTATTTTCTTTTGTTTTGTAGGAAAATAAATAAAATCATATTTCAAGCAGAAAAAGGCAAGGAGATGGAAATACTTGAAGTCAAAAGGAAATTAGAGAAAAATTGGAAAACTTATCGGAGAAGAAAAAGGAATTGAGGAAATATTTCTAGAATCCGATTTGTAGTAAAAGAGCCCAAACTCATTATTTTTCCTATATATATAGATCTCCTCTCATGTATTTGAGACACCTAGAATTTAGAGATCAATTTAGACACCACTTTAGACTAGATTGATAATTAGGAGTAGATTAGATTAATATAATTTTATTATGTTCCAAACTTTTATATTCTGCCATTTATCTACTAGCAATTTTATTTACCAGCGGCAAGTTTATTTTCTGATTTGGCGTCCACTTTCTTGCGGCAACAACAATTCCAGGGAGTACTTTATTTGTTTTATACTAATTAGTTTGTTATGTCCTTAGATTAGTTTGTTTTGTCTTAAGTTTAATATTAATGTCAACCATGTTTTACTTATTCATTCTTGTTATTTACGTATTATAATTCAAGTTTTCTTAGTTTACTTTTATATTAATTCTTGCTTTTAATGTTTTATTGTTTCGAGTCTTTAATAATCATGTCTAGCTAATTTTCTTGCCCTAGGATGAAGATGAAGTTAATTTGATTATTGTTGATATCTTCTTGTTCTTATTAATTGGTTCTCATAATTTTTCTTGGTGCTTAAATATTCAATTGACAAAGTGATTTTGATATATTATTGTTACCGGATTTATTTTCATAGCCTATGCTTACTCCATGAAGTTTTGATGGGTTATTGTTAGATAACAAGTTTCATAGTGTATGCTTGTCTCGTTAATTGATATATCTTATTTGTGAAGGAAAGAGAATTGATTTTAGGGCGAGTTGATATTAATTGTGATTGATTAATGGATTCGGATTCCTAGGTTTTCCTTATTTGATTTTAATTGTTAATTAGGTTAAACAAATCTCATCTCAAATCTTATTGTCTAGTTCGCCTGAGTTAATTGTTAGGGTTTTGAAAATTCGTAGTATCTGTGGATCGATCTGTGATTGCTACAACTAAACACTATGCGCTTGCAGTTTACATTATTTTTACACATCACAATGCTAGTCTAAAAATGGTAATAGAGTAAAAAGGAAAGATAACATTTATTTTATACAAATGTACAAGTCATTTATTCTATTACTTAACTTTTTAGACACTTGGCTTTTATTTATTTTATTCTATTTACTTAATTTTTTGTTTAATTTTCAAGCATTTTTCATATACAAATGCACCTAACGAAGTCTAGACAAAGGCTGAGCGTGTTTGGGATATCTTAAAATAAGTAACTTTTAATTTAAAATTAATAAGTGTTATATAAGTGATAAATAAATTATTTCTTGTAAGTTATTTCAGTGTTTGGATAATATAATTTATAAGTTAGTGAAGTGTTTGGTAATTTTAACTTATAAGTAAAAAAATGAAAATTAAATCATTAATTATTTTATGTAATTATTTTAATATATGAATTTTATGTACTTAACTACATGTTTGTACGGATTGAGACAAGAATGCTGTGATTGATTTACACACATGAACATCCAAATATGCACTAAATATTTATTGTTAGAACATTTGGTTTACTTTTATTATTTCCAACATGATATGAGAAATGAAGAGGCAAGATTACAAAATATTTAGAGCATAATTCATGTCTACGTAGACCCTGTGATAAACTAATTATCTTTTAAAATTAATGCTAACAGTAGATTACAAGGGCGTATGCTTTTAATAATTTTAAAAATACAAGAAATCAAAAATCCTTTCCGGGTATGTAAATATATTCACAATCTTTTCTACGAATAAAATTGAATTAGTATTCATGGATGTGCCGTATCTTTGTAAAATTTATTGCATTGATATAAACGTGAGTATAAATGTAATATCCCGTAATTTTTAGAATAATAATAATATTAGAAAATAGAAAAAAAGGATTAAAATTTGCAAAAGAATAAGATTTAAAATTGAATTAGATTAATGACCTTAAAGTTTGGATCAGATTTGGATAAGTTAAGTTGTAGGTCTGGAGTTAGGGTTTTGTATCGTTATATAAACATCATAGTCTTATTCCTAATCTTTTTACTCAAAATTCGTAGGGCTTTTATACAAACAGAAATCAGCTGTTTTGTAAAATTAGTAGAATATTCATCGTAAGTCGGAATTTGATGATTCTGGACTTTTCAGAAAGCTCTTTTAAGTTTCTACAACGTTTGTTTCACAGTGGTTTTCCAGATTTTGCCTCAAATAGTTTTTAAAATCACAAAACATGTTCGGATCTTGTTTTTCAGTTTCTGTTTAAATTCAGCGGACGTTTTATTCAATTCCCGATTCGTTATAAGTCCGATTTTGATGAGTCATATCTTTTCCGAAAGGTCTTTTCGTTCTATACGACTTTCGTCCTTTGAGGTTTTCATGAAAACGTGGTTTAGAGGGTCAAAGAGGCTAAATACAGTTCTGGTCAGATTGTAATCATTGAGACGTTCAAGGTTTTGGATGTCGAGGTAAGTTTCCGATTGTTCTTTCTAGTATTTTCGAAATTATGTATTATCTGTATATGTCTGATTATATAAATTTGGGCAAGTGATTATATTTTAAAGTGATATGTGATATGTGATAATGTGTATATGTTATGTGTAAGCAATAGTCTTGAGATTCGAATTTGTGCCATGGTTTGTGAAAATATCGAATAAGAATAAGGACTGAGTCACCGGGTTATAGTGACAGTTTTCTGAAAATTTAGGACCGTTATCATCGGGTAGTGGTCGTGGCATAAATTGTGGTTTCGAGTTATTGTTGTTATGTGGTATGGAATCTATCGAATAAGAATAAGAATATGTGTATTGAAAGTTATTTGTTTTGTATATCGTATCGTATCGAATATTGTATTATCTTATGTGTATACATGTTATTTGCCCGACTAGTTGGATCGATTGATTTCTTGTTGGGCTGTATGACTCATTCCTTACAATTTTCAGGTTTGGTGTAACTCAAGTGGGATAACTTTGGAATTCGAGGATCTTAGATTCAGAATAGATTGGTTTTTTGATTATTGTTAGCTCTGTTTTGTAATAGTTAGGTTTGTAATAGAACCTTTGTCACGCTTCCGTCTGTAATTGTCATTGTATAGTACTTTATTTAAGTTTTGTATTTAGATTTAATAGTCCGAAAAGTCGGGCTGTTACAATAAATTTTCTACATAAATCGTTATAGGGCTAAAGTTGGTTGATTAATATAGTTTATAATTGAAGAAAGATTGTTACAACAATTCCTAAAGATATTAATAAAATGAAAAATGCCAAGTACTACTAATTTTTTTACTTTTTTTTAGACATATTAAAACATCTTTTCTCAATAAAGCAATCTTTGCGGAGGTGTTGTAAAAATCGGGAATCGAAACTAATCGGTTGAGCTACCGATTTAGGATTAATCGGAAGGATTAATTAGAGTAAAATTTTGATGTATTATAATATTATTTAATTTATTATTACGATTTTATTAGTTACTTATAACATTAAATGTATTTATCGTATCATAAAGCCTATAATTATTTCATTTTTTTTATTATTATATCATTTTAATCCTAGTAATTTATTATAAATATTCCGATCAAGAAATACTCGTAAAGATTAATCGAATTTTAAAATTTGTATTGATCAACCACCTTGTAGAGAATTAATGGACCATTAATAAATTAAATCGGAATCATTCTAAACGAAACATAAACGAAACATCATTCTAATACTCGATGAAAAGTTCAGATGCTGCACTATCCTGGTGCTGGTAAATCTCTCAATAGTGTTGAAATATAGCATAAGATCCATTTGGGGCCTTCCTCTAACACCTTAAGATTTTAGATGAGCTGGTTACTCAACATGGTATCAGAGCTCTGGTCGGCGGGGGTCACGAGTTCGACTCCCTGCCACCCCCAATATTCTCACAATTTATGAGGGACACGAAGGCAAATTAATGCCCCAAAGATGGGCGCCCGTGATCCACTCTTCAACCCAAAAATGGGATTTCGAGTGAGGGGGAGTGTTGAAATATAGCATAAGATCCATTTGGGGCCTTCCTCTAACACCTTAAGATTTTAGATGAGCTGGTTACTCAACAAATAGCAGCACATAAAAAATATCTTTTAGCAGTTTCACAGGCAAAATATGCTAATGCAAGCACACGACCTTTGCAGTGCGAAGGTAAACTAAAATATTTCGATTGAAATGAACATATATCAATAACTTCTCAATCATCCACAGGTAATACCCACTCTTAAAAACTTCTTCGTCCTCAAAGACGAATCAACTTTGATATTGTTATCTCATGGATCAAACACTAAGGTTATAGCACTCCAATAGCAAGCAATGACTACCTTTTTGGCTACAGGTACTTTAAGTAAAGAAAGAGCATCGGAAAGTCTAAACTCATCTAGCCTCAACCCATCGGAACTTGTGATTTCTGCTGGTACTGCATAGATTCGAGTGGACCCTTTGCTGTTCGAGTGGACCCTTTGCTGCTTTCCAATCAGCATAACTTTCCAACTAAATACATGATCAACCAGCTTTGTCAAGTGTCTTTCTGACTCATTGGTGGCATGGAGTATCACTAAACAGCTTCACTAAGATTCCCATCCACAGCGATCCTAAAACCGCTTTATCAGCCTGCAAAAACCTCATCCAGTCACTACCTAAATAAATCAAAAGCTTTACTATCTCAGTCCTTGTGCATCTCTCAGCAAAGCCAGCTGGGGTTATCTGCACCTAGTCTAGCAGTTTGTTTTCTTTTAAACCACCGGGACCATGAGTTATCACTTCCATGTCCAAATGGCCCAGCTCAATGCATGGTGTTTCAACTTTATCTGCTTGTTGACCAGAATGTAATCCTACTATAATACATCTTCCATATCCACAACGATATCGTCATGGCATGTGTTACTGATCGCAGCAGTTTTTGTGTTCTGCTCTACACTTTTACCAATTTGATTAAGCATAGAGTCGGCCTCTTGCAACTGAGAATCATGTCCACCCCTCCTGAAAATCATTAGAAATTAAAACTTTGGATGAAACACCGGTTTGCCACTCCGAAGAGCTTCACCCTAACTTTTTATAGAGAACTCAACATCCAATTCTACACCAACTCCGGTACTTGCATTAACTAATTCTTCGACCATAGCAGCTCTCTCATTATAGTGTGATCCAATAAAAACATCATATAAACCCTTGGTCATGACATCTTGAGGATCAATACTGGATTACCAATCCCATTCGTATCATTGTCAGATTTAGAAATCTGTTGTTCCCACAAAAATTGTTAACTTTTGGTTCACTATCCATTTCCTTGGTTTAGTACCATCGAAATTCGGTGATACTACATGAGACAACTCTTCACCAGTTTTTATGAAAACCTCGAGGCTTATTAATTAGCATTAGAATTAAAAATAACACCGACAACACTAGGACTTGGTGTTAGGCTCAAGGCATGTCTGATTACCACTATTAACAAGCCTAATCATTGTGACTATTTCACTCTACATGACCTAGTGAATTCTTTCACTGGGATATAGTATAGGTCTCCATTGTACTTTTCTTGTTTTCATGTACTTAGCTTTATCTTGTATGCTCAAAGTTATAATGAGCTTGGTAAGCTTCTTACAATCTAGAATGTACATAGGCCATGGAATAATTATCCTGGTAGAAGTTCAGAAATGTTCATGCAGCAGGATGGAGATAAATAAGGCCCTAAAGAAATAAGTTGCAGAAGTTTTCCTAAGTCCCTATACCGTGAAGTCAAAATGAAGCTATGTCGTGAAGTCTAAATATATCTATGTCGTGAAATACTAAGATCGCATAGTCCTAAATGAACTATGTCGTGAAGTCTTCATTACTCATATCGTGAAGTGTTGATACCGCAAAGTCAAGATGTACTGGATCGTGAAGTCCTCAAAAGGTCTAGATCGCGAAGTCCTCAAAAGGCCTAGATCACGAAGTCCTAAAAAGGCTTAGATCGCGAAGTCCTCAAAAGGCTTAGGTCGCGAAGTCCTCAAAAGGCTTAGATCGCGAAGTCCTCAAAAGGGCTAGATCGCGAAGTCCTCAAATTGCCTATGTCGCGAAGTCTTCAAAGGATAGATCGTGAAGTCAGGGAAATGTTGGAGTTCACGATATCAACACTTAGCCGTTTATAACAAGACAAATCAAGGTACATAACCAAAATTCAAAGGAGACAAATACTGAAGCATTTGTTCTGGTAAGGTGGTCCAAAGAACAGATGGAAAATCTACAGCTAAACTTGGAGAGAAAGACAAGAGACAAGCAGCTACAGAAACGGGAAAGACTCTGAAAAGCAAGTGGTCCTTCCTGACATAGTGAACTTCTTATGGCAGGACAAGTTGGACTTTTAGCTAGGGGTAACTGTGTAAATAGGTGTGTGTACTAGTTTGTATAGGTCTATATATATTGTGCACACCCTATTGTAAGCTGTAAGAGAGATACACATAGTTTTATCATAAGCACTCTTTCTCTATAAGAAAACAAGATAAAAACTGTATTAGTTTAGAAGCCAGAAATTCATCTGTGAAATTCTGGAAAGCTGTAGTATTTAATTTGCTTAATACAAAGTAGATTAAAGTGATTGTGTGTGTGTTCTGTTTATTATCATTCCGTATTTTACACAACATAAGCTATTACTGCTTGTTTAGTTTTCAAGAATCGAAAAATATCAAAACTATCCATTCACCCCCCCCTCTGTCTAGTTTCTAAGTGGTATTCATTTCTAACAAGTGGTATAGTAGCTTGACTGTATGTTCTCTATTAGAACTTTTATCAAACACATCTTGTGAAGCTGGAAAATCAGTTAAGGACTTCTGGGTTTGCTTCTCAAGAAAAGACTGAAGTTGCAGACATGATTCAAGACTATTGCATAGCCAACATCAAAAGGTATCATCAGTTGAATAATAGATTGAAGAAAGTCACAACTCAACCAGTCAGACCCACTGGTCTCATATTAGAAAGTGATCGTGTCCTTGATAGATAATTGCTAAGCACCTTACAAGATCATGAAGAAGGTGAGATTAGAGATTAAGGCATGTGAGCTCAAGATTTAATGTAATATGTTTAGATCTTAGGTGAATCAAGATAGGATCAATGTAATCATAAGTTCAGTCTAGAGGAACATCTATCTTGTATTCATCTTTCTTGTTTGAATCTGGAAATGTTATATATAAACCAGAACTATTTATTATTTACTTGGCTCTTAAAGTCTTATCTTTTTCTTGTTTATTAGTTGAGTTATCCTCTAGATATTTGGTTGTTATTGTCTAACAAACAAATAGGGGGAGATTGAAAGGCATATGTATTGGCCTATTTGTAAACATCGAGGATTCTACTCAACTTAAACAAGAATGTAATAAGTAAAGAATAATTATACTGTCACATGAATCTTAGAAGATAATATCAGTCAAGAGAATGAAGATTAAAGTCTATCTATAGTCTTGAAATTATTCTACATTGAAAGAAGTTCATTCATTTGATCAAGCCTCAGTGAAGTATTCAAGAAAGTGGATCTATTAAAGTGACAGAGATTTCTACAGTGTGACAACAATTGTACAGGTTACAGAGTTTGTTTAACGGGAAAAGAAAAAGAACCACAGCTTAAAGTCAAAAGATGAAGAACAATCATTGCAGTTAGTCACTCATGAACCAGACAGTACATAGAGTGTCAATATCATTCAGTGGAAATTCTTCATTACGTTCAGTGGTTTAAAAGATGATTCTGCTATCAAGGAACTGTATTAATTCTCTCTTAATTAATTAAAACGGTTAGTTAATTTATTCAATAAATTAATTCAATTAAAATTAATTTATTCCTTAAATTAATTGATAAGTTAATTTATTTAGAATTAATATAAAGCTGAAATGACTATCAAAATGAACTGGAATGACTACCTTTGGATAGTCATGCCGAAAGTCATGCTAAGCCAAAAAATGACGGTCATGCCAGTTCAATTGTTGTCATGCCGAGAGTCATGCCAAGCAATTTTCAGAGTCATGCTAGTTCTATTGATTGTCATGCCGTAAGTCATGACAATACAATTTAAAGATAGTCATGCGAGTTGAAGAAGATGCGTACATATTTGCAAAAATAAATACAAAAGGAGATATTACAATCACAAGACAGAAAACCAAAGTCATATTCTTCTGCCATTAAAAGCCACAACTGTCCGAGCTTTATTCCTTGCAAGTGTATTTATTTCTAGCAATCATTGTTCAATCTAAACCACTAAAAATCATTTACTTGTACTTGTATTAACTAGCGGATCATTATCCCAAGAATTTATCTCGAACTATCTTTTAGTATTCGATCTTTTTATTACAAAAATAGATAAGTTTATGTCAAATTTATTCTAGATTTATTTTAATTAGTTTAAGATTCAAACATTGTAATCCGTACTGTATTTGCAACACCCTTCAAGTTTAATATAAGTTATATTTAACTTGAATTTTTTTTTCATTTCATTCCGCACTTATTTGTTCTTGGATTGTTAAATCACGAACCGAACAAATTCGATAAAACAATACAGTTTGTATTCAACCCCCCTTCTACAAACATATCAAGACCTAACAAAGGAGATATCGATATAATGAGAGAATGAGATAGAGGGGGAGGGAGGGAGATCCGTAAGTTGTATGTATATGTGACCTTTAGATACAAACCATTGTTGAATAATTATTTATTTAAATTTTTGCTTGTTATTAAATGGTAGTTATTAGATCAAATAAGAATTGAAGGCCCAGATTTTTGTAGTTGTTCTTTATTGTTTTTTATGTAAGGGTGTTCTTCCTAGAACAATAACATATATATATATATATAAGTAATTAATTATTTGTTAATGAGTATCGAACCTTAACCTTTTGTAGTACTCCTTTATTAGTACTCTTTTATTAGAGCATCTCCAACGGAGTTGGCTAAATTGATTAGCTAAAAAAGTATAAAATATTGATTATGTAAAATTTGTTGAACCTGTAACGTATTGGACTGCAATGATATTAGCTATAACGGTTGGCTATATTTTGAAAATAGTATTTTATCATTATTTGATCTTGTTATAAATGGAAAGTATTATTTAAATATAGCAATAAGTTGATGTGAAATTTGCTACAGATCCATAGAGGTTCAGCATATATAGCCAACATTAGGAGGTTGGCTATAATTTTAGCTAAGGGGAATGCCCCATTGGAGTGACTCGTATTTTGGAGATTATGTATAATTCTTAATTTTGGCATGCCACATGGACTTTTATCCCTTCTACTCTTATTATATAATAGCATATAATTTAGAGCTAAGTATTAAAATAGGGCGTGTTAAAACATAACTGGTAACATTTTTGGATGTAAAAGTAAGTTATTATCTGGTTGTGTAGTGCAATTATGAATCGATGAGGTGTTTGATAATGTATAATTTAATTTACTTAGTTCATGATGCGAAGTTAATATTAATTATGTCCAAGTCAAGCTACAAAATACCGCATATCGACCTAATGTTAGCAAATTAAGCTCTCGACTCAATGTTATAATAGCTTGTATGGAAATATCTAGCTTGTATGCGAAGTTTGATGTATATACACTACACCATAAATGGCCTACCGGAACATATTTTTCACGGTGTTGTTAGATTATGTTACATTAGATATGGAACTTTTGGTCTACTAAAACATTTTTTTTTTTGTTACCTTAGCCACTAACATGATGTTGCTTTAGCTTGAAAGTGTTGGATGTTAGTAACATACATGATATGTTACCTTAGATCATTAATAACACAATTTCTAATTTCTTAACTAAAAATTGAATAATTATATTACAATTACATTTGCCTTTAAATAAATTCATTTTTATAGAAAGCAAGAGTTTACCTAATAAATAAGTTATTATTTATAAATATTAAGGTAATTATGTATTATTATTTTTCAGGATCTATTTATTTATTAAATTTAAAATAGACATTTAAAAAATAAAATAAAAGATATAGAAAAATAAGTGTAATAATACTGGAAGGCACAGTAACCGGTGAAATTTTTATAGCGCCAAGAGATAGCGCCTATCTAAAAATTTTACACAAAAACAAAAATGAAATTTCAGTAAACTCTCCCTCTCTCTTTCTCGACTCCCACCCTCTCTTTCTGTCTCGACTATCACTCTCGACCCCCTCTCATAAAACTCTCTCTCACTCAGATTCTTCTTTAATTTTCATCAAACTAATACGTATTTTGGTTCAAATTGGGGTTTCTCAACTGGGGTTTCTTCAAATTGTGGCTTCTTCAAATTAGGGTTTTTTCAATTAGGGGTTCTTTGTTTTGAATTCAATTGATTCAATTTATTCACTTAGACTTCAACTAATTAGGGTTTCTT
Source organism: Heracleum sosnowskyi (assembly GCA_030848705.1). Lineage (NCBI taxonomy): Eukaryota > Viridiplantae > Streptophyta > Magnoliopsida > Apiales > Apiaceae > Heracleum > Heracleum sosnowskyi. Next base: position 113,311,169 of record CM061240.1, on the reverse strand, counting down.
TTTTATTTAAGGGCTTCTCTAATTTGGACTTTGGATTTGGCGCTTGTTCAATGGATTTGGTGATTCGATTCGTAGGTATTACCCCGTTTCGATGTGAATGTGTACTGTTATATGTGTATATATTGTTTTATGTGTATGTATGTATACTTTTATATGTGCGTATTGTTATATGAAATGTATACTGCATAGTTATATGTAAAATAAAGGAATCAAGATAGTATTATTCTTATCTTGTATAGTTTTTAATTCTTAAAGTATATCGGTCTAGTTTTAATTTGCTTGTAAAGATCTGACCTTTGTTTAGTTGCTACTTAAACACCTGAACTGGTTTCTTCACTCTAGATTCCAGCAAATAAAAGAAGTTCAGCCTTTAGTTTTCAACTCGAAGCGAAGAGTGTTCCACAATTGCAATACGATCTCCTTTGAAGTATCAGGCCTGTTACTTTTAAAAGACTGAAATGATATTTTTTTAATATATGTGATGACTTTTTGTTCTTTGCCTTCGATGTAGTTGTGTTCTGGCTCTTCTATATATTTTGACTTGCTAGCACATTGATGCTATATTACGCGTGTGATTACTTTTTATCTTTTGCTTTTGATACAACTCTGAGTGGCTGTTCAGTCGTATTAATCTTCTATTAGATAAATAGTGATGGTTGCTATCCACAACGAAAGATTAGCAGGCATCCCTTCTGGTATGGTCTATGTGTTGTATTCATGTTAAATTTTTTGGAATTGTATTAGCCTACCCCTTTTGCTGCAAAATTGCCCGGGTAATTCAGTGAGAAGAGTAACGTAGTACATTTGTTAAAATATGCCTTGTTGCTGCCATCGGTTTGTTTTTTAAGTGTGTTTATTAGCAGGCATCCCTTCTGGTATGGTCTATGTGTTCTATTTATTATGTGCTTTATTTATGATGTCAAATTATAAAATAATTAGATAATAATAATATAATAAGAAGTGTTAGATCATACAATCATCAACATTGGCAACCTATTGGAGATGCTTTAATTAAAATAGACTTACAAACTTAATGAAAGTAGTATGAATACTAAGTTACGAACTATCCTAAGATATAAAAAAAAAGTGTTATTGGATCATTTATTAACTTAACAAAATTTTACAAGCTTATAGTGAAGAATGACATGTTAGGGAATTAAACAACTTCATTTAACAGCTTTGTGGAAACTACTGAATGACTTTTAGTTTGAATTGTCATGCTCATTTCAGATTTATTATTCATTTCCAGGATAGTCTGGATGGAGTTCCCGAAATTTTGCTTGATCCAAATGGGCTCAGCAAGGACGACACGATTTCAGTTAACAGGTGTGTTGTTAGCCAGGATGCCAAGTACTTTGCATATGGTCTTAGTACAAGTAGAAGCAACTGGATGAACATTAAAGTTATGAGAATTAAAGACAGGATGGTTGAGCCTGATACTTTGTCATGGGTCAGTATTCTCTGGATTACTTATTTTCCTCTTTCATATTAGTTTTTAGGTGATGTCGTAATAAACTACAAATTCTATTCGTGTATAAGTAATAGATCATGGTACGAGTCAGTTGTCTTTACAATTTTGATAGCAATTAGTTTTCCAAATGCGTGAGATGCATACTTGTTTTTATAGGTCAAGGTTTCAGGTATCAGTTGGACCCATGATAGCAGAGGATTTTTTTACAGTAGATATCTGCCTCCTATGTAAGTAAATAGGAGAGATTTGATCATTATGCCTTACGTATTGAATTAGTTCCAAACAACATAGCGGCAAGTGAAAATCATATTGTCATAGAGCTCTGTATAGAGATGATTTATTTTCTAATTGATCTAGATGTTATATATGTGGTCTTTTTAGAGAGGGAAAAGAATTTGCTGCTGCATCAAAAATCAGTGCCGGGACAGAGACAAATGCTAATCTTGATCATCAACTGTACTGTCATTTCTTGGGTACCATTTCTTGGGTACGGATCAATCTGAAGATATTTTGTGCTGGAGAGATCCTGATAACCCGAAGCATACATTTATAGGCTCAGTAACAGAAGATGGAAAGGTAACAATTTCGTTACCAACAATTTTAGTGACTACTTTAGTCATTTGACTAATAAAAAAGCAGCTCTGGCTTATAATTTTTTTAATAGTTACAATGTTATATAAAATTAATTGCCATGTACTTGTTAAGACGATAATTAATAACACAACCACACCGGTATATTTGTTAATTTTCGTTAATTTGTATCGAGTTGCACTGTTTTTCCCCTCTTATTAGTAACAAAAGCCAGATGCCAGATGTGTTCTAGGATATTGGTCTTCCCTCTAATTTGAAAACCAACAACATTAAACAACATGTTATAGCTACTTGTTTATCTTTCGGGTTGCTAAGGATCCCCACTTCTCACCAATTCTAACCAATTCAAACAGTTCTGGACTTTCAGGTTTCTTTCCTACATAAACAAACTCTGATTACTATTGTGGCCGGCCTAGAGATTATTCGTCGAGGCATCTGGAACTTTTAAAGGTAAAGTTAGTTCTTGACTGAAAATATTAGAAACATGCAAATGGGCGAGCAGAGGCATGCACCTATACATTCAGACAATGATCATCATTCTTATTCATTTTTTTAGGTTGGAGAATGAACACCTGAATAATGTGGGAAAAATACAGGGCTTTTAAATCCGTACCACTATGATGAAGACGAGGACACGGAAGGATGATTTTTGTTAAAATCTCACCCTATGTTTGTGTTATGGATTTTTTTGCTTTTGTTTGCTGGTAGATTGTGATGGTGGATATTGTATTGGTGGTGGAGTTGGACGGTGAATTTTGTATTGTTGGTGGATTGTGGATATTGTATTTGCTAGTGGATTTTATTTTGGGATGCATAATATATGTGCACGTTATTTCAAAAAAAATTTGGTAAATATGTTACATTAGTTAATGGAAATTATGCTAAATAAAAGCCAATATTGCAAAAAGTGGACAAAAAAGTGGGCCCCACATTGGGCCCTATAGTGGGTCTCAAGGTGGGCCTCACAGTGGGCCCCACCTTTTTAAAAAAAAATTGAAAGTCTAAGGTAACATATATATTAAGTTACTGTAGAACTTATTTTTGTTACTATAGCATGCTATTGTAACATAAAACAACATGTTACTCTAGAGATTAATGATGTTACCTTAGACGTCTAAGGCAACATGGAAAACCCTATCATCGAAAAAATGTTAACCTAGCTACTAGATGGGCCTAAAGTAACATATCGGCTACCTGCTGTAACTTTATTTTTTTGTTACAATAGGCTGTTTATGGTGTAGTGATATGTACCTCGAAGGTAATGGTTAAATGATCGAGTTGCATTTTTTTCTTGACGGTATATATATACATATTATAAATCCCTGTGCTATATGTATGCAACATAAGTACAATGCATAAACAAAATTAGTACAATACATGTGCGAAATAAGTGCAATATGCTTGAAATTATTTATGAAATTGCAAATGTAAAATGTCATCATTACTGATATTCATTGTATTTATTATAGGGGAACATGAGTTTTCCTCCTATTTAGTAAATTACAAATATACCCTTTTCCTCCTATTTAGTAAATTACAAATATTTATGGGAAAAAAAGAATGCACGAATATTTAGGGTACTAAAAGATGAGCATGCCTGTCATTTTCATTTGCTACGAATGCAGTGGTGCTCAATTTGTTGAGCAAACAAGAACTAGTGTCAAATACATTAATGATCTCCGTCTCAATTTGTTTATTACTCCCAATCCTCCTTGCTTTCATTCCGATCACAATCTTCTGCTTAAACAGATGCTCACAATTAACAAAAAAAGTTATCAGTATTTCAGATCTCCGCCGATCACTCTCTCTCTCTCTCTCCCATTTTAATTATCTCTTTGTATCCTTCTCTATTTCCAGGTAAAATCTCTCTGTCCCTCTCTCTCGATTGTATATCTGTGTGTATTCGATTGCATATATGCTAGCCGATGACTTCAATTAATAGTTAAGGTTTATGGTTTAATGATTGTGTATGCTAGTGTGTACTACATTACTTACCCTCTAGTTTCCATTCCTAATTATATGTTCTTACGTACTTGTTTTCGAGCTTTTACGGTTTTAATGGAAGGTTGATTGTGAATTTATATATAGCATCATTTTGTTGTTTCTGTAGTTATTTTCTAGGCAAAACACATAATTCGACATATAAACTTATCTCGACCATTTTCGATTTGGTCCATCAACTGAATTTTATCAAAATTACATACATTAACTACATCTTATTTGTTTAAAAATCTCATAATCTAACGAAACGGTTAAATACACTAACCAAACTCCCGGCACAACATTTTAGATATGAAACGTTGCAAATGGTTATGAATCAGAATTTTTTCACCTAATTATTTATTAAATAAATGTATATTTTGGAGTATGTATCTACTCACATAATATTGAAATCACTAGTTTTAAACTTCTAGATTAAAGGTGGCAACTTCAATTATAACAACAACACTAATTGAGCTGAGAACTTGAAATTTAAGAATATTCAGTAAGTAATTGATATCTAGGTAAATATTGTTAAACTCTATATTTGACTAAGCATATACAAACTCATTTATGAAAACATATGTTCTACAAGTAAAATACGGCTGTAGTATTATTTGGCGAGCATAATCGTATATGATGTATATTTAAATTACGGTTATAACATGATATATTGGTTCTTTGGTAATGAGTTAATACTTATGACTCAATATCATAGTTGTAGAACACACTATTTGGGCCATTTGATAACCATTTCAGTCATATTTACTCGCTTTAAACAACATGCAAATTGTTATTATTGTGTTAACTATTTCTCTTTTTCTCTACAGATGTTGACCTTTTGTACGATTTCTTCACAACTATCATAGTCCACCTATTCCGGTAAATATAGTTTTTTTATTAATATCAAGAAACATAATGTATTTAGTACTAGTTTTTATTATTTTTTGTAACATATTTATATGTCATGACAGCTGTTTTGTCCCTCAAGACGATCCACCTATTTTAGAGAACGTTAATCCTTCGATAAATAATGATACCGAAGAGGCTACTACAATTGAAATGATGCCAGTCATCTTTACAAACAATGAGATCGTACAACTTTCCTCGGATAAGCGATTGGCTGTGGGATAGCGCAAATGACTCCCAATGCCATCGCGCAGATAAGCGGCTTCATAGCCCGTTGTGCTGAATCTAACCAATTACCCTCTTTGAAATTATTTTTCTCTATCTATAGTATCCACTATACCCATGGTCAGGTATATTTCTATAAACGGGCTGGAGTTCGTATCGTTAATGTGAAGTCGTCAAACCATGGTTGGCATGGTAAATGGTTATTCTGGTATGGAAAGGACCTCGAGTTTGTGCCTCCTTGTCAGGCTGTTCCCAAAGACAATGTAGATCTACTAAACAATATATGTAAATATGACGCTGCTTTTTTAACCACTTTTTTTGGAGCGTGGTCGCCCTATGAGTGGTCGTAGTTGAAGAACGAGTCTTTTTTAGGGAGTCATAATCGTAAGGATACTTGTTTATTAATGGCCTTATATGTTTTACGAGTTATTGTCGTTGCTAAGCGTTCTTACTTTCTTGTTTTTGTTTTCCAGTTTCTGGGAGATCTTTGCGACAGATATTGGACGGAGGTTTGAAGGACGAGGTGGATAAAGATTTGTTGCTGATCGCTAAAAGGCCGCGGTCCCAGTTGACACATGATAACACGGGGTCTACCTCTAAGGGGGGTGCGTTAGGGACGGGATCTGGTAACGACGTGGTTTCTGATTCTGTGCCGGTGGTAGAGTCCAATGAAGTGACGAATCTCGAGTCTGGTGAAGGTCCTGAGTTAATAGTTCGTGGAAGGAAAAGGTCTCGTGTTGACGTGGGGGAAGATGGTACTGAAAAGATCACTTCTAAGCGAGGGCAGGATCCTGCGAGGACTGGAAGTGTTAAGTCGTTGACGTTTACCGGTCTGCAAGGTGGAGATAGGCCACCTGTCCTTCAACCTGTGAATGCTATGGAGCCTGCCCGTTTTGAAGTTCAATCTTATGAGCGGTAGACCGCTGGATCGCACCCCTCTTACAGGTATGTTCTGTCTCGCTCGCTTGATTATAAGTGGTAGTACTATTTTCTCTCGTCATTTAACTAAACGTATTTCTTTTTTACAGGTGTTTGGCGCTTTTGACCTCCCTCAAGATTTTAGCTCCTACGTTGATCGTGCTCGCAGTGATGTCGCTGACCGTTGCTTAACTCGTGCTGGACGAGTAATATTTTCAACTCGACTTGATCCTTAGTTCGTCTTAGTGGATATATTATTGCGATCATTCTACTTATCATTTTGTCCCTATATCTGATGTATCAGTTCCTATCCGACATCACACACATCGTCCGTGAATACCGGGCTGACGTCGATGGCCAATGGCGATCTGAGTCTTTGCGCGAGATGACTACTTTGAAGGAACAGCGCACGGTTGCTGAGTAGCGAGTTTCTGATGCTGAGAAGAGGGTCAAGGAGTTGACTTTGGAGTTGGAGAATTTGAGGGTGGATAATGGGAAGGCTACCACTGCCATCAAGCGATTGACTGACGAGCTGGGAAAGGAAAAAGAAGTACAGTTAAACCTCGATAAAATAATACTCGATAAAGTAATAACCTCGGTAAAATAATAAATTTCTTCGGTCCCTATTTGGGCCAATAGGATAAAGTAATAAATTCGCTAAAAGCATAAGATAATAATTTTTGAGAAAATCCGTAAGGGCCCAGTGAAAATATAAAGTAATATCTAATGAAATATATATATATGAATTTATATTCATATTTTCCAGTTTCCATCAAATTCAAAATAAACTTAGTTCGTAACTTTTTTTTATAGTATATACAAATATTGTTTCATTGTATACATTTTTTCTAATATAGTAAATATTCGTTTATAAGATATATCTTGATATTTCCCTACATAACATTAGTTTACAAATACTAGTATTAACTTTTATCAGTTTCTAATCAATCATTAATTTTGATTAATTTTTATGTTATTAGTAAATTTATAAGTATCATTCTGAGTGAGATAAATCTAAGATTTGTTTATACTTTACCCTTAATCGATTATAATTTGTTTATATAGTATAAATTTATTATTGTAATACATATTTACTTCAATTCACACTAAAAATCTTTACCAACTTTAAAATTTACAAAAAAACATGGCCATAATTTTCTTTAAAGTAACAAAATATTACTTTATCGATAAAGTAATATTTTATTATTATATCGATAAAGTAATAAACTCGATAAAGTAATATATTTCTCCGGTCCCAAGTGTATTACTTTAAAGAGGTTTAACTGTATGCGAGGAGAGGCAGCGTGAAGGCGAGGAGATGAAGTTAGAACTAGAGCGTTGCCGAAAGGATAAGGAAATCCTCGCGGACGAGATCAACAGCTTGAAGGTCGAAGTGACGGAAGGTGTTGACGAAATAGCCAACGGTTTGGAGGCCGGCTATGGGCGTTGTTATGCCCGTGCCGTGGCTGCGGGATTGGACATGACTGGGCATGCTTTTGACGACTTCTGTGCTGATCTTGCTAGAGAAGCCCCAGAGGTGCAAAACTGAAGGTGGGGATCTCAGTTTCGAACATGTTTTTACCGTCGTTTTGTCATATGAAAACATATGTCCGTGGGGATTATTATTGTCATGACAGTATTAGTGTAATCTAATCTGCTTTTCATTCGACTATGTCCAGTTTTGTTACTGTAGTTACTAGCAAATATTAATTATCCGTTTGATAGTTAAGGCATTTACAAAGATTTGAATGTACCCATTGCTTGTCCATGTGGATATAGCTTAGGTATCTCTGGTAATAGTTAACATAAACTCATCCTTGATTGGACTGAACCTGAAACTAATTTAATAACCTTAAAGAGATGTAAGTAGCAGCTAGAAATCTATTTTTGATTAGATTTAACTTCTGAGAATAACTTAATAATCATGATGATGTGTTCGTAGCAACATAGAACCTGTCCTTAATTTGGACTTAATTTAAAGATAGTTTAATAACCCACCAGGGGTGTGTGAATCTGCACCTATTTACTGGAAGAACGTTTTTAGATGAATTGCATTCCACGCATTCTTTACCGGCTCGCCGTTGAGCTGAGAGAGCTCGTAGGTTCCTGGTCGAAGAACCTTGGAAATTTTGTATGGCCCTTCCCATGGTGCTTTAAATTTCCCAGTGACGGTGGGCTGAGATGAAACAGATTCTCGTAAAACCAGATCATTCACCTGAAAGTTCTTTATCTTTACCTTTTTGTCAAAGTACTTGGCCACCACTTTCTGGTGGCGCGCAGCAGCCAGGTTGGCCTCGTTTCTGACCTCCTCCAATAGGTCGTTATCAAGATGCAGCCCTTCCAACGAGGCATCCGGGTTGAAGGAATCAACTCTGGGTGAGCTTAAGCTTGTCTCTAGAGGAATGACAGCATCCGTGTCGTAAGCTAGTCTAAAGGGGGTATCACCTGTCGAGGAACGAGGTGTGGTCCTGTATGACCATAGCACATTCGGGAGCTCATCCGCCCATGAGCGAGGTTGTTCTTGAAGTCATTTTTTGAGCCCTTGGAGAATGATCTTGTTGGTCACTTCTACTTGTCCATTAGCTTGGGGATAAGCTACCGAAGCCTTGGAGTGTTTGATGTTGAGGTCGCGCAACACAGTTTCAAATTTCTCACCTATGAACTGAGTACCATTGTCAGTGATGACAGACCTAGGTACACCGAAGCGGAAGACAATGAACTCCATGAAAAATTCGATCATTTCTTTCTCTCGAATGCGAGCTAAGGGTTTAGCTTCAACCCATTTAGTGGCGTAGTCGATAGCGACAACTAGATATTGAAACTGACCCTTGACCTTTGGGAGTGGTCCCACTATGTCGATTCCCCACTGGAAGAAGGGACATGGGCAAAGGATTGGTGTCATCATCTGTGAAGGAGCGTGGCTGACCGATCCGTAAAGTTGGCAAGGTTCGCATTTTCGAACATAGGCTTCGCAGTCTTTCCTCAATGTGGGCCAGTATAAGCCTTGTCTAATTATTTTCAGTGCTAGGTTCTTGCCTCCCATGTGTTCCCCGCATATGCCCGTGTGCACTTCTAGGATGGCGAGTTGGGACTCAAATGGCCCTAGGCAGCGAAGGAGTGGCTCTGTTAGAGCTCGTCGGTATAGCTTGGAGTCTAGCACGCAGTAGTTGCGAGCTTTGAACATGACCGAGCGAGCCTCTTTCTTGTCCTCTAGGAGCTTGTTGTCCATGATGTAATCTAAGAATGGTGTTCGCCAATCAGGAGTTGTCGTGATTTCGGCAACAGGGAGCTCATGGATCGCCGGGGTCGAAAGCTCCTCAACATATACAGGATGAGAGTTGACCAGAACATTTGACGAAGCTAATTTAGACAGCGCATCGGCACACTGATTCTCAGCTCTGTCGACATGCAAGATATTCCATGACGTGAAGGTTTTCAAAAGCGAGTGGGCTTTGTTTAAGTAGGACGTCATCCTGTCGTTGTGGGTTTTGAATTCGCCAACAATCTGTTTTACCACAAGCTGGGAGTCGCTGAATATGTCTATAACCGTGGCTTCTAATTCTTTTGCCAACTTTAATCCCGCTATGAGAGCTTCATATTCTGATTCATTGTTGGTGGCTTTGAATGAAAACTTAATCGCTTGTTGGACTTGGAAGCCCTCCGGGCTAACCAGAATAATTCCTGCGCCACTGACATCAGTCTTGGATGAGCCGTCTACATAAAGGGACCAGGAACGAGGTGGAGTGGGATTCACCTCATTGGGTATACTGTGCTCAGTGGAGAACTGACATTCTGCCACGAAGTCAGATAATGCTTGAGCTTTCATCGCTGTTCGCGGCTTGTATTCGATGTAGAATTGGCCTAGCTCAACGGTCCATGCCGCAAGACGCCCAGTCATGTCTGGTTTATGTAAAATCCGCTTTAAGGGTTGGTTGGTCATGACTTGTATCTCTCGTCCCTGAAAATAATGTCGAAGTTTTCGACTTGCTATCACAAGAGAAAAAACCAACTTTTCGATTTGAGGATATCGCGTTTCGGCGTCACGGAGCGTATGACTGACATAGTAAATTGGTGACTCTTTTCCTTCATTGGACTTAACCAAGACGGCGGCAACGTTAGCGTCAGAGGCGGTGAGATAAATTCGCAATGGTTCACAGGGGTTTGCTTTAGTCAACACGGGCGGAGTAGTTGGAAATTTCTTAAGCTCGGCCAAAGCTTCTTGGCATTTATAACTCCAGTCAATTTTGGATGTCTTAGCTGACTCTTTTATCACCTGAAAAAAGGGAGCACATCGTTTGGAGGATTGAGGGATGAACCTTCTCAAGGCGGCGATGCAACCTGTCAGCACCTGGACTTCCTTCAGAGTGGATGGGCTTTTGATATCCATTATTGCTTTGATTTGGGAAGGGTCGGCCTCAATGCCTCGTTATGTGACCAAAAAGCCTAGGAATTTACCTGTTGTGAGGCCGAATGAGCACTTCGCTGGATTAAGTCGCATGTCGTGGAGACGAATTGCCTGAAATGTTTCTCTCAGGTCATTAACGTGGTGCGAAGCCTTCTGGGACTTGGTGATCATGTCATCCACGTAGACTTGCATATTTCGACCAATTTGCGAGGAAAAAATGGTGTCCATCATCTGTTGAAATGTCGCTCCTGCATTGATGAGTCCAAAAGGCATATTCTTGTAACCAAACACTCCCCTATGCGTGATGAATGCGGTTTTCTCCCAGTCCTGACTAGCCATTTTGATTTGGTTATACCCCGAGAACGCATCCATAAATGACATGAGCTCGTGGCCAGCTGTTGCATCAATCAGTTGCTCAAAGTTTGGCAAGGGGTAGAAGTCCTTAGGACACGCTCTATTGAGGTCCGAATAGTCGACGCACATGCGCCATTTGCCATTACTTTTCTTTACTAAAACCACATTGGCGATCCAAGTGGGAAATTGAACTGGTTCAACAAAGCCCCCTGCAAGTAAGCGATCCAACTCGGCGTCTATGGCCTGTTTCTTTTCTTCTGAAAAAGTTCGTCTCTTTTGCTGCACTGGTCAGGCACTTGGGTCAATATGTAGCGAATGGCGAGCTATGACTTCCGGAATTCCTGGCATGTCAGAGGGGTTCCAGGCAAAAATATCGGCGAACTCGCGGACAAGGTGGATGATGTCCTGGCGCAATGGATTCTGGAGTCCTTTTCCGATTTTAAATTTTTTGTCTGGGTTCCCTTGTTCAATCTCGATCTCATATGTGTCTTCCATAGGGATACATGTTGGGACAAGTGGGATTTCGATAACATCGTTTGGGTCAATTTCCATGACTTGATTGATGGAGGAGTCGTCCGAGTGTTTTTGCCGCGGGATGACTTCTGATAAATAACATTGTCGTGCGACTACTTGGTCCCCAACAACCTCGCCTATGCCGAAATCAGTTGGAAATTTCATTTTAAGATGGGGAATGGACGTGATGGCCTTAAGGGCTGTCAACGTAGTTCGGCCGAGGATGGCGTTATAACTCGACGCCGCATTGATGTCATGAAACTTAACCATCTGCCAAGTTTGACATGGAGACGTGCCGAAGAGGACAGACAAGTCAATGGTGCCAACGACTTTTACCTCGTTTCCTGTAAATCCATACAGAGGGATGTTGACATTTTCCAGCTTGCGATCCCCTAGGTTCATTCGCGAGAAAGCATGGTGATATAGGATGTCGACAGAACTGCCGTTATCAATCAAAATTTTCTTTACTGTGTTTGTGCCTACTTTGGCGGAGATGACGAGGGCATCTTGATGGGCCTCAATTATACCCACCGGATAATCCTCATCGGAGAAAGATATGATCGGAGATGGGTTGTGTCTTGGTTTCTTTGGAGTCACTGGTTAATGGAGAATACTTCACGAGCATATGACTTTTTGGAATTATTGGAAGTACCTCCTGCGGAATGACCTCCGGCGATGACATCGATAACCCTGTCGTGATCATGATTCCGCAAAGATTGGTGGTGTGTGTCATCAACGAAATGGACTAGCTGTCCTCGACGAATCTTGCTCTCGATGAATGAGCTTAGTTGGAAACAAGTCTCCGTAGTATGACCTGTGTCCTTGTGATACTCGTAGTATCGGGAGCTAGGGGGTCGACCTGGCTTCATTGGCCTGGGAGGTCGATAGTCAGGCTCGGTTTTGAGAACAGCTAGTATAGTGGTTTTGTCGGTGTTGAGTTTGGTAAACTCTTTTTCATTGCGTTCCCTGGTTTTCCACACCCTTTCTGTTTTATCATTTAGTTCCGGCCTGTCAGGCAAAGGAGTACGTCTCTCATATGAATGGGAATGAGACTCAGAACCGCGCTTTGCGTCACTAAGGGGAGATCGTCGGCGTGGACTGCGACTTCTATCCCTTTTCTGTGAGAAGCGTCGTGGAGATTGAATACTCCCCACCGCCTCTTGCAGTGTCATTCTATGTTCCACTATTTGGAACGCCGATTGGAGAGTACGTGGATTTTTCTCAAATAACTCTTCTAGCAGAAGTGCGTGACGATGTTTATCAATTCCAGCCGCGAGATAATTGATGGCCAGTTCCTCAATTAAATTTGGAATGTCAGCGACCTCGGCTCGAAAGCGAGCTAAGAAAGCTCGTAAGGATTCAGAATGGCGCTGGCGTATTGTCATCAACGACGCTGTTATCTTCCCTCCATTATAGTTGCTGGAAAAACGGTTCTGAAATTTACTTTTTAATGTGTGCCAGGAATCGATGGAGCGTGGTGGGAGATTGCTATACCAGCGTAGGGCTGTACCCTTTAAACATGTGGAGAAAAACTGGCATCTAGCAATTTCAGAGTGACCAAAAAATGCCATTCGCCCGTCGAAGGTATTCAAGAAGTCAATGGGGTCGCACGACCCATCAAAATGATCCAGGGCTGGGGTTTTCAAGGTCCTATCTATTTTAGCGATTTCAATTGAACGGGACAAAGGACTTTCAGTGGATGTGAGCTGCCCTGAGTGATTCTTGATGTAATCCTGACAAATGGCGAGATCATTTTGCATCTTACCAAAGTCTTCTGGGCGAACAGACTCACATGAATCACTTCTCCACGAGGTGTCACTTGCGGATGGTGCAAAGCGTCCCTTTAACGGTGGACGAGAACATTGAGACTCCTCATATACATCATCGTCGAAGTCCTGATTTTCCTCAAGCTCCTTTTCAGTGTAACCTTGGGGATTTTTTGGGTGGCGAGATAACGACGTATGTTGTAACTCTCGTTGTAGTCGTTGAATCTCACGATGTTTCTCTAAACGAGCTTCGAGTAGACGCTTCTGCTCTTCCAAATAGGCTAGCTCGTCGTCTGACCCAGCGTAATTCTCAAAACGATGGCCTTGAACTGGCTTCTTTTTTTGCTCCCGAAGTTTGAGCAGGTGGAGGCGTGCATCGCTTGTTAGGACTGCTTTGCCTGTAGGAGTCATTACTCGTAGTCGTTTATCAACGGAGGGTCTGGGGGATCCTTCGATTTGATCAGTAACAGGGGGAAACAGCTCTTTAGGCTGGAGTGTATGATGAAAATGCACCTCATCGCGGTGAGTCGCTATCTCAGCTGTTTCGCCGATTTTGGTACCGTTTGGGTCGTCTTTTTCCATCTGGTTTAGAATTTTAGACAAAAGAGCTCCTTCTAGCGTCAAATGATGAATGTAAAACCGTATATGATTCAATAAACAAGTCTTTCTCTTATTATTATGAAATAGAGTTAATACAATATTACATTCTTAGGAGGTTCCCTCCTTAGTCTAATTTTTCAACCCCTTTACATATGGGGGTTTGGGGGTATTTATAGGGAAATGTACAATTGGACTTGTTACATCATGGGCCTAAATACAAACTATCTTTTAAGTTCTATCACCAGGTGGGCTTTGGCCCAACAATGTCATTCTTACATTTACACATTTACAAAATTCAAAGATTAAAATGCAAGATAACATGAGTATTATTTTTACTAACATAAATTAACAAACACAAATATCATATTAATATATATATTGAAATAATATATATAACATAATAACCAATACAATACATATTCTTTTATATAAATTATTATATAAAAATATCAAATCTATCTAAAAGCTTTACATATCGATACGTACATAAAGTCGGACATATTAGAAACTATGACTTTAGAAATCGAGTTTATGCATGAATAAATTTAATTTTTTGATGAATGAAACTAAAATAATAAAATTATTCATAATCACACAGAAACTAATCAAGTGAATTAAAAGAATGTGGTGTACCTGCTAAATCAGTAGAGCGAGATGACAAAACAGAAGTGAAGCCATGACATGGCGCGTTAAGAAATATAATCAGTTTCGCATACAATAATAATTAATTAACACTATTAAGAACCAACCAATGAAATCGTACCTTAACTGAGGACTTCTCTGTAAACCTCTTTGACTTATGCAAACACGTAACTACACAGTTCTTATACAAGGCTATTGACATAAAACCATATCTTAATTAAAAAATAACTAACCTAAAAGTACGGCTTTTATGTTAACCACTACACCCACGTGATTAACTCAAATACAATGATATACATCCATTTAAACAAACACACATATATCTATAAAACAAATAAATAAATAAAAATATAATTATTATCTCAAAATAAAATAACTAAATTAAAATAAATTAGCTCACAAAAATATGGGGTATTATATTCTTCCCTCCTTAAAAGAATTTCGTCCTCGAAATTCAAATGATCTACCATATTTTGTAATTACCAAGCAACAATTTTTTTTTTGGTGCATTAGCATCAAATAAAGTATAGCGTTAATTTATAAACGAATGATTGTTTTAAATATAATACCTCAAATATGTGCAGTATCATTTGCGGTAGTTTTCTGATGGTTATTTTCACCCTGATCATCACTGTCATTGCCCTTATTGTATGGAGCCTTGCAATCTCGAACAGTGTGTCCTTGTTCTCCGCACCTGAAACATGCGCCTGTAGTCCAATGACAAGTATTTTCACCATGCATCTTTCCACAACGCTGACAACGAGGCTTTCCACCACTCTGATTTCCATTAGATGAACTGTTCAACTCCTTTTGCGAACTTCGAGTATTGTACCTTCGATCATTCTGCTTAAATCCACTAGATGGTGCGTCATTCTTTTGGAAACTTTGTTTTTTCTCAGTGAAGTCATCATCCCTCTTTCTTTTCTGATTCTTTACCTCCAACTGCTTAGCGTAATCAACTTGATGAAGTTCCTAGTCCCAAGCGCTGTCAATCAAATTGTCCATGTAGCGGTTGGAGATGATGTGATTACGAATTCAGAGCCCATTTAAACTTCATGATCTTGTCCACCTCATCCCCAGCAATAGATCTTGCGTAGCTAGCTAACCTTTGAAATCGGACCTGAAAATCTGCAACTAACTCATCTTCCCTCTGAGCTATACTCTGATATTCTCGAGCATACTCCTCACGAACATTAGCAGGAAAATATCTCTGATCAAATTGAGTCTTGAATACATCCCAAGTGAGCGTGTTCTCATATCCAACTGCATGTGAAGACACCACTGACTTCCACCAAGTACTAGCATCCCCCTCAAGACGATATGTAGCGAAGCGTGCCTTTTCTACTTCTGAACAATTAAGTACCCTAAAAATCTTTTCCATGTGGTCGATCCAAGCCTCGGCATCTATAGGGGTCTTAGCTTCCATAAAACTGTTAGGCCTCTGTTTCATAAAATGATCAAATATAGTTTGACCTCCCTGATTTTGTGCGTTAGTGCCACCAGTATTTTGTGTTTGCCGAGCTGCAAGCTCCTGCACCATGTCCATTAAAGTGTTTCGGTCCATCACAATTTGCGGATTAGTATTTGCATCATTATTTTGCCTTGTGTTGGCTCTCCTTGGCGGCATCCTGCAAAACTTTCAATGAGCGCACAAATAACACACAAATATATTACAATATTCGAGTCACTTGAAAATCAAACATCTTAAGTCTACCCATGCGAAGTCAACCCAAAACTCACAGGTTAAGTGCCTAAAAGGTCTGTCTACAGAATCTGGAGCCTATGTTCTGATACCAACTGTGACAACCCAGGTCAAATCCCGAGCCTTTTTCGAAAATCGGGTCAAGTCCCGATTTCGAGTCCGAATAAGCCAAAACCTACTGGCCCAAATACAGCCAACTCGGGTAGTCCACAAGCCCTCTACAGGCCCCCAAAATATCATGATTTTGTTGGTGCTAATTAGTAGTAGTACTCTGCCTTATAAACTGAACAGAAGTCCCAAATCTACTCGATGTGGGACTGGGGTGTTACAAATTCCCCCACTTAAAATCTTGACGTCCTCGTCAAGCCTGATCGGATAGTCCATAGGTTCCAAGATCGTTCCTCCCTAGCCATTGTGGGATAATACCGGCTGGTTTCGTGTCCCCACCTCCGGATCTCTGTCCATTGTGGGATAATACCACCAGCCTTCGTGTCCCCACCTCCAGCAACTTGCCTCGACAAGCTTTCGAGAGTCGGCTCTGATACCATACTGTAACAGCCCGAATTTTTGGACCATTAACTAAGAGACAAATATCGGAACAAAATATAAATTATATTAAATCAAATCAGAAAATAACCGATGATCCAGATAAATATCAATCTCTAAAACTCAGGAATGAATATGCTGAAAAGTCTGGAAATCTCAAACTGAACAAGTTCTCTAATTTATTAAAACATATATGTAAACTGCAGCTAAAGTGGGTGGCTCTCATCACAATCTCGTTTACCCCTGATCACCTGTGGAAGGAAAATAATACGAGTGAGCCAAATGCCCAGTACAAATATAATGTAACAGAATATAAGATTTATTAATGATAGAATGGATCATACAAAACGAATTAAACAAAGTTGAACAAACAGAAGGCTGAATCACAAATAGGTGGGTACAATAAGGGTCTCTTACATAACCTGTGTTCGCTATTTCCGGATCACAAAGCGAATACAGTCCAGACATTTCTTCTCCGGAAAGCCACGAGAAGAAATACATGAAATGCAAAAAGCATTTCTACAGAACAAAAGCGATCATGATCTAAACACAATCTCATACTCCAGAGATGTGCTCGTATACTTACAGCACTGATACGAGTAAATGCCTAGTTCACCTTTACTCCAAACTCTATGTGAACATTGTCTGTGATTAACCCACACAGATCAGTCTAAGAGCCCAACACATAGGTTACAAATATTGGCAAACTCATTGACAGAACAGAACAAAACAATGTCGCAATAATTGCGAAACAGAACAATGTCGCAATATAATTGCGTAACAAAACAAATATAAATGAGCGAGACAATCATAATCTTAAAAATAGAAGATACGAAACAAATAAAAGAGTGTGAACTAAAAAGTCCACACAGATTACAAGAGCTCACAATTTTAGAAAAATGATGTTACAATGAATGTAACGAATATTTATAATTTAAATGGAGAGAAAAGAATAAAGAAAACTCGTACTACGAGTTAGGAAGAGAATACAAAAGAGTCACAATTAATAAGTTTAACTTGGACAATAAACTTAGCAGATATAAACAAATTTAATTTAAAATAAAGAAACAAGAATTCGTACCAGTAGATACACAAAAAGTATAAAAGACTGAGAATTTCTAAATCTGGATCAACAATATAGATAATGAATATTTATAATTTAAACTGCCAGAATAAAGAATAAAGAATTCGTACCTTGTTATGAATATTAATTTAAACCAAAAATATATCAATGAGCACCCGACTAGAACTCCTTATTCAAATTTAAAATCAATTTAATACAACTCAGTACTTTATATATTCGCTTACATGAAATAATATATACTCAAAATAAGTTTCAAAAAAAAAAAAAAAAAAAAAAATATATACTCAAAATAAAACAACAAAAGTAACATGACAACAACAGAATATCATATACCAATTAAATTGAATCAGAACATTAATTACACTTAAATAATATAAACACGCCTGAATTAAAGTAGCCAAACACCATTAATATAATACTCTAACTCTAATCATGTTTAAATGCATTAATCACGTATGTATGTGTCAATATCCATGCTAAATAATTACTCCATACTATCTTAACTGATTAATGCTACTACATGCAATTAACACAATAATAACTACTAGATTATATACTACTCCTACGTACTTAACAAAAGACCACATGCCATGACATTAATGTAATTTTAATACTTTGTTTAAGTTACCAAATTAATAGCCATAATGACTTGATAACATCACTCATGAATTTGTATTAGAACTACAGAATGCTCCCTGGATCACGTAAGCATATCTATTGTACTTGACACACAATCACATTAATTAAGAAATAAATTTAACATGTCATTCTTACATTTACACATTTACAAAATTCAAAGATTAAAATGCAAGATAACATGAGTATTATTTTTACTAACATAAATTAACAAACACAAATATCATATTAATATATATATTGAAATAATATATCTATACTATATTATTAAAGACGAAACATTGAAAGTTTTGTAGTCTGGTCATGAAAGTTTTTGTAGTCTGGTCACTCAATTCATAGCCGTTAGATATTTTTGATCAAATCGATGAGAACCATTAGATAAAATATTAAAATTATTATATAGAATATCTTTTCTATTTTTCCTAAATAAAACATCTCATTTTCCAAAAATATTGCAAACAATTTCATTTATTAAAATAACATAATAAAGTTATAATTGCTAATAACCGACTCATTACCTTTTTTAGCCAAATTGTATATGCTTTTTTATATTTTCTAACTAAAATTTTTACTTTTCTATTTTTCCTAACTAAAACCTCTCATTTTCCAAAAATATCACGAACATATCTATTTAATAAAATAAAATAATAATATTATAATTATTAATGACTAACCGATTAGCTTTTTTTTCCAAAACGTATATTCATTTTTATATTTCATAAATAATATTTCTCTTAACTAAAACCTGAAAAATATCACGGACTATTCCATTTAGTAGCATAAAATACTAATATTATAAATCTATCTATCTATCTATATTATATTATTAAAGACGAAATATTTAAAGTTTTGGTACCCGTTTTTTTGGTACGGTACTTGCCTTATTTAATTGTTTATTTAATTATTATAAAAATTATTATAATCAGTTACCCTTTTGGTTAAAATGCATTACCATTTTTTTCTAAAAAAATCACGAGCAATTTCTTTTCAGCTAAAACATGTTAGTTTTTCTATTTACTTTACTAAAATCCCTCATTTCCCAAATATATCACGAGCAAACCCTTACTTATTTATTTTAAAACATATTTTAATACTTTTAATTGATAATTACATTTCCCCTATTTTTCTAGAAAAATCACGGACAATTACCTTTTTCGGCTAAAACATGTTATATTTTCTATTTTCCTTACTAAAATCTCTACTTTTCCAATTATATGACGGGCAAACCTTATTTACTTTAAAATCTATTTTAATAATTTTAATTAACAATTATCTTTTTCAACTAAAACATGTCACTTTTTGTATTTTTCTTACTAAACCTCCTCTCTTTTTTTTCAAAAATATCACGGGTAAATCGTTACTTTTATATTTTAAAATTCAACGAAAACATGTTACTTTCTATTTTTCTTACTAAAACCCTCTTTTCCAAAATATCACGGGCAACCCGTTACTTCTTTATTTTAAAATCTATTTTAATACTTTTAATTATTTAAAAATATTTATCACGCCTACTTATTTTTTTAACAAATGTAATTAATAAAATATAAATAATAAAATTAACAATTATTAAAAATAATTCGTGCATCGCACGAGTTTTAAGCTATATTATTAAAGACGAAACATTAAAAGTTTGGTAGTCGGATGTACGGACGGTCGGTACTTAATGATTTTATTTAATTGCCCTTACTTATTTTTTAAAAAACTATCACTAAATAATAATATTATTTATAACCAATTACCTTTTCAGCTAAAATACATTACCTTTTTTTTTTCTAACAAAATCTTCTCTTTTTCTAAAAAAAAAAAACACGGGCGGTTATCTTTTTTAACAAAAACATGTTACTCTTTCTATTTTTTCTTATTAAAACCCCTCATTTTCCAAAAATATCACAGGCAAACTCTTACTTATTTATTTTAAAAATCTATTTTTTTATTTTAATAATTAAAAGTATTAAAATCTATTTTAATACTTTTAATTATGAGAACTTTTTCAGCTGAAACATGTTACTTTTTCAATTTTTTCATTTTCTAAAGAAATTATTATTAAATAATAACATTTTTATAACCAACTATCTTTTCAGCTAAAATACATTACTTTTTTCTATTTTTTCTAACAAAATCCTCTATTTTTCTAAAAACAATCACCGACAATTATCATTTTCAACTAAAACATGTTACTCTTTCTATTTTTCCTTACTAAAAACCCTCATTTTCCAAAAATATCCCGGACAAATCCCTACTTATTTATTTTGAAACCTATTTAAATACTTTTAATTACGGGCACATACCTTTTCAGATAAAACATGTTACTTTTTCTATTTTTCCTTACTAAGACCCATACATTTCCAAAAATATCACGGATAAACAGTTATTAATTTATTTTAAAATTTATTTTAATACTTTTAATTATTTAAAAAAGATTAACACGCCTACTTATTTTTTTAGCAAATGCAAATTAATAAAATATTAAAACATAAATAATAAAAATAATAATTATTAATAACAATTCGTGCATCGCATAGGTTTTAAGCTAGTTATTATATTAAAGACGAAACATTAAAAGTTTTTGTAGTCGGTTTGTAGTAGGTTTGTAATCGGTTTGTAGTCTGGTCCTACATAGTTTGGTCATCCAATCTCTAACCGTTAGATCTTTTAAATTAAATTAATGAGAGCCATTGGATGTAATACTAAATATTTTTTTGTATGTTGTGATTTTACTTAATTGCCCTTATTTAATTGTACTTCGTGTTTTTACTTAATTACCCTTATTATTTATAAAAGAATTATTAAATAATAATATTACCTATTTATAACCAATTATCTTTTACACCTAAAATATATTATTTTTTTTATTTTTTCTGAAAAATTCCCTTACTTTTTCAAAAATATCACGAGCAATTAACTTTTTTAACTAAAACATATAAGCTTTTTATTTTTGCTTACTAAAACCTCTTCTTTTCCAAAAATATCACAGACAGTTTCATTTATTAAAATAAAATAATAAAATAATAATTGTTAATAACTAACCAATTACCTATTTTAGCCAAAGTGTATATTCTTTTTTATATTTTCTAACTAAAATTTTTACTTTTCTATTTTTTTCTAACTAAAACCTCTCATTTTCCAAAAATATCACAGGCAATTCTTTTTAATGAAATAATATAATAATATTTTTATAATTACTAATAACTAATCGATTAGCTTTTTTTTTTTCAAACCGTATATTCTTTTTTATATTTTCTAACTAAAATTTTTCCTAAGTAAAATCTCACATTTTTCAAAAATACTACATGCAATTTCATTTAGTAACATAAAATAGTAATATTATAAATATTAATAATTAACCGATTACCTTTGTTAGCCAAAGCGTATAATCTTTTTTATATTTTTTAACTAAAATTTCTCCTTTTCTAAAATTATCGCAGACGATATATATTTATACTATACTATTAGATAATAGCCGAAACATTGAAAGTTTTGATTCCAATTTTTGGTAATTTATTCTATTTAATCTATCTATCTGTACTATTATATAATAGCCGAAACATTGAAAGGTTTGATTTTCGATTTTCTCACATATATAACATAACTACAAACTCTTTTAATTATACTTTACTTAGAATTCAAAAACACGACATTTTTTTAGAAAATATTTATATTTATATTTATATATATTACAAAAAATTATATTGATAATTTTGACGGTTATCTTTACTGACATGCTTACTAAGTTAATAAACTATTATAAAATCTATAAAAAATTTAGATTTAAATTATTAAAGTAGTACTTTTAATTCTTTTTAAAAATGTAGCATTTTCAGAAGTATTAAAATCTCGAAAAATTTAAAAGTAAATTTCAAATTTAATATTAAAATCGTTCGTGCGTTGCACGGGTTATAGGCTTGTATAACATAATAACCAATACAATACATATTCTTTTATATAAATTATTATATAAAAATATCAAATCTATCTAAAAGCTTTACATATCGATACGTACATAAAGTCGGACATATTAGAAACTATGACTTTAGAAATCGAGTTTATGCATGAATAAATATAATTTTTTGATGAATGAAACTAAAATAATAAAATTATTCATAATCACACAGAAACTAATCAAGTGAATTAAAAGAATGTGGTGTACCTGCTAAATCAGTAGAGCGAGATGACAAAACAGAAGTGAAGCCATGACATGGCGCGTTAAGAAATATAATCAGTTTCGCATACAATAATAATTAATTAACACTATTAAGAACCAACCAATGAAATCGTACCTTAACTGAGGACTTCTGTGTAAACCTCTTTGACTTATGCAAACACGTAACTACACAGTTCTTATACAAGGCTATTGACATAAAACCATATCTTAATTAAAAAATAACTAACCTAAAAGTACGGCTTTTATGTTAACCACTACACCCACGTGATTAACTCAAATACAATGATATACATCTATTTAAACAAACACACATATATCTATAAAACAAATAAATAAATAAAAATGTAATTATTATCTCGAAATAAAATAACTAAATTAAAATAAATTAGCTCACAAAAATATGGGGTATTATATTCTTCCCTCCTTAAAAGAATTTCGTCCTCAAAATTCAAATGATCTACCATATTTTGTAATTACCAAACAACAATTTTTTTTTTTTGGTGCATTATCATCAAATAAAGTATAGCATAATAAGGTTATAATTGATAATAAATAACTCATTACCATTTTTAGCCGAAGTATAAATTGTTTTTTATATTTTTTAACTTAAATTTCTACTTTTCTATTTTTCCTAAATAAAACTTCTAATTTTCCAAAAATATCACGAATAGTTCTATTTAATAAAATAAAATAATAATATTATAATTATAAATGACTAACCGATTAGCTTTTTTTCCAAAACGTATATTCTTTTTTATAGTTTCTAACTAATATTTCTCCTAACTAAAACCTCAAAAATATCACGGGCTATTCTAAAGGATAAAATATCACTGGATATTCAAAAATATTTTAGTAGCAAAAAATACTAATATTATGAATATATATCTTTATCTATACTATATTTTTAAAAACGAAATATTGAAAGTTTTGGTACCTGTTTTTTGATATGATGTTTGCCTTATTTAATTATTTATTTAATTATTATGATCAATTACTCTTTCAATTAAAATATATTACCATTTTTTTCTAAAATAACCACGGGCAATTTCCTTTTCAGCTAAAACATGTTACTTTTTCTATTTCCCTTGCTAAAATCCCTCATTTTCCAAATATATCCAGAGCAAACCATTACATATTTACTTTAAAATTTATTTTAATACTTTTAATTGACAATTACCTTTTTTAACTAAAACATGTCACCTTTTATATTTTTCTTACTAAACCCCCTCTTTTTTCAAAAATATCACGGGCAAATCGTTACTTTTATATTTTAAAATTCAACGAAAACATGTTACTTTCTATTTTTCCTACTAAAACCCCTCTTTTTCCAAAATATCATGGGCAAACCGTTACTTATTTATTTTAAAATTCATTTTAATACTTTTAATTATTTTAAAATGTTTAATATGTCTACTTATGTTTTTTAAATAAATGCAATTAATAAAATATATAATATAAATAATAAAATTAACAATTATTAAAAATAACTCGTGCATCATACGGGTTTTAAGCTATATTATTAAAGACGAAACATTAAAAGTTTGATAGTCGGATAGATGGACGGTCGGTACTTAGTGATTTTACTTAATTACCCTTACTTATTTTTTTTAAAAACTATCACTAAATAATAACATTATTTATAACCAATTACCTTTTTAGCTAAAATACATTACCTTTTTTTTATTTTTTTCTTACAAAATCCTATCTTTTTCTAAAAAAAACACGGTCGATTATCTTTTTTAACAAAAACATGTTACTCTTTCTATTTTTCCTTACTAAAACTCCTCATTTTCCAAAAATATCACGGGCAAACCCTTACTTATTTATTTTAAAATATATTTTAATACTTTTAATTATAAACACTTTTTCAGCTGAAACGTGTTACTTTTTCTATTTTTTCATTTTCAAAAAAAATTATTATTAAATAATAACACTTTTATAACCAACTACATTTTCAGCTAAAATACATTTTCTTTTCTAACAAAATCTTCTCTTTTTCTAAAAAAATCACGGGCAATTATCCTTTTCAACTAAAACATGTTACTCTTTCTGATTTTTCCTTACTAAAACCCTCATTTTTCAAAAATATCCCGGACGAATCCTTACTTATTTATTATGAAGCCTATTTAAATACTTTTAATTATGGGCACTTACCTTTTCAGCAAAAACATGTTTCTTTTTTTATTTTTCCTTACTAAGACCCCTTCTTTTCCAAAAATATCACGGACAAACAGTTATTAATTTATTTAAAAAACTATTTTAATACTTTTAATTATTTAAAAAAGTTTAACATGCCTACTTATTTTTTTTAGCAAATGCAGATTAATAGAATATTAAAACATAAATAATAAAAATAATAATTATTAATAACAATTCGTGCATCGCACGGGTTTTAAGCTAGTTAATATATATATTGAAATAATATATATAACATAATAACCAATACAATACATATCAATACTATTATATAATAGACGAAACATTAAAAGTTTGGTTGGTCGGTATGGTTTGGTCGGTCGGTATGGTACGTTGTGATTTTACTTAATTACCCTTACTACTTCGTATTTTTACTTAATTAACCTTACTTATTTATAGAAATATATTATTAAATAATAATATTACCTATTTATAACCAATTACCTTTTTCACATAAAATACATTATTTTTTCTAACAAATATCCCTACTTTTTCAAATATATCACCGACAATTACCTTTTTTTTTAACTAAAACATTTTAGTTTTTCTATTTTTCCTTACTAAAACCACTAATTTTCCAAATATATCACGAACACACCTTTAGTTATTTATTTTTAAACATATTTTAATATTATAATTATTTTTTAAAAGTTTACCTATTTTAACATGCCTACTTATTTTTCTTAACAAATGCAATTACTAAAAATATTAAAATATAAATAACTAAATACCTCTTTATAACCAATTACCTTTTCAGCTAAAACACATTCTAGATTTTTTCTAACAAAGTCCCTCCTTTTCTAAATATATCACGGGAAATTACCTTTTTCAATTCACTTTTTCTATTTTTTTCACTAAAATCCATTCATTTTCTAAAAATATCACGGATAAACCCTTTACTTATTTATTTTAAAATATATTTAAATACATTTAATTATTAAATTTTAAAACCTCATTTTCCAAAAATATCACGGACATTTACCTTTTTAAAACTAAATATATGTTACATTTTTTATTTTTCCTTACTAAAACCTCTTCTTTTCTAAAAATATAACGGGCAAACCCTTACTTATTTATTTTAAAATATGTTTTAATGTTTTTAATTAATTAAAAGTGTTTAGCTATTTTAACATGTCTACTTATTTTTTTAACAAATACAATTAAAAATTATTTAAAAATAATAATAAAATAACAATTAACAATCCGTGCTTTGCACGGGTTTTAAGCTAGTTCTTTTATATAAATTATTATATAAAAATATCAAATCTATCTAAAAGCTTTACATATCGATACGTACATAACACTACAAAAAAATCGGCTAATTTCGACCATAGAAAAACGGTCGAAATTAGCTAATTTCCACCGTAAACGGTCGAATTTAACTAATTTCGACCAAAAATAAAAAGGTCATTTTTAGCTTGGTCGAAATTGCTCAAAACGGTCGAAATTAGCTAATTTCGACCGTCTATTTTCGACCATATAAATTCGACCAAATATTTCAAAATTTTAAAATTTTGAAATTTTGGTAAAAATTTCAAATTTTAGAATTTTGGCGCCCAAAGTGAATTTAATTCGACCAAATTCGGTCGAATTTAACGAACACCAGTTTTAAAAAAAAAAAAAAGCAGCAGAATCTGCTGCCCAAGAAATGCAAAAAAATTCTGCAATTTTTCACTAGTTTTTACATATCAAGAAGGATGATTACATTAAATAATAATGGATATAATAGTTATTTTTTCTACTAATCCTAAATAATATACATAAATAATTTTGGACTAAAAATGCAATAATTTTTCATTCTTTTGATACACATAATTAAAAATCAAACACTATAAAAATTACTCTACCCCAATAATATCCAAATGTGAAAAAATTAAAAAAAAAATTAACTTAGTGTGTGTATAATTATAATGACTTGTGTTATTTCGCTTTTAAGTTACCGGAAATGAACTCGTCGGAGGTCGTAGAGGCCGAAAGTGGTGAAGATGAACTCGTCGGAATTAATTGGGATGAACTCGCCAAATGTTAAAAATGTAATTAAAGGATGTGCTAATATGAAGGATGTATATATATTGTTTGAAATGTATGAAACATGTGTTAGTATTTATGTATATAAATTGATATGTATGTTTGTTAGAGAAGAAGAATGGAGTAGGAGTATATGTATGTTTATTAGAGAAGAAGAATGGAGTAGGAGTATAGAAGAATGTTTATGAGAGAATATGAATGGATGAAATATATAAGAGAGAAAAAGATGAATGTAATTGAATTAATGGTTAAGATGGAATATCTTAGGAAACAAATGAATGGTCTAGATTGAATGTAAAAGAGCAATCCATGTGCTTGTTTTTCAGCCACTACAAGCGTGACACGTGGCATGAATAAATTGGCTTATTCTGAATTTTACTAAATTCAACCAAATTTGGTCGAAAATAGAACACGGGTAAATTCGACTGATATCGGTTGAATTTAGCTAAATTCGACCGAAACCTAAGTCGGTCGAATTTAGCTAAATTCGACCGAAACTTGAGTTGGTCGAATTTAGCTAAATTCGACCGATATCAGTCGAACTAAAGCTTAAATTCAACCAACTAGGGTTTGTGGTCGAATTTAGTGTAGGTGACATATATATTTGTTAAAATGTTTAAGATATTAATATTTAAATTAATTAATTTTTTGCACACACTATATTTTTTTGATAATCTTCACATCCGTACGGTTGGATTAATCAAAATAATTTTTAAATAAAATAAAAACTCTAACCCTAGCCCAACCCCTAAATCTAAATCCTAAACCCCCCATATTCTACTCAACTATGACGATTTACAGAGCTATGAAGATTTTTTTTTCTACCGACTATTATTTATTCAAATTTATTTTATTGAATGTAGTATGTCGTCAAAATACTTTCATATTTGTTTTGTATTTTTTAACAACAATTAGATATTTCATTTAATTTTTCTAAAAATATCAAAAAATGAAAGTTCAACATTTTCTAATCATATAAAAATTTTTTGTAAAATTTTTGTACTAACTAAATTTTTACATGTAGTGAATGGTATCCTTGTATTTTTAATTATTTTTCATGATGTGTACAAACATTTATAAAATTAATAACATTTTAAAAAATTCTGAAAAAAATAAATTCAACCGAATTCGGTCACATTTATTAAATTTGACTAAATTCGGTTGAAAATATATTTGAATAGTTTGGGAAATTTTGGGAGGGAAATTTCCCACTTTTTACCGAAATTGAAAAAATATAGGGGACAAAATTACCGCCAAACTTAATTTTAAATTCGACCGAATTTGGTCGAATTTAGTTTTCAAAATTTAATATTTTGGCGGGACTTTTCCCTCCTTTTTTGGGGGGATTTTATTTTCGACCAGACAAAAAACATCGGTCGAATTTAGGATTAAATTCGACCAATAAAAAAAATCAGTCGAATTTAGTAGTAAATTCGACCGATCAAATTCGACCATTTTTATTTTCGACCAGAAACGGTCGAATTTAGCCGCAGTCCATAAATTCGACCACAAACGGTTGAATTTAGCCTCGGTCGAATTTGGGAGGTCGAAATTGCCCATAATTTCTTGTAGTGTAAAGTCGGACATATTAGAAACTATGACTTTTGAAATCGAGTTTATGCATGAATAAATATAATTTTTTGATGAATGAAACTAAAATAATAAAATTATTCATAATCACACAGAAACTAATCAAGTGAATTAAAAGAATGTGGTGTACCTGCTAAATCAGTAGAGCGAGATGACAAAACAGAAGTGAAGCCATGACATGGCGCGTTAAGAAATACTAGGGAATTAGCCCGTGCTACGCACACGGGTGAAATATTTAAAATATATTTAAATTAATTATAATATTTCATTTATATTGAAAATTTAGGATATAGAATGATAGTAATTTATATTTAGAATAACACAAAATATACTATAGAAGAAAAACAAATTTAAAAAAAGAAATAATAGTAATTAAAATTAATGGAGATTTGTTAGTAAAATTTATAAAGTATGTTGGACACATGAATTAAAAATAAAGGTACATAATTATATAATAAAACAATTATAAAATTAAGTAACCTTGAGATGCTAACATTATTTTTCTTGCCGCAAATTAAAGGTCTTCAAAATTTTTTATGTACTTTCCAATTTTATTCTCTTCGAATTCATGCAAACTGGTTAGAATTTACATAAAAAATCTCATTACAATCAACATTGATAAAATTTATATTTTGGAAATCAATATTGACAATCTCTATAACTTTATTTGAATGAGAAGTTATGAAAAAGTAATAAAAAATTGAAAATTTTGACGAACAAAAATTAAATGTATAAAGCATTTATTGCAACCCGTCTGATGCTGATCTAATTCACACGTTGTCATTTGAAAAAAAAATATGGGAAGCGAAACATATAAAGTTTTATAAAATTTTTGGACAGTAACTGTGAATAGTGTCACCATCCTTTGATCTTTATTCCTAATCTCCGTAATTAATGTAAGTAATATATTATACATGCATTTTGAATAAATTAAAAAAACAATATCTATAAATTTATTTAAATTTTGAACTGTTTTACAGACTACTAGTTTATTAAGCCGCGCTTCGCAGCGGCATTAGAATATATTTGTTAAGAAAAAAAATATTAGAATAAAAATTGTGAAATTAATATCTACAAAATTATTTAAATTATCAAATAAAATATATTCTATAAAATTTGCATTTGGGTAGTTAATATTATAAAGTATTTACATATTCCTTTTGTTTATATAGTTTGATTTTTTATTTTCTTGGACCGATACCATTGCCATATATATATAAAAGTAAATTTATATTGATAAAAAAATACTAATTATTTGTAATAATAAAAATTTAAATACTTAAATATAATTTTTTTAGTCATTTTATCTTTAATATGAAGATTTATTATGTATGTTAAAAGAATATGTTTAAACCCAACATTTTGGATTTTGAAATAAATTTGTTGGGGCTTAAAGTAATTTTTTAATTTAAGTTGAAATTTTTTTGTTTGTGTAATAACTTAGAAAATGACTTAAAGTTAAAAAAACAGTTTAAAATCAGAAGTTGGTAGGGGGTACTTTTTTGATTGACTTATTTTTTTTTAATATATTTATTTGATAAAAGTTAATATCATCACTCAAATGCATTATTTATCTAATTTAATTTAATTGTTACAATTTTAATAATTCATTAGTTTATCATAATACAAAATTACCCAAACAGATATATTAACTTAAAATTTTACTTTTTACTTACAACTTTAAATCATAAGCAATAATTTTAAGTTTAGCCAAAAGGGCTCATAATTATATAAAAAAAATAGAACGCTTCAAAAAATTATACAAAATAAAATTGAGAATGAAAATAAACATTAACATGTTTTGATTATATAAAAATAAGTTGAATTTTTTTTTTTCTTAATAGATTTTTTTCAATAATAAAGAAGCCATAGATATCACTAAATAACCAAACAAAGGGATAAAATACAACACCTAAATTAAGGTAAAAATCTAGTAATATCAATAAATATTATAAATATTTAATATCTAAAATATTATAAATATTTAAAATCTAGTAATATCTAGTAAATTAATATCAATAAAACAAATATTTGTATAATATCTAATGATATTCGTTCAATCGAGATAAGATAGATTTATATATGTGCAATTTCTAAAACTATATATTATAAAATCATTAATAAAGATAATTACTTTTAAATTTTTTTAATCTGGGTAGATGTGACAATTATTATATAGGGTCCACCATCCTCCTTGTATAAATTTGTATCAACCATCTCAGCCAACTTTTCCCACAAAGTTATGTTGGTGTCATTAATACGTGCATCAATCATATCCGGACATATGAACTGAAATCCAGTGATATGTTGACGGTGCCTTCTTCCAATCTCTTAGGCAACGTTATGCATATGAAGAGCAATTTAGACTCATGTGATAGTGGTCTATATTTTCTTGTACTTGAAACAACTTTCAGATTTTTGATGTTGTACACGAAGCCTTCCTCTAAAAGATTTTTGAACCGAGAGACCGGAATCTTCGGGATCGTAGTATGGATCAAATTTTCCTGTCATACAACATATCTTAGAAAAGTTAATAACATCATACAATTTGACAAACTAATAAGTTATAAGTATATTGATTTATTAACCTTTTCATCGATCAAAATCATGTCAAGACTGATCAGTTCTTCAGTATTTGGATTGACAGATTCCCACATTCTACACACTCGTACTCTTATCATCCAGGTATAGTTGCTGTCGTTCAAAGCATCCAACATGGTGTAGGCCATAGTTGTATTGATTGTAAATATGGTTGTAAAAATTTGAAGTTATGTAAAAAATTTCGGTGTAGATTTTTTGTTATGAATGACCTTTAATTTATAGGTGTTTGTAAGGTAAATAACATGGAAATCCATTATGTTTAAAAGTTAAGAAGTATTATAAAAGAAAAGTTCTATCAAGTTTGAAAATAATAAAATAAAGTTCTATTAAGTTTAAAAATAATAAAAGAAAGTTTTATCAAGTTTGAAAATAATAAAAGAAAGTTCTATCAAGATTGAAAAGAATAAAAGAGAAAATTGCAATTATTAACATAGATCCTAAAAATTCAAAAATAATAAGGAAATTGTAATTTTCTAAATCAAAGAAAGTTCTATCATGTTTGAAAATAATAAAAGAAAGTTCTATCAAGCCTACAAATTCGAAAATAATAAGGAAGTTGTAATTTTCTAAATCAAAGAAAATTTTATCAAGTCTTACAAATTCGAAAATAATAAGGAAGTTGTAATTTTCTAAATCAAAGAAATTTTCTAAATCAAAGAAAATTCTATCATGTCCTACAAATTCAAAAATAATAAGAAAGTTGTTTAATTACTTTAATTTTGATGTGTTTTTTGTTTTGTCAGGGTTGGTAAGACTTCGTTGATGAATCAGTATCCTTTTAATTAAATAGATCTGTAATGTTGAGACAAAGAAAGTTCTATAAAATTCTACAAATTCAAAAATAATAAAAAAGTTGTAATTTTCTAAATCAAGGAAAATTCCATCAAGTTTGAAAATAATAAAAGTTGTAATTTTCTAAATCAAAGAAAGTTCCATCAAGTTTGAAAATAATAAAAGAAAGTTTTATCAAGCCAACAAACGAAAATAATAAGGAAGTTGTAATTTTCTAAATCAACGAAAGTTCTATCAAGTCCTACAAATTCGAAAATAATAAGGAAGTTGTAATTTTCTAAATTAAAGAAAGTTCTATCAAGTTTGAAAATAATAAAAGAAAGTTCTATCAAGTTTGAAAATAATAAAAGTGTAATTTTCAATTTCCTTCCTACAAAATCGAAAATAATAAAGGAAGTTGTAATTATTAAAATTAAAAATTGTGAAAATTTGAGAAAATTAGAAAAATAGAACAGAGCGATTCTAGAGGCGTCAACTCACCGCCTCCGTCTTCTCCTTTATATAAATAAAAAAAATTCTATCAAGTCTTACAAATTCGAAAATAATAAGTTGTAATTTTCTAAATCAAAAAAATTTTCTAAATCAAAGAAAGTTCTATCAAGTTCTACAAATTCAAAAATAATAAAAAAGTTGTTGAATTACTTTAATTTTGATGTGTTTTTTGTTTTGTCAGGGTTGGTAAGATTTCGTTGATGAATTAGTATCCTTTTTATTAAATAGATGTGTAATGAGACTAAAGAAAGTTCTATCAAGTCCTACAAATTTAAAAATAATAATAAAGTTGTAATTTTCTAAATCAAAGAAAGTTCCATCAAGTTTGAAAATAATAAAAGAAAGTTTTATCAAGCCAACAAACGAAAATAATAAGGAAGTTGTAATTTTCTAAATCAACGAAAGTTCTATCAAGTCCTACAAATTCGAAAATAATAAGGAAGTTGTAATTTTCTAAATCAAAGAAAGTTCTATCAAGTTTGAAAATAATAAAAGAAAGTTCTATCAAGTTTGAAAATAATAAAAGAAAGTTCTATCAAGTTTGAAAATAATAAAAGTGTAATTTTCAATTTCCTTTCTACAAAATCGAAAATAATAAAGGAAGTTGTAATTATTAAAATTAAAAATTGTGAAAATTGAGAAAATTAGAAAAATAGAACAGAGCGATTCTAGAGGCGCCACCTCACCGCCCCCGTCTTCTCCTTTATATAAGTATATTGATTTTGTTCCATGCTATATAAGAATGAAAGCATGTAAAGTATAATAATTTTTAAGTAATTTTATAGAGAAAAATTTCTCGGCAACGCCGTTTGCGATAACTCCTATCATATATAAAAAATGTAAGAAATACGATACAATATATTTTAAAAAAATTAATTTTTTAATCTAACTTCTATTTATCCACAATATATTAACAATAATAAATAAAAATAATTAAACTTAGTAATTTTTGTATGTAATAATGAGATAAGATAAATGTAATTAAGATCATGTGACTCTGAAAATGATGAAAATTGTAAAAGTTAGTGCAAAATAATTTTTTGTACTATTATACTCATTGTTAGTAGAGTTAAGACTTCAATTCTTAAATAAACAATTAATACAAAATAAATTAGAATAAATTAATTTTTTTGATAAAAAGATTTGCATCGAACTATTCTTAGATTTCTGATTCTTTTTATTTATTTATTTGGAAAGTGATGATAAATTTGTTTAGCATTACCAAAGTTTTATTATATCACATACTTTACTTGCATTGTAGGCATGCATAAAAAAAGAATCGTATAAAAAGACATATAAAATTTTGAGTTAGAAGGTTTCTCGTTGACGGCGACCATAATTTTACATACTCCCCCCGTCCCACTAATATTTGCCATGTTTATTTTACCACATTTTTTTCGGCGAAAATAAAATATAGTTTCGTAACTTTTTTTCAGAATTAAAATTTACTCTTAAAATATTAATTCGGAAAAGGAAAATTTTGAAAAAAAGTTATGGAAATATATTTTATTTGCAACCAAAAATGCATGTAAAAATTAGGATGGCCAATATTAGTGAGACGGAGGAGTACATTGTATCAAAAAAGCTAAAAAAAGATTGAAATTTTTATTGGACCAATATATACATTGTCCAATTTGTTCAACCTTGAAAAAATAGCGTCAAAATATATTAAATTTAAGGGAGAAAATAATATTGATTAACCTGCAGTTAAAATATATAAATCAGTTCAAAATAATTTAAAATAATTATATTATATATGTATTTACATTATTAACATACATTAAAAAAAATAGATTTTTGATGGTCAAGTTTGGTGTCACTTTAAACACAAATAAAAATGAAATATTATTCGATAAAATATGAAACTAAATTTACAAAAAATAAACGTAGATAACAAATCTCTGATTAAACAAATAAACATAAACATATGAAAAATATGTGGAGAGGACGAAGATTAGCCCGAGTGAGCAGTCAAGTCGTATATTATATTTAAAATTGTCAACAAACTTCTGTCAAAAGTTTCATCAAACATATCAACCGCATAACCAAAATATACACAATAATAAATTACTGTAAAATTGTCCGAGAAATAGATGAGACTATAAAGATCAATATCGTAGTTTTTAAGTTAACAATTTTTACCTAATTTAGAGAACACATATCTCTAAAATATGATTATTGGAATCAATTGAGACTTTTTCACCACTATAAAATATGTATCACAACAAAAAAATGAAAAATATCGTAAAATAAGAGATATACATGTTTATCTATAAAGCTCCAACTCACAGAGAAAGAAAAATGGAGAAGAAGAAAAGAATGAAAATGCATGGATTTAAAATCTAAAAAGGATAAAATTGAGGACAATCAAAAATTTGAAAGTAATAACAAAAAAATGTTGAGAGAAGCAATCAAGATTGTTAAACATGTCTTAAATTTTGTGCATATCTAATACAATATTCATGTATGATATCACATAAATACTGATTGCGTGAAATGATGATATATGGCTGATAGAATCTTTAATAAAACGTGACAAAATCACAGTTTCGAAAATCTTAAAAATCTAAAATTGAAGAAAATCAAGGATATGAAAACAATAACAATTTAAATTTCAGCAAAATAACAATTAAAGTGGATTGAAAATAATCAAAGACCGTTAAATATCCCTTTAATTGCATATAAATGTGATACAAAACTTATGCATCAATATCAAATAATTAGATCTGATAGCTTGAAATTAGGATATGTGATAGGTACATATTACTATTAGGAGGAAAATAATAAATGGAAGTAATTTAAAATTTAAAATGTTGTAAATCATGTGATATTTAATATGATTTGAGAGATTAATTAATAATTTAAAGAACTGGACTTAAAGTGGATAATTCATGAATTATGCAAACCCTTATACAAAATAAGCTTGCAAATTGTAATAAGTAAAACATAGGTAAATTTTGTTATTGTTATAAACGGGATAGCAAGAAAATTACTTTTGTACCCGTAATTTGTATTGAAAATAAAGACTTTTCCCTGGTACTCATTAATAATAAATAGACTTTTTATGTTAGAACAAAGAGAATTAGATAAACAAAATTTGAAGTTGAAAAAGTGGTAACAATTAAGGAGTGATATAAAACAGTTTATTTTATGGATATCGTTTATTGATTGATTAACAATATAAAAATATTAAAAAAAATCAGTGAAAGGTTTCTCGGCGTCGCCTAACGGCGACACCTCGCAATTCGAACACTAAACAATTAAAAACTCAACAAAGAAAAAAGATAAAATTACTAAATATTTAGGATGTAAAATTACTATATGTGGCACAATATCATCCATTAAAAATGTATATATCAATAAAAAGGGAAAGAAACTGAATGTATATATCAATAAGACCCTTGATTTAAGTACTCTGATTTGATTGAGTTCAACAAAAAAGAAAAAAAATTGAATTATCTTTTAAAATTTCAAAAATTATGAGATCGGATGATTTGAGTATTGAGATGATACAAATTATAAAATTTAGAATTCGAAAATATATATCAAATAGTAATTAATTTGCCATAAAACTTCAATTAAAGTCTTCTCGGTGTCGCCTAACATCGATCTCTCGCAAG
Organism: Heracleum sosnowskyi; assembly: GCA_030848705.1. Lineage (NCBI taxonomy): Eukaryota > Viridiplantae > Streptophyta > Magnoliopsida > Apiales > Apiaceae > Heracleum > Heracleum sosnowskyi. Next base: position 113,275,346 of record CM061240.1, on the reverse strand, counting down.
TTGAACCACATACATTTTAAAACTCAACAAAAAGAAAGATCAAGTAACGAAATACATATGATGTAAATTACTAAGTGTAGTATCAATGTCACCCACCAAAATGTGTACATATTTTTGTTTATAACAAAATACTATAATTATTTATTATATATTGCATATGTTATATAATTAAAATATTTTAAATAAATATAAGTGTAGCATACACGTAAACATATAAAACATTTAACATCCGAAACATGCACAAACTACTAAAAGAAAATTAAAATTACAAACATCAAAAATTAATCCAAACAAATGTAATTATGAGTAACAGAGTAAGTCATAATTATACGAATATCTCAAGTTGCAATCACGCATACAATTCTTTTAAAACATACATATCATTATACTAAATATCATAAACATAAAAAGAAGTATGATTAAACATCTATCAAACTAATATCATGCCAATATCAAACCAATATAACAATATGTTATATTAACATTAGTTGATTCCATTGAGAAATTCGAGTCCATGGATACCACGATCTATTCCGATCATGAGTTTCATGAATACCACAATCTCTTCCAGTCGAGAATTTTAATATATACGACTTGAGATTCACCTGCAATTGTTTTAACCTTCAACACAAAATAAATAAATATTTAGCAAATTTAAGTAAACAACAAATATATTCGACAAAAAGTGTATATATGCATTACATAAGTCAATGACACATATGAATGTCTCAAATCACAATCATATGAATATCTCAATTTATAATGATTTAATCACTTTTATTAATATCTCAAATCACAATCATATGAATATCTCAAGTTGTAATCATACATAAAAATCTTTTAAAACATGGATACCATCTAAACTAAATATCATACACAAAAAAGGTATTATTGAACATTTATCAAACTAATATCATACCAATATCAAACCAATAACATTGAACAAAATGTGTGCAAATGCATCACTTAATATAAAAATACATTACATTAACATTAACCATTAGTTGATTCTTTTCGGAAAATTGAGCCCATGGATACTACGATCTCTTCCGATCAAGAATTTCAATATATATGATTTAAGATTCACCTACAATTGGTTTAACCATCATTTTCAAAACAAAATAAACTAATATTAATAGCAACTTTAAGTAAACAACAACATATTTGACAAAAAAGTGTACAAATACATTACTTAAATCAATGACACATTACATAAACATAAAAGAGTACCTTTGTATTTTTTGTCCACTTTGAATTCATGGATACCACGTCCTCTTATGATCAAGAACTCAAGTCTATAAGATTTGGAATTCACCTGCAATTACTATATAACGAAATCAACATATAAGAACGATCATTGTAACGTATATATGTGTTTAATTCTCATGTTTTTGTTGTCACCAAAAAAATGGTTGAAAGTGTGGTATTAGGCACAATGTAAACAAATATTAGTGATATATAAAAGTAAGCAACAAAAATATAAAACACATACATATACACAAACCTGCATAATCGATACAAACACTAACGAAAAGACATAGGAAAATAGTAGACAAAGAATAAGAGAGTAAAGAAATAAAATGAGAGAAATGAGATTTTAACATTTTGGATGGTGAAGATCAAAGTTTTATAATCAAGAAATACTTGTAATCAATTATAAATTTGGATTTTGAAAATAGATAACAAAAATTATGGATACAAATAGTATGTAATTGTTTAATGCTTCCACTGATTAAGGAATTCAAACATATTCAAAAAAAATTAAATTATTGATTTGAGATATTGCCAATTTTATATCCTTAATTGATGGGTAATTATAGCTATAGTAAATTAAGGAAATCATGTCATATTAAGTATAAGCGGGATTATAATTGTGTGAAAGATAATTAGGCATAAAATAAGATATCTTTTAATTAATGATGATGATGTAAGATGACATAATATTTTTGAATTGGGAAATTACGAAAATAGACATAAGATATATGAATAAAGTAAATTCTTAAGGGTATTTTGTAGAATTTTCCAAATCCTTCACTAGCAGTTATTAAGAATATAATAGATAATCAGTTTCGCATACAATAATTAACTCCTTATATATAATAAGCGTAAGGGAGATCTTATCCAAAAATTTGGTCGGTCACTGTACTACCAAAAGTATACGATCCGTTGGATTATAAAACTATAAATATTCAAATCGATGGGGACCGTCAGATATAATATTAAAAATTGTATTTGATTAATAATAGGATAGTATTTAAATACTAAAAGGTGTATTTTGATAATTTAAACCTATTATAAATGGGTTTTCTATATTGAATAGAAATCTTTATGTAAAAATTCGTAATTATCTTTTCTCTTTATTTTATAGATAGTTCCAGTTAGATAATAATTATTAAACCATCATTAAATTAAAGATAAATTTGTAAGCTTCGTGTGGGCTGTAAAATCGTTAAAATCTGTTGTCGAAAACTCAAGATAGAGCCCAAGAGCCCAAACAGTAAAGTTATTATCTAAATTTTAATAAATATTTTTTTATTATTGTAGCACCAATTTAATTTTTTCCTAATTCTTTTAAATTTATAAATTCTTTGTTTATTTCAATAAAATATTAAAATCAATTTAAGAAAAAATTAAAATCGATCTGGTCCGTGTACGATCAGTATACGACCAAATTAATAATTATAGTTAGATCTTAAATAGATCGAAGAGAATTGTTCGATCTAATATTAAAAAGTGTATCTGATTAATAATAGAATTATATTTAAATACTAAAAAGTGTATTTTGATAATTTAAAATTTTTCTATGTAAAAATTCTTAAATATCTTTTCTCTTGAATTTATGTATAGTTCCAGTTAGATAATAATTGTTAAACCAAATATCAAGATAACAATTCATATCGATTACAATGATACCCTAGACTTAGGAGAACTCCAAATTTAAACATTTTCTGAAGAAACATAACAATTCGATTAATCCAAATTATAATTATATTTTTTTACATATAACAAACATAAAAGGATAATATCAAAATATTATTAAAATGTTGAGGGTTTCATATTCATAAACGATAATTTTGAATATAATACTTATATTAAAATGTGTATTTGATTAAATGTAGGATTATATTTAAATACTAAGAAGTGTGCTTTGATAATTTAAACCAATTATAAATTGGTTTTCTATATTGAATTGAATTCTTTGTGTAAAACTTCTTAACCATCTTTTCTTTTCAGTTTATTTTATGGGTAGGTCAACTGGTCAAGTTCGATAATAATTATTAAACCATCATTAAATTAAAGATAATTTCGTTAGTTTCACATGAGTTGTAAAATCGTCAAAATTCAATTTCTAAAACTCTGGATAGAACACAAATATTAAAGTGAGTATCTAAATTTTAATAAATTTTTTTATTATTATTGTAGCACTAATTTATTTATTTTTCCACTAATTCTTTTAAATATAGAAATTTTATGTTTCTTTCAATAAAGTATCAAAATTAACTAAGAACAAATTCAAATCGATAAAGAATATAATAATATGAGAATAAAATTTTATATAATCATAACATAATTTTTATTCTATTTAATAATTTTTAAGTAATAATTTAAAATTTTATTTACACCGTAAATAAAATCGAAGTATTAAAAGTAAAAGCAGTTAGTAAGATACTTATATCGGTATATACTTGATATCCTTATTATATTAAATCCTTATATATAATAATCATAATAGGGATCTTATCCCAAATTTTGGTCGTAGACAACCAAATGAATAAGGACCATTAGATCTTAACTAGATAAATGAAAATCGTTAGATCAAATATTAAAAAAGTTTATTTTATTAATAATAGGATTATATTTAAATTCTAAAAGGTGTATTTTGATAATTTAAACCAAATATACCAAATATAAATAAGTTTTCTATATTGAATAGAATTCTCCATGTAAAAAATTCCGTGACTTTCTTTTCTCATGGACAATTCCACCTAGATAAAAATTGTTAAACCATCTTTTAATTAAAGACAATTTAGTTATCTTCATGTGGGGTGTAAAATCGTCAAAATCTGATTTTTAAAACACAAGATAAAGCCCAAATTAATAAAGTAAATATTTAAATTCTAATAATAATTATTATGTCATCATTATTTTAACACCAATTTAATTACTTTTTTCTAACTATTTTAAATTTAGAAATCCATGTTCAAAAATTAAAATCAATCTAAGAAAAATTCAAATCAACAAAGAATATAATAATATTAGGATAAAATTTTATAAAATTGTGCATATTTTTAATCCTATTTTATTAAGTTTTATATCATAACTAATCAAATATTATTTATTATTAAATAATAAATTATACGTAAATGGTGATTTTGTTTTATAAGAACTCATAGAGACCTAATTTCATTGTTAGCAGAACTATATTCATATTAAAAAAACCTTATTTTGAAATTTTAGACTCAGCTACAGAAGAGGCCAAACTTTTTAAACCTATTTACATTGTAAATTTTTAAATTCGAAACTTTAAAAGTTTGCTAATCAATTAGTATAGTACTTTTCTGAAAAATCGTACTTTACAAAAAATATTATCAAATAACATATGTCTGCAAGAAAAAAATGAAAAAATTCTTATTTTTCAAAAAACCTATAAATTTTAATATGTTGTTGGTAGATTCAAACCTTAGATCATTCTACATGATAATTTTACTGTTATATCTAACGTTTTTCAACAATTTAATTTGAAAGATTCAACGATTATGGATTGAGTGATCAAACAAAGCGACCAAACTTAACTTATAAGGAATCTTTCATTATTTAGTGTTTAATATAATAACATAGATATTTACCGGATATACTATAAAAAAATAAAATTTATACAGAATTTTGATCACGGTGTACTACTTTAAAAGAAGAACTATTACAAAAAAAATTATATTTTAATGGATAATTTATCTTCTCAAAAGTTCAAAGTTCCCGCATCTTTAACATATTACAAAAAAGAGTATATTATATTTTAGCAATAAATATTTAAAAAAATTATAAATTAAAAAATTATAAATATTAAGAAAAATTAATGATGTTATCATGGTAGTTTGGTCCTAAATACCGCCAAAACATTCTCAACCGTTAGATCCAATACTTTTAAAAATACATGATCAAGATTTTATCATATAAAAAGAAGTTATTATCTAAAAATGATATAAGTTAAAAGATATTATATTAGGATTGGATTTTCTAAAAAGTCAAAACATAAAAATAGTTGTAATTAAATAAGGAAACTCATTTAATACCAAAATAATAAAAACCGTTTAATGTTAAATAGATAGGTGAAAACCGTTAGATTTAACATTAAAAACCATGTATTTGGTTAATAAAGGGTATTCTAATAATCTAAATTACATATAAGTAGATTTCCTAAATCGAATAGAATTCTCAACATTAAATTTCGTCACTTTATTCTCTTTTTAGTTTTAGAATAGTTTTTAATTGAAAAAGAACTATTAAACCACAACTAAATTAAAGATTATTTTGTGAATTTCATGTGGACTATAAAATTGACAAAATCTAATTTTTATAACTCAATATAAAAAAATATTAAATTGAGCGTGTAAAATATAATAAATATCAAATTTTTAACTATAATTTTTTTGGCTAAATCTTTTTTAATAATAATTTAATCATGTAAACTAATAACTTTTAAATATTAAAATATTCATAAATAAATATAATTAAAAATATTAAAAAAACAATCGTGTGTTGCATGGGTAATAAAAATATAATTATAAACAAAATAATTATAAATAAAATTTAAGTAACCGTGCATCGCACGGCTATAAGCTAGTAATTAATTAACACTATTAAGAACCAACCAATGAAATCGTACCTTAACTGAGGACTTTTGTGTAAACCTCTTTGACTTATGCAAACACGTAACTACACAGTTCTTATACAAGGCTATTGACATAAAACCATATCTTAATTAAAAAATAACTAACCTAAAAGTACGGCTTTTATGTTAACCACTACACCCACGTGATTAACTCAAATACAATGATATACATCCATTTAAACAAACACACATATATCTATAAAACAAATAAATAAATAAAAATGTAATTATTATCTCGAAATAAAATAACTAAATTAAAATAAATTAGCTCACAGAAATATGGGGTATTATATTAATTTTTCAACAAGTGCAAATTCTAAACTAGTGGATAGTCGGTCTTTGTATTTTTGAGTTTATTTTACTACAAAAAATGATGTTTTCATTTTAGTTTGTACAAGTTGTATTTTGTGAATTGTGCAGGAATGCACATGACTATTGTTTTGATTATCATACTATTTTTTGATGATTAAAAGTGTATATATTTGTGCGATTTGATTTTGAATTTGTTGTTTTCTGATTATTTGTATCCCAAATTTTGTTTGATTTTTGAAAACCCAATTGATAATTGCAGGAATGTATTAAAATTATATTCAATTAGTTTTTATTAAAGATGCTTTAATATTTTCTTATCTTTACCTTATACTTATCAAATTGTATGGTTTAGGTTTTTTGGTAAGTTTTTACTTAATTTCCCTTATTTATAAAGATATTATTAAATAATAATTATCAGCGAAAACTCATTATATTTCTGTTTTTTCTAATAAAAACCTCTAGTTTTTGAAAAATATCACCGGCAATTACCTTTTTAACTAAAAGATGTTATATTTTCTATTTTTCTTACTAAAACCCCTCCTTTTCTAAAAATATCACGGACAAACCCTTATTTATTTATTTTAAAACCGAATTTAATTCTTTTAATTATTTAAAATAATAATTAAATTAAATATTATTTACCTTTTTCAACTAAAACATATTATTTTTTTATTTTTCCTAACAAAATCTCTTTTTTTCCAAAAATATCACGAACAATTACTTTTTTCAACTAAAATATGTTACATTTTCTATTTTTCCGTGCTAAAACCCTTCTTTTCAAAAAATATCACCAACAAACCCCTACTTATCTATTTTGAAAATCTATTTTAATATTTTTAATTATTTAAAAAAATTAACCTATTTTGACACGTTACTTATTTTTTAACAGTTACTATTTATAAAATATTAAAATGTAAAAAATAAAATAACAACTACCAAAAACTAGGTCAATAGCACAGGGTTTAGTCGGTATATATTATTTAGGAGTATGTACTGCTCACATAATATTGAAATAGCTAGTTTTAAAATCCCAGATTAAAGGTGATAACTTCAATAATCACAACCAATAATTTTAAGCTAATATATATTATTTAGGAATATGTATCTACTCACAAAATATTGAAATCACTAGTTTTAAAATCCCAGATTAAAGGCGGTAACTTCAATTATTCACAACCAATTACTAATAGAGTTCAGAACTTCAAATTTTAGAAGATAAATAATTAAAATTAAGAATTACCTAAATATTGTTAAATCAAAATGTAACTATATATATTTGACTAACTAAGAACATCTCTAACCACTTTAGCTAAAATGGTTAGCTAAAATAATATAAAATATTGATGATGTAAAATTTGTTGAATATGTTTCAATGAGTTGGCTATAATAGTTGGCTATAATAGTTGGTTATATTTTAAAAATAGTATGTTTTATTATTTCAAGTTGTTATAAATAAAATATATTATTTAAATATGGTAATAGGTGACATGTTCAGCAAATATGGTCAAGGGTTGACTATATTTTTTGCAAAGGGTTTTGTAACATTGGAGTTATAAATTTTTTACACAATGTCTAAAAATCTTGTTTATGGGATGCCATCTAACATTTTAGCTAAGAGGTTTACCCATTGGAATTCATTTCTGAAACTGTATATAAGTGTGTGTCTGCATGCATGTTTATAGTAACGAAAGGGAAAGCATATATGCACGAATATTTAGGGTACTAAAAGATGAGATGAGCATGCCTGTCATTTTCATTTGCTACTATTGCACTGGTGCTGAATTTGTTGAGAAAGAACAACTAGTGTCGTCAAATGCAGTAATGATCTCCATCTCAAGTAATACGTGTTTGTTATTCACACTCCTCCTTGTTTTCTGCTCTTTTTTTTTCCGATCACAATCTTCTGCTATACTCACAACCAACAAAACAGTTTTCGCTATTTCATCTCTCTCTCTCTCGTATATCTGTGTGTATTCGATTGCATATATGTTAGCTGATGACTTCAATTAATAGTTAAGGTTTCTAGTTTAATGATTGTGTATGCTCTTACGTACTTGTTTTCGAGCTTTTACGGTTTTGATGGAAGGTTGATTGTGAATTTATATATATAGCATCATTTTGTTGTTTCTGTAGTTATTTTCTAGGCAAAACACATAATTCGACATATAAACTTGTCTCGGCCATTTTCGATTTGGTCCATCAACTGAATTTTATCAAAATTACATACATTAACTACGGGTTAATTATCAAGTTGGTCACTGAAGTGGACTTAAAAGTATCAAGTTGGTCACTAAACTGAAAACGGTCTCAAATAGGTCATTAAAGTCAGGGGTTAAATATCAAAGTGGTCACTGAAGTGAAGACCATATATCACTTTTATCATTGATCTTAACGAGGTATCACTTCAATCACTAAAGTCGTCATAAATATCAAACGGATACCTCTAAATCTGTGTTCGAAAAGTAAAAATAATTTATATCGAGTTTTACACATATTTCTTCAATACTATTGCAACCAAATGAAAAGTTATGAATTATAGTATTTCAGATAATTTATTTAGATTTAAAACAAATCATTTACTATTTATTTTTAATTAAATCAAAGTAAATAACTATAAAATGAAAAATAAAAAGTAAATAATTTTTTTAAAATCTAAATATAATACTACATCTTGTTTGTTTAAAAATCTCATAATCTAACGAAACGGTTAAATACACTAACTAATTTAGTTGCTTATACATAATCTCATCTATACTCTTTATTAATAAGCAAAACAATGTGAAAATGGCGCGCGGTACTAAAAAGTACCAAAGTACCAAATTTGGTTATCACTTGACCCCAGGTTCGATTCCTCGCAACTACATAATTATATAAGATTTATTTACTTTAAATTCTTTAGCTTCATCCAGGGTTCGATTCCTTACAACTATGTAATTATACAAGATTTATTTATTTACTTTAAATTTAATAGTTTCATGGAACGTTAGATTCTTTACAGCTACGTAATCATACTAGATTTATTTAATTTAATTTCTTTAGTTTTATGCACGGTTCGATTGTCTATAACTACATAATTAAATAGTTATTTATTTATTATATATTTTTATCATTCAATTCTCGAAAAATACATTTTTAAATAATATTCATTAATAATATTCTAAATTATCAATGAAATGGACGCTCTTGTGCGGTATGCTACGATACTTATGTCCACATGAAACGAACATTTCATGGAGTCTGTAACATATGTATGTGCATACTGCATATATACATGAAAACTTATATATGTTTCCGGGGACCATTGGCATGTTTGGGTGACTACGACACCCCTAGAGCAGCTCTTTTGTTTAAGTGGTGCATGTCGCCTATAACAAATTTAGAAAAAATGTCAATTTATTCTAATAAACCACTCTTTACGTCCTTTTTCTTGGACAGCTTGATGCATAATTGATTGATGGTTTCTTTTTTGTGTAAGCAAGCAACTTTGGATGTGTATATATAAAGATGGTCAGGTGTTAGAGTTTTCATTCTTCATTGATATAGCCATTAATCCATGTCTCTCTTCTTACTTTGTGTATATAATTTGCTTAGATATGTAAAATTGTAGTGTTAATAACCCTCATCAGTTACTACTAATCTGAGAAACTAATTTGATCTGTTATGTGTGAGTCTATAGTATGTATATATGAGGGGGGCGAGTATAGTGTGTATACATGAGAGAGAGAGAGATCCAGGGAGGGAAGAGGTAGCTATATATCAAAATGATGAGATGATTTAGTTAATCTGATGAAATTTATATATCCAAATGATTTTGTTGGCTCATTTAGTAAATAGTCAGGAAACTCAATTCTTCTATAAACACTATACTAGCATAAAAGCACTTGCGAGACACGGACCGCTAGCTTAAATTGTGTTTATAAATTATTCTATTCATGATCATTATCGTTTCAAGTATATGATTGATATATATAAAGTTTTTCTTATTGATGGTATATGTAGCTATTGGGTGCTTACTTAAGTATTTTCAAGTTTTTAATTTAGAAATTAATACGAGTATTACTAATAGCTGTCATGTTAGTTTACAATTTTTTTTGCGGGATAGAATAGATACTGGGTGTTCTAGATAAGTTTTAGAACATTGCAATCATAAATTTTCTTCCAATTCTTCAAGATGTTACATTCTCGAGAGTAGGTTTTATTACTGATTTTGATCAAAAACCTTTGTAAATCTTCTAATACTCGACTTAGGTCTTGCGCTTTCAGTTCTTAAAACTTTCTTTCTAACTCGTTCATATCTTTTCTTGCAATTTGTTGATTTTAAGCATTTTTTTCCTTTGTTTCGCTTCCTCTATCTTTCAGACTTGCAAAACATCGAATAATTCAGTGCCAAGTAATTAGCCCAAACGCAACAACTTGGGTAATCCACAAACTCACCCCAGGTTCCCAAAAGATCATGATTTGTTGGTGCAATTTGTAGTAATACTTTGTTTTATAAACTGAACTAAAGTCCCAACTCTTCTTGATTTTGAGACTCGAGTGGTACAAACTCCCCACTTAAACTCTTGACGTCATCGTTAGATCTGAACGGATAGCTCATAGGTCCAAGATCGTACATCTCTAGCGATGGTGATATACTACTGACTAGTTTATGTCCCCACCTCTGGACCTCAGTCCATTGTGGAATAATACCACCAGTCTTCGTGTCCCCACCTCCAGCAACTTCACGAATCAACCGCCGACCAATTGGCCCAAATGCAATAACGTGGGTAATCCACAAACCCACCACAGGTCTCCAAAAGATCATGATTGTTGGTGCACTTAGTAGTTGTACTTTGTCTTATAAACTGGACTAAAACCCCCACATTTCTCGATGTGAGACTCATGTGTTACAATATGTTTTAATGTAATAATATTTCAATCTATTGTCAATATTAGTTATATATATATAATTTTCAAATACAATAAATTTTTTTATTTTACTACTAAAATTTTAAAACATAATTATGTTTAAATGACCTGTGTTTGTCTAACTGATAATAATATTAACATTCGTGAAATATTATTTGTTATTATAACTTCAATTCTCATATTTTGTTTCATGAACCCGTGCAAGGCACGGTCATTTTCTAGTGATTAAAATAAAATTTTATTCTTTGCGGTTTAAATATTTTTTTTAGTTATATTTGTACATATTTTGTTCGTCTCGTTATAATATACTTACTTTAATTTATATAGATAATTTGATTGATCGGGGCCTATGATTTTAAATAAACCGGGGTGTATAATGTGATCGATCCGATCATAATATTTTTGTATGCTATATAATATCTTGTTTTCTAAAATTTGTTAATTGGACTATATATTTTTATCTATTTATTTTTTACACAAATTAGTATCACCAAGTATTTTTCAAACCCATATTTATGTGTTTATATTGTCTAACCTTTTCAACATGATCATATAATTCGTTTAATTTTGTTTTTGTACTATATATTTATTTTTATTATCTCATCTTTTAAATTGTTTTAATTCAAAACAAATAGTTTTCATATGTTATATATATGTGTATATTAATCCAATTCCAAATAACTAATTATTTTCCTCCATAAAATGACATTAAAATTCATGTGATAATAATTAAAAATGTCTCATATACACATTGCATCCAATCTAATTATAAATATACTCACTTTTATTATATCTATCTATTTATATTGTATTATTAAGACTGAAACATTGAAAGTTTTGTAGTCAGTCGGTACGGTACTCGTATTTTGGTATTTGCACTTTAGTTCTTTTGTTTTTACAACTTAACCTTAATTTATTAAAAACAACGATTTTGATCAAAATATAATGTAGTCGGTCGGTTAGAATGATACTCATATTTTGATATCTGCAATTTAATCCCTTTACTTTTAAAACTTGACCTTGATTTATTAAAAACAACAATTTTAATTAAAATATATTTTTTAAATACTGTCAAACACAAAATTCTTGAAACACAATTTAATCTCGCTCAAACACAAACACATACGTCAATTCAACATCGAGTTCAACAATCACATAAAACTATTTAAATTTAAGTTCATCCTCGTTAAAAAAAGTATAAATATAAAATAAATTATTAAAATACATATAAGATAATAAATTTAAAAGTCATCTTTGCATTGCACCGACCCTATGCTTGTATACATGAGAAGAATATTCATAAATATCATGTATACATTTTATCGATATGTGCTATATAATAATGCTTATTGTAGAGATAGACATTCACCCCTTCCCGCCCAACCCTGATCCATTCTCTGCCCCGTTTCGGGCGGAGAATTGAGAACTTTTCTGGTGATCGGGAAGAAATATGTAAAAATTCCGGGGATCGAGATGGGGTTCCCTGCCACGCTTCCCGGTCCCCAATTTCTATATTTAACAAAAATATTATATATTTTCATGTATATTAAATAAATTATTGTGAATAAATATGATTTGTATATATTCTTATAGTTTAAACTTTCAATCCATTTTTCTAATTCAAAGTTTTCACATGTAGAATACAATTAAATTACAATAATATTTATTTTATCTCTTATTTTAAATAAATATTAATTTGAATTATTATTGTATAGTACAAGAAAAGTTAGACCCTTATATAGGAAAATAGAATATATTATAGTTAAAGTTACACAACTGAAATATTTATTTAAAACTAAAGGAAAGATAAAAATAAACCACACTTAATATTGTTTTTGAAACTTAATATAAAAATTTTATAAGATTGGTAGTATATAGTTTTGTATGATATTTTAATAATTAAAAATAAATATTATAAATATCCTTTGCAAACATACTCTAAAAAAAGAATTTAAAAAATAAAATTTAATAAATATTATAAATCACCATGATTTTTACTTAAAAGTTTAAATAATAATTAATATAGGATTAAGAATGAGGTGAAGTTTATGTAATGTGATTTTTCACTCAAAACCAAATGAAGTCATGTATCTCAATGGTTATAAGAATGATTTTCTTAGGGAAGGTCAGAGGTTCGATTCTGGGTGGGGGAATAATCTGTATACTAATGCAGGCAATTGGATTGCTTAACTGATGTAGAGAGATTAAGCTATTTTAATTGCCAAATAAGCTTCACGCGGAGCTTCTGTTAGTGCATTTAACAAGTCTGTTTGTATATAATCTTTTAAAAAAAGTGGAACATAGTTCATGTATGTAATATTTATTAAAACTCAATATTATAGTTGTAGAACACACTATTTGGGTCATTTGATAATCATTTCAGTCATATTTACTCGCTTTAAACAACATGCAAATTGTTATTATTGTGTTAACTATTTCTCTTTTTCTCTACAGATGTTGACCTTTTTGTACGATTTCTTCACAACTATCATAGTCCACCTATTCCGGTAAATATAGATTTTTATTAATATCAAGAAACATAATGTATTTAGTACTTCTTTTTATTATTTTCTGTAACATATTTATTTGTCATGACAGTTTTGTCCCTCAGGACGATCCACCTTTTTTGGAGAACGTTAATCCTTCGATAAATAATGATACCGAAGAGGCTACTGCAGTTGAAATGATGCCGGTCACCTTTACAAACAATGAGATGGTATAACTTTCCCCGGATAACCTTCCTGTACGTGAGCAGGGAGTACCAGAGCAGGGAGTACAAATCAATGAAATAGAAGAGCTTCCCGTAGATGAGACTCTTCTACGTAGCTAATTGAATATAATAATAGCTAAATTTACCTTCTCCTTCTTGATAATTTTGTAGTGTTTTTTGTCCAATTCGTCCTCCACATTGAAGGCCACTAGTGAAGTTGATTTACGTGCTTTGAACTTCATATTTGTCGACTTTGCTGTAGTAGGTGTTTCATTTGGGTGTATACATTTCTCGGTTTCCTGACATATAAAAATTATTACTACTTGTACCGTTCATGAAATGTATATAGAATTGTTCAAGTTATAATTTACGTTCATGCTTGAGTAATCTTCATTTCTGGAGAGTATGGTAGGTTGTGGTGAGAAGTTTCCTGACTTTTCCATAGCATTATCCAACTTTGATGCATGATAAACGGTGCATCCGTTTGTGATGTTCTCTTCAGTGATTTTGATCATGAATTCGTAAACTTTGTGTTGTAACTGTTTAAGTTCTTCTGGCAATGGCTCTATGACTGGTTCCTACAATTGGAATAATTTTTAGAAAGTGTTGTTACATGGATTGGAGTATACTATTCATTTGAAATGGTACCTCTGTGTACTCTACTTGAATGTCAAAAACAGTTTTGTTAATCAATTTCCGCACTTCTGAATCAGGTATAATGATTCCGATGCATCCAGTGTTGTCGGAGCAATAAGTGAAAACTCTAAATCTACATACGAAAATGTAATGTAATGTTCGATTTCACACATAAATAGATAGAAGTAGGTATTCATAATAATTTACCTTTTGTCTGGATGTGGAATAACGCGGTTACATTTTGTACACTTTTATCTTCCATCTTGGCGAATGACTTCGATATTGCATTTTGCACACCTTGCATAGTACCACATGGTTTTTTCATCCATTCTCTTAACTGTGAGTTCCGTCATTACGTCTTTCTGTTTCAATAACATATATTAGGTTGATTTAGTCGAAATCCTCAGTTTAAGGTAATTTATTTGATAACTCTGTAATCTACCTCGATGAAATCAATGCCTAAAGCTTTAATGTCAGCCACAAAAATATTTTCTTTTGTCTGTTCTTCGTCATCACTTGAAATGTCGAATGTTGTCATTTCCTTGTATCTTAAATCATGGAACACACAAAAATATTCAATACACTCTTGTAAAAAGATTTATATTAAATTACTTGTCTTACTTGTTCTTCATTTCTTCAACGCAAACATGATTTGGATTAACATAAATTTTTGTCGCCGGGAAATTGGTGAGATTAACCTTGCCTGTTACACAAACAATGGAACATATAAAATGCAGTTCTAAAAGAAATATTTGTCAACGTTTTAGTTATTACCTTCATAATTATGTATTTTTGCTGCTGCTATGATGATCACCACGGGTTCAGTGTCTTTGCTCTCGAAAGCATTTTCATAGGCTTCGCCAAGCTCGTTGAATAATGTTACGTTGACAGTTGATCTAACAATGCAAAATTTGATGAAAATGAAAAGTTTTAACTTTGATATAAGTATATACTGAATATTAATGTTATCGAACAAACCTTCCATCAGTGATTTGAAACATTAGCCTCTTTGTTTCTATGTTGTTCTTGATTGTACTCACTAAACGCGGAGTAGTCCGTACTATTCCAGCCACGTCTACAGTATTTATATTATGTTTTAGTATGAATAAAACAGAAGATTAAATTAGTAACTTATGAAGATGCCAAATTACCAATGAGAAAACGATTGTCATCAGCATTTTTTTCAATTTCTTCCAAAGCAAACAGATCGAATGCGTACTGCTCAATTTGTAAAGCTGGGGATGAATCCTTAAGTAGAGTTGTGTGTTCCGTAAAATAAATGTGTTTATCAGATCTTACTGGACGGTAAGTTTCATGACCTAAGTACTGTTTGACCTTAAAATTTGATAGAACATAGATCCGTCCTTCTATAATTTCCTCTGCTAACTTTTCGGCATTTTTCGTACTCATAAAAGCATGTAGCCTATTGTTCTATATGTAGCATAATATTACATGTTAGTATAACTTTGTTGATGAATTCATGAATGATCATTTAATATATTGCAGAAAATATTCTTACTGAGTCGTCCAGGAAAATCATATTTACACCCCAACACTGTTGTGTTTGTTTGTTAATTCCTTTCCAAATTCTTTGTGCTCTGACTATGCAGTTCCAATGAAATGTTGTTGTATCTATATTGGTGAAGACTTCGTAGTTGTTGAGACTCATATTGATGGTAAGCTACATCAACATAACTATTGTCTCATTAATAAGTTGGAGTGTAATAAATAAGCTAAAGTTTGAAAGGATTTATACCTGAAACTGCAGTTGAGATATGCTTCCACTGGTAGTCTTTTTTGCTACCCAAAACCCAGATCTGCAATAATGCCTTGTTGCTGTTAGGTTGTTGCAGTTGTATTTAAGAAGCATGAGTAATTACTAATTTATTACAATATTATATTGACAGGTTGATTAACTTGTTGGAGAATCGACAGTTTGATTAAATAAATGGGGAATAGTTTTGTACAAATAACTCATTTCGAGGACTCTAAGAAATAATTAAATAAATAGTACTCCCTCCGTCCCATTCATTTAAATACACTTTCCATTTTGGGATGTACCTCTCATTTTGGAGTAATTAAATAAATGGAGTAATTTCTTTTTTTTGTTGTAAAAAGGAAAGGACGACAGATGATATTTTGGGTTACACATTTATTGATTCGTTACATGATGTTTAAAAATTGAAGTATATATAGTATATTAGACTGATGACAAAGTTTGGGTAAGATACTAACCAATGGTATATAAAGTTTTTTTCCTATTTTCTGTAAAAAAAATGTAAGTTGTTAATTACACATGAATTACAAATTTTTTGCCAAATTGTAATTTTTTTTTAGAAAAATATGATAGGTCATTCCATTTACCAATATGCAATTTTAGAATTATAATTAGTAATAAGTAACTAATTGATTTTTTGAATTAAAGTGTACATTTTTCAAGTAAAATATATTACCTTTAATATTTTTTCTTAATTTATAATTAATGATGTATGTAATGTGGATTATAAGTTACATAAGCGTTATTAAACTAATCTTTTATGTTTCTCATAATAATAAATTTAACTGAAATTGAAGAATGTGTAAATCATTATTTCGGAAAAACTTAGTCATTTAACAATATAACTGTGTATCATGAGATTTTATTAAAATAATCAATAATGTGTCCCATAATGTTACATTTAACCATATATTATTGATATGTATCATATTATTAGGTAAAACATGTTTTATGTTGATATAAACAAAATTAGAAATTGGTAACCATGACGCGTTAAGTTATCGTTGTCATGCATCTATACTGTTTACTAATCATTAAAACTACATATAAATATGGAGATGTTTATTTTTGAATTATTGAATTATATAAGCGTAACTGCATAAATGATAATCAACCTTACAATGATCTATATAATGTAAATAATAAGTTAGATAATCGTGACTTTGAGTAATGTACTGTTATTAAAGTAATCTTTGATGTGTCTGACAATATTCAATTTAACCGTTAATGAATAATGTATAAATGAACTTACCAACTTTTGTAAGATTTTAAATCATATTCATTAAATTCATTGCTGTTTAAGAATATTAATCTATGCTCTTCCAATCAATTTTGCGAGAAGTTGAAATTTAAATATTTTCATAAAACGAATTACAACATTTTATCTGATGAAAGTAAATAAAATGTATCACTAAAATATGGCTGAATTGCGAATTTGAACATAATAAATACGGGATGTCACAATTTTACGTAATTAAGCGAAAATTGGTCAATTAATCGTTTATTTAGAAAAACGGTCAAAAAACATCTTAATCAGTATAAATTTGGATTAATATGTCAAAAATCAGTCTAATTATTAAAAAATAATAATAATAAGTTAAAATTGAAAATTTATTAAATTTATTCCGATTATTCATTCTGATTAATCCCCGATTACCCGATTAATCCTGAACGGTGCAATTCCTGTTTTATACAACACCGCCTAAGACCTACAAACTATTAAGTCGAGTAAAGTTTGATTTGACGGACAAATGTAACACATTTGTGAAGTATACATGTATACCAAAATGTGTGTGACAAAAATTTAAAACTTCAACCTCTGTGCCTCAGTTGTTCTAACTCGGTGCACGGTTTAGAAATTTTTTCTCCAACTTATACGTAACATCTACCCCTACCTACACGTTAACATGATTACTGCTACAACTTTTCTGTATATATAGTTGTAGACTGTAAGGGTATTAAACTCTAATTTGACAGACGTAATTACTTCTCCTTCTACTTTTTCCACTTTTTCTCACTATTGCTTAAGCTAAGTAATGGCAGGTGCATCTGAAGCAAGGTCCTCTTTTCTCTTCAATCTTATAGGTGTTATAATGTAGATAGAGTTCATGACTAATTAATTTTTTTTTGTGCAGTGGATCTCGACTCAATTTACTTAACACTGTATCCGATGAAGAGGACTCCTTTATGGATGCGATAGATGCGTTCGAGTTTCCTGTTACTGATAACCTAGAGAAGTCGTTGACAAATCTGAATGTGAATAAAGCAAGTATGGCACAACAGTTGGAGGAGTTAACACGCAGTTACCAGGAGTTTAGTGCAAATTTCAACAAACAGCTGCAACTCCTGTTTGAAGAAATATCACTTCTGCGAGTTGAAGCTTGTGCGATCAGGAAGTCTATTAGTAATGGATTTTAATTAGTCCTGCATGTTGTTACTATGGTTGTCTATGGTTTTGTGTTGATGTTGGTGTAAGAAGATGTTTATGGGCTTTTGTTAGTATGTCAGTTTAAGGAGATGTTGATCTTTATTATATGTAATGGCGTATTTGACTCTACTGGTTCGATTTTAAACCCTAAAAAAAGTAATCCTCTCACTTCAAAATTTAAACATATCAATGTTAATATTAAAACTATTAAAACCTGATAAAGTGGAAATATTCATTTTATTGGGTTAGATGTCCAAATTGATAAAAATAAAAAAATTGATTGTTAAAGTGAATGTATTGAGTGTCATTACAATTGAATATATATATTGTAGGAAATTGATTTGATTTGAATATATGGAATAAAGATATATATTATAAAATTGATTTGAGAATGATTACGTAAGTTTCGAAACGTCAACCAAAAATATCAAATTGAGATTTTATGTAATGGTTTCAAGTCATAGTTTTGAAACAGTCATGCATTAATGTTAGTGGGAGTTTTTATTACTAAGCTGTACCTAGTAGCCTGCTTTTTTCAGTCTTGAGCCATGACATATTTTTCATTAATTGATACTAATGGCCATAGTTTGAATAGTTGATCAGTGGGCACAATAAATTGAGGGTTGGTAGTGTTTGGCAGTAAAACTCTGCTAATCTAAACCGAGCCACAGCTTAACACTATATGTTATCTTTAATATTTCATTAATTTCTCTTTGTAATATCAGATACTAATGGGAGTACTAATTTCAGGGTGTATATGTTACTGACAAATTAGGTTAAACAATATGTCTACCCTTGTTGTAAAGAAGATGTCAAATTTCTTTAGCCGAAATTAAGCTTGGACATATATGACTGGATGCCTGGTAAATTTCTTGTACTGTATCTAATTTTCTGTGAAATATAGCATCAGACTTGGTTTTGTGTAATTGCAACTTCTTTCGTATATACAGCCTTTGCCTACTTCTATTGCTGAACGCTATGGTAATGATATCCCTGACCGTGTAATTGTGGTATTACCATCTGGTGCTTTATGGACTGCCAAGTATATGAGAGACCGAAATTGTATTGAGCAGCTAGATAATATGTATGATTACTATAATGTTAAGCCATATCATATGTTTGCTGTTAAATATAATGGTGGTAGTAGATTCCATGTTCAAATCTATAACAGTTATGGGGTTGAAATAGATTATCCTGCAAAACCGGTGATTGGTAAAAAACTAAATTTATCAAGGTATAGTGGAGGATGGGTGAATGAAGCATATTACTTGAGTGTTGACTTTGAAATCGACAAACTTTGTGCACAATTTACTTTTAATTGTTTGAACACTGGTAGAGGAGATTATGACTTGCTTCTTTCAAGATCTCATCTAAAAGGAAGTTTATACACTCAGGTACAAATCAACTATGAAAGTCTATATTTAGTTTTTGGTTGTCATATATGTTTATTTCGTTTCCATTGTTTCAATGTTTAGGTTTTCTCCAAAAATGCATGTTCACAGCTGGCATTAAACGATTCTATGAAATGGGTTGAAATAGGATATAACCATTTGTTTTGGAAGATAAAGTTGAAATGGAAAAATGGTAAAGTGTGGTTCAATCGAAAATGGAATGAGTTTGCAACCGCAGGAGAGCTTCGTCATGGTGATATATGTGTGTTTCAGAAAACAGAACAGTCACAAAAGTTTGAAGTTTGTGTGTTTGAGAAAAAGAACATGAATAACTTCAACCAAAAAGGTTAGATTTATGGTTTTCTTTTTCGTATATTCTTTAGTAATTTAATTGAGAAAAAATTGATTTTCTTCAAGATTGTGTTATTAGTTGTTTAAAGGATTGCATGTTTGTTGTTTTTGAAGGATTGGCTGAGGGCAAGGCGATGCTGAGTTGGTTAAAAGTAATGAATGAAAAGACAACCTCGAATGGAGAACTTGTAAGCTTCTTATAGCTATACAATTAGATCATATTTGAACTTTACATATAATTTTAACTCATATTTTTAAAAAATCTCTACTGGAGAACTGTATATATCTTTATATGTTTATCAATTGATGAATGGTGATATCAGGAAGTTCCCAGACTGTTTGTTGACCAACATGGTTTGAGTATTGCTGATACTGTTCATTTGTTAATGCCGGATGGCCTTGAATACTTTGTTAGTTTCTGCGGGTTTCGTAATGTTTTGCATGGTTTGAAGAAAGTATTACTGAAGTATTCAGTTGGTGAAAACTATGTTCTTTGTTTTGACTATGTTGGGGAGTCTCATTTCTATGTGTCCATCTACGATACAACTTCTGTGGACATATTTGATGACCTTAGTGTTAAGGTGTTGTTGCAAGATGTTATGAGACAGTCGAAGTGCCCAGTTATTGTTCTGTCTGATGACAGTGTGGATGAAGACAAAGGTGTGTAAATTGTATTAGGTTGGTTAACTATCTTTGATTAGCGTTAACAGATTGTATTTGGTGTGTTCTCATTTTGCAGTGTCTTCTTTCAACTTAATGACCATTGATAATGCTGAAAATTTGGAGGAAGCAGTGGACAACAATAACATGGAAGGTAAACTGAGATGAAAGTAATTTGTTTTATATTTTTCGTACTAAGAATTTAGGCAAAACACCTAATAAAATGTATCTTCTTTATAATGTTTATAACAGTTTTAGAAGATATGCAGCTTCTGAATGTGGAAGGAGAAAATCAGAATTCATTTTCTGTTAGAATGAGTAAATCTCATGTTGATCATACCGGACATGGAGTGGTAAAGTCTAGTGTTTTTCTATTTTTTTATTATTATTAATTTAGTGTTCAATTTTGCTCATGAATTCTTTTTCTCTTTACAGTACTTACCTCGCACAATTTTGGCAATATATAAGAAATGGAAGAAAGGTACAGTTGTGACATTGGTGTGTGGTGAACGCGTCTGGAAAGTTGAAGTACACCGCAAAAAGAAGATGTGCCGTTTTGGAAAAGGATGGGACAATTTCACATCAGAAAAAGAACTTGTGAAAGGACAATGGGTTGAATTTGTTTATCGTAACTGAAAGGCATATGTCTAGTCCTATTTGTAAACACCGAGGATTCTACTCAACTTTAATTAAGATGTAATAAGTAAATAATAAAAATCAAATGTCACAAGAATCTCAGAAGGTTATATCTGTCAAAGAATGAAGATTAAAGTCATCTACAGACTTGAAGTGATTCTACATTGAAAGAAGCTCAATTTATTGATCAAGCCTCAATGAAGTATTCAAGCTCAGTGGATTTATTAAAGTGACAGAGATTTCAAGTGGTGACAGAAAAAGATACTGATTATGGAGTTCTTGAATGAGAAGGAAGTGAATCACTGCTTAAAGTTAAATAGATAAAGAACAGACATTGTCGTTAGTCACTCATGAACCAGACAGTACATCGAGTGTCAACGTACTATTTTGTTTGTTCTTTATCTAAGTTTTAAGTGATTCTGGAATTAATTGAGAAGTCAACTAATTCTATTTATTCTCTTATAAATAATTAATATTATTAAGTATATTATTTATTAATTTGATTCTGCAAAGAATTAAATTAATACATAATTTATTTAGTTAATTATTTAAATTAGAATAAATATGAACTAGGAAGACTTAGATTTAAACTAGGAAGGCTCTGTTTTTTTAACTAGGAAGACTCACAAGTGAGTCTTCCCGATTGTCTTCCTAGAGTAAATCCTTGTCTTCCCGAATGTCTTCCATGTACAATAGCTTGTCTTCCCGATTGTCTTCCAAGGCACAAAGGTTAGTTTTCCCGAATGTCTTCCATATACATTCTGCAAGTGGATTGGCGCATGGAAATGATTTACAAGTAAATTGTATAAATGAAAGGCTGATCAGTTGACATTCTACACAGAAGAGTATCATCAATTCATACAGAAGACAAAAGCAAACAGACATTCCATTAAAAGCTCTGTCTTTATTTCTTCAACTGCAAAGCTCTAAATTTCTGCAGGAGAATTAAATCTTGATTAGTTCATAACATTTAATTCATAAGAACTGATTCTCTTGTACTGCTTTAGCTTTCTAGCGGATCATAATCCCTAGATTTTATATCGAACTACTTTTTAGTATTCGATCCTTTTTATTACAAAAATAGATAAATTCATGTCGAATTTATTCTAGATTTGTTTTATTAAGTTCTTTGTAATCAGTGATCAAAGTTGTAACACTCCTCAAGTTTAATAGAGTTTCTATTTAACTTGAATATTGTTTCAGTTTTTATTCCGCATTAATTTGTTCTAAATTGTTTATTCTTAAACGAACAAATTTCGATTAAACGGTATAGTTTGTATTCAACCCCCTTCTACAAACTTATCAGGACCTAACAGTAACAACTACACCTTTGAAGTTTATGTTCATCGTTAGCTATTTGTGCAAGTTTTGTAGAAGCTGAATCTTTCTTATGAAGTAGTATTTTGTTATTTCCAGTACTCCATGGAAGTGTGTTAGTTGTTGGTGTTTTGGATGTTTTCCAAAAAACTTGTTTTATTGGTATAATATTTTTCCCTTAAATTATGCACATTTAATATACTATAACATTTTATACCTAAATAAGTGCTGACAGTTAGTACAAAACAAATAGTACATTGTCTAAGACAAAGTTTAATATTGAATTAAATACACCACTTCATAAAATGAATGCAAAACAATCTACACACTTGGTAAAGCGTAGAAAACTTCTCGGTAAACCACATTTTGGGTTATATCTGTAGGAAGCCCAGCATCATCATCAACAAAAATCCTCAGTCCATGAGGAGAAGTAACCCGACTTATAGCCACATAAAATTGACCATGTGTGAATACAGCCTTTGGGAGATACAGTCCAACTGTTTGGAGTGATTGTCCCTGGGCTTTGTTTATCGTCATGGCATAACAAATTTGAAGTGGCATTTGCTTCCTAACCAACTTAAAAGGCATTCGAGTTTCGCTTGGACATAATTCCATGCGAGGTATAAAGTGACGTGTACCAACAAATTAGCCACATATCACTTCACATTCAACACAAAACTTCAAACATTTTGTAACAATCATCCTAGTGCCATTGCACAATCCAAGTGTTTGATTTAAATTTCTCATAAGCATAACTACCACACCAACTTTCAACTTTAATTCATGAGAGGGCATACCTGCAATGTTGATGGAGTTCAAATATTCTACGGGAAAGGCATTATTTAGATCAGCTTCCGTTCCTCCAAACTCTTCTGCACTATCAACACTAAAATATGAAATAGATTCACCGCGAAGCTTTTCCACAATTTGAGAATTAAGATGAGTTACTGTCTGGTTAGTGGGTGTTAATATAGCCCTCTCACCCAATGATGCATACTCCTCCGGAATAATACTTGCTCGTTTGTTGTTTTTGGGAGGAGGACATGTGTCATATTGCACATTATCTGCATAAATAAAACATGATTAGTGCAATAAATTGGACATGATTAGTACAACTATTGGACATCGTACAGAAAAACAATGAAACTCTGTTTAAATAACAAATATAACATAACAAACAACCATCCAAATCCATGTCCATTCCTTCAACATCAAATTCGTCATTGCAGAAATCATCTGTATGAATGTACCAAAAAAGTTATATATATCTATTATATGAGGGCAAAACTTTAATAGGAGATCATATGAGGTAAAGTGCTCACAATTCGAATCATCCGAAGAACTATATCCATACATCGTGTCTTTAATAATAGAACTCTCTGCGTTTACCAAGAAATGCAATGTTATCCTATATATATGATATAATTACAGTCATTGTTGTAAAGCCATTGCCAAAGTGACAACATACCCAATTGATCATGATATTCGTCTGTGGATTGATGTGATTCTTTATTAAAGTAATTTTCAAATAAGTTGCGTGCTGAATCACTAAAATCCGTTGATACCTTACCCTTGCCCTTGTTCTTCTTCTTCTTCTTATTTCGGGATTCAATTCCGATATTAGTTATGTCAGACAGTGGATCAGTGGATCTCTGGTCAAGGAATCATGTAAATGGTTGGGCTGGACATCTTTAAAGTGTTTCCTGGTACTACCTTAAATCACATGATAATTACAAATCATGACTTATAATTTGGAAGGATGACATAAATACATCACAAAATACCTGAAGACATAGTAGGCGTAGTAGTTGATTTACAGGACAATATCTCGTGATTTAATTGAGGAGTATTAACTGCAATATAGATGTGTAAACATTAGGCAATCATATTATTTACAACAATTACACATACATTTTCAAATAAAAAAGCCTTACAGATTGTTGATTGAGGAGACATTGTGGAGTTATAAGTTCCAGAGGAATTAATATTCATGTTTTCCTTGTCCGGACGAATGCGACTCTGTCTACGCTTCCTAGGCTTATTACCTACAAAATATCAATCAATTAACAAAACAATTCATACAAATACAATTCATTTACAGTAGAGATTTTCAGAGAAACCTTTCATCATATCTTCAGATGAAAAGAGTTGCCAGTCAATGAAAGGATCATCTCCCTGAAAACGACATAAAAATTATAAAGAAAATGAATTTTGGGGTTGAAAGTTTAAAACTTAATAAGTTCGCTGATAATTTGTAGGAAGCTTAACAATTATACTTGATCCATAAATATGATGACTGAAATGAAGAAAAGTTTCAAAAAAGTGAGAAAAAGAGAGATTCCGATAAGAGAGATGATAGAGATAAGGTGTTAGTGTTTATTATTTTTACATATTTTAGACATTGTTTTTTGAAATTTGAAAAAAAGGACAGTGAGAAGGTATGAGGCAAGTGTCTTGTGGCAGTAATGTATGGTTTGTATTAATTAAAAATGTCACAACTGCTTCTGAAGGAAGCTTCAGACACACAGTTTGCTTTCCACATGTTCACCCAAAAGTTTGCACGTGATTTCTTTGGCCTGGTAGAGTTGTAATTAACAGCAAGTATGAGGGCAATTTCCAAATTCGGAGTTAGACTGTAGCAATCACGCTACAGACACTATTATATTAGATAGATTTGACACTGTGGGGGACTTTCTTTCTTATAATTCTACCTTTTTACTGGATATATCAAACTCCTATCAAACTGACCAAGTGAATATGAAATCTAATGTTACTCTTCCAAGCAATAAAAGAGTAATAGGATTTCAAGATATTCCGCCTCTGTTTTTAAATACTTCGTCTCATCAAAACATATCGTTCAATTTACATAAGAGTAAAATATATTATAATCCAAAAATTCCTATTTCTAACAATAAGTTAAATTTGTATTTACTTATGACATCTGTTATCACGATTCGTTCCACTCTACCCTCGTATAAAGTATCTACTTACCCGCTTCAAGTAGGATGCGATATTATTGCTACCAGAGGACCAAACGGGTATGTTTTAGCACGGGAACTTTGCGGGAAGCTGTGAACAAGTTGTAGAATATACAGGGGCTAGGTGTGACATAAAGTTGTATACCTGTACTGTAATGTAGTAAGCTTGTATTTAAATCCTTGAATTATTATAAAATGTAGTATTCTTTTGTAGTTCAACAGGTCATAAAATACAAATTGGTTTACTTGTGCCTATTTTTGCAGATGGTTATTGAGTACTATATTTGCATATGCAAGACTTTTATTGTGGTCACAACATATCTAAAGTTATATATTGTACTATTGTAGCGTGTAGGGAGGTTAGACATATCTTAAGCTTTATGATTTCACTCTTCACTCTTGTAGCCTCAAGTCGCGTTTTGCATCCTTGCGATTGTCATGTTTCTCTCCAAATGTGTAAATTGGGACCTGAACTATCTCTGATTCTCTTGTGTTTTTTGCAATGTGTGTTAGCCAACTTTCTGATTTGAAAAATATTTTAGTTGGGAAAATTAGTTAAATGCTTTGATAGACTAAGGAACCCTTCTTCCCTATCTTCTCGTCTAAGTTATGTGTCTTTACTGAGATTTTGTATATCTAAGAATTCATATGCGTGATTAACTGTTAAGCCTTAATATAAGTTGGAAATTAGTATATGCGACTTGTTTCTCGAGCTGATTATTGTGTTCAGTGAAACCCACTTACTTGTCATGGCAATCGTACCACTTCTGAGCTAAATGTTCAAAGTACCTCTGGTTTTTCCAATCGAAAAAAAATACCAATCTCTTCCCACAAGATGCATTTAACTCATCATTATCCAGGTGATGCAATTTTACTTGTGAGATATTTCGATCAGGGAACTTGATTTTCGTTGTCCATCAAATTTTATCCCATAACAACCAACCTTTTTGTTTAGCATTATCGTTCTTACAGTCAGCCATGAGATGAACTTGTTGACAGGAAATTAGCCTTTACTCGCACTATCTTGCGGCATCAATGTCTTCTGGATGTTCTTGCCATGTCTCTTAAACTGTGTTTTGCAGTACACAGACGCATGCTAGGAACTGAGTGCCAGAAGAATTTCACGTTCTGTCTAATATTATATATCTATTTTTCAAACACGATTCTGATTCAATTTCAGCACATAGAAGGCAGCGGAAATGAAAGTTACTAGGAAGCATGTACAAATACAAAAGAAAGGTTTGAGTTAATTTTAGAGTAAATAGCAGTTTGCACCCCTTTACTTTGAACGTTTTTTCGATTTGGTCCTCAATAATGTTCTGTAGCAGAATGCACCCTTATGTTTAATTATCGCTTCGATTTGCACCCCTTTGACCAAATTCCGTTAATTTTGACTGTCACCGTTAATTAGAGCAGGGGTAAAATTGGAAAATATATTCCAGAAACACTATTCATGAAATACTTTACTAACCAAATGGATCAAACGGTGGCTTAATCAAGAAACTCGCCGGAATCGGACGAACAACCTCACCGGAACCGGAGAATTCCAGAATCCGGTCGATAGCTCACCGCCGGCGAGCCCAAATCAGTCTAAAACACGAGCATTCTTTTAGGGATCTTTTTGTTCCAGATCGTGTCTTGCTTTCCTAAGAAACTGGTCATGGTCTTCCTTTAATGCAGATAATTTTTTTTTGAAAGTACGATTTCATACTTAGATGCTGGTTTACAAGTGCTTCACTGTCCATTATAGGCTTATAGTAGTCCTATTAGATGGAGTCAAAGGCTCATCATACCAGAGATTTCCATTCAAAGTGTATGTTAAGTTTTCTGGTTTGGTTCCGTAACAGTGCCTGCACCTCAGAAAACTGCAAGTAGATAAGAAACTGATCATATCTATCAGTAGGCTTTAGTTGGGGTTTCAATTGTTTGAACTGTATTTACGTGATAAATGATGTAAGAGAGATGGTACAATGAAGACAGACTGTACAATGGTAGCAAGAATATGTTATTCTCTGCATTTAAATAAAAAACCAACATAGACATAGACTTACCACTATTATTATCCAGCTCTATGTACCGACACTGCTTGGGTGATTCCATCGCTGAAACTGCAAAATAGAAGCACAATTATCATGCTAGATAACTTATCAAACCATAACAAATGTAGCTCATTGGTTTAAGGCTTTGAATTATCTAATTAGAACCTTCATCGGATGTAACTGTCTATTGATTTCTACCTTTGGTTTCTGCTTAGGTTGTCCCTTCTTTGTTCAAATTAGTTTTTCTTTCATGAGTGTTTCGACATTCAGATTCTCTCTGCATTGCAATTCCAGTTGATTTGTCACTACTCTTAAATATAAGCTTCTGTTCGCTCCTGTTCAGCCTGCGTTGTATTTATCACTTAATTCCTCTCGCAGTTTCTGTTTAGTCCTACTAGCCTCACTAACTTGTGCTTAAATGGTTTATGCATGCTTTTTTGCGTGTTGCTGGGAAAGACATTTAGAGGCTTCTCCCTCCTTTATCGAATTATGGTGAATATAAGCAAACACTATTTTGGGATATTGAAAATACACGTTTATCAACATAGTTTGCTAGATTTTGCATTTTTTGATGTTTGTAGAGCTTCTTTGAGGCTCTTAACTGTACCTTTAAAGTTGAGAACAACAGGATTGTGAACACGTATAACTTGGATATCACTTTTAACGAGCTGATTCCGCACAATGTAGAATTAATTTCTATCAGTTGGTGTGACCGAATAAGTACCACCAACACTTGCACACACTATCGAAGTATCCAATTCTAATAACTCTCATTCAAAGGTATATCTTTGGTTTTAGCATTGGCTGTAAGCCTTATGGATGAATTATTACACGAAACTAAGAATCTCGTCAACGAATCAAACGTGCTTCCTAAAATGTCCAGGTGAATATGAACCTTGGTCACGTCGATTTCTCTTTGATGTAGTGAGATCCCTCTTCTTCTTTTAAGAAATGTTGATTCTAATGGCAGGTCAGGATGCTGTTGGCAAAACTGCAATTTTGTGCGAGCTAAGTCGAGTGAAATTTTGGCCACTATCCCTACAAATATTGGTACGTATTTGTGTCCCTGGGAAACAAGAAGATGCATGTCCTAGCATATTTGGGCTTGTAATCAAATTAATTTACATCAAAATAGAATGTATAATTTTGGGCATTTTAAGTTTGTTATTGAATTGCCATCAATCACAAGTTTAAGTTACAATTTGGGGAAAGACTGGAAGATGTGTTAAAACATAACGCTACAAGGGTTTGTACTGCATTTATCTATGCCATAATGTTGGCAAGTAAACTGAATAATTGCATCTGTAATGAATAATTGTGCGAGCACACTTAGAAGTAGAGAAACTAATGAATTTATCGCAAACCATAGTACTTATAGTGCTTGTTTGGTTTGTAATCAAAGTATTTATTCTTTCAAACATCATAGATTTATTATATGAATGCATTTAATGCATATTAACTCATTTAATTTAAATGAATTTTATATAATTTATATATAAGAGTGAGTTTGTAAAAAAAAAAAAAATTTAAGTTACAAACTTAGAAACTTTTTTTTTCAACACATATATAACTTCGGTTCAACTTCATTTACTAAATAAAAATAAAAAATTTATTGAATACACATAATTCTTATCAAAAAATATTCATAACATTTTATAATTTATTAAAAACCAAATTTGCAAATTTTTTTTTACAAAAAATTGATTTTTTATAACGAATGTTCAACATATATATAATTTCAGTTCAACATATATGTTGAACAATATGTATACTTCTAGTGAATCCAAATATATAAATAATATTATATTGGTATGATTAAGAAAACTATATAATATGTAATCAACAAGATTTTAATTATGGTTCAACATACCCCTATTTAAAAAAAATAATTTTATATTTCTATACACTAATTTGGTATTGGTAAATACTAGAAAGATATTGAATAAATTAAATTATGTGTATTTATCGAAATTTTTATTATTACTTAATAAATGATGTTGAACTCAAGTTATATATGTGTTAAACGAAAAAATTTATAAGTTTGAAAAGTTTGTATTTGATAGAACCTTGAATACACTTGGGACCAAGAAAATATATTCATTAATTGAGATTATTTATTTATTGATAAATGAATATTTTATTCAATTATCGATAAATGAATATTTATTCATTTAAAAAATAATTTTATTTTTATTTTATCATAATAATGATATTTTAAAACTTACTATTCGAACGTACTTAGAAGATAATAGTTAAAAATTTATCATATATTTTCTTCACACTTAATAATATATTATACATATAAATATAGTGTGTTTGAACTATTTTAACATACTTGACGGTGTTTACAAGAGTGTATTAGTAAAATACTTAGAGTCTATTAAAATATATATAACTTTATGAATTTTTGACTACATAACATATATCATAAAAAAAATATTACTTAATATTCATTTATGTTTACATAGGGTCTATTCCCATAAAATTTATTCATTAATGATTTAGCGAGATTATTCATTTAGTCCATTGACCCAAGTTGGACAGGAAAAAATCATTCATTTGACCAGGTTATTCATTTATCAAACATTCATCGAGGTTCTACTATACTAGCTTATAACGCACTGCTCTTTTTAATATTTATAATTATATTAATTTGTTTTTAAATATTTTTTATGTTACTAATTTTTAGACTTTATTTATTAGGTTTTAGATGTTAATTAATTATTTATGCATTATCTTGATTTCTAAAAATCAGATTTAAACATTTTACGGCACACACGAAATTTCTAAAATAATCTTTAATCTAGTGTTAGTTTAGCGATTCTTTTCCAATTGAAACTAATATGAAACTGAAAAGAAAGAAAAAATGATCAATTTTTACCTAAATTTTTTTATTCAACTTAGGTAATTTATTTCTATTTAGTTTAAAATATCAAAAAACTCATTTTAGTGGGTTTGAATATAGTTTTACTAAGAACCAAATACACTTTTTAATATTACATTAAGAGGTTTTCATTTATCTATTTTAAGATCTAACAAAATAATGTTTAATTTAGTGATGGTTTAACAATTATTTAGTGACAAATATTTACTTTGAAAATTATATTCGATTTAGGAAATTTTTTTATATTTGATTTAAATTATCGAAATATATATTTTAATATTATTAATAGAAAGGATGTTCATTCCGTATTTTCCCATCTTACAGGAGACCCTTCTCGCCTATTTATTTATATCATCCTTTTGCTAACGACCTTAATTTTGTCGTCTAGCTTCAAGCTATCCAATATATTTAAATTATCACTTAGCACGCTCAATGAAATGACAAAACAAGCTGGTGTAAAGTGACATGTATTGTGTATACTGAATTATAGAAACTAAGTTAACAAAACACATAGATGATATTCAATGGTTTTGGATATCTTTATTCAACGTTCAAAAGCAAATATAAATACAAGAGGTAAACTACTTCAGCTAAAAGCCAGGACCTACTTTCCTACATTAGCTCCACTACTCCACTGCAGACTCCACACAACAAGCTAAATAACTAGACTAATTCAACCCGTGTGACTAGCAAGCTTGTTCCCAGAATTTGGACAAGCACAAATACATACACACAGACTTTGAAAAGTTTTATTGAACATATAAAACCAATGAACTCACGATATTCTCCAATCACGACCTTCTCCAAGCCATGTTTGAGATTACAAATGACAACAAATGCCCCCTTAATCTCAAACACTATCTGTCAGCTTCTCAACTCCCAACAGACCTCGCATATGTTCGAACTTCACAGTGGTTAATGCTTTAGTGAGACTATCAGCTCGCTGTTTGTCACTCCCAACGTGCTTCACTATCACTTCCCCACGTTCAACGCATTCACGAATAAAGTGATAACGCACATCAATATGCTTACCTCTACCATGAAAAACAGGGTTTTTGGCCAAGTTGATTGCAGATTTATTATCAATATATAAAGTAACAGGACCAATATTTCTTCCAGTGATCTTACCGAGCACATTTCGCAACCATATTCCTTGACAAGCAGCTGTCGTGGCCGCCATAAATTCAGCTTCACACGAGGAGAGAGCCACACACCTTTGCTTTTGTGACACCCAGGAGATCAAACTCTCGTTAAGATAGTATGCCATTCCTCCCGTACTTCGCCTATCATCCAAGCTTCCTCCCATATCACTATCCGAGAACCCAGTGATGAAGTTATTTCCACTATTGTGCGTATACACCAGGCCATAATGCATGGTTCCCTTTATATATCTCATGATCCTCTTGGCAGCACTCAAATGCAGTGTTGTAGGTCGTTCCATATAACGACTCACCATTCCCACAGAATATGCAATGTCTGGACGGGTATTCACCAAGTAACGTAGACCACCAATCATGCTCTTAAACATGGTAGCATCAACCGGTTCGCCCTGTTCATCCTTGAATAATTGATCCTTAGGGTCCATAGGAAATTTCGTGGGATTGCAGTCTCTCATGCCAGCCTTTTCAAGGATCTTTCTCGCATAACCTGGCTGTCTCAATTCAATGCAGTCGTCACTTTGTTTCACTTCAATACCCAGGTAATAACTCAATGTGCCAAGGTCAGTCATATCAAACTTATCTCCCATTTGTTGTTTAAATTCTTTAATGGTCTCAATTCGTGCTCCTGTGATCAAGATGTCGTCCACGTATACAGCCACTATCAAACATTGATCTCCTTCCTTTCGTGTATATACGGCATTTTCATAAGGGCATCGTTCGAAGCCTAAATCCAGCAGACACTGATTTAATTTGGCATACCATGCCCGAGGGGCTTGTCTCAAACCGTAAAGGGCTTTCTTTAATTTGTATACCAAGTGCTCTTTACCCTTTTTCTCGTAGCCGTCTGGTTGAGCTACATACACGTTCTCCTTCACTTCACCATTCAAAAACGCTGTCTTGACGTCCATGTGATGCACCTGCCATTTATTTTTCGCAGCCAAAGCAAGTAACAATCTCACCGTTTCAAGACGCGTAACTGGTGCATAAACTTCTTCAAAGTCCACCCCATGCTTTTGTGTATATCTTTTAGCTACAAGGCGAGCCTTGTGTTTAATTACATTCCCTGCAGCGTCCTTTTTCAGCTTGAAGATCCATTTTAAGCCAATCACTTTCTCTCCCCGAGGCAGTTCTGTGAGACTCCATGTATCATTTTTTTCGATAGACTCCAATTCATCTGTCATGGCTTTCTTCCAACTCAGATTCTTTGAGGCTTCACAGTAGTTGACAGGTTCGTCTATGCCCATTAAGTGAAGCTCCTCCTCAGTTATCATTTCTTCAGTGTCATCATAAATCTCACTAATGAGTCTGCTTTTCTTTGGCTCTTCACTGTCGTCATAGTCCTCACGATTCAACCTTGGCTCTGTATTGCTGTTTAGAGGTGTGCCAGGCACCTGATTCTCGTTTTCAGTTTCTGCATCATCACCCAGGGACATTCTTTCTCCTTCTTGCTGTGATGTCAAATCCCTGATGTCCGAGTATCCTTTATTCTCAGAAAAACTTTCTTTAATAATCTCCCATGGCCAAGATTTATCCTCATCGAACACAACGTCCTTACTAACACAAATGCGTCCTTCCACCGGGTTGTATAGTCTATAAGCTTTAGAACCAGGCTCCTTTCCCAAGTTAACAACACTTACACTTCTGTCATCCAATTTTCTAACATGCTGACTGGGAATTTTCATGTGGGACAAACAGCCAAACACTCGAATGTGACCTATGTCTGGTTTGTTGCCCGACCATGCCTCGTACGGTGTCAAGCCAGTTAAGGCTCGTGTTGGAAGTCTATTCAGCACGTATATGGTATGACGAACTGCTTCTCCCCATAGTATTGCAGGCAGGTTCATCTCTTTCAAATAACTCCGAGTCATTTCCATCATTGTACGGTTTCTTCGCTCCACGACTCCGTTCTGCTGAGGAGTGTATGGGGCCGTAAACTGTCTTGCAATTCCTGACTGCTCACAATACTCCTTGAACTGATTTGAAAGGAACTCTCCCCCACGATATGTTCTGAAAGTCTTGATTCTCAGGTCATCACCATCCTCTACCAGTGCTCGAAATCTCTTGAATGCTTCAAATGCCTCTCCCTTGGTTTTCAGTAAATATGCCCACATGACTCTACTAAAATCGTCCACCAACAAAAATATGTACCTGTTTCCAGCCGCTGTTTCTGGATCAATAGGCCCACAAAGATCTCCGTGAACAAGCTCCAAACGCTTCTTTGCACTGAAATTTGCATGACTTGGCACACTTTTGCGAGTCTGTTTTGATAACAAACAGCCTGCACAGACTTGACTTGGTTGCACTACTCGGGGTAATCCTTTCACCATATTTTCTTTGTACATCATCGATAAAGCCTGATAGTTAACGTGACCCATACGTGCATTCCACAGCTTCGATACACATTCCAAACTTGACAGTAAACATTCAGCATTTCCAGTTTTTATTATTATCTTGTAGAAACGATTTGGTGATCTCTTAATCTTCATAAGTAACTTCCCTTCATTTTCATACACCCACATAAACTCACCTCTAATGACTACTTTATTTCCATCTTCACAGAGTTGTCCTATGCTTACAATATTGTTACGAAGATTGGGGATGAAAAATACCTCGTTAAGCATTCGTTCCTTCCCATCTTTGCAGTTTAGTAGGACGGAACCCTTTCCCTTTATCTCAACCGTAGAACCGTCTCCAAATCTAACACGACCAGTGACACCTTCATCAAGCGAGCAAAATTTTGACCTTTGTCCCGACATATGGTTGCTTGCACCATTGTCAAGGTACCACACATCAGAGTTTAACGCCATTCCCTCTTTGTCCAGTAACAAGTGAGGTCGTATGTTTCCTTCATTTAGTAACACCATCTTTGGTTCATTTTCTTCACTCTTGGCCATTAACAAGGCTGGTTCATCATCAACCATTTCAGCAATGTTAGCCTCCTGTCTCTGATCCTTGGTTTTTTTAGGTCTGCGACACTCAGCTGCGAAGTGTCCGTAGAGATGACAATTGAAGCATTTCACTCTACTTTTGTCACGTTGAGACCGAATTTTGTTTGCAGACCAATTCCCTTCTGAATTTCCCTGGTTGCGCTTTACCCATTCATCACGTGTGAGAAGCAATTTCTCCTCTTTGCTCTCCCTTTTACGCCACTCCTCTTCGGTCAATAAGAGTTGGCTTTCCTGTACCTCACACTTCCCTCTAATTCTTTCATCGTGAGCCTTCAAAGCCCCCATGGCTTCCTCCACCGTCATGGTCTCTAAATCACTGAACTGCTCCATTGTTGATGTGATTTGCAAGAACTTTCCAGGGACTGCTCTCAACATTTTTTTAACCACATAAGATTCTTGTATCGTCTCACCTAATGCTCGTATATTCGTCACAAGTCCATTAAGTTTCATGTAAAAATCGTCCAATGGTTCTGATTCTTTCATGCTTAAAGCCTCGAACTCAGCCTTGAGTGTCTGAATTCGAGCTTTCTTCACACGATATGCACCTTGGCAGAGAGTTTTGATCGCGTCCCACGTTTCTTTAGCCGTCTTCTTCTCAGCAACCGACAGCAGCATGTCTTCTGCTATTCCTTGATAAATCATGGCTAAAGCGACCTTGTCTGTTTTATCCTCGACCACAGCCTTCTCACCAGCCTTCTCACTAGGTGTCTCGATTGCAGTCCAAACTCCATGGGCTTGCATAAACACCTTCATCTTCATAGACCATGCCGTGTAATTGCTCTTGACCAACAATGGGTAACTAAGCCGAAGTGATCCTCCTCCTTTTCCCTTATCCACAGTCGACGCCATTGATTCTCACTATCCTTTGTGTTATTGTCTAGCTCTGATACCAGAATATTGTGTATACTGAATTATAGAAACTAAGTTAACAAAACACACAGATGATATTCAATGGTTTTGGATATCTTTATTCAACGTTCAAAAGCAAATATAAATACAAGAGGTAAACTACTTCAGCTAAAAGCCAGGACCTACTTTCCTACATTAGCTCCACTACTCCACTGCTAATAGAAGACTCCGCAAAACAAGCTAAATAACTAGACTAATTCAACCCGTGTGACTAGCAAGCTTGTTCCCAGAATTTGGACAAGCACAAATACATACACACAGACTTTGAAAAGTTTTATTGAACATATAAAACCAATGAACTCACGATATTCTCCAATCACGACCTTCTCCAAGCCATGTTTGAGATTACAAATGACAACAAAATGTACCAATT
The DNA here is from genome assembly GCA_030848705.1 of Heracleum sosnowskyi. NCBI lineage: Eukaryota > Viridiplantae > Streptophyta > Magnoliopsida > Apiales > Apiaceae > Heracleum > Heracleum sosnowskyi. The sequence goes on along the minus strand of CM061240.1, from coordinate 113,239,039 downwards.
ACACATGTACACTTGTGCTTGCTTTTTTAGGTCGGAATTGCTGCACTGCTTAAACAGGGCTAGAAGCAGAGACTAGCTCTTTCACAAGAACAAGTTCCTCTTCATGTAAAATCTTATCCTTCTCCCTTCTTCATGGTTTAGTTTACTAATCTACCTTGTCTTTGTGCATATATATGCAATTTCCTGATTGTGTATATTGTTGGAATATACGATATATAGGACTGCGTTTTATGATATAAATTAAAGAGTTCGAAAAGAAGATTAACCTTACTCGCTACGACACAAGCGATTTGATTCCACGTCTTCTACTGAATTCTTTGATTCCCTTTGAGCGAAGTGTGACCTTCGATCTCCCAAAGTTTCCTCTCCTCAAAGTCTCGAAATTCCAAAACCCTAGTTTCGTGCGGCTGCTCTAGGTCTCAATTTCGATTTGTCCAGCTTTAAGGAGAACGAGAATATATATATGATTCAGTAAGGATCATGGACAATTAGGTCGGGTCTTCCAATGACATTCTGAGTCAAGCCCAATGTCATTAAATATTAATTCAATCTACTAAAGAATTAATATTTGCACTACCGTTTCTAATACCGCAATTCTTTTATTATTTAATTCGGCTCCTATATTATTTGTTTATTAAATTCCCCACGTTTAAGATATCGCATGTCCATTAATTAAATTGATCACTGACAATTAATTTAATTAATATGTTATTTATCCTTGATCATCCACTCAACCTTATAATTATGTCATAAATTAATCTGCCTGCAGGGCTTCACATAATTATCTTTATGAGCTTTCAAGAGGATATCATCAACCCGAATATTATCAGGACATGGATTTCTTCTGTAATTAATATTTCACTCTGCATGCAATGTCATTGCTCAACACATAATAATAATATCATAGAATCTTAGTTCTTCTTTATTGTCAGAATAGGAGAACAATTCTAATATTTTGATCATGTTCAATATACATAAAGTATACAAGTTCAATAGTCAAGATAAACTATTCCCAAATAATACTTCAGTCATTCCCGTGGTTTGTCTAGTACCACTTAGACCGTGAACCTTTATTATATTATATACAGACACTGATAATCTAATCTTCTGTTATCACATTTGATACTAGATTATCCACAATATATAATAAACACACGATGTAATAATATGCAATCAAAATTCTCAATAAAATGATCAATGTTTATATAATTCAAACGAATAGTTCATTATAAAACCCAACATATATATACCTAGATAGTCGTTATCTTCTACTATGCATAATGAACAATTGTGCTATGCATATTGTTAAAGATTAGAGGATTTTGTAATAGAAGGTGACATGTCCTTTGACGTGCTTAGCAAAAAAAAAAAAAAAAGACAAGACATGTCCTTTGATGTAGAATACATAGGAGACACATAAAAATAGGTTTAAAGATAATAGATTGGCCATAAAAAAAACCTATACCTACCTCTTGGTAACCTTAATGATTTTGATATGATGGCTATTTATTAAAGTTAACATTATTGTGCAATGACATTCATGTTCTTTATTTATTGGTCGTGTTTTACTGGTTAGTAGTGTTTAAAACTCCGACCTCAAGATTTTAAACTTTTATCATATTTGTCATATATGTGATCATAACCTTGTTCAACTACCTCTATAGGCCTATAAATGCATGCGTTATAGGCTGAATGCGCTAGAGCACCCACTAGTACAAAATGGACCTACAGCGTCGCACTTTTAGCGTCGGTTCTAGAGGCAAGCGACACCTTTACATGTTTTATGTGTCGGTTGCTAGCATAACCGACGCCTATTGTCAGTTTTCCTTGATCTAAGGCGTCGGTTGTCCACATTAACCGACGCTTATAACACTTTTATGCGTCGGTTCTACGAATGTCGATGCAATAGAGTACTTTTAGCGTCGGTCGTTGTAACACCGACGCATTAAGTGCACTTTTTAGTGTCGCTGTTATGGAACCGACGCTATAGAGTGAATTTTTAGTGTCGGCCTTTGGGAACCGATGCTATAGAGTGAATTTTTAGTGTCGGCCTTTGGGAACCGTCGCTCTAGCTATAGGTTTTTTGCGTTGCCCCTGTTTTAACCTACGTTGTAGCATCGAAAATGAAAAATTGCTAAATAAAGTAATATTGTACAAATAATATAATATTGTAATAATATAATAAAGTAATTTTTTTAAGACTTTAGGCGTCGGTTAATTCAATGCGACGCTATTGTGTTACACTTAATGCGTCGGCATTTAATACAACTGACGCTAAAAGGTATCAGCCTTTAGCGTCGGTTATCCGGATAACCGACGAAAAAAGGATCAACCAAAAGCGTCGCCGTTCTATATGACCGACGCTAATAACCGTACCAAAAGCGTCGCCGTTCTATATAACCGACGCTAATATCAAAACCAATAGCGTCGGTTATTGTACATTCTACGTTGGTTGTTTAACCGACGCCTTAGAGGTTGTAGCGACGCTCTTTTGACCGACGCTATTGGTTTTGATATTAGCGTCGGTTATGCATATACCTATAGCGTCCCTTACATATACTACGCCTTTTAACCGACGCTGTAGCTCTATTTGACCGACGCTATAGGCCTATTCTGTACTAGTGACCCTGGCCTAGGAAGTTCAGTGCAAGGCAAACGAGTAGATAAAAAGAAGCCAAGTGGAATGTATTGTTTAAGGGTAAAAACAAGGCTAGATTAAGACATGGATATACTTACAACATGGCAGAACATTTGTTTCATGTATCCACTAATCAACTATTTGGCGTATTTTTCCCATCCAATCTTAAGAGATCACATTTAGTGAACTGTGTGTATCTTTTCTCTTCAAAGTTCACTACAACAAATCTGGGCAATTATGACGGAAATTTTACACTAAAATCGTCGCAATTGGTCCAATTATGACGGAAAATTTTCGTCATTTTTGCTCAAGTCTTAAGTTCGCATTTTCGTCACAAATGTCATTCTCGTCACAAGTATGTTTTTCGTCATAATTAGCAGTTTCGTCACAAGAATAGTTTTCGTCATAAATATAGTTTTCGTCACAAGTATACCTTTTCGTCATAAGTTCCTGTGTGGGACCCATCTTTTTCAATCAATTAATAAAAGAACTTACGATGAAATATACTGTCATAAATTCATATTTTATGACGGAAAATCTGTTGGAAGTTAAAGAATGGGGCCCACCTGCTACCAATATTTTATTCGCAGAAAAAAGAAAAATTAATATAAAAAAGATGAACATCCGTCAGAAGTTACCCAGAAATTCGTCATAAGTTGGACTGACCAGAAGCAGCATTATGCTGCTTTTTCAGGTTCCAGCCATTTTCGGCTTCCAAATTAAATTCCAAATCATCCCAATCAACATACAATCCAACACCACAATCATACATGAAAGTTTGTAACAGGCATCCACACAATTAAACGAATCCAAATATAAAAATACCAAAGTTACATAAATATTGTCATAAATCCATATTCGATCACACAAAAGTTTAAATCATCCAACATAAACATAGATCATGTTACAAACTTATACAAGCCAACTGTAGTTCACAACATAACTTAGATTATCTTACAAACATTCATAGTCTAAATTAAATTCAAACATAAATACTCAACCCCCAGGGTCGCCAACGTCATCATCATCATCATCATCGGTCGGGGCCTTCCCCTATAATGTGCAGAAAATAATGGATGTCACATACATTCATACTAAATCAATTAAATGGATGACAAAGACTTATAGCTAAGCAGCAACGCCAAATGAAATAGCATGCATTTAAAATTTGAATGCAATCTGAATACAAATTTGTAATTCCCGGCCTCATTCCATACTAATTAGCTAACTGAATGCATGTCACAGACATACTGAATATCAATGCAACCGCAGCGCAGCCGCAGCGCAGCCGCAACAACAACAAAGAGACTTGTAATAAAATGTAACACCAGACATGAGTGTTATTTAGGGTTGGAGGTACTCCATACTAACAACAAATAACAGGATGGATGACTGGACGATGCTTACACTTCCATTACCAAGAGTCTGTCATAAAAACATAGTTGAAAATATTCTCTTTTTCAAAGCAAAGGGTGTGAAAGTTAATATGATTTATATTGCATTAAGAACTCTAAAATAAATTGTATATTGATCCATGGTAAAAATCATCTCTAATAAATATTTAAACAAGCATATTAGGATTTAGGGTTAAAAATTAGAAAAATTAGTGGGGCCCACTTTTTTTTTGTAGGGTCCAACTTTTTTAATATTATTTTTTTAATTAAACCGGGGGATTTTGACATCCATATGGTTGAATCATTGAAAAACTTTTTCAAAAAAAAATTTAAAACACCAATCCGGGACTAAACACTAGTTAGAAGTAATAGTCAAATCACTAGTTGACTACTATAATCTCGAAATAAATAAATTTATTTATTTTTAAATATTTTTGGAATATCACTCAAATATATTAATCTTGACATCCATACGGTTGGATCCTTAGTAAATAATTTTTAAAAAATCAAAATACAAATATGGGACTAAACACTTATTAGAAGTACTAGTCAAATAACTAGTGACTATTATCATCTCAAACCAAATAAATTTATTTTTTTTCTAATATTTTTGGAATATCGCTCAAACATATAAATCTTGATATCAACATGGTTAGTTCTTCGGGAAATATTTTTTAAAAAATCAAAACACCAATCCGAGACTAAACACTACTTAGAAGTAATAGTCAAATCACTAGTTGACTACTATAATCTCGAAACAAATAAATTTGTTTTTTCCTAATATTTTTGGAATATCACTCAAACATATAATCTTGATATCCCTACAGTTAGATCATCGGGAAATATTTTTTAAAAAAATTGAAACACGAAAAAAACATGTGCTAACTTATGACAGAATCCGTCATAAGTTATTGGACTCCAAAAATTTGAATTTCCCACCTATTTTTTTGGGAAAATTTTTAATTTACCGCCAAATATTTTTGGGAAAATTTTGAATTTACAACCCCAACAACTCTTTTATGACGGAAAAATCGTCGTATATTTATTTTAAAACTATGTCTTTTCGAGATATGAAAGTATTTTTATTTCAATTACATTTAGTTATAAAGAGATTATATTAAAATATTGAACTTACGACGGACTACATATCCGTCGTAAGTTAAGAACGACAACGTTTTTGCTTAAAAAATGTTAATTTACTTTTCACTTAAATTTAATGATAATAAAATATTAAAATATTTAACTTACGATGGAATAATTATTCGTCGTAAGTTAAAAACGACATCGTGGGCCGATTTACTTTTTTTCCCCAATTTTTTGGCACTAAATTTTATTAATAAAATAATTAACTTACGACAGAAATGTTTTTCATTAGTAATTTTGTCATAAGTTGGACGCAGCCAAAAATTCGATCGTAAATTTTTCGTCGTAAATGGTCAGATTAACGACAGATTTGTAATTCCGTCATAAGTTCGGCGCACCCAACAAATTCGTCATAAGTTTTTCGTCGTAAATGGTCACATTTACGACATATTTGTAATTTTGTCATAAGTTTGGCGCGCCCAACGGTTCCGTCATAAGTTTTCCGTCATAATTGGCCAGATTTGTTGTAGTGGTTGCAAAAGTTTAGTTTGTAAGATCTAAGTAAAGAATGGGATGTTAACAAAGTGAGGATGATTTTTATTTACTTAATTCACACCATATATATTTTGCAGGCCACACGCATGCACATGCATGCTTTGTACATTTTATAACTAATATGTTTTCCTATTATGCATATGTGCTTACCATGATTATGTTTTTGTACATTTACGTTGATGATATATATAATTTTTATCGTCACCATCTTCTTACTCAAAATTATGTAGTGGTATATAGTCATCTAATTATGTACATTGATTTTCCGGTGTTTAAAAGTTTATTCGCCTCAAGATGATCCTGCTTCATGTGCGACTTGAATGTATTCCAGGTTTATATTTTTCTTTGCATGACATCTTTCTCTTTTACTATATATGTATTCATGAAAATCATAAATTCCCATCATGGTTAAGAATTGGTATCATCCTTCGTACTCCTTACACGTAGTAGAATCAGACTGTGTTACAAATTTTCTTTATAGCTAAACCCTCTTTTTAATACAGTATTGCTTACAGGTCACCTAATTTCTTTCAAATCTTGTGATTCCATTCTCCATCTTCATCTTAAAATCCTGGTACAGAATTTCTCTACAATAGCTTAGTCATCATACCTATATATATGATTATAATATTAGTTACAAATCCTGCCCCTGCCTTGAGTACGCCTCAAGCCCAAGCAATTTGGAGCCGCTCTCTTGTATATTCTTCAACCTTATCGATACCAAATTTTTTTGCTAATATGCAAATTCAGGACATTAACTATTAATATAAATTCTTATATACTCGTAACTCGGGCAAGTAGTATTCCTTCAAGGAGATTAGCACATTTTAGCTGTGTAGTTCAATCCCTCTCGGATATATTTGAATTCTGAACATCAACGTACACTACAAGAAAAAGGGGCAATTATGACGGAAATTTTACACTGAAATCGTCGCAATTGCCTCAATTACGACGGAAAATTTCCGTCATAATTGCTCAAGTCTTAAGTTCGCATTTTCGTCACAAATGACATTTTCGTCACAAGTATAATTTTCGTCATAAATAACAGTTTCGTCATAAGTATAGTTTTCGTCATAAGTATCATTTTCGTCACAAGTAGAACTTTTCATCATAAGTTCTGGATTGCGTCGTAAGTTCACGGTTCCGTCGTAAGTTAACATTCCCGTCGTAAGTTTGAACCAATGGGGCCCACATTGGTATTAAAGTAATAGCTAAACTTGCGACGCCAGTTCCGTCGTAAGTTCAATCAGTTTCATTTAAAAATAAAAGAAACTAAATTATTTTTTTAATAATAAATCACTAATTTACGACGGAATATCCGTCGTAAGTTAGTCGGGATATGAATAATTTACGACGGATTTTAAAACCGTCGTAAATTCAGTCCAGAAATTTTTTCCCCAGATTCCGGTGACTTCTCAATATTCCGGCGACTCGAAAATTTGCCCATAAAAATCCCAATAAATTATATGCAGTACTTAACACCCTTATGTACACATACACTAACCCATAATTTAAAAAGAAAATTTAGACCATCAATTCCGGCCAACAATCCAAAATCCGGTGAACCAAAAACCATTTTTAATAAATCTAAAAAAAACATACAATCATTTACACATCATAACTTAAACATTCGCCAATATACAATATAGAAAATAATTGGTTCCAACAAAATCCGATCATCTTCTAAAATTCCGACGAACACCAACCACCTCCAAAATCCCGGAATCGTCTCTAAGCTCACCCAGAAATAATATAATAAGCTCGTAATCATCAAAAACACCTTGAATCATCAAAATCGAATTAAAATCAAAATATTGCCCAAAACAAAATTGTTTTGGAAATGGTTATTATGAATATCAAAATGAAGATTTTGATTTTAGGAGCACAAATATATATGCATAAATCGCAGGTGATAAATAGAAGTGAAGTTATGAATTTTTGAAGATTAATAATATATATGTATATATGTGTGTACAGTGCGGGGGGAGGGAGGAGGGAGGAGGGAGCAGGGAGGGGGAGGGGGGAGTGGGGAGGGTTATGATTTAATATGGGGAGGGTTATGATTTAATATGGGGTTATTATTTAATGTGGGGGTTTGATTTTGTGGTAAAAAAAATGTGGGGGTTTGATTTAATATACACCGTTGGATGTATGTTTCTTGGTTTCAATCTAACGGTGGAAAGGGTGTGATCCGCGTGAATTGTTTGTAGCCAATGGGAATAGTTTGTTTTTTGTCACTGAACTTACGACGGAAAACAAAATCCGTCGTAAGGTTATTATTTTATTTTTTTTAAATTAAAAATAAATATAAAATTTTATAAAATAATCAAAAAATATTTTAAAAAATATTTAAAAAAATATTTTAAAAACCAAATATTTTTCCCAGATTACACTACAACAAAAAAGGCTAAAAGCCACCGAACAAAAGCGACCGTATTTAAATTCCACCAACGCCAGTTGCTTTTAAGGTCAACCAAATTTCCTTTTGACCGGTGCCTAAAAGCCACCGCCTGCGGTGGCTTTTAAAACCGGTCGATTTTGTTCGGTGGAAATTAAACCCGGTCGATTTTATGCGGTGGAATTTAGGACTAAAAGCCACCGCTTTCATTCCGCGGTCGCTTTTAAAGCTTGCCTAACTGAGCGGGAAATCTCCCGCCGAAGTTGAGCGCCTAAAAGCTAAAAAGACTTTTGTGAATTTTTATTTAATGTAATAATTAAAAATCATAAAAGCCACCGCTTTCATTACGCGGTCGCTTTTAAAGCTTGCCTGCTGCGCGGGAAATCTCCCGCCGAAGTTGAGCGCCTAAAAGCTAAAAAGACTTTTGTGGATTTTTATTTAATGTAATAATTAAAAATCATAAAAGCCACCGCTTTGACTCTGCAGTCGCTTTTGAATTTTTATTTAATGTAATAATTAAAATTCATAAATGCATTAACGGTCATTTTAATAAAAGAAACGGCTAGCGGTGGAATTTATAAAAGCCACCGTCGGTGGTAGAATATATTCGACCCAGATTTCAACCACTTACTGCCTTATCTTTTTCTTTCGTTTCTTGTCCACACCTTTTTCCTTTCTTCTCTTCATTCTTTTTCCTTCATCTTTCCACCATTTTTCCTAATTCTCCAAGCTCAAGCATCTACTAATTTCAAGTAAGTATTATTTCTTTACTTTAAATAATTTGTATAATGATTTTTGTTTATTTATTTGTGTCATGGCAATTTTACTTGTTTATGTTTGAATAAAATGCTAAATATTAGTTGCTAATTTTATTGACAAATTATGTGTTATAATTATGAAAAACTTAAATATGTATGTGATCATTCTTTTTGTCTTTAGCAATGACGATTTAAACCACATATTTAGGGGCATCTTAATTTTGAATGATAGTTATTGCTCATTTTTTATGTGATTGTAATTACACTTGACTATGTTTAAATGATAAATATTTGTTGTTAATTCTATTAAGAAATGATGTGTGATAATTATAAAATATTTATGTGCAACTATCAACATAAGCTACTCATCGAGAAATGACCAAATAAATATGATTAATATTATATATTTAGTGTACACATGGTGATTTTATTTTGTTGTGTTTTTGTAAATTAATAATTGATGACTAATAAAACTATATATCCACATTATAGATGGCATCCGAATCGTAGTTGGATGAATCGTCGATTTGATGCGAATAAAAAAATAACGGATGACTACAAAATTGGTGTTGAAGATTTCATTAGATATGTCGTTGCACGAACAGAGGATTCAAAGGGGAGAATAAGATGTCCATGCACAGAATGTGGAAATTATTATATCAAATATCCCGATGATGTGATATTGGATTTGTATCGACATGGCATTATGCCGGGGTATACAACATGGAGTTCTCACGGAGAGAGTGATAGATCACGGGATGACACTGGAACGAGTTCCAGAAATGTTGGTAACATACATGATGATTTTTATGATGCGCGTGAAATGCTTGAAGATTTTGCAGAGGCGAATAGACATTTTCAAAATGTTGAAGAAGAACCGACGACAGCAGCATCACATTTTTATAAGATGCTTGACAATGCTACTGAGCCACTTTATCCAAATTGTGAAAAGTTCACAACATTATCATTTGTGAACAAGCTACTCCAGTTTAGACATAAACATGGTGTTAGTAATAAGGGATTTGATGACCTCCTTGAAATCATTGGATCAGCCTTGCCTGAAAATCACAAGTTGCCCCTAAGATACTATGATGTGAAAAAAATGATAAGTGGGTTGAGCATGGGATATGAAAAGATTGATGCTTGCGTGAATGATTGCATGTTGTTTTACAAAGAAGATAGTAACAAAACATGTTGTGATATCTGTACTGAAACTCGTTACAAGGCTCAGAAGGATCCTAAGAAAAGCTTGATCCCGAGGAAGATTCTAAGGTACTTTCCTATTGCAAAGAGACTACAACGATTATTCATGTCTGAGAAGACTGCAAAATGTATGACATGGCACCATGATAGAGTTGTAGTTGAGGGTCATTTAAGTCATCCAGCTGATGGAGATGAATGGAAACAGTTTAATCATCGATTCCCTAGATTTGCAAAGGAAGCACGAAATGTTAGGATAGGCCTTGCTACTGATGGTTTTGATCCTTTTCGTGATGCACATGCAAGGAAATATACTGTATGGCCTGTGATTGCTGTTGTTTATAATCTTCCACCATCCATGTGCACAAAAGCTCCATACATGTTTATGCCTCTCCTTATTCCCGGACCGAATGATCCGACAAAAGACTTGCATGTCTATCTCCGACCACTAATTGATGATTTGAAGATGTTATGGTGTACGGGGGTGGAAACATATGATCGGGTATCACGTTCAAATTTCATGATGAGAGTAGCATTGATGTGGACGATCAATGACTTTCCAGCACTTGGTATGATGAGTGGATGGTCAACTAAGGGTAAGTTAGCATGCCCAGTATGCATTGGTGAAGTAAAAGCAAAACAACTCAGGCATGGTGGTAAACCAACTTTCTATGGCACAGCTCGATATTTTCTGGAAGCAGATGATCCACTGAGAAGGAGCACAAAGTTTGGAATGTGTGAGAGACATTCAGTTACAACTCTACATTCGGGATTAAGAGCGAAGATACTTTGTGAGCAAATACAGTTTCCTCCTCCAGGAAAAACAATCAAGCAAAAGCCAAGAGATTATGGAGTAACACACAATTGGACACATTATTCTCCATTCTTTGAGCTTCCATATTGGGAGACGTTGAGCCTTCGTCACAACATCGATGTCATGCACACTGAGAAAAATGTGTTTGACAATATATTCTACACCTTACTTGATGATAAGAAGAAGTCCAAAGACAACTTGAACTCAAGAAAAGATTGCAAGGAACTAGGCGTACACCGTGACTTGTGGCTTCGAGATGATGACACGAAGCCAGCTGCGCCATATATACTTGGGAGAGAGCAAGTTAATAAGTTGTTTCATTGGATTAAAAGTTTAAATCTTCCAGATGGGTATGTCTCGAATATATCTAGGTGTGTGAATATGGAAAAAAGATGTATTCGCGGGATGAAATCGCATGACTGTCATGTTTTCATGCAAAAGCTATTGCCTATCGTTTGTCGTGACTTACTACCAAAGAATGTAGCTGATGTTCTTATTGAGTTGTCCAACTTCTTTCAAGATTTATGCTCAGCAAATTTGAAATACTCAGATTTGGAGAAGATGGAGAAAGATATAGTCAAGATAATGTCTAAGCTTGAAACCATCTATATTCCAGGTTTTTTTAATCCGATGGAGCATCTACCAATACATTTGGCTACTGAGTGTAAGTTGGGGGGTCCATCTAATTATCGATGGATGTATTTCGTTGAAAGATACTTGCATGGCTTGAAATTGAAAGTTAAAAATAAAGCACGAGCAGAAGGTTCAATGGCAGAACGTTATATTGAGGAGGAAACTGTACACTTTTGTGAGTTGTATTTTGAGTCTGAAGCTGAAACTGTGCATAATCGACTTGGTCGAAATGAGGTGCCTAGAGTGTTTCATGATCCGAACTTGTTGGAGGTTTACACATATCCTGCACAACCTATGCTACGAACCGGGCGTAGAATCTTGAGTAATGTGGAACATAGGCTTGTGAAATACTACGTTCTTATCAATTCCCCAGAGGTTACACCATACTTAAGGTATACAATTCTCCACTAACTTCATTAATTATATTTTTAATGAATTTAATTTTAGTGATATATTATTTATTAAATCTTTAACATGTAGTGAGTTCCAAAAGTTGGTACACCGACATCACCCGGAATTTAATGATGCACAAAAAGAAGAAAAGCAAAAAGAACTATTCGTGAATTGGTTTGAAAGAAGGGTATGACGTTAAATATATGTCTTATCTTATTATTCATTTACCTATTCATATGCTTTATTCATAATTTGTTTAGGTAAAAGATGACATAGAACTCAAAGCCAAATTCAAGGATTTAATAAAGGGGCCATCTTATGAAGTGCAATCTTATAGAGGTTGCAAGTGTAATGGATTCAAATTTGATTGTGGAGATCTTAGTGAACGTACTTCTTCAAATTCCGGTGTTGTAGTCGTTGGTAAGAAATTAGAGATATTATTAAAGAATTAATAGTATTAATCTTACATTATATGTTTAATTGTATTAACTTGCTCATGTTTAATTTATAGGAACTTCTTACAAAGAAAATTTTGGAAATTATTATGGCCGACTACAAGAAGTACTTGATCTCTACTACCACAATGGTCATCATGTCATTTTATTCAAATGTCATTGGTTCGATCATACAACACATGTGAAGGTGGATAGAAACCGAATTACTACAGTAGATATCAAATCAAAGTTGAATGCCGAGGATGTGTTTGTTTTGGCTAGTCAAGCTCATCAAGTGTATTATGCACCAAATATTACAAACGCGAAGTCATCATGGTATACAATACTAACTACAAAGAGTCGACAAGTTAATGAAGTTATACCATCAACCGAAAAGGATTCATCCAACGATGATTTTCTTCAAAATGAAGTGTCAAATTCTTCATCGTCACACGTCGAAAGAGTGGTTATTCATGATGGTTCAAATTTTTTTATTGATTTGAGAAACTTTGAAAATGACTATTCCGTACATGAAGACAATGAACCACAAAAAGATGATGAAGACATAAGTGTTGATGAACAAAGTGGTAGTGAGGATGATGATGATGATGATGATGATGATGATTTGATATAATTTATTTTGTCAAATTTGAGATTGTAATATTTGAATTAATGTAAGATGTTACTTTTAAATTAAATTGCACTTTGTTTTGCTTGCTGTGGTTTGCAAATTGCAAATATGAGTTACAGGGAGTTAGTGCAGTAGCTACGGGGTTTGGGACATATGACAAATTAAAAGCGACCGTCTATAGTCGAATTTACAGTTAAAAGCGACCGTCTATAGTCGAATTTAAAATTATAAATTCGACCGGTTCAGGTAGAATTTATAAGTTTTAATATAAATACACGACCCCCATTTTTTTTTTACCTTTATCTTCTTTTATCACATCTGTATCTTGCATCCTATAAGCTCTCTACTTTTTCGCTCTCAACTAAGCAATGGGTCAAATCTATCCTTCTACGGTGAAAGCCGGTGGTCGAACCAGTAAGCAGGTCAGTTAATTAGTTTCGATATGGGTTTTCCGATCTGGGTCTTTAAGATTTTGAGGTTAATTACTGTTTTTGAGATATCATAATTAGGGCTTTTGAGATTTGGGGTTAATTAGAGTATCTCCTTGTTCTTTTCTTCGATTTGGGCTTGTGAATTGTGGTTACTTGAGTTTGTTCCTTTGCTCCTTTGCTCGTCTATTCATAATTCAATTCTTTTCGATTTGGGATGCTTGAGTTTATATTCTCTGCTTGTGTTTATATTCTCTGCCCTATATTCATCGTTGCTGCTACTTTTATTTTGGGTATATATTTCATTATTATGCTATACAACTAGAATTAAAGCAGTACTAGTTTCTGATATTTATATCTATTTTCTTGTAAGTTTTTGCTCTTAATTTTACTTCATTAGTAAAATTACTATTAGCTCTCTTGTGTTTTATGAGTTCCGAGACGTAACAACCATAATTAGCCCTCTGTGTCTATATAATAGTTTATAATATTTTCTGGAGATGTTGATTTACTTTTCGATTAAATTCTAGACACTGTATTGTATTTGGATACACACATCGGTGTGAGAAATACCAATATGATATGATGCTGAATATAAAGCTTAGCCTGAGATGCTGACTGGTGTTACAGAGCCACACATTTACTTCTGTTTCTTACCATGGCTTGCTTGGTGCATTTGACTATTATCAATAAACTGCAACACTGTAGCCACATCAATGTATAATGAGTAAATACCCTACAATTTTATTTCATCGTTGCTAATAGTTACTCAATAAAAGATGTTGAAGCTGCCATAGCTCTACAAGTTTGAGTTGGGGGCCTTCAAAGAAACCAGGCAGATAGGTGTTTGCTAATGTCACGTACTATGAACCAGTCTCTATGTAGAAGCACTATAAACATTTAAAAGTATACGAAAATGTAACATCAACGATTAAATTCTGGAGATGTAGATGTACATTAGTACTTGAAGACCCAAGTGTTGAACAATAAGACCTAAATCTAGTAGCTGCCATTCTGTTTCTTAAATTTTTTTTAGTATACATAAGAGTAGTTTATGTAGCTTTATGTGTGTTATAGCATCTACACACAACACACAACACACATGTGCATGAATACATTTACACAATTACAGATACCTTCGACTTAGTGGCCAGCTCAGATTTATCATAAAGGGTCAACTCAAGAGAAGAAATAAGAGAATTATAATATGTAGGATGTATTACACTTCAACACTATAAACTATAGACATGAAATGCACATGGAGTGTGGCCTGTGGGATCATATTGAATGAATATGCAAAAGGTAGGACAGATCAGGCCAGCCAGCCTCAGAATGATTTGGTGAATGATTGGGCTCTGTACACTTATATAAGTCTGTAACTATGCATACACCTTTACAGTAATACATGCTCCTCCTACTTGATATCAAATATAAGCCCTCTGCTTGGAAGTTGATTTCAAGATACTTCCTTCTTGCCAACTCTTGTAGATTTCAAGTTGATTAAGGTATACTGTGTCTTACTAGATTTAGATAATTACGTACTTTCACTTTTTTTGAAGCGGAAATAGTTACGTAATTAATTCAAGTAAATTTTTTTTTGTTTTTATATTCTTTTAAATTCCCATTACACAGTGCAAAATTCACCTTTCATATTAAGAAGTTAAATACTTTGTTAATGATTAAATATATTATGATTGAATATATTTCAGTTTGTGCACCAGATTTAGTTAATGGTACGCGCACTTTCGTTCTTTTGCTTGCTCAGCTACGCAGAAGCGCAAGAATATAGTACTGCAAAAGTGAGTTTTAAGGCAGTTTAATTTAATTCGGTTCTTTTTTACAGTTTATTATAAAAGTTGATTTTTACCAATTTGTTTTATTTCTTACTAATTATTTGTGTTTCTTATGTTTTCTACAGATTGGGAGTCAAATTTGGTTGCTGATTGCTTTTATGGTTCTCATGGCAGTTGGGGGGGCTAGTACTAGCAATCGGGGAGGTGGAAGTGGACGGGGAAGGGGAAGGGGAAGGGTAAGGGCAGGGGCCAGGGGAAGAGTAGATGGAGGAGACGGAGGAAGAGGAGGGTCCAGGGGAAGAGAAGATGGAGGAGACGGGGGAAGGGGAAGAGCTAGGGGAAGAGGAGATGGAGAAGATGGAGGAGAGAGGGGAAGGGACAATGAAGATGTTATGGAAACTGAAAATGGTGGTGTAGATGATGAGGATATTGCAAGTATTGTTCAGAGATTTCAGCGGAATGCTTCACAAGGCGATCATCAAAAGAGACCAATAAATGGAGGACCTAAGCTGGGAACTGTTCACTTTATTGATGGATGGTAATATAAATTAATAATTTTTTTCGTTAGAATTTTTATTTCTTGTTATTTGTTATCTAATTTTTCTATTATGTTAACTATTACAGTATCGTTGAACCTCGTTACAAGAAGACTCTATTGGCTATAATTCGAACTCTTTGGGATAAAGATACCGTAAATACAAGCGGAATGACAAGAGAAGCTTTTCTGGATAGTTGTGCAATTGATTTTAGGGTATTTAAGTACTTATAAGTTGGTATATTTTGGAGTTAAAATTGGTGTTAAGCCTTGTGTATATTTTGTTTAATTTTGCAGGTTTACTACAACTATGAATGTACTGATGATGAAGAAGGAGACAGATATGTTAAAGCCCATATACGAAATAACTGGAAGCAACTACTTAGTAAGGAGAAGACTCGAGCAAATGAAAGAGTAAGACTAGCCAAGAGTCTAGGCTACACTCATGCAACCAGAGCCATGGTGAGGCCACATTATTTTAACGAGGGTGCATGGGAAAGCATCGCTAAGCATTGGGAGACTGAAAATTTTCAAAAGGCTTCAGATAATGGGAAGAAAAATCGTTCCAAGTTGGAATTTGGTCACAAAAGCGGGGCCATTCCCTTTTGCGTGAGACGATGGGTATAATCTGTTTGTTTTTTTACTTCATTTAGTGTCATGTCTGATTATCTAAAGCTAAATATATTATGTTGCATAATTGCTTTATCTGGTTGTCCATTGCTGTTATAAATTAAAGTACTAGATTTGCATTTTAATTTGTCTTTTTTTTTGTTACAAGTACTGATTAAACATATATATTATTCTTTTAAAACAATTAATATAATTATAAAAGAATATTCTGGACTTTATTATAGCACTTTATATTTCATCTAATTGTTTGATATATCTTGTAGGAGTTGGATGCTAAACTGGAGACTTCTATGTCTAATCTGGAATTTTTTAAGTACGTGTACAACATTGATGAGCCGGCAATAAAAAAGATAATGGTTTGTTGCAGACTTCTTTTAGTCCATAGCCATGATGCGTTCTTATATTTATCTTTATTAGATCTTAATCACTTTGTGATTTTATTATTTGTTGCATATTGTAAAATGTAGGAAGCTTTAGAGGCCGCGAGTAGCTCTCAACCAGAACCAGAGGAACCTTTATCTCCGAATAGCCAAAGGAAGCGAGACTTGTGTCTCCTTATGCAGGCCAGAAAGCCAAAGAAAAACAAGGTCATGTTGTTTCCTCGAAGTACTTTATCAGAGCTAATTGGAGCAGACGAGGCAGCGAGATTAAATCCATCTCAGTCCACTCAGTCCTCTCAAACCAGCATTCCAGATAATGCCTACTCTATTATTCGGAGGGTGCTATCAGAGGTGACAACTGCAGTCAGCTCCATGGAGGGCCTGGATCAGGTGCCACGCGCCCAACTAAATGAAGTGTTGGAGAAATTAGCAACTAAAGCTTTTCCGGATAGAGCTGATCCGATACAACAATCATCATGGGATCAATATATGCGGATTGCGGGTGAGGTTATTGATCAAGTGATGCAGAACTGCAAGAAAGTTATTGTGGAGGTAACACTTGCTTTATTTTTATATTTTCGATGGCGCCACACAGTGTGTACATAGATGCATATATAATGCTTGCACACTCATATATTTATTTACTGCCATTCGTGTGGAAACTTTTATGTTCAGGTTTTTCTGATTATTTTATAAATTTCAATTTTTAAGTTGGTTGTCCAAATTCTGATAAGATTATAGTTCGACAAGAGAGATGCAGGTTTCATGCAAGTCTTTTGAGATCAATGTCTTTGGTGAGAAATTGGTTGGGTGCAGAGTAAAGGTCTGGTGGCCAATGGTTAAAATGTTAGAAATTGGCAAGGTTTAATTGTACAACTGAACAGAAATAAAATAAATTTAACTTAAAAACATAGAAAATAACAATATAAATTTATCATATGCTTATGAACCTAACTCTTTTACTTAGTATCATACCTAGAATAGGATGATATAAGAGAATTGTCTTAACGACAAATGTTCTGCAATTTTCCATACTATATAAGAGAATAGGATGATATACACTATTTAGCAATGTGGGACTTTAGATAACAAATTCTTGGACTGCACAACTATCTCACAGATTACACTAGTTACAAAATTGATTGCCACAGAGAATTATTGTTAAAGAGGAGGTTGCATCTCCAAGGGTAATATTATTTATGGTGTGAAATTTGAGATACATAACCCTTCTCAAAATGAAATTACTAGACAAATATTTTCCTATTTTGCACTTCTGATCTTTCATGTAGGGGTGACAAAAAACCAACTAGTGAAAATCGTTAAATCGAACCGAGAAAATAAAACAGAATTTCAATTTGATTTCGGTTTTCGATCAACCAAACTGGAGTTAATAAATAAAATTAACTTCATAAAATGAGCTATGAAATAAAATTTGGTTTGGGCCTGACAAAGTTATTGATTTGGGCCTCAACCAGTCCACTGGAGTAGTTGGTAGCATAGTTCACTAGTACAGACAATTTTTAATTGGCACTTTTTCTTGAACAATTGGCACTTGGCAGTCTTTTTCTTTTTGTTGAAAGAAATAATTGGTAGTCTTAAATAGTCAACTATAATTAGCAACAAACTAATAAATTAATAATGCCAGCAAATTAGGGGCGGACCTAGGGCTGGGCTAGGGTTGGCTCCAGCCCAGGTCAAAATTTTTCAGCCCATTTAACTGCTAAGCTGCAATTAAAATCCAGCCCGGGTAGAGAAAATCTGAGCCCTGCTAATGATATCACTCAAACATAATCCAATAACCTAAATCAGTTAGCCCTGCCCATTTGAAATCATATTGTTTGATTACCATGATCAGTTATAGAAGATTTCTATTTCACAGCTCTTGTTTTGGTTCGAAGTCTGATTTGTCTGTGCACCAGTCATTTGATTTGTGGTTTTATAATAATTTTGTCAAGTTAATTCTTAACTTTAGAGGTGCAAAAATTGAAAGAATTTTGTGTTGCCCTTTGTTTTTGTATCTCCGTTTAAGTGCTCAATTCTTAACTTGTTTTTTTGTAGAGAAAAAAAATTATAAACGTGGCATTTCTGTGCTTTTCTTTTCTTTTGTAATTTTTTCAAACCACACTTTGAATCTTCGATTGGATTTGTTAAGAAACAAAGAGAAGTTTCTTAGGTTTTGGTTATTCTTAGATGTGAAAAATCTCCATCATTAGGAATAAGGTTTTTGTCAAATGACATCATACTTCAAATGCAGGCCATGAAAACAAAGTTTAATATAGTCATATGTTCAGTCCCTTGCTCATTCCGACTTATTGCGTTAACTAAAAAAAAAAATTGTTGCAGCCCAGGTGTAACTGAAATCCTGGGTCAGCCCCTGTGCACAAGGGTGAAACTTTAAAAAGCAAATAAATTGTTCCTGTCTAATATTTATATGATAATTACAAAGTGCTCTGCCAATGCCTACAACTAAGTAAAAGAGTTAGGTTCATAAGGTATGATACATTAAAAACATAGAAAATAACAATATAACAATAAAATAGTTTCTTTTGTCGTCTTTAGATTTAAATCTTATGCTTCCGGTAGTTTTTGTTAAATTTATTGATGTTATACTATGCCTTGTTTATATAGGGTAATCAATCACAAATGGATCCAGTGGAGCAGAATCGACTTTTATTAGAGATGGACTTTGGAGGGGAGGACGACGACAGGAATTTGGTTCAGTGTCCTCTTTACGAATAGTATTAGCAGGAATGTTACTCTGTTTTATTTTGGTATTTGCTGCTTCTAAGCCATCTAAGGGATCAAGACTTATTATCTTAAAAATTATGTAGTATTTTGGTACTTTGTATGGTAGTTTAAGGGATGTTGCCTCTGTTACTGTTAAATTTTATGCTCCCTTTCTTGCATTATGTTGCGATGTATTTTAATGGTTTGTGAAATTGGTAAAGTATGGAACAGGTTAGAAACAAAAAGAACAAACAGGTCCTGCCATTTTTTTTTTAGAATTGACCATCTAAATTCCACTGCATTTGGTTGTAATAATTCTTCCAAATACCATATAAAAGCCACTGTTTATGGTGACTTTAAATTCCATAGCGGGAAATTCAAATTTATTAAATCCTTTGAGAGGGAAGTTCAAATTTTCGCAAAATTTTGAACTGGTGCTTTTAAAATTTGACTCTAAATAAAAGCCACCGATATTTCAGTCGCTTTTATATAAATTCCACCGCATATTATAAATTCCACCATCTTAAAAGCCACCGAGGGCCTCCGGTGGCTTTTATAATAAAAGCCACCAAAAACGGTCAATTATAGTTAAAATCCACCGTTTTTTGTTGGTGGCTTTTAGCCTCTTTTCTTGTAGTGTTAGTAACTAGTAGTCAAATATTTTAAAAATTAATTTTTGTTTTTTCTATTTTTATTTAATTTTTTAATTTATTTTACAAATTAGTTAAAAATGGGGGAAAAGTAAAAAAATAGAAAATTAGTGAAAGTATTGTAATATTCATCACCCAAAGAGTGATTATGACCACTTGGTTGTGTATGAATTTAAATTCAAAATTTGGTCTTTTTAAAATTTTTATTTAATTTTTTTAATTTATTTTACAAACTAATTAAATTCACTATCCAAATTAATCAATAGTTGACTATTAATTTCACTATCCAAATTAATTTTTTATTTTTTAACATTTTGGGAATATCACTAAATTAGATATAAATTGAGCTCCGTACGATTGGTTCATCGATAGTAGATCACTATCGTAGTAGATCACTACTATATTGACTAGTACTCGTAACTAGTGCTCTGTCCCATATTATTGTTTCTATTTTTTAAATTATATTTCTCGACGATCGAACCGTATGAATGTCAAGATATATCTAATTTAATGATATTCCCAAGTTTTCAAAAAATAAAAAATTAATTTGGTTGGAGATCTTAGTAGATCACTACTATATTGACTAGTACTCGTAACTTGTGTTGTGTCCCATATTATTGTTTCTATTTTTTAATATATATTACTCGACGATCGAATTGTACGAATGTCAAGATATATCTAATTTAATGATATTCCCAAGTTTTAAAAAAATAAAAAATTAATTTGGTTGGAGATCTTAGTAGATCACTACTATATTGACTAGTACTCGTAACTTGTGTTGTGTCCCATATTATTGTTTCTATTTTTTAAAATTTATTACTCGACGATCGAACCGTGCGAATGTCAATATATATCTAATTTAATTATATTCCGAAATTTTCAAAAAATAAAAAATTAATTTGTTTGGAGATCTTAGTAGATCACTACTATATTGACTAGTACTCGTAACTTGTGCTGTGTCCCATATTATTGTTTCTATTTTTTAAAATATATTACTCGACGATCGAACCGTACGAATGTCAAGATATATCTAATTTGTTGATATTCCCAAATTTTCAAAAAATAAAAAATTAATTTGGTTGGATCTTAATAGATCACTACTATATTGACTAGTACTCGCAACTAGTGCTCTGTCCCATATTATTGTTTCTATTTTTTAAAATATATTTCTCGACGATCGAACCGTACGAACGTCAAGATATATCAAATTTAATGATATTCTAAAATTTTTGAAAAATAAAAAATTAATTTGGTTGGACTAATAAAAGATTAAAAAAAATTATATGCTCGTTGTACCGAAATTACGACGGATTTTTCGTCGTAAGTTCACCGCTAGAAAAAATAATTCATTTTACAATTAAATTTATTTCGCTGATGTGAAAATTTATTATTAAAATAATAAACTTGCGACGGATTTCGTCGTAAGTTATTTACCGCTTATTTTTTAATGAAAATTTGAATCTGCCGCTTATTTTTAGATGAAAAGGTGAATTTGCCGCCTGACAACTTACGACGGAATCCGTCGTAAGTTGACCCCTAAACGAATTTACGACGGATTTTCCGTCGTAAGTTCACCGCTAGAAAAAATAATTCATTTTACAATTAAATTTAATTACAATAAATGAATTTACGACGAACATTCCATCGTAAGTTGACCCCTAAACGAAATTACGACGGATTTTTCGTCGTAAGTTCACCGCTAGAAAAAATAATTCATTTTACAATTAAATTTATTTTTGAAAAGATGCGGCACAACCGGACCTTGTTATTTTTTGATTATTTTTTACCAACACTAGAATGAGTACCGATTAACATCCGTACGGTTGGATCGTCGAAGAAATCATTTAAAAAAAATATTCAGTGAATCTGACACATGTCCCGTTCCCAAAAGTAGTAGTGTTCCAACGTTTTTGAAAAGATGCGGCACAACCGGACCTTGTTATTTTTTTATTATTTTTTCCCAACACTATAATGAGTACTGATTAACATCCGTACGGTTGGATCGTCGAAGAAATCATTGAAAAAAAATATTCAGTGAATCTGACACATGTCCCGTTCCCAAAAGTAGTAGTGTTCCAACGTTTTTGAAAAGATGCGGCACAACCGGACCTTGTTATTTTTTGATTATTTTTTCCCAACACTAGAATGAGTACTGATTAACATCCGTACGGTTGGATCGTCGAAGAAATCATTTAAAAAAAATATTCAGTGAATATGACACATGTCCCGTTCCCAAAAGTAGTAGTGTTACAACGTTTTTGAAAAGATGCGGCACAACCGGACCTTGTTATTTTTTGATTATTTTTTCTCAACACTAGAATGAGTACTGATTAACATCCGTACGGTTGGATCGTCGAAGAAATCATTTAAAAAAAATATTCAGTGAATCTGACACATGTCCCGTTCTCAAAAGTAGTAGTGTTCCAACGTTTTTGAAAAGATGCGGCACAACCGGACCTTGTTATTTTTTGATTATTTTTTCCCAACACTAGAATGAGTACTGATTAACATTCGTACGGTTGGATCGTCGAAGAAATCATTTAAAAAAAATATTCAGTGAATCTGACCCATGTCCCGTTCCCAAAAGTAGTAGTGTTACAACGTTTTTGAAATAATGCGGCACAACCGGACCTTGTTATTTTTTGATTATTTTTTCCCAACACTAGAATGAGTACTGATTAACATCCGTACGGTTGGATCGTCGAAGAAATCATTTAAAAAAAATATTCAGTGAATCTGACACATGTCCCGTTCCCAAAAGTAGTAGTGTTACAACGTTTTTGAAAATATGCGGCACAACCGGACCTTGTTATTTTTTGATTATTTTTTCCCAACACTAGAATGAGTACCGATTAACATCCGTACGGTTGGATCGTCGAATAAATCAATTAAAAAATTATTCGAGTTTAGGATTCGGGTTTAGGGTTTTGGGTTTAGGGTTAAAAATTAGAAAAATTAATGGGGCCCACTTTTTTCTGTGGGGTCCACCTTTTTTAATATTATTTTTTAATTAAATCGGGGGATCTTGACATCCATATGGTTGAATCATTGAAAAACATTTTCAAAAATAAATTAAAACACCAATCCTGGACTAAACACTAGTTAGAAGTAATAGTCAAATCACTAGTTGACTACTATAATCTCGAAAAAAATAAATTGATTTTTTCTAATATTTTTGGAATATCACTCAAACATATAACTCTTGATATCCATAGAGTTAGATCATCGAGAAATATTTTTAAAAAAATTGAAACACGAAAAAAACATGTGTTAACTTACGACGGAATCCGTCATAAGTTATTGGACTCCAAAAATTTGAATTTCCCGCCTATTTTTTTGGGCAAATTTTTAATTTACCGCCAAATGTTTTTGGGAAATTTTTGAATTTACCACCCCAACAACTCTTTTATGACGGAAAAATCGTCGTATATTTATTTAAAAATATTATTTTAAACGACTAATTTTTTAAAACTAATAATAGGATAAGAAATGGGAGGTGAATTTTATACCGGCTAAGTTACGACAGAACTATCTTCCGTCATAAGTATACTTATGACGAAATTTCCGTCGTAAGTATACTTACGACAAAACAAACTTCCGTCATAAGTATACTTATGACGAAATTTCCGTCGTAAGTATACTTACGACGAAATGTTCGTCGTATATTCAATTTGTAAACGACGTCGTTTTCTGCTACTTAAAATTTATTCATTTTTTAATTAAATCTAATTACGAAAAAATAATAAAATATTAAACTTCCGACGGAATAACAAATCCGTCGTAATTTAAACTTATGACGGAATTTAAGATTCCGTCGTAAGTATACTTACGACGAAAATATCGTCGTATATTCAATTTGAAAACGACGTCGTTTTCCCCCACACACAATTTATTCATTTTATAATTAAATCTAATTACGAAAAAATAATAAAATATTGAACTTGCGACGAAATTATTTTTTCGTCATAAGTATTTGTGACGAAATTGTCATTTCCGTCGTAAGTTAGGCGCGCCCAAAATTCCGTCATAAGTTTTCCGTCATAATTGCCCCTTTTTCTTGTAGTGGTACTGCAAATATCCTTTGAATTTCAAGCAACACAAATATATTTTAACATAAACTAGCTTATAACCGGTGCCAAGCACGGCCGAGCATGAGTCGGTATTAAAATATTAGTATTAATAAATTATTAATAAATATTATTTAAAAATGTATTTCTCGAAAATTGAATGATAAAAATATATAATAAATAAATAACTATTTAATTATGTAGTTATAGACAATCGAACTGTGCATAAAGCTAAAAAAATTAAAGTAAATAAATAAATCTACGCAGAATCTAACGCTCGATGAAACTATTGAATTTAAAGTAAATAAATAAATCTTGTATAATTACGTTGTTGTAAGGAATCGAACCTGGATGAAGTTAAAAAATTTAAAGTACATAAATCTTGTATAATTATGTAGTTGCGAGGAATTGAACCCGGGTTAAGTGATAACCAAATTTGGTACTTTGGTAATTTAGTACCGCGCGTCATTTTCACATTGTTTTGCTTATTAATAAAGAGTATAGAATTTAAAATAAATAAATAAATCTTGTATAATTACGTTGTTGTAAGAAATCGAACTCTGGATGAAGCTAAAAAATTTAAAGTAAATAAATCTTGTATAATTATGTATTTGTGAGGAATTGAACCGGATTAAGTGATAACCAAATTTGGTACTTTGGTACTTTAGTACCGTGCACCACTTTGTTTTGCTTATTAATAAAGAGTATAGATTCACTGGCACAGACTATAAAGCTAGTCATGTCTAATGATTGAATGCATTTTAAACAGACACACCCTATCTACTGTAATATCATGAGATTTTATTTGAGAAGTTATAAGTATACGCACAATCTTCAAGTTTATGATATATCTTTAAATAATACTCTACTATTTTTCTTGAAAAAAATTATCTACTTCCTAAAAACACAATTAATCTCTATTCTTAAAT
Organism: Heracleum sosnowskyi; assembly: GCA_030848705.1. Lineage (NCBI taxonomy): Eukaryota > Viridiplantae > Streptophyta > Magnoliopsida > Apiales > Apiaceae > Heracleum > Heracleum sosnowskyi. Next base: position 113,213,969 of record CM061240.1, on the reverse strand, counting down.
GCAAAATGTACACAAGCTATTAACTCCATTATATAAGATAGAGAAGTGCATTCAAACAAGATGAATAAAAATTTCAGTTGCTTTGTTTTTATCATGTTACTTGCAAGTGTACAATTGTCTACGGACGTGATTGCAGATCTTCATCCAGATACGTAGGAAGAAATAATAATTCAACATCCTTGATATGTCATCCGATAATGATCTTTGATATATGTAATCCAATATAAATATGATTTTTCTAATTTTTTTGATATTTTGATGTCGTCAAACAGTGATGGCATATGTTATAAAGTTTACGGCTTCTCAAAATGCAAGGAATTAAGAGAGATTGCCTGCTATGATTTGTGCATGGACAAATACGTTCACGGAGAATTATTAGATGCTTTTTGTGAAAACGATTACTACTGTACTTGTAAATTTGGGTGCTAAATAAAATTGTATGTTACTTTTCAAACAAGAAAATAAAGATCTATCCTAAATAAAGATCTCGAGGATACAAGCATACATTTAGGTTGCTAGGTTATGACCTACAGAGTTTATAATATAGTACTCTCTGAGTGGTTACAGAAAAATTCAGAAAATAGACCCAAAATAGATAAACCTAACGTATAACAGAAGATATCGTAAATAATGATGTCCCTAGGCCCCAACTCGCTGACCGGACAGTTAGACCCCGAAATCCCGATATTTGGGACATTACTGATTCAAGACATATTGTAACACTGCATATCTTATATAATGTTGAAATTCTTCCGTAGACAAAGTTTGTAAATTAGATATGGGGTTGCGTTCTCATGGCGTGTAGCTTAATAAAGAACATTTTACCTCTTTTTCTCCGTCTCCAAGTCAATGGACAATGATGTTGAACCCTTTTGCTAGGATTGCCATTTTTCTGGCATTGACAGGATTTTAAGTCTTGCAGTTCATTTGTTATATTTTTGTCTGATTTTTCGAGACTACAACACATAATAAAATGAAGTCAGTCACATAGTAAACTTTCTTAAATGATGAAATGTCAATTTATTTTACATATTTGTACATTTCTAATATTCGAACTAAATTTGTACCATTAAAAGGGCATATTACACATAATAGCATCATATTCTGTATTACTGATTATTTCTAAACATTGCACTAAACCAGAGAAGAAGGCGTTATATTAAAAGGGAATAGCGCAAGAACACAGCAAAGTAAGAGGTCTAGAATAAAAAACACAAGTTTTCTAATTTTCAAAAATTTAGCTATAATTCCCAAAATATATAATTCCAACTATGTCTCTATAAATGCTGTGTACTCCTCAAACTGGTAAAGAAGATCAGCTAATACGAAAAACAAGTCGTTGATGATAATTGATACATAGTTGCTCACTGGTTTTTCATCATTAATTTTATTAATAAAATAATAAAAACATTTAAAACTCTTAAAAATTTTAAGACTTGATTGATAGGCTATGTATAGCCCAGGCTTATCTCTGAGCCCTGATTTACTTGGAACCCGGATTACCATTCGAGCCATGGCTCACCTCTTAGTCCATACTCATCTTAGAGTCATGACCTACATACAAGTCCGGACTCATTGTCAGGCTATGCCTCAACCTAAGTTTAACTCTCCTGGCGACAAAGGCGATATCTTGCGTGAGAAAAACTATCATCGTTATGCGATTTGCCTAGGTCATCATTGATGGCCACGCTTAATAGTGACACGTAAGGATACCTAATGATTGGCACAATCATTTCCTATTTAAGCCACACGCCAGCAGGAGCCTGGCATAAATAGACCAAGAAGGAAAGTTTTAGGGGTTACATTCTCTTTTACACACTTACACTATACATACACCCTCCATATTTAGATTCCTCTATTTACCTGTCTTCCTTTCCAAAGCCGTTACTTATTCTCACGTCGGAGGCGCCGCCAGGGTCCAAACCCCCCGTCGGTGTTGTTTTGCAGAGTCCCAACTGCTGTTGGGTCCTCCCGAAACTCAAGAAAGGCCTATGCCCGAGAAGTAATGACTGTGGTCGGAGAAGCACCGAAACGTGCCCGAACAAAAATATCAATAGGTTTTGATGATTCTGACTTGGAGGGAGTGAAGTTTTCCCACAATGATCCCTTAGTCATTGTACCTGTGATAGGGAATTCTGAAACAAAGAGAGTTTTGGTCGACAATGGAGCTTCAGTGGACATCTTGTTCCATGATGCTTTTATCAAGATGGGCTATACTGACTCTCAGTTGACACCCTCGAATATGCCCATATATGGATTCAATGGAGTGGAGTCGAATACGTCTACTCAGATGTTGAACTCCCAATGACAATGGGGGCAAGGGTCGAATACGTCTACTCAGATGTTGAACTTCATAGTTATAAAGGCAACTTCGACCTACAATGCAATCCTGGGAAAGACGGGTCCCAACGAGGAATGGAATTGGTGAAGAACTTCATAGTTATAAAGGCAACTCAGATGTTCAAGGCCGTTGCCTCATCTTATCATCTGAAAATCAAGTTCCCAACGAGGAATGGAATTGGTGAAGAACGGGGAGACCAAAAGATGGCTAGAAGCTGTTACGTAGCCGCGTTAAGGCCTGATGGGATCGGGGGCAGGTTCTCCCCATTGAAGATATGGATACTAGTGATAATGAGGACCGAAGAGGGAAACCAGCTGAGGATTTAATCCCAATTCCCTTAATCCCTGGTGAACCGGAGAAGGTGACTTACGTTGGAGCACTATTGCCTGAACCATTGAAGAGCAAGCTCATATCTTTTCTTCAAGAGAACAATGACGTTTTTGCTTGGACATCGGCTGACATGCCAGGGATTGATCCCCAGTTGATAACCCACAAACTGAATGTAGACCCTGAAAGGAAAACGGTGAAACAGAAGAAGAGAAATTTTACTCCAGAGAGGAAAGAGGCCATTAAACAAGAAGTAGAAAAGCTTCTGGAGGCCGGGTTCATTGAAGAAATACAATTCCCAGAATGGTTGGCTAACCCGGTGATGGTCAAAAAAGCCAATGGAAAATGGAGGATGTGTGTGGACTTTACTGATTTAAACGATGCATGTCCTAAGGATTGTTTTCCCTTACCAAGGATTAATGCCCTAATAGATGCCACAGCTGGGCATGAGATGCTGAGTTTCATGGATGGCTTCAGCGGATACAACCAAATCAAAATGCACAAAGATGACATCTTCAAGGTATCATTCATCACTGACTTTGGTGTTTTCTGTTATCTAGTCATGGCATTTGGACTTAAGAATGCATGGGCAACATACCAAAGATTGGTAAACAAAATCTTTGAACACCTGATTGGAAAAACCATGGAGGTCTATGTGGATGACATGTTGGTTAAAAGCCTCGATAAGGTCGATCATATAAACCATCTACGGGAAGCGTTTGAAGTGCTGAGGCACCACAAGATGATGCTGAATCTAGCTAAATGTGCCTTTGGTGTAGGCTCAGGGAAGTTTTTAGGCCTGATGGTTTCCAAGAGAGGAATCGAGGCTAATCCCGACAAAATCAAAGCAATTCTAGACATGGAACCACCACGGACTGTCAAGGATGTCCAGAAACATACGAGAAGAGTGGCAGCATTGGGAGGTTCATCTCCAAGTTAGGAGAGAAGTGCTTACCTTTCTTCAAAGCACTCAAGAACGTGAAAAATTTTGAGTGGACAACTGAAAGCCAAGAGGCCTTTGAGGCCCTGAAGAAATACATGGCTGAGGCACCACTGTTGGCAAAGCCAAAGCCAGGAGAAATTCTTTATTTGTACTTGGCGGTTTCTAACACAGCCCTAGGAGCCGTTTTGGTAAATGAAGAATTGAAGGTTCAGAAACCCATTTACTACGTAAGAAAGATCCTACATGGGGCAGAAATAAACTACTCTACGATTGAGAAGTTTGCCTTAGCCTTGATAATGGCCTCAAGAAAGCTACGCCCATACTTCCAGGCTCACAAGATAGAGGTCTTGACCAATCAGCCTCTAAGAAACATCTTGCATAGCCCTCAAGTTAATGGAAGGTTGATCAAATGGGCTATTGAATTAGGAGAATTTGACATCAAGTATAAGCCTCGAACGGCCATAAAAGCTCAAGCACTCGCTGACTTCATGGTTGAATGCACCATTGACAACCAAGAAGTCGAGGGGCAGGAAGTAGTAGTGGAAGACAATAAAGATGAAGAGATGGTGTTCAAAGAATGTTGGGTGCTCTATTTTGATGGAGCATCAAAAACAAAATCAAGTGGAGCAGGTTTGGTGCTACAAAGTCCTGATGGATTTCTCATAGAGTACGCACTAAAACTGGACTTCCCAACGACCAACAACGAAGCTGAGTACGAAGCCCTGATAGCTGGCTTAGGGCTGGTTGGAGCCTTGAGAGTTAAAACTCTGAAAGTGTGTGGAGACTCGAGGCTAGTGGTTTCCAAGTAAATGGGGAGTTTGAGGACAGAGATGAAGTCATGGCCAAGTACCTAAAACTTGTCAAGGCCATCATGACTCAGTTTGATGAATGCTATGTGGAACACTTTCCAAGGGAAGAGAACCTGAAGGCCGATGCCTTGTCTAAGTTTGCTTCTTCTGAAATTGAGAACTACGCAGGAAGTGTATACTTCCAAGTCTTAAAAACCCCGAACATCAATGGAAAGTTGGTAGCACCTATTGATGTTGCCAGCTGTTGGATGGATCCCATCAAATCTCATCTGGAAACTGGGTGGTTACCCAACGACACTTCAGAAGCATGAAAGTTATATGCGAGAGCACTAAGGTATACCATGATTGAGGGAATCCTATACAAAAAGTCTTTCATTGTTCCGTATCTAAAATGCTTGAGACCCCAAGAGGCAGAATTGGCCCTAAGGGAAGTGCATGAGGGAATTTGTGGACAGCACTTGGGGGGCAGAGCCCTTGCTCATAAAATCACTCGTCTAGGTTTCTATTGGCCAAATATACTTGCAGATGCTAAAAGCTACGTAAAGAAATGTGAACGGTGCCAAAAGCATGCACCGGTGGTTAGGCAACCACCAGAGATGATGACATCCATAAACTCACCTATCCCATTCGCCATGTGGGGAATGGATATACTTGGACCATTTCCAATGGCAAGTGCTCAAAGAAAATTCTTGATAGTGGCAATCGACTACTTCACCAAGTGGATTGAGGCTAAACCTTTAGCCAAGATAACCACCAAGAAAGTAATGCATTTCTTCTGGGAGAATGTAATGTGCAGATACAGGATTCCACGAATCTTGGTCAAAGACAATGGAACTCAGTTTAACAACGATGAATTCAAGAAATATTGTGACGAGAATGATATCAAGTTACGTTTCACTTATGTTGCTCATCCTCAAGCAAATGGGCAAGCTGAGGTTGCCAATCGAATTATCCTTGATGGACTGAAGAAAAGAGTTGAACGCTCTAGAAATACTTGGGTAGATGAATTGCTCCCCATACTATGGGCATATCGTACTACTTGTAAAGTCACCACTGGAGCAACCCCCTTTCTGTTGGCATATGGGGCAGAGGCAGTGGTTCCAGTGGAGATTACTCACACATCTCCAAGAATCGAAGCTTATGAGCCAGAGACAAATGAAGAAGGCATGAGATTGACCTTAGATCTAATTGATGAAGTAAGAGATGAGGCGAATTCTAAAGTAGTTGAACATCAGAAAAGGGCATCTTTCTACTATAACCTAAGGGTTAAAGAGAGATTCTTCCACCAAGGAGACTTAGTCCTCCGAAATATTGAGGCATCCGGGGTTGGACAAAAAGGCAAGTTGGCCCCAAATTGGGAAGGACCTTATCGCGTTAAGAATGTATTTGGTCGAGGTTCGTACAAATTAGAAACCCTGGAAGGGATTGAAGTGCCAAGAACTTGGCATGCTGCAAACTTGAAAGTCTATTATGTTTAAAGTGTGTCCTGACTGGACTCACTATTAGGACAAGTAGAAATAAGGTCGACGAAACCAATCCAAGTTTTTAAACTTGAGGTAGAAAGTAGAGTATTATGTAAGGGTTGAACCCATTTTCAAGTTATGATTCTATTCAACATTTTCATGTTTCTATGATAAGTTTATATGCATTGAGTGTTGACAAACATTCGAAAAATTCAGAAATGAAAGAAAGTCAAGAAATGATAAATTAAGACTTACAAAAGTTAAGGTATGCCCGAAGGCAGATATTACATAAATAAAAGCCATAAACGGCTACAAAAGAAAAAACTACATAAACTAGGCTTCTCCTCCCTTGTCACCGGTATCAGCCTCATCTTCTCCTGAGCTAGAGCCGGAACCAGAGTGAGTAGCTGCAGAATCAATGCCAGCTGCCTGACCAGGGGAAGAGGAATGCCCTAGATCCAGAATCCTGTCATCCTCGTCCATACCATCCTCTCCAGCCAAAGCCGTCTCTAAAAGAGTAGGAGCATAAGGGCTCGGGAAGTCAGCAAGGCTAAGCGACCCAGGAATCTTCTCCAAGACATCTATTAAGGCACCATCCCATCCCTTGGTAAACTGAACTGGGAAGAGGAGCTCGTCATGGTTATCGATTAAGTCCCTGTACTCCTGAGAGTCAAGGTACTCATCTATAAAGTCATCATTGCTCTTCCTAAGCGCAACCAGCTCAGCTTGGGAATCAGCTAACTCCTTCTTTCTCCTAGCCAGGGTAGCTTTCAGAGAACCTACTTCCTCCTGAGACTTCTCAAACTTGCCTTGGTTGGCATCAGAAGATGAGCGCCAAGTCTTGGCTTGAAAGAGAGCCCCTTGGAAGTTATCATTAGTCTTCAAACAAAGCATAAGTCAAGAAAGAGACTTGTAACATATTAAGTAAACTACAAAAAGAAAAGGAAGCAAGAAGCTTACCGCAGCCATAGCCTGAGAGCCTGCATGCTCCACTCCCTCAATAGTAGAGTTGGTCATAAAATCCTTGTAGTCACAAGGAGTAAGAGAATGATAAGACCACTCAGTAGCATGTTTGGACACCCCAACAACAGTTCCCTTCTTTCTAATACCCTAGTTGGGGCGCCAAACAGAGGCCTTAGATGAGGGAGGAGCCTCAACCTCCTCCACAGAATCTTCGTGAGGCTTTAAAAATGCTGGGCCATCAAAAGCACCCCGCGGATCTTTGCCTCCCAAGCGAGCCCTTTTCATCCTCGCAGTTTCCCCATCTGCGGGCTCGTTACCTTTATTTATAAAGGCCGCAGCTGAAAAATCAAATGAGAAAGAAAAGTGGGTATGAGAAAATCTTAGATAAATAAAAGGAACTAAAGAATGAGAGTTACCCTTGTTGGATACGTTCGATAAGCCCAGGGACTTAAGAAGAAACTCATCCAGGAGCTCCCAAGCTATGGTGGCATAGTTGTCCTTGGTTAGCTCAGCATAGGCATAAGCCTCTTCCTTAGTAAGGACTATCTCACTGGGACTACCATCTGAGACTCTACTAAACGATCTCCAGAATAGGGTACCCCAATCCCCTCCTTCCCAAACTAGATACATAAACTCATTTTTCCATCTTGGGTTATTATCAAGAATGGATTTTGGGTGAAATATTGGAGGTGTGGAAGCCCTGTGGTTAATATAAACCCAACCCCGGGAAATTCCAGAACTATTTTTAAATTGAAAGATTTTTCTGAATAAAGAAACAGAAAGAGAAAAATTGTTCTTTAAACAAAGAACTATAAAACTCATTATAATTCTCCAAGCATTGGGAGGAAGTTGGCAAGGGTTAATCCTAACGTCTGCTAACAATTTGGGAATGAAATCATGAAAAGGAAACCTAAGCCCTGCAACAATGGCGTCTTTATAAATGCAGAGAGCATCAGGACGCCAATGGCAAGAACGGTCTCCTGGACCAGCTGGGATAAACCTATAGGGGGATTTAATTCTATACATTTTTTTATAGTCTCTAATCTTATCAACTTCGTGGAATTTGTTACTACAGTCAAAAGAATCTAAGTGAGATACAGAGGGGTAATCATCGATACGTTCGCTAATCATATCTTGCAGAGACATATATGAATAGTGAATAGTGACTATACTTCTCTTAGACACTTGATTCATCTTTTGAAGGCGTTGCGTTGCACGGTCAGCCATCGATCTTCAAATCTTCAAAACGAAGTCCCAGAAATCTTCAAATCTTCAAAGGGATTCCCAGAAATCTTTAAATCTTCAAAAGAATCTCCAGAAAACTTCAAAACTTCAAAGGAATCTCTAGAAAACTTCAAATCTTCAAAGAAGAAATCCCAGAAATCTTCAAACGATGAATAATAAAACCCAGAAAATGATGAATATGGCTGAAGAAAACTCGCCGGGAATCACCTCACCACGGAGAAACTAGAGAGAAATTTTTAGAAATTGAAATGTGAAGTGAAGAATGAAAATGGAAATCTCACTCTTTTATAACCAAAGTAGCCGGTCACCCAACCGGTCAAGAGAATGGCAACCGACTACAACCAGTCAAGGCCCATAAATCTTTTATTGGGCTTCGAGAATCGAGGCCCGAAAATGATTAAAGCCCAATACGAATTAAGGCCCAAACAATTTGAGGCCGAAAAAATAATTAAGGCCCAATAAAGTTTGAGGCTCAGGCGAAAACAAGGCCTAATAGAATTTGAGGTCGAAAAAACTTTAGATCAAGGTCGAAAGGCTGAGATCGAAAATATACGTGGAAATGAAGTCGATTTAATCGACCTAAGACCAATTTGAGGTCGAAAGAATGTTAGACTGAGGTCGAAAAAACCTTAGATCAAGGTCGAAAGGCTGAGATCGAAAATATACGTGGAAATGAAGTTGATTTAATTGACCTAAGACCAATTCGAGGTCGAAAAAGAATTGATTGAGATCGCAGAATCGAGATAAAAAATATACAGGGAATCGAGGTCGAGTCCATCGACCTCATACCAATTTGAGGTCGAAAAGGAATGAATTCGAGGTCGAAAAAGAATTGATTGAGATCGTAGGATCGAGGTCGAAAATATACTAAGAATCAAGGTCGAATCCATCGACCTCATACCAAATTGAGGTCGAAAAGGAATGGATTCGAGGTCGAAAAAGAATAGGCCGAGATCGCAGAATTGAGGTCGAAACTACACGAGAAATCGAGATCGAATCCATCGACCTCATACCAGTTTGAGGTCGAAAAAGAATGGAGTCGAGGTCGAAAATTTGAGGTCGAAACTAAACGGAAAATCGAGATTGAATCCATCGACCTCATACCAGTTTGAGGTCGAAAAAGAACGGAGTCGAGGTCGAAAATTTGAGTTCGAAATTATACTGAAAAACGAGGTTGAATCCTTCGACCTCATACCAGTTTGAGGTCGAAAACCAGGTCGAAAAACACCTAAGTTGAGGTCGAAAATGACCTAAATTGAGATCGAATTTGAGGTCGAAAATACCCTTAAAAATAGAAAATTTTGAGGAAAAATACGTAGTAACTTCTGTGAAAACCCCAGGAAGATTTTCCCAGAAGTTGTGGGGCAAATGATATGGACAGAAAAGTAATCCTAGAAATATAATTAATGATATATTAATTACACCTAGAATGGTCCAAGAATACGGCCCAATAAACAAGGCCCGAAACCCTAATTATTTATTAATTTCTTAATTAATAAATAGGGAAAATATACAGCTCAGGAAAGGAGTCCAAAATATGGTAAATTCACCAAAGAAGGATCCCGAATCCCAATTAAAAGAAATAATGAGTCATAGTCCTTATCAACAAGGAAAATACTTGTCCACCAAAAAATACAATGTTTATCCATTATCAAAAAGGAGACTTATTCGCTAAGTCTCCTAAACATACTCTAAATATGAGGCTCCAGACGCCTATATAAGGACCCTGCTCCTTCACAATAGAACTACGTTTTCTGGCTTGATTCTCAACACTGATTGAGATACGTAGGCATCTTGTGAAGACCGATTTAGTCACGAAACACAAGAGCAATCATTAAAGCTCGAAGCTCTCTAAACCCTAGCAATTAATTTACAAGTACGTTTTTTAATTCATAACAATATCAATTACGAAACTTTAATTCTTTACACAACCGCCCACTCTAATTTTTACTTTTTAAAATGCTCATGGACGTCGTCTTTAGTTTATTACCGCTAATATTAGTGCAATTTCTAATTATCCACACTTTCCCACCTACATACGTTATTACCTTAAATTGTTAGCATACAAGTTAATCTTTATAGGAGTAATTTCTTTTTTGGTTCAATTTCTTTTAATATTTTTGACAGAAAAGGAACGGAAAAACAGTCCTCGAATTCATTCACAGAAACACTCACATAATATTCAAATTAAAGGAGGTAACAAACTAATTTCGACAAAAACAGTGTAGAAACTTCAAATTTAATTAGAAGAGATATATAGATCAATCTTAATATATGTTAAATTAAAATTTAATGAATAACTAAATACTCTCGGAGCGAAATGAATCTATATTTAAACTAGCTAGCATATATCACAATTTTGAATATGTTTTATAAACATGTGTGTGTGTGCATGCATGTTTATAGTAAAGAAAGAGAGAGCACGCATTCATGCATGCATATTTAGGGTACTAAAAGAGCCGCAGAGGCTGTCAAGTGCATATATGCTAAGAATGGTACGGCAGAAAGAGTTGTGAATCAATACATGTGTGTATAGATATATCAGAGCTCCTCAATTACCTAGCTCTGCACCACTGCTTTGAAACACCAGCAACTTATAAAATATAGTTGGTATACATATTTGAGAAATTCTTCTTCTCAAGGACGGGCGACAACTCTGATCAGTTCTGTTCATCATCTATTTCTCAAGGTATTTTCTTGACACTATCATCAATTTCTTGATTAATCTTGACTACTATTATAGTTTGATTTCTGTAATAATCTTGACTTGAAAGTGTGAAATTCGCAATTCAAACAGATGAAATTTGTGATTAAAATGTTCAAGATTGAAACTGAAGAAAGCTATTTGACTTGTAGCCCTGACCTGACTCTATCTGTATATAGTAGTTTTCTCCACAGCTAGTCAGGTGAAACATGATCTTGTGAGAAAATTAATCTTCTTAGAATCATCAAGCTATTCTTGGGATAGGCTAATTGAATAAGTAGTCAAGTTACTTGAATTTTTGTTTTTCTAATAGTCGAGCTCTTGGCATAATTCTCTGTTCATTTAAAAACTTTCCCTTCTCTAAATTGACAAAACTAGTTGAAGTACCAAAATTTCAATCCAAGCCACTACACTCTGTTCAGTAAAATCTTCATAAGAATAATTTCCAATAAACAAAAAAGTATATTCAGTTGAACTGATTAATTTCCAATGACATTATTTTGCCTCACAAATTCTATATGAACTGCAACCCAACCTTCCTTATTCAAAGTTGTCCCCAACCGTTGGGTTGCCGCCATCTACGCTTGACAAAAATAAAAAAGCAAAACCAAATCCTATTAGAACCAAACCATTGCTACCTACGACATTTGTAATTTATAATGACTAATTATTTAAGCATTAGATCAACTTAACTGATTTAACTTGTATGTAGTTGTTCGATCAAGCGGCTAGATTAAGCATTCAAAAACAAGTATAACTAATAGTACTTCAGTTAGCAGCGTGAAAATCAAATCAGTTACAGAGCAAGTGAAATTCTTGAAAAATAGAATACAATTATCTATTCGGGGCATTTGCGTAGTCCTTACAAATGTGTCCATCTAGCTTAAATACTTTGAATCTTAACAAGCTAATTGCTCCAATCTAGCCTAATTATATACCAAAACTCAAGAAAATGGTGAACGGGAGATGCAAAATTTGCAACTAGACCACGGATAGAATAGAGGCAATATTGACCTGCAACTTTTGTTATGCCTGAGGTCTGCAACTTTTGTTATGCCGAGGTTTCGATGTAACAAAAGCATTAAGGGCTCGGGGTTTAACCAAATAAATACGATGGGAATCGACGGGCGAAAGTAACCTGAGCATTATATTTCTTTAATTTCTCATGCAATTCTTCAACTTGTTGCTTTTTTGTGCATTCCAATCCCACTTCTAAGCCACCTAATTTTTGTTTATTTTTTTTTCAGATGTTGGCCTATCTACACGAATTATTCAGAAGAATAATAATCTACATATGCAGGTAAATGATAATATTCACTCAATATAAATAAATGCATGCACTTTCTAAATAAAAATTGTAACAAACTTTATATGTTGTTGCAGATTTGTGGTAGCCACTAAAGAGCCTATTCTGGAGGAGGACGCGGGCCCTTCGATCAACAATGAGATTGAAGAGGATACTACAGCAGAAACAGTGTCATACAAAAGTTCAATGAGTGAGATCATCGAAGAACTTCCTATGGACAACATTGTTACCGAACCCCAACATGGTACCACTGACACTTCTACTAGTGAGCCCAGGGAACGAGAACATGGTAATACTGAGACTGATTGTGGTGCTACTGATACTAAATATAAAGTTTTTCGTTATATCATGCATATTATTTTATTACCTCTATTTATGATATATACAGTATTCGAGGCTTTGTTTTTTTGCATAGTAAATAAACGCAAAGCATTACTAATAATTTTCATTGCATTAATTGTGGGAGTATCTAGCATAGCCATATATTTTGTTGAACATAGTCATCCTCCTAAAAATCCAGTAGAAGTCCGAGTGCCAAATGTTACAATGTACCACTTTGCTATTAGGATGGATTATATTTCATATAACATTGGGTTCTCTATTAATATATATAATGCACATAAATTTGAGAATTTGAAAATTAAATCCAATGTTACTCTTTCGAGCTACCAAAAAGTAATAGGTTTCAAAGATATTTCTCCTATATTATTAAATAGTTCTATGTCTCAAAATATAACGTTCCATTTATTTAAAAATAAAATCTTTTTTAAACCCGAACGTTATGTTTCGTCTAAATATATAAATTTGTATTTGCTTATTAAATCAGATATCACAGCTCAGTCTACTATGCCACCCTACAAGGTTTCCACTTATCCTCTTAAAGTAGGGTGCGGTATCATCGTCATCAAAGAACTAGACGGATTTATCCTACAACGGGAACGCTGCCGGATACTGTGAAGAAGTTGCAGAAAAATCAGTGTTGTGTCTGAGAAGTAGGTGTACTGAGTTTGTATAATCATATTATGTATGTTAACTTGAATGTAATAAACTTTCAGTGTAAGGATTTGTTTTTAGAAATGTGATAAAATTTAATAAAGTACCCAGCTCAAGTTTAAAGCAGATATGCTATAATCGTTTGATTAGTCCTATGAAATTTTTAACTCTTCTGAAGTCTAAAACTAGCTATTAGAAATTATGTACATTATTTAAATCTCATGTATCTGTAATTATTCTCATTAACTTGTTAACTAACTAAATAAAAGTAGATTTGACAAGTTACTCTGTCCATTGATAGAATGACGGTATAATATAAACCTAAAGGTTCCTCAAATATATATATATATATATATACACAAGGTATATGGTATATGGTATATCAAATTTTTGGTATATGGTGGCCTTAGTCTCTTAGAAAGCAAACAAAACTATCAAACTAATTATAGATTTATAGTACGACTGGTAAAAAATTACTGTAGAAACTTATGGCTCAAAGTAAATCTTTTAAAGCTACAGGTATTATTTACACTCTTAAGGGGTGCAGGTTTGAGTCTTTTGACTAGTACCCTTGATAAAGGGGCTAATCCAGTTGAGAGAAGAGGATCTGACAGACATTCCCTGGTTACTTTCATCTGCTATAGATCTATCCAGATTAGAGATGTGGCTAAGCTAGCTTTTAACCTCATACTACAGTAAATTTAAGTCTTATTTTCTGTACGATAGAAGCAGAAATTGCAATGAACTGATTAACAATGAGTTTACCAAGAGGATAAATGACTGAATCAGAATAAAGAGAATATTTGGTACAGGTAATAACTTATATGAATTATTTATCTTCAGGAAACTGCTTGGTTGGTCTATGTACCTTCATGCTGTTATTCTACTTTCTTGCCAGTTGCTACCTTCCATATTCTTAATGTTGGTCTCTCAAACTGTCCTAACCGACCATCATCTCCCCTATCTTGGGAATAGAATCAACATTATCAAAAAAATATTTTTAAAGTAAATCCCTGCATGCATGTATAAAGAAGAGAATTAAAACTAATATAAAAAACAAATCACAATTACAAAAAATAAAAAAAAAATACAGAAAAGAGACCAACCTGAGGTTGAACGCCGAGGAGCGTTGTTACCAGATGGGTCACGATGAGGTCGTGAAAAGGGCTGCTGCTATGAGTTTGGAACATCAACCCTTGATAGAGCCTGGCTTCACCGACCCCGTGGGTCGCCCAGATGATGACGAGCCCCCGGTTGTTTCTTCCGGCGTGGATGAAGAGCTATCGGAATAGGCTTAGCTTTTATTTTTTCTTTTCAATTTTTGTAAAGTACTAAGCCTTCGGACATTCGACTTTGTTGCCTTCGGGCTTTTTAATGAACGTACGCTCTATTTGCCCTTTAAGTATTGTTTATTTATGTCTTTTCGGCTTTCTTATTTCGACTAAACATAATTAAACAAAATTAAACACACTTATGCATCTTCGGCTTCGAATTCTGCCTTAACATAAAAATACTTTTATGCATCTTCGGCTTTCTATTTCGCCTAAACATAATTAAACAAAATTAAACAGACTTATGCAGCTTCGGCTTCGAATTCTGCCATAACATAAAAAATACTTTTATGCATCTTCGGCTTTCTATTTCGCCTAAACATAATTAAACAAAATTAAACAGACTTATGCATCTTCGGCTTCGAATTCTGCCTTAACATAAAAAATACTTTTATGCATCTTCGGCTTTCTATTTCGCCTAAACATAATTAAACAAAATTAAACAGACTTATGCATCTTCGGCTTCGAATTCTGCTTAACATAAAAAATACTTTTATGTGTCTTCGGCTTTTTTATTTCGCCTAAACAGAATCTGGATTCCCGCGAAGTTTGGCTGTTTGCCTAGCTAATCGACAAATTTATGAATTACTATTCAAAAAGTCTGTTGACATTTATCTTTTTGATCGCCCCTAGATAAATGTCCGACTTGTAACATTATAAAATGAAACTGATAGAATAAATTGAAAACGGGAAGCACGTATTTTATTGATAGACTTATTCAATTACACATGCTTTTTCTTGAAAAACTAAGTACAAAATCGAAATAACAACTTGGGAGGTGAACACCTTTTGTTTGGCGACGTTCCTTTAGGTTGGGCGAAGGTTACTGGTAGTACCTGCGTAGTCGGGAGGCGTGCCATGTGTTCTTGATTGGGTCGCCAGACAAGGTTGTTAATTTGTAAGTTCCAGGTTGAACCACTTCAGTTACCCTATACGGGCCTTCCCAGTTGGGCATTAGCTTTCCTTGCTTTGTTGGCATAGAAGTAGCCAATTCCCGCAACACCAAATCTCCGATCATGAAGGTCCTTTTCTTTACTCCGGCATCGTAATATTGGGCTGCTTGAAGTTGATATTTCAAATTTCTTAGGTGGGCCGCTTCTCTCTCTTCCTCCAGCAAATCCACATTGGCTCGAAGGCCAAACTCATTTGTCTCGACATTAAACACTTCTGTTCGGTAGGAGTCCAGTCCGACCTCTACAGGAACTAGGGCATCCATCCTGAATGCCAACTTGAAAGGCGTTTCGCCCGTTGACGATCGTGGGGTTTGTTAGATCAGGATTCAATGATCGTCAGGATCTAGACTCAACTGATCAGGATTGCTGATGTCATCAGGATTACATGGTCGTCGGGATCAAGATGAATATCAGGACTGGGATCAAGATTGATGATGAGGACTGGAAGCTGATCAGGATTCCTACTTCGAGTTATATTTGGAGTCTAGTTAAATAAGGAAGATTATTCTATCGGTTCCTGGTCTGTAGGAATGTAGCTATCGATTTAGGATATGTTTCAAAATTTGTTATTGATTAGGACTTATCATGTAATCGATAGAGAAGCTGTGTAGTATATAAACACAGTTTAGGTTTTGATTTTATATCAATCGCATACACGAGTATCTTTGTAACCTAGCAGCTCTCAAGAACATCAGAATTTCTTGAGAGAGTTTGTAACAGTTTTATATCAGATTTAATAAAGCTGTTATTATTCTTTCATATTTGTGATTCATATCTTATTTAGTCGAGAATCTTATACAATTGTATTCAACCCCCCCCCCTCTACAATTGTTTATTACTGGGCAACAATTGGTATCAGAGCAGACTGATTTAATTTTGAATCATATACAATCTAAGATGTCGACAACCAAGTATGAAAGCATGAAAATTCCCATCCTGAAGAAATCAGAATATCCAACATGGAAGGTAAAGATGTTGATGTACCTGGAGGCTATGGATCCTGACTATGTGGACAGGATTCGTGATGGACCATATATTCCTACAAGGATTATAGAACGAACAGAAATTGTACCTGAACATTATGTGGTCAAGGCCAAGAGTGATTGGACTCCATAAGAAAAAGCTCATGTACTCAGGGATGCAAAGATAAAGAATATTCTTCACAATAGTCTTGATGCTATCATGTCCAACAAAGTGATTGCATGCAAGTCTGCAAAAGAACTCTGGGATACTTTGGAAACTCAATGACAGGGATCTGCATCTGTCAAGAAAAATAGAAGGGCTCTTTTGATTCAAGAATATGAACAATTCGATGCTAAACCTGATGAGAGCCTGACTGATTTATATGATAGATTTCTGACACTCCTGAACAGTTTATCTTTAGTTGACAAGGAATATGAAACTGAAGATTCTAACACCAAGTTGCTAAGAGCTTTACCTGAAGAATGGGATACTCAGACCTCGATCATTAGACATCAGTATGATCTCAACACTGTGTCTCTTGATGAAGTCTATGGAAAGAAGAGAAAGAATAAGAAAAGCAGCAAGGCAAAGACCATTTCCTTGAATGTAGAGGCTAAATCAAAAAGAAAAGCAATGAAGGTCTCTAGAAGGAAATTAAGAATAGATGAGTCAGATCCTGATGACTCTTCATCAGATACTGATGGCAATCCTGATGCCAATACTGATGATGACTCTTCTGACTCAGACATGGAAGAGATGGTTGCTATGATTGTCAGAAGCTTCAAAAAGATAAAGTTCAGGAAAGCTAGAAGACAAGGCAACTTTCAGAAAAGGACTTTCAATGCAGACAAAGACAAGAATATCAAAAAGGAAAGCAAGGGTAGCAAATTCGACAAGTCAAAGGTTAGATGCTACAAGTGTAATGGTATGGGTCACTTTGCTTCTGAGTGCAAGAAGACAAAGGCACTCATCACATCAAGCAAGGATTGGATGGAGTCTTCCTCAGAATCTGATACTGAGGTGGTCAACTATGCTCTTATGGCCAATATTGATGATACTTCTATTCCTGATGATAAGGTACTAAATACTGTCTTTGATTTTGATACTGATAATGCTTCTGAGTTAAGACGTTTTCTAAAGTCATTGCATATTAGCTTTAGAAGTCAAACTGCTGAGAATTCTAGAATCTTATCTGAGATGTCTGAACTTAGGAAAAGGAATGAGCATCTAGAAGCTCAATTTTCTCATATGCAAAAAGTACAGATAAAATGTGATAATGCTAAACACATGTATTTAGAGATGAAACTCAAATGTACTGCACTAGAAAAAGATTTAGAATATGCTAATGAGAAAATCAGGACCTGTACAGATTCTGGTAGAAAATTTCATGAGATTAATACCTCTAAGAATTGGAAAGAATGTCTAGGATATAAGTCATATGAAGATAAGAAATTTAAGGAGAAAATTGTTGTTGATGAGACAGTTAGTCCAAAAACCTATAGACATGTTATAGACAAAACCAAATCTAAGATTATTCCTGTTGATTTTGTTTTTGGTAAAGATTCCATTTCAATTTTTGAAAAAGGATCTACTTCTGTTCAAAGTATAAATCTTGTAAAGTCTAAACCTGTCTTGAATAAAGTCACTAAGAATGTAGGTTTACTGTCTCAGAAACAACTCAAGGATAAAATCTGTGAGGTTACAGATAAGAAAAAGGAAGCTACTGTTAAGAGAAACAGGAATGGTAAAATTGGGATCAATAAAGAGAATGGTTATAAGTATATCCCAAATGCACCTAGGAAATGTTGTTTTACCTGTGGAAACTCTAATCATCTTGCCATTGATTGTAAAAAGAGTTTAAAGAAAAGTACTGAAATTCCTATTTCTGATGTCAGGAGTAGATCAGTATTTTATAAACCACAGAAGTCCTGTTTTCATTGTGGTAGTATATGGCATTCTATTTATACTTGTGCAGAATACCATGATTTGTACTATAACTTTTATGATCCATTGCCTAAGTTTGATAAAAATAGTGCAAATTCTGGTAGCCTTAAGAATGTCAAGTTGAAACATGCTTTTGTTAATACTGATACTGACAAATCAAATCCTGATGGAGTAAATCTTGTCAGGACTGCTAAAGTTAAAAAGTCTTCTCCTACTAAAATTAATAAATTGCATGGAAAAGGAACCCAACATGTATGGGTTCCTAAATGTTCTAACTAGTGTGTTTCTATTCTGATTGCAGGGAAAAAGGAAAAATGTTTTAGTCATGGATAGTGGATGCTCTGTGCACATGGCTGGAAACAAAGCCCTGTTATTAGAATATGAGGAAAAAGCTGGCCCAACTGTGTCTTATTGAGATGGCAACATTGGACAAACTTTGGGATATGGCAATATAATCATTGGAAATGTCATCATTGAAAAAGTAGCTCTAGTGAAGGGACTAAAACACAATCTGTTGAGTATTAGTCAAATCACTGACAGAGGTTATCATGTCCACTTCTATTCCACACATTGTGAAGTAGTCAGCAAAGAAACAGGAAAGATAGCATTGAATGGCTACAGGCATGGTAACATATATGAAGCCAACATTTTCTCAAATACTGATGACTCCCCTACATGTCTCATCAGTAAAGCATCAGTAGATGAAAGTTGGAATTGGCACAAGAAGCTTTCTCATCTCAACTTCAGCAATATCAATGAGTTGGTTAAGAAAGATTTAGTGAGAGGATTACCTAAAGCTTTGTATACTCCTGATGGACTCTGTGATGCATGTTAAAAGGCTAAACAAAGAAGGACATCATTCAAGAGTAAATCGGATTCCTCTATTGAAGAACCATATCACATGCTGCATCTTGATCTATTTGGTCCAGTCAACATTATGACCATTAGTAAGAAAAGGTACACTCTTGTAATTGTTGATGAATATTATAGATTCACCTGGGTGTATTTTCTTCACAGAAAAGATGAAACTCCTGAAATACTGTAATATCCGTGAATTTTATTATTTGATTAAATGATATATTTAATATAAAAATATTTATTGTGGAGTATTGGAATATTATTAAATGATAATTATTGTGTGATTATGTGCTAAATGGTGAGTCGAAAGCCCCTTTCAAATATTTCGTCATTTGGAATTTTCTTCAAATCTGAGCCCCGTTTTGATAATTCAAGGGCCCCGTTGGAATTTCGTACATTAATTATTATCTCTTCGTCTTTCGTATTCGAATCATTATCGGGAGAGATATTCGTATCATTTCATTCCTACCTATTTGATTCTGCAAGAATAATTCGTTTTGTTCAAAACGGGAAAAATTGTTCCGAACCCTAATTGCTTAAGGGGACGGATATATCGTTTTATATCAATATTACATTTTTTATAGCCCCAGTATTCTTGAGCATTAGTTATATAATGATATATATATCAATTGGATGATCATCAACCTTTTTAACTGATTATTCCTCGTAAAACGTGTTTTTAACCTAATTAGGGTTTTTAAACGATCCAGTGGATCTATATCGATCCAAAAATGTTTTTTGGGGTATTATTTTTCCAAAAATATAAAAAGACGAATCGTACCTTGAAACTCATAGAAATCTGCAGTTAAATTATCAAAAAATTAAAAATTCCCGAACCGTGTTCTTCGTGTTCTTGAAGATTAATCCATTCGTTCAAGGTGATATTGAAATCCAAATCTGAAGTTCTTGTACTCAAATCAAAGCTCTTGATCTCTAGTTTCAGAATCTTCCAACCTCATCATCATCTGGTAAGTTTTCGATTTTATATGAATTTTTCAACATTCGAATTAAAATTAGGGTTCTTGGTCGATTTGGGGATTTTCATTCTGTTGATTCTCCATTCAATTGGTTGCTTCTAACATGTTCCTAGGGTTAGGGTTCTAATTAGCAAGAATCCATGATTTAATTTCGTGTTTAAGTTCAATTTAGTCGGGTTTGATTTTCGGGTTTTGACCCGAATTTTTATTTTGAATAGTCCGTTCTTGATATTGATCTGACATTGATTATGATATGGGGCTTTGATTGTGTGAGTTATAAGCGTTATTTTGACATATTAATCTTCGAGTTTCATGTACGGAATGAGTAGATCGGGTTTCCGGTCGGAGTCGTGGCCGGCGGTTTCTTTGACCAGATTCTGGGCTCGATTCCGGCATCGTACGTATGTGTTTGTGTGTGGGATTTGTTTGTCTTGAAAAAGCGAACAAAAGCCCTGTAGTTTGGTTTGTGTTTGATCGGGAATGGAAGATTCCGGTCGCCGGACACTGGCCGGATTCTGGAAAACCCAGAATCCGGTGGGTTGTTCTTGGTGACCCGGATTTGTTCTTCCCGACCCGTTTACCCGAAGTTTGACCCGGTTTCAATCTTCAAAACCCTAATTCAATTTCTGAAAACTGTTTTTGGATTTTATTTTTAAATTTAATTCGAAAATAGTTTAAAAACTTTAAAATTTTCTATTTTTATTTTAAAAATATATTTTAATGTCAGAAAAATTCTGGAAAATTATATTTATTATTTTAAATCTGAAAATTGATTAAACTTCATTATTTTAATTATTTTTAATTAATAATTAATTTATTAATTAATTGGTTATTTCTTTTAATCAATTAATTCTTAAAAATTAATTATTAATTAGATTTAATTAATTAAAAATTCAGTTTAATTATTTTCAAGCCTATTTATTTATTTAAAAATAGTTTGAGTATTTAAAGAGTGTCAATTAATTTTATTAATTGATTTATTTGCATTTAAATGTTTATATTGGATTTAAAAATCCGAGTTTTGATTTAAAAATTAATCGTGACTTACTTAAAATTCAAATAAGTTTCGTATGATATTTTAAAAATGTTTATAAGTGCTATATGGTTCATATTAATTGTGTGTTGTGTTTTATAGTCTGTATATGCCCGTACTAGGGCAAATATCTGAGTTTTAAATATCGTAAATCATACCGGACGTCCGATACGTGACCGGTTACTTGTTTAAATGTGATTATTGATTGAATAAGTGTCGAGAGTAGAACGAGAATAGTTAGACTTATTGTGATGAGTTGTTTAATTCTAGAATCGAGTTCCCGGAGCAAGGGAAAGGAAAAGGTAGAGTGAGTAGAGTCGATCCGACAGCAGCTTAGACCAGGCAAGTATCTGTGCCTTTACTTGTGATAAAATTTATTATTGTCTTGATTACTTGAATACCGTTATCCCCAGAACAATTCAAATTATCAATCTTTTAACCGCATTTGGACAACTGATTCCATTTCCTTATAGATTCTTGATTCTTTGATTTGACCTGCATCGGAAACCCTTATTTCCAATTCACTTGATTATTGTTTACCACCATTTGTTATGGTTTATCATCCTTTGATTATTATTGACAACCATTGATTATTTGACTTCCATCTTGACTGTTGATTACGGTCATTGATTATCGATTACCGATCTTGATTTCCTTATTGAATGAGTACACTGTACCATTGAAATTATTCCATGATTGTTTCTCGATCTTCATTTGATACTGAGCAGTTGAAGCTCTTTTGCAATTATTATACATTGAGTTTATCTTATTGAGCATGTTATTGTTTATACCCTATGATAGATTTGGCATGTTTTTAAAAATGGACCAGTAATTGGTCGGGCCATATTTATGGTCGGAATAACTTAAGGCCCAGTTTGGCCTAGGATCCAGTAGAGGACTATGCTGTGAGCTAGTCTGGGGTTGATGCGTGGCTGGCCAGCAGCACAACCTTTGATTTGAATAAAATGTATAAGCCAAATTCTAATTCTTTTTCTTAAATTGTTATTGATACAAAGCATGTGTTAGCTAAATATTGTTGATTCTGATATCATAAATTCATATCCTTACAACTGTGATAGAAATGATTCATATGATGTTTGCTGAGCACTTTTGGCTCACTCTTGCTTGTTGTTTTCTAACTCTATTCTAGTGAAGCGAGAGTATGAGTCGGCATAGCGTGACCGATAGTTCACCAGCAGCCAGGAGAGCCCCTCGAGTCATTGTCATTGGCAGGGTAGTTGTTGTTTTGCTTTTCTAGATTAGATGTCTAGATTTGAACTTTAGTTGTGATGTAATAACTCTGATAAAACTGGTATTGTATTAATAAAATATTGTAGTAGCTTGTGTTCATTGCCATAATCTGGATGCGGTCTTGGTTAAGGGGTATTTGTGTCTTTATATATTATGCATGTGTTAAATAGTGTTCCGTTGGTCGGATGACTCCTCAAATCTGTACCCCGGGTTTGGAGGGCGTCACAAATACTGTTGGATCATGTGAGAATGATTGAGACAACCACAAAGTACAAAGTCAAGATACTGAGGAGTGATAATGGTACTGAATTCAAGAATTCAAAGATGGAAGAGTTCTGCAAATATAAAGGAATTATTCAACAATTCTCTGCTCCTGGCACACCTCAACAAAATGGAGTAGTTGAAAGGAAAAATAGAACTCTTATTGAAGCTGGAAGAACTATGTTGGAAGAAGCTAAATTGCCTACATATTTCTGGGCAGAAGCAGTCAACACAGCATGCTATACTCAAAATCTCACATTGATAAACAGACATGGTGTTACTCCTTATCAATCACTCAATGAGAAGAAACCAAGTTTGAAGCATCTGCACGTGTTTGGCTATAAATGTTTTGTTCTCAGAACTCATCCTGAACAGCTAGGGAAATTTGAAACAAAGGCTGATGAGGGAATTTTCATTGGATATCCTGCATCAAGAGCCTTTAGAGTTTTTAATTTGAGAACAAGGACTGTCATGGAATCAATACATGTATCTTTTGATGATAAGAAGATAATTGCCTTGAATGAAGATTCACATGATAGATTGGTTTTTGAAAATGATGCTACCAAGGAACCTGAAGAAAGTGAATCAGATACTGTTAATTCTTTATATCCTGATGATCCATCAAATTCTGATGTCACACCAAATACTGATTGTGTTAACTCTGATGATGCAAATAATGGTAATACATCTAGTAGTACAAATGTTGAGGGGGAGCAACAGCACACTACAAGTTCAGAGTCAACTCAATCATTAGGACAGAATTCTTCAGATACTGATTCTAATGATGATCCTGATAATTCATCAGGAAGGGATTTCAACAATTCAGGAGGAGCTTCTAATGAAGCAAATTCTTCAAATCAAGATAACACAAATACAGGGGGAGCATCTACATCAAGACATGACTTACCACCAGCAAGGAAATGGACTTCAAGTCATACTCCTGATTTGATCATTGGAGATCCTGATGCAGGTGTTCAGACAAGAAGTGCAACTCAGAATGAATGTCTATACAATAACTTTCTATCCAAGGAGGAACCTAAGAAAGTTGAAGATGCACTCAAAGATGCTGATTGGGTTACTGCAATGCAAGAAGAATTGAATGAATTTGAAAGGAATGAAGTCTGGAAACTGGTACCAAGACCAAAGAACAGATCAATTGTTGGTACAAAATGGATTTTCAAGAACAAGACTGATTCTGATGGAGTAATAATCAGAAACAAAGCTAGGCTAGTTGCAAAGGGGTATTCTCAACAAGAAGGAATTGACTATGATGAAACTTTTGCTCCTGTTGCAAGACTAGAAGCCATCAGGATCTTTCTGGCTTATGCAGCTCACAAGAAATTCAAGGTTTTCCAGATGGATGTGAAAAGTGCTTTCTTAAATGGTGAACTGGAGGAAGAAGTATATGTTGAACAACCTCCTGGTTTCATTGATCCAAAATATCCAAATCATGTTTACAGATTGGATAAGGCACTTTATGGACTAAAGCAAGCTCCAAGAGCATGGTATGAAACTTTAGCTCAATTCTTACTAGAAAGTGGATTCAAAAGAGGTACTATTGATAAAACTCTATTTTATTTGAATCATGGTAAGGATTTGATTTTAGTTCAGATTTATGTTGATGATATCATTTTTGGGTCAACAAACAATAAGCTGTGTGAAAAGTTTTCTAAGCTTATGCAGTCAAGATATCAAATGAGCATGATGGGAGAAATGAGTTATTTTCTTGGTCTTCAAGTTAAACAGACTGATGATGGCATTTTTATCAATCTGTCAAAATACACAAAGAATTTGTTGAAAAAGTTTAACATGGAAGATTGTGCTACTGCAAATACTCCCATAGCTACAGCTACCAAACTTGATCCTGATCAAGGTGCTGAGGTAAATGTAACTCACTATAGAGGGATGATTGGCTCTTTATTGTATCTCACTGCAAGTAGACCAGATATCATGTTTGCAACCTGTTTGTGTGCAAGATTTCAAGCAAAACCTAGAGAACCTCATCTGATTGCAGTGAAAAGAATTTTCAGATATCTCAAAGGCACTCCTTCTCTTGGCCTTTGGTATGCAAGGGAATCAGATTTTGGTTTATGTGGTTATTCAGATGCTGATTTTGCAGGATGCAAGATAGACAGGAAAAGTACTTCAGGAAGTTGTCAGTTTTTGGGAGGTAGACTAGTTTCTTGGTTCAGTAAAAAGCAAAAGTCTATTTCTACTTCAACTGCAGAAGCTGAGTACATTGATGCAGGGAGTTGTTGTGCTCAGATAATGTGGATGAGAAATCAGTTGTTAGATTATGGCCTGTCATACTCAAAAATCCCTATTTATTGTGATAAGCAAAGTGCTATTGCAATGACAGGAAATCCAGTTCAGCATTCTCTTACTAAGCACATCAGTATTAGATATCACTTCATAAGAGAACAGGTTCTGGAAGGAACAATTGAACTTCACTTTGTTCCAACTGATCAACAACTAGCTGATATATTCACCAAGCCACTGCCTGAAGCTACTTTCAATAAATTGGTGAATGAACTTGGAATGATGAACTTTGAGAATTTCTGAGAAAAGCTACAGAGAAGAAATCCTGATGACTATCAAATCCTGATGGTCATTCAGAAAGGTATGTTATTTTTGATCAAATCCCGATAGGACACAATCCTGATAGGAAGTCAACTGGTCAATCCTGATGCTCAGATATTGAAGCTGGTGTGAAAACCAGAGGTTTTAAGACAATTTGACAACAACAGTGCTGGTATTCTCTGGAAAATAAAAGTTATACTTAGTCTCTGATTAAGTATTAAGTTTACTTTTAAATCTCAATTTATTTTCTAAGGAATTACTATTCATCATTTTAAATGTCATATGCACTATTGCTAACAATTTTTACAGGAAAATAGAGAAGATGATCAATTGAGAGAATTGATAAATTTCATTGATACTTGAAGAAGTTTACAAATGAAAAAGGAAATTACATATTTTTTTCCTAGTCTATTTCTCTACCCAGGAACACGTGCCCTGCAGATAAGCATGAATGCTCTTGAGCAGCTTCACAATCCATCAGGATTGGAAGGTCTCTTGTTTCATCCTTAAAGGACGAGAAGAGGAGCTGATGCACTTGAAGGCGGATCGTCACCGTGTCCACCGGGATTCTTCCATGCCTCCAACTTGCATGACATACAAGCATCACGGATCCTCTTTCTTCTCTCAAGCTCTCGTTCGAGCTCGTCAGCGTCGTCATCATCTTCATCCTCATCGTCTTCATCCTCTTCATCATTGACAATGATGAGATTGTCAAGAGGATTCCAGTCAGGGTTTGCCTGCTGGAAGTTGTGCAAAAGCACATCAGCCATTGCGTTTACAAAGGCGTTATGTTCCTGAGGGTCAGGAATAGGTTGTGGCTCTTCATTTTCTGCAATTTCTGCTTGAGCCTTATCCATTTCCTGCCAGATTAACTCTATTTCATCGAGTTCTTGATCAGGTAACCCATCTTGTTGGTTATTAGCAGCCATGGAGAAAAGAAGAAAATGAAAGGTTTTCGTAAGACTTTTTCTCTGTGGAGAGGGTTTGTGTATTTTTGATGATAGATGATTATACTGTTTAACACTCTCTTTTCTTTTATAGAGATTATTTGTTAAGACTGCAGGTCATTTGCTTATTCTCGAGGCGACGGTTCAGTTTTCGATGACTATTTTGCCTTGATAACTGGTAAGAATGTTTCAGTGGGTTCTACATCATTAATTTGGTGATTTTTTTAAAAAAAACAGAAACATTTTTCAGGGTTATTGAAATAAATTTTATTTTCTTAAATAAAATTTTATTTTCACCTCATATCAATTTTTTTTTTAATCCTGATGAAGCAAATGGTTTTATTGGCAATGCCTTTATTCCTGATGAGGTCAGTTTTTTCTTACATCAGAAAATGCCTACTTGTTATGGATTACTTTCTAATGCTATGGGGCAAGGTCCTTCACACCTTGTTCCTGACACAAGCATTCATCCTAAACAGTCTAAACAGTTAACAGCCACCTCTACTGTCTCTCAAAAGACTTTAGTTGTAAAATCAAAGAAATCAGCTAGAACTGATGTGTCAGGAAGGCAATCAGGTTCAAAGGATTTTTCTTCTACACCACTCACTAAAAAGAAGTTACAAGGGGGTGTAAAAGGGGTCCTGGTGAAGAAAGCTGCTAAGGTTGTTGAGGCTGTTTCTGCGAAAAGAAAGTTAGTGCTCAGGGATGAGACTGATTCAGAGGATGACTTACCTATATCCTCTATATTGAATGTGAATAAGGAAGTTGCTAATACTGCTTGAAGCTGTGGTACCATTATCTACACCACAAAAGAAAAGGAAATTATCTAAGGGCAGGTATCATATTCCTTTTGAAAAGAAGCAGGATACTGATGTACATGACACTTCTATTCTTAATGAGCAATCAAATTCAGCTGCTCAAGCAAATCCTGATGTTAGTATTCCTGATGCTGCACCAAGTCAAGAGGTTACTATTTCAGACTCTCCAACAAAAAGACATGTTGATATTTCATGGGAGAAGTATGGTGATGCTGCTTCCAATCTTGGGATTAAACATCCAATGGAAAAGCTAAGGAAAGCAGGGGAGTTAGTGTTCTCTAGACAGAAGAAACTGAAGGGATCAAGCCCACAAGAACCTGAACCTCAAAGTGGTTCAGCAGCTCTTACTGATGATCCAGCCACACAAGAACCAATCAATCAAAGTTTGGGTGAAGGCTTAGCAATTGGAATGGTCACACAAGAACCATTTTCTCAAAGGGAGAATGAAGAAATTTTTATTCCAGCCACACAAGAACCATCTTCTCAAAGTGAAGATGCAGCCCTTGCTCCAGTTTCTGAGAAATTTCCTGACAATGCTCAAGGGATTTCTGGTGCAGATGAAGTTCAAAGATTGGTCGAGGACACTGTCAATGAGGGAAGCACACAAGAACCTCCAACTCAAAGTGTTGAAGCAGCTTCTGAACCTCATGCTACACAAGAACCATCAGTATCAAATCCTGATCCAAGCTTATCAAATCCTGATGGTGTTACTCCTGATGCTAGTGGTGCTCCTGATGCTGAGCCAATTCTGATACAGCCACTAAGATCACGACCAATGGACCATCCTATCACAGATTCACAGGATAAACTGAAAGGTATAGCTATTCCTGATCCTGACGTTACTCATGATACTGATGATGATTCTGATGATAGTGATGATGAGAATAACAAAGAAAAGGAACAGCTTGCCAGAGTTTTAAAATCTAGTCTTGGAACTAACTATGGTTCGTCAAGCACCTTCATGACTGGCAAGGCTTCTACTGGAAAAGACTATTCAGATAAGGCTTTTCTGTTCCTTCTGAGATTGATCCTGCTGAGCAGTTGAAGTTTCAACAATGGGAAAATGATTGGTACAAGTTCCATGATTCTGTAAGCTATCCATATGCATTGGATCATGCTTATAATGATGCTAAGTTGATTCAGAATGAAGATTTGAAGAATCATTTGAAGGCTACTACTCTGTTATCCAAAAGCCTGAAACATGAAATAGATTCTGTCAAAGATTCTACTGACAAAGTAAGGACTGATATTTCTCAAAGCTTTACAAAGGTGCCTACTGCTCTTCAACTCAGGGTAGTGGAATCCCAAGTTAAGTCAATCATTACTGAACAGTCTTCAATCAACAACAGGATTGATTCTCTTGATACAAAGGTAACTGACATTCAAACCTCTCTTGCCTTAATTTTGAATATATTGTCAAATACTGATGTCAAAAAGGGGGAGAAGGTAAGTCAGACAAAATGTACACCTGATCTAGTATTGAGGAATAATGATGATGATACTGGAAATGATGGTGCTGACAAAATTCTACAAGGAGAAACCTCTGATGCTGCTGTTATGAAGACAATTCAAACTTCTCAAAGTCAAACAACGTAGTCTACTCATGTTTCTGATTCTGGAGTAAGGACAATAAGAACATTGGTGCAATCTCAGATCCTGATGGAAGAACAAATACTGACAGGTGATCAAATCCTGATGCCTGGTCATGTACAGACTCTTGCTACAATTCCTGAAGGTGATGAAGATGTGATTATTGATAATCCTGAAGATGCATCAAATCTATTCCAGAAGTTTACTACAAAAGATGGCAGAATTGTTACTCTCTATCACACTGATAAAAGAGTTCAACAATTATTTTCAAGGAAAGCACTCTCTACAGCAAGTGAAGAATATCCTGATCTCTCACATGAATAATTCTTAAGACAACAGAGAGAAATGATGGAAATCTTTAATAACCCTGCTCCTGTTAGAGGAAGAGGAGGCAGAGGTAGGAGAGGTGCTAGAAGAGGTAGAAGAGGTTCTTCAACTCAAACAGTGCCTAGACAGACAAGGTCTAGAGGTTTATTAATTGAAGAAATTCCTGAACCTACTCAAATTCTAGTAGTTCCTGATAGGTCTACTTTTGGTGATGATGGAATTGTTGAAGAAGAACCAGAATTAAGGAGAAGATCAAGACAATTAATTCTCAGCAATACAAATCAAATTGAAGATTCTAATCCTGATATTGTTCCTGACAATGTTCAAGATCCTGATGAATCTGAAATTCTGCAAGAGATTGAGTTGTTAATCTTATCTACTGTGGTTGATTCTCACAACAAGGAAGTGGATGAAGAAGAAGAAGCCAGAAGAAGAGAAATCACAAGGTCAACAAATAGAGATTTCAATCCACT
The DNA here is from genome assembly GCA_030848705.1 of Heracleum sosnowskyi. Classification (NCBI taxonomy): domain Eukaryota; kingdom Viridiplantae; phylum Streptophyta; class Magnoliopsida; order Apiales; family Apiaceae; genus Heracleum; species Heracleum sosnowskyi. The sequence goes on along the minus strand of CM061240.1, from coordinate 113,184,569 downwards.
ACGCCATAGATGGCCTACAGTAACTACTGAACTATGTCACCTTAGACCCAAAATAACGTTGCTACAGGCCCAAAAAAGGCTAAGGTAACATCAGGGCTGGGTTAGTTTCTCTCTCAGTTGCCTTTGGCGTCAAAGGCAACATGTCACCTACCCTAGGCTAACATAGCCTTTTATGTTACCAAAGATAGCCTTTAGCAACATAGTAACCACTCTATTGCAACACCAAATCTTTGTTACCTTAGATATTAGATTTTTTTGAAATCAGTGGGCCCCACGTGTGGGTCCCACACGTGGGTCCCACACGTGGGTCCCATATGTGGGGCCCACAAAATGTGCAGCAGCACATTTCAGTCTAAGGTAACACCTATTGCAACACGCTTGGTGTTGCCAATGAAAACATTTAGTAACATCAGTATAGTACCTAAGGTAACACCAGTAGCTTAACTAAATAAAAATGTAAAGTTTAAATATAGCATTTCCCATTAGAAGAACAACCAATTCACACAAACCAAGTACATCATCCAACTACATAATCCCATCATAAACAACCAACTACGTCTCCAATAACAAACCCAACTACATAATCTCATCAAATCCGCCAACACCAAGTTAAGAACAAAAGTAATTACAATGTTAAAGTGTACTAGAAGACATAACAAACGCAATAGAAAAACCATGACAACAGTTCATAAGGTAATGTTATGTCGATTTTTCAGGACAATGGCCAAGTTGTCCTGGACCTTCTGATTTACGAATCTGTTTGAGGTGGAGCCTGAGTAGAAGTTTTGATGAGGCTCGAGCCATGTCTGCCTATAAGCCAACCCAGACCATGGGATTTTTTGCCACCAGAAACTAGCTCCTCAATACCATCAACTCCTTCTGATGAATTGAGTTTTTTCTTAATCGTTTCCTTCAAAATAAAGAGATAGTTATGCGAGGACAGTATACAAACATGCAAATAGTCCACACTAATGATTACATAAATAAATTCAAGTAAACATGCCCGAACCTGCAAGTTCCAAAGTATGCCTATTTTTCTTTTCAACAGCATTGCAAGCAATCTTGAAAAAACTCGAATCTATGAATGCATACGTGTCCATGGTATACGTGCTATTTGAAATATTTCAATTGTATTCTGCAGTTGTTAGCAATAAATTTCAAATAGAGTACACCATGGACACGTATGCATCCATCACCAAGTGACTGTGGAGCTACAATTAAATAAACTGAAATGTAAAGATTTTAACTATAGCAATCAACAGCCCTGTAATCTGCAAGCATACTATAGCATATATAAACAAATGCATATATAAATGCATGCTATTAATAATAACATACTGTGATTCAGTAAACAAGAAAAATTTATTGCATATATAAACAAATCAGAAATCTAAGGCCAGGGTTTGAAATGCAAACACAGGATTAAAAGTTCCCTCAAACTTTTCAGATGCAAACAAAATTAAATGGTTAGCGCCACCATTACAGAATATTTGAAATTTCATTTGCTCCAAGTCAAACAGATCTTAACTAAATAAAGAAAACAAAACTAAGTAGTCTATTTGAAGATTGTAAACAATTTACTATTAGCAACTGATATATTACCAATTGGGGACGATGTACGTAACTTCCAGGACCAATCTGGCCACCTCCATACTGGGGTGTTCCAGGTAAAAGTTGTGTTCCTGTTGCATCCCTTAGGCCAGTGCTCCAAGAAAATCCTCTATCTGCTTGCACTTGATTATTTTCCAACCGCATATGTGGACTTCCTCCCTGAAAGAATAATACAGCATCAGGCAAGCATATTAGATTTCAGGTTTTAATAACCAACAAGTCCAGAGATGTTACATTTTTCATTTCTTTTTTCCCACGTAAGAAAGTAAAAAAGGCCAACAATATAATCCTCTTATAAATTGCAGGCTCCAGCAATCTGTTCTGCTCTCCCCAAACTGCAGGCTATTCTAATTTTTTACTTACAGTTTGTTTGCAGAGTGTCCTATTTCTAAAGAAGGAAAAGTGTTCCACACAAACATAAATGCTGTTAGGTTAATTACTAGAGTAACATTTACATTAATTTTAATAACATTATGGAATTTTTATTGTCGTACCTAATCCACAAACATCAGGATACTGGCTAATGGTACACAAAGCAGTTAAAATCCTGAGCACCAGTTTGTACTGCACATTTTGTCACACCTTAACTTCAAAGTACGTACTCACCACTACGTATGTTTAGTTTAATGTTTGGGCTCAGGTAGAGCTCCAATGACCGCCATGCCTCCCTTAGGGATAATAGTGCTGTGTGCCTCAGAGAGAAATTGATTTCTCCGCCACCATCCACGTCCTTTTACCCTAAAATTTCCTAACAGTGATAGCTATGATAGTATTTCTACGCTATTCCCTCGTGTTCTTTTGGTGCTCTTGCTTGCATCCATCTGGAGGTAGTAAGACTAAAGCTCACTTGGGAAATGATTGAACAGCTCTTTGAGAAACTTAACTTCCTAGTGCAGTCCTTGTGTAAGCTTATTGTACCCCGCATTTTCCATCAATTTGTAGCCAAAAACAGCAATTAGTTGAGCAACTTCAACCCACTCTCCGCTGGAAATCATATTAATACCATCAAAATTCAGAAACTATAGATTTGTTTGAAGTACTGGAATGAACTATGGCAGAGTTGTCAAAATGAGTGATTACAAAGTCTTATATTGTTTCAAATCAAGGGCATGCGTACTACTTACTCAAGTTCAGTGATTATCCATCTCCAGTAGCTAGTAATACTCAGATACAAAAAGAAAATTAAATTCATCAGTTATGGAAATATTGTTATAGGCATATCATATGTAAACATTTATGAGTATTTTTCTTTATTATTTCAATGTAATGATGTATAACTGTTATCGATAAGTACATACTGATTTCATATACATGGGCTTACCAAAATGTTTCCCTGGGCCTTGGCCTGAGAGTGAGACCAAAGAAATCGACATCTTCCATCTCATAAAGATCACTCCTAGCTGCTTGTGCCATTTTTTTGACTGATCGTCAACCAAATGCTACTAGCTATATACGAGTTGTGTTTTTCTTTCAGTCTTATTCCAGCAAGCTCTAAAAGAATTCTGCATTTATATAGATGCTGGAACTGAGGGTATTTCTAAAGAGTGTAATGCCTATAAATGTTGTGGTACATTTCTCTGCAATTTCTACAGTAATGCATGAAAACTTTTTTACTTCAGCTGGATTCCTTTAGCCAATGTGGTGGCGAAGAAGAAAAAATTGATTAATAAGCAGAATGCATATTTGTTAAGGGAGGAATGTCATGTTAGTTTATAATTTAAATTTGGTTTTATATTTATGTTTTGTTTTAAATAAGGTAGCTGTTGTGCTATGACTTGGTCAGGTGTCTGTTACATGTTTTATAGGAACGTGAAACAGTGGGCTTAGGTGTAGTAGAGTGGTTGCTATTTTATAGGAGCCCAGTAGTTTATTTTCCTTTAAATATCCTTGTAATTCTGTTTTTCATCAATAAGAAGAAGCGTGAGTTTCCTCCAGTTTTATCCATAAGTGTTAAGAGTATAATATATATAGTTTCAATCTTATCACGTGGTATCAGAGCTAATATATTCAGAATACTCTCCGACAACACTACCAGATGGATACAGGGAAGATCAAAAATGGTTCGTTTGGGCTAACATATCCAATGTTGACCAAGGCAAACTACACAGCATGGGCTTTGAAAATGCGGGTATTCATGCAGGCCCAGGGAGTATGGACGGCCATAGAAGCAGCAGACCCCAAGGTGGCGGTCGACGAGAAGGGAGACAAGGTAGCCAAGGTGGTGGTCGACGAGAAAAGCGACAAGGTGGCCCTAGCTATGATTTACCAGGGCATACCGGAGGATATGCTATTGTCAATCTCTGAGAAGAAGACAGCGAGAGAAGGGTGGGAAGCCATCCGAGTCATGTGCCAGGGATCTGATCGCGTAAAGAACGCTAGGGTGCAGACACTTAAGGCCAAATTTGAGATGCTGCGAATGGATGACGGTGACCACCTGGACGACTTCTGTGTGAAGCTCAATGGCCTGGTGTCTACAATTCGTGGTCTGGGAGAAGAGATGAGCGATTCTTATGTTGTCAAAAAACTGTTACGTGCTGTTCCAAATCGGTTTTGGCACATCGCCTCAACGATTGAGCAGTTCGGCAACTTAGACACACTGACAGTGGAAGAGGCCATTGGATCCCTTCAAGCCCATGATGAGAGATTGAAGGGGCAGATTGACACACCAGGCACCAAGTTACTATTAACAGAAGAGGAGTGGTCCAGACGTGAACGAGCCGATTCTAAACTGCTGCTTACCCGGGAAGATTGGTTGAAATGTAATGGCGATGGTACAAGCAGCAACTGGCGCGGGGGTCGCGGTTCCAAGGGTACAAGTCGAGACAAGAGCTCCATTCGATGTTTCAATTGCAATCTGCTGGGCCATTACGCTGCAGACTGCAGGCGACCTCGTCGAGACAGAAATCAAAGGCCTGAGGCAAATCTGGTGGAAATCAAGGACGACGAACCTGCGTTATTGCTGGCCAAGCTCGACGATGGCAAAACAGAAATGGTGCTGCTGAATGAAGAAAAGATTATTCCACGACTGGAGATAAACCCGTCTGCAAAGAAAACGTCACAAGTATGGTACTTGGACAATGGGGCTAGCAACCATATGACTGGGGATAAAACGAAATTCTCAACGCTAGATGAAGGAATCACAGGCGAGGTGAAGTTTGGGGATGGTTCAACTGTGTGTATCAAAGGCAAAGGATCAATTACTTTCAGATGCAAAAATGGGGAGAATAGAAGGTTTGACAACGTATTTTACATTCCCTGTTTATGTAACAATATTTTAAGTCTTGGCCAGATGTCGGAAGAAGGAAACAAAGTGGTGATGCATGGCGAACTTCTGTGGGTTTACGAGAAAGACGGAAGAGTATTGATGAAAGTTAAGAGGTCAGCGAATCGTTTGTACAAAATCTTGTTGGAGGAGGCAGCAGAGGTATGCTTACTTACAAAGACAGAAGAAGATTCTTGGCTGTGGCACTCCCGGTTGGGCCATGTAAATTTCAACGCAATGTCCATCATGAAGAAGAACAACATGGTTGTGGGTTTGCCCAAACTGGTGCACCCTAGTGAAGTGTGCAAGGGGTGTCTCATGGCAAAACAGATAAGAAACCCGTTCCCTTCTCAGTCACACTTTGTTGCCAACGCAGTGCTAGAGCTCATCCACGGGGATCTTTGCGGGCCAATCTCACCACCAACACCCTCCGGAAGGAAGTATTTCTTACTCTTAGTAGATGATTTTAGCCGAATGATGTGGGTATTTTTCTTATCCAGCAAAGATGAAGCTTTTGAGAACTTTACTAAGTTCAAGGCGTTGGTCGAAAACGAGAAGAACAATAAAATCAAAGCTCTACGCACTGACAGAGGTGGAGAATTTTGCTCTCAAAAGTTTACAGGTTTTTGTGAAGATGCTGGCATTCATAGGCAATATACTGCTCCTTATTCCCCACAACAAAATGGTGTGGTGGAACGAAGGAATAGAACAGTCGTAGCCATGGCAAGGAGTTTTTTGAAGGACAAGGAGGTGCCATCCAAGTTCTGGGGCGAGGCGGTGCGACACTCTGTGTATGTATTAAACAGGCTGCCAACGAGGGCTCTTTCAAACCATACCCCCTATGAAGCGTGGACAGGAAATAAGCCCGATGTTTCTCATCTCCGTGTGTTTGGTTGCTGTGCATATATGAAAGTGCCCTCTGTGCATACTCAGAAACTCGATGACCGCAGTCAAGGTGTTGTCTATTTTGGACGGGAGCCCGGGACGAAAGCCCACCGATTATATGATCCAGAAAGAAGACAGCTGTGTGTTAGCAGGGATGTAAAATTCCTGGAGTCAAAACCGTGGAATTGGACTAGTGTGGGTGAACAACCTGAAGCCCATACCCAGTTCTTTACTTTTGACAAAGCCCATGAAGCAGAGACCCATGAAACAGAGGCCTCGATCGACGTCGAGGACATTATATCGCCAACATCTGCAACACCCAGGATTGCGTCTGAAACACAGCAGTCGACTGATTTTAGCAGATCAGCTTCGACACCAGAAAATCAGAACAGCAGTTTAACATCTGGGAATGGAAACAGCGATGGTCAGACATCAGGTGCAAGCTCCACCCCACCCCGGAGGTTTAAGTCTGTAAACCAAATTGTATATGGTAGTGCCTACGACGCTGATGAGGAGGATGAATACTTGCTGTTTCTGGGTGTCGAGGAGCCAGCCACATACACACAAGCCTCAACAGAGCAGGCCTGGAATGATGCTATGCAGGCCGAGATAGATGCCATAGAAAGAAACAACACATGGAGGCTAGTTCAGCTACCTGCTGGGCAAAAACCAATCGGTTTGAAATGGGTCTATAAACTGAAAAAGAATGCAGAAGGGGAAGTAATAAAGCATAAAGCGAGGCTTGTCGCAAAAGGATACGTGCAGAAACAAGGGGTAGATTTCGAAGAGGTGTTTGCACCGGTTACACGGCTCGAAACAGTACGTTTATTGTTGGCATTAGCAGCTAAAAATGCCTGGGAAGTTCACCACCTCGATGTTAAATCAGCCTTCTTGAATGGAGATCTCCAAGAAGACGTGTATGTTATGCAGCCTGAAGGTTTTGTGCAGAAGGGGAAGGAACGAATGGTATACAAATTACTCAAGGCGTTATACGGACTCCGACAGGCTCCACGGGCTTGGTATGATAAGTTAAGAAGATGTTTGGAGAGTTTGGGGTTCACTAAATGTCCATACGAGCATGCAGTATACACCAAACGAGTGGGCAACGACAGCATAATAATTGGAGTGTATGTTGATGATTTATTAGTCACGGGAACTAGCACTTCACTCATCAAATCATTCAAGGAGCAGATGGGTCAGATCTTTGACATGAGTGATTTAGGAAGGCTGTCTCACTACCTCGGCATAGAAGTAACTCAAGGAGGTGACTACATCACGCTTAAACAGACATCTTATGCACGGAAATTGTTAGAGAAATGTGGCATGGGAGAATGCAAGTCAACAAAATATCCAATGGAGCCATTGCTGCAGCTGCATAAGGATGAGAATGGGAGTCCAGTTGATGCTACTGAATTTAAAAGTGTTGTGGGTGGTCTAAGATATCTGGTCCATACCCGCCCGGATATATCATACGCTGTGGGAATTGTAAGTCGCTATATGGAGCGACCAACAGTTTTGCACTGGAATGCGGTAAAGTGAATCCTGAGGTATTTGAAAGGTACACTTGGTCTTGGATTGGTTTATTACAAGGGTAGTGGTGATAATATTTTGTCAGGGTATTCTGATAGCGATTTAGCGGGACAAATAGATGACAGGAAAAGTACTGGGGGAATGGCATTTTATTTGAATGAAAGCTTGATTACGTGGGTGTCTCAGAAGCAGCGTTGTGTAGCTCTATCGTCATGTGAAGCAGAGTTTATGGCGGCTACGGCAGCTGCATGTCAAGGTATATGGCTGAGAAATCTGTTGGGAAAATTGACGGAAGAAAAGGTTGGTCCTGTGATTTTATATATAGACAACAAATCAGCGATAGATCTGGCAAAGAATCCTGTCTTTCACGGGAGAAGTAAACACATTGATATTCGCTATCACTTTATTCGTGAATGTGTTGAGCGAGGCGAGATAGTGGTTGAACACATTGGAACAGAAGAACAACGAGCAGATGTGTTAACTAAAGCTATGGCCACTGTTAAGTTTGAAAGGTTACGGGGTTTGCTTGGCATGAAGAATTTGCAGACGTGAAACTTGTTTCCTGAAACCGAATTTAAATTACGGGGGTGTTTGTTAGTTTATAATTTAAATTTGGTTTTATATTTATGTTTTGTTTTAAATAAGGTAGCTGTTGTGCTATGACTTGGTCAGGTGTCTGTTACATGTTTTATAGGAACGTGAAACAGTGGGCTTAGGTGTAGTAGAGTGGTTGCTATTTTATAGGAGCCCAGTAGTTTATTTTCCTTTAAATATCCTTGTAATTCTGTTTTTCATCAATAAGAAGAAGCGTGAGTTTCCTCCAGTTTTATCCATAAGTGTTAAGAGTATAATATATATAGTTTCGATCTTATCATGTCATATATCTTACTCTGTCATATTTCTGCTCTCCGTATAGGTTTGCCAATCCTCCACATAAAAGAGAGCTTCCAAGAACAAGTAGAAGGTTTGATAGAACAGAATCATAAAGTGAATACAACATCCCCACCATCACAAAATGCTCTTCCATTTCCCTATAAATAGAATTAACACAACATCCATATATGTAATGGTAGAAAACACATATTAGTGACTACTTAAACATGTTGCTAACATAAAGTAAAACAAGGGAAAAAAATTAAGGTATTAAGAATGAAAAAATGACAAGAGAGGGTACTTGAAACAGCTAAATTCAAATGGATTAGAAAACTAAGAGAGGGGTGAGAGACAGAGAAAGAAAGCGGGAGAGATATATAGAAAGATATATAGATATACAGAGACACCCGAGCGAGATAGAGAGAGGGAGAGAGGGAGAGACGGATGGAAATATACAGGGTACTTGCCGCTATATGTTTTTGTTTGCCGCTCACCTGATATCAATAGAATTCTATGTACTTTTTTAGTTTTAATTTTTCAAAAACTATAACAAATTCATTTTATATTGTTAATATAAATCATAATTATGAAATTTATTATTTTAAATATTTGTCATAATTCTCACTTTTAACAAACTATTTCTTTTCTAATAAAATTTGTAGTGATTTAAATTAAAATTTAACAATTTTTGAATAGTACTTTATTTTAAAACCTTTTATTATAAATTTATTGAAAATATTTATATATTTATGAAATATAAATAATTCAATTGTTTGATGGAATATTACTTTTTATAATGATGACTTCAATGATTTTATTAAAAGTAATTATTTTTAGAGTTAAACAATTATTAAATCATTAATTATAGATGAAATTTAATTTAATTTGTTCATTAATACTATACTCTAAACAAATTATTTTTAATTCTATTTTTAAACCTTTTCTAATATAAATTGATTAAAAACATTTTTTTAAAATATAAATAATTCAATTATTTCACAGAATATTACTTTTATTATTCAATAATTTTTTAAAAATTAATTACTTTTAAAGTGAAATAATTATTGAATTATTAATTTTTAATAAAAAAATTCAAAATTAATACTCTAAGGTAACGCCCTCACAGTGTTACTCAGTTACAACAACTTTTTACAGCTAGAGTAACATGGGTTTATGGATATGGTAACACCGAAACTATGATGTTGTAATAGGTCCAAAATTTCATAGCTAAGGTAACATGCAAGAAGGTAACACCCATACCCAGATGTTGTAAAAGGCCATCTATGGCGTAGTGATCTCTATGTACAAAGGCTTAAACTCTCAAACAAAAGATTGTGGAGAAATTCAAGCAGACGAGAATCTTTACTAGAAAGAAGCTATGCTTTTGAAAAAGAGAAAGATAAGAAGTGGAAACACATAAGTACACTGAGGTGTAACACACCTATCAATTTTCAGAATGGAGGAATTATAACAAGTGCTTCAAGTGTTGTTGATTTGTCTGATATGGTTAGATCAAAAGCACTCTGGCTACGAATGTTTTCAAATCTGAAGCAATTGACAAGTAATTCAAGAGGAGGTATTGGACATAGGGATGCTGAATATCTGAATATGTCATATGTTGATCCATACTCCTTGACTGAAATTGGAGGTACTTTAACTTCTGAAAACCTGAACAATTTATTAGCTGTTGATATAGTTATAGATTGTCATGATGGTATTTAAAAGAAACAAAAGCTTCTGTACTTCATGAAAGATGGTAGTGTGAAGATTCTATCCATTCAAGATCTGCTGATGAAAACTACACAGGAACTGGAATATGTTCATTATCTGTTAAGATGGAAGAATAAAGTGTGCAAAGTGTGGAGTGACATGATCTTGTCAACAATAAGAAGAAGACTGGATGGAAACAGAAATTTCAATGGTAATTATACTCCCAAGTACTTCAATCAAAGAGATCAAGATCTGGAAATGCAAAGGGGCACTGCTGTTAAAGAAGTGACTTTTGGCACGACTCAACTTACTCTCAATCCTGATGGGAAGGAAATTGCTTATATTTTGCTTGAAGAGCACAGTCTACAGAGAAACTCCATACAAAATCTCAGAGCAGCTATCTACCAGATTAATGAGGAAGATGAAGAACTCAGAAATCTTAAGGAAAGACTGATTCAAATTCTTGAAGAAAAAGAAGAAAATTTGTTATCCAATAACTTCTTGAAGATGAATTTGTTCTATCAAAAAATTTAAACAAATAAGTTGTTGATGATATTTGTACATTTTGTAAATATGTTTTTGACATCATTGAATCTTAGGAATCTATACTTTATTTCACAAAGTATAAGATTGGGGGAGATTGTTAGATCATGATTCAATGATCGTCAGGATCTAGACTCAACTGATCAGGATTGCTGACGTCATCAGGATTACATGGTCGTCAGGATCAAGATGAATATCAGGACTGGGATCAGGATTGATCACCAGGACTGGAAGCTGATCAGGATTCCTACTTCGAGTTATATTTGGAGTATAGTTAAATAAGGAAGATTATTCTGTCGGTTCCTGGTCTGTAGGAATGTAGCTATCGATTTAGGATATGTTTCAATCTTTTTTATTGATTAGGACTTATCATGTAATCGATAGAGAAGTTGTGTAGTATATAAACACAGTTTAGGTTTTGATTTTATATCAATCGCATACACGAGTATCTTTGTAACCTAGCAGCTCTCAAGAACATCAGAATTTCTTGAGAGAGTTTGTAACAGTTTTATATCAGATTTAATAAAGCTGTTATTATTCTTTCATATTTGTGATTCATATCTTATTTAGTCGAGAATCTTATACAATTGTATTCAACCCCCCCCCCCTTCTACAATTGTTTATTACTGGGCAACAATTGGTATCAGAGCAGACTGATTTAATTTTGAATCATATACAATCTAAGATGTCGACAACCAAGTATGAAAGCATGAATTTCCGACCGACCGAGCTGAATTTCTCCATTTCCCCGGGGATGACCGACCGAGCTGAATTTCTGTTGTATTCCGAAGTGTGTTAAGAATTTCCGGAATTTGTTCCCGATGAATTGGGTCCCGTTGTCGGATACACAACCTTCAGAATCCCGAACCTGAGAATGACTTGTTCCAGCATGAATTTCTTTGCTGCCTCTTCTGTTATGGTCGCCAGCGGCCTTGCTTCAACCCATTTGGTCATGTAGTCGATCGCCACGATGCAATATTTATCTTGCTTGGTGCTCTTGGGTAGAATACCCATGATATCCACAGCCCACATGGCGAAAGGAATTGGCCTCAAGACCGATGTCATTTCTTCGGGTGGTTGCTTCGGAATGGTGCTGAATAGCTGACACTGTCGACATTTCTTCGCATAATCAGCTGCATCTGCTCGCAAAGTCGGCCAATAGAACCCTTGCCTGGGATTTTAAAGGCAAGTGACCGACCGGCAAGATGTTCCCCACATATTCCTTCGTGGACAGTTTCCAAAGCTAGTTGTTGTTCTTCGGGATCCAAACATCGAAGAAGAGGTTCTGTCGGGACCTTCTATACAGCTTATTCCCGATGATGGTGTAGCTTGCTGCTCTGTACTTCACCTTTTCGGCTTCCTTTCGGCCTAAGGGTAAAGTACATATTTCCAGGTAGGTCCTGATCGGAGTCATCCAGTTGATGCCTTGGTGGATTTCCATGCATAGTTGCTTGTCGATTGAAGGGATCTTTATTTCAGTCAAGTAGATGGACCCTGTGAGATTGTGTGTTTCTGCCGAAGCCAGTCTGGACAATGCGTCAGCTCAGCCATTGTCTTCTCTTCCCACTTGGCTCAACTCGAAGGATTCGAATGAGACCGATGAGTCCTTCACCTTTGTGGCGTAGGCCTTGATTCGGGGTTCCCTTTGTTCGTATTCTCCTGAAAAATGTTTCACCACTAACATAGAATCACTAAATGCTCTCAAATTTCTTACCTCAAGATTCTTGGCCATGCAACAGATAGATTCAACTGATCGGACCAAAGTAATGGGCTTGACTGTTCAACCAAACTGTTCGACCCAATTACTGTTCGGCCCAATTACTGTTGGGCCCCCAATAATACTAAAATCAGTAAGACTTTAAGTAAATTCTACCAATTTTAATATCAACTCTATATAGAATTAAAATTAACAACAATCTTCAAAATTCATTATCCGTTAAAAATAGTTAAAATTTGAATTATTATCACCCGTAAAAATGCTTTTGGTCTTTAGTTTAATTGTTATTATTTAAAAATTTTTATTTTAATAATTGATGTATAAGGCAAACATAGAATAATTGATAACTTCCAAATTTCTTCAATTATATACTATTATTGATATGGATAGAAAAGTAATTATAGAAATATAATTGACTGGTCAAATAAAAGGCCGATATTTAAAGCCCAATACCCTAATTATTCATTAATTTCGTAATTAATGAATAGGGAAAATATACAGCTCATAAAAAGAGTCCAAATTATGGCAAATTGGTCAAAGAAGGATCCAGAATCCCAATTAAAGGCAATTAATGAGTCATAGCCTTTATCAACAAGGAAAAGACTTCTCCGGCAAGAAATACGATGTTTATCCAATATCAAAAAGGAGACTTATTCGCTAAGACTCCTAAACATACCATAAATACTAGGCTCCAGACGCCTATATAAGGTCCCTGATCCTACAATCAGAACTACGTCTTGGCTTGATTCTCAATAACAATTTGAGATACGTAGGCATCTTGTGAGGACCAATTTAGTCCGGATACACGAGTGCAGCCATTAAAGCTCGAAGCTCATTAAACCTTAGCATTAATTACACAAGTACGTTTTTTATTCCACAACATTTGGCGCCGTCTGTGGGAAAACAACATCAACCATGGCAAACACGCGAAGAACAACCAGAGATTCTGACACTTCTGAAGGCCTCCCTATCACCTCCGGGGCTGATACTCATGGGAGCCAACCACCGCCAACTACTGGCACTCAGGGAACGAATATCCCCACCAACACTCAAGGACAAGAAGTCCCAATTACTGCTGAAGGGACGAATCCCCTACAAATGGTCATTCATGGATCTAATCCACAAGAGACCGTTCACCAGCAACCAATTACAACCTCTGCGTTGCTTGTGAACGCACCTCGCAGTCTTCAACTCCACACTACTGATCTCCCTCAATACGCAAATCAGACTTTGGGGATGCCCGGCTATGGCATGCCCCCTCGCCCCACAGCGGGTGGTAGCGGAACTAATCCAATCTACCATGAGGCTTATGTGCCCCCTTCCGTACCAGGTTTGGGACCCCAAAACCGTGAAACCCAAACTCGTCAGATGTTTCGAGACGATTTTTCTGGGCCCTACACCGAGGATGAGGGTTATACAACCGGGGACGATGTCGCTCCTAGAAGGAAACGATCTTCGCAAGCTAACCAAGATCAACCCCAAACTACTAAGGACAAGCTTGCGGCCCATGAGGCAGAAGTCGCAAGGCTTAAGAAAGTATTGGCAGAACAAGAGGCCGCTAGAGCAAAAACGACTGAAGGAATCCCGATAATCAACTTGGATCCACCAAGAAGGACCAAGAGGGCTGAAGCCCCAAGGGGTGATCCTAGTAATCTGTTGCCCCTAGGAGATCCCGATGATCCTACACCACCGTTTACTCAAGACATCATGAAAACGGCTATATCCAGAAAGTTCAAGATGCCTTCGATTAAAGCGTATGATGGAACGGGAGATCCCGCTAATCATGTGAGAACCTTCTCCAATGCACTGCTGTTGCAGCCCACCAATGATGCAGTCAAGTGTAGGGCGTTTCCCCAAACTCTTGCAGGTATGGCTCAACGTTGGTATAGCCGTCTACCTCCCAACTCCATTGGATCCTTCAAAGAATTGAGTAAAGCCTTCATCAATCAATTCATAAGTGGAAGGGTGCATGAGAAAAGCTCTGCCTCACTCATGGCAATCCGGCAAGGACAGAATGAAGCCTTGAGGGACTACATCAATCGATTCACTCGAGAGGCTTTAAAAGTCCCAGATTTGGAAGACAGAGTGGCTATGATAGCCCTACAACAAGGAACCACTGATGACCACTTCAAACGGTCGTTAGCTAAACATCCACCCGAGAGCATGCTGAAGCTCCAAGATAGGGCTGGGAAATATATCAAGGCTGAAGAAAGCATGAGAAAGTATGAGCCCCCTGCTGGTGGTAGTGGAAACTCGAAGAAAAGAAAAGAAACTCAGGAGTACGACGTCAAGGAAAAGTTTCCCCGAACATCAAAGAATTCTGACTCTCCACCCAAGAGAAATAACTTTGGGCCAAAGTTCACGGAGTATGCAAGATTGAATACTCCCAGGAGTCAAATTCTGATGGAGATAGCCAAGGAAGAAGATATCAAATGGCCAAAGCCAATGAGGGCTGATTTGTCCAAACGGAACCAAAATCAGTTTTGTCGGTTCCACAAAGAAGTCGGTCATGACACCGATGATTGTAGACAACTGAAAGATGAGATTGAGTTTCTGATACGAAGAGGAAAACTCAGCAAGTTCACTAAGGATGGGAGCCAAGGGAGCCAAAGGGGGAACTATGAAAGAAAGGATTATGATAGAAGGGACAACGATCAAGATCGAAATCCCAAGCCCCGAGGGCCTGTGATCAACATGATATTTGGAGGACCAACTGCTGCTGGGTCCTCCCGAAACTCAAGAAAAGCTTATGCCCGAGAGGTACTGACTATTGTTGGAGAAGCACCGAAGCGTGCACGAACAGAAGTATCAATAAGTTTTGATGATTCTGATTTGGAAGGGGTGAAGTTCCCCCACGATGATCCTCTTGTCATAGTACCTGTGATAGGCAACTCTGAAACAAAGAGAGTCTTAGTCGACAATGGAGCCTCTGTGGATATCTTGTTCCACGATGCCTTTATCAAGATGGGTTACACTGATTCTCAGTTGACACCCTCTAATATGCCCATATATGGGTTCAATGGAGTGGAATCAAAGGTGGAAGGCACTATCCAACTCCCAATGACCATGGGACAAGGAACGAATACATCCACTCAGATGCTGAACTTCATAGTTATAAAGGCAACCTCAACCTACAATGCGATCCTTGGGAGGACGGGTCTTCATGCGTTTAAGGCTGTTGCCTCATCATACCACCTGAAACTCAAATTCCCCACTCGGAATGGGATTGGTGAAGAACGGGGAGACCAAAAGATGGCTAGAAGCTGTTATGTAGCCGCGTTAAGGCCTGATGGAGTTGGGGGGCAGGTTCTCCCCATTGAAGATATGGACACTAGTGACAATGAGGACCGAAGAGGGAAACCAGCTGAGGATTTAATCCCAATTCCCTTAGTCCCGGATGAACCAGAGAAGGTGACTTATGTTGGGGCACTACTGCCCGAACCATTGAAAGGCAAACTTGCATCTTTTCTTCAAGAAAACAATGACGTTTTTGCTTGGACAGCGGCTGACATGCCAGGGATTGATCCCCAACTAATATCTCACAAATTGAATGTGGATCCAGAAAGGAAGGCAGTGAAACAAAAGAAAAGAAGTTTTGCTCCAGAGAGGCTTGAAGCCATTAAGCAAGAAGTGAATAAGCTTTTGGAAGCTGGGTTCATTGAGGAAATCCAATTCCCAGAATGGTTAGCTAACCCCGTGATGGTCAAAAAAGCTAACGGGAAGTGGAGAATGTGCGTCGACTTCACCGACTTGAATGATGCATGTCCTAAGGATTGTTTTCCCTTACCAAGGATTGATGCTCTGATAGATGCCACTGCTGGGCACGAGATGCTAAGTTTCATGGATGGCTTCAGCGGATATAATCAAATCAAGATGCACAAAGATGACATCGCCAAGGTGTCGTTCATCACTGACTTTGGTGTCTTCTGTTTCTTGGTCATGGCTTTTGGACTTAAGAATGCTGGAGCAACCTATCAAAGGTTGGTTAACAAAATCTTTGAGCACTTGATTGGAAAATCCATGGAGGTCTACGTAGATGACATGTTAGTCAAAAGCCTTGATAAGGCCGATCATATTGAGCACCTCCGAGAGGCTTTTGAAGTGCTAAGGCACCACAAGATGATGTTGAATCCAGCCAAATGTGCCTTTGGTGTAGGCTCGGGAAAGTTTTTAGGCCTGATGGTTTCCAAGAGAGGGATCGAGGCTAATCCCGACAAAATCAAAGCGATTCTAGACATGGAACCACCAAAGACTGTCAAGGATGTCCAGAAACTGACGGGAAGAGTGGCTGCTTTGGGGAGATTCATCTCCAAGTCTGGAGAGAAGTGCTTACCCTTCTTCAAAGCACTCAAAAAAGTGAAAAATTTTGAATGGACAACTGAAAGTCAAGAGGCCTATGAAGCCCTGAAGAAATATATGGCTGAAGCACCACTGTTGGCAAAACCTAAGCCAGGAGAAATTCTCTATTTATACTTGGCGGTTTCTAACACAGCCCTTGGGGCCGTTTTGGTAAAGGAAGAATTGAAGGTTCAGAAACCCATCTACTATGTGAGCAAGATTCTACATGGGGCAGAAATAAATTACTCAATGATTGAGAAGTTTGCCTTAACCTTGATAATGGCCTCAAGAAAATTACGCCCCTATTTCCAGGCTCACAAGATAGAGGTCTTGACTGATCAACCTCTAAGAAACATCTTGCATAGCCCTCAAGTTAGTGGAAGATTAATCAAATGGGCCATTGAATTGGGCGAATTCGATATCAAGTATAAGCCTCGAACGGCCATAAAAGCTCAGGCACTTGCTGACTTCATGGTTGAATGCACCATTGACAACCAAGAAGTCGGGGGGCAGGAAGTAACTATGGAAGATAAGAAAGATGAGGAAATGACCTTCAAAGAATGTTGGGTGCTCTATTTTGATGGAGCATCAAAAACAAAATCAAGTGGGGCTGGTTTAGTGCTACAAAGTCCTGATGGATTCCTAATAGAGTATGCACTAAAGCTTGACTTCCCGACGACAAACAATGAGGCTGAGTATGAAGCTCTGATAGCTGGCTTAGGGCTGGCTGGAGCCTTGAGAGTCAAAACTCTGAAAGTATGTGGAGACTCGAGGCTAGTCATTTCCCAAGTAAATGGGGAGTTTGAGGCCAGAGATGAAGTCATGGCCAAGTACTTAAAACTTGTCAAGGCCATTATGACTCAGTTCAATGAATGCTATGTGGAGCACATTCCAAGGGAGGAAAATATGAAGGCTGATGCCTTGTCTAAGTTTGCCTCTTCTGAAATCGAAAACTATGCCGGGAGTGTATACTTCCAAGTCTTGAAGACCCCAAGCATCAATGGAAAGTTGGTAGCCCCCATTGGTATCACCAGTTGTTGGATTGATCCCATCAAAGCTCATCTGGAAACTGGGTGGCTGCCCAACGACACTTCAGAAGCACGAAAGCTATACGTCAGAGCACTAAGGTATGCCCTAATTGAGGGAATCCTATACAAGAAATCTTTTGTTATTCCGTACTTAAAGTGCTTGAGACCTCAAGAGGCAGAATTGGCCCTAAAGGAAGTGCATGAAGGGATTTGTGGGCAACACTTGGGGGGCAGAGCACTGGCTCATAAAGTCACTCGTCTAGGTTTCTATTGGCCAAGCATACTTGCTGATGCTAAGAACTACGTCAAGAAATGTGAACGGTGCCAGAAACATGCACCAGTGGTTAGGCAACCACCAGAGATGATGACATCCATTAACTCACCTATCCCCTTTGCTATGTGGGGAATGGATATACTCGGGCCATTTCCTATGGCAAGTGCTCAAAGAAAGTTCTTGATAGTAGCAATTGATTATTTCACCAAGTGGATTGAGGCTAAGCCATTAGCCAAGATAACCACCAAGCAAGTGATGCAATTCTTCTGGGAAAATGTGATATGCAGATATGGAATTCCACGAGTCCTGGTCACGGACAATGGAACCCAGTTTAACAACGATGAGTTCAAGAAGTATTGTGATGAAAACGATATCAAGTTGCGCTTCACTTCTGTCGCCCATCCTCAAGCAAATGGGCAAGCTGAGGTTGCAAATCGAATCATCCTTGATGGACTAAAGAAAAGAGTTGAACGCTCCAGAAACACTTGGGTAGACGAATTACTCCCTATACTTTGGGCATATCGTACTACTTGCAAAGTCACCACCGGGGCAACTCCATTCCTATTGGCTTATGGAGCAGAGGCAGTGGTCCCAGTGGAAATTACTCACACCTCCCCAAGAGTTGAGGCTTATGAACCAGAAACAAATGAAGAAGGCTTGAGGCTAGCTTTGGATCTAATTGATGAAGTTAGAGATGAAGCAAACGCCAAGATAGTTGAGCATCAAAAGAAAGCCTCTTTCTACTACAACCTAAGGGTTAAAGAAAGGTTCTTTCGTCAAGGAGACTTGGTTCTCAGAAAGATTGAAGCATCCGGAGTTGGACAAAAAGGGAAGTTGGCCCCAAATTGGGAAGGACCATATCGCGTCAAAAACGTATTTGGTCGAGGCTCCTACAAGCTAGAAACCCTTGAAGGGCATGAGGTGCCAAGAACTTGGCATGCCTCCAACTTGAAAGTTTATTATGTTTAAGGTGTTTCCTAAGTGGATTCACTACTAGAAATAAGGTTTGATAAAACCAAACCAAGTTTTTAAAAAAACTTGAGTATTATGTAAGGGTTGAGCCCATTCTTCAAAGTTATGAATTATATACTCCTATTCATCATGTTTTGAATGCATTACATACTGATAGATATGTACAAAATGCTAACTAAACATGCAAAAGGCAAGAAAACAACACAAGCCATGAATGGCCACAAAATGTAAATAAAACTAAACTTACAAAAGTTTAAGTTAAGCCCGAAGGCTGGAAATACATAGAAAGAAAATACAAAGCCATGAACGGCCATAAGTAAACTACAAACTACGGCTGCGCTTCACCATCCTTGACTCCTGCATCTGTCTCCTCCCCTGAGCTAGAACTGGAAGAATGCTCACCAGCATCCTCAGCATCCTCAGCATCATCAGCAGAAGCGTCACTGAGGGGTGATGAATGCTCTGGATCTAAAATCCTAGCATCTTCCTCCATATCGTCAACTCCAGCCAAAATACGCTCCAAGGGAGTAGGAGGGTGAGGAGCAGGAAAGTCAGCAGCATCAAAGACTCCAGGATGCTTGGCCAAGATAGCCTGAACAGCATCCTCCCATCCTGAAGTATGCTGGACTGGGAAAAGGATCTCGTCATGCTTTTCGATCAAGTCCTTGTACTCCTGAGAGTCAAGGTACTCATCGATGCAATCATCCTTGCCTTTTCTCAGCTCAACAATATCAGCCTGAGCGTCAGCAAGCTCCTTCTCCCTCCTGGCAAGAGTCTCCTTAAGAGACTTCACCTCCTCCTCGGACCTCTCCAGCTTGACTCTGTTGGCCTCAGAGGAGGTACGCCAAGCCTTAGCTTGGAACAATACCCCCTGAAAGTTGGCATTTGCCTGCCAAAAGATAAAAGTTAGGAAAATATAAGCAGAAACTTCAAAGAAATAGCTAAGGTAAAGAAAATTACCGCAGCAATAGCTTGAGCCCCAAGATGCTCAGCACCCTCAAGGGTGGAATCTGCAACGAAATCCTTGTAATCACAAGGGGTAAGAGAGTGGTACGACCAGTCCACAGCATGTTTGGACACCCCAGTAATGGTGTCCTTCTTCCTGATACCCCAGTTGGGGCGCCACACTGAGGACTTGGCAGACACAGGAATGTCCACCTCATCCACAGAAGGGATCAAGAAGCTGGGAGCATTGGCTTTCCCCCTTGGATCATCCCCAATCCTAGCCCTTTTCATCCTGGATGTCTCAACATCCTTGGGCTCATTGGTCTTGTTGATAAAGGCCGCAGCTACAAGAAAAGCCAGAAAATGGTTAACAGAAGATCACCAAGAAAGAAAAATAGACATAATGAAAAGGGATAAGCAAAAATACCCTTATCATGAACAGTAGAAAGCCCAACGGACTTGAGGACAAACTCATCCAGTAGCTCCCAAGCCACGGTAGTCCCATTATCCTTAATAAGCTCTGAGTAGGCATGAAGTTCCTCCTCATTCAAGACAATGTTACCGGGACTACCATCAGAGACTCTCCCAAAAGATGTACGGAACAGGGTTCCCCAGTCCCCTCCTTCCCATATAAGATACATGAACTCATTTTTCCATTTGGGGTTATTATCTGGGATTGACTTGGGGTGAAAAATGAAAGGGAAGCCTACCCTATGGCTTATATACACCCAACCCAAGTTGTTGGCTGAGCTATTCTTAAACTGAAAGATCTTTCTAAACAAAGGTACAGAAAGAGGGAAGTTTTTACGAAGGCATAAAACCATGAAACAATTAATTATCCTCCAGGCATTTGGAGGTAATTGACAAGGATTAATTTGAACATCTGCCAAGAGTCTAGGAATGAACTCATGGAATGGGAACCTAAGGCCGGCAACAATGGCATCTTTGTAAATACACAAAGCATTTGGCCTCCAGTGACATGAACGGTCACCGGCACCGGCGGGAACTAGCCTTAAAGGGGCCTTTACCCTATACATCTTATTATAACTTTTAATTAGATCTACTTCGTGAAACTTATTACTACAATCATACGAATCTAAAGCAGACACTGACGGGTATTCGTCCCCACGTTCATTAATCATATCATGCAAAGACATGTATTTTGAACGAATAGGAATGGGGGTACCTCTTTTTGAAGCAGAATTCATCTTTTGGAGGCGTTGGGAAGCTCGATCGGCCATTTTTAACCCAGAAAATCTTTAAATCTTCAAGAAATTTGCCCAGAAAATCTTCAAAAGAGCCCAGAAATCTTCAACAAAAAACCCAGAATCTTCAAAGAATCCCAGAATCTTCAAAGAAATCTTCAAATATTCAAGCAAAAACCCAGAAAAACGATGAGGTTAACCGGAAAAGCTTGCCGGGAATCGCTTTGTGGTGGAACCCTAGCAGAGCAAATTGTAAGAAATTTTGAAGAGAATTCAGCAGAGTAACGTTGAGAAAATGAAATGTGAAGAATGAGTATAAGCAAATGAAAACTCACCCTTATATAGGGATGACAGCCGGTCACTGGGCCGGTTGAACGAAGGGAAACCGGCATTAGCCGGTACGGCCCATAAAAGGCTAAAGGCCCAAATCACTGAGTTTGAACAGTGAAAATCCTTGGGCCTAGTTAAGCCCATTACAAAAAACAAACCACATTTTCGATCAAAGTTCTGACCAAAATAAATTCGAATAAAGCCCAAAATGGCTCCTGTATTCGACCAAAAATCTCGTCGAAAGGCTAAAAGCCCAATTATTAAAAAAGGCTAAAAGCCCAATAAAAAGATGAAAGCCCAATTGCTAAAATAAATCCTTGGGCCCAAATGAAGCCCAATATATGTGGGCTCTAAAAGTCTGTAACGAACCAAGTATTCGACCAGAATCCTGGTCGAATGAGTTCGAATAGACACCAAAATTGAAGTCTCGATCGACCATGTTCCTGGTCGAAACCATTCGACCAGGCACCAAAAATTGAAGTCTCGATCGACCATGTTCCTGGTCGAAACCATTCGACCAGGCACCAAAAAAGGAAGTAAGCTTCGACCACGATCCTGGTCGAAATTATTCGACCAGGAGGCAAAATGGAAGTTAGCTTCGACCACAATCCTGGTCGAAATCATTCGACCAGGAGGCAAAATGGAAGTTAGCTTCGACCAGAATCCTGGTCGAAACCATTCGACCAGGAGGCAAAATGCAAGCAAATTTCGACCAGAATCCTGGTCGAAGGAGTTCGACCAGGAGCTAAAATCGAGGTCAAATTCGACCAGGATCCTGGTCGAAAATGACTTGAAAAATTCAAAAATCAATTTATCTTCCAGGAAATTGATGAAAAATCCCGATTCCTATTTTGGGAAATTATAAAATTGGTTTAGAACCATGTGTTCGTCAAACCAAGCTACAATACGAAAGAAAATTTCGTAACTCTCGAATGAAATAACTTCTACGATAATCCAAGAGAGATTTTCCTAGAAGTCGGGGGGCAAATGATATGGATAGAAAAGTAATTATAGAAATATAATTGACTGGTCAAATAAAAGGCCGATATTTAAAGCCCAATACCCTAATTATTCATTAATTTCGTAATTAATGAATAGGGAAAATATACAGCTCATAAAAAGAGTCCAAATTATGGCAAATTGGTCAAAGAAGGATCCAGAATCCCAATTAAAGGCAATTAATGAGTCATAGCCTTTATCAACAAGGAAAAGACTTCTCCGGCAAGAAATACGATGTTTATCCAATATCAAAAAGGAGACTTATTCGCTAAGACTCCTAAACATACCATAAATACTAGGCTCCAGACGCCTATATAAGGTCCCTGATCCTACAATCAGAACTACGTCTTGGCTTGATTCTCAATAACAATTTGAGATACGTAGGCATCTTGTGAGGACCAATTTAGTCCGGATACACGAGTGCAGCCATTAAAGCTCGAAGCTCATTAAACCTTAGCATTAATTACACAAGTACGTTTTTTATTCCACAACAATTATATAATAAGAATAAAAGAAATTGTTGTTGGAGGAATTTCGTAACAACCCGAAATCGGAGGTTGCTGAAATAACGAATTATGAAAATAGGGGGATTTGGGATTTTTTGGATGTTTGGGGGCTGAGCTCGTATGATGACTCCTCAGAAATTGAATAGAGAATGGGTTCTTTCTCTTCCTCTTTCCCGAGTATCAATTGTCGTATCATACAAGGTGCCTACGTACCCTTTTATATAGGGATCAAGCCTCACGTAGTTCTTGGAAAACAAGTCATTGGATAAGCGTTTATCCATCCACACCACGTTCCCATAAATAGTCTGAATTTATCCATCCACATCTCATTCCCATAAATAGTTCGGATTTATCAATCCACATCATGTTCCCATAAATATTCTGGTCCCACACGTTTTCCTACAATCTCGCGGCATCTCCGCATTTCTTCCTGTGATTTTAGGAACGTCTCGTGCCAACCATATCACGTCCGGTCCCACACGTTTTTCTGCAATCTCGCGGCATCTCCGCATTTCTTCCCGTGATTGTAGGAATGTCCCGTGCCTACCATATCACATCCGGTCCCACATGTTTTCCTACAATCTCGCGGCATCTCCGCATTTCTTCCCGTGATTGTAGGAATGTCCCGTGCCAACCAGGAAATATCCATCTACCAACTGGCCTTCAATAATGTAATTTTATCCATGGACTCTCCTCTGAGAGTAGGGTCTTCAAAAATATTATCCCTTATCACATACGGACCTTCCACACTTATTTTTGTCCATGCACGAGTTAGTGAAGTAATCAAATCATGTGCTACGAATACTGCAACACGATTCTTTAACATCTCCATGATTCAAATTCTGCCCAGATCTGTTTTTTACCTTTCTGACCCTGTAAAGGATGTTTTCTTGAAAAACACAAAACATGAAAGTTGTAGAAAACGAAAAGAGATTTCCGATGATATATGGCTCGTCAGAAACGGACTTATAATGAATCGGGAATCAAATAAAACGTCTGCTGATTAACTTCTCAATACTGAAAAACGGGATCTGATTATGTTTTGTGATTTCGAGAATAGATCGAAACATAATCTCAGAAAACACTAAGAACGAAAGCTGTAGGAAATCGCAAAAGCTTTCCGGATCATAAAAGATCATCAAAATCTGACATGTAATAAATTTACTGCGAATTTTATAAGATAACTTATGTATATGGACAAAAGTATAAGAAAACTTATCTTAATTTTGAAAAGAATCATGAATCACCGCCTCCATCGTTCTTCTACTCCATTAAAGTCGCTCCAGATCCGATAAAAACCCCCCTTGTGCATGATGTAGATGATTTGATTGTCCTCCACAATCAAAAAATAATCCCCTCCTTCTAGCGCCAATTGTTGTTGGAGGAATTTCGTAACAACCCGAAATCGGAGGTTGCTGAAATAACGAATTATGAAAATAGGGGGATTTGGGATTTTTTGGATGTTTGGGGGTTGAGCTCGTATGATGACTTCTTAGAAATTGAATAAAGAATTGGTTCTTTCTCTTCCTCTTTCCTGAGTGTCAATTGCCCTATCATACAAGGTGCCTACGTACCCTTTTATATAGGGATCAAACCTCACGTAGTTCTTGGAAAACAAGTCATTGGATAAGCGTTTATCCATTCACACCACGTTCCCATAAATAGTCCGGATTTATCCATCCACATCTCATTCCCATAAATAGTCCGGATTTATCAATCCACATCATGTTCCCATAAATATCCTGGTCTTCACACGTTTTTCCTACAATCTCGCGACATCTCCGCATTTCTTTCCATGATTTGAAGAATATCGTTGATTGAGATTGATTCTTTCCTCGTTTCAGAGAGGGGATATTACTTAGTGGTTAAGCAATTAATTATTAATCTGAATTAATAATTATTAAACAGAGAAATTTGGACTATGCCAAAACGTGACATAACAGAAATAATAAGTGAGTACTAACATAGGTAACATAGGTAAGGGATCGATTCTCATCTTCAACATATGTAATATTTAATTTATTTTATAGTGTTGTTGGATAATGTTCAACTTGCTTTGTAGCCCGTGCGAGGCACGGGCATATTCTAGCATTATATGTTGTAAAATTGTATGTGAAATGCAATAGGTTGTGTTGTAAGTAGGATCCTTTTTTGTTGCAAAAGGTCATCTTTGACAGTAATGTTGTAGCTTTGAAGTGTTTGTAGGCAACATGTTATTTTGAAGTGCTTGTAGGTTGGCAAGTGGTAAGTGAGCAGTGAGAACCATTCTGTATGTGTGTATCTCGGTATCTTTGTCCAGTAAATTTACGAAGTAGGATCAAATTTGCATCATCTTGGTCTCTGGGCTGTAGCCAGGCCTTAGTAACACTTGCCTACATACTTTGCTTCCATTGAATATCGAGATTTTTTGACCGGCAACACTGAAAGTTTCATTAACCTTTTCCTTTATTGCTGGTTCGGGACACCCAAATTTTTGTGAAGACTCTTTCCCTGGTTCGGGAGATCCAATTTTTTGTGTGAAGACTCTTTCTAAGAGGTTGACACACTAAAGATTTCCCGATATATGTTAACGGGAGAAAATATAGAGTCAAACTGCTAAGTAACGTTGCAAGATAAATTTTCAAATTATATATAATAGATATCTGATAAAGTATTGGTCAGATTGACCATCAGCTAGTATCTCCCTAGCATACAGGCTAGTTTTGTAAGTGTACAAAAAACAACCACAAAAAAAGTCCATTCAAAGGGTCAATGGCTTCTCATGCTAGAACTTTCAGTGTCATATCTATCATTTCAGACCATGTAACTTACAGCTAACACTGGCCACAACTGATTTCCAATACATGTCATAGCAAATGTTTAATAATTGAATAGAACATTGCCAGTTTGCTTCTTTCCTTCAATCTGCAGATGGCTTTAGTGAGATTCTAAAGCCCACGACCAAAAGAGTGGCTGAGAGACTCCAAAATGAGGTTTCAGATAAACATGGCTACACCAAATGAAATTATAGTTTTATCAATACCATTACAAATATATTGAAGTACAGATCTTGTTTATTACTAATTTAATTGAGTTGAGGCAAAGTGCTTAGGAAAACTTGTATCGATCTCCATGTATAATAACAAATCAAAAGTGTGGAGTATTATAATACCTCAATATTCTAGTTCAAATGTATAATTATAAAATAAGTAGTATCACATAGTCAAACTCGACCATATGTTAAGTCTAACAATTAAAGTACTATAATCAACACATTCTTACTTGATAGAGGGTTTAATTGACAGCAACAAAGGTCGAGAGAGCTGAATAGGGTTACTTGAGATTGTGCTGGTGAGATATCAAAACTTAAAAGCCATTGTAAGTATTTGTAAATATATTAGAAGGTGTATATATTAGAATCGTATGGTTTAATCAGTCAGCCAAAGTGACACCATTTGACATCTGAAATACCAGAGTGTGTTCATATTTTAGAAATACAAGACGAAGAAAAAACTTAAGGACAAAATAAATAACTGTGCATTATGCAATAATAAGATAGAAGGAAAATGTTCATAACAACAAGCTCGTAAATTTTAAGATTGTTCATACCCTTTCAGGCTCCTTGTGAATTAATAAATTTGTTGATCTGTAACAGCAACCTGTCATTCAGATGAATCAGATTCAGAAACTTAAGCAAAGCAAACAGAAATCAAGAAGAAACTTGGAAAAACTTATTAGGAAGGAAAAAAAAAACATTCAGATAGACAATATAGCAGTACTTACCAAGAAATGTAGCTATTAACTAACTAATTAAGCATACATTTTAGGCAAAAGGGTTGCCTAATAACTAAATCTTCATCGGTTGCTATCCGAAGAAGATTTTGTTCTTAGTTGAATGTATTTGATGATTAGTTTTATAAGCTAATTAATAATCAGATAGGAATTAGTTAAAGGTGTCAAATAAAGGCTCCATTTCGAAAGTACCAATACTCTTCGGTCTCCATAATTCTCTATAAGCGGTCGGAGTAGTATACTTGTCCTTAATGCATGAGGTGGCGGGATTGAGATGCACACAAATTCGTATTCGAAAAAAACTGTTCGAACTGGTTAAAAAATCGGAAAAAATCTGATTAAAAAAAAGTCCACCTCAATTGGATCCAGCCCGCAGGCTTAAACGGATCGCATATTTTTAACAAAACCTCGATCTGGTTCGAGCCGAATAAACCCAAATTTAATCTTGATTTGGACGTAGTCTTGATCAGGATAAAAGTCCAATCCAAAAAGTTAGAATTTTTAATTAAATCTCGGATAAAAGCTTAAATTTTTTAATTAAATCCGAAAAAATAAAAAAAAAGTTAAAGTTAAAGTTAAAGTTATCAATATCTAAAATAATTTGTAAAAATCCGATTTGGCCCCTCCTGACCCGACCCTATCTACAGGTATAAATATTTTAGAGGAAATTTGTCTCGATTTAAAAAAGCCCGGCCCTATCGGATATCGAAAAATCCGACCTAAATCCGGATTACGTTCATCTATATTCATGGTAACAACTATAGAGGTGCTTATATTATTACTTATATTATCTGATATGTATGAACATAGTTGAGACAAAATGATTACTATTTTGTAGTATTTTGTATTATTGGATACTCGGACTAAAAAGTGATATTATGTGACTAAAAATGCATTTGTACTTTGTCTTAAAATTGTGAATACAAAGGAAGAAACATAATTAAATTTAATTAAAGAGATATGTGTCTATTGGATATAATTTATAATAATAACCACTTTTATTAATAATCAGACAAATGAAATTATCATGAAAGAATCTTGAATAAAAACTAAAGTGTAAAATAATATTTGTGAAAGACATTACCAAACTAATAGGTTTTATACCACAACAAAAAAGTCTCAGTAGCTCAATGGTTAAATTGGTGACTTGAAATTCTTAGTAATTAGTATTGAAGTTTCTTAGGTTCGATTCCCATCAAGATGAAAATTTTCTTACATTTTTATAATATTTGATTTTGGAGGGGCAATTATGTAATTTCAAGTTGTTGAATAAAATGTTTCACAAAGTCCTTTTACAGTATAAGATATATAATAGATTTGCATGAGTATTGCGGTACGTGATTTTTTACTTTCCGGTGAAATTATCAATTATGCGCTACTATCTTCACCAGATGTCCATTCCAATTCAAATTGCAACATATAATTGGAAAATGTTAAATTGAATTTAAAATATAAAAAAGTGCGCGCGTCATGCTTTTCTCCAGAATCTATCCCCAAAATTACCTTCTCCTTTCTACCATCAAAATATAAAATGAATATTAAATTAAAATTTTATCAATAACATATTAAAATTTTATATATAACAAATGTAAATGTATTCTTAAAAGAATATAATTAAATTTGAAGGGATAAGTATTTTCAATTATCTTTTAAAAAAAATAAAGATATTGATATTGCAAATTAAATCCACGGTGTTAGTTCTTAATTATATACTTATATATTAATTATTATATCCCTATATATAAAAGTATAAGAGAAATTTTATCCAAAATTTTGATAATCACAAATAATAAGCGTAAGAGGAATTCTCTATTCTCTCAATAAAAATTTAAAATTTATCTAATAAAAATCCAATTTAATACAAACTATTGATATGAGAATAGAATTATATAAAACCGTATGTAGACATAAAATTTATTTGAAATAAAAAAGGACCTTTAGATTATGTCCTATATTATTATATCCTTTTATATAATAAGCGTAATAGTGATTTTCTTCAAAATTTTGGTAGTCTGGTCCCTGTATGATCATTGTACAACCAAATTAATGAGCAAACTTGAATATATGGATGAAAATTATTAGATATAATATTTAAAAATGTATTTGTTTAATAGTATGAATATATTTAAATACTAAAAAGTTTATTTGATAATTTAAAAACATAATAGGATTTTCTATATTAAATAGAATTTTTTATGCCAAAAAATCTTAACTCTCTTTTCTTTTCAATTTATGGGTAATTCCAGTTACATAATAATTGTTAAACCAAATATCAAGATATCGATTTATATCAATTGCAGTATTAAAAAATTTATAATATAATGCTCATGGATACCATGGCTAACAATAACACGTAGACCCGCGTATGAGAAATTTCGTACATGAATTAATGTTGCAAATTTTACTTTACATATTTAATTCTTATATATAATAAGCGTAAGGGGTTATTATCCAAAGTTTGGTAGTTGGTCCGACCATTGTATGACCGAATTAATAAGGACCGTTAGATATTAAATAGATAGATGAAAATCGTTAAATCGAATATTAGAAAGTATATTTGATTAATAGTATGATTATTTTTAAATACTAAATAATGTATTTTGATAATTTAAATCAAATATAATTGAGTTTCTTATACTTAATAGAATTATCTATGCAAAAATTCGTAACTTTCTTTTCTCTTCAATTTATTTATAGGTAGTTCCAATTAGATAATAATTGTTAACCCAAAAATCGAGATATCAATTCATGTGAATTACAACATTATATTTATTATATAATACGAGTAAAGGATATAATTTATAAGTACTATCAAAGATCTCATGATCGATTTCAGCTAAGTACACTTTTTGAAAATCCATATTCTAATACAACCACTTTTAACTTGTATCCTTTTAGATTATAACTTCATATTTTTATATGATATAATCTTGAATGTCTATTTTCAAAAAAAAATTGATCTAACGATTAAGATTTTTTTCGCTCTACTGATGACCAAATTATCAAAATTTTGGATAATACCCTCTTATAGCTTATAACATGTGTGACGCACAACTATTTTTAAAAATATTAGATCTAACTGTTGAGATTATTTTGGCGGTATTTAAGACCAGACTATCAAAGTTTTAGATAATATCCCGTATTTTTTAAAAAATTTAAATATATTAAATCATAATTTTTTCTTAATATTTCTAAAATTTTAATTTTTATATATTTAATTCTAATAATGAAAATTTTATTCTATATATAGTAAGAATAAGCAAGATATTTTCAAATTATTACGAAGGGTCACGTGTTCGATTTTGTGTAACAACATAAATAACTTATTAACGTATAATGATTTATATTTTGAACTTTTAAGATAACCTCAAAATAAAGTATTGTTATATTAACCGTAAATATAGTATGTAACGTCCGGAGTTGACTGAAAAAGCAATTCAGACTAATTCTTAGAACATCAAAAATATTCTTTAAGAAAACTCTTATATATATAAGAAAAAAACGTAATCACAAACTTACAAAACAATCTGTTTATCTGATGGTTGGACAACCAAAGTACAGGGTGCAACCAATTTACTAATTGCATATTTTTTCGTCACAATCAAAGTCACAGACTCACAGTTCTACTATTCTAATTATGTACAGTAATCATTATACATAATTACAAAACAAGTTTGATACACCGGTTATTTACTTAATACTAGCTTAAAACTATGCACGGATTATTTTTAATAGTTGTTATTTTATTATTTATATTTTAATAATTTATTAATTGTATTTGTTTAAAAATAAGTAGACATGTTTTTTTAAAATAAATAGACACGTTAAAATAGGTAAATTATGTTAAATAATTAAACACGCTAAAATAGTTTTAAAATAAATTGGAACGACAAATATTTTTGGAAAAATGAGGGGGATTAATAATAAAAAATAGAAAGAGATACATGTTTTAGTTGAAAAAGTTAATTGTCCGTGATATTTTTGGAAAAAGAGGGAATTTTGTTAGAAAAATTACAAAAAGTAATGTTTTTTAATTAGTTATAAATATGTCATATTACTATTTAATTATATTTTTTATTGATAAATAAGGTTAATTAAGTAAAACATGAATTACAAAAATTTGTATCGGCCGACTAAACTTTTAATGTTTCGTCTAATCTATTATAAGAAATTATAGATTTTATTTTATTGAATGGAATTACCCGTTATTTTTTTGGAAAATGAGAGCTTTTAGTTAAAGAGAAATTTTTGTTAGAGATTACAAAAAGAATATATGATTTGCGCTAATCGGTTAGTTATTAGTAATTATAAGATTATTATTTTAATTTATTAAATGGAACTGCCTGTGATATTTTTAGAAAATGAGAGATTTTAGTTAGGAAAAATAGAAAAGTAGAAATTTTATTTAGAATATAAAATTTGGCTAAGAAAAGGAAATTGGTTACTTATTAGCCGTTATAATATTATTATTTTACGTTATTAAATGGAACTGCCCATTATATATTTGGAAAATAAGATATTTTAGTTTAAAAAAATACAAAGGCTACTATATATAACTTATTAATAAATATTATATTTTATTAAATGGAACTATCCGTAATATTTTTGAAAAATGGGAGGTTTTAGTTAGGAGAAATTTTAGTTTAGAAAATATAAAAAAAATTAAGATTCTGCTAAAAAAGCTAATCGGTTACTTATTAGTAATTGTAATATTATTATTTTATTTTATTAAATGGAAGTGCTCGTGATATTTTTGGAAAATAAGAGGTTTTAGTTAGGAAAAATAGAAAAGTAGAAATTGTAGTTATAAAATATATAAAAAAATATACATTTTGGCTAAAGAAAGGTAACTGGTTAGTTATTACCAATTATAATATTATAATTTTATTTTATTAAATAGAACTGCCCATGATATTTTTGGAAAATAATATATTTTAATTTGAAAAAATAAAAAAGGTAATCTATATAATAATTTTTAGGATTTTATCCAACGGTTCTAATCGACCTGATCAAAAAGATCTAATGGTTGTGAATTGAGTGACCGAACTATGAGGACCAGACTACAAACCGACACTTTTATATTAATTTTGAAATTTACTTTTAAATTTTTTGAGATTTTAATACTTCTG
Source organism: Heracleum sosnowskyi (assembly GCA_030848705.1). Classification (NCBI taxonomy): domain Eukaryota; kingdom Viridiplantae; phylum Streptophyta; class Magnoliopsida; order Apiales; family Apiaceae; genus Heracleum; species Heracleum sosnowskyi. The sequence continues at coordinate 113,152,941 of CM061240.1, read as the reverse complement.
AAAATGCTACCTTTTTAAAAATAATTAAAAATACTACTTTAATACTTTAAATCTAAAAAAACATATAGATTTATAAAAATTTATTAGCTTAGTAAGTATGTCAAGATAACCGTCAAAATTATCAATATATTTTGTTGTAATATTGTTGGGATTTATGGGTGATAGCATAGAAACAACTTAACTTTGTATATACTTAATTTTTAAATTAAGTAGAACATAATGTCACAGCCAAAGTAGGTTCTTGTAATCAGTATGCAATGTTATTTTAATTGTGTAATTTGGAAGAAGTTCACTTGCTGTGTTCAAGCCTCAAAGAATGCATATTAGATGACAGCATGAATAAAGGTTACTGTCATAAGCATTGACAGTAAGATTACAAGAAGACAGAATGTTTCAAGTCACGACAGCATATTCACTCTGACAGCAACATTGGCGGAAGACTACGCGACAACAACTTTAGCCCTCGACAACAAGTTTGGGAACCACGACAGCACTCTATGCGGGGAACTCATACTGTCACCAAAAGAACATTCCTGTGACAGCAAGCTTTGCGGCAAAAGTAACTGTCTCGAGAAAGATCCTTGTTCTAGGTATCTTCTCAGTCAAATCCCGTGACAGTTTCAATGTTCAAGAAACAGGCGTGTTGCAGTATCCCTAAGTTGCACCAAGTCTGCAAGACTACGACAGAAGCTTCAAGCACTACAAAACAAAAGCGAATCAATTCAAAGAGTAAGGTCAAGTCTCTATTTGCTGAATTGTTTTAGCTGAAAATAGAATGAATCTAGGTTGCTTTCTTTGTAATGTATATCTGACATGTTAGCAATTTAGGATTATCACATGGGTAGGCAATCTGTAAGAAGCTGCCACTTAATAATGACAGCAGCTTCACAAACCCGTGCTGACAGTGATAGGATTAGTTTATACTTAGACTATCAATTCATTCTAGAAATGTAACCAAGACAAGTAAGTGTCTTAGAAGAAAAACCGAAGCTCAAGAATTCTCTCTTGAGGTTGTAGCAACACTAATTTGCAAAATAAATAAAACATTTATTTTGTGAATCCTGTCTTTTCGATTATACTGTTTGTGAATGCATACATATTATTGATAACATTAAATCTTAGTTTTGGTTGTTGAAATTAAGATTGAATTTTATCAGTATTGCATTCATCCCCCCCCCCCCACTTCTGCAATACACGAGGACCAACAACTAGTATCAGAGTAAACAGATTAACATACATATCTGAGATCACGACGACAATGCAGAAATCAAACAGTATCAAGATCCCAGCTTTTGATAAAGAGAACTACAGCATTTGGAAAATAAAGATCTTGTTGTTTATCAAAGCTGCGAATCCACTATACCCAGGTATTCTCGAGAATGGTCCTTTCGTTCCAAGAAAGGAAATTGAAGCCACAACAGTAAATGGTGAAGTCATTCCTGCACATTGGGTTCCCAAAGATCCCTCAGAAATTTTGGAACCTGAGAAGGAGAAAATGGTGCTAGATGATCACTTGCAACTCATCTTGCTCGATTCTCTCACGTTGGATAAAGCCATGTGTGGAAGTGTGATAAGCTGCACATCTGCCAAGGAGATGTGGATCAGGTTAGCTTTACTATGTGAAGGAAGTGAAGAAGTTAAGGGCAATCAAAGGCAAATACTGATATCACAATATGAGGCATTCATGGCCAAGCCTGGTGAAGACTTAACTTCTATGTTTGAAAGATTCAGTAAGCTCTTAACTGAACTACAGATACATGGCAAGTACTATGACAGAAAAGAATTGAATGTCAAGTTGCTGCTTACACTGCCTGATCACCTTGAACACAAGACAACAGCCATACGAGAAGGAAGAGATCTCAACAATATAACCTTTGAGACACTTTATGGCATTCTGAAATCTTATGAACATGAACTCTTTCAAAAGAGAGCCATACAAAGTGGAACAAGGAACAAGATGGCTAATATGTCAAGTGCCCTAGTAGCACATGTGCCAAGGATCACACAGCCAAGTGAAGTACTACAAATCACTCAACCAACCCCTGCACAATCCTTGATGATAGAAGAGGTTGTTGAAGATGATGAGAAAGTAGTACTACAACTTAAGGATGTGGAAGATGAAGACTTCTACACAATGGAAGAACTGGAAAGCATGGACAACCCTACAATGGCTTACATGGCCAAAAAGTTCAAGAACTTTAGGTTCAAGAAGGATAGGTCATTCAGGCCCCAAGGCCAAGCATCCAAGCTCAACAAGGGAAGTTCATCAAAGGCTGCTGTGGGAAGTTCAACCAAGGGAGGATACAAGACTGGATTTGTGGATAGGTCAAAGTTCAAGTGTTACAACTATGGTGAACCTGGTCATTTTGCTACTGAATGTAAAAGACCCAAACAGGTTCAAAGGTTTGAGAAAGGAACTGGTGGATACTTTAAGAAGAATCAAGGTAGAGCTTATGTAGCTGAAGGAAAGTGTTGGGATGAGTCTGATGATGATGAAGAAGAAGAATATGTCAACCTAGCTCTCATGGCTAGCACTGATGAAGTAACATCAACATCTTCAAGTCAGGTACCTTCACTTGTCATACTTGATATGTCCATTGATGAGTATAAGAAAACCATTAAAGACTTAAGTGCTGAAATGTTCAATGTCTATACTAGGTTATCTGCTGCTAATGAGGAAATCACTAGGCTGAGTAAGCTAAATGAAACACTAAAGTCTGAAAATGATTCTCTTGTTCTCAAAACCGGTTCACTAGACTCTTTAGCTCAGGAGAATGCTAGATTTAAAAATGAATTAAAATGTGCTAAAGAAGTTGAGGAATTCCTGAGGAATGAGATTGCTGAAAATGAATTCAAGATTAAGGCTTATAAAAACTCATCCAAGATAGTTCAGGATTACAATGATAAGCATACAGAAAATCAGACAGTTGGCATAGGTTTTTCATATGATAGAAGACCTGGAAAGGAAACTGTGATTCAAGATTGTTCTGGAAATGCTGCTGTCAAACCCACCATTCTCAAGAAGGTTAAAACTCCTATTTTCAAAGCTGCAGAAATTGAGTTTGATGAAGAAGCCATGCTCATCAAACAAGAAATTCTTGATGAGGATGAAGGTGTTGACAGCACATCTAAGGATGGAAAGGATACTGTCACAATCCTCAAGACAGTAAACTTACCAAGCAATCAGACAGTAAGTTCAAAAGATGCTGTCACTATTGGCAAGACAGTATCTTCCAAAGATGTTGTCAAGAATGTTTCCAAGACAGTAACTTCCAAACCTTCTGTCAAGACAGTTGGAATAAAAGGTACTGTCAAGGAAAGTTCGACAGCAACTTCTGAACACAATGTCAATCCAGTAACTCCCAAGTCTAAGAATAGGAATGGAAAGGTAGGTGTCAATAAAGGAAATGGATACACTAATGTTGGAGGTGCTTCTAGGAAACTATGCAATAATTGTGGATCTTCACATCATTTAACACATGTTTGTAATAAACCAATTGAGGATAAGATCAATACTACTGAACTTAATGGTAACTTACACAGAACCCCTCTTATGCATAGAACTATGAGTGTCTGCAATAACATTGAATGTATGCCATGCAAGATCACTGCCATGAGTACATGCTTTAACTTACCTATTCTCACTACTGAAAAATGTTCATACATGCACACTGTTGAGACTTCTGAGTCTGCTAGCAACAGCAAAAAGGCTTCATCCACTAAGAAAAGGACCAAGTCCAATTCTAAACCTAAGTGGGTGAAAAGAGAAGTCAAACAGGAGGTTTTTAATGATGCTTATGATTTTATGACTGGAAGAAACTCAGGAGACACTAAAGCTGCAGGACCCAACAAGGATTGGGTACCATATGCAACCTAAACACATTCTGTTTTGTAGGGCAAGAAGAAAGGTCAAGTCATGTGGATTATTGACAGTGGTTGCTCAAGACACATGACAGGTGATAAAGCCCTGCTATCACACTATGTAGAGAAAGCTGGCCCAATCATAACCTTTGGAGACAACAACAAGGGTTACACAGTGGGATATGGCTGTTTGGAAATTGGAAATGTTGTCATTGAAGATATTGCTCTTGTGGATGGATTGAAGCACAATCTACTCAGTGTCAGCCAATTCAGTGACAGGGGATTCAAGGTTGATTTTGATATGATGCTTTGTAACATCTATCACAAGAAGGATGGAAGCCTCTCTCTAAAAGGGGTTAGAAAAGGAAGCTTGTTTGTTGCTGACTTAAACTCAACAAAGAAGGATAAAGTTTACTGTTTCTACAGTAAAGCAACTGTTGGTGACATTATGCTTTGGCATAGGAAGCTCTCACATCTCAACTTCAAAACAATGAATATTTTGATGAAGAAAGAGTTAGTGAGAGGTTTGCCCCAACAAGAATTCTGTCAAGAAGGACTGTGTGAAGATTGTCAAATGGGCAAACTAAGGAGAGTTGTGCACAAGTCCAAGCAAATGAACACCAACATAGAAGCACTCAAGTTGATTCATATGGATCTTTTTGGACCAGTCAATGTACCATCTATGGCCAAAAAGAGATATGCCTTAGTAATGGTGGATGATTACTCAAGGTACACTTGGGTGAAGTTTCTTGAATCCAAAGATGAAGCTGCTCAAGTGATTATTGATCAAGTCAGAGTTCTTGATAGAACTCCAAACTCAAAAGTCCAAATCTTGAGGAGTGACAATGGTACAGAATTCAGAAATGCCACACTTGGAAATTTCTGTAAAGATGAAGGAATTGTACAACAATTCTCTGCGGCAAGGACTCCACAGCAGAATGGAGTTGTAGAAAGAAAGAACAGGACTCTCATTGAAGCAGCTAGAACTATGTTGCATGATGCCAAACTACCAACATATTTATGGGCTGAAGCTATCAACACAGCTTGTTATACTCAAAACAGAACCATGATTAACAAAACTCATGCAAGTACACCTTAATGTCTGCTAACTGGGAAGAAACCTACTGTCAAATATTTTCATGTGTTTGGGAGCAAATGCTTTATGATGAAGGATAACCATGAGAAGAAAGGAAAATTTGACACTAAGGCATTTGAAGGACTATTCATGGGTTACAGCACAGAAAGGACTGCCTACAGAGTTTATGTTATGGAACACAGGATTATTGAAGAGAGTGTAAATGTCACATTTGATGAAACCAAGTTTCCAGGACTGCATGAAGAAGGAAAGATGCAGACATTCAGATTTGAGAATCAAGGATACTTGGAAGCTGAGGAAATTGTTGATGAAGAACCTAGCTTCACTCAAATTGTTGAAGTTGACAAAGATACTGTCAATACCACTACTGTCAACCAAACTCCAGCTCAGTCACAGACCATAACTTCTAACATTAATAACAATGATTGTTAGGTCCTAAGTATCGTAGAAGGGGGGGGTTGAATACGATACTCACAAATAATTCAATTTCGTTCGCGGATTAATCTTTCAGTTCTATAACGAAATCAAACACACTAAACCAAATCAAGTTTCGGGGAATATATCTTTTTATAAATATAAAACTCGAGGGGTGCTACAATTTCTAATCCGTAGATTAGCGTCAATGAGTTTAAGGTTACACAAATACAAAACAATGATCAAGTTCTGAGCACTATTAATTTCTCTGATAATTTTCTCCGGCTCTTCTCTCTCTCAGTAATGTGTCTGTGTTGAATGCCTTAACTGAAGAAGACACATTCTTCTCTCGAGTTAATTGTAGACTTGAATTGAAAAACCATCGAACCATTTAGAATAGAATATTCTTGGCCGTTGGATCTTCATCAACCTGTCAGACAAGCACAACTTTTCACCTGCTCCATGAATTGAAAAACCATCGAATGGATTCAAAAACCATCGAATGGAATAAATCAATTTGCCATTCGATAGTTTTTAAATCAAAACTATCGAATGCCAAATTAATTTACTTTGCATTTCAATGAATCACTTCAACCACCATTCGATAGTTTTTTCAAAAGAAAAACTATCGAATTCTTTTTCTTGTCTTTTGTCCTTTAGTAATTACTCCTGAGCTCCTGGGTGTTTAAGTTTTAGACTGTATCAATTTCTTCTGAGATGATAAAACAACTTGATCTTTTTAGTGTCGTCACCTAGTGCAACTGGTCTGGTTCACAGATGAATAACACTTGATCAATTCTTCTTTTATGTCTTCAATATAGTGCTGCTGATAAGTCCCTTGTCGTTCTGGTTGCTTCATCACTGGAATCCCGTGGTACTGAACCCTAAATCATTCACATACTTCTGTCGTCTTGAAAGTCTTGATTCTTTTGCTGTCACTGAGGCTTGAACATTTTCATGAACTTCTTTCCGTGACCTGTTTACGGACTTCAAGAATACATAACGTATTTTGATTTTTTGAGTTTACCTTTTCTTCTTTGATTCTGGATTCCTGTGCTTCTGTTAATATTATTGTCTGTCTTGTCCTTTGTTGAGTTGTAGTTATCTCTTTTTCATCTTATGTTACATTATGCTTTACAATCTCCCCCTATTTGATTGGATAGAGTTCGACAAGCAAATACTTCGAGGATAACTCAACTAACTAAGGAAACATTAAACTACTTAAAGTAAGACAGCGTAATAATATTAATGCATTCTGGATCAGATATATATACATTTCCAGATTTCATAAATCAAAAAACAATTAAACTTTATACAATGAAGTTGCTCCTCTAGTCTGAGCTGATAGTTCTTTTGTTCTTTGCTTCAATCTTCAGTCCATTCCAATCTCACCTTCTCAGTGGTTCTCCAGGTTTAAGGATTGCTCCTTGGATGTGTCTTCCAATATATTCAACCTCTTGACCCACTCCAGCCCATGACCATGCAATGTTAACATCTTTCTTGTTTAGCTTTGGCATGTTTGGCAATCTGGTATGCACTTCCAATCCTCTTTCCACTCTTTTCCTATAGTAAGGAACATTCTCCAATAGAAATCTTCTAAGAGTGTCTGCTGCTTTGTCCTTCTCCGTTGATGAGAATCCAGTGGATCTAAGATACTTCTCAACTGAGATTAGATAGTTGCTTGGGTAGTCCCTCAGTTTGTCCTTAGCCAAATAGCAGATTCTGAACAAGTCATTCGTCATGAATCTAACCATTGGAGGATCTTCAGTAATCTTTGGACTGACTTTCATCACGATCTCCTTAACATGCTCACGGAGCAGTTCATTTAGCCTTGTAGTTCTTTGGATCTTGATGAGTATAGCCTGCAATTCTGTATATGTCCTCTGTTCTAAAAACTTAGTGGAAATCACAAATGTACCTTTCTCCAGGAAACTGATTAATAAGCTCCATGCACCATTTGCTTTAACCCCAGCTGTCAGACAGATTATAGAGCTTCTCAGTGCTTTAAAGTAAGTCTGATCTTCAAGATTAGCACTTCTGATGTCCTGAATAATAACTTCCACCTCAGCATTGTTGTTGACTTGTAATCCTTCTTCAACTCCGCAAAAGGTTTTGTAAGCCATTTCCCATTCAGTACCATCTTTCTTTGCCAGATCTATCATCTTCTTCTTCCTCACTTCATTATACACTTTGATTCTCTTTAGCTTTTCACTTCTCAGAATTGCTAGCTGTTTCTCTTTCTCAGCTTGCCTGGCATCAACTGCAGCTCTCTGAGCTCTTACAGCTTCCAAGGCAGCTTCTTCCTCAGGTGATAGAGAATTTGCTTCTTCCATATCATCATCCAAGATAGGATGTTCTATTGGCTCTGGATAATATGGTTCATGCTCCTCTTGAATAGGTTGCTCATGAATGACCTCAAATTCCACTTCACTCTGCTTTTCTTCCTCTACAAGCTCCTCAATCCAGTACTGTCTGATTGGAATAGCTTCAACTGTCTCCCAAACTCTCCATCCATCCTTAGCTTGTTCCTTCTCCCCTTCTCCAACTTTCTCCCCCTTAGTTGAGGAATCCTCGATAAAAGCATCCTCAGCATAAAAGACATTAGAAGGATCAGGTTCCTGATAGGAAGGACCAGGTTGTCCAGATTTTTGGTTCTTCAGCATACTCCATATAGACTGTACTCCGTCACCTTGATTCTCCAAGAAATCCATAAGCTGCTTATTAAACTCATTTATAGAAGCTAGCGACAGGTCAATGTTCTCCAATCTTGAGTTGGTAGTCTTTTCCATGTGATCCAGCCTCTTGTTTAGCTTAGACTCCACTCGTGAAAGGGTGTTCATTACATCTTTTACCCGCGCTTGACCATCCCGGATAACCAGAACGTCTTCTTTCAAAGCTTCATGTCCTTGAGACAGTGCAGTTACTTCATTCATGAATCCATCTTTAAGTTCCCTGACGTCCATCCTCAACTCGACTAGTTCTTCCATAACTTCCTTCTTTAAGGAGTCCACTGCCTGCTTCGTACCTGTTATAGTGCCAGATGCACTGCCAATGACCCTGAATGTTCTTCTGGAATCAGCTGCAGCCAAGTCAACTTTCTCTTGAATAGACTTTAAAGAAACATTGGCTTGACTGGAGGAGATCCCTTGGTCAAAGGAAGGTCGCAGTGGAACCTTGAATAGTGGATTTCCTTCTTTGTCTCGAACTGTCATCTCCTTGAGGGAAGATTGAACTTGTAGCTCTCTTTCTGTTGGTAACAGCAGATCATCAATATTAGGTAGGGTTAGGGTGTCACTCCTCACATTTGGCTCTGGGTGTACACTCAACGTTTCTGTCGGTGTTTGAATCATTTTTCCTTTCCCACTCAGGCCAGGTGTAAGTGTTTTTGTTTCACTCAAATCCTTTGTGCTGATTGTACCTGTAGAAGAGATCACCGTAGCCGTCCTTAAGGAGGTCACCGGTGGTGCAATGGGGCTTCGCAAGTCCCCGTCCTTGGATAAACCAAGTTGCTGATCATCCTTAGATGATATATCCTTTGTAGGATCTAGAGTTTGAATCTCTAGGGGGTTAGAAACAGGCTCTTTTAACAGCAGAGATCCCGAATCTTCCCCGTGAGTCTGTAAAGACTTCACCTCAGTTGACTCCTCAATAGTAATTGATTCACTGTCAACGAGTTGCCGATTTGCACCTACGTCAGACCCTTTACCCGCAGGATCCAGATATGTTCCATCTGGGGAGGTAGACAATGACCTTTTAGATTGTGCATTTAGGTCAAAGCCTTCTCTCGACGTCTGTGAAGACCCTTGGTTCTTAGAACCTTCAACCAGTGAACCTGACCATGATATGGTCGGAACACCAGTTGCTTCCGTCAATTCTTCCTTACTTGATTGAGCTATTGGTTCAGATATAGCTTTCGTTAGCGTAGCCCAATCAGCATCAGAAAAATCGAAAAAGGGCGCTTTGGATGAGAGAAATGAAGTATCAACAGTTGCCTCGGTTTCTGTTCTTCTCCTTTTAGAGGAAGGCAGAGCTGTTGTTGAAGGGTGTATCTCCTTATGTGGTGCTGCTTTGGCACTATCTCCCTCTACACTCATGGATGGTTCTTTACTGGGTATAGGAGGGGAAGGAGGTTCGTTTATGTTTTCAGTTGGCTCTTCCAAAGGCTCTTCGACCGTGGTTAGAGGTTGTGGGTTTGCAACCTCCTGGTCAGGAATGGCCACTAAGGGCTCTGGATCAACATCCATTGGTTCAGGTGCCATTACAGGTTCAGGTTGTGGAATATTACCTTGATTTACCTGTTCCCCTGGGGGTAGAAGTGGTAGGGGCACCGTTCTTAGATATTCAGTGAGAACAGTGGGTACCCCTGGAAGATAGTTGTTCTTCCTTATCAGAGCGGTTATAGCATTGCTCTTCATCTTCATACACTCCTGGGTGGCTTCACCTTCAAAGATCTCCCGTTCATCATCTGTTAAGATATCATTGAGAATTAGCTGTAGGAACCTAGGATAGAAACAGAGCACATCTTCATTTATGCCTGTTCTTTCATCCAGTGGTCCCATGCATATGATTACTTGATCAATCAATAACCGTCCAATGTTAATATGCCTATTGTTCGCAATGGCAAACCCTATCTTTTGAAGGAATAAGGGAATACCATGCAGATTTGTTAGCTTGGCAGTAAAAACATGGATTAGGGTATGAAAGAAAAAGTTCCATGCTTTTGGCAAGTAATGCTTAAGGAACTCTCCCACAAAGAAGTTAGGTTGTTGACTTCTAATGAGAGTGAAGAAAGCATGTATCTCCTCAGTCGTGGGATCCGGAACAAGGTTTTCTGTAGGAAAATGTAAGATTTGATTAAAATCATGTTCCGTCACCCTTATTGTTCTGCCCCCTGGCACAACAAAACTGAAGGACCTTACATTATTCTCACTTGTATCCGTGGCGGTTGTGTACAACGCAGTCAATTGATCAATACAAAGGACCACGGGAGTACTCACAGCGTATGCCACTAATGAACGTGTGTTCAAAAACTCTGCCCATGCATGAAACTGTAAGTTCGTTATGGATTGCAAGTTTTGAAACGAGACATGATTAGTCTTGGTAATAATAAATTCTCCAGCCATATTTTAAAATTTCTAGAAAATTTAAATAACCAAAACTAATTTTTTTTTTACTTGAATTTAATTAATTAAAAATAATTAATCAAACTTTTGGTAAAATCACCCTAAAAACAAAATCACCCCTTTTAACACTAACACACAAATTCGAACACTAGCAATTAGAACCCTTGACTAATAGCAACCAATATCCAATTCAAACAGTTTGTTCGATGGTTTCTTTCTCAGAAAGTGCCAAAAACTCAAAAAATACTAATTTCTCACGGTTAAAAGACAGTCAACAGTGACAACCAGTAATATTTTAAGGTTTTTCTTGGATAAAAATGGAGAAACTATCGAAAGGTGTTCTTGTTTGTGTATGTATGTCTCTGTAAGTATATAAAACCTTAAGTTTTTCTCAGATCTGTAAAAGTGAAACTGAAAAAAGAACTAAGGCAATGATATATACGTTTGAAACTGACAGGGGTAAAATCGTCAATTCAGGTTCGATAGTTTTTTAATTGAACTACCGATAGTTTTCTGTGAGGGCAAAAGAGTCAATTGCACTTCGATAGATTTTCCAAAAACTATCGAAGAGTTAAAAAATTTGAATTTGTAACGCTTTTCAGAAAAGTATCGAAGTATCTGTCTTTTGAAAACCAAAACTATCGAACTAATTTATGAAAATCTATCGAGAATTAGATTATTGAATTAATTAATTCACTTCGATAAATTTTCTACTGATTTTTAAAATACATCGAGAATTTAAATATTAAATTAGGTAAATTCCTTCGATATATTTTAAATAAAATCTCAAAAACTATCGAGAAATATTTTCGATAGATTTTCTTTTTCCTTTTCAAAAACCATCGAAATTAACTTTCGATAGATTTATCAATGTACTTGAAAAACTATCGAATTTCCTAAATTCGATATTTTTGCTTCTGTCTTCATCTTAAAACCTGTTCATGTTCTAAAAATCAGACCTTTTTTATTTCCTGTCAAGTTTTATTTTGAATAAATCTTTTAAAATTCACCAAAATCAATTGTTAACAGAAAATTCACAATTTTCTTAGAATAAAATCAATTAAATATCATTGAGTGATATTAACCAATTAAAATCTAATCAATTATGCTGCATTAATCTACAATGTTAAAAACAAAGTAAATTAATTCAAATTAAATAAATGCTTGAGTATTTTGAACAAATATTAGCACTTAAATAATTTGAGAATTAATAACCAATTAAATGCCAGAAGATATATCATCCATAATTATGACATAAAATTAGTACAAAAATCCTAACTACGAGAATTGCTCCAGAAAATAAATTCACGAGTCCTAAGGATATATCAATTCTTAAACTCATGAATTCACCAGGACTCTCTGCAGTTCCTGACTTCTAATCAAAATCAATTAGAAAGATTTAACATCCCAAGTTCACCAACCAGCTTATTGAAAGTGGATTCATCAAACGGTTTAGTAAAGATGTCTGCAATTTGATCCTCTGTGGGTACAAAATGTAACTCCACAGTTCCATTCATGACATGCTCTCGGATAAAATGATACCTGATGTCGATGTGCTTCGTCCTCGAGTGTTGCACTGGATTGTTAGAGATTGCTATGGCACTTGTGTTGTCACAAAAGATTGGAATCTTTGTCAACAAAAGTCCATAGTCACGGAGTTGGTTTCTCATCCACAAGATCTGAGCACAGCAGCTACCAGCAGCAATGTATTCAGCCTCAGCTGTTGATGTGGAAACTGAATGCTGCTTCTTGCTATGCCAAGAAACTAACCTTCTTCCAATAAACTGACAGCTTCCTGAAGTACTCTTCCGATCAATCTTACAACCTGCAAAATCAGAGTCTGTATATCCAATAAGATCAAATCCTGTATCTTTAGGGTACCAAATTCCAAGATTTGGGGTCCCCTTAAGATATCTAAATATTCGCTTAACAGCTATTAGATGAGATTCTTTAGGATCAGACTGAAATCTAGCACACAAGCATGTTGCAAACATTATATCTGGTCTACTTGCAGTGAGATAAAGTAATGAGCCTATCATACCTCTATAGCCTGTGATGTCAACCTTCTTACCAGTTTCATCCTTATCAAGCTTAGTGGCAGTTGGCATAGGAGTCTTTGCTGTAGATGAGTCTTCCATTTGATACTTCTTCAGAAGATCTTTGATGTACTTGGACTGACAAATGAATATACCATCTTGTTTTTGGTATACTTGCAGTCCAAGAAAGAATGACAATTCACCCATCATGCTCATTTCATAACGACTCTGCATTAACTTAGCAAATCTCTTGCATAGATCATCATTAGTAGAACCAAATATTATGTCATCAACATATACTTGCACCAATATCAAATCATTTTTATGCTTTTTGAAAAAGAGAGTTTTGTCTACAACACCTCTTGTAAAATCATTTTCAAGTAAGAATTCAGAGAGAGTGTCATACCATGTCCTCGGAGCTTGTTTGAGTCCATAGAGAGCTTTGAATAGAAAGTACACAAAGTCTGCCAGTTTTGAATCCTCAAAACCTGGAGGTTGTTCCACATACACTTCTTCTTCTAACTCCCCGTTCAGAAAAGCACTCTTCACATCCATTTGATATACCTTATAATTGGAATGTGCAACAAATGCCAGAAACATTCTGATGGCCTCAAGTCTTGCTACTGGTCCATAGGTTTCATCATAATCTATACCCTCTTCTTGAGAGTAACCTTTAGCAACCAGTCTGGCTTTGTTTCTCGTTACAATGCCATCTTCGTCCAACTTATTTCTGAATACCCATCGTGTTCTAATAACAGATTTTCCCTTAGGCCTGGGTACCAGCTTCCAAACTTTCTGCCTTTCAAACTAATTGAGTTCTTCTTGCATAGCAATTACCCAATCTGGATCATCTAGAGCATCTTCAACTTTCTTAGGTTCTGTTTCTGAAAGAAACCCAGAATAGTGACATTCATTTTGTGATGTTCTCCTAGTTCTCACTCATGTGTCCGGATCACCAATGATCAAGTGAAAGGGATGATCTCTATTCCATACCCTTTGCCTTGGCAGATGCGATCTTGATGATTCTCCTTGTTCTAGAGGTTGTGGAGTGTGACTAGTTGATCCTTCTCCTGCTCCCCCTGAGTTGTTGACGGTTTGATCTGTTGATTCTGAAGACTGACTAGTGGATCCTGTAGAATGAGGATCTCCACTTTGGTCACCACTTTGTCCAGAATCATTATCATTATGATTATTATTAATAATTGTAACAACTTCAGGTACTTCTTCATTGTCAGAGAGATCTCCTGATAGATTTTCAAATACCAAGGATTCAGAGTTCTCTCCAGTTTGCAGGCCTGGTCTTTTGGTGTCGTCAAATGTTACATTAAAGCTTTCCAACACCTTCTTATCTTCAATCACATATACCCTGAAAGCCTTAGATTCCAGAGAATAGCCCAGAAAAATGCCTTCATCTGCTTTGGCATCAAACTTGCCAAGATGTTCTCCATCTTTAAGTACAAAGCACTTTGCACCAAACACATGAAAGTACTTCAGTGTTGGTTTCTTGTTGGCCATTAACTCATACGGAGTCTTTTCATGATCTTTGTTGATCAGGGTTCGATTCTGAGTGTAGCAAGCTGTATTCACTGCTTCAGCCCAAAAGTAAGTGGGAAGTTTTGATTCACTCAACATGGTCCTTGCTGCTTCAACCAAGGTCCTGTTCTTCCTTTCCACTACTCCATTCTGTTGAGGAGTTCTTGGTGCTGAAAACTGTCTTGATATTCCTTTCTCTGAGCAGAAATCATTTAGAACTGCATTCTTGAATTCAGTTCCATTGTCTGATCTGATTGTCCGCACAGGTAGCTTAGCTTCCACTTCTATCTTCTTGATGTGATCAATGATTAGTTGTGTTGCTTCATCCTTTGTTTGTATGAACAACGCCCACGTGTACTTGGAGTAGTCATCCACCATCACCAATGCATATTTGTTTCTTGAAAGTGACATAACATTAATTGGACCAAATAAATCCATATGAATCAGCTGTAATGGTTCAGTAATGCTTGTCATTCCTTTGCTTCCATGTGATACTTTCTTCGACTTCCCCTTTTCACATGCTTCACATAGTCCCTCCTGATTGAATTCCATCAGGGGCAACCCTCTCACTAACTCTCTCTTTACCAAAGAGTTCATAGTTTTGAAGTTCAGATGTGAGAGCTTCTTGTTCCATAGCCAACTTTGTTCTGAAGATGCCTTTTCATAGAAACATGTAACTTCTCCTTCACTGGTAGAACTTAAGTCAGCTATAAACAAATTTCCTTTTCTCACTCCCAGTAGAGTAAGCTTCTCATCCTTCCTGTTGGTGATTAAGCACTTGTCCTTTCTGAAATCTACATCGTAGCCTTTATCACAGAACTGACTGATACTTAGAAGATTGTGCTTTAATCCTTTAACAAGAGAGATGTTTTCAATGATGACATTTCCAGCTTTCAATTTACCATATCCCGTAGTGAATCCTTTGCTGTCATCTCCAAAGGTTACAATCGGGCCGGTCTTCTTAACCACCTCTGTAAGCAGGGACTCTTCACCTGTCATGTGTTTAGAACAGCCACTATCCAGAATCCACACGACCTTTGAGCTTTTAACCTTACCCTGCAATCACAGATTGATTAAGCGGACTTTGGTACCCAAAATTGTTTGGGTCCTGAAGGTTTAGATGATTTAACAGGAGTAACATTCAATTTAGTCTTACCCTGTTTGATATTCATAGTATCTGTGGATTTAACATTATCAGTGCTATTGCTATTATCATTCATCAACTTAAAATAAGCATGCATGATGTTGTACTTACATAGCAAACACTCTTTCTTTCCACAAGGTTCATGAGTATCAGGCATGTCAGACATGTTATGCATTTCAGAAGTATTAGAAGTTTCTACTTTAACCTTTTTACATGCATGTGTAAGGTGTCCAGCAGAATTACAAATAGAACACAACTTCCTAGATGCAATGGGAGAAGATGGAACCAATTCCTGATTAACAATCTTCTTCCTCCCATTCCTGTTCTTTTTAACATTACTAACTAAGGAACCTACTTCAGTTTTAGGTAAATCAGGTTTAGGTAATTCATTTTTTACTGATTTCCTAGGCAACTTAGTCTTTACCTCTTTTTCCTTCAATAAATCCTCCTCAAGCAATTCTTGTGCTATGAAAAGATCATCCTCATTAAAGAGAGGTGGAAACGGCTTAACAAAAACTGGACAATCAACATTCTTAAGAACATGTAGAGTATTCCTTTTGACAACTGAAGGTGTCACAGGGAATTCCACAATCTTCTTACCAGCTTTCTTGTTATAGTCAAATCCTATAGCAGTTTTATTCTCTACGGCCTGAGTATCAATGATTTCCTTAGCCACTAGAGCGGAATTCTTAAAAGCATTCAGCTTCAAATCTAGATCTGAAATCTGCTTCCTGAGGATAGTCTCTATCTCATCATTACACTTGACCTTGTTCTCTAAGTACGCATTCTTTTGCTTAAGATCTTCTAATGTTACAGCTACAAGCTCTAGTTCTTCATTTTTAGATTCTAGCTTTTTAATCTTAAGAACTAGTTTAGCATTTTCCATTTCTGATGCTAGCATGCTTGTGTGTACATTAAACAATTCTACACTAAGATCTTGCACAGTTTTCTTGTACTCAGAATTAGACATATCAATTGTAGTTAAGATAGGTACCTGAGATGATTGTGGTGATTCCTCTGAAGAGTCAGCTATTAGAGCAACATTTACATATTCCTCCTCTTCATCCGAATCAGTATCATCCCAGTGCTTTCCCTCTGCTATGTAAGCTTTCCCTTTCTGCTTTCCAGAGAATGCCTCTAATTGCTGTTTAAGATTGGCATTCTCCTTTTTCAACTCATCATAAGAATCCTTCTTTCCATAGACATCTTTCATGTCTCTTGCTTGACGAGGCTTCCGGCATTCAGTGGCGAAATGCCCTAACTCATTGCAGTTATAGCATCTTGATTTGCTCCTATCAATCATGCCAGTCTTGTAGCCTCCCTTAAAGCCTGTACTAGGTGTATAATTGCTCTTCTGGAATCTGTTGGTTGAGCCCTTGAACTTGTACTTAGGGTTTCTCTTGAAACGAATATGACTAAACTTTGCAGCTAAGTACGCCATGGTTTTGTCTTCCATTTGCTCAAGCTCTTCTAGGGTGTAGTAATCACTTTCATCAACACCCAGATTCACAGAATCCATTTCTGCTTCTATTATCACCTCCTTTCCAGCTCTAGGGGTTTGAACCTGAGTCTCAGAAGTTATTAGTTCATCCACTACAAGTGCTGCTGATCTCACAAGTGCATTGTGCTTGCTGTCCACTGTCCCTGATCCGTAGATTATCACCCTTTGTTCATGTTCCATCTCATAGGTCTTCAACTTGCCATAGATCATCTCTAGTGGCATCTTTGTGAAGTCAATTCTTTCCCTAATGGATGATGACTTGTGTTCTACATGATGGGGCAGCGTCATCATGAACTTCCTGTTCGATTCTCTCAGTGGATAGGTCTTTCCTTTCATTGCCAATTCATTGAGGAGCTTAGTATACTTCTCAAAGACCTGAGTTATACTTTCTCCTGGCAGGGACCTAAACGCTTCATATTGAGAAGTTAGAATGTCCAATCTGTTTTCCTGAACGTCTTCAGTTCCATCCATTATTAAGTTAATGGTATCCCACATATGTTTCCCGTTTGTACAGTTCATCAACTGATAGCTCATTTCCTTGTCTGCGGAGTCCGCCAATATCAACATTAAACCGGTGTCCAATCGAATCAGTTCTTTGTCAGAATCTGTAAATTCACTTATATCCTTAGGTTGGGTGCCTGAAGGAATCCTGCTACCATCAGGAGCTGTAGATTCACTAACTGGTTTCATTGGTACAAACGGTCCGTTTTCTAATATGCCAATATACAAAGGATTAGATGCCTTGATAAATAACAGCATCTTCATCTTCCATAAACCGAAATCATCTCTAGTAAACGGGGGAACTTTAATACCAGCGGTTGTCTTTGGAGCACTCATGGTTTCTGAAAATTTCAAATTGTTTAAAATTCAAGAAATTCCAATTAAATGAAAATTTTTGAAAGTTAAAAAATTTGCTTCGTATTTTCACGCTACGTTTGATTTTGGTCTCATTCACCGAATCTGATTTGTATATCAATCAAGTAGCTTTGATACCAATTGTTAGGTCCAAAGTATCGTAGAAGGGGGGGTTGAATACGATACTCACAAATAATTCAATTTCGTTCGCGGATTAATCTTTCAGTTCTATAACGAAATCAAACACACTAAACCAAATCAAGTTTCGGGGAATATATCTTTTTATAAATATAAACCTCGAGGGGTGCTACAATTTCTAATCCGTAGATTAGCGTCAATGAGTTTAAGGTTACACAAATACAAAACAATGATCAAGTTCTGAGCACTATTAATTTCTCTGATAATTTTCTCCGGCTCTTCTCTCTCTCAGTAATGTGGCTATGTTGAATGCCTTAACTGAAGAAGACACATTCTTCTCTCGAGTTAATTGTAGACTTGAATTGAAAAACCATCGAACCATTTAGAATAGAATATTCTTGGCCGTTGGATCTTCATCAACCTGTCAGACAAGCACAACTTTTCACCTGCTCCATGAATTGAAAAACCATCGAATGGATTCAAAAACCATCGAATGGAATAAATCAATTTGCCATTCGATAGTTTTTAAATCAAAACTATCGAATGCCAAATTAATTTACTTTGCATTTCAATGAATCACTTCAACCACCATTCGATAGTTTTTTCAAAAGAAAAACTATCGAATTCTTTTTCTTGTCTTTTGTCCTTTAGTAATTACTCCTGAGCTCCTGGGTGTTTAAGTTTTAGACTGTATCAATTTCTTCTGAGACGATAAAACAACTTGATCTTTTTAGTGCCGTCACCTAGTGCAACTGGTCTGGTTCACAGATGAATAACACTTGATCAATTCTTCTTTTATGTCTTCAATATAGTGCTGTTGATAAGTCCCTTGTCGTTCTGGTTGCTTCATCACTCGAATCCCGTGGTACTGAACCCTAAATCATTCACATACTTCTGTCGTCTTGAAAGTCTTGATTCTTTTGCTGTCACTGAGGCTTGAACATTTTCATGAACTTCTTTCTGTGACCTGTTTACGGACTTCAAGAATACATAACGTATTTTGATTTTTTGAGTTTACCTTTTCTTCTTTGATTCTGGATTCATGTGCTTCTGTTAATATTATTGTCTGTCTTGTCCTTTGCTGAGTTGTAGTTATCTCTTTTTCATCTTATGTTACATTATGCTTTTCAATGATGACTCTGGAGACAATGAAGAACATGGTGAAGACAATGGAATTGGTGAGCATTCAACTCAACAAACTGAAGCAACTGTTCCTGTACAATCAAGTAGCTTGCCCAGAATCACCAAGTAGAACAAGGATCACACAAATGACCTTATCATTGGTGACCCTACTTCTGGAGTGAGGACAAGGAACAAAGTCTCTGCTGACAGCATGTTTTCATGCTTCCTGTCTCAAATGGAACCCAAGACAACTGATGAAGTATTGTTGGATTCTGACTGGGTGATAGCCATGCAAGAAGAGCTAAATCAGTTTGAAAGAAACAATGTATGGAAGTTGGTTCCAAGACCTAAGGGAAAGTCAGTCATTGAGACCAAATGGGTTTTCAGAAACAAGCTTGATGAAAATGGATTAGTGACAAGAAACAAAGCAAGGCTAGTGGCTAAAGGTTACTGTCAACAGGAAGGAATAGATTATGATGAGACATTTGCACCTGTTGCAAGACTTGAAGCTATAAGAATCTTTCTAGCCTATGCTGCACACTGCAACTTCAAAGTATTTCAGATGGATGTCAAAAGTGCCTTCCTAAATGGAGAGTTGGAAGAAGAAGTGTATGTTGAACAGCCACCAGGGTTTGAGGATGCTGAAATGTATGACTTTGTATACAAACTCTTCAAGGCTTTGTATGGACTAAAGCAAGCACCCAGGGCATGGTATGACACACTTTCCACTTTTCTTTTGGAAAATCAGTTTACTAGAGGAGTTGTGGACAAGACACTTTTCTACAAACACCATGGCAAGGACATCATTCTGGTACAAATCTATGTGGATGACATCATTTTTGGTTCTACAAATGAGAAGCTGTGTGAGAAGTTTTCCTCTCTCATGAGTAGAAAATATGAGATGAGTATGATGGGAGAATTGTCATTCTTTCTGGGATTACAAATTCTTCAACAACCTGATGGAATCTTCATTTGTCAAGCTAAATACATCAAGGAACTTCTCAAAAAGTTCAACTTGGAAGATTCATCACCTGCAAAGACACCAATGTCCACATCAACTAGTCTGGATCTTGACCCTAAAGGAAAGAAAGTTGACTCAAGCACCTATAGAGGCATGGTGGGATCTCTCCTATATCTAACTGCTAGCAGACCTGACATCATGTTTGCTACATGTCTCTGTACAAGGTTTCAAAGTGATCCAAGGGAGTCACACTTAGTAGCCATCAAGAGAATCTTTAGATACTTAAAAGGCACTCCTAACCTAGGCCTTTGGTATCCTAAGAATACTGGATTTGATCTAATTGGTTACTCAGACTCAGACTATGCTGGATGCAAGATTGACAGAAAGAGTACTACTGGTAGCTGTCAATTTCTTGGTGGAAGATTGGTCTCATGGTTTAGCAAGAAGCAGCATTCAGTTTCTACTTCAACTGCAGAAGCTGAATATATTGCTGCAGGCAGTTGCTGTGCACAAATTCTATGGATGAAGAATCAACTTCTGGATTATGGTCTAGTGTTAAGAGACATTCCCATTTACTGTGACAACACTAGTGCCATAGCCATTTCAGATAATCCAGTTCAACACTCTAGGACAAAGCACATTGATATAAGACATCACTTTATCAGAGAGCATGTTGAACAAGGAACTGTGAAGCTGATCTATGTCCCAACTGACAAGCAACTTGCTGACATCTTCACTAAGCCATTGTATGAAGCAACCTTCAACAGGTTGGTAAGTGAATTGGGAATGCTGAATCTGGTATGCTAATTTACCAAGTTTTTCTGCACTTTCAATTTTTTTTTATTGAAGCTCATGACAGAAACTTCAAACCTGCTGTCAAGAGAAGTTACTGTCTAATTGGTCTATGTCTGTTATGTGACAGCATGTGTTGATTTGACTTTACATGTCTGTATTTTGTGCCAGTCTCATACTTTTAGACCCTGTATGACATTAATGTGGTTAATTGCTAAGTTTGAGAGATAAATATCTGTTCTATTGGACTTTCACACCTTTTTGCATAAATCCATAGGTTTAAAGGAGGACACGACCATTAATTACTTATGTGGTAGTTGTATGGGTACTCTAACTGTTGACCATTAGACTTTAATCCTTAGACGGTTTTGCCTATAAATTAACCTTAGGCTTCACCAGTCTGCTCTCAGTTTTAAAGTAAATCATGGAAAACAAAGTAGGTATTGAGTGCAAGCCTAAAACTTGGTGTGAATCCTCCATTCGCGATGAAGTGGACGCCCTCTTTGACACTCTTGAGGACGAACTTGAGAAGGAATATGAAGAGGCTGAAGCCCTTCAAGCCAAGGAAGAAGAGAAATGTGCAAAACAGGAAGAATAATTTCAGGCACTTCTCAAGGAAGAAGGTCGCACTGAAGAGGAGATTAAGGAAGAACTTTTAGAACTAGTTGATAAAATCATAAAATGATGTACTCAATGCTCTATTTAAATGATTTTATTAATAAAAATAAAAGTTTCCTGTTTTTGTGGTTATTGAGTTTTTGTTTTGTCTGTGTTAACTGCATATTATCTGTGTTCAAAAGATTACATTGCTCAATCCATAATCTGTAGGTTAAGTTTATGAATACAGCATTCTAGAAAGTTCATGACAGAAACAATTTCCCATCTAAGTTACTGTCATTAAGAAGGATACTGTCTTGTGTCTATTGACAGCAACCTTCTTGACAGCAGGGAAAAACTTTCTGTCAAGACTTTTAATAGATACTGTCATTCAAGCGCTTAACGGTGACAGCATGTTTTTGCGCAATAGTTTCTGTCGCGCATAACCTACTGTCACCACATCTTATTACTGACAGATTGTTTCTAGCGCACAGGTTACTGTCAACAATAGTGGACCGTTAGAATTGGATATTCACCCCACGATTGACAGTGAATAACGGGCAGTAACTCACGTGTTATAAGAGTAGGTTAAGACACGTTCTTTAATTCCACTTTTTGTGCACAACGTTTGAGATACCTCTATTTATTCCCCAGTTACTCAGACATATCACTCTCATCGAACTCAAGGCAAAATACTTTTCTTCAAGCAAAAAGCCACTTTCTTACTTTCTTCTTTTCTTGAAATCTCCATGGCACCCAAACAGACTCTCTCTCAAACAAACTTTGCTGGCATCTTTTCCCCAAATGATGCTGGTGAAGGTTTCAAAGGACTAGTGTTTTTCATGAACAAGTCCTATCTCGGCTCTGCCATTACCTCAACCCCCATTCTCGACTTAGACAGAATTGAGGCATTTTGGCAAACTGCCGTTGCTCAAACGGATGGTGAGAACCCATCCATTCAATTCACAATCAATGGGCAACACTACATTCTTACAGCTGAGGTCATCAACACTGCTCTTGGAATTACACTTCAAGAAGGCAGAAATTTTGCTGAACTTGCTAATGATGACTCTCTCAAGAAGCTCTTCTTGAAGATTGGGTATACAGGCCCTATTCTCGAAGAGGGCACAACCAAATGGTATCCGTCTGGTGAAATGGATAGGAAGCATCTGCGAAAGGAGTGGAGTATGATTTTTGATGTCATGGTCAAGGTGTTCTCTACCAAGTCCACAGGCTGGAATGGAATACCCTCCTACATCAAGAAACTGACACATTCTCTTGTCCATGGATACAAGGTGAATGTTGGAGCTCTCCTCATGGCACACCTCAGGGCTGCCATAGGTAAGAAGGTATCAATCTACCCTCGCTTTCTTATGATGTGCATTAATTCATTCTGTGATTTTAATAATGATGCCCCTCGTTTAGAGGCTTGCTCAGTTTTGAAAAAGAACACACACACACACACACACTGTTATCTTCACAGAATCTCAATGCACATATTCCACTTTGTTTCACTCAGCACATGGTTGATGAAGTGTTCAACCTTGATTTACCATTACCCTCTGGTTATGACTCTTTCACTTTTGAGAATGAAACTGAATTAGACCCAAATTCAGTTAACCCACATTCAACACCATACACTCAGCCTAGGCCCTCTAGACTTCCCAAAGCCCAAAGAGAAGCCTTGCAAGAATCCAGAAAAAGGCACTTAGAAGCTGATGTTGGTGGTAGCTCTGTTAGTCAAGAGGGAGACACTGCACCTAGTGCAGCAAATAAGGAAGGTAGTCAAACAGAACCCCCAGTGGTTCCCCCTGAGCCTAAGAAGAAGAGAGCTATGAGGACTAAAACCACTGTTAGCCAAGCTGCAGTTTCTCAACAAACTGTGGTTACTGAAAGGGATTCAAATACCTCCCTAGATGTCCCTTCTCAACAAGGTGCATCTATTGAAATTGGCCTGTCTCCCAAGGCACCCTGTACAGAGTCTGCACAAACTCATGGCTCACAACATGAGGAACCCCCACTTGAAGACACACACAGTGAGTTAGGGCACAGTGAGGATTTCTCTATTCCTTTTGATGATTCACATGTTTCTCATGTGAATAAACCCCCACTCTCTGCTACACTTTCACCTTCTTCCTTCCCTACACATTCTTTTGTTTCTTCTCCACAACCTAGAGAAGGGGACAGTCCCAACCCTTCAGGTTTTGATCATCCATCTCCAATCATGGATGAGCCCCCATCTAGTGGTCCACAAGAACCCATTTCTCAAAGTGAAATGGACACCACTCCTCCAAACACTGAGCAAGGGCAAAGTGGTATTCTATCAGAAAATGAAACAGCCAACACTTTGTCTGAACTCCAAGGAGCATCTTACCTTCGGGAAGATGCTGTCACAGCCTCTGTTGCTGTCAAGGACATTGGAAATGTTGCTGTCATGGACACAGCTACTGTCATGGGTGGAGAGAAAGATATTGTCAACACAGGACCTACTGTCACTCCACATCCCAAAGATGCTGTCATGCCAGAACCTGCTGTCCTCACTCCAACTGACAGTAACATTCCTGCCAAAGATGCTGTCCAGTCCTCTCAGCCAGATTTTGATGTTGTACTCCTTGAGGATGCCTCTGATGATGACCTACCTCTTGCCAAACTCTTGAAGGTACATTCTAAATCTTCTCCTTCAATGCATGTTAGTACTGCTCATACCCATGCATCTAGGTTGAGTGAGGGTATGAAAAAGAAAAGAGAGATAAAAGAAAAGAGAGGTGAGCATAGAAATGAGAGGCAGCCAAATGAGCTGGCAAAAGGAGAGGGACTTGAGCATGTCCAGAGAGATCTTGAGGGAGCCCACACTATTCAGGCATTA
Source organism: Heracleum sosnowskyi (assembly GCA_030848705.1). Taxonomy (NCBI): domain Eukaryota; kingdom Viridiplantae; phylum Streptophyta; class Magnoliopsida; order Apiales; family Apiaceae; genus Heracleum; species Heracleum sosnowskyi. The sequence continues at coordinate 113,128,902 of CM061240.1, read as the reverse complement.
GGCCTTGAGAGTCAAACTGTGAGGGGTGATGAGATCACTCAAAACACCCTGAGAGTGTGAGAACCCCCAAAGCCTCCAAGCCCCTTTCTTTTCCTTCCCCTCCAAGAAGGTTAAGGGATGGTGGCCCCTATGCAAATTTTGGTAACAGGATCACAGATCTGGAAGGACAATGTGCTACCTTGAACTCCAAGATGGACTCTCTCTCTCAACTGGTGGTTGATGGTTTTGCTGCTACTCAGCATTCTCTCCAGTTCCTTACTGACCTTGTAGCTGCCAACTCAACTAAGGGGGAGAAGGTAGCAAGATCAGAATCTATATCTATTCAGGAATCAGGTGGAACTCAGGGGGAGCAAGTAACTGTGAAGACCAAAGGGGGAGCAAAACAAGGTTCTGGAGTCCAGAGTAAAGCAATGACAAAGGGTGAGCAAGTCAAACCAAGCAGTGGACAACCAATGGATAAAGCTGAAGATCTTGTTGAAGGTGACTTGGATGGAGAAAGGGTATTAATGTCTAAGGAAACTCAAGATGCACTGCAAAGAAGATCTGCATCTAGACGCCCAATTCTACCTCATGTGTCAATTAGAGAACCAACTTCAGCAACTCAAGAAACTGCTATACAGAAAAGATGGAGAGAAATGGAGGAACAAAATAAGCTTGGGAAAGGTAAAGGGAAACTGCCTGAATCCATCCATAAGGGACATACTTGGTCCAATGGTACTGAGTTTGATCAAGAAGAAGCCAATACTATAATGGTGGATTACAGGGAGAGCACATTACAGAATCATGACACTGAATTTAGCAGTCTAGTGGAAGAAGCAATGAATGCTGCAAGCAACAGTCCAATCAACACCACAAAACTGCTAAAGGATCAAATCACCAGTGTCAGTGTAATGGTGAATGATGAGAAAAGATGGGCTGTAAGTATCTACTTCACTTCTGGCATATCTTATTTCATCACAATGGAACTATTGCAGAGTCTGCCAGCAGAGGTGTTGTGTGCAATGAAGGGAAAGATCAAGGCAACTCAAACCCCATTCAATGAAGTTTTGAATATGCAAATCCAGAACATGATCACAGAGAAGCTACCCGAAGTCTACACAAATCCACCATGTGTTTTCTACAGATCTACTACAAAGGATGGCACAAGAAGGAACAGCTTTATGAATTTGATCAGTACATCCAGGATGCAAACTGAATCAATTCTGAGAGTGTTAGATGGAATACTAAGCTCAAATGCCAATCCAGGAAGAGTCTTTGCTGTTCAAGAGATCTACAAAATGCTGGTGTTAAGAGACAAGGCACTGGGAGCTAGAGTAAAGGAGCTAATCTCTAGAGCCAATGCCAAAAGAGCTGATCAAGGTGGAATCTGCCTCTATGATGTTCATTTTCAAGATGATGATGATAATGATGAGGTTGGAAGTGGTGAAGCTTCTGGAAATGCAGGAAATGCTGGTGGAAGCAATTCTGGGAATACTGGTATTCAATCTCAGAATGAAGGCAATGAAGAAACTCCTAATCAAGAAAAGAAAGATGCTGGTACAACAGATGAAGAGGAGCCAAGAATACTGGAAGCTTTGGAGGCAAGCATTCTTAGATGTGTTGTTGACTGCATAAATGCTGAAAAGGATGTTGTCACCAAAGGTACTGTCGACAAGGATACTGTCATAGAAGATGTTGTCATGAAAGATACTGTCAAGGAAGGTTCTGTCAAGGATGAAGCCAAAGCTACTGTCAAGCCCAAAAGACTGAAAGCTAAAGCAGAAGCATGGTTTTCTAGACAGAAACCTGCAGGAAAGCACAAGTACTCAGGAAAGGAAAAGGCCACTGGATTTGGGAGAAATCTTAAGATGCCAATTCAATCAATACCTCCTAACAGTCTTAAGATACAACAGATGCAATCTAGAGAAATCAAGAGTGTTGAGGTTAAGATGGATGCAAATCAAGAGGTCACTGAGTACATTCTGTGGTGGCCAGAATCAAGATCTGTCAGGGTGAATAAGGACTTCGATCTTGTAGCCACATCAACCAGTGGTAACATGATGGCAATAGATAAAAGGAGAATTGACTTCTTCTATCTGGAAAGAATGGTAGAGTTGTTGGAGAGCTATGATGATGTTCCAGAGCCTGTCATGGAACATATTCTGAAATATCAGGCTGATAGGGATGCTGAATTCTATCAGAAATTTGGCTACAATTTTGCAGATTTTGATGATGCTAATATTTCAACTGATCTACCACCTTCTCCTATACCATATCACTGGTCCTATGAGTTTGATGATTTACCCACAGAAGAAGGGCAAACCCAATCCACAGAGGAAGGGCAACCCAAGCCAAGCAAAAGACCTGAATCTTCTCAATATTCTCAATATCAGTCAGAACTTGATAAGAAGGAAGCTGAACTCCTGGAAAGATGCAAGACTGCCAACAAGGCAGAAAGTGAAGCTCCAAATTATCAAACATGTATGCTGGAAAATCCCCTAAGAATGAAGTACCTAAAAGAAGAAATCTATGTTTGCAGCTTTCACAAGCTAAAAACAACTATTCTGAAGGATTTACAGTATATGGTAGCTGGATCAATTCATCCCTTGGAGCAGATTTGTTCTGATGAGATAAAGGAAATATTAGAAAGGAGAAAAGGAGAATGTTCAAAGCTGGACAAGCAAAGGAGGATGTGTCTCAATGCTTATCCTGGAAGTAGGTTCAAGCTCATTCATGAAGAACTCCACTTCAGAAGCTATCCATTTGATCAAGAGCAATGGCTGAACCTCAGGGATGCTAGTTCTCTTATCTCTCCTACCATCAAGAAGATAATTGAAGAAATAGAAGATGCTGCAGTCACTCCTGCTGAAATCTCTCTTGTAGAAGGTCTAAGAGGCTGCTTGGTAGAAGCTCTCAAAAGAGAGGATGTAACAAGATAGAAGAGGAAATCTCAAGCTAAGTGAAAATTCTTAATCCATTCTGATCTTGTTAGTTAAGTTGTCAGAATATATTGTAAATTTGTTGTTATTATCCATAAAAACAAATTAGGGGAGATTGTTGGGATTTATGGGTGATAGCATAAAAACAACTTAACTTTGTATATACTTAATTTTTAAATTAAGTAGAACATACTGTCACAGCCAAAGTATGTTCTTGTAATCAGTATGCAATGTTATTTTAATTGTGTAATTTGGAAGAAGTTCACTTGATGTGTTCAAGCCTCAAAGAATGCATATTAGATGACAGCATGAATAAAGGTTACTGTCATAAGCATTGACAGTAAGATTACAAGAAGACAGAATGTTGCAAGTCACGACAGCATATTCACTCTGACAGCAACATTGGCGGAAGACTACGCGACAGCAACTTTAGCCCTCGACAGCAAGTTTGGTAACCTCAACAGCGCTCTATGCGGGGAACTCATACTGTCACCAAAAGAACATTCCTGTGACAGCAAACTTTGCGGCAAAAGTAACTGTCTCGAGAAAGATCCTTGTTCTAGGTATCTTCTCAGTCAAATCTCGTGACAGTTTCAATGTTCAAGAAACAGGCGTGTTGCAGTATCCCTAAGCTGCACCAAGTCTGCAAGACTACGACAGAAGCTTCAAGCACTACAAAACAAAAGCGAATCAATTCAAAGAGTAAGGTCAAGTCTCTATTTGCTGAATTGTTTTAGATGGAAATAGAATGAATCTAGGTTGCTTTCTTTGTAATGTATATCTGACATGTTAGAAATTTAGGAATGTCACATGGGTAGGCAATCTGTAAGAAGCTGCCACTTGATAATGACAGCAGCTTCACAAACCCGTGCTGACAATGATAGGATTAGTTTATACTTAGACTATCAATTCATTCTAGAAATGTAACCAAGACAAGTAAGTGTCTTAGAAGAAAAACCGAAGCTCAAGAATTCTCTCTTGAGGTTGTAGCAACACTTTGCAAAATAAATAAAACATTTATTTTGTGAATCCTGTCTTTTCGATTATACTGTTTGTGAATGCATACATATTATTGATAACATTAAATCTTAGTTTTGGTTGTTGAAATTTAGATTGAATTTTATCAGTATTGCATTCATCCCCCCCTCTGCAATACACGAGAACCAACAAATATATATAAATATAAATATTTTCTAAAAAAAGGTCGTGTTTTTAAATTCTTAGTAGAGTATAATTAAAAGAGTTTGTAATTATGTTATATATGTGAGAAAATCGAAAATCAAAACTTTCAATGTTTCGGCTATAATATAATAGTACAGATAGATAGATTAAATAGAATAAATTACCGAAAATCGAAATCAAAACTTTCGATGTTTCAGCTATTATATAATATACTAGCCTATAACCCGTGCAAGACACGGGTCATCAAAGACAATTAAAAATCAATATGATAAATTAGAAAATGAGAAATTTAAATATTAATTGTGATATAGAAAAAATAAATAAATAATACAAATGGGTTGAGAAAGATAAATGAGACATTATTAATAATATTTTATTATTTATCAAAATAATATTAATAATAAGGACAAATAGAAAATTTAACATGTTTTAATTAAAAAAAATAATTGTCCGTGATATTTTCATAAGTGTTTTAATTATATTAATTGTATTTGTTAAAAAATACGTTGACATGTTAAAATAGATAAGTTTTTTTTAATAATTTAAAGCATTAAAATACATTTTAAAATAAATAAGTAAGGGTTGCATTGATATTTTTGAAAAAAAAGAGACTTTAGTGAAAACAAATATAAATTGTAATATGTTAATTTAAAGGTAATTATTGCCCGTGATATTTTTGGAAAAATAGTAGATTTTGTTACAAAAAAGTGTTTTAATGATAAAACGCAATCAGCTAGTTACTATTTTTATATTATTTTATTATTTATTATAAAAGGTAATATGTTTTAATATCAAAATAATTTCTCGTGATATTTTTGGAAAAACAGTATATTTTGTTAAAAAAATGTTTTAATGATAAAAGGTAATAAACTAGTTAGTATTTTATATTATTTATTATTAATGGTAATATGTTTTAAATTAAAGGTAATTGCCCGTGATATTTTTGAAAAAAGGAGTAGATTTTGTTACAAAAAAGTGTTTTAAAGATAAAAGGGAAATAACTAATTACTATTTTTATATTATTTTATTAGTTATTATAAAATGTAATATGTTTTAATTTAAATATAATTACCCGTGATATTTTTGGAAAATGAGTAGATTTTGTTACAAAAAATATTTTAATGATAAAACATAATCAGCTAGTTACTATTTTTATATTATTTTATTATTTATTAAATAGAATAAATGACCGAAAACCGTATATTTTGTTACAAAAAAATGTTTTAATGATAAAAGACAATCACCTAGTTATTATGTTTATATTATTTTATTATTTATTATAAAACGTAATATGTTTTAATATCAAGATAATTTCCCGTGATATTTTTGAAAAAAGGAGTAGATTTTGTTACAAAAAAAAAGTGTTTTAAAGATAAAAGGTAATAAACTAGTTAGTATTTTTATATTATTTATTATTAATGATAATATGTTTTAAATTAAAGTTAATTGCCCGTGATATTTTTGAAAAAAGGAGTATATTTTGTTACAAAAAAATGTTTTAAAGATAAAAGGCAATCAACTAATTACTATTTTTATATTATTTTATTAGTTATTATAAAAGGGAATATGTTTTAATTTAAATGTAATTACCCGTGATATTTTTGGAAAATGAGTAGATTTTGTTACAAAAAGTGTTTTAATGATAAAAGTCAATCAACTAGTTACTATTTTTATTTATTAAATAGAATAAATGACTGAAAACCGAAAACCAAAAGTTTCAATGTTTCGGCTTTAATAATATAGTATAGATAGATATAATAATATAGTATAGATAGATGTCGTCTGCGATAATTTTTGAAAAGTAGAAATTTTAGTTAAAAAAATATAAAAAAAGAATATACGTTTTGGCTAACATTGGTAATCGGTTAATTATTATTATTTGTAATATTACTATTTTATGTTACTAAATGAAATTGCATGTGATATTTTTGAAAAATCTGAGATTTTACTTTGGAAAATTTTTTAGTTAGAAAATATAAAAAAGAATATACACTTTGGAAAAAAAAAGCTGATCGGTTCATTATTAGTAATTATAAATATTATTATTTTATTTCATTAAAAAGTAATGTCCGTGATATTTTTGGAAAATTAGAGGTTTTAGTTATAAAAAATAGAAAAGTAAAAAAATTTAGTTAGAAAATATAAAAAAGAATATACACTTTGGTTAAAATAGGCAATTGGTTAGTTATTAACAATTATTATTTTATTATTTTATTTTAATGAATGAAAATGTCTGTGATATTTTTGGAAAATGAGAGGTTTTAGTAAGAAAAAATAAAAAGTTTATATTTTTTAGTTAAAAAAGGTAATTGCCCGTGATATTTTTGGAAAAGTAGGAGAATTTTTCAGAAAAAATAAAAAAAATAATATATTTTAGGTGTAAAAGATAATTGGTTATAAATAAATAATATTATTATTTAATAATATTTTTTATAAATAAGTAAGAGTAATTAAGTAAAAACATGAAGTATAGTTAAGTAAGGACAATTAAGTAAAATCACAATATATCAAAAAATATTTAGTATTATATCCAATGACTCTCATTAATTTAATTTAAAAGATCTACGGGATCAGACTACAAACCGACTACAAAAACGGACATAAATGATTATGAAAATCATGTAAAGATATTCATCTATGCATACTTGGATAGCGAATACGTATTTTTTGAAATTTCTAACTCAAATATAAACATCAAGATAAAAATTTAATATTACAAATTCTAATATTATATATTACAAATAATTCTAAAAATTAAAAAAAGAAGCTAAAAATAATATTTCTCATTAATAAAATGTTAAAATTCGATAAATACAAAAGGTAGGGTATCGTGTGTGACAATATGACCTATGCTACTGGATTGTGTTTCTATATACAATTATATGTACTGCATAGATCTTATTCAAAATTTTGGTAATCTGGTCCTTATCAATACTATTATATAATAGACGAAATATTAAAAGTTTGCTCGGTCGGTATGGTATGTTGTGATTTTACTTAATTGCCCTTTCTTAAATTCGTGTTTTTACTTAATTAACCTTATTTAATTATAATATCAATTACAATATTAAAAAAAATTCAATATAATGTTCATGTATATTATATATTGATCCTATGTTATAAGAGATGTAGGAGAAGTCCTATACATGAATTCATATTTCAAATTTTACTATACAATTTACAAGTAAAACGACTTAGTTAATTAATATTAATATAACACTTTCTTTTGAAGAGACATAATATTTTGATTAATTCAAATTATATTAAATTATTTTATATATAACAAACAGAAAATGATAATATTAAAATATTGTTAAAAATTGAGAGTTTCATATTAATTAACGATAATTTTGAATATAATACTTATGGAGGATAAGGATCAACATTTCATAAGATAACAATGCATGTGATATGGATAGAAAAGTAATTATAGAAATATAATTGCTGATTCTTTGGAAAGGCCAAGTATTTAAGGCCCAAAACCCAGATTATTTATTAATTTCGTAATTAATATATAGGGAAAATATACAGCTCATAAAAAGAGTCCAAAATATGGTAAATTCATCAAAGAAGGATCCGGAATCCCAATTAAAGGCAATTACTGAGTCATAGCCTTTATCAACAAGGAAATGAATTCTCCAGCAAGAAATACAATGTTATCCAATATCAAAAAGGAGACTTATTCGCTAATACTCCTAAACATACCATAAATACTAGGCTCTAGACGCCTATATAAGGACCTTGATCCTACAATCAGAACTACGTTTTGGACACAGCTCCATACGTCATCTACTACGTTTTGGGCACAGCTCCATACGTCACAACGTCTCGAAGGCGCAACAAGCCATAAAGGCACCCATAGAACTACGTTTTAGACTTCATCCTCGAATAAGGACATACAAGTCACTACGTCCTTGGTGTGCCCCTGCCGCCATAGCCCCGAGGGCAACACCAAGAACTACGTCTTTGGCTTGATTCTCAATAACGATTTGAGATACGTAGGCATCTTGTGAGGACCGATTTAGTCTCGAAACACAAGTGTAGCCATAAAAGCTCGAAGCTCATTAAACCCTCGCATTAAAGCTCGAAAGCTCATTAATCCTAGCAATTAATATACAAGTACGTTTTTTAATCCACAACATTTGGCGCCGTCTGTGGGAAGACAACATCAACCATGGCAAACACACGAAGAACAACTCGCGATACGCCAGTTTCTGAGGAGTTTCCTATCACCTCTGAGGCTGATACTCACGGAAATCAACCACCGCCGACTACTTGCACTGAAGGGGCGAATATCCCCACCAATACTCAAGGACAGGAGATCCCAATTTCGGCTGAAGGGACGAATCCCCTGCAGATGGTCATTCATGGATCTAATCCACAAGAGACCGTTCACCAGCAGCCAATTACTACCTCCCCACTGCTCATGAATGCACCAAGTGGTTTCAACTCCATACTACTGATCTCCCCCAATACGCAAATCAAACTTTGGGGATGCCAGGCTATGGTATGCCCCCTCGATCCATGGCGGGCGGTAGTGGTCTCAACCCCACTTACCATGAAGCATATGTCCCCCCTTATATTCAAGGTCTGGGACCCCAAAATCAACAAACTCGCCAGACCCCTTTCGTTCAAGATTACTCGGGCCCATACACCGAGGATGAGGGTTATACAACTGGGGAGGATGTCGCCCCAAGAAGGAGACGTTCTTCCCAGACAAATCGGGATCAACCCCAAACTACTAAGGAGAAAATTGCGGCCCATGAGGCAGAGACTGCAAGACTCAAGAAACTCCTTGCTGAGGAGGAGGCCGCTCAATCTCAAGGCCGAACAACTGAATGGATCCCGATAATCAACTTGGATCCACCGGCAAGAAGAACCAAGAGGGCCGAAGCCCCAAGGGGTGATCCAAGTATTCTGTTGCCCCTATGAGATCCTGATGATCCTACACCACCGTTTACTCAAGACATCATGAAAACGGCTATATCCAGAAAATTCAAGATGCCTTCGATCAAAGCCTATGATGGAACGGGAGATCCCGCAAATCATGTAAGGACCTTCTCCAATGCACTGCTGTTACAACCAACCAACGATGCGGTCAAGTGTAGGGCGTTTCCACAAACCTTAGCAGGCATGGCCCAACGCTGGTATAACCGTCTTCCTCCCAACTCAATTGGGTCTTTCAAGGAACTAAGCAAAGCTTTTGTCAATCAGTTCATTAGTGGAAGGGTGCATGAGAAAAGCTCTGCATCACTCATGGCAATCCAGCAAGGAAAGAATGAAGCCCTAAGGGACTACATCAATCGATTCACTCGGGAGGCTTTGAAAGTCCCGGATTTAGAGGACAGAGTGGCTATGATAGCCCTGCAACAAGGAACTACTGATGACCACTTCAAAAGGTCGTTAGCTAAACATCCACCTGAGAGCATGCTGAAGCTCCAAGATAGAGCCGGAAAGTATATCAGGGCTGAAGAAAACATGAGAAAGTATGCCCATATACGGATTCTCAGTTCCACGATGCTTTTATCAAGATGGGTTACACTGATTCTCAGTTAACACCCTCAAATATGCCCATATACGGATTCAATGGGGTGGAATCAAAAGTGGAAGGCACTATCCAACTCCCAATGACCATGGGACAAGGGATGAATACATCTACTCAAATGCTGAACTTTATAGTTATAAAGGCAACTTCAACATACAATGCAATCCTGGGAAGGACTGGTCTTCATGCGTTCAAGGCCGTTGCCTCATCTTATCATTTGAAAATCAAGTTCCCAACGAGGAATGGGATTGGTGAAGAACGAGGAGACCAAAAGATGGCTAGAAGTTGTTATGTAGCCACGTTAAGGCCTGATGGAATCGGGGGGCAAGTTCTCCCAATTGAAGACATGGATACTGACGACAATGAGGACCGAAGAGGGAAACCAACTGAGGATTTAATCCCAATTCCCTTAGTCCCTGGTGAACCGGAGAAGGTGACTTATGTCGGGGTACTACTACCTGAGCCATTGAAAAGCAAGCTCATATCTTTTCTTCAAGAGAACAATGACGTTTTTGCTTGGACAGCGGCTGACATGCCAGGGATTGATCCCCAATTGATAACTCACAAGTTGAATGTGGATCCTGAAAGAAAGACGGTGAAACAAAAGAAGAGAAATTTTGCTCCAGAAAGGCAAGAGGCCATTAAACAAGAAGTTGAAAAGCTTTTGGAAGCCGGTTTCATTGAGGAAATTCAATTCCCAGAATGGTTGGCTAACCCAGTGATGGTCAAAAAGGCCAATGGGAAATGGAGGATGTGTGTGGACTTCACTGACTTAAATGATGCATGTCCTAAGGATTGTTTTCCCTTACCAAGGATTGATGCACTAATAGATGCAACAGCTGGGCACGAGATGCTAAGTTTCATGGATGGCTTTAGCGGATACAACCAAATCAAGATGCACAAAGATGACATCTCCAAGGTATCATTCATCACTGACTTTGGTGTTTTCTGTTACTTAGTCTTGGCATTTGGACTTAAGAATGCAAGGGCAACCTACCAAAGATTGGTGAACAAAATTTTTGAACACCTAATTGGAAAAACCATGGAGGTCTACGTAGATGACATGCTAGTCAAGAGCCTCGATAAGGCCGATCACATTGAGCACCTTCGAGAGGCATTTGAAGTGTTAAGGCACCACAAGATGATGTTAAATCCAGCTAAATGTGCCTTTGGTGTAGGCTCGGGAAAGTTTTTAGGCCTGATGGTTTCCAAGAGAGGAATCGAGGCTAATCCCGACAAAATCAAAGCAATTCTAGACATGGAACGACCACGGACTATTAAGGAAGTCCAGAAACTAACTGGAAGAGTGGCAGCATTGGGAAGATTCATCTCCAAGTCAGGAGAGAAGTGCTTACCTTTCTTCAAAGCACTTAAGAATGTGAAATTTTTTGAATGGACAGCTGAAAGCCAAGAGGCCTTTGAGGCCTTGAAGAAATACATGGCTGAGCCACCACTATTGGCCAAACCAAAACCAGGAGAGGTTCTTTATCTATACTTGGCAGTATCCAACACTGCCCTTGGAGCTGTTTTGGTAAAAGAAGAGTTAAAGGTTCAGAAACCCATCTACTACGTGAGCAAGATCCTACATGGGGCAGAAATAAACTACTCTACCATAGAGAAGTTTGCCTTAGCCTTGATTATGGCCTCAAGAAAACTACGTCCATACTTTCAGGCACACAAGATAGAGGTCTTGACTAATCAGCCTCTAAGAAACATCTTGCACAGCCCTCAAGTAAGTGGAAGATTGATTAAATGGGCCATTGAACTAGGGGAATTTGACATCAAATACAAGCCTCGAACGGCCATAAAAGCACAAGCACTTGCTGACTTCATGGTTGAATGCACCATTGACAACCAAGAAGTCGGGGGGCAGGAAGTGACAGTGGAAGACAAGGAAGTTGAAGAAATAGTCTCCAAAGAATGTTGGGTGCTCTATTTTGATGGAGCATCAAAAACAAAATCAAGTGGAGCCGGTTTAGTGCTACAAAGTCCTGATGGATTCCTCATAGAGTACGCACTAAAACTGGACTTCCCAACGACAAACAACGAAGCTGAATATGAAGCTCTGATAGCTGGCTTAGGGCTGGCTAGAGCCTTGAGAGTCAAAACTCTGAAAGTATGTGGAGACTCGAGGCTAGTGGTTTCCCAAGTAAATGGGGAGTTTGAAGCCAGAGATGAAATCATGGCCAAGTACTTAAAGCTCGTCAAAGCAATCATGACTCAATTTGACGAATGCTATGTAGAGCACATTCCAAGGGAAGAAAACATGAAGGCTGGTGCCTTGTCTAAGTTTGCTTCTTCGGAAATTGAAAACTGTGCAGGGAGTGTATACTTCCAAGTCTTGAAGACCCCAAGCATCAACGGAAAGTTGGTAGCACCCATTGATGTTGCTAGTTGTTGGATGGATCCCATCAAGGCCCATCTGGAAACTGGGTGGCTACCCAACGACACTTCAGAAACAAGAAAGCTATATGTGAGAGCACTAAGGTATGCCTTGATTAAGGGAATTCTATACAAGAAGTCTTTCATCATTCCTTATCTGAAATGCTTGAGACCTCAAGAGGCAGAATTGGCCCTAAAGGAAGTACATGAAGGAATTTGTGGGCAACACTTGGGGGGCAGAGCCCTTGCTCATAAAATCACCCGTCTAGGTTTCTATTGGCCAAGCATACTAGCCGATGCTAAAAGCTATGTGAAGAAGTGTGAATGGTGCCAGAAACATGCACCAGTGGTTAGGCAAGCACCTGAGATGTTGACATCCATAAACTCACCAATCCCATTTGCAATGTGGGGAATGGACATACTTGGACCATTTCCAATGGCAAGTGCACAAAGGAATTTCTCGGTAGTAGCAATCGACTACTTCACCAAGTGGATTGAGGCTAAACCCTTAGCCAAGATAACCACCAAAAAAGTAATGCACTTCTTATGAGAAAGTGTAATTTGCAGATATGGAATCCCACGAATCCTGGTTACGGACAATGGAACTCAGTTTAACAATGATGAGTTCAAGAAGTATTGTGAAGATAATGATATCCAATTGCGCTTCACTTCTGTTGCCCATCCTCAAGCAAATGGGAAAGCTGAAGTTGCAAATCGAATTATCCTAGATGGACTAAAGAAAAGAGTTGAACGCTCCAGAAACACTTGAGTAGACGAATTGCTCCCCATACTTTGGGCATATCGTACTACCTGCAAAGTCACCACTAGAGCTACCCCCTTTCTGTTGGCATATGGGGCAGAGGCAGTGGTTCCAGTGGAGATTACTCACACTTCTCCAAGATAGTTCAGCATCAGAAACAAGCATCTTTCTATTACAACCTAAGGGTTAAAGAGAGATTCTTTCGACAAGGAGATTTAGTCCTCCGAAAGATTGAGGCATCCGGAGTTGGACAAAAAGGCAAGTTGGCCCCAAATTGGGAAGGACCATATCGCGTCAAGAACGTATTTGGTCGAGGCTCATACAAGCTAGAAACCCTCGAAGGGCATGAGGTGCCAAGGACTTGGCATGCCTCAAATTTGAAAGTCTATTATGTTTAAAGTGTGTCCTGATTGGACTCACTACTAGGACAAATAGAAATAAGGTTCGATGAAATCATGAGCTTCCTAGAAAGCAAATGAAGGGTTGAAACCCCAGAAACCTAAGACATTCAGTCCAAACCCCATCATTCGATATGCTCAATGAAAGGCTTGAAGCCAAAACAAGACGGTATAAGACATAAAAGGCTTATGCAAATGTCAAGTTAGCCTCGAATAAGGCAAAATCGTCGTAAATGTGTAGGTCGCTCCACACTTTACACCAAGACGATACTCGTGAAACACTAGTGTATATTAAAATCCCCAAAAAAGGGTAGTAAGTCCCAGGTAAGGGATAAAAAGACCCTAAGTCTCGAAAAAGACCGGTATAACTTCTATGAAATCCTAGTGCATTATCATAGACGTTGGGAAGCAAGATCAGCCATTTTAAACCCAGAATCTTCAAAGAAAGCCCAGAATCTTCAAAGAATTCTTCAAAACTTCAAGTAAGAAACCCAGAAAACGGTGAGATTCAACAGAAAATCTCGTCAGGAATCGCCTAGTGACTGGAAACCCAACCGGTTAAGGAAGGGCAACCGTCTATAGCCAGTTAAGGCCCACAAATCCATTTATGGATTATAGAGATTAAAACCCAAATAATTTGGGTCTCAGGCAAATTCGAAGCCCAAACAATAAAGGCCCAATATGGCCCAAGGCTGGAATAATTTAAGTCTAATTAAAAATTGGGCTAGTTAAGGCCCAAGAAAAGAATGAAATTTGAAATATAGCCAAGGCAAAATCAAAGATTTAAGGTCGAAAAGACATTAAATCGAAATCGTACGACCGAGGTCGAAAACATATGGGAAAACAAGGTCGATTCCAACGACCTCGCTCCCAAATAAAGTCGAAAAATAATGAAATTGTGGTCGAAAAAACCTTAGAACGACATCGAAGGCTTGAAGTCGAAAATATACGAGGAATTGAGGTCGTTTCCATCGACTTCGCACCAAAAATCCAGTCAAAAATTGAAAATTCGAGGTCGAAAAGACCCTAGATCGAAGTCGATTGATTGAGATCGAAAATACACTATAAATCGAGCTCGAACCCCTCGACCTCACACCCAAGTGAGGTCGAAAACAGAAGGATTCAAGGTCGAAAGAATGAGGTCGAATATGACCTAGAAAACGAGGTCTAAGCGTTCGACCTCACGCCAAAATGAGGTCGAAAATGACCTAGAGATCGAGGTCGATATTGACCTATAAATCATGGTCGAAAAAGGCTGGAACGAGGTCGAATGACCCAGGTCGAAAATGACCTGAAAAATGAGGTCGAAAGTATGAGGAATCGAGGTCGATGACCCAAGTCGAAAATGACCTGTAAATCGAGGTCGAAAATATAAGGGATCGAGGTCGAATAACCGAGGTTGAAAATGACTGGGAAGTCGAGGTCGAAGCCATCGACATGGGACCAATTTGAGGTCGAAAATCCTGATCAAAAAAGTCTGGATCGAGGTCGAACGACCGATGTCGAAAATGACTGGTAAATCGAGGTCGAAACCATCGACCTGGGACCAATCGAGGTCGAAAAAAGGCTGGATCGAGGTCGAAGGCTCGAGGTCGAAAAAGACTTAAAAATCGAGGTCGAAACCTTCGACCTCACTCTAGTCGAGGTCGAAATCCAGATCGAATTTCAGGTCGAAAATGACTTGTTTCCTGGTCGGAAAGGAGGTCGAAAATGACCTAATTTGAGGTCGAAAATGCCCTTAAAATGGAAAATTTTGAGGAAAAACACGTTATAACTTCTACGAAAACCCCAAGGAGATTTTCCCAGAAGTTGGGGGGCAAATGATATGGATAGAAAAGTAATTATAGAAATATAATTGCTGATTCTTTGGAAAGGCCAAGTATTTAAGGACCAAAACCCAGATTATTTATTAATTTCGTAATTAATATATAGGGAAAATATACAGCTCATAAAAAGAGTCCAAAATATGGTAAATTCATCAAAGAAGGATCCGGAATCCCAATTAAAGGCAATTACTGAGTCATAGCCTTTATCAACAAGGAAATGAATTCTCCATCAAGAAATACAATGTTATCCAATATCAAAAAGGAGACTTATTCGCTAATACTCCTAAACATACCATAAATACTAGGCTCTAGACGCCTATATAAGGACCCTGATCCTACAATCAGAACTACGTTTTGGACACAGCTCCATACGTCATCTACTACGTTTTGGGCACAACTCCATACGTCACAACGCCTCGAAGGCGCAACAAGCCATAAAGGCACCCATAGAACTACGTTTTAGACTTCATCCTCGAATAAGGACATACAAGTCACTACGTCCTTGGTGTGCCCCTGCCGCCATAGCCCCGAGGGCAACACCAAGAACTACGTCTTTGGCTTGATTCTCAATAACGATTTGAGATACGTAGGCATCTTGTGAGGACCGATTTAGTCTCGAAACACAAGTGTAGCCATAAAAGCTCGAAGCTCATTAAACCCTCGCATTAAAGCTCGAAATCTCATTAATCCTAGCAATTAATATACAAGTACGTTTTTTAATCCACAACAGCATGTAAACAAATAAATCTAATAATCTATTGTTAAATATTTAATTGACATATGTTTTGATTTATTTATAAATTATTAAAGTGAGTAATTAGATAGTTAATATAATACACTCAAATGATCAATTATTACCTTAGGAGTCAGAATCTTTATTCTCATATTCATAACATACTAACAAAAATTTAAGTTTTAAATCACCATAGAACCATTGAATATAATGTCAAGTATTATTTTATTTTTTAATAGATAATTTATTATTTTTAAAGTCCAAGTTTTGAAAATCGTCAACAATATATTAAAAAAATTGTACTTTAGGATTATAAAAATTAATAAATTTAAAAATTAAAATAAATATGAATATTAAGAATAAAATTATGAATTAATATAATAAAAAAATATTAAAAAAAACACCGGTGCATTTCACAGGCTATAAGCTAGTAAATTTTTAAGTTACGCAAATGACAATAAATCAATTCTTGAGAAACTTACCGCGAAAAGAGCGGAAATAAGGGATGGGCCCAAAATGAACGAGAAAAATTAGTAGATTGGTGATTATCGGACCATAATGTTCTACCTCAAGGCCCAAGTTTTATATGATCCACTTCTTGGGTATATTAACTCGGTCTTTCGCCTATTGTGTATTCTTTACTAGAATAGTTCCCGGCGTAAGCCTGGTTATATTAAATTTATTTTATTAAAAATGTATTTTATATAAATAATTTTGATTATATATCTACATATATAATGTATTTATTTAGTATGATTAAAATTTTGGTTAAAAAATTTATATAATAACATTTTAAAAGAATTTAAATTTTTGATGACAAAAACTAATTAAATATTAATATATAAAATAACTTGATAAGTTTTTACGAAAACAAAATAATATTGATTTAAGATTAAAAATAGATAAAAAAAATGAGTAAAAGAGAGAATTAGTGGATGTTGAAATTAAGAAGAAAGAGAACGTAAAATAAATTAGGAAAAAGAGTTAGTGGAAGAGCGAATTAAGGAAAAGTTAACATATGTAAATGCGGATGTAAATTGATCTTTCTTTTAGTATTAGTATGCATGTGTAATTGAAATAAATTATGAATTATATTGTAAAATAAAGTTGATAAGTATTTGTAATGGATTAAAAAACGTGCTTGTATATTTATTGCTAAGATTTATGAGCTTTCGAGCTTTAATGGCTGCACTTGTGTTTCGAGACTAAATCGGTTCTCACAAGATGCTTATGTATCTCAATTAATGCTGAGAATCAAGCCAAAGACTTAGGCTCTGTTTGGGATTGCTGTTAAAAATTGTTATGATGTTGAAAAAAGTGATGTTAAAATAAGTAATGTTGTGAAAATCAGATAACTGTTTGGTAATATTTTTGATATATGCATGTTTTGAGGTATAATATAAAAAAATAATGTTTTTGGTGAGTTTTGATGTTGAAAACAGTAGCTGCTTTCCGCAAAAGCTGAAAAACAGCTTTTTTTAAAAGCATGGGGGACCTGCTTTCTCTAAAAGCAGCTTTTCAGCCAAAAGTGCTTTTAAGAAAAACAGCTTTTAAATTTTACCAAACACTTTTTTAGTTGCTTTTCATAAAAAAGCTGATGTTGATGTCTGCAACAACAATGCCAAACGGAGCCGTAGTTCTGATTGTAGGATCAGGTCCTTTATATAGGCGTCTGGAGCCTCGTATTTATGGTAGGTTTAGGAGTCTTAGCTAATAAGTCTCCTTTTTGATAATGGATAAACATTGTATTTCTTGCTGAATAAGTCTTTTCCTTGTTGATAAAGGCTATGACTCATTAATTGGGATTCTGGATCATTCTTTGATGAATTTACCATATTTTGGACTCTTTTCATGAGCTGTATATTTCCCCTATTTATTCATTACGAAATTAATAAATAACCAGGGTTTCGGGCCTTGTACTTGGGCCGTATTCTTGGACCAATCTAGGTCTAATTAATACATCATTAATTATATTTCTAGGGTTATTTTTAACCCATATCATTTGCCCCTCAATTTCTAGGAAAACTTTTCAAGCTTTCGTAGAAATTATATTGACCTTTTTCGAGATTCGAGGTCTTTTTATCCTTTACCTAGGACTTTATTTACACTAGTGTTTCACAAGTATCGCCTTATTGCAAAGTGTGGAGCGACCTACACATTTACGACGATTGTTGCCTTATTCGAGGCTAATTTGACATTTAATGAAATATTCCTAATATTTTAGGAATTTTCATGTACCCACGGGTATTTTAATAATTATTCCTAGTATTTTAGGAATTTTCATGTACCCACAGGTATTTTTAATAATTATTCCTAATATTTTTGGAATTTTCATGTACCCACGGGTATTTTTAATAATTATTCCTAATATTTTAGGAATTTTCGTGTACCCACAGGTATTTTTCAAAATATTTTTTGAAATATTTCAAAAGTGTATAAAATATTTTTCAAAATTAAGAAAATAATTTTGAAAATAATTTTCTATTTTTTCAGGAATTTAAATAGCTTTTGGCTATTTATTAGCAATTTCTGAATTTTTCTTTGTATTATTTATTCTTTTCTCCTCTCCTGCATAGCAACTCATGCGTTTGTCTCCCGTAGGGGAACAGAACTGGGATGTCTCCTTTAAGGGATCAGAGTTTGTGTGGAATGGAATTGCACGGGAGGCGTTGGTTACTACCGCGTATAAGGCTTCCTTACAAACCACACGCCTGAGGATGTCTCCCAGGCGTGGTTTGTAACAATTTTAATTTATTTATTTTTTTGAAATATGGCCACTTCATTTTATTCATTTTGACAGAATAAAAGGAGAGGCTGGTGCGTGGGTTACCCACGACGCGTTGAAGGCCTGAAGATTATCCCCACGTAGAAGACCGCTTTCCAGGCGTTTTTGCCGATTTTTTTGTTTGCTTTGCTTTTGTCTCCTGGGCGGCATTCACCCCCGCGTACAAGGTGGGGTCGTGAACCACGCTTGTAAGGATGCTTCCTGGGCGTTCTTTGCGCTTCTTTTTTAGCTGAATTTTCTTTGTCTCCTGGGCGGTGTTCACCCCCGTGTACAAGACGGGGTTGGGAACCACGCCTCCGAGGCTGTTTCCTAGGCATTCGTAGCTTTCTAGGCGTTTTTCAACCCTTTATTTTTAAATGTTTTCTGGGCGTTGGTCACCCACGCGTACAAGATGGGGTTGTGAACCACACATCCCAGACGGTCTCCTGGGCGTTTTTCAAATTTTTGATTTTCCAAATGTCTTATGGGCGTTGGTCACTCCCGTGTACAAGAAGGGGTTGTGAACCACGCATCCCAGACGGTCTCCTAGGCGTTTTTTGAGGTGTTTTCGACCTCAATTTTCGACCTCGATTTGGTCCTAGGTCGAACAAAACGACCTCAACTTTTCATGTATTTGAGGGGTCGTTACCTTTCAACCTCGTTTAAGGTTTCAACAACGCCAAACGTGGCTTACAGATACAAGAACTAACTTGAGTTCTAACACCTTAGACCTCATTTGAGGTTTCAACAATGCCAAACGTGGCTTACAGATACAAGAACTAACTTGAGTTGCAATAACTTAAGTTTCACATCGAGAGGTCTTCGTGAACGAAGACAGACATAACGTTTCACTCATTTCTTTAATTTGAGCTTGCAGTATATCGAATCGAAGTTCGTTTTGAGCTCTACTTCCTCAATTTTCAGGGGTTTCAACCCATATATTAACATTCTTCCAATAGGCCTCTTTAGGTTTTTAGTTTGAGCTTGAGGTCTTTAGGATTACAATGGATCTTCCGATTTTAAGAATCGTGGTCTTCATGACTTTTTAATCTAAATTAGGGATCCAATTCGAGGCAACTTGCCTTTTTGCAATACTTCTGATACTTCTTCTTGTCAATGGAGGAGTCCGAGCCTACTGATGACTTCATAGAGGACTTAGATGCCCTTGTCCTTGACAAGGACTCGTCTGATGACTTAGATCAGATTTTATTGGCCATGCGTGGCTCCATATCTTGCTTTTATTCAGGGTCCTTTCATGGACTTTAAGATTTATTTGATGCTTGTAACATAACTCTTTGATCCTTCGGGATCTTCTATCCATGCATGCTATTTATGTTATATCTTGTAGTCTTATCTTTTTGATACTTCTTCTTCGGGGTTTATGCAACTTATTTATGCATATTATGTTTTGTCATTCTTGCTCACTTATATTTATTTAACTTATCTTTTTTAAGGCAATTCCTAGTACTTGGCCTCTTGAATGGGCTGGCACTTTGATCAAGTGCTGTTGGTACAACTTGTTCTTTAGTAAAACAATAAGGAAATGCCCAAACAAAGATAAGTAATAAAATAGTGAAAAAGAACTTGAAGTATTTTTTGAAAAGAGGGTTCGACCCTTACATAGTACTTTACTTCCTACTAAGAGCTTAAGAGCTCAGAATGGTTTCGTCGACCTTATTGCTACTTGTCCTATTTGTGGATCCTTTTAGGAAACACTTAAACATAATAAACTTTCAAATTTGAGGCATGCCATGTTCTTGGCATCTCAGTCCCTTCTTTCTTCATCGTCTCTCGAATCCATAACCTTGATTGGGAGAACCTGCCCCCTCCCCCCCCCCCCCCCCCCCGACTCCATCAGGCCTTAACGCGGCTACATAGCAACTCCTAGCCATCTTTTGATCTCCTTGTTCTTCACCAACTCAGTTCCTTGTTGCGAACTTGATTTTCAAATGGTAAGTTGAGGTAACAGCCTTGAATGCATGAAGGCCTGTCCTCCCAAGGATTGCATTATAAGTCGAGGTTGCCTTTATCACCACGAAGTTCAGCATTTGAGTTGTTGTTTGTGAACCTTGCCCTATTGTCATAGGGAGCTGAATAGTTCCCTCTACTTTAGATTCAATCCCATTGAACCCGTATATGGGCATGTTTGAAGGAGTCAATTGCGAATCGGTATATCCCATCTTGATGAAGGCGTCATGGAACAAGATGTCCACGGAAGCTCCGTTATCTACCAGAACCCTCTTGGTTTTAGAGTTGCCTATTACCGGTATAATGACCAACGGGTCGTCATGGGGGAACTTCACCCCTTCAAGATCAAAATCATCAAAGCTAATAGCCACTTCTGTCTTGGCACGTTTCGTTGCTTCTCCTACAACAGTCATTACCTCTCGGGCATAAGCTTTTCTTGAGTTTCAGGAGGACCCAGCAGCAGTCGGTCCTCCAAATATCATGTTGATGACAGGCCCTCGGGGCTTAGGATTACGATCTTGGTCGTTGTCCCTCCTATCATAGTCTTTCCTTTCATAGTTTCCTTGTTGATTTCCTCGATTCCCATCCTTAGTGAACTTATCGAGTTTTCCTCTTCGGATTAAGAACTCGATCTCATCTTTCAGTTGTCTACAATCGTCGGTGTCATGACCAACTTCTTTATGGAAACGGCAGAATTGATTCTTGTTCCGTTTCTCCAAGTTAGATCTTAGCGGCTTTGGCCATCGAAGATCTTTTTCCTTCTCAATATCCATCAGAATTTGACTTCTTGAGGTGTTCAATCTTGCATACTCATTGAACCTGGGTCCAAAGTTGTTCCTTTTAGGTGGAGAGTCAGAATCCTTCGTTGTCCTGGGATATTTGTCCCTAGCGTCATACTCTTGAGTCTCCTTTCTCTTTTTTCCGTTTTTACTTCCTTCAACAGTGGGTTCATATTTCTTCATACTTTCCTCGACCTTGATATACTTTCCGGCTCTATCTTGAAGCTTCAACATGCTTTCGGGTGGATGCTTTGCCAACGATCTCTTGAAGTGATCATCAGTGGTTCCTTGTTGCAGGGCTATCATAGCTACTTTGTACTCCAAATCCGGGACTTTCAGAGCCTCCCTAGTGAATCGATTTATGTATTCCCTCAAGGATTCATTTTTACCTTGCTGGATTCCCATAAGAGATGCAGAACTCTTCTCATGCACCCTTCCACTAACAAACTGATTGATAAATGCCTTGCTCAGTTCCTTAAAAGAACCAATAGAATTGGGAGGTAGACGGCTATACCAACGTTGGGCCATGCCTGCCAAGGTTTGTGGAAACGCCCTACACTTGACCGCATCATTGGTTGGCTGCAACAACAGTGCATTGGAGAAGGTTCTTACATGATTTGCAGGATCCCCTGTTCCATCATAAGCTTTAATCGTTGGCACCTTGAATTTTCTGGATATGGTAGCTTTCATGATGTCTTGAGTGAATGGTGGTGTAGGATCATCAGGATCTCCTAGGGGCAACAAAATACTAGGGTCACCCCTTGGGGCTTCAGCCCTCTTGGTTCTTCTTGGTTTTGGGTCCAAGTTAATCACAGGGACTCGTTGAGTTCTTGCCGCTTCCTCTTCGGCCAATAGTTTTTTGAGCCTTGCAGCCTCAGCCTCATGGGCCGCAATCTTTTCCTTAGTAGTTTGGGATTGTTCCCGATTTGTTTGAGAAGAACGTCTTCTCCTTGGGGCAACATCCCTTTCTTCTCCAGTTGAGTCATTCTCATCCTCGGTATAGGGTCCCGAGTAATCTCGAATCAAAGGGGTTCTTCGAGTTTGAGTTTGTAGATTTTGGGGTCCCAGACCTTGTATATAAGGGGGGACATATGCCTCATGGTAAGTGGGATTGAGACCACTACCGCCTGCCATGGGTCGAGGGGGCATGCCATAGCTTGGCATCCCCAAAGTCTGAGTTGCATATTGGGGCAGATCAGTAGTGTTGAGTTGGAGACCACTTGGTGCATTCATGAGCAGTGGGGAGGTCGTGATTAGTTGCTGGTGAGCGGTCTCTTATGGATTAGATCCACGAATGACCATATGCAGGGGATTCGTCCCTTCAACCGAAATTGGGATCTCCGGTCCTTGAGTGGTGGTGAGGGGGATATTCGCCCCTTGAATTCCAGTAGTTGCCGGTAGTTGATTTCCAAGAGTATCAGCCTCAGAGGTGATAGGAAGCTCCTCAGAAGTTTGAGTATCGCGAGTTGTTCTTCGTGTGTTTGCCATGGTTGACGTTGTCTTCCCACAGACGGCACCAAATGTTATGGATTAAAAAACGTGCTTGTATATTTATTGCTAAGATTTATGAGCTTTCGAGCTTTAATGGTTGCACTTGTGTTTCGAGACTAACACTACAAGAAAATGGTCAATAGACATCAGTTTCTAGCCGATGTCTATGTTTTTTGCCAACCGATGTCTTAGTCGGTGATGTCTATCTTAGACATCGGCCAGAAACCGATGTCTATTTAGCTCTTAGACATCAATTTTTTAGCAAATAAATTGATGTATATTATCATCTTATACATCATCCTGTAATGATGTCTAATGAACTTATAAACATCAGTTGTTACAGAAAAAAACTGATTAATATTCTTTCTTAGACATCACTTTGTTCCGATGTCTGTTTTGATTTTAAACATCAGATTTTATAAATTTTGATGTATTTCTTACCATTAGACATTAGTTTCTGAGCCTATATTAAATAAACAGTTGTCTTTCCAAGCGTTAAAATAAATCTATCATTGGCAGTTACTACACATCCATCAACATTCAATCGATAAAACACACAAAATAACTACAAAGCATTTGCAGAACTGCCTACAAACTAGCAATTCAATCCGCAAAATAAATCTACCATTGGCAGTTACTACATCACTTAACAAGCCGTGTTATATCTTAAAATATCAGTGTTTTCGTAGGGGACTTCAAGAAAAGCTGCAGTGATACTCCTGCTCTCAAATTCTCCTGATTAGTTATATTCGCTGGATATGCTCTCAATATTTACTGGCAAAGCTGATTACATTCCCGCAGCTCTTTCTCTGTAAAACACTGTTCGTTCTACAGCTACCACCGGTTGCACTGAGGCAGCATTTTGGACCCCAAGAAATAGGCAAGCAACATACATAAAACCCATTGCATTAAAGAGATCTTGTTGTGTATTCCTGAAACAAAATATTAGGCATTTAAAATAAGGACACATACAGAACAATTTTAATCATTTAAACAACATGTAATCTTGTATCTGTAAACTTACATTTTGGAACCAAGGTCCCAGAACATTGACCCAAACATAACTGCTATAGCTGTCGTGAACATAAATCTCACTGCAGTATAAGATGTGTTTCGCCAATACGAGCATCATTGTTTCCAAAGACATGCAACACACTGAACTAGGAAAAATTGTGAGTACTTGGAAGGAAAGCTGATATCTAATGAACCAGGACGAGGTACACTTAATTCCCTAATAAGGGCCTTGTTTCTCCTGTATAATTCATACAAAAGATCATTTATTACAATGTTCGTGAATCGTGACAAGTAACAGTAAATTTGCACAACTGATACATATTAGTTTTTCAGTAAAATCCAACTTGTATCAAGAAAACCTACTTGTACAGATCTGAATTGTGGCAGATCTTAGTGAAATCAACTCCCAGAATCATTTCTTGAGATGATGCAGTAACTTCCAGCATCCAGGTGGCTGGATTATACCCATCTTTGATTTTACTTATTCCATATTAGTAAATCTATATATAGATTCATTGTTTTCTTTAAAAATATGGGTTTATCATAAAATATGCTAATAACTGAATACCTTACTATCCTTGTTGCATATCCATCCCTCACCAAGCTCCATCTCCATCATTTTTACAACCTCTTGAACCTGTCATGCATTAAAGTGTCGATAATATCCGAAAGAACTAATGATAGAAAAAAAAACATCTACCTATAAACTAGACTATAAGTACAAGTTAGCAAAAAACAAAACACTACAAAGATAAGCGATATAAGAAAGAGAAAACAATTCAATAACAACAAATATTAAATCAAAGTGTAGTTCTACACCTTTTTCCACTGAGCAGGATGATCACTGTCCAGCACCAACAGAACACGCCTCTCTTCCGCTACATGGATAACCCTTTCATTACGCCTACCCTTTAAAACACGAAAGTGCCAATTGAATAAATGAGGCAACAAACTAAGCCGACAACCCAAGCGCATAACAAAAAAGATTAAATCCGTGTACCTTAAATTGAATCCCATGCGTATAAGTTTTGTGAAAGGAGTTGTGAACCTTCTCATCCTCTTGGTCACCAGTAGCATACTTGAACCCACATGTACTACATGTATGCAATAGAAAATCAGATTGACCAAACTCCAAATGGAACTGTGCATAGTTCCTTTTCTTAGACAGAACTTTCGAAGACTTGAACCAAATAGCTTCAACTGAGTAATTTGTTGCACTATTTGCTTCTGCAATCATGTGTGCCTTCCTGCAACGGTCTTCCAAATCCAGCCTCTTTTAACAAATAACTTCTTTCATTTTGCATGACTTTATCTGCTGCAGCCTTAGAACTTCGGCCTCAACCTGAAAAAAGGCCTTACATAAGTTTGTTTTAAAAAATAAACATCAAATATATAAGAAACTTTTTATGTTCCTCTGAGATTAAAGTTGTAACATACGAAGCTGATGAAGTCTGGAGAGAGAATGTTAGGCTCATTAACTTCATCTACTGAGGCAGCTATATGTTTTGTAACACTGTGAAACGTTTCTTGTTCTTCAAATGGGGTATCCATCAAAGTCCACAAATCAACCATAGTTGCAGCCAGATCTTGAAGCTAAAACACAGAGACACAGTAAAATGATTTGTGCAATAACTGAAAGTACATTTTTAAGTACACAGAGACTCTCACCTTTTGCAATCTTTGTATTCTCACCGCTTTGAAATTAGAAATTGCACTAGACAATCTCTCAACTGTATCAACACTGATATTTTTTGTGCTCGAATCATCAAGGGTGAGTTGGACATCTCTGACTGTCTATTGAAAATCCAAACCAAGAACCACACATAGTGAATTCAAACCATTCAACAGGTCCAGTACCAGCTTCAAGCGATCACTCTTCAAATTAAAAGACATAAATATAAGAGTAGAGAAACATTAATATGCAAAGTGCTGCATCATGAAAAGGTCCCAATGATATGCAATTACATTGTTACAGATTATATATTTAGTCCATTATGTGTTTTAGCTTTAGACATTTCTACATGCTCTATGAATGGCATGCTAACACTAATAGAAATTTCCTTAAAACTACATATTTATATATAAATATATATTTTCCAATTTATGCTTCCAACTTCCAAGATATAACTTCGTATCAAATAAAGCATCTACCTTCTCCTTTTCAACAAACTGATTCATCCTTTCAACTTTTCTCTTCCGCATCTCTTTTAGTTCAGGCATGATGGCTTCCAGTTCTTTCTTCAAGCTCCCAGTACCTTGCACAAGCTGAAGTCATAAACCATGATGACAAGTTATAAAACTAGAAAGACGTCATATAAGAACCAAATCAAGATCGTACTTCATACAATAACATTCTTTATTGGTGTCATTCTCTCCCCTATGGCAGAACAAATGAGAGCAAGTTCGGCTCTGGATTCAGCAACTGCTTTCCGCAAAAGATTTCTGTTATGGCTTGCTTGCTTCAACTGAGTAATTTGCTGCACTATTTGCTTCTGCAATCATGTGTGCCTTCCTGCAACGGTCTTCCAAATCCAGCCTCTTTTTACAAATAACTACAACAAACAATTAAACAACAATTAATTATTAGAATGAAGAAACAATGAGAAAGAATCAGATCTTCAACAATAATTACACAAAAAATGAAGAAAAATCCACAAAAACCTCACAAGCCTATTTGTAACTTCTTCATTTGTCTGACTATTAGTACCTACAATCACAAGATTACAAAAACAACAAATTAAACCTAATTACACAAAAAACTCAAAAAAATCACAAAAATCGCGAGGACTAAAAGAATCAACTAAAGTACATGCATTAAAATAATTGAATACTCCATACTAATTCTTATCCATAAAATGGTCCTTATAACAAATATCATGAATTAAAATAAAACCCCCAATTTAAAAATTAGGGTTTCAATTTTTAAAAACCCCCAATTTGAAACTAAATTTATGGTTACTAATACTTACCATACATACAAAGGCAGCTTACCCACTCACCAATTCGAGCTTTTCAGCTTCGAATTTGGTTTTGAGCTTACTTCTTTAATAAATCGACTTGGTTTCAAACAAATCAATTTGGTTTCGAAATCAAATTAATGAGAAACAGTGATTTCGTTTTGTGTAGTATTGAGAAGCAGTGATATTGGGTAGTTTACCTCTTGATTTAGAGATGAGAGTTGGGGGAGGTGAGAGCAAAAAGAGTTTTTTTAGTCGGGGGAGGTGAGAGTTGAGAGAGAAAAAGAGAGTGTTAGATTTTAGTTTTTAGTTTTGATTTTGATTTTGTCGGGAAAAAAAATTAGAAAAGAGGGGGAAACCAAGAAAGGGGGGAAAAATTGGCTAAGGGGGAATATTATTTCGTAACGCGGGGGAAAAAATTGATAAGAGAGGGGAGAATTCGGAAAAGCGCACGTTCAGTTTTTTAAGTATATTTAAGACATCGCTTGAACAACAAAGTGATGACTGAATAATAGATAGACATTAGTTTTTTTACAACCGATGTTATTGTTCTTTTTAACATCAGGCGCATCTTGAATCGATGTTAAAGCACCGATGTCTATTAACATTTTTCTTGTAGTGTAAATCGGTCCTCACAAGATGCCTACGTATCTCAATTAATGCTGAGAAT
Source organism: Heracleum sosnowskyi (assembly GCA_030848705.1). NCBI lineage: Eukaryota > Viridiplantae > Streptophyta > Magnoliopsida > Apiales > Apiaceae > Heracleum > Heracleum sosnowskyi. Next base: position 113,101,515 of record CM061240.1, on the reverse strand, counting down.
CAAGCCAAATACGTAGTTCTGATTGTAGGATCAGGTTCTTTATTAAGGCGTCTGGAGCCTCGTATTTATGGTAGGTTTAGGAGTCTTAGCTAATAAGTCTCCTTTTTGATAATGGTTAAACATTGTATTTTTTGCTGAATAAGTCTTTTCCTTGTTGATAAAGGCTATGACTCATTAATTGGGATTCTGGATCCTTTTTTGATGAATTTACCATATATATTTTGGACTCTTTTCACGAGCTCTATATTTTCCCTATTTATTAATTACGAAATTAATAAATAACCAGGGTTTCAGGCCTTAATTATATTTCTAGGGTTATTTTTAGCCCATATCAGTATTTTTAAAGTTGATGAGTATCTATAATATTTTCAAAAAAAAACAGATCATTAGATATGAGTTGATCAGTTGAAATAAAATAAATTTAAGTAGTATTTTTTCTATGTTTCATTCAGCTTTTCTGTCTATAATATTTTCAAAAAAAACAGATCATTAGATATGAGTTGATCAGTTGAAATAAAATAAATTTAAGTAGTATTTTTTCTATGTTTCATTCAGCTTTTCTGTCTACCCTCAGATCAATGACCGGAATTTCGAATAGTTCTCAAACACCTTACAAACACTTTATCCGGATTCTGCCATTGTTCGTCATCTCAACATATAGTAGTATGCATATTTAAATCATTCATTCATTCATTCTGACATAGACCGTGACTATTCATTCATTCGTGTATTTTCGTATTTTATGTATTTAAATCATAAACCTAAAAACCTAAACACGACCCGTCTTTATATTATGTATTTTTTGTGTCATGTAGTCATGTAAAATTAAATATTGATATCAATAAATACAAATAAATAGATAATGAAAATATAAATTTTTTAGGTAATTTTTTTTACAAAATATATTGAATATATATATATCAATACTATTATATAATAGACGAAACATTAAAAGTTTGGTTGGTCGGTATGGTACGTTGTGATTTTACTTAATTGCCCTTAACTGTATTTCGTGTTTTTACTTAATTAACCTTACTTATTTATAGAAATATATTATTAAATAATAATATTACTTTTTCCCGAAAATACATTATTTTTCTAACAAATTCCCCTACTTTTTCAAACATAGCAATTACCTTTTTCTATTCTATATCACGGACAAACCTTTAGTTATTTATTTTTAAACCTATAATATTATAATTATTTTTTAAAAGTTTACCTATTTTAACATGTCTACTTATTTTTTTAACAAATGCAATCACTAAGAATATTAAAATATAAATAATCAAATACCTATTTATAACCAATTACTCTAAAACACATTATAAATTTTTTCTAACAAAGTCCTTTCTTTTCTAAATATATCACGGGAAATTATCTTTCTCAATTTACTTTTTCCATTTTTCTCACTAAAATTCATTTTTTCCCCAAAAATATCATAGGAAACCCTTTACTTATTTATTTTAAAACGAATTTAAATAATTTTAATTAATAAATTTTAAAACCTCATTTTTCAAAAATATCACAGGCATTTACCTTTTTAAACTAAATATATGTTAAAATTTTTTTTATTACTAAAACCGCTCATTTTCCAAAAATATAACGGGCAAACCCTTACTTATTTATTTTAAAATATGTTTTAATGTTTTTAATTAATTAAAAGTATTTAGCTATTTTAACATGCCTACTTATTTTTTTAACAAATAAAATTAATAAAATATTAAAAATATAATAATAAAATAACAATTAATAATCAGTGCATCGCATATACTAGCTTATATCCCGTGCGATGCACGGTCTTCTTTAATATTTTTTTATTTTTTATTTAGATTTTAGTTATTATATATAATTTGATAAAATTTTAATATATATATATATATTGGATTTATAAATCTAACAATATAATATTTAAATTTAATATATTATTGACGTAATCAATAGTAGTATTTTAGATATTAAAATATAAAATATTTTAAAATAACATATCTAATGATTCGTATTTTTTTACTCTTAAAAATCTAAAAAAGGACTCAAGTGCAAATATCAAAATATGTGCTTGTTCAATATACCGAGTTTATTTGAATATACTTTTACTTTTATTTTAATTAATTATCTCGTTTAAATTGAATGTTAAAAAAATTATAATAAACATGAATTTCATAAGTTTAATATAATAATATTACCAATATATCTATCTTTTGCCCGTGTTATTTTTAATTTGAACATGAGTTGTTTCGGTTAAAAAATATAAACAGGTAATATCCTTAAAAAGACAATTAGTTACTTATTAACAATTATATAAAATTATATTAATTTTTTTATATATACGTCTGCATTACTTTTAGAAAATTAGTTGTTTAAGTTAGAAAATATAAAAGAGGTAATTTGTTTTAACTGAAAAGAATAACTTGTTATTTATTAATATTTATATAAAACAATATTACCATTTTATATTTATTTTGCATGTATTATATTTAGAAGATAAGTTGTTTTAATTAGAAAATATAAAACACATAATGTGTTTTAGCTGTCGGTTATAAATATATAATAATATTACCATTTTATATATATATTGCCCGTCTTATTTTTAGAAAATAATTTGTTTTAGTTAAATAGATATATGAAATAGGTAATATAATTTAGCTGAAAAAGGTAATTGGTTATCAATAACTTGGTTTCCATATATGTTTCCTATTTATAAGATGAGTTATTTTAGGTAAAAAAATATAAAAATAATGTGTTTTAGCTGAAAAAGGTAATCAGTTATAAATATATAATAATATTACCATATTATATATATGTTGCCCATTTTATTTTTAGAAGATGAGTTGGTTTGGTTTAAAAAATAAATATAAAATAGGTAATGTAGTGAAAAAAGGTAATTGGTTATTAATAAATTGATTATAGATAGGCCCGTAAATCGGCCCAAATACCGACCGACCGACCGACCGACCAAAACTTTTAATGTTTCGTCTTTAATAATATAGTATATATATATATATATATATATATATATATATATATATATATATCTTACCTCAAGAAGATTACCTGAGATCAATCTATTTTCAAATACAAAAAAGTGATGACAATTTTGTAAATTTGATAATTTTTCTAAAATTACAATAATACCAGTCTGTATGAAAATTTTTAATTGCCTCATGTAACTCCCTCAGTTAATCTGATGAACATGATACCCTATATATAAATCATATATTTACATACAATGTCATGAAATCATGTATAATTATACAAATAAATATACATGTATTTATTTTTTAAATATAAATATATTTATTATAAATGTAAGAGTTCAGTTCTATAGAGACCAAGATATCTCGTTGGAGATTATAGACTTTCTGAAAGTAAAATATTTCAAAATATAATATTTTGTATATTATTTTTCGTGAAAATCACAATTTCATTGAAATTTTTTAAAAATATAAATGTACGTGCTTAGTTTGCTAAATATATATGATTTTAAAGATTTTCAATGAAATAGTGATTTTTATAGAACATTCTTTTCAAAAAATATTTTTTGCAAATTTTTGACGGGGAAAAATTCTAAAGGTCAAAATAGAAAAGTTTCATATTAGTGCGTCTCAAAATCACAATATTTAAATATTTAATTAAAAATTCAACTATAATGTAAATATCTAGTGAAAATAAATAGATTTGCAAATTTTCAAATGATTTAGTGATTTGGATCAATCATTTTTTAACAAAAAATAATCTGTAAACATTATATAAGAAACTAATATTATTATAAAGTCAATACTCTACAACTTAAATTTGCATAAAAAGTATTCTACAACTATATTTTGACGTAATCTTCACATCCGTATGGTCGGATCGTTAAAAAATATTTATTAAATATAATTTTAGGCCGCACTAATATAAATTTTCTTTTATTGTGCCCTTCAGAAACTCCAAGCCCTTTTTTGATTATATTTTATAATCCATTTTACAATTTTTTTTTGATTGCAGAACATACGGTTTCCAAGTCTCTAATAAAATATAAATGTGAAAATTTAAATTTAAATATATTTAGATCGTGTACTTCCTGTCGTGTTGTGTATTTAAAGGATAAATTCGAACACAACACCAAATTTAAATCAACTACTTTAATGTTTGTTTACTTTTATGTAGTGTAGTTTTTTTTTTTGCTAGTTAAAGGTGAGAGTCGAACTCGTGACTGTTCGGATCAACACATTGGCCCTTACCGGGACAACTCAGACACTCTTTATATAGTGTATTAATGGTTATAAATTTTGGAAATCGGAACAAATCGGTTGAGGTCTTGTATAGTGTTTTATCGGAAATCGGAAATTTATCGAAATGATAAATCAGAAATTAATCGGATGTAATTTAATAATAAATTTAATAATATTTAGTAAATTTGATCATTAATTTATTTATATACAAAAATGTATATATTTATAATATTAAATTAAACAAATTTTTATTTAAATAAAATTAGGGTGTTGCTAAATGTAGTAATATTTTACTTAATATAGTAATGAGTAATTACCAATAAGCCCTCATATGTATTAATTGTTGATAATTTATTATTAAACTAGCTTTATAACTCATGCGAGACACGGGTATGTTCTTCATTCTTCTATTATAAAATGATAAGCCGATTAATTATTAAATATAATATATGTTTTGTTGCAAGTGGGATCAGTTTTTGTTAGAAAAGGTTATATATATTTAATCATTTAAATATATGCATGAATGTGAAATGTATTTTAGGTTCTGTTGCGAATGAAATCTTTTTTCATTGAAAAAGATCATATCTAATAACGACGTACAATATAAATAAGACCTGTAATTTTGAAGTGCTTGCAGTCTTGTAATTACGGGAGATTGAAGTATTTTAAATTAGTGTGACTTATTTTGCAACCGTCGTGTAACTTTATAAAAAACAAAATAGTATTTAACCTGTTTGAAGTAGTTAGTAAAACTATTTCGTACAATATTTCTATAGTATTTGTTTGATATATAGCTTATTGTTTAAGATATACTAAATTTATAAAAAAAATTATTTGAAATGGTACAAAATATTCTCGTTGGCTATTGTAAAATGACGCAGATCAAGTCATATTTTGCTAACTTCAAAAAGCAAACCTATTAGCCTTATTATTACATTTTCCATATCCAAATTTCTTATTTGATTGATATTCATTGTTCACTCACCATATCCATTATTTTTTATCATCATTTATTTGGTTTATAATTACTTTTGATCTCCCTGAACTATTTACTATATAAGCAAATAAATGTAATGAACCAAATAGCGAACCTGGATACAAAATATGCAATAAGGCCAATACTTTGTTTTTTCAATTTAGCAAAATAAGATTTGATATGCAAATCAAATCATATTTTGCTAACTTCGAAAAACAAACCTATTGCCTTATTATTACATATTTCGTATCCAAATTCCTTATTTGATTGATATTCATTGTCCACTCGTCATATTCATTATTTTTTATCATCATTTATTTGGTCTATAATTATTTTTGATCTCCCTAAACCGTCTGCTATATAAGCAAATAAATCTAATGAACCAAATAGCGAACCTATATACGAAATATGCAATAAGGCCAATAATTTGTTTTTTTTTTAATTTAGAAAAATAAGATTGTGTATGCATCACTTTGCAATAGTGAATGAAGCTCTAAATTAGTTGGTAATCTCTTTCAATTAACAATTATCAATCATCATTGTCATAATTTATTTAATGTTTAAAAGTTTTAATATTTTTTATAAAAATAATATCTAGTCATAAATTGTTAATATTAAATATTGAAGTAATAACAAATATCAATGATATGCAATAATGAGTTGGACACAATTAATGTACGCATATTAAAGTAGATGAGTATTAATTGTAATTAATACATGTATAATTAAAATATAATTTAGAATGGTATTTTGGTAATTTAACATGAATTAATTGGCACATTGAACCCCCTAGTTGCTCTATTATATATATAATAATAGATATATATTGATTGTATATAGAATTTGTAATCTAATAGTATATATAATCTGAGCAAATATATACTTATTGCAAATAAACATGATTTACAATATAAAAATATTAATATAATTTTTTTTCCAATGGACCAATTTCAATTTATAACATTTTGTATATCTATTTTGCATGAGTTTTTCTCTAATATGGTCAAAAGTATGATTTTAAGGCACTTGTGAAAATATATTATCTACCTTACCAAGTAGATTACAAGAAAAGACCAAAATATAATATAACATATTGAGTATTTGCACATATTAATAAAGAGTTTTATGTTGTAGCCAAAATTGATGTCTAGCATAGTGGTTAAAAGTGTTTTCTTTAATTAAGAGGTCAAGGGTTCGACTCCCATTAGAAATAATTTTTTTATCATTAATATAATAAGTTGGGGTAATTTAATAATTTCACACCGATTAAATTGTCTCAAACAACCGCTGGTTGCTCTATTATATATATAACTAACATAAAAGCCCGTGCGAGGCACGGGCCGCTAGCTTAAATTGTGTTTATAAATTATTCTATGCATGATCATTATCGTTTTAAGTATATGATTGATATATATAGAGTTTTTCTTATTGATGGTATATGTAGCTATTGGGTGCTTACTTAAGTATGTTCAAGTTTTTAATTTAGAAATTAATACGAGTATTACGAATAGTTGTCATGTTAGTTTACAATTTTTTTTGCGGGATAGAATAGATACTGGGTGTTCTAGATGAGTTTTAGAACATTCCAATCCTAAATTTTCTTCCAATTCTTCAAGATGTTACATTCTGGAGAGTAGGTTTTATTACTGATTTTGATCAAAAGTCTTCGTAAATCTTCTAATACTCTACTTAGGTCTTGCGCTTTCAGTTCTTAAAACTTTCTTTCTAACTCGTTCATATCTTTTCTTGCAATTTGTTGATTTTAAGCATTCTTTTCCTTTGTTTCACTTCCTCTATCTTTCATACTTTGAAAACATCAAATAATTCAGTGCCAAGTAATTAGCCCAAATGCAACAACTTGGATAATCCACAAACCCACCCCAAGTTCCCAAAAGATCATGATTTGTTGGTGCAATTTGTAGTATTAATTTGTGTTATAAACTGAACTAAAGTCCCAACTCTTCTCAATTTTGAGACTCGAGTGGTACAAACTCCCCCACTTAAACTCTTGACGGCATCGTTAAATCTGAACGGATAGCTCATAGGTCCAAGGTCGTACATCTCTAGCGATTGTGAGATAATACTGGCTAGTTTATGTCCCCTCCCCTGGACCTCAGTCCATTATGAAATAATACCACCAGTCTTCGTGTCCCCACCTCCAGCAACTTCACGAATCAACCGCCGACCAATTGGCCCAAATGCAATAACGTGGGTAATCCACAAACCCACCACAGGTCTCCAAAGGTGCACTTAGTAGTTGTACTTTGTCTTATAAACTGTACTAAAGCCCCCACATTTCTCGATGTGAGACTCAGGTGTTACAATATGTTTTAATTTAATAATATTTCAATCTATTGTCAATATTAGTTCTTTATATATATATATATATATATATATATATATATTAAAATAATTTTCAAATACAATAATTTTTTTTATTTTACTACTAAAATTTTAAAACATAATTATGTTTAAATGACCTGGGTATGTCTAACTGATAATAATATTAACATTCGTGAAATATTATTTGCTATTATAACTTCAATTCTCATATTTTGTTGCATGAACCCGTGCAAGGCACGGTCATTTTCTAGTGATTAAAATAAAATTTTATTCTTTGTTGTTTAAATATTATATTTAGTTATATTTGTACATATTTTGTTCGTCTCGTTATAATATACTTACTTTAATTTATATAGATAATTTGATTGATCGGGGCCTATGATTTTAAATAACCCGGGAAGTATAATGTGATCGATCCGATCATAATATTTTTGTATGCTATATAATATCTTGTTTTTTAAAATTTGTTAACTGGCCTATATATTTTTATCTATTTATTTTTTACACAAATTAGTATCACCAAGTATTTTTACAACCCAAATTTATGTGTTTATATTGTCTAACATTTTCAACATGACCATATAATTCGTTTAATTTTTTTTGTTGTACTATCTATTTATTTTTATTATCTCATCTTTTAAATTGTTTTAATTCAAAACAAATAGTTTTCATATGTTATATATATGTATATATTAATCCAATTCCAAATAACTAATTATTTTCTTCCATAAAATGACATTAAAATTCATGTGATAATAATTAAAAATGTCTCATATACACAATTCATCCAATCTAATTATAAATCTACTCACTTTTATTATATCTATCTATTTATATTGTATTATTAAAACCGAAACATTGAAAGTTTTGTAGTCAGTCGGTACGGTACTCGTATTTTGGTATTTGCACTTTAGTTCTTTTGTTTTTACAACTTAACCTTAATTTATTAAAAACAACGATTTTGATCAAAATATAATGTAGTCGATCGGTTAGAATGATACTCATATTTTGATATTTGCACTTTAATCCATTTACTTTTGCAACTTGACCTTGATTTATTAAAAATAACAATTTTAATTAAAAAATATTTTTTAAATATTGTTAAACACAAAATTCTTGAAACACAATTTAATCACGCTCAAACACAAACACATACGTCAATTCAACATCGAGTCAACAATCACATAAAACTATTTAAATTTAAGTTCATTTTTGTTAAAAAAAGTATAAATATAAAATAAATTATTAAAATACATATAAGATAACAAATTTAAAAGTCATCTTTGCATTGCACCGACCCTATGCTTGTATACATAAGAAGAATATTCATAAATATCATGTATATATTTTATCGATATGTGCTATATAATAATGCTTATTGTAGAGATAGACATTCGTCTCTTCCCGCCCAACCCCAATCCATTCTCTGCCCCGTTTCGGGCGGAGAATTGAGAACTTTTCTAACGATCGGGAAAAAATATGTAAAAATTTCGGGGATCGGGATGGGGTCAAGGATTAGTGTCTTCCTCCATTATACGATTTTGATTAAAACGGGTCAAAACTCGGGTCAAACATGGTAAAATCGGGTTAGAGGGTTAAAAAAATTGATCGAATTCTTGTTAGAAAGGATTGAAATTTGAGTCATAAAATTGCTTCTGTCACTTGTGGCTTAAAGTTTGGTGGTGGTGGTGTAGTCAGCTGCCTTCAAGTTGTAAGTTGTATAGAGTAGCTTCTAGTTGAACATGTTTGTAACTTTGGGGAAGCAGAGTGAATGTCTCTTGATTAATTTCAGTAATACTCGAGTTGGTCAAGTATCATCTATCTATTATCTCTTCTATATATGAGAACAAAAGGGTAAAAATAGCAAATAAAATCCATGTGAAATTACAATTTTAGCTGTATCATCAAAACTTTGTGTTAGAGCTCGAGCTCGAACTCGTTAATTAACGAACCGAACACCAGCTTTTATCAAACACTAACGAGCTGAATCACACACGAGCTGTTATCGAATAGCTCGTTAAAGAGTTAAATCTACGGACAAACAAGTCCAATTCTTGACCCAAAAAAGTAAAACCTTGTTTTATTCGAGCCCAACGGCCAACCCAGTTCTCTGTGGGAATCAAATATTACAAGCTTCGATAAACCTGACTGCGCTATGATTCAAAAATAGTGATACGAAAAGGTGAATTATGAGGATTAGACTACAACCCAAAAGCAGAATGAAACCCATGTTACAAAGTAAGGGTCCAAACATATTAAGGATTACAATATTAACGTTTGATAGTGGACTGGCGATGCATTATTCTGAATTATTCTGGACACTTTTAATATTTGAATCATTATTCTGAATATTAAAAGTTTGTATAAAAAATAATGTGAAAAAATCATCTAATAAATCATTTTTAACCATGTAAATAGAGTATTTTATCCCCTAAAATGAAAAATAATATTTCGAAATTATTGCAAGAATAATCAAATTATATTGTTGGCATTAGTAGGCGAACTACAATTATTTTAATTACTCCCATCGTTCCATTTTATACATTTTTTTGATCTTTTGTACGTAATTAAAGTGCTTAAAATAATATACTTTCATACTATAATTTTGAATGTTTTTATGAATAAAAGTTGAAGTTATAAACTTTTAATCATTATTTTAAAAAATCACAACTCAAAATACATTTTTTCATACCTTAACGTGTAATTATTTAATTTATTAAACATAAGTATTATCTGCTTGTGAAACGTATCTTGTGAATTAGAACGTAATCAAATAAATTAGTGAATCCCTTATTGTTAGGATTTAAGGGGAGTGTTCAATCATGATTTTAAAGAATTTGTTCGATTTCTTAAATTTTTGAGAAATAATTTTAATTTTTTTTAAATTTGGTGGTATTTAAAGGATTTTCAAAATGGATGTATTCAATTTAAATTAAAAAAAAATGTGATATTCAATTTGAATTTTAAAATAAAATAAAATTTTGATGATATTCGAAATTCCATGAATTTTTTTTATTAGATAAAATTGTGAATTTTGGAAAATTTACTAATGTATTTTAATAGATAAAATGCTTATATGTCTTCTAGTAGTAATTGATAATATTTTTAATAAAAATATATGACATATATGCGTTCACGAATTAAAAAATATCCGCAACATCATTTTGTACAAAATTTGAAAGAATTTGTTGGGTTCTCATATTTTATATAATTTAAAATCTAATTTTTTTTTTGAGATTTTGAAGAATTTGTAAAAATCTCTATTTAAATTAATAATAATCTACATATTTTATATCAACTTCATCGAAATTCATGAATAATTAAAATCAATAATAATTTTTTAAAATTCACAAATTTATCGATTGATTAAAATCTAAATCTCATACATCCCTAAAACAGCAGCAAACTGTTACTCTACAATTTATTTAATGATATCTTTGAGATTTACTATAAAATACAGATTTACTATCAAATCCGTTGTACTATATCTTTGAGATTTTATTTCCCTAAATATTTATAATCTTATATGTTAATAAGACCTATTCATATAAATCATTATATAAGATTGAAAGGGGCAACAACTAAAATAAAACATTGTCAATTGTAACTAAAACAAGATGAACAAATTTTTAGGTTACTATGTACTCGTCATGCTCCTCGTCGTTAGTGTGGGATTGTCCAGCCGTGTCATTGCCAGTGCGGGTATGTGAATTATTATGTAACAAAATCCAAGTTTAAAATTCAAAGTAAATGATCCTTTAAAATTCAAGATATATAAATATGATTTCTGATCTTTTTTTATTTCTTGATTTGACAGACACGCATTTGCCGAATAATGGGGGGAGTATATGTTATAGTGTCAATCATTTTCCAAATTGTAAAAAAAATATAAGTAACTGTTTGGATCTGTGCTTGAAGAAGTTTTTTCATGGAGAATTGATCGATGAATACTGTGAAAATAACAATTTCTGTACCTGCAAATATTTGTGCTAAATGAAATTGTACAGTATGTTCAAATGAATAAGTCATTTTAAACATATTTATATCATTGAATTTTAAATTTATTTTGCTCAACTCTCTGTTTATGCATGATTTTTTGATGGAGTTTTTAGTTATACTAGGAGGATATGCAAGAAGAGATTATCTTATCTATTCTAAAATTGCAGTGTTTCATTTTATCAACGTAAAACTCATAAGAAAGAAATGTGCACAATTTATCACCCAATACAGGAATTTAGCATGATCGAGTCTTAATATCAACTATGTAAGGAACTTTAATTCTTTACTGAACCGACCACTCTAATTTTTACCGTTTTTATAAATGCTGGTGGACGTCGTTGTCAGTTTGTTACTGCTAATTTTTGTGCAATTTTGAAAAATAGATAAAATAAATAAATTTCTGATGATATTCAAAATTCCATTAACTTTTGTATTCGATAAAATGATGGATTTTGAAAATTTTGCTACTATAATTTATGTTATTTGAAATCCGATAAAAGATCGTGAAATTTTAAAAAATTTGTCGAAATTTCTATTTAAATTAGTATGACTCTACAATATTTCACACCAACTCCCCCAAAATCCACAAACAACTTTAAAAGTTTGATTTCAGTTAAGTTTTTTTTATCTTTCTTTTAATAAAAATAAAATAATATACAGTAAATATATAAAAAAAATGATGGTGTACAAGTATTTATAAAATATTATTATATAAACAAAGAGTTATGATAATTCCAATATCTCAAATATATGTTTTAGTAACAAAATCTTCAAGACCATTAGAGATATAAGAACGAATATCTCATTAGCATTGAAAAAGTTATTAATATCTCTCATCTAATGATACAAATAAAAGAGAAATGATTACAAATCTTCGTACGTAACTCCACACAATGGCATTATATTAAAGATTGAGAGGGACAACAACTAAAATAAAACATTTTCAATTGTATCTTCTATTCTGAAATCTGAAAACAAGATGAAAATGTTTTTAGGTTTTTATGTACTCTTCATGCTCCTCGTCAGTGTGAGATTGTCCAGCCGTGTCATTGTCGGTCAGGGTATCTAACTACTGTCTACTCTGCTCTTGTAGCCAAAAAATTGAATTGGTACAACATAAAATAACTGGATTTTTGAAGTGTGAATAGGTTTTTTTTTCCGCATTCAAACTTTATTCAATGTAAATTATTATGTAACAGAACCCAAGTTCAAAATTCAAAGTAAATGATCCTTTCAAATTCAAGATTTATAAATATGATTTCTGATGTTTTCTTGATTTGAGAGACACACCTTTGCCGAATGATGGGGGGACTATATGTTATAGTGTCAATCGTTTTCCAAATTGCGTAAAAAACTTAAGTAACTGTTTGGATCTGTGCTTGAAGAAGTTTTTTCATGGAGAATTGATCGATGAATACTGTGAAAATAACAATTTCTGTACCTGAAAATATTTGTGCTAAATGAAGTTGTACCGTATGTTCAAATGAATAAGTCATTGTAAACATATTTATATCGTTGAATTTTAAATTTATTTTGCTCAACTCTCTGTTTATGCATGATTATTTGATGGAGTTTTTAGTTATACCACGAGAAAATGCAAGAAGAGATTATCTTATCTATTCTAAAATTGCAGTGTTTCATTTCATCAACGTAAAACTCATAAGAAAGAAATGTGCACAATTTATCACCCAATACAGGAATTTAGCATGATCGAGTCTTAATATCAACTATGTAAGGAACTTTAATTCTTTACTGAACCGACCACTCTAATTTTTACCTTTTTTATAAATGCTGGTGGACGTCGTTGTCAGTTTGTTACTGCTATTTTTTGTGCAATTTTGAAAAATAGATAAAATAAATAAATTTATGATGATATTCAAAATTCCATTAACTTTTGTATTCGATAAAATGATGGATTTTGAAAATTTTGCTACTATAATTTATGTTATTTGAAATCCGATAAAAGATCGTGAAATTTTAAAAACTTTGTCGAAATTTTTATTTAAATTAGTATGACTCTACAATATTTCACACCAACTCCCCCAAAATCCACAAACTACTTTAAAAGTTTGATTTAAGTTAAGTTTTTTTTATCTTTCTTTTAATAAAAATAAAATAATATACAAAAAATATATAAAAAATTTGTATGTTGTACAAGTATATATAAAATATTATTATATAAACACAGAGTTATGATAATTCCAATATCTCAAATATATGTTTTAGTAACAAAATCTCCAAGACCATTAGAGATATAAGAACGAATATCTCATTAGCATTGAAAAAGTTATTAATATCTCTCATCTAATGATACAAATAAAAGAGAAATGATTACAAATCTTCGTACGTAACTCCACACAATGGCATTATATTAAAGATTGAGAGGGACAACAACTAAAATAAAACATTTTCAATTGTATCTTCTATTCTGAAATCTGAAAACAAGATGAAAATGTTTTTAGGTTATTATGTACTCTTCATGCTCCTCGTCAGTGTGAGATTGTCCAGCCGTGTCATTGCCGGTCAGAATATGTAACTACTGTCTACTCTGCTCTTGTAGCCAAAAAATTGAAGTGGTACATCATAAAATAACTGGATTTTTGAAGTGTGAATAGGTTTTTTTTTCCGCATTCAAACTTTATTCAATGTAAATTATTATGTAACAGAACCCAAGTTCAAAATTCAAAGTAAATGATCCTTTCAAATTCAAGATTTATAAATATGATTTCTGATGTTTTCTTGATTTCTTGATTTGATAGACACACCTTTGCCGAATGATGGGGGGGACTATATGTTATAGTGTCAATCGTTTTCCAAATTGCGTAAAAAACTTAAGTAACTGTTTGGATCTGAGCTTGAAGAAGTTTTTTCATGGAGAATTGATCGATGAATACTGTGAAAATAACAATTTCTGTACCTGCAAATATTTGTGCTAAATGAAGTTGTACCATATGTTCAAATGAATAAGTCATTGTAAACATATTTATATCGTTGAATTTTAAATTTATTTTTCTCAACTCTCTGTTTATGCATGATTGTTTGATGGAGATTTTAGTTATACCAAGAGAAAATGCAAGAAGAGATTATCTTATCTATTCTAAAATTGCAGTGTTTCATTTCATCAACGTAAAACTCATAAGAATGAAATGTGCACAATTTATCACCCAATACAGGAATTTAGCATGATCGATTCTTAATATCAACAATGTAAGGAACTTTAATTCCTTACTGAACCGACCACTCTAATTTTTACCTTTTTTATAAATGCTGGTGGACGTCGTTGTCAGTTTGTTATTGCTATTTTTTGTGCAATTTTGAAAAATAGATAAAATAAATAAATTTCTGATGATATTCAAAATTCCATTAACTTTTGTATTCGATAAAATGATGGATTTTGAAAATTTTGCTACTATAATTTATGTTATTTGAAATCCGATAAAAGATCGTGAAATTTTAAAAAAATTGTCGAAATTTTTATTTAAATTAGTATGACTCTACAATATGTCACACCAACTCCCCCAAAATCCACAAACAACTTTAAAAGTTTGATTTAAGTTAAGTTTTTTTATCTTTCTTTTAATAAAAATAAAATAATATAAAGAAAATATATAAAAAATTTGTATGTTGTACAAGTATATATAAAATATTATTATATAAACACAGAGTTATGATAATTCCAATATCTCAAATATATGTTTTAGTAACAAAATCTCCAAGACCATTAGAGATATAAGAACGAATATCTCATTAGCATTGAAAAAGTTATTAATATCTCTCATCTAATGATACAAATAAAAGAGAAATGATTACAAATCTTCGTACGTAACTCCACACAATGGCATTATATTAAAGATTGAGAGGGACAACAACTAAAATAAAACATTTTCAATTGTATCTTCTATTCTGAAATCTGAAAACAAGATGAAAATGTTTTTAGGTTATTATGTACTCTTCATGCTCCTCGTCAGTGTGAGATTGTCCAGCCGTGTCATTGCCGGTCAGAATATGTAACTACTGTCTACTCTGCTCTTGTAGCCAAAAAATTGAAGTGGTACATCATAAAATAACTGGATTTTTGAAGTGTGAATAGGTTTTTTTTTCCGCATTCAAACTTTATTCAATGTAAATTATTATGTAACAGAACCCAAGTTCAAAATTCAAAGTAAATGATCCTTTCAAATTCAAGATTTATAAATATGATTTCTGATGTTTTCTTGATTTCTTGATTTGATAGACACACCTTTGCCGAATTATGGGGGGGACTATATGTTATAGTGTCAATCGTTTTCCAAATTGCGTAAAAAACTTAAGTAACTGTTTGGATCTGAGCTTGAAGAAGTTTTTTCATGGAGAATTGATCGATGAATACTGTGAAAATAACAATTTCTGTACCTGCAAATATTTGTGCTAAATGAAGTTGTACCATATGTTCAAATGAATAAGTCATTGTAAACATATTTATATCGTTGAATTTTAAATTTATTTTTCTCAACTCTCTGTTTATGCATGATTGTTTGATGGAGATTTTAGTTATACCAAGAGAAAATGCAAGAAGAGATTATCTTATCTATTCTAAAATTGCAGTGTTTCATTTCATCAACGTAAAACTCATAAGAATGAAATGTGCACAATTTATCACCCAATACAGGAATTTAGCATGATCGATTCTTAATATCAACAATGTAAGGAACTTTAATTCCTTACTGAACCGACCACTCTAATTTTTACCTTTTTTATAAATGCTGGTGGACGTCGTTGTCAGTTTGTTATTGCTATTTTTTGTGCAATTTTGAAAAATAGATAAAATAAATAAATTTCTGATGATATTCAAAATTCCATTAACTTTTGTATTCGATAAAATGATGGATTTTGAAAATTTTGCTACTATAATTTATGTTATTTGAAATCCGATAAAAGATCGTGAAATTTTAAAAAAATTGTCGAAATTTTTATTTAAATTAGTATGACTCTACAATATGTCACACCAACTCCCCCAAAATCCACAAACAACTTTAAAAGTTTGATTTAAGTTAAGTTTTTTTATCTTTCTTTTAATAAAAATAAAATAATATAAAGAAAATATATAAAAAATTTGTATGTTGTACAAGTATATATAAAATATTATTATATAAACACAGAGTTATGATAATTCCAATATCTCAAATATATGTTTTAGTAACAAAATCTCCAAGACCATTAGAGATATAAGAACGAATATCTCATTAGCATTGAAAAAGTTATTAATATCTCTCATCTAATGATACAAATAAAAGAGAAATGATTACAAATCTTCGTACGTAACTCCACACAATGGCATTATATTAAAGATTGAGAGGGACAACAACTAAAATAAACATTTTCAATTGTATCTTCTATTCTGAAATCTGAAAACAAGATGAAAATGTTTTTAGGTTATTATGTACTCTTCATGCTCCTCTTCAGTGTGAGATTGTCCAGTCGTGTCATTGCCGGTCAGGGTATGTAACTACTGTCTACTCTGCTCTTGTAGCCAAAAAATTGAAGTGGTACAACATAAAATAACTGGATTTTTGAAGTGTGAATAGGTTTTTTTTTCCGCATTCAAACTTTATTCAATGTAAATTATTATGTAACAGAACCCAAGTTCAAAATTCAAAGTAAATGATCCTTTCAAATTCAAGATTTATAAATATGATTTCTGATGTTTTCTTGATTTCTTGATTTGATATACACACCTTTGCCGAATGATGGGGGGACTATATGTTATTGTGTCAATCGTTTTCCAAATTGCGTAAAAAACTTAAGTAACTGTTTGGATCTGTGCTTGAAGAAGTTTTTTCATGGAGAATTGATTGATGAATACTGTGAAAATAACAATTTCTGTACCTGCAAATATTTGTGCTAAATGAAGTTGTACCGTATGTTCAAATGAATAAGTCATTGTAAACATATTTATATCGTTGAATTTTAAATTTATTTTGCTCAACTCTCTATTTATGCATGATTGTTTGATGGAGTTTTTAGTTATACCAGGAGAAAATGCGAGAAGAGATTATCTTATCTATTCTAAAATTGTAGTGTTTCATTTCATCAACGTAAAACTCATAAGAAAGAAATGTTCACAATTTATCACCCAATACAGGAATTTAGCATGATCGAGTCTTAATATCAACTATGTAAGAAACTTTAATTCTTTACTGAACCGACCACTATAATTTTTACCTTTTTTATAAATGCTGGTGGACGTCGTTGTCAGTTTGTTATTGCTATTTTTTGTGCAATTTTGAAAAATAGATAAAATAAATAAATTTCTGATGATATTCAAAATTCCATTAACTTTTGTATTCGATAAAATGATGGATTTTGAAAATTTTGCTACTATAATTTATGTTATTTGAAATCCGATAAAAGATCGTGAAATTTTAAAAAATTTGTCGAAATTTTTATTTAAATTAGTATGACTCTACAATATTTCACACCAACTCCCCCAAAATCCACAAACAACTTTAAAAGTTTGATTTAAGTTAAGTTTTTTTATCTTTCTTTTAATAAAAATAAAATAATATACAGAAAATATATAAAAAATTTGTATGTTGTACAAGTATATATAAAATATTATTATATAAACACAGAGTTATGATAATTCCAATATCTCAAATATATGTTTTAGTAACAAAATCTCCAAGACCATTAGAGATATAAGAACGAATATCTCATTAGCATTGAAAAAGTTATCAATATCTCTAATCTAATGATACAAATAAAAGAGAAATGATTACAAATCTTCGTACGTAACTCCACACAATGGCATTATATTAAAGATTGAGAGGGACAACAACTAAAATAAAACATTTTCAATTGTATCTTCTATTCTGAAATCTGAAAACAAGATGAAAATGTTTTTAGGTTATTATGTACTCTTCATGCTCCTCGTCAGTGTGAGATTGTCCATCCGTGTCATTGCCGGTCAGGGTATGTAACTACTGTCTACTCTGCTCTTGTAGCCAAAAAATTGAAGTGGTACAACATAAAATAACTGGATTTTTGAAGTGTGAATAGGGTTTTTTTTCCGCATTCAAACTTTATTCAATGTAAATTATTATGTAATAGAACCCAAGTTCAAAATTCAAAGTAAATGATCCTTTCAAATTCATGATTTATAAATATGATTTCTTATGTTTTCTTGATTTCTTGATTTGATAGACACACCTTTGCTGAATGATGGGGGGGACTATATGTTATAGTGTCAATCGTTTTCCAAATTGCGTAAAAAACTTAAGTAACTGTTTGGATATGTGCTTGAAGAAGTTTTTTCATGGAGAATTGATCGATGAATACTGTGAAAATAACAATTTCTGTACCTGCAAATATTTGTGCTAAATGAAGTTGTACCGTATGTTCAAATGAACAAGTCATTGTAAACATATTTATATCGTTGAATTTTAAATTTATTTTGCTCAACTCTCTGTTTATGCATGATTGTTTGATGGAGTTTTTAGTTATACCAGGAGAAAATGCAAGAAGAGATTATCTTATCTATTCTAAAATTGCAGTGTATCATTTTGTTAGATCAGGATTCAATGATCGTCAGGATCTGAACTACTGATTAAGATTGATGACGTCATCAGTATTGCATGAGCGTCAGTATTAGGATATTTATCAGGACTGTGATCAGGATTTATCATCAGGACTGGAAGCTGATCATGATTGTTACTTCAGAATAACTATCAAGTTAAGAATATAAGGAAAGATTATTTGTCGGTTGTTAGTTTATGGAATGAAGGTGTCGGTTAGATATGTATCAATATTATTTGTAATTGATTTGGTCTTATCTTGTAATCGATAGAGCAGCTGTGTGTACTATATAAACACTGTTTAGGTTTTGATTTTATATCAATCGCATACACAAGTATTTTTGTACCTAGCAGCTTTCAAGAACATAAGGATTTCTTGAGAGAGTTTTGTAACAGTTTTATATCAGAATTAATAAATCTGTTATTATTCATATTTGTGTTTTAAAGTCGAGAATCTTATACAATTGTATTCAACCCCCCTTCTACAATTGTTATTTACTGGGCAACAATTGGTATCAGAGCAAACTGATTTAAATCTAAATCAGAAATGATCTAAGATGTCGACAACCAAGTATGAAAGCATGAAGATTCCCATCCTGAAGAAAACTGAATACCCTACATGGAAGGTAAAGATGTTGATGTACCTGGAAGCCACAGATCCTGATTATTTGGTCAGGATTCGTGATGGACCATATGTCCCTACGAGAATTGTTGGTCAAACAAACACTGTACCTGAACACTATGTGGTCAAGGCAAAAAGTGAGTGGACACCAGAAGAAATGGCTCACGTTCTCATGGAATCAAAGGTAAAGAATATTCTGCATAATAGTCTTGATGCTGTCATGTCAAATAGGGTGATTGCATGCAAGTCTGCAAAGGAAATTTGGGACACTTTGGAAACTCAATGCCAAGGATCTGCATCTGTCAAGAAAAACAGAAGGGCTCTACTTATTCAAGAGTATGAACAATTTGATGTAAGACCTGATGACAGCCTTACTGACATGTATGATAGATTTCTGACACTGTTGAACAATCTATCTCTAGTTGGCAATGAGTATGTATCTGAGGACTCAAACACCAAGTTTCTGAGAGCTTTACCTGAAGAATGGGATACTCAATCATCTATCATTAGGCATCAGTATGATCTAAACACTGTGTCTCTTGATGAGGTGTATGGGATGCTGAGAACCTAT
The DNA here is from genome assembly GCA_030848705.1 of Heracleum sosnowskyi. Lineage (NCBI taxonomy): Eukaryota > Viridiplantae > Streptophyta > Magnoliopsida > Apiales > Apiaceae > Heracleum > Heracleum sosnowskyi. The sequence goes on along the minus strand of CM061240.1, from coordinate 113,081,237 downwards.
GATTTAGAGGTTCAACAAAGAAAGAACAAAAGAAGAAGCAAGGCAAAGTCAGTAGCCTTGAATGTTGAGGCAAAGTCAAAAGGAAAAGCTGTGGAGGTCACTAGAAGAAAATCAAGAATGGTGGAGTCAGATCTTGATGACTCATCATCAGATACTGATGGCAATCCTGATGCCAATACTGATGATGACTCTAATGACTCTGACATGCAGGAGATGGTTTCTATGATAGTCAAGGGCTTCAAGAAGATGAAGTTCAGGAAGGCTAGAAGACAAGGCAACTTTCAGAAAAAGGCCTTCAATGCTGACAAAGACAAGTACAACAAGAAGGACATCAAGAGTGGCAAATTTGACAAGTCAAAGGTTAGATGCTACAAGTGTAATGGAATGGGGCACTTTGCAACTGAGTGCAAGAAGGCTAAGGCACTCATCACTTCAAGCAAGGATTGGATGGGCTCTTCCTCAGAATCTGATACTGAGGTGGTCAACTATGCTCTAATGGCCAATACTGATGAAACTGATGTTCCTGATGAAAAGGTACCAAGTATTGTTTTTGATTTTGATACAAATAATGTCTCTGAATTAAGATGTTTTCTAAAGTCATTGCATATTAGCTTTAGAAGTCAGTCTACTGAAAATTCTAGGATCTTATCTGAGATGTCTGAACTTAGGAAAAGGAATGAGCATTTAGAAACTGAATTTTCTTTTATGCAAGAGGTACAAAAAGAGTGTGATAATGCTAAACACATGAAATTAGAGATGCAATTTAAATGTACTGCCCTTGAAAAAGAACTTGAGTATGCTAATGAGAAAATCAGAACCTAGACAGATTCTGGAAGGAAATTTCATGAAATCAATACTTCTAAGAATTGGAAAGAGTGTCTAGGGTATAAGTCAGATGAAGATAAGAAATTGAAAGAGAAAGTTGTTATTGATGAGACAGTTAGTCCAAAGACCTATAGACATGTTATAGACAAAACCAAAACTAAGATTAAGTCTGTTGATTGTGTATTTGGTAAAGATCCCAATTCATCTTTTTCAAAAGGGATCTACTTCTGCTCAACCAGTCTTAAATTCTAAGTCTAAACCTGTCAAGAAAAATGAAAAGAAAAATGTAGGTTTATTGTCTCAGAAACAACTTAATGATAAATTTTGTGAAGAATCAGGGAAACAAAAGTCACCCACTGTCAAAAGAAACAGGAATGGTAAAGTTGGGATTAATAAAGAGAATAATTATAAGTTTATCCCAAATGCACCAAGAAAATGTTATTTTACCTGTGGTAACTCTAATCATCTTGCTATTGACTGCATGAAGAGTAAAAAGAAGGTTACTGAAATTCCTAGATCTGATGTTAGGAATAGATTAGTACTTTATAGACCACAGAAGTCTTGTTTTTATTGTGGCAGTAAATGACATTCTATTTATACTTGTGAAGAATACCATAATTTATACCATAAATTTTATGATCTTTTACCTAAGTTTAATAAAAGTGCAAATTCTGGTAAACTTAAGAACGTCATTGTGAAGCATGCATTTTTCAATACTGATACTAACAAGGCAAATCCTGATGGACACAATCCTGTCAGGACTGCTAAAGTCAAAAATTTGTATACTGCTAAATTTAGTAAAATACATGGAAAAGGAGCCCAACAAGTGTGGGTTCCTAAATATTCTGACTAGTTGTTTACTATCTGATTGCAGGGAAAAAATAAAAATGTGTTAGTCATGGATAGTGGATGTTCTGTGCACATGACTGGAAACAAAGCCCTGTTGTCAGGATATGAGGAAAAAGCTGGCCCAACTGTGTCTTATTGAGATGGCAACTTTGGACAAACATTGGGATATGACAATATAATCATTGGAAATGTCATCATTGAAAAAGTAGCTCTTGTGAAGGGACTAAAACACAACCTGTTGAGTATTAGTCAAATCACAGACAGAGGTTATCATGTCAACTTCTATTCCACTCCTTGTGAAGTAGTCAACAAAGCATCAGGAAAGGTTGCACTCACTGGCTACAAGCATGGTAACATATATGAAGCCAACATTCAATCAAATACTGATGGCTCCTCTACTTGTCTCATCAGTAAAGCATCAATAGATGAAAGTTGGGATTGGCACAAGAAGCTTTCTCATCTCAACTTCAGTAATATCAATGAGTTGGTTAAGAAAGACTTGGTTAGAGGATTACCTAAAGCTTTGTATACTCCTGATGGACTCTGTGATGCATGTCAAAAAGCTTAAAAGAGAAGGACATCATTCAAGAGTAAATCTGAATCCTCTATTGGAGAGCCATATCACATGCTACATCTTGATTTATTTGGACCAGTCAACATAATGTCCATCAGTAAGAAAAGGTACACTCTTGTAATTGTTAATGAATACTCTAGATTCACCCGGGTGTAATTGTTAAAGATGAGACTCCTGAGATACTGTTGGACCATGTGAGAATGATTGAGACAGGCACAAAGTATAAAGTCAAGATTTTGAGAAGTGATAATGGTACTGAATTCAAGAATTCAAAGATGGAAGAGTTCTGCAAATACAAAGGTATAACTCAATAATTCTCTGCTCCTGGAACACCCCAACAAAATGGAGTAGTTGAAAGAAAGAATAGAACTCTTATTGAAGCTGACAGAACTATGTTGGAAGAAGCTATATTGCCTACATATTTCTGGGCAGAAGCAGTCAATACAGCATGCTATACTCAAACATGGTGTAACTCCCTATCAAATGCTGAAGGAGAAGAAACCTAGTTTGAAGCATCTGCATGTGTTTGGATGTAAATGTTTTGTTCTCAGACCTCATCCTGAACAGCTAGGTAAATTTGAAACCAAGGCTGATGAGGGTATCTTTATAGGCAATTCAGCCTCAAGAGCTTTTAGAGTTTTTAACTTGAGAATAAGGACTGTCATGAAGTCAATACATGTATCTTTTGATGATAAGAAGATAACTGGACTGAATGAAGACTCTTATGATAGTTTGGTCTTTGAAAACGAAGTTACCAAGGAACCTGAAGAATTCGAATCAGATACTGATGGGTCACCAAATCTTGGCGACACACCAAATCCTAATGATCCACCAAATCCTGATGATGCTACTGACAGTCCACATGTTGAGGGGGAGCAACAACAGACTGTTACTGATACTGATACTACTCAATCATCAGGACAAGATTCTTCAGATACTGATTCAAGTGATAATCCTGATAATCCATTAGGAGGAAATAACAACAATTCAGGGGAGAGCTTCTACTGATTCAAACTCTTTTAATCAAGACAACACCAATCCAGGGGAGCATCTACTTCAAGAAATGATTTACCACCATCAAGGAAATGGACTAGAAGTCATACTCCTGATTTGATAATTGGAGATCCTGATACAGGTGTTCAGACAAGAAGTGCAACTCAAAATGAATGTCTTTATCATAACTTTCTATCCAAGGAGGAACCTAAAAAAGTTGAGGTGCACTTAAGGATGCTGATTGGGTTACTACAATGCAAGAAGAGTTGAATGAATTTGAAAGGAATGAAGTCTGGAAACTAGTGCCAAGACCAAAGAACAGGTCAATTGTTGGTACAAAGTGGGTGTTAAAAAACAAGACAGATTCAGATGGAGTGATAATCAGGAATAAAACAAGGCTAGTTGCAAATGGGTATTCTCAATAAGAAGGAATTGACTATGATGAAACTTTTGCTCCTGTTGCAAGGCTAGAATCCATCAGGATCTTTCTGGCATATGCAGCCCACAAGAAATTCAAGGTTTTCCAGATGGATGGGAAAAGTGTTTTCTTAAATGGAGAACTGGAGGAAGAAGTTTATGTTGAACAGCCTCCTGGTTTCATTGATCCAAAATATCCAAATCATGTTTATAGATTGGATAAAGCACTTTATGGACTAAATCAAGCACCAAGAGCATGGTATGAAACCCTAGCTCAATTCTTACTGGAAAGTGGATTCAAAAGAGGTACTATTGATAAAACTCTGTTTCATTTGAATCATGGTAAAGATTTGCTCTTAGTTCAGATTTATGTTGATGATATCATTTTTGGGTCAACAAACAATAAGCTATGTGAGAAGTTTTCCAAGCTTATGCAGTCAAGATATCAAATGAGCATGATGGGAGAAATGAGTTACTTTCTTGGTCTTCAAGTTAAACAGACTGATGATGGCATTTTTATCAATCAGTCAAAGTATACAAGGAACTTATTGAAGAGGTTTAACATGCAAGATTGTGCTACTGCAAGTACTCCCATAGCTACAGCTACCAAACTTGATCCTGATCAAGGTACTGAGTTAGATGTTACTCACTACAGGGGAATGATTGGCTCTCTATTGTATCTCACTGTAAGTAGACCAGATATCATGTTTGCAACCTGTTTTTGTGCAAGATTTCAAGCAAATCCCAGGGAACCTCATCTGATTGTAGTCAAAAGAATTTTCAGATACCTCAAAGGCACTCCTTCTCTTGGCCTTTGGTATGCAAGGGAATCAGATTTTGGTTTGTGTGGTTATTCAGATGCTAATTTTGCAGGATGCAAAATAGACAGAAAAAGTACTTCAGGAAGTTGTCAGTTTTTGGGTGGTAGACTAGTTTCTTGGTTCAGTAAAAAGCAAAAGTCTATCTCTACATCAACTGCAGAAACTGAGTACATTGCTGCAGGAATTTGATGTGCTCAGATAATATGGATGAGAAATTAGTTGTTAGATTATGGTCTATCATACTCCAAAATCCCTATTTATTGTGATAACCAAAGTATTATTGCAATGACAGGAAATCCAGTTCATCATTCTCTTACTAAACACATCAGTATTAGATATCACTTCATAAGAGAACAGGTACTAGAAGGAACAATTGAACTGCATTTTGTTCCTACTGATCAACAACTAGCTGATATATTCACCAAGCCATTGCCTGAAGCTACTTTCAACAAGTTGGTGAATGAACTTAGAATGATGAACTTTGAGAATTTCTGAGAAAAGCTACAGAGAAGAAATCCTGATGATTGTCAAATCCTGATGGTCATTCAGTAAGGTATGTAATTTTGATCAAATCCTGATAGGACAAAATCCCGACAGGAAGTCAACTAGTCAATCCTGATGAACAGGTCGGCATTTCTAATTTGCTTAATTTGTGCCTAATTTTTCGTCAGTAACTGATGAGAAATGTTTGGGTTTTAGTTGGACAATTGTATGCGTGCGTGTGTCACACGTACATACACATAAAAAGCGGTGCAGTTATGTTTAATTACACACGTAATTTGGTCCACTAATTAATTATGAACGAATCACATATTGCCACCTGTCATTGAGTGTAAATTTTGTTTTAACAAAATAAAATTTGTTTTTCTAAATTTCTAATTACTCTCTCATCATCAGTTTTTCATCTTCTTTCTCTCTCTGTGCTCAAAAATCCTATTTTCTAAATCTCAATCCCAAGTTTTCTATATTGTATCAATGGCGTCATCATCATTCATGAACAAACAGATAGTTGTTAGTGGTGTTACTTTTGCCACTAATAATTTTTTGGCAGTTTTAGACCATCAGGAATTACCAAATGATTTCCATGTTATTCAAGATTTCTTAGCTTCAAGTCCATTGAAGTTTGCTCTAACAGAACCTGCAAGTTTTTCATTTAATTCTGTGATGCAGGTATGGAACTCAGCTGTGTTTGGTAAAGGAATATCAGGAGCAATACTGATGAATTTTGAATTCAATGGTGTTACATATAATGTTACCCCTGCTGTTGTTGAAGAGGCACTGCATTTGCCAATTCTGGGTGACAAAGTTCCTGATACAGTTTCAGATTCAACTCTCTTTGAGTTTGTAACCAAGTTAGGTTACAATGGAGAGGTTAAGAGATATGAAAATCTCTTCAGGACCAAGCTAAAGAAGGAATGGAACTATTTCCTTGCCACCATAAGTAGATGTTTCCTGAACAAGACATCTAACTTTGATGCTCTACCATAATGATCACTCAAGATAGGGTACTCTCTTATCTACTCTACTGTTTTTGATTATGGGTCATTTATTTTAAAATCTTTAAGTGATAGGAAATGGTTTTACAGGCAATGCCTACATTCCTGATGAGGTTAGGCTTTTCTTGCAAGAGAAAATGCCTACTCAATATGGATCAATTTCTGATGCTATGGGACAAGGCCAAACACACCTTGTTCCTAACAGAAACATCCCACCCAAACAGTTTAAACACTATACAACCACCTCTACTGTCTCTCAAAAGACTGTAGTTGTAAAATCAAAGAAATCAGCTAGATCTGATGTGTCTGGAAGACAATCAGGATCAAAGGATTTCTCCCCTACACCACTCACTCAAAAGAAGTCAAAAGGGGGTGTACAAGGGGTTCTGGTGAAGAAGGCTGATAAGGTTGATGAGGTTGATGAGGTTGATGTTAAAAGAAAGTTGGTTTTGAGGGATGATTCTGATTCTGAGGATACTATGCCACTATCTTCTAAGTTTAAGATAAACAAGGAAGTTGCTGATACTGCTAGTGAAGCTGTGGCACCCTTTGCTAAGCCACATAAGAAAAGAAAGTTGATTAAAAGCATGTATCATATTCCTTTACAAAAGCAGGATACTGATGTTCAGGCTACTTCAATTCCTGATGAGCCATCGAATCCTAATGTTCAAGCAAATCCTGACGTTGGTAGTCCTGATGCAACTCCAAGCAAAATTGTCTCTATCTCAGACTCTCCAACAAAAGCCTCTCCCACTTCAAGAGTTCTCGAAATATCCCTGTAGAAGGTTGGTGAAACTGCTTCCAAACTTGGGTTTATTCATCCCATGGAAAAGAAAAGGAAGGCAGATGAGTTTGTTTTTACAAGACAGAAGAAACTGAAGGGATCTAGCCCACAAGAACCTGAACCTCAAAGTGGTTCAGCAGCTACTGAAGATCCAGCCACACAAGAACCACTTACTCAAAGTGTGAGTGAAGGCCCAACTGAAGGAATGGTCACACAAGAACCATTTTCTCAAAGGGAGAATGAAGACATTTACATTCCTGCCCTACAAGAACCATCCTCTCAAAGTGAGGATGCAAGCAAATCAACTACAGTTTCTAAGGAATTTCCTGACAATGCTCAAGGGGTTTCTGGTGCAAATGTTATTGAGAGATTGGTTGAGGACACTATTAATGAGGGAAGTACACAAGAACCTTCAGCTCAAAGTGTTGAAGCAGCTTCTGAACCTCAGGCTCCACAAGAACCATTGGTAGCAAATACTGATGCATGCCAATCAAATCCTGACAGTGTTGCTCCTAATGCTAGTGGTGCTCCTGATGCTGAGCCAATCTTGATCCAACCACTTAGCTCAAGACCAATGAAATACTCTATCACAAATCATCAGGATAAGCTCAAAGGTGTTATTGTTGATTCTACACATTCTGATGATTCTGGTGATGATGATAGTGATGATGATAATGATGTTGAGAAGGATCAGCTTGCTACAACAATTCAATCTAGTCTTGGAACTAATTTTGGTTCTTCAAGCACTTTCATGGCTGACAATGCTAATATTGGAAAAGATTCTAGAAAAGACTTTTCTGGTCCTTCTGCAATTGATCCTGCTGAGCAGCTAAGAAGGCATGAATGGGACAATGAATGGTACAGGTCTAGTGATCCTGTCAGCTACCCATGTGCACTTGATCATGCTTATCATGCAGCTAGCTTGATTCAAAATGAAGATGTAAGGAATCACTTGAAGGCTACAACTCTTTTGTCTAAGAGCCTCAAGGATGAGATTGATTATGTGAAGGCTGCTACTGATTTGGTGAGGACTGATATTTCCAAGAACTTGACAAAGGCACCTACTGCTCTTCAACTCAGAGTAGTGGATTCTCATGTCCAGTCTCTTATTACTGAGCAGTCTCACATCAACAACATAATTGATTCTTTGGATTCAAAGATAACTGACATTCAAGCCTCTCCTTCCTTAATTTTAAATTTGTTATCAAATCTTGATGCCAAAAAGGGGGAGAAGGTAAGTCAGTCAAAATGTACACCTGTTCTAGTATTGAAAATCCTGAGGATGCTGCTAATCTATTTCAGAAGTTCAAAACAAGAGATGGTGATGTTGTTACTCTTTATCATACTGATAAGAGAGTTCAACAATTATTGGCAAGAAAGACACTCTCTATTGCTACTGAAGAATATCCTGATCTCTCAGAAGAAGAATTTCTTATTCAACATAGAAAAATCATGGAAAGTTTTAATAACCCTGCTCCTGTTAGAGGAAGATGAGGCATAGGTAGAAGAGATGCTAGAAGAGGTAGAAGAAGCTCATCAAATCAATCAATGCCTAGACATACAAGGTCTAGAGGTCTAAAAATTGAAGAAATTCCTGATATCATTCAAACTCCAATAGTTCATGATACTCAACTTGTCAGGAATATCTTTAATGATGTAGGAATAGATGAAGATGATGAACCACTTTTGAGAAGAAGAACAAGACAATCAACTCTCATCAGTAATACAGCTCAAATTGAAGATTTTAATCCTGACACTGTTCAAGATCCCGATGAATCTGATATTTTACAAGAGGTTGATTTGTTAATACTTTCTACTGTAGTTGATTCTCATAACAAAGAAGTGGATGAAGAAGAAGATGCAAGAAGAAAAGAAATCAAAAGAACAACAGATAGAGATTTCAATCTCTATGTGCAAAAGCTGAAAAACTCAAACATGATTGTTGTGGAGATATTCAAGAAGACAACAACACAAGATAGAGAAGAGCTATGTTCTTGAGAAAGAAAAGGATAAGAAGTGGAAGCATATTGACACTTTAAGGTGCAATAGACCTGTCAATTATCAGTCAGGTGAAATTATAACAAATATCTCCAGTGTTGTAGACTTTTCTGGATTACAAAAATCTAAAGCACTCTGGTTACAAATGTTTTCAAGCTTAAAGCAAATGCCACACAACTCAAGAGGAGGTATATGTCACAGAGATGCTAAATTTCTGAACATGCCTTATGTTGATCCTCACTCACTGACTGAAATTGGAGGTAACTTAACTTCTGAACACCTGAACAATTTACAAGCTGTTGATATAGTTTTAGATTGTCATGATGGTACTGAAAAGAAGGAGAAGCTTCTTTACTTTATGAAAGATGGAAGTGTGAAGAAGATATCCATTCAGGAGCTGCTAGTTAAAACCACAAAGGAACTGAAATATGTTCACTATTTGCTCAAGTGGAAGAATGGAGTGTGCAAGGAATGGTCTGATATGATTCTGTCAACCATAAGGAGAAGATTTGATGAAGGAAGGAATTACAATGGTGATTATACTCCCATGTATCTAAATCTGAGAGATCAAGATGTTGAAATGCAAAGAGGCACTGCTGTTAAAGAAATGTCTTTTGGTATGAGACAATTGACTCTTAATCCTGATGGGAAGGAAATTGCTTACCTCCTAGTTGAAGAACATAATCTACAAATAAGTTCCATACAGAATCTCAGAGCAGCTATCTACCAGATTAATGAGGAAGATGAAGAGCTCAGAAATCTAAATGACATACTGATTCAAATTCTTGAAGATAAAGAAGAAAAATTACTATCAGACTTCTTGAAGATGAATTTGTTCTATCAAAGAATTTAAAAAGATAAATTGATGCTGTTATTTCTTGTACATTTTGTAAATATGCTTTTGGCATCATTGAATCTAGGAATCTATACTTTATTTTACAAAGTATGAGATTGGGGGAGATTGTTAGATCAAGATTCCATGATCGTCAGGATCTGAACTACTGATCAGGATTGCTGACGTCATCAGTATTGCATGAGCGTCAGTATCAGGATTGCTATCAGGACTGTGATCAGAATTTATCATCAGGACTGGAAGCTGATCAGGATTGTTATTTCAGGATAACTATCAAGTTCAGAATATAAGGAAAGATTATTTGTCGGTTGTTAGTTTATGGAATGAAGCTGTCGGTTAGATATGTATCAATATTATTTGTAATTGATTTGGTCTTATCTTGTAATCGATAGAGCAGCTGTGTGTACTATATAAACACAATTTATGTTTTGATTTTATATCAATCGCATACACGAGTATTTTTGTACCTAGCAGCTTTCAAGAACATAAAGATTTCTTGAGAGAGTTTTGTAACAGTTTTATATCAGAATTAATAAAGCTGTTATTATTCATATTTGTGTTTTATAAAGTCGAGAATCTTATACAATTGTATTCAACCGCCTTCTACAATTGTTATTTATTGGGCAACACATTTTATCAATGTAAAACTCATAAGAAAGAAATGTGCACAATTTATCACAAACACACATAGTACACACACAAATTAAAGTCCTTCACGGTCTTTGTGCTTTTGAGCAAGCCAAGACAATGCTGAAGGACCGGAGAGGAAGCTGTTTAGCTTACCTTCATTGCAATTATATGAGCAACATAAGTAAGAATTATGGAAGAAGATCCTTATGCCAGTGAAAGTTCTTCACTAACTCAAAGACCATCATCCGCTAGTGTGTCTGAACAATCGAACATGCCTTATGTAACGGTGGTAAACAGAGTAACATTTGTACGTTGATACAGGAGTTAATTGTTCCAATAGTACTGATACAGAAGTAGTGCAAACCACTTAGCAAAAAAAAAGTAGTTCAAACCATATCAGGACTGAGGACGCCATATAAAGAAGATATAAACTTGTAATGAGATTTATGTAAATAATATAAGAAAGTAAAGAAGACCGACAAGCTACAGAAGGTTGTTAATCAGGAGAACACACAAGGAAAAGTAAAATTTGGAACTCCATAGTTGTTAACATCAGGTGCATTAAATTTTCTCGTAAACAAATGTTTCGATCATCCTCACTGGCACCACTTGCTACCTCTAAAGAAGACATTTTTTGTATGAATGTAACCTTCCTTGTCAGGAAGAGGACATGGTTTTTGCAATTTTTTATTCTGATCTATGATTCATCTAGATATCAGCTGAGAACAGATAAGTAGGCACTTATCAATTTAAAAACATTAGCATACTAGTTTACGCAATATCAGTTTCTATTCGGTGTACTTTGGAAATCATTGATAGGGTACGCTGAGTTTAATTAAGTCTGCTGGTTTTATTGGTTTATACTTGTTTGTTCTTATCTTCTGTTAAAAATAATGAAGGTGAAAACGTAACCGTTTAAGACATTATTAGTTACTTATAACTAATATGTATTTATCGTATCATAAAGCCTATAATTATTTCATTTTTTTTATTATTATATCATTTTAATCCTAGTAATTTATTATAAATATTCCGATCAAGAAGTACTAGTAAAGATTAATCGAATTTTAAAATTTGTATTGATCAACCACCTTGTAGAGAATTAATCGACGATTAATAGATTAAATCGGAATCATTCTTTTCTTAAATATGTTCTTTCCGTTTTACAACTTTAGCCGGACCGGGGAACCGGGGACTAGTGAGACCATATGTTACAACTTAAATCATTTTCCAAATTGTTTACAAAGAGTAAACAATTGCTATGATTTGTGCATGCACAAGTACATTAATTCACGTAGAATTAATAGACGAGTTTTGTGAAAATAATAACTTTTGTACTTGTAAATATATACTAGCTTATAGCCCGTGCGATGCACGGTTACTTAAATTTTATTTATAATTATTTTGTTTATAATTATATTTTAATTATCCATGGAACACACGATTGTTTTTTTAATATTTATAATTATATTTATTTATGAATATTTTAATATTTAAAAGTTATTAGTTTACATGATTAAATTATTGTTAAAAAAGATTTAGCCGAAAAATATAAAAGTTAAAATTTTGATATTTATTATATTCTACACGCTCAATTTAATATTTGTTTATATTGAGTTATAAAAGTTAGATTTTGGCCAATTTTACGGTCCACATGAAATTCACAAAATAATCTTTAATTTAGTTGTGGTTTAATAGTTCTTTTTCAATTAAAAACTATTCTAAAACTAAAAAGAGAATAAAGTGACGAAATTTAGTATTGAGAATTCTATTCGATTTAGGAAATCTACTTATATGTAGTTTAGATCATTAGAATACCATTTATTAACCAAATACAGTTTTTAATGTTAAATCTAACGGTTTTCACCTATCTATTTAAAATTAAACGATTTTTATTATTTTGATATTAAATGGGTTTCCTTATTTAATTACAACTATTTTTATGTTTTAACTTTTTGGAAAATTCAATCATAATATAATATCTTTTAAGTTATATCATTTTTAGATAATAACTTCTTTTTATATGATATAATCTTGATCGTCTATTTTTAAAAGTATTGGATCTAACTGTTGAGAATGTTTTGGCGGTATTTAGGACCAAACTACCAGGATAACATCATTAGTTTTTTTAATATTTATATTTTTTAAATATTTATTGCTAAAATATAATATAATCTTTTTGGTAATATGTTAATGATGCGGAAACTTTGAACTTTTGAGAAAATAAATTATCAATTAAAATATAATTTTTTTTTGTAATAGTTCTTCTTTTAAATTAGTACACCGTGACGATCAAAATTCTATATAAAATTCATTTTTTTATAGTATATCCCGTAAATATCTATGTTATTATATTAAAGACTAAATAATGAAAGCTTTCTGGTCGCTTGATCACTCAATCCATAATCGTTGGATCTTTCAAATTAAATTGTTGAGAAACGTTAGATATAACAGTAAAATTATCACATAAAATGATCTAAGTTTTGAATCTACCAACAACATATTAAAATTTACAGGTTTTTTTGAAAAATAAGAATTTTTTCATTTTTTTTATTGCAGACATGGGTTATTTGATAATATTTTTTATAAAGTACGATTTTTCAAAAAAGTACTATACTAATATATTAACAAATTTTTAAAGTTTCGAATTTATAATTTACAATGTATATAGGTTAAAAAAGTTAGGCCTATTCTGTAGCTGAGTCTAAAATTTCAAAATACGGTATTTTTAAATATGAATATAGTCCTGCTAACAATGAAATTAGGTCTCCATGAGTTCTTATAAAACAAAATCACCATTTGCGTATAATTTATTATTTAATAATAAATAATATTTAATTAGTTATGATATAAAATTTAATAAAATAGGATAAAAAAATATGCACAAATTTATAAACTTTTATCCTCGTATTATTATATTCTTTGTTGATTTGAATTTTTCTTAGATTGATTAGAATTTTTGAACATAGATTTATAAATTTAAAATAGTTAGAAAAAAGTAATTAAATTGGCATTAAAATAATGATGACGTAATAATTATTAGTAGAATTTAAATACACACTCTACTAATTTGGGTTTTATCTTGTGTTTTAAAAATTAGATTTTAACGATTTTACACCCCACATGAAGATAACTAAATTATTTTTAATTAAAAGATGGTTTAACAATTTTTATCTAACCGGAATTGTCCATGAAACAGAAAAGAAAGTCACGAATTTTTTACATGAAGAATTCTATTTAGTATAGAAAACTTATTTATATTTGGTATATTTGGTTTAAATTATCAAAATACACTTTTTAGAATTTAAATATAATCCTATTATTAATAAAATAAACTTTTTTAATATTAATCTAACGATTTTCATTTATCTAGTTAATATCTAAGGGTCCTTATTAGTTTGGTTGTCCAAGACCGTACGATCAAAATTTTGGATAAGATCTCTATTATGTTTATTATATGGGTTCAGCGGAGACTAACAAAAAGGTGGAGACCTGGAGACCAATTCTACACCCTTAGATTAACTTGAATTCAATGGTCATCATTTTTTATTATACTTCATAAAATTAAACATAACAAAATTATATTATTATACACAATTACACATGTTGTTCTTTTTAACCATCCACGTTCTTAAAACCTACAACATTCGACATTTTATTTAGCAAGTTGGGAGGATTTGAGAGGATCTATATCACTAAACATCGTACTGCAAATATTATAAACAAAAAGTTCTACATATAAAAAATATGTTTTACAAATAAAAAAAACAATGCTTACTGCATAACAATGAAAAAAATGTGTAAAAAATTAAATTATGCAAAAATAAAGAATAAAATAGTAAAATAATAATGTTTTGCAACTAAAGTAATGCACTAAATTAAAATAATAATATATTGCACTAAAAAATTATGAATACAATAATTGAAAGTAAAAAGTTTTGCAAACAAAATAACATAGAATATTAAAATTGTGCAAATTTTTTGAATAAAAAAAATGGAAGACGTGAGAATGAATGTAATGAATGTAATGCTTATTGTAGTTAACGTTGTTGGTAACGTATAAGCTCTATATGCCTACATACAACCAATTTATAAGTGTGTAAAACAAAATAATATGTACCCTTGGATTAGATAGAAACGAATGGTGTAAGATGTGGTCTCGGTCTCCAGTTAAGTTTAGGTCTCCATAGAACTTTTCTCGGATTTAATATAATAAGGATATCAAGTATATACTGATATAAGTATCTTACTAACTGCTTTTACTTTTAATGTTTCAGTTTTATTTACAGTGTATATAAAGTTTTAAAATACATTATTACTTAAAAATTATTAAACAGAATAAAAATTATGTTATGATTATAGAAAATTTAATTCTCATATTATTATATTTTTTATCGATTTGAATTTATTCTTAATTAATTTTAATACTTTATTGAAAGAAACATAAAATTTCTATATTTAAAACAATTAGTGGAAAAATAAATAAATTGGTGCTACAAAAATAAAAAAAAATATTTATTAAAATTTAGATACTCGCTTTACTATTTAGGTTCTATCCTGAGTTTTATAAATTGAATTTTGACGATTTTACAACCCATGCGAAACTAACGAAATTATCTTTAATTTAATGATGATTTAATAATTATTATCTAACTTGACCAGTTGACCTACCCATAAACCGAAAAGAAAAGATGGTTAAGAATTTTTACATAAAGAATTCAATTCAATATAGAAAACCAATTTATAATTGGTTTAAATTATCAAAACACACTTCTTAGTATTTAAATATAATCATACCTTTAATCAAATACACATTTTAATATAGGTATTATATTCAAAATTATCGTTTATGAATATGAAACCCTCAATATTTTAATAATATTTTGATATTATCTTTTTTTTGTTTGTTATATGTAAAATAATATAATTATAATTTAGATTAATCAAATTGTTATGTTCCTTCAGAAAAAAAGTGTTTAAATTTATTTATGTACATGTGTTCTGGTAAGTCTCTGTAGGTTCACGTGTATTATTGTTAGTATGATATACATGAGCATTATATTGATAATTTTTTATATCATGTAATCAATATGAATTGTTATCTTGATATTTGGTTTAACAATTATTATCTAATTGGAACTATACATAAATTCAACAGAAAAAATATTTAAGAATTTTTACATAGAAAACTTTTAAATGATCAAAATACACTTTTTAGTATTTAAATATAATTCTATTATTAATCAGATACACGTTTTAATATTAGATCTAACAATTCTCATCGATCTATTTAAGATCTAACTGTAATTATTAATTTGGTCGTATAGTGATCGTACACGGACCAGATCGATTTTAATTTTTTCTTAAATTGATTTTTATATTTTATTGAAATAAAAATAGAATTTATAAATTTAAAAGAATTAGGAAAAAAAATTAAATTGGTGCTACAATAAAAAAAAATATTTATTAAAATTTAGATAATCACTTTACTGTTTGGGCTCTATCTTGAGTTTTAGACAACAGATTTTAACGATTTTACAGCCCATGCGAAGCTAACAAAATTATCTTTAATTTAATTATGGTTTAATAATTTTTATGTAACTGGAACCATCCATAAACTAAAGAGAAAAGATAATTACGAATTTTTACATAAAGATTTCTATTCAATATAGAAAACCCATTTATAATTGGTTTAAATTATCAAAATACACCTTTTAGTATTTAAATACTATCTCATTATTAATCAAATACAATTTTTAATATTATATCTAACGGTCCTAATCTATTTGAATATTTATAGTTTTATAATCCAACGGATCATAAACTTTTGGTAGTACAGTGGCCAACCAAAGTTTTGGATAAGATCTCACTTACGCTTATTATATATAAAGAGTTAATGTTAAATGATGTTGGCAATTACTCTTCAATGAATTTGAATAGCAGAAAGCCATGATTTATATTTTCCTAGAGCGCATTTCTGTTATACAAAGACTTCAGAATGTATGGTTGTATGAGTCCTAAATCAACTTCACATTCCAGTACTTTTTCTAATTAAATGTACAAAATGAGTTGAAAGAAAATACAATAACATAATGCCATAAAAAATTTCTCCTTATCGCTTGTAATATCTCCGAGATTTACAAATATATATCCTTAAAATCTCGATTAAAAATTTTAAAAAATTAAATTTTGATACGTCAGTAAGCGAAACAAATAAATTTTACTGGTATACTTGTTTCTTCTTTTCTTCTGTTAAAAATAATTAACTGGTGAAACGTATCCGTTTCAGACATTATAAAAATATTATTAGAATCATAGAATTAGTAGAATTCTGACATTGCAGAGAAATCAACTGGGGCAGTAAGTGTAATTCTAAAATATAACCCGAAATCTGCTCTAGACTATGCATCAGCAAGATGATTTGACAAGTATATAAATGAAACATCATTCTAATGCTCGATGAAAAGTTCAGATGCTGCACTATCCTGGTGCTGGTAAATCTCTCAACAGCAGCACATAAAAAATATCTTTTAGCAGTTTCACAGGCAAAATATGCTAATGCAAGCACACGACCTTTGCAGTGTGAAGGTAAACTAAAATATTTCGATTGAAATGAACATATATCAATAACTTCTCAATCATCCCCAGGTAATACCCACTCTTAAAAACTTCATCGTCCTCAAGGACGAATCAACTTTTATATTGTTATCTCCTGGATCAAACACTAAGGTTATAGCACTCCAATAGCAAGCAATGACTACCTTTTTGGCTACAGGTACATTAAGTAAAGAAAGAGCATCAGAAAGTCTAAACTCATCTAGCCTCAACCCATCGGAACTTGTGGTTGCTGCTGGTACTGCATACATTCGAGTGGACCCTTTGCTGTTCGAGTGGACCCTTTGCTGCTTTCCAATCAGCATAACTTTCCAACTAAATACATGATCAACCAGCTTTGTCAAGTGTTCTTTCTGACTCATTGGTGGCATGGAGTATCACTAAATAGCTTCACTAAGATTCCTATCCACAGCGATCCTACAACCACTTTAGCAGCCTGCAAAAACCTCATCGGCCAGTCACTCCCTAAATAAATCAAAAGCTTTACTATCTCAGTCCTTGTGCATCTCTCAGCAAAGCCAGCTGGGGTTATCACATGCAAATCAATAAAATGAAATGACAAGGGTATCACCAGATCATGCACTGCAAAATCAGTTATTTTCGACTTCTTTAAATCAACTTTCAAGGCACTAATGATCCATTTTGTAAATAGTGTCACTTAACGTGCTATTTGTTTTATTACTTCCTACATACATGCGTACCATCTTCATCCATTGATTTAGTTTCTTCGTAGATTGTATTACACATGCATATTATTGTTAATGTTATAGGTTTCAATTGAGAATTTTTTTTTGTTAAAATTTGGGGAAAGACCGGAAGATGTGTTAGAACATAACGCTAGAAGGGTTTGTATCATCTGCATTTATCTATGCCATAATAGTTGTGAGCACAGCACACTTAGAAGTAGAGAAACTAATGAATTTATTGCAAATCATAGTACTTGCATACTTGTTTGGCTTCTAATCAAAGTATTTATTCTTTCAAACATCATGGATTTATATTAACTAGTTGAAAAAGTCGCGCTTCGCGGCGGCGTAATATTTTTTTTTAAAAATTTTGTCAATTAAATTGTGAAAATTACTTGGTCCTCGCTAATAAGCCGTCATCCCGTGAAACACGCTTTCCTTTTTAATATCAAAATTTCAAATTTAATATATTGAATATATACTTGTCTTATATATTAATTTTTATGTTACCATACTCTTTTCTAATGAGCCACTCTTTCGTTGAAAAAACATCTATACAACTTTACATATATTCTACTTCAAATAGAAATTTTAGTTATGCGCTTATTCTACTTCCAATAGAACTTTTAATTGCAAGTACTTCTTTTTTATCTGAACTCTTCTCCTCTATAAATTGAAACACTTATTCTACTTCAAATAGAACTTTGCAAGTACTTCTTTTATATTTGAACTCTTCCCCTCTGCAAATTCAAACACCTATTCTACTTCAAATAGAACTTCAAACTTCGCTATAAATTCGAACTATTCTCCTCAATAAATTCGAACACCTATTCTACTTCTAATATGTTAAATGATATTTTTTGATTTATTAGTATTTAAAATTCAAAAATTCTATAAAATTAGAAAAATAAATTATGACAATCTTAAGGCGCCACCTAACCTCCGGTGTATCCTCCTTTATATATATATATATATTGATTCATATTAACTCATTTAATTTAAATGAATTTTATATAATTTATATATAAGGGTGAATTTGTAAAAAAAAATGAAGTTACAAACTTAGAAACTTTTTTTGTTCAACACATATATAACTTCGGTTCAACTTCATTTTTCAAATAAAAATAAAAAAATTATTGAATACACACAATTCTAATCAAAACATATTCATAACATTTTATAATTTATTAAAACACAAATTTGCAACTTTTTTTTTTACAAAAAATTGATTTTTTTTTAACGAATGTTCAACATATATATAATTTGAGTTCAACATATATGTTGAACAATATTTATACTTCCAGTGAATCCAAATATATAAATAATATTTGATATGGGCTAGAAATAATCTCAAATACATAATTAATGATATATTAATTATAACAATACTTCTAAGCAAATTCTAATACTATATTTTCACTTTTGACTTGTATTCTTTTTAGACAATAATTTATATTTTTATATGATATAATCTTGATCGGCTATTTTTAAAAATATTAGATCCAACAGTTGAGATCATTTTGGTTGATAAGATTCTTACGCTTGTTATATATAAATGATCACTAGTACAAAAATGACTTTTTACGTCGCCTATTTTACGTCGCACTTACACAAAACCGACATATATACTACTTTTATACGTCACATTATTCTAAAACCGACGTATATTTACATTTATAAATATCTATTACGTCGGTTAAGTTATTAACCGATGTATATAATTAACATATACATCAGTTGACAAATTGGCGACATATAAAACCTGTCTTTACGTCATACTTTTAGAACCCGTCATATATCATATTAACTTAAACGATAGTCATTTTATTAACCAATGTATATAATCTTTATATTTCAAAAATATTACATTTTAATATAGACTTACTCGGTACAAGTTATAACTCTCGACTAATAAAGTCCCAAATTGAACTCTCACAAGGTAAACTCCGTCTTTGTTAATTCAAGCCCTAGAAAATGTGTCTCGTCTCTGACAATTTGTAAAGCCAGACGCTAATTGAGTTTGAATCTGTAAGCTAGACTCTAATTGAGTTCTTTTCTAATTGAAATATTTAGTAGGATTAGTGGATTGACGGCAGAAGGGAGCGAAGTCTCTATGGCACTCGATATAAGGAGTCTCCATCCTTCAAAATATACGGTCACTTTTTGACAGGTATACATCTCTCTCTCTCTCTCTCTCTCTCTCTCTCTCTCTCTTCTCTCTCTCCTCTCTCTCTCTCTGTTTGTGTGATGAGTTTGTAAGATGTTAATTAATTATGGGAAAATGTGTATATGTAGAAGTTTGAGAGTGCTAAAAGATTGCTTTTCTTGAATTATGTTCAATTTCGTGATTTTGATATTTTTAGGTTCTTGGATATCAAAGCTTTTGTTTGGTATCCCTGCTTAATTTATTGTGTATGAGCCTAATGCCTAAACAAGAAATCAATATATTTGTATGTGTTAAAAGTTTGATTTTCATCATGAGTTGTGTACAGATAGAATTTCTGGTGTTTTTTCTTGAGTTCTTTGATATTGAAATTTCAAAAACAAATTGTTGTTGATTCTCCTGCTTAGTGGATTGTGTATGAACTTGATGTTTTTATTGGGGAGAGTATAATAAATCAATGTATGTGTGTTGTATAAAGTTTGACTTTTCTAAATGAGTTATGCAGAAATAGATTTTCTGGATTTTGATAATCTTGAGTTGGTTGTTGCTGAAATTTTTGTTCATGCTCATGCTTACTGGACTGTACAAGAGCACTATGTTTATTGTTTTTACAATGAAATTTTATCAGGAAAGGTTAATAAGATGAAGCTCTATGAGACATCATAAGTAGATTTATTCATTGTTTTGATTATTACTGCCAAACATGAACAAGTTTATAAAGAATTGAACTGGAAATTCTGGGTTGAACAAGATGCAATTAATCTTTAATTTCCGATGAAATAAATCTGTGATTTTAAATTTAGAAAGGACAGATTGCTAAATTGAATATATTTGATCTTTTGGAAAGCTTTGTGTATTAATCCACTGTAAATTTGATCACCTACTTTTGTTATGTGAAATATCCATCCTTGTGGTGACTTTTACATTATTTAATGAAACAATAGTAATGTTTCAACGCGTGTTTTCCAGCATGAACTCGATATGATATATAATTTAATATTTTTCAGGCTATCACATGTTTCAGTTTTTAGTTCCTAATCAAGTTGTATGTTATTAATATGATTTAATTTCATCTGAAGTTATCGGGTCCAGCTAAAGGAGAAAATTGCAAGAAAGGAACTTCTACAAGAAATGCTAATGTGGGCTACAGAGCCAGTAAGATGCCAGCACCCACCTTTTTGAAACCATGCACAAGTGTTTCAAATAAGAACTCAACGACTTTCACAAGCTGCGATGGAACATTCTCTAGGAATAAAGCTCCTTGTGCTCAATTTAACATGGACACCTCTTCGATTAAATCAGATTGCTTATCTGTTGCCCTGGATGGAAGCATGTCTAGTAGCGAGTCCTTGAAGAGCCCAGAAGTTGAATACATAGACAACACTGATGTTGCAGCTATTGATTCGATTGAAAGGAAGACATATAACAAACTTTGTATCTCAGATGATGGGAAAACAGCAGGTTAATTCGACACTTTTTCTTAATCAGACTTTAGTATGCTTTTTCCCCCCAAATATCTTGTTACTGTTTTAATGTTTAAATTTTCACATTTAAGTGGTTTGCCTACATGCATGCAGGAAGCATATGCAAGAGAGACATACTTGCTGAAATGGAAACAAGCAATAGGATTGTTGATGTTGATGAAAATTCTATGGACCCGCAGTTATGTGCAACTATGGCCTGTGATATATACAAGCACTTGAGAGCATCCGAGCTTCATTGCTATCCCTTTTTAAGTATACACGCTCTAAAATATTTTATGCAATATTTGCTTTAGTCATTCATTGAAATTCAACTTCTCCGTCTGGTGAAGTTACATAAAATTAAGTTACTTAGTTGTAATAATGCACCAGTCACCATAAGTTGTAAGCCTGGTGTCCAGTAACGTGGCAAATAGATGTGAATATCTAGTTAGTGTCGCGACAACTAAATTTTCAGCAAGCTTGTCCTGTTTTGAATTGGGATTTTGGCTGCCTTAAAGAACTAATCACATGAATGTTAAACAAAGAAATATGTTCCTTTATCTCTAATCTAGAAGCCTGTAAGTTTTGGAAATTTTTAGACTAATATTTCAAGAGTTACCGACTAAGTAAAGTAGGGTAGTTATGAAACTCTGCAGATTACAAAATTTACGTTCAGGATTGTATCGGCGTTTTGACAATCATAAGAGCATAATTAGTTGTCTTCCTAAAGATACAAGTATGTAGAAATGATATGAACTTTTCAATTTCTGCAAATTTTAGGATCATTGTACCACATTGAACACATGATTTAAATGCCTTAAATACCTATTTTCTTGTTGAGTAAAAAAATTGAACATATTGCCTTGCACATTGGTTCTGTATCTCTTCGCCTCTTGTCATGTGCAGAAAATATCTCTTTCAAGCAAAGAGATCATTTTTGGTGTACAAGTCTGACAAATCTGATCATGTATTTTATCAACATTGTCAATTTTTATTTGCTTTATTAATGTGTTTATCATTATTTCAGCTTCTGGATGCACATGGCTATTATAAAACTAAATAAAGAAACTTTAATTCTTTAATGTTTTATGTTTATCATTAATTCTTTATTGTTTTATGTAGGTGACCAAATCTTATTTTTCAGTGGTACATTAGAGATGGTGGAGGAAGTGTACAAGAGGCAAAACCGGGTTGAGGTTTTTTGGAAATAAGCATATTAGATTTCGTCGAACTTGTATAGAGTAGAGTTTTTAATTTTGTCACTACATCATATCATCTCAGCTTTACTTGTACAATCTCACTCATTAGATGGTGAATTCATAAACATTGTGGATGTTTTTCCCTCTATAAGTAATAATACATATGTTATTAAGTCCATAATTGTGTTTTGATTGTATTTGAAAGCTGAGGAATTTCAGTTATCGTTGATTTTTTGTTGTACAAGTTTTGGTTTTTGGTTGTTCAACAGCTTTTTGAGTGTAGAGATACAATATTTTTTTTTTGACAATATACGTCGGTTATTTCCATGAACCAAAATAAAAGGACAAACAATATACGTCAGTTGATGTACTTTTTACGTCGGTTGTTCTATTTTTATATGTCGGCTTTCGGATTTTATACGTCAGTTATAAGGCCGACATATATTCTACCTTTTACGTCGCTCATAAGGCCGACGTATATTCTATCTTTTACGTCGTCTTTTTACCCGATGTAAAAGACCTGTTACTATATACGCCCCCTTTTATACGTCGCCATTTAGCCGACGTATAAGACCTATTTAACTGACGTAAAAAGCCATTTTTGTACTAGTGGATATATATATATATATATATATACTAGCCTATAAATTATTAATTTTATAAAAATTAATAAAAGATTTTAATACTTTTGAAATTTACTTTTATTTTTTTTTGAGATTTTAATACTTCTGAAAATGTTACCTTTTTAAAAAAAATTATAAGTACTACTTTAGCACTTCAAATCAAAAAAAAAACTTATAGATTTTATAAAAAATTATTAGCTTATTAAGCATGTCAGTCAAGGTAACCGTCCAAATTATCAATATATTTTGTTGTAATAATATAAATATAAATACTTTCTAAAAAAAGTTGAGTTTTTGAATTCAAACTAAAGTATAATTGAAAGAATTTGTAGTTATGTATACTCTTCTTTATGAGAATGATTATGCATTATAATCTTATTTGAATTATGAATGTTTTAACTCATTGTCTACTTTTTGATGCATTTCTATGTTATATGCACCCATTTCTATGTTATATCTTTGTTTTCAGTAAAGTAGAAATTCAAAACAACGTGCTATTTGTTTTTTTACTTCCTACATACATGCATACCATCTTCGTCCATTGATTTAGTTTCTTCATAGATTGTATTACACATGCATATTATTATTAATGTTATAAGTTTCAATTGAGATTTTTTTTTTTGTTAAAATTTGGGGAAAGATTGGAAGATGTGTTAGAACATAATGCGTAACATCCCGCACTTTTCGGACTATTATTCTAAATCAAAACTAAAATAAAATGCATTTCTTTATTCAATAAATATGAAATCGCACAAAAATCAAAGCAGCGGTCAAACTCAATAATTCACAAACATAAAATCGGAGACGCAACTCCACAATTTCAATAATACATATCTTGCAATTTAACAAAATTGGTTCTAATAGCACAACTATTCTTAACCAATAATTTACATCCAAACAAATAGCACGAAATTCATAAGTCCACATCCATATTCTCAATAAGCCTCCAAAATCGAAACCTGAAATGTTAGGAAATGGGTGAGCTACACAGCTCAGCAAGTAACAGATTAACTTAAGGATATTCTCAAAATCAGTGAGCGTTTTAGCAAAACAGATTTCTCAAAACAATAATAATTTTTAAAAGCCTTTGCGAAAATAGATCCAACCCAAAGTTTATATTTAAAAATCCAGAATTTAAAACAGGAGCAGAATTTAAAAACAGAAACCAAATTCTTATAAATAACCGCTTAATAGCTATCTAAAGTTGCACACTTGTGCGCCTACTAAGGGTATCTAAGGCTAGTTCCGGAACTATAGCGTAAATTACGAATGGGTTCGAAACGTAGAGACTGAGGGATTCAAAATATTCTCAATTCTTATATCTTATACAGTTCGAAATAATATTTCTTATATCTTATACAGAATTCAAAAAACAAATTATCAATATCTTTTCCGAAAATAAAAGTAAGTCAAAATGTACTTACCTCAAAAGCGATCAAATACCGAAATCAATGCGAGCAAATCCTATAATTTTATTAAACCAATCAAAGTCAATAATATTCACACCAACTTAATAGAACCCATGTGACGCTTACATATAACTTACTCAATGAAATTTCAAAAATCAGACACCAAAACATCTTGCAAAATAGACCATTATTAACAAAATCAGTTATGACCAGTTCTAGAAATTGACAAATTACTCTATGAAAATGACTTTATCTGGAAAAGTAAAAAACATGAAAAACGTAGGCAATTCCGAGACCTTTCTAGAATGATAAGACTCATTCAAAACGGATAAATAACGAACTCAGAACATAGATATTTGCGGACTGCAGAACAGAATCAGCCGCTGATCAGGTTAATATTTCAACGTTTAAGACATCGCAATCACAGAAATAGTCAGAGTAATGAAACACAAAGTGCAGAGGTCGAAAAGAGCTTTCCAGAATGGTATCGCTCATAATTTTTGGATAAAGACTCAATTTAATATGAATTTTCAAAGTTAGACTTCTCAGTTTCGAAAACATACTGGGTGGTCAATAAATACCAGAAAAACTCACGTTTGCAGACCGAATTTCGGAAAACACAAAGAATCAAAGTCGTAGATAATTCAAATACCTTTTCCGAGACTCTAATATCATAAAATTCCGACAAAGAACGAGTCAGATACGATTTTTACAAGAATTCAGACTTTATATATAGTATACATACAAAATCGGAGTAGTCATACGACCACAATGAACAAAACAAAGAACTCATGGATATATATCATATTATACACATATACAAATACTCAAGAGAACATATAAAGATCTTTGACATAATCAAAATAAATCAAATATCATACACGTGAAATAACACGAATAACAAGAGAATTAAAAAATCGTTACCTCTTCTTCTAAACTTGTTATGAATCTTTCTCTTTTCGCGTTCTTCTTCTCATAACTCTCTGTATCTAGCGGCGTCTCTTTTCTTTACCGGTGCTAGGGTTTTCATCTCTTTTTTCTAACACGCTCGTATCTAGATATGTATAGGTCAATTTTAATTAAATTGGGTCAACTAAAACTTTAAACTAAAGCCCAACAAAATTAAATTAGCAAGACTCATTAATTCTATATTTTTATTCCAAAATCAAATTATATAAATATCGTAAATTTTAATCCACTTCTAATTCTGATTTCTAGCAAATTTTAATCAATTAAAATTACAAAAAAAAAATCTGGGATATTACAAACTACCCTCCTTAAAAAGAATTTGGTCCCCAAATTCACAACAATCCTATACTCCAAAAGTTCGTGACACGTTTACCCACTAATCTCCTACAAGTCATACTTAAACTATGGTCCACAGAAACGCATCCTAGGAAGTGTACTAGTCCCATACGTAACACACATACGTAACACACTCTGAAGGACAGCCTGCTCTGATACCAACTGTAACAGCCCGCACTTTTCGGACTATTATTCTAAATCAAACTAAAATAAAATGCATTTCTTTATTCAATAAATACGAAATCGCACAAAAATCAAAGCAGCGGTCAAACTCAATAATTCACAAACATAGAACTGGAGACGCATCTGCACAATTTCAATAATACATATCTTGCAATTTAAAAAAATTGGTTCTAATAGCACAACTATTCTTAACCAATAATTTACATCCAAACACATAGCACGAAATTCATAAGTTCACATCCATATTCTCAAAAAGCCTCCAAAATCGAAACCTAAAATGTTAGGAAAGGGGTGAGCTACACAGCTCATCAAATAACAGATTAACTTACGGATATTCACAAAACCAGTGGGCATTTTAGCAAAACAGATTTCTCAAAACAATAATAATTTTAAAAGCCTTTGCGAAAATAGATCCAACCCAAAATTTATATTTAAAAATCCAGAATTTAAAACAGAAGCAGAATTTAAAAACGGAAACGAAATTCTTATAAATAACCACAGTCTTGCTCTACGGCTACACTTTCCCAGTAGCCGTGATCTTATTCTTATTCTTATACGCCACACTTTGCCAGTGACCGGTGTTTAAAGTTCAATAATTACGCTCCCTTAATAGGTATCTAAAATTGCACACTTGTGCGCCTACTAAGGGTATCTAAGGCTAGTCCGGGAACTATAGCGTAAATTACGAACGAGTTCAAAACGTAGAGACTGAGGGATTCAAAAGATTCTCAATTCTTATATCTTATACAGTTCGAAACAATATTTCTTATATCTTATACGGAATTCAAAAAACAAAGTATCAATATCTTTTCCGAAAATAAAAGTAAGTCAAAATGTACTTACCTCAAAAGCGATGAAATACCGAAATCAATGCGAGCAAATCCTATAATTTTATTAAACCAATCAAAGTCAAATAATATTCACACCAACTTAATAGAACCCATGCGACGCTTACATATAACTTACTCAATTAAATTTCAAAAATCAGACACCAAAACATCTTGCAAAATAGACCATTATTAACAAAATCAGTTATGACCAGTTCTAGAAATTGACAAATTACTCTATGAAAATGACTTTATCTGAAAAAGTAAAAAACACAAAAAATGTAGGCAATTCCGAGACCTTTCCAGAATGATAAGGCTCGTTAAAACCAGATAAGTAACGAACTCAGAACATAGATATTTGCGGACTGCAGAACAGAATCAGGCGCTGATCAGGTTAATATTTCAACGTTTAAGACATCGCAATCACAGAAATAGTCAGAGTAATGAAACACAAAGTACAGAGGTCGAAAAGAGCTTTCCATAATGGTATCGCTCATAATTTTTGGATAAAGACTGAATTTACTATGAATTTTCAAAGTTAGACTTCTCAGTTTCGAAAACATACTGGGTGTTCAATAAATACCAGAAACACTCACGTTTGCAGACCGAATTTCGGAAACCACAAAGAATCAAAGTCGTAGATAATTCAAGTACCTTTTCAGAGACTCTAATATCATAAAATTCCGACAAATAACGAGTCAGATACGATTTTTACAAGAATTCAGACTTTATATATAGTATACATACAAAATCGGAGTAGTCATACGACCACAATGAACAAAACAAAGAACTCATGGATATATATCATATTATACACATATACAAATACTCAAGAGAACATATAAAGATCTTTGACATAATCATAATAAATCAAATATCATACACGTGAAATAACACGAATAACAAGAGAATTAAAAAATCGTTACCTCTTCTTCTAAACTTGTTATGAATCTTCCTCTTTTCGCGTTCTTCTTCTCATCTCTCTCTCTATCTAGCGGCGTCTCTTTTCTTTACCGATGCTAGGGTTTTCATCTCTTTTTTGTAACACGCTCGTATCTAGATATGTATAGGTCAATTTTAATTAAATTGGGCCAACTAAAACTTTAAACTCAAGCCCAACAAAATTAAATTAGCAAGACTCGTTAATTCTATATTTTTATTCCAAAATCAAATTATATAAATATCGTAAATTTTAATCCACTTCTAATTCTGATTTCTAGCAAATTTTAATCTATTAAAATTACAAAAAAAAAATCTGGGATATTACAAACTACCCTCCTTTAAAAGAATTTGGTCCCCAAATTCACAACAATCCTATACTCCAAAAGTTCATGACACATTTACCCACTAATCTCCTACAAGTCAAACTTAAACTATGGTCCACAGAAACGCATCCTAGGAAGTGTACTAGTCCCATACGTAACACACTCTGAAGGACAGCCTGCTCTGATACCAACTGTAACAGCCCGCACTTTTCGGACTATTATTCTAAATCAAACTAAAATAAAATGCATTTCTTTATTCAATAAATACGAAATCGCACAAAAATCAAAGCAGCGGTCAAACTCAATAATTCACAAACATAGAACTGGAGACGCATCTGCACAATTTCAATAATACATATCTTGCAATTTAAAAAAATTGGTTCTAATAGCACAACTATTCTTAACCAATAATTTACATCCAAACACATAGCACGAAATTCATAAGTTCACATCCATATTCTCAATAAGCCTCCAAAATCAAAACCTAAAATGTTAGGAAAGGGGTGAGCTACACAGCTCATCAAGTAACAGATTAACTTACGGATATTCTCAAAATCAGTGGGCGTTTTCGAAGAACAGATTTCTCAAAACAATAATAATTTTAGAAACCTTTGCGAAAATAAATCCAACCCAAAGTTTATATTTAAAAATCCAGAATTTAAAACAGAAGCAGAATTTAAAAACGGAAACGAAATTCTTATAAATAACCACAGTCTTGCTCTACGGCTACACTTTCCCAGTAGCCGTGATCTTATTCTTATTCTTATACGCCACACTTTGCCAGTGACCGACATCTAAAGTTCAATAATTATGCTCCCTTAATAGGTATCTAAAATTGCACACTTGTGCGCCTACTAAGGGTATCTAAGGCTAGTTCCGGAACTATAGCGTAAATTACGAACGAGTTCAAAACGTAGAGACTGAGGGATTCAAAAGATTCTCAATTCTTATATCTTATACAGTTCGAAACAATATTTCTTATATCTTATACGGAATTCAAAAAACAAAGTATCAATATCTTTTCCGAAAATAAAAGTAAGTCAAAATGTACTTACCTCAAAAGCGATGAAATACCGAAATCAATGCGAGCAAATCCTATAATTTTATTAAACCAATCAAAGTCAAATAATATTCACACCAACTTAATAGAACCAATGCGACGCTTACATATAACTTACTGAATGAAATTTCAAAAATCAGACACCAAAACATCTTGCAAAATAGACCATTATTAACAAAATCAGTTATGACCAGTTCTAGAAATTGACAAATTACTCTATGAAAATGACTTTATCTGAAAAAGTAAAAAACACGAAAAATGTAGGCAATTCCGAGACCTTTCCAGAATGATAAGGCTCGTTAAAAACAGATAAGTAACGAACTCAGAACATAGATATTTGCGGACTGCAGAACAGAATCAGGCGCTGATCAGGTTAATATTTCAATGTTTAAGACATCGCAATCACAGAAATAGTCAGAGTAATGAAACACAAAGTACAGAGGTCGAAAAGAGCTTTCCAGAATGGTACCGCTCATAATTTTTGGATAAAGACTCAATTTACTATGAATTTTCAAAGTTAGACTTCTCAGTTTCGAAAACATACTGGGTGGTCAATAAATACCAGAAACACTCACGTTTGCAGACCGAATTTCGGAAAACACAAAGAATCAAAGTCGTAGATAATTCAAGTACCTTTTCAGAGACTCTAATATTATAAAATTCCGACAAATAACGAGTCAGATACGATTTTTACAAGAATTCAGACTTTATATATAGTATACATACAAAATCGGAGTAGTCATACGACCACAATGAACAAAACAAAGAACTCATGGATATATATCATATTATACACATATACAAATAGTCAAGAGAACATATAAAGATCTTTGACATAATCATAATAAATCAAATATCATACACGTGAAATAACACGAATAACAAGAGAATTAAAAAATCGTTACCTCTTCTTGTAAACTTGTTATGAATCTTCCTCTTTTCGCGTTCTTCTTCTCATCTCTCTCTCTATCTAGCGGCGTCTCTTTTCTTTACCGATGCTAGGGTTTTCATCTCTTTTTTTTAACACGCTCGTATCTAGATATGTATAGGTCAATTTTAATTAAATTGGGCCAACTAAAACTTTAAACTAAAGCCCAACAAAATTAAATTAGCAAGACTCATTAATTATATATTTTTATTCCAAAATCAAATTATATAAATATCGTAAATTTTAATCCACTTCTAATTCTGATTTCTAGCAAATTTTAATCTATTAAAATTACAAAAAAAAAATCTGGGATATTACAAACTACCCTCCTTTAAAAGAATTTGGTCCCCAAATTCACAACAATCCTATACTCCAAAAGTTCGTGACACGTTTACCCACTAATCTCCTACAAGTCAAACTTAAACTATGGTCCACAGAAACGCATCCTAGGAAGTGTACTAGTCCCATACGTAACACACTCTGAAGGACAGCCTGCTCTAATACCAACTGTAACAGCCCGCACTTTTCGGACTATTATTCTAAATCAAACTAAAATAAAATGCATTTCTTTATTCAATAAATACGAAATCGCACAAAAATCAAAGCAGCGGTCAAACTCAATAATTCACAAACATAGAACTAGAGACGCAGCTCCACAATTTCAATAATACATATCTTGCAATTTAAAAAAATTGGTTCTAATAGCACAACTATTCTTAACCAATAATTTACATCCAAACACATAGCACGAAATTCATAAGTTCACATCCATATTCTCAATAAGCCTCCAAAATCGAAACCTAAAATGTTAGGAAAGGGGTGAGCTACACAGCTCATCAAGTAATAGATTAACTTACGGATATTCTCAAAATCAGTGGGCGTTTTAGCAGAACAGATTTCTCAAAAGAATAATAATTTTAAAAACCTTTGCGAAAATAGATCCAACCCAAAGTTTATATTTAAAAATCCCGAATTTAAAACAGAAGCAGAATTTAAAAACGGAAACGAAATTCTTATAAATAACCACAGTCTTGCTCTACGGCTACACTTTCCCAGTAGCCGTGATCTTATTCTTATTCTTATACGCCACACTTTTCCAGTGACCGGCATCTAAAGTTCAATAATTATGCTCCCTTAATAGGTATCTAAAATTGCACACTTGTGCGCCTACTAAGGGTATCTAAGGCTAGTTCCGGAACTATAGCGTAAATTACGAACGAGTTCAAAACGTAGAGACTGAGGGATTCAAAAGATTCTCAATTCTTATATCTTATACAGTTCAAAACAATATTTCTTATATCTTATACGGAATTCAAAAAACAAAGTATCAATATCTTTTCCGAAAATAAAAGTAAGTCAAAATGTACTTACCTCAAAAGCGATGAAATACCGAAATCAATGCGAGCAAATCCTATAATTTTCTTAAACCAATCAAAGTCAAATAATATTCACACCAACTTAATAGAACCCATGCGACGCTTACATATAACTTACTGAATGAAATTTCAAAAATCAGACACCAAAACATCTTGCAAAATAGACCATTATTAACAAAATCAGTTATGACCAGTTCTAGAAATTGACAAATTACTCTATGAAAATGACTTTATCTGAAAAAGTAAAAAACACGAAAAATGTAGGCAATTCCGAGACCTTTCCAGAATGATAAGGCTCGTTAAAAACAGATAAGTAACGAACTCAGAACATAGATATTTGCGGGCTGCAGAACAGAATCAGGCGCTGATCAGGTTAATATTTCAACGTTTAAGACATCGCAATCACAGAAATAGTCAGAGTAATGAAACACAAAGTACAGAGGTCGAAAAGAGCTTTCCAGAATGGTATCGCTCATAATTTTTGGATAAAGACTCAATTTACTATGAATTTTCAAAGTTAGACTTCTCAGTTTCGAAAACATACTGGGTGGTCAATAAATACCAGAAACACTCACGTTTGCAGACCGAATTTCGGAAAACACAAAGAATCAAAGTCGTAGATAATTCAAGTACCTTTTCAGGGACTCTAATATCATAAAATTCCGACAAATAACGAGTCAGATACGAATTTTACAAGAATTCAGACTTTATATATAGTATACATACAAAATCGGAGTAGTCATACGACCACACTGAACAAAACAAAGAACTCATGGATATATATCATATTATACACATATACAAATACTCAAGAGAACATATAAAGATCTTTGACATAATCATAATAAATCAAATATAATACACGTGAAATAACACGAATAACAAGAGAATTAAAAAATCGTTACCTCTTTTTCTAAACTTGTTATGAATCTTCCTCTTTTCGCGTTCTTCTTCTCATCTCTCTCTCTCTATCTAGCGGCGTCTCTTTTCTTTACCGATGCTAGGGTTTTCATCTCTTTTTTTAACACGCTCGTATCTAGATATGTATAGGTCAATTTTAATTAAATTGGGCCAACTAAAACTTTAAACTAAAGCCCAACAAAATTAAATTAGCAAGACTCATTAATTCTATATTTTTATTCCAAAATCAAATTATATAAATATCGTAAATTTTAATCCACTTCTAATTCTGATTTCTAGCAAATTTTAATCTATTAAAATTACAAAAAAAAAATCTGGGATATTACAAACTACCCTCCTTTAAAAGAATTTGGTCCCCAAATTCACAACAATCCTATACTCCAAAAGTTCGTGACACGTTTACCCATTAATCTCCTAGAAGTCAAACTTAAACTATGGTCCACAGAAACGCATCCTAGGAAGTGTACTAGTCCCATACGTAACACACTCTGAAGGACAGCCTGCTCTGATACCAACTGTAACAGCCCGCACTTTTCGGACTATTATTCTAAATCAAACTAAAATAAAATGCATTTCTTTATTCAATAAATACGAAATCGCACAAAAATCAAAGCAGCGGTCAAACTCAATAATTCACAAACATAGAACTGGAGACGCAACTCCACAATTTCAATAATACATATCATGCAATTTAAAAAAATTGGTTCTAACAGCACAACTATTCTTAACCAATAATTTACATCCAAACACATAGCACGAAATTCATAAGTTCACATCCATATTCTCAATAAGCCTCCAAAATCGAAACCTAAAATGTTAGGAAAGGGGTGAGCTACACAGCTCATCAAGTAACAGATTAACTTACGGATATTCTCAAAATCATTGGGCGTTTTAGCAGAACAGATTTCTCAAAACAATAATAATTTTAAAAGCCTTTGCGAAAATAAATCCAACCCAAAGTTTATATTTAAAAATCCAGAATTTAAAACAGAAGCAGAATTTAAAAACGGAAACGAAATTCTTATAAACAATCATTCAAAAGATTCTCAATTCTTATATGTTATATAGTTCGAAACAATATTTCTTATATGTTATACATAATTCAAAAAACAAAGTATCAATATCTTTTCCAAAAATAAAAGTAAGTCAAAATGTACTTACCTCAAAAGCGATGAAATACCGAAATCAATGCGAGCAAATCCTATAATTTTATTAATCCAATCAAAGTCAAATAATATTCACACCAACTTAATAGAACCCATGCGACGCTTACATATAACTTACTCAATGAAATTTCAAAAATCAGACACCAAAACATCTTGCAAAATAGACCATTATTAACAAAATCTGTTATGACCAGTTCTAGAAATTGACAAATTACTCTATGAAAATGACTTTATCTGAAAAAGTAAAAAACACGAAAAATGTAGGCAATTCCGAGACCTTTCTAGAATGATAAAGCTCGTTAAAAACGGATAAGTAACGAACTCAGAACATAGATATTTGCGGACTGCAGAACAGAATCAGCCGCTGATCAGGTTAATATTTCGACGTTTAAGACATCGCAATCACAGAAATAGTCAGAGTAATGAAACACAAAGTGCAGAGGTCGAAAAGAGCTTTCCAGAATGGTATCGCTCATAATTTTTGGATAAAGACTCAATTTACTATGAATTTTCAAAGTTAGACTTCTCAGTTTCGAAAACATACTGGCTGGTCAATAAATCCCAGAAAACATCTCGTTTGCCACCGAATTTCGAAAAACACAAAGAATCAAAGTCGTAGATAATTCAAATACCTTTTCAGAGACTCTAATATCATAAAATTCCGACAAATAACGAGTCAGATACGAGTTTTACAAGAATTCAGACTTTATATATATTATACATACAAAATCGGAGTAGTCATACAAACACAATGAACAAAACAAAGAACTCATGGATATATATCATATTATACACATATACAAATACTCAAGAGAACATATAAAGATCTTTGACATAATCAAAATAAATCAAATATCATACACGTGAAATAACACGAATAACAAGAGAATTAAAAAATCGTTACCTCTTCTTCTAAACTTGTTCTGAATCTTCCTATTTTCGCGTTCTTCTTCTCATCTCTCTCTATCTAGCGGCATCTCTTTTCTTTACCGATGCTAGGGTTTTCATCTCTTTTTTTAACACACTCGTATCTAGATATGTATAGGTCAATTTTAATTAAATTGGGCCAACTAAAACTTTAAACTAAAGCCCAACAAAATTAAATTAGCAAGACTCATTAATTCTATATTTTTATTCCAAAATCAAATTATATAAATATCGTAAATTTTAATCCACTTCTAATTCTGATTTATAGCAAATTTTAATCAATTAAAAGTACAAAAAAAAATCTGGGATATTACAAACTACCCTCCTTAAAAAGAATTTGGTCCCCAAATTCACAACAATCCTATACACCAAAAGTTCGTGACACATTTACCCACTAATCTCCTACAAGTCAAACTTAAAATATGGTCCACAGAAACGCATCCTAGGAAGTGTACTAGTCTCATACCTAACTCACTCCGAAGGACAGCCTGCTCTGATACCAACTATAACAGCCCGCACTTTTCGGACTATTATTCTAAATCTAAACTTAAATAAAATGCATTTCTTTATTCAATAAATACGAAATCGCACAAAAATCAAAGCAGCGGTCAAACTCAATAATTCACAAACATAAAATTGGAGACGCAGCTCCACAATTTCAATAATACATATCTTGCAATTTAACAAAATTGGTTCTAATAGCACAACTATTCTTAACCAATAATTTACATCCAAACACATAGCACGATATTCATAAGTTCACATCCATATTCTCAATAATCCTCCAAAATAGAAACCTAAAATGTTAGGAAAGGGGTGAGCTACACAGCTCATCAAGTAACAGATTAACTTATGGATATTCTCAAAATCAGTGGGCGTTTTAGCAAAACAGATTTCTCAAAACAATAATAATTTTAAAAGCCTTTGCGAAAATAGATCCAACCCAAAGTTTATATTTAAAAATCCAGAATTTAAAACAGAAGCATAATTTAAAAAAGGAAACGAAATTCTTATAAATAACCACAGTCTTGCTCTACGGCTACACTTTCCCAGTAGCCGTGATCTTATTCTTATTCTTATACGCTACACTTTGCCAGTGACTGGCATCTAAAGTTCAATAATTATGCTCCCTTAATAGGTATCTAAAATTGCACACTTGTGCGCCTACTAAGTGTATCTAAGGCTAGTTCCGGAACTATAGAACCCATGAGACGCTTACATATAACTTACTCAATGAAATTTCAAAAATCAGCACCAAAACATCTTGCAAAATAGACCATTGTTAACAAAATCAGTTATGACCAGTTCTATAAATTGACAAATTACTCTATGAAAATGACTTTCCAGAATGATAAGGCTCGTTAAAAACGGATAAGTAACGAACTCAGAACATAGATATTTGCGGAACTGCAGAACAGAATCAGCCGCTGATCAGGTTACTATTTCAACGTTTAAGACATTTCAATCACAGAAATAGTCAGAGTAATGAAACACAAAGTGAAGAGGTCGAAAAGAGCTTTCCAGAATGGTATCGCTCATAATTTTTGGATAAAGACTCAATTTACTATGAATTTTCAAAGTTAGACTTCTCAATTTCGAAAACATACTGGCTGTTCAATAAATCCCATAAAAATTCACATTTGCAACTGAATTTCGAAAAACACAAAGAATAAAAGTCGTAGATAATTCAAATACCTTTTCAAAGACTGTAATATCATAATATTCCGACAAATAACGAGTCAGATACGATGTTTACAAGAATTCAGACTTTATATATAGTATACATACAAAATCGGAGTAGTCATACAAACACAATGAACAAAACAAAGAACTCATGGATATATATCATATTATACACATATACAAATATTCAAGAGAACATATAAAGATCTTTGACATAATCAAAATAAATCAAATATCATACACGTGAAATAACACGAATAACAAGAGAATTAAAGCATCGTTACCTCTTCTTCTAAACTTGTTATGAATCTTCCTCTTTTCGCGTTCTTCTCATCTCTCTCTCTCTAGCGGCGTCTCTTTTCTTTACCGATGCTAGGGTTTTCATCTCTTTTTTTAACACGCTCGTATCTAGATATGTATAGGTCAATTTTAATTAAATTGGGCCAACTAAAACTTTAAACTAAAGCCCAACAAAATTAAATTAGCAAGACTCATTAATTCTATATTTTTATTCCAAAATCAAATTATATAATTATCGTAAATTTTAATCCACTTCTAATTCTGATTTCTAGCAAATTTTAATCTATTAAAATTACAAAAAACAATCTGGGATATTACATAAGGCTATAAGGGTTTGTATCATCTGCATTTATCTATGCCATAATGTAGGCAACTAAACTGAATAATTGCATTCGTAATCAATAGTTGTGAGCAGAGCACACTTAGAAATAGAGACACTAATGAGTTTATTGCTAACCATAGTACTTGCAATACATAGTGCTTGTTTGGTTTGTAACGAAAGTATTTATTCTTTCGAACATCATGGATTTATATTAATGCATATTAACTCATATTAACTCATTTAATTTAAATATATAATTTATATATAACGGTGAGTTTGTAAAAAAAAATTAAGTTACAAACTTAGAAACTTTTTTTGTTCAACACATATATAACTTCGGTTCAACTTCATTTACTAAATAAAAATAAAAAATTTATTGAATACACATAATTCTAATCAAAACATATTCATAACATTTTATAATTTATTAAAAAACAAATTTACAACTTTTTTTTACAAAAAATTGATTTTTTTATATCGAATGTTCAACATATATATAATTTGAGTTCAACATATATGTTGAACAATATTTATACTTCTGGTGAATCCAAATATATAAATAATAATATTATATTGGTATGATTAAGAACACTATATTTATTTAATAAAACTTCATATTTCTATACCCTAAAAAGGAATCAGTGAACCGCTATAATTGAGAATTATATAATATGTAATCAACAAGATTTTAATTATGGTTCAACGTACCCCTATTTTTTTAAAAATAATTTCATATTTCTATACACTAATTTGATATTGGTAAACACTAGAAAGATATTGAATAAATTAAATTATGTGTATTTATCAAAATTTTTATTATTACTTAATAAATGATGTTGAACTCAAGTTATATATGTGTTGAACCGAATTTTTTTATAAATTTGTAAGTTTGAAAAGTTTGTATTTGATCCAGCTCCTATATATACTAGCTTATAACACACTTCTCTTTTTTAATATTTATAATTATATTATTTTGTTTTTAAATATGTTTTATGTAACTAATTTTTAGACTTTTTTATTAGGTTTTAGATGTTAATTAATTATTCATGCATTATCTTGAGTTCTAAAAATCAGATTTGAACGTTTTACGACACACACTAAATTTCTAAAATAATCTTTAATCTAGTGTTAGTTTAGCGATTCTTTTCCAATTGAAACTAATCTGAAACTGAAAAGAAAGAAAAAATGATCAATTGTTACCTAAATTGTTTTATTCAACTTAGGTAATTTATTTCGATTTAGTTTAAAATATCAAAAAACTCATTTTAGTGGGTTTGAATATAGTTTTACAAACAACCAAATACACTTTTTAATATTACATTAAGAGGTTTTTATTTATCTATTTTAAGATCTAACAAAATAATGTTTGTTGTACTGGATTTTCGGTAATGGGCCCTAGACAGGTCCTTAAGTGATTTGGGCCTAGAATTATATTTTGGAAGGATTGATGTGAGCTGAAATTAGGGCTCGCACCGTGAGCTATGTTGAGCCCAAAATCCTCCTAAGTATGGTGGGCTCGCTTCGTTAACAAATGATGAGCACATGTCCTTATAAGTCCCCACCTTAATGAGGGCTCGCATCATAATCGAGCTCGCTTCGCTAAAATGAATATTGGGCTCTCTTCCTTATGAGTTCACTTTGGTGGACTCGCGTCTTTATTTATGAACCCTCGCCATAAACTTATGGGCTCACACCATTATGAAGTAATGGGCTCGTGGTACTTGTCAGAAATAAGAATAATTGAACATAGGTGAGCTCGCACCACTTAAACTACGAAAGGATAATTTTCATATGATTTGTGCGATGCGAGCCTGGCCAGCTCGCACGTGGGTGAAGCCCAAAATATGGAAATTCCTGTTTATGGAATGTTTCTTGGTTGACACGGGACAGACCTACAATCATGGGAAGAAATGCGGAGATGCCGCGAGATTGTAGGAAAACGTGTGAAGACCGGACTATTTATGGGAACTTGAAGAGGATTGATAATCCTTGGACTATTTATGGGAACTTGAAGAGGATTGATAATCCTTGAACTATTTATGGGAACTTGAGGTGGATTGATAATCCTTGAGCAGTTTATGGGAACATAAATCTTGAATATTTTATGGGCTTGGACTGAATGGGCTTATCCAAATAACTTGTTTTCCAAGAACTACGTGAGGCTTGATCTTTATATAAAGGGGTACATAGGCACCTTGTATGATACACAATTGACACTCGGCAAGAGAAAGAGAAAAAACCCATTCTCTATTCAATTTCCGAGGAGTCATCATACAAGTCCAGCCACAACTTTCCATAAACCTACAACACACTGTTGTACGAAATTCTCCTAACAACAATTGGCACTAGAAGGAGGGGTCTCTAAGCATCTTAAGGAGAAGGATGTCGAAGAACAACAAGAACGATGACAAGGGGATTGTGCACAAGAAGGATGCCACACCACAAGAAGCAAGGACGGATCCACCACCCCACGGAGAGGGAGGACCAAGCAAAATCACCCCTGTCATGCCTCAAGTCGCACCGGTTACACTAGATGGCCAGAAGATCCTAGGCTACCTCGAGGGGATCGAGCTCCAATTCAAAACTATGAACGCCCGGCTAGCTAAGGTCGAGCAGAACTCAATCAAGAATGCGAAGAGGAAGGCTCGAAGGCTCAAGGGCACTAGGGACAAGAAGGATAAAACCTCTAAAAAAACTCATACACGAGTTCGACGAGGTAGCTGATGGGCTAAAGAAAACCGGGTCTCTTGAGACGGATGAGATATCTCCAAGCCAGGAGGAGCGAGGCAGCCAGGCTCCGAGCGAGCCGCGGCATGAGCCAGCTTCATCCGAGGCTAGATCCACTAGTGTTTTAGATCGAATCGGGAAGAAGCTAACTGAGCA
The DNA here is from genome assembly GCA_030848705.1 of Heracleum sosnowskyi. Lineage (NCBI taxonomy): Eukaryota > Viridiplantae > Streptophyta > Magnoliopsida > Apiales > Apiaceae > Heracleum > Heracleum sosnowskyi. The sequence continues at coordinate 113,041,692 of CM061240.1, read as the reverse complement.
CGATCTAAGACTTAGATTGGAAAAGTCCAAATCACGAAGGGAGAGGACTCCACCTAGAACAGAACGAAGGGAGAGGACTCCACCTAAAACCGAACGAAGGGAGATGACTCCACCTAGAACAGAACGAAGGGAGAGGACTCCACCTAGAAAAGAACGCAAGGAAAAAACTCCACCTTGGACTCATAGAAGGGAGCGAAGGGAGAGGACCTCCTCTCACCATTCAAATGAAGAGAGGTCAGATGAAAGAATTGGAGACATGAGGGTTGGTGATTTAAGGCGCCTACTGGTGCAGATGGAAAACGAAAAGAGAGCGCCACCCCCTGCTACGGCCCCATCTCCCTTTACTCCGGCAATAAGGATGTCTCCTCTGCCCCCGGCCTTTAGAAGCAACCTCGAACTTGCCTTCAATGGAGATGCGGATCCAGCTGAGTACCTGGCCCGTTTCAATACTGAGATGGAGGTCTACCAGGTTCCTGACCTGACTCGTTGTCGATTATTCGCTGCCTCGCTAAGAGAGAGTTCCCAACAGTGGTTTACTAAGCTAGGACCAGCTAGCATTAGCACATGGAGACAGTTGGGAGATCTATTCTTAAGGCAGTTTCAGTCCACTCTTCATTATGCCCCCTCGGTGGCCACCCTTGCAAACATTAAGCAGGGAGAGGTAGAGTCCCTGCAGGATTATTTCATGCGATTTAACGCTGAGGTTCCTAGAGTCCGAGGAGCAACGAAAGAAGCCCAGAAGAATTTCCTAATCGCTGGGTTGAGAGAAGGCTCTAAATTCTGGAAGACTCTACAGGCTAGGGAGCCAGAGACTTTGGCCAAATTTTATGAGCAGGCGGAGCCTCACAAGAGGGTAGAGAAATCCATGAGGGATCTAAGAAGCAGTGGCCGAAGGATGGAGAAGAGAGGGAGATCTTCTAGCCCCGAAGAAAGGAGAAAGACTTTTAAAAGAAGCCCCAGCCCAAAGAAGTTTAACAAGGCCAAGGAAAATGTCAGCAAAGAGACTGGAAGGCCTTACACAACCAAATGGCAGAATCAAACCCCCTTGGTCACCTCCATTGATCATATATACGCCACTTATGATGGGAAGGGGGTATTCAAGAAAGCCACCCCTCTGACGGAATATAGAAAAAGGGACACCTCTAAATACTGTGCTTACCATGAATCCACAGGACATCACACGGCTGATTGCCGACAGTTGAATGATGAGATTGAGAGTCTGATTCGGCAGGGGAAGCTAACGGAATGGGTCGTGAAGGAAGTACGAAAACATAAGTCTGAATACCGTCAGGTTCCCCCTCCACCCCCGATAGCTAAGGATGGTGACACAGAGAGGACTGATAGGGCTGATAGCATTCACGTTATTTTTGGAGGACCTCATGTAGGAGGAGATAGTAAGAAAGCCATGGAGAGATATGCTCTAGAAGCAAAGGACCGTCCCCTAACCAATGTCCATCGTCTTGAACAAAGGTCTCCTTATCTTTTCACGAAGGAGAGAGATGAAATCATGTTTAGTGAAGAAGATGCCAAATGGGTACACCACCCTCATGCTGATGCTCTTGTGGTGAGGATAAAAATCGGGTCTACTAATGTATATCGGGTGCTGGTGGACAATGGGAGCGCTGTAAATATCTTGACCTACGACACTTACAAAAGGCTTGGATTCCTAGACAGAGAATTGGTCTCAAGCGGGAACCAGCTTTACGGGTTCACTGGGGCTTCAGTAGGAATTCAAGGAACAATCCAGCTACCGGTCAGTTTAGGGGACAACCCCCACGTGGCCACACAAATTGTCACTTTTACTGTGGTGGACCAGCCATGTGCTTATAACGCCATCATTGGGAGACCAATCCTGAAGGAGATGAAGGTAGTTACCTCTGTTTATCACCTAACCATGAAGTTTCCAACTCCCACAGGTGTTGGACAAGTGAAGGGATGCCAATATGACTCAAGAGTATGCTACAACCAAGCCATGAAAAGGGCAGAGAAGTTAGATGTTCTACGAGAGGTGGCAGACCTTAGAGAGCGAGAGCCTGTTGAAGATGGGGAAGAGAAGAAAAGGAAGCGTGTGGACACCCTAATGATGGATGTCTGTAACATGATATCTATAGAGGAACTCCCGGATGATTAATTCGAAAATTTGGGAATTGAAGTGGAGCCTAGGCCCGGAGCCTTAATGATGGAGCCCTCTCAACCCGTAATGACATTGCAGGAAGGCATAGTAGAAGAGGCTAGTGAAGATGAGGAGAGCTCGGAACAGATAGCTACTAGATTGAATAAAGGAAAGTGGGTAAAGAAAGAGACCTCAATTCTGATAAACTTGCCAACTGGAGTCTCCCGAGGGGTCACCATTACAACATAGGGAAACATCCAGCAAGAAGCACCGGAGCTATCCATTAACAATGGGGATCATCTTAGTATCACTGAAGTAGGAGAGCCTAGCATGGATAAAAACTTCGATGTTGATTTGGACCCAAGAATGCCTCCCTTGCTAGACGGAGCTGGAACATTCGAGGATATCATTCCTATCTTGGTGGACCCGAATGACTCGGCTAAAGTCTTAAGGATTGGAGCTAACCTCGGCCCCGAAATGAGGGACAACCTCGTCTCATTCCTTAAGGAGAACCTGGATGTATTTGCATGGTCTCACGCTGACATGATAGGGATCGACCCAGAAGTGATGTGCCACAGGCTGAACTTAGACCCCAGCAAGAAGGGAACAAGGCAGAAGAGGAGACCTGTTAGTGGAGAGAGGGCAGAGGCCCTTAGAGAAGAGGTGGACAGGTTGATGGAAGTCGGACTCATCAAGGAGTCATTTTACCCGACTTGGTTGGCTAATCCTGTGCTGGTGAAGAAGCCAAATGGAAAGTGGAGAACCTGTGTCGACTTCACCGACTTGAACAAAGCTTGTCCAAAAGATAGCTTCCCGCTTCCTCGTATCGATCAGCTTGTAGATGCCACTGCAGGACACGCATTGCTAAGCTTCATGGACGCCTACTCAGGCTATAATCAAATTCCTAAGCTTCAGCTTGTATGGGCCAGATCAAGAACATACTTCGTTCATCACTGATCGAGGCCTATACTGTTATATTGGGATGCCTTTCGGGTTAGTTAATGCGGGTGCAACTTATCAGCGATTGGTGAACAAGATGTTTAAGGATCACATCGGGAAGACAATGGAGGTATATGTTAATGACATGCTTGTTAAATCAAAGGAGGCCAAGGACCACATCCAGCATTTGGTAGAAATGTTCACTATCTTGCGTATCTACAGAATGAAGCTTAATCCCCAGAAATGCGTGTTTGGGGTGGAGTCGGGAAAGTTTCTAGGATTCATTGTCAACCACCGGGGAATTGAAGCTAACCCGGCCAAGATCAAGGCTCTAATGGAGATGAGATCACCTCGCAGGGTGAGGGATGTGCAAAGTCTCACAGGGAGAATCGCGGCATTAAACAGATTTGTCTCAAAATCTTCTGACAAGTGCCAAGAGTTCTTTAAGGCTATTAAAAAGGTGGGCAAGAACTTTCAATGGACAGAGGAATGTGAAGAGGCCTTTCAAAATATCAAAAGAAATTTGAGTACACCACCTCTATTGTCTAACCCGCAGCAAGGGGAGGTACTTGTGCTTTATTTGGCCGTGTCGGAATATGCAGTAAGTGCGGTGCTAATTCGAGAGGAAGGCGGAGTTCAGCTCCCGGTTTATTATGTGAGCAAAAGGCTGGTGGGCGCAGAAACTCGATATGCTCTGATCCTCGCTTCACGGAAGCTCCGTTCTTATTTTCAGGCTCATAAAGTTGAGGTGAGGACAACTTATCCACTTAGACAAGTGTTGCATAAACCAGAAACTTCAGGAAGAATGTTGAAGTGGGCTATAGAGCTGGGACAGTTCGATGTGGAATATAAGCCTCGGGTGGCGGTTAAAGGACAAGCCCTAGAAGACTTTATGTTAGAGTTCTCATCACAAACAGAAGAGGACTCTAGGGCATTGCAAATTTTTTCAGAAATGCCAGCAGAAGAAAGTCAGAATAGTGCCCCATGGTGGAGTTTATATGTGGATGGGGCGTCCAATGGAGATGGAGCTGGAGCCGGGTTTGAGTTAGTAAGCCCAGAAGGATGTAAGGTGAAGAGGGCTGTTCACTTCACTTTTTATGCAACAAACAATGATGCTGAGTATGAGGCCTTGATCAACGGATTCAAGTTGGCATTGGAACTAAAGGTGGAAAACCTTAACGCTTTTAGTGATTCCATGATCGTGGTATACCAGATAAATGGGGGGTATCAAGCACGGGGGCCTAGAACGGAGCTGTATTTGCGTTGTGCGGAAAGGTTGATCAAGTTATTTAATGAGGTGAACTTGGAGCTCATCCCTCGGGGCCAGAACGAAACGGCAGACGAACTTGCGAAGTTCGGTTCACGTCGTGAGACCACTCTGTTAGGGTCAATACCCTTGGAAATACAGAGGAGGCCTAGCGTGCCAGAGGTAGAGCTTATGGTGACGGAAGATGGGGCAACGTGGATGACTCCACTCTTGGCTTACATAAAAAATGGGGCTTTACCAGGTGATAAGAATGAAGCACGATGGGTGCGATATATGGCTGCCAGGTATGCAATATATGATGGAGATTTGTATAGGAGAGGCTTCAATGTGCCCCTACTCAAGTGTGTTGATGGAGACGAGTGCAACTATATACTAAGAGAAGTTCATGAAGGTATCTGTGGTAATCACTCGGGGGGTAGCTCATTGGCACAAAAGATACTTCGTCAAGGATATTACTGGCTAACTCTCAAAAAAGATGCTTTCGAGTTTGCTAGAGCTTGTGACAAGTGCCAAAGGTATGCGAATTTTCATAACAGCCCGGTGGCACCTCTAACCTCACTCATGAGCCCTTGGCCCTTTGCCACGTGGGGGATAGATTTGATTGGAGAACTGCCTAAGGCTAAAGGTAGTGTGAAGTATGTTGTGGTTGCGGTGGATTATTTCACTAAGTGGGTAGAGGCTGAGCCCTTAGCCACAATAACCGCAAAAAAGCTCATTGAATTTGTGTATCGGGCTATTGTGTGCCGATTTGGAATACCCTACAAGTTGATCTCGGACAATGGTAAGCAGTTTGACAGTAAGGAGATGAGAGAATTTTGTGATCGGTTGGGGATTCTGAAGAGTTTTAGTGCAGTGAGCCATCCACAGACAAATGGTCAGACTGAGGCAATCAACAAAATTCTCAAGCACACACTAAAGGCAAAGCTAGAGGATGCTAAGGGAAATTGTCTGGAGGAACTTCCACAAGTCTTATGGTCTTACAATACCACTCCCCGAACCACAACGGGTGAGACCCCTTTCTCCTTGGTGTATGGATGTGAGGCTATGGTCCCGGTAGAGGTGGGAGCTGGATATTTTAGGAGAGCTCATTATGACCCAGAGAATAGTGAGAAGAATCATCGTCTTTACTTGGACATGATTGAAGAAATACGGGTTGACTCCCAAGCAAGGCTACTGGCATATCACCAGAGAACTTCCAGGCATTATAATCGTAAGGTGAGAGCCCGACCTTTTCGGGTAGGGGACTTGGTTCTCCGTCGAGTCATGCCTAACACTAAGGCGGTTAATCATGGGGTGTTTGGTGCAAATTGGGAAGGCCCATACCAGATTAAATCAGTCTTATGGGAAGGAACCTATCATCTCAATGACATACGGGGAAAGCTCATACCAAGGGCCTGGAATGCTGAGCACTTGAGGAGATATTATCAGTAGTTTCTATCTATTCAAGACTTAGCATGCATTGATATTTATCCTAAGTCTCAGGGGGTAGCGTCATATAGACACCTCCTTGTGACATACGATGTAATAAGTCTAAGTCTGTTATTATCTAAGAAGATGGAAGTTTTATTATCTAAATAAAGTTAAAGATAATTGTGTGTTGTCATGCATTTTACTTCCTTTTTATTATCATTTATGCTTTTAGAAGAACATTGGATTGGGCCTTGGCCCATCAATCATGCCAAAAGAGCTCGTGCGAGGTGAGCCCTCTCTAAAAACGAGCTCAGGAAAGTTGGGAAAATAAAAACTGAACTAGAACTTTGTGCGAGGTAGAACTTTGTGCGAGGTGGAACTTGTGCGAGGTGGAACTTGTGCGAGGTGGAACTTTGTGCGAAGTGGGACTAAATACGGTGCGAGGTGGGACCTCGCGTGAACAGGTGAAGTAGTCCCATGCAAAGTGAACCTGGTGGGAGTTGAACAATAATTACTATGTAAAGAAATGCAAATACAGAATCATGAATACAAAGTACTTAATAAAAGTTTAAGTGTTACTGGACAAAGGTTGTCAAATGTTTATAAGCTTGCGAGGCAAATGGGGTGCCCGCATCCCCAAAGAAAGGTAATCAAATAAAAAACTAAGTTTGAGGAGTTTCCTCATTCATCCCAGTAGCAGGTGGAGACTCTGGAGCGGGCTGAGCCTCGTCTGCGATTCGAGCCCTCTCAATGGCCTCCTCCTCCACCTCTTTGCGAAGCTTCTCAGCATAGTTGACAGTGGCTTCACCCAAAGGACTCCAATCGAATTCAGGGACCTTCGCCATGAAGCCCTTCATGAAATTCTTCGATCCTAAGGCATTCGCGTCCCTGACCTCTTCAGCCCGGCTCGCTTCTAACGCTGAGACTTTGGCCTCGAACTCAGTACCCTGGGCAGCCAGCTTTGACTCGAGCTCAGCAACTTGGGATTGCAGAAGATCACTTCGAGAGGTGGCCTTAGCCAGAACCATGGAATGTTCCCCTTTCATCTTTTCCACAAGTGCTCTAGACTCGCGAAGATCATTTTCCAGACTGGTGGTCGCATCGAGAATGCTTTGTTTGGATTCTTCCACCAAGGCCACATTAGCCTTCCTTGCCTCGTCTAACTTGCTCTTCAGGATTCTGTTATCCTTGTCAAGACGAGCAGAGGCTTGACCCATAGAGCGAAGCTCCCTGTTCCTGCTGATTTGCCTTATAAACACCTCAGCTGTGGCCTTGGTGAGGGCATCATTGTTCGCCTCGAACGAGCCCGAGGTCCATGCCCTTAAATCACCCTCGGAAATATGTGGGGCTCCGAGTTGAACCAAAGTACTGGCCACCACATTTCCTTGAGGATTTGGGGGCAAATCCTTGCGAGCCCGCTTCGCAATATCAGGTTCAGGAGCGGAGTCCATGGACTGCTTGGTCTTCCTTTTGAGAGGAGAGGCCCCCCAGTAGCCAAATATTCTGTGAGAGTTGTTTTTTGGGGAGGGATCTCTTTTGTACGAATAGCTCTATTCGAGCCCCCTGCTTGCGAGCCGGTTTGGCTGGCAGAAGGGACGGTGCGAGCATGCACCTCTTGCTCGTCTAGAAAGGGAGGAGGAGAGATCTCCATTTCTGAAATAAAACGAAGACAAAAGGGTTAGTCAATACACATGCTAAATAAAATACAAGAATAAAGGTGACAGAGTAAAAGTAACGATGCGAGCTGAAGGCTCGCATCGAATGAAACCTACCTTTTCTTTTTCTCCTAGATTTCTTGCTAGGATTTAATCTGGTTCCCTCTTTTAAGAAACCGTACTCGACGAGGTTAGCAGTTGTAATCAACTTTCTAATGTTTCGTTCTGAGACGGGGATCCTTAGAAGGTTATCGACGTTAATCTTCTCTTGACCTTGTAGAGGTGTCCTCACAGGAGGTTCTGAATGAATAGAAATACACTATGAGAACGACGCGAGTTCAAAGAGCGATGCGAGGTAACAAAACAAAGCGATGCGAGCTTAAATGAAATGCTTACCAGGGTCGTAATAGAAATGGGTCTGAACTCGAGGAACTTCGTGCACGTAGAAGAAAGGGTCTTTCCATTTTTCTGAGTTGTTTGGGCCCCCATAGATTAACTTTTTCTTATTGTAATAAGGCGAGACAGATAAATAAAAATAGCCAAATTCAGTCGAATGCTTCAAATTCAAAAAATACCCAAGTTGCCTGGCGGTGAGAGTAGGGTAGCCTTGTTTTTTGTAAAGAATATACAAAGCGATGGCAGACCTGTAACCGTTGGGATTGATTTGCAATGGCGCGAGCCCATAGCATTCGATTTAGGAAATTATTCAGTAACCACAACATACTTTTTGAAAATATTTACTTTGAAAATTATATTCGATTTAGGAAATTTTTTTGTATTTGATTTAAATTATCAAAAATATATTTTAATATTATTAATATAATTCAACTAACAACCAAACACTTTTCCTTATTCGATCAAACGGTTCTCATCTATCTATTTTAATATCTAACAATAATTTTAGAAAAGGAGAGATTTAGTTAGAAGATATGAAAAAGAATATACGCTTTGGCTAACAAAGGTAATAGGTTAATTATTAGTATTTATAATATTACTATTTTATGTTACTAAATGGAATTGCCTGTGATATTTTTGAAAATTGTGAGATTTTACTTAGGAAAAATTTTAGTTAGAAAATATTAAAAAAAATATATGCTTTGGCAAAAAAACCTAATCGGTTAGTTATTAGTAATTATAAATATTATTATTTTATTTCATTAAATAGAACTGCACGTGATATTTTTGAAAAATGAGAGGTTTTAGTTGGGAAAAATTGAAAAGTAAAAATCTTAGTTAGAAAATATAATAAAGAATATACACTTTGACTAAAATAGGTAATTGGTTAGTTATTAACAATTATAATTTTATTATTTTGTTTTAATAAATGAAATTTTCTGATATTTTTGGAAAAAAAGGGTTTTAGTAAGAAAAAATAAAAACCTTATATGTTTTAGTTAAAACAGGTAATTGCCCGCAATAATTTTGAAAAAGTAAGAGAATTTTTCAGAAAAAATAAAAAAAGTAATGTATTTTAGGTGAAAAAGGTAATTTGTTATAAATATGTAATATTATTATTTAATAAAATTTTTTAATAAATAAGTAAGGGTAATTAAGTAAAAATACGAAGTATAGCTAAGTAAGGGCAATTAAGTAAAATCACAACATACCAAAAAATATTTAGTATTATATCCAATGGCTCTCATTAATTTAATTTAAAAGATCTAAAGGTTATAAATTGGAAGACCATACTACAAACCGACTACAAAAACTTTTAATGTTTCGTCTTTAATATAATAGTATATATATGAATTGTAATATAAAACCCCATGTGCATACATATGCGCCCACAAATTAAAATGCGCCTCGTATCATGCCGCAACATTCAGTAAGAGTTTTGAAAAAAAAAATTGGGTACCAAATACTTGTCTTTAAAATATTATAATATCACACACAATATACATACAGGATATTAATTGACATACAAAATCTTAAAATCTTTAATATCTATTCTAGAGTAAATCTTTTATTCCCTGTGTTGAAAAGTCTTTTTTTATGAAACAATATTTCTATTCAAATGCATGTATACACGTTAGCATTTGTATACATTATATAAGATAGAAAAGTACGAATAAAAATATTAGAAGTATTTGAGTATAGAAGATGAACAAAATACTCGGCATGCTTTTAGCAAATATGCAATGGTCAATGACAAATCTTCGACCAGGTAGCATTTGTTAAACAATATAGTCATTTTGTTTATAATTTTCTCTGGAAACGTTTTAGATGTGTTTATTGCTTAACTTAGAGATGGATTCATGGATGGTGTCGGAATTTCGAGCCCTTTTATTTTATATAAAATATTTTTTTTGTTAAACAGTATGAGATCCGGTACAACGAATTGATTACCTAATAATGTATAGTATCTAAATTTTGGCCTATAAAAATATGATAACATTCATAAAATGATATTTAACTAGATTTTTTTTTAACAAAACTTTAAAAATATGTAAATACATGTATGATGTAATCATTTGTTTTGAGTTTTGAAGTTGCTAACCTTTTAATAATTACCTATGTTAACATGTATGACATCCTTTTCTCTTATATATTTGTTGGTTTTATAGATGCAACAAGGACATATGAGAAAATATGTTTTAACGCAAAATCCTTTTTCACACTGTCATCGGAGGGAAAATAATTGCTGGGACTTATGTATGAAAAAGTATATTCATGGAGAATTGATAGATGAGTACTGCGAAGATAATAATTATTGTACATGTAAATATATCTATTAGTAGCTATCAGTTACTTTTCGAATGATGGAATCAAGCATACATGATTTTTATATATTTTTGGTATGCATTGTGGCAAGATGGAATGATTTATGAGTATTTAAAGATCAATTTTACCCATGTATTTAATTTCTTATTGATCCTATAGTTTTTTAAATAGTGATTGATTATAATTGTACTTGTTTTGTTTCCTTTTTCCAATTTTCTGATTTTTAATGTCAAATAAATTATTTTATGTTAAAGTTAAGTAATTTTATATTTATTTGAAAGATTATATTTTCTTATAAAAATCTAAAAAATGTAGTGACACTTGAATTTCCATAAAACCAATAACCTAAGAACTTGAGGTTCCACAATTTTTTTTGTAGGACTACCAAACTTAGTACTCCAAAGTTGATATATTTTCAAATTTAGTTATGTATTTATTTGTATGATAATATATTTAGATTTTACTAAATTATGTGGGCCTCATAAGTGCTCATTAAGAAATATTACAGACTAATCGAAAAAGTTTTCAAATATAAACACAATATGTATCCAAAAATTAACGAAATTATATTTGCATTTAATCCTATGAAATATTGTTTACAATATCTTGAGATTTACCATTCTAATGTACCAGTTATACATGATTGATGAGTCGATGACTGAAAACTGGAATTGTAGTAATTTCACTTAAAAGCATACCTACCAAGTACAACTAAGTCCAGTCTAGAAAAAAAGGGGTAATACTAAGACCAATTGGCAAGACCAAACAAACTAAAAAATAAAAAAGTCTACCCAACAAATAAATACTAATCAAAGAAAAGTATGACCAAAAATCTGTTGGTATAAATGACCATTGAGGATTTCATCACATAGCTGCATTTGTAACGAATAGTTGTCGGCACAACACACTTAGAAGTAGAGAAATTAATGGATTTATTGCAAATCATAGTACTTCCAAAACATAGTGCTTGTTTGGTTATAATGAAAGTTTTTATTTTTTCAAACATCATGGATTTATGTTAATGCATTTAATGCATATTAACTTATTTAATTTAAATGGCTTTTATATAATTTTGCTCTAAAATTTAATGCATTTCTATATAGGGGTGAGTTCCAATTAAAAAAAAAATTCGAGCACATAAACGCAACAAAAAACGTAAAAATAAATCAAAAATTCGAAACCCCTCTGCAGGATCCATGCGAAAACAAAAGATTTAATTCGGAGATTAAGAACAAATACCTTAAGAAGCTTTAACAGTTCATTAATGGAAGATTAATGGAGATCCAAAGCTTGTTCAATCACCACGTATCCCGCTCTCGCGATCTACGCTCTACGGTATCCACACGAACGCTTTGCTTGAAGGATTGATGTGTACTAGCACCCGAAAACTGTTTCTTTCTCTCTCTCTTTTCTTGCTCTCATAAGCTGTTAGAAAATTGATAGTTTAAGGATATAATTAAGTATATTCTTGATGTTAATTCAAATTTCTAATGATTGGAAGTTGTTCCTTGCTATGGGAACTTAAACTTTCATGTATGGGTTTAATAATTTTCTTGTTTAAATCCATAAGAGAAATTGAGATGAAGGTAGTAGCTTGAAAAAGCTTGTTATAATGATGTTTCATTTATCCCACATAGAAAAGAATAAGGGTACTTGGTGGCTTTATATAGCATTACACACATGAGTAGTATACAACTACTAAGGTGTGTGATGGTGCATGGTGTTGGTGTGTGCTTCACGCGCACACACACACACACGCGCCGCCGCCCGCCTCGCCACGCCACGCACCGCACCGGACCGGACCGGACCGGACCGGACCGGGCCGGGTCGGGTCGGGTCGAAGGGCGATTTGGGCGATTTGGGCGATTTGGGCGAATGTCTCGGCGTCTCGCGTACGCGAGGCGACCTGGGCGAGAGTTTTTATTTATGTGATTTAATATTTTATTAGGTTATCAGTATTTAACTAGTAAACTCTGATGAAGTTGGTTTATCAGTATTTAACTAGTAAACTCTGATGGAGTTGGTTTGTCAGTAAACTCTGATGGACAACAGAAACTAAACTCTGATGGACAACTAGTTAAACTCTGATGGACAACAGAAACTAAACTCTGATGGGCAACAGAAACTGATATGAACTGGACATGATTTGATGGATATGTTTAAAATAAATATTAAATCTGTATATGTGGATAAACATGAAAAAGATGTAACAGCTCAGGTTATTAAATTTAAATCAAAAACGTTTATTCATTAAATGGTCAGTTTTGATTTTTTTATTTAATATGATCAGCTGTTACGGAAAAATTAATGTGTGTGCTGCAGTTACGAAATTGAATTGTGCTTCGGTTACAGAAAGGAACCACTATAAATAGTGGCCCTTGTAGCTCAGTTGAAAAACACAGAAGTTTGCAAAACGCACTTCTCTCAAAAACTCACTCTGCCCTCCCTCTCCATATAGTATTCTCTGTAGTTTTCTGGTTCTCCGGCGACTGAGGTGCTGGTCGTAGTTGAGCGCTGCTGTTGCTGTGAACACCTTGCTCGGAGCTGTTTTATCCTGGAAGTAGTATCTCGCCGACAACCTGACACAGTAAGTGGGGGCGAATAACTCTTCAAGAACAGTCAGGATTTCTCGAATTCCTGACGACTCAGCTGTTGCTTCGTTATTTCTGTTCTTATATACACTGTTAAGCTATGGCTACAGGTACTGTTTCTGTCTCCCTGGTTATTTATCAGTTTCTGATATGCATGCTTTCGACCTTCATGCTTTGTTTTGTTAACTTTGGTCTTGGTCTGTCATTGCTATATCTATTATATAACTGCCTCCATGTTGCTGTAGTACTTGTTATTTCCAACATAAGCGGCTAGGGTTTTAATGTAAAAACGTTTTTTCACCTTAAAATCAACCCTCTTTGAGAGTTTATATAGAGAGGAAAATAAGTTTTCTAATTATAATCCAATTATAATAAAATACTAATCCGAAATTCTAATTTATTATTTAATTAAGTCGCACTTAATTAATTAATAACTAATTTCAGAATTAGTTTAAGTAATTCCATTTTCTATTTAAATAATTAATCAAGTCATACTTAATTAATATTATAAATAGAATAAATTACTTATTTAAATTTAAATTCATAATTTAAATTATTTCTCCTTCAAGCGTTCTTTGTGTGTGACCCTGTAGGTTATTATTACGTTGGTAACAATTTTAATAACTAATTAAAATTGTAAACAATGAGCGGCATCTAGTAATACATCATTGCCACCCAAGTAATAATAATTAAATCGGTGATTCGATTAAGCCTTTCGCCTTTCGTGAATAATGTTCCATGTAATATAATCCCTTTAACCTTAATATTATAGATTAAACTCGAGGCATGTAATGTGTCATCCTCTTAATAATTTAATCTTAGTTTTCTTGATCGATGAGTAGACTAATAAATCAAATCAAAATTTGAGCACGGCCGTGCATTTCTTAGTCTCACTCAAACAAGAGGCCAATAATATCGCTCCTAAAATTAGGAGGGTTAAATCCCATCTAGATCATTCATATTTCTCATACGATTCATAATATACCCAATGTCCACTTTTATCATCACCCGGTCAAAGGTAACTTTTAATGTAATCAAAGTATATTAATTCTCGTATAAAAATATAATGATTTCAGGTCTAAGGATCATTACACCATTATCACAGTGAGAATTACTTATGACACTATTAACATGTGTAATCTCACGACGGGTCAATCCAGTGTCATGTATTCTTACATGCACCTATGTTTTGACTTTAGTATCACCATACCTATGACCAATGAGATGTGGTCATCAGTCAACAAACATACTAGTCTCTGTGCATTATTATTGTCCTTAAATAATAACACTCGACTAGGGATATTTAGGAATAAAGATACGATTCATATAATCTCATTTTTAAGTCTCATACTTAAAGATATCGAATACGTATCATAATTCCAAGGACATTTATTATGCTAACATTTATAACGCAGTAAATAAAGACATAATAAACTAATAATAATAATCAATAAAACATAATTTATAATAATAAAATGTTTTCTTTAAAACATAAAAGTATTGTCTCTAGAGCACTAATACTAACAGTTTGTGTACTCAGCTTATTTGATAACTTATAATTTATAAATTGATAAGTTGAATGTTAGAAATCACCAACATTTTACTTAACTTATCAACTTATTCTTTGATTTCTTTATTTTTTTAATACTTTATATTTTTACCTTTGTGTTTTTAAATATTTTTTAATTTAAAATGCAAGTGTTGAAATCATTGTATTTAATAATTATTTTTTCAAATTTAATTTAGAAAACTCTTAACTAACTTATAAGTAAATTTATCCAAACACCCGTATAACTTATAAGAATCCATCAACTTATCACTTATAAAGCACTTACTCATTTTAAGTTATAAGTCAACTTTTTTGTAATACCCCAAACACGCACTATGTTAATGCATTTAATGATATTAACTTATTTAATTTAAATGGCTTTTATATAATTTTGCTCTAAAATTTAATGCATTTCTATATAGGGGTGAGTTCCAATTAAAAAAAATTTAAGTTACAAACTTAGAAACTTTTTTGTTCAACACATATATAACTTCGGTTCAACATCATTTACTAAATAAAAATAATTTTTTATTGAATACACATAATTCTAATCGAAACATATTCATAACATTTTATAATTTATTAAAAAAACAAATTTGCAACTTTTTTTTTTAACAAAAAATTGATTTTTTTTATAACGAATGTTCAACAAATATGTTGAACATAGTTATACTTCTCTTGAATCCAAATTTATAAATAATATTACATTGGTATGATTGAGAAAACTATATTTATTTAATTAAACTTCATATTTCTATACCCTAATTTGGTATCGGTGAACCCGAATAATTGAGAATTATATAATGTGTATTCAACAATATTTTAATTATGGTTCAACATACTCCTATATTTAAAAAATAAATTTAATATTTCTATACACTAATTTGGTATTGGTAAACACTAGAAAGATATTGAATCAATTAAATTATGTGTATTTATCAAAATTTTAATTATTACATAATAAATGTTGTTGAACTCAAGTTATATATGTGTTGAACCGAAAACATTTATAAGTTTGTAACTAAGAAAAGTTTGCATTTGATCATGCTCATATATATAAGAAGCTAGGTACCCCAAAAAATTTCTCAAAACTTTTCCCGAAGGCTGATGTGTCAATATATTATTGGTAACCTTCCGAAATATAATATAAGACCCCGTGTGCCTACAAATGCGCCCTTAAATTAAAATGCGCCTCGTGTCATGCCACATCATTCGGTAAGAATTTTGTGAATTTTTTTGGGTATCAAATACCACTCTTTAAAATATTATAATATCACACACAATATACATAAAGGATATTAATTGATAAACAAAATCTTAAAATCTTTAATATATATGCTACAGTAAATCTTTTATTCCCTGTGTTGAAAAATCTTCTTTTATGAAGCAATCTTTGAAAGAATAAATATATAATATAAAGTAGATTTTGGGGATTCCGATAATATTGTGAACAAGCTTTCTGATGCTTTTTCTTCATGGACCAAAATCACAAATAGGCAACATCAATACACCTCCATCCCAAAAGTAACTGCCCATTTAATTATAAATAAATGTCATTATGTAAACATATGTGTAACTTACATAGTTAATATTTACATAATCAATATTGTAGTTTTAATGCATTTTATTCTTATGTTATATTTAATAAAATAAGTCAAATACAACATCTCCCACTTGACACTTTTGTCAAATACTTTTAGACTCCCACTTTTCGCCGGATCTATAATCATTAAATCTATCTCAAAACACACTCTAAATATCCGTCACAGTGCATTTAAAATTTTCACAACTTACATATTTCTAAATCCAATAAAACCAACATACGTCACTTGGCTTCTTTTCCAAATAATTTTAGTGATTATCGCTTTCAATCAGTTCACATGTGCTCCCACTTATCTTTAGAACAACATTCACTATGTCATGAACTTAATATTCTAAAGTTCTATTAAAATAACAATTTGACAAATATTTCCACAAATAGAAAACTATCGAGAATGCATCACATTGTCGTTTTTGCCCTTTCCAACAAATTTCAATTTCTTACTTTCCCAACCTTTCAGTTCCACCAAAATCAAATATGTATCCCAAAGTTGATTTATTATTACCAATATCACCTTCGATACTTATATCGCAATAAACAATAACTCCAGACACGTATGTCTAATTCACCAATTTGTTACAGAACGAATTCAAGCAAAGTTGCTTCACAATACACTTATCTTGAACAACATTCAGAATTCAAACTCAATATTCTTATCCTTGGTTCGAATTTCCTAAACAAATATTATTGCACCCATGTATTCAATCTCAAATTTACTACTAACTTTCAACTTAGTTTTACATTTATGACATACCATTAAAATATTCAATATTTTCATAAACTAAGTCCCACTTTGGTGAATTTCCCGATCTCTTCTATTCAACCATATTCAATGGCTCATTATTAATATTCAAATCCACTTCATCATTCTCGATCTTGGTTACAATCTAAAGCTAAAACAACCCGCGTTCAGGCTCATACATTCCCACGACAACCATTTCATTATCCTTTTTGATTAAAAATTTATTATCACAGAATTCCGGGATAAATAACACAAATATATTATTCTCAAAATCCAATCTACATGTACCGATTCTGATCACATCTAGGTCGGTACCGATAATATAGTGAACAAGCTTTTCTGATGTTTTTTCTTGATGGACCAAAACCACAATATATATGCAACATCAATACACCTCCATCCCAAAAGTAACCGCCCATTTAATTATAAATAAATGTCATTATGTAAACATATTTGTAACTTACATAATTAATATTTACATAATCAATATTGTAGTTTTAATGCATTTTATTCTTCTGTTATATTTGATAAAAGAAGTCAAATACAACAATCTTTGTATTTAAATGTATGTATACACGTTAGCATTTGTATACATTATATAAGATAGAAAAGTACAACAAAAAATATTATAAGTATTGAAGTCAAGCAAGATGAACAAAATACTCAGCGGCTACATACTCTTCATTCTTTTAGCAAATATGCAATTGTCAATAGCAAATCTTCGATCAGGTAGCATTTGTTAAAGTGTATAGTCATTTTGTTTGAAATTTTGTTCATGGAGGGTGTCGAAATTTCGAGCCCTTTTATTTTATATAAGTTTTTTTGTTAAACAGTATAAGATTCGGTTGAACTTGAATTGATTAGCTAATAATGTTATATTATATCTAAAGTTTGGCTTATAAAAAAATGATAACATTCATAAAATGGTATGTAACTATATTTTTTTTAACAAAACTTTAAAAATATGTAAATACATGTATGATGTAATCATTTGTTTTGAGTTTTTAAGTTGACCTTTTAATAATTACATATGTTTACATGTATGACATCCTTTTCTTTTATATATTTGTTGGTTTTATAGATGCAGCAAGGACAGACGAAAAAATATGTTTTGACGTAAATTCTTTTTCACATTGTCATCGGAGGGAAAAGAATTGTTGGGACTTATGTATGAAAAAGTACATTCATGGAGAATTAATAGATGAGTATTGTGAAGATAATAATTATTGTACATGTAAATATATATGTTAGTAGCTATCAGTTACTTCCTGAATGATTGAATAAAACATACATGATTTTTATATATTTTTTGTATGCACTGTGGCATGATGGAATGATTTATGAGTATTTGAAAATCAATTTTACCCAGGTACTTAAATCTCATTGATCCTATAGTTTTTTAACTAGTGATTGATTATAATTGTACTTGTTTGTTTACTTTTCCTAATTTTCTGGGTTTTAATGTCAAAAAAATTATTTTATGTTAAATTTAAGTAAATTTATATCTATGTAAAAAAATTATATTTTCTCATAGAAATCGATAATGGTAGCGAGACTTGAATTTCCCTGAAAGCAATAACTGAAGAACCTGAGGTTCCACAATTTTTTTTAGGCCTTGAGGTTCTAAACTTAGTACTCCAAAGTTGATATATTTCAAATTAGTTATGCATTTATTTGAATGATACTCTCTATGTCCCATCCATTTATTTACACTTTCCTTTTTGGGATGTCCCATCCATTTCTTTACATTCCAAAACTTTCCAAAAATAGCAAAGTTTTATAATATAAAAATCAACTACTTCCACTACTTTTCTCCACTTTACTTACTTTATACCTTAAATATTGACGGATCCACCACTTTACTCATTCTTCTTACTTTTTCCCCTATTTTACTTATTTTTCTTGACCTCCGTGCCCAACCCAAATGTAAACAATTGGGCGGGACGGAGATAGTAATATATTTAGATTTTATTAAATTATGTGAGCCCCATAAATGTTCATTAAGAAATATTTCACACTAATCGAAAAAGTTTTCAAATATAAACATAATATCTATCCAAAAATTAAAGAAATCATATTTGCATTTAATCCTATGAAATATCGTTTACAATATCTTGAGATTTCGCATTCGAGTGTACCAATTTTAATGACTGGAAACTAAAATTGTAGTAATCTTTATATTAATAATAGCCCAACATGGGTCAATTAATTGGGGGGACATTTTATTCATGCTAAATTGGCAAGACATTTTAATGCATTTGAAATGTCCAAATTGCCCTTATGTTTATTATTCTTAAAAAAATTGATATTGAGCGGATTCGAACTTGGATCTCCACAATAACTTGCACCTCCTCTTACCACCACACCACTCAATCACATGTGTTGTAAATTACACACATCATATGTGTGTGTGTCGCTTGAGTAGAGAAATAATAATATCAAATATTTCTCTACTCAAGCAACACACACACATATGATGTGTGTAATTTACAACACATGTAATTGAGTGGTGTGGTGGTAAGAGGAGGTGCAAATTATTGTATAGACCCAAGTTCGAATCCACTCAAAAATGACATTTTATTTAATTTAAAATATTTAAATTTCCCATGTGTTTACTTTAAAAAAAATATATATATATGTATGCGTGTGTGTGGCGTGAGTAGAGGAGTATTTGGTATCTATTATTATATCGATTAACATAATCTTATAATAGGTGAGATAATTTAACTATTGAAAAAATATAAAAGGTACTCTATATAATATTTTTAGGATTTTATCTAACGGTTCTAATTGATTTCTATTTTGTCCTTATTTGTAAAACTTGTATGAAAAAAATTAGTTGAAAAAATATAAAAAGTACTCTATATAATATTTTTAGCTATACACAATATAAAAGGTACTCTATTTAATATTTTTAGTATTTTATCTAACGGTTTTCATTAATTTGACTGGAAATATCTAACCGGTGTGGAATGAGTGAACAAACCATGGGGGACCAGACTACCAACCAAACTTTTATTGTTCCGTCTATTATATAATAGTATAGATAGATAGATAACGTTGTTAGAAAAAAGAAATTTTAGTTATAAAAAATATAAAATGTACTATATATAAAATTTGTAGTATTTTATTTAACGATTCCCATTGATTTGATTGAAAAGATCTAATGACTGTGGATCTAACGGTTCTTGATTTCATTGGAAATGTACTTAATTCACGTGAACATACTAGAAAATTCATTATATATTAAATTTTAATATTATGCATGTACACATTCTACAATGCAAATTACATTTCACAAACAAGAAAATGTTTCATTGTACACATTTTACAATGCAAATTACATTTCACAAACAAGAAAATGTATCATTCGATCAATGAGCTAAATTAGTAAAATCGTGTAGGTTAATGTCTGTATGTAAGATAATTATATTTTGACATAGATCTTACACATAACAAATATCATAAGTATCGAATTTACTCATTTCTTAACTCAAAAACACCTCAACCAATGATACTTTTCAACGCTAACTATCTCACTACAGAGATCAAGTCCAGCTTTTGTACCCACAATGAGACGTCTGTCAAACGATCTATAAATTATCATAAACACCGAACTACATAGAAGTTAAAATAATTATGCTAAATAGTGACCCGTGCCTTGCACGGGTTTTCATGCTAGTTTAAATTAAAAGCCCACCTACCAAGTACAACTAAGTCATGTCTGAAAAAAAAGTAATACTAAGACCAATCGGCAAGACCAAACTAACTAAAATATAAAAAAGTCTGCCCAACAAAATAAATACCAATCAAAGAAAAGAGTGACCAAAAATCTGTTAGTATGTTGTTAACCAAAAACCTGTTAGTATATCTATAAAGAAAAGTTACTTAGAGCATCTCATGTGGCGTTAGCTAATTGATTGGTTATAATGTTGTTAATTAATATTTGGCTAAAATTTGTTTAACCTGTAAGGTAATGTACTCGATGTGATTGGCTAAAATAATATGTTATAATTATTTTAAGTTGTTAGAAAAAGAAAACATGATTTTAATATGGTAATAGATGATGTGAAAATTTATACAATAAGTGGAATGTCCCATTGAATTGATGAAATTTTTAGAGATTATGTATAATTTTTATTTAAGGTATGTCAACTAAACTTTTAGTTAGGAGTTTTCGCCAATTGGAGATGCTCTAATAATATTAAATATTATTGTTCGTACATTTACTTTTTTCTATTTCGAATATGATATAAGAAAAGAAGAGACAAGATTAAAAAATATTATTGTATTTGTAAAAGAAAAATGACCATAAAAGTTACCATAATCCATATGTTGTCATCTGATTGGTTGTATAAAATAATAAAGGAAATGGGCCCCCTGCATTCACAATAACTCCACCAATGAAACTTTTTCATTTTGCCATGTGAGCAACGCCACATCATTTTGGTGATTTTTATGAGAAACATTTATGGTTCCTTAGCATTATTCTTTATAAAAAGGCTATTTATAGCATAATTCACGTCTGATAAACTAATTGTCATTTAAATTTAATGCTAGAATTTAACAGTAGATTACAAGGGTGAATGCTTTTAATAATTAAAAAAACAAGAAATCAAAAATTCTTTCAGTGTATGTAAATATATTCACAATCGTTTCTACAAAAAATATTGAATAAATACTTATCGATGTGCCATATTTTTGTAAAATTTATTGCATTTATATAAACGTAATCTAATTTTTTTTACATACAGTACATCATG
Organism: Heracleum sosnowskyi; assembly: GCA_030848705.1. Taxonomy (NCBI): domain Eukaryota; kingdom Viridiplantae; phylum Streptophyta; class Magnoliopsida; order Apiales; family Apiaceae; genus Heracleum; species Heracleum sosnowskyi. Next base: position 113,020,342 of record CM061240.1, on the reverse strand, counting down.
CATTTATATGGCTAAAATTTGTAGCTTAATAGTTTATAATTGAAGAAAGATTGTTACAATAATTCCTAAAGATATTAGTAAAATGAAAAATGTTGAGTACTAGTAAATCTTTTACTTTTTCTAGAGATATTGAAACATTTTTTTTCTCAATAAAGCAATCTTTGGACTTAGATGCAAAGGTACACATCATCATTTTTTTTGAAGAAAAATGGAGTCAATTCAATAATAAAAAGCCATACGGCATCTACAAAAATGATCGAGTCGAACAAACATAAAAAAGATCAAATCGCTTGTCTTCAAGAAAAGACAATTAAGCGATATTTTCAAGATGATATATTTACATGTACCCGCTTCGCCACAATCCATTTCACCATAATCCGTTTGAGCTACGACCATAAATGCAATTCCATACAAACTTCCATCACTAAATCAAAACCAACACTCACAATAAAGGAGAGAAACAAACAACCTCTCACCAATGAGAGAAACAAACTAAAATTCGAAACAGAAAATTTTAAATCTAAAAAACGAAACCACAATAGGAGATCCTCGGTATACTCTCAAATCCAATAAGCTCCACTTGAATCGAAGAAGAAATAAAACCAAAAGCTCTTATAATTAAGATCTAAATAACAAACCAAACAAATCAAATAGGTAGGAGTCCTTACCCAAAAAGAAGATTATTGAATGAAACAAAAATAAACAAAACAAATTAAAGGGTTTGGGGCTTTCCACCGGAAAAAACCGGTGGAAGCCCCGTCGGCTAGAGAAGAAACGAGGAGGAGGATGGAGGAGGCTAGGGTTTTCTCTACCCATCATCATTTTTAAGAGTTAAGATTGAGATGGGCCACCAAAATATTGTTTGTATTTGAAATTTTGTCGATTTAAACTAACGCAAGAACTCATGCAAAATCAACAGAGTTTTCGGTTTTTATGTCCTCGTCATGCTTTTTGTAAGTATGCAATTGTCAGTTTGTGTAATGGTCGATCTCCATCGAGATAACTTTATTATTAGAGAAATTGGAAAAATACTGTTTTTTCTTTAATTTTTTTCAAATTTACGTTCTTTTCGGTATTGTTGCATTTATACGGTTTTTTTAATTTTAAATTACAATTTGCAAATATACATTTCTCTTTACTCTCCCCCAATTTCACTCTACTCTATCTTTCTCACCCAGCTTCACTCCAGTCTTTCTTCATCGCCATTGTTCTCTCTTTCTCTCTTCTCTCTCTTTCTCTCGCCATTTGTAAACAGGTAATATTAATTAAGCATCTTGATTCAATTTTGCAATTTTTATAAAATACATACATTATACACACAAATATCAAAATCCTAAACCTCCCGATCTACTTCAATTAAATTCAATCGAATTTGCGATTTTTTTAGGGTTTAAGAGGTTAAATTGGGGTTAAATATCCGATTTGAATTGTTTGTGTTTCGGGTTGCTATGAGTTGCTTCGAGTTGCTATGGGTTGTTACAGAGATTGTTTCTTCTTATACTGTTGTAATTGTTGGTTTAATGCTTGGAAATGGGATGTTTGATAGTAGTAGTTTGAGTCGTTGATTCATGTAATTTGATCGGTATTGTTGATTTCTGCTTGTAGAAGAATAAAGTTTCATAGTTAATTCACGATTAACAAGTAAGAGCAAGACAATTATCAAAGTTGATTCTGTTTGCTCTTGGTTGCTTCTGATTTTTTTATGTGGAATCGGCCCCGTAGGGGCACCTATCTCAGAAGTTGTAAACATGGTTGCTGAAGTTGCAACTACTATTTATATATTCAAATGTTAATGTTGAATATGTAGCTGATTTTGGTTGATTTCAGTTGCAAGTATGGCTTGATTGTATTTTTGGTTATCTTTTGTAATAGTTTTAGCTGATTTTACTGAATACAACTTGTTATCTTTTGTAATGGTTTTAGTTGATTTTGCTGAATACAAATTTGTTGTGCAACATTATGCAACCTAAGATATTCTAATTATTAAATTTTTATAAGTTGTATTTGTGGTTGATTTTGGTTGCTGCAGTTGCATCTGGTTGCATCTAGTTGCAGATCGTATTTTTGCAAATATTTTCAAAAAGTTAGTATATTTGCAAAATATTCAAAAAAAAATATAGTATTTTTGAAAAAAAAATTTAGGATTGGATATTTATGTAAAAAGCCCTTATTATTATTCATGTTCTTTGATTGTGAACTGTAAAAAGAATCAATATATGCATCTATGTTTCGATTTTTGATCTGAATCGCTCTTTTCTTAGATATGTTCTTTCGATTTTACATCTTCAGCCGAATCGGGACTGATAAGACCATATGTTACAACGAAAATCGTTTTCCAAATTTTTTACAAAAGGTATACGAGACTACAACCCAGAAGAAGAAAGAAGTCCATACCGAAAATATATAAGGATATATTCATGAGGATTTCTATTACTCAACTCATGTCCTCCTTTTTCTTTGTTATATGCTATAACTCATGGGAACTTTTGCATAAAATATAAGCCAGAAAATTTGGACAACTTAGTTACCTGTACTTTTGCTTGTACTTAAATCGATCGAGTGAGTTCGAGAGTGAAAGAGAGCTCCAGATGCCACTATATCTTAAATAAGTGTTGGGTTTCAACCCAATACGTACGGCAATATGGATTGGTCATGGTGATATAGGCGATTAAGACTGTTTTGGTAATAATTGTATGTGTAGACAATTATTATATATGATATGTTTTGATTAAGACTGTTTTGGTAATAATTGTATGTGAGGCAAGTCACTCAAAATAAAGTCAAGCAATCATGAGCACCTCTGAAAAATCTGATCATATTTAAAGAACAAAAACAGACCCTATCATTTGACAAAGATAAACTTACTAACTCTAATAAATCTGAAATTTAAACTATTCCAAAATCTACACAATATATGTTAATGTTTTCATGTTATCTTTGTCAAAGCATATTTGGTTTGAATTTGAATTGATTATTGTTTTTGTGAATGTTTTCAGGCTAGAGGACATACTTTCGGGCCCTATTAGTCAGACAGTTATATTTGATAATGCTTATCATGTGAGTCAGGAGGTTTGGGATGGAGTTGATAGGGGTACGTTGGAGTGTTATTCTGGTAATAGATTGATGCGTTCGTGGGTTCTGAATGATGCTCAGAAGGAGAAACTGGACATGACGGGGTTTGGGTTGTTTGCAAACAATGATGTGGTGCTTCAGAATGATACTGCGCTTGTGACAGCCTTGGTAGAGAGGTGTTCGCACAAAATCACGCAAGCGTACGCGGTCAACAAGTAATATATGAAAGTAGAGTTCGTTCCCACAGAGACTGCTTTGGTAACTATAGTTATGCACTTATGCAACAATGTATGGCTATTGTTCAATGCTAAGACAAGTATCAAAGTTGTGTTTTGATTAACTAAATTAACTAAACAAATTATCAAGACTAGAATTAACTAAAGATTGATGTTGAATTACTTATGAGAATAAAACATGGGATCCTAACTTCATTAAATACTTCATCTAGAGTCTTTTGTCTTTAATCAATGCATGTGACGGCTGTGATAACTAATCGGATAACACGAAATCAGTACACGCTACCTTTCAGTATACGTATACCAAACCACTCAAACATCCACAAAAGAGATAGAAGTTAAGCAGACACCAATTATGCTTAGACCCTATATGTCTATAAGATTTGAAAACATAACGGTTTAACGAGCAAGTTATCCATTCAGATTACATAGGGCAGGTAAGATGGTTAAAATCACTTACAAATCATGCATGACAAACATACATAAACCTATGCTAGCATGACAAGTTCTAAACCTCTATATCCACTTTCGCAATCAATAGAGATTAACAAACAATCTTAGATGTTAGCTACGCATCCAAGAAGAATAAGAACAACCAAACTAGGATATCAATTAGCCATCACACACAAATCTTTAAAACAATTAACTACTAAAATCCATAAATAAATCCGTTAGAATCCCACGACAACGATTAGTTCATAATCGAACCGTTCATCATCGTGGGTTCTGATGAAAACATGATAATAATAAGTCTAGAATACTGAATAAAAGTGTTAGGGTTTAAGAAAGAACAAACGAGAATCCAAAGTATCGCCTAATTAGAAGAATACAAAGAAAAGATGAAAAGTAGATCTTCGTAATCAGCCGTCTTCCTGTTCTCCTCACCGGTGGATGGATATGTATGGTTGTATGTCAATATATATCTCAGAATTCGTCCACCAATAGTTTATATAGGCTGCAGGACTGACTGGTCTTCTGGCAACTTTCCTTTTCTGACTTGAAATTGCCTTCTTCAGTATGTTTAGGGCGCGGGCGCGCCTATAAGGGCGCGGGGGCGCTTGGCCTCTGTCCAAATTCTGACATTCTACTTTTCTTGACGTTTCCTTGCGCTCTCTCGTTCCTCAACCACTTGACCTTCACAAACATGCTCAAAACACTTCTACAAACCACAAGAACTCCACATCTCTGCTGACAACTCAACTCTGCATTTACTAACACCAAACATATCACAAACACCACAAACTTGAGAACAAAACAACCAATTTAAGCCAATTTAGGACGATCCTAGTGGATATGAAATCCACCTATCACACCCCCAAACTTAAACCGATGCTTGTCCTCAAGCATAAACAGACTCTACTAACTATAATGCAATGCATGAATGCAACTAATATGAAAATGCAAACGATCCCCTCAAACTAACCATAACCAATCAATAAGCCAATATCTCAAGGAATGCAATCTTTCAAACAGAGTTCGACCAAATCCCCTTAGACTAACCATACAAACACAGAAACGTGCGTGTGTGCAATACTCATCAATAAACTCTCAGACTAAATCAAGACCATATCCTATTCTTCACCAAAACAACCACAAGCTTATAAACAAAATGAACTCTAGACACAAGAAACCACTTAAAGACACCTCAAAATCCGCTTGAGCTAGACAGGAATTCATGCTTTATTACAACACACATGCTTATTTGACCGTGAAATGGATGAGACCCCAAAAGGCTTATACAATAATACCCATGTAACGAACGTTAGGTTAGTGGATCCCCAAACGGAAAAGTCTTAGGTCATTAGGCACAAAGTCCCCTAGAACTTAATTGCTCGAGTATTAAAGAGCTCAACCTAATCAACTCTGCATAAAACAAATAAAACACCTTTTTTTCTTTTTTTTTTCTACTAACACAATTTCGGAATGAGTGCGCTTTGCTTTTTCTCATCCCACCCTAGACTACTCATCTCTTCAATGAGTGGCTACTAGCCATTTGACGCCTAGCCTTTATTGACAACTAGCATGAAATCTCTGTTTTCCCCCAAACTTAGACTTTAGTGCTTCTTTCAATTTCAAGAGAATAGAAGAAAATTCTAAATATAAGCAAACGGTTTAATTCTAACATCCAAACAAACATGGTCTGATCAAATCTAAAAGCAACCAATGAGACTTATGAAATTAATTTGTTTCTGGCATGCAAGTCAATTCCTAGGAACTTAATCAACCCTCTATTCATCATAACCACACTCCCATCAACATCAACTCACTAACCAAGAAATAGCCAAGTCCTAAGGGATCATGAAATATGCTATGCAAATGCAACTAAATGGACTCACATGATAGATATAAACACATATGCAAACAGAATGCTCTAAATGACATAGACATGCAAATATATGAATGAATACTAACTACTTATGCAATATGAATCCTATATGACACACACACTAATCTTCCCTAATTACCACCCCCAAACTTAAAATATTCAATGTCCTCATTGAAGGTAATAAAAAGGAAAAATGCAGAGAATACCTAATCATTAGCAGGACCACCCTCCTCAGGTGGTGTATCAGGAGGTGGATAAACAGAATCAGCTCCAAAGGTAGGCCAAGCGATATCAACTCCAGTGGCTCTGAATGCAGTACTCAAAGCCTGAGTCAAATCCTGAGCACAGCGGCTCTGACTGTCATGAATCACATCAATGCACCGCGTTAAACGCCTATACTGCACATCCCCTAAACCAGACATATCAACCTCTCGCTGAATCCGAGATGCACGTACCCTCCTAGCTGCAGGCTCACGAGGTGGAGCCTCTGCTTCCTCAGCATCCTCAAGATGAGTATAACCCAAACCATAGTAATCCGGAGCACCACCATCCCAATCCTCCATTCTATCAATCGTCGAATGATCGATAGGAGCACTCGGTAACTGAACCTGCTCCTCCTCAGACCAACGAACACCAACTGCAGCACACAACTTAGTAACAATGGAGGCATGAGGAATCGCCCCCGTTGTACCACCCTTCAAAAACTTCACAATACTCCTATGAAGGAGCTCTCCAAGATCAATGTACTCTTCATTCAGAATACCAAAAAGAACAATAGCCCTTTCCACCGTAACCTCATGCTGATGCGAAGAAGGCACAATATTTGCACAAATAAACAAATTCCAAGCCCTCGCATACCTGTTCATAGCAGAAGCTGGAAAAGTAATCGGCTCGGTGGTGCCAGCTCTATACTTCCAAGTCGTGCCTGGAACAGTCATCTCCCCAAGAATGTACTCGAGATCAAGATCTTCCCGAGTCTTCAACGACCAGTCTTCCTCACCCCTCTTCCTCCTAGGCAAATTCAAAACCCGATGAATTGCCCTAGCCGTATAATCAACAGTAAATCCCCGAACTATACTATAACCGTTCTTGTCGGCTTTAGCATTAGCATAGAACTCCCGCACAATAGACAACGGGACCGGCTCCGGTGCTTCACAAAAGGATTCCCAACCCCTCTTCGTAATCATAGTAAACAAGTGCCCATCAGTAGGTTGGGGCAAAAATCCCCTCTCTTTAGCCACAGCCTTCGACAACAACCGAGCAAACTCAACCTGAGCCTCTGGAGATGTGAATTTCTCTCCCCCAATACCAACACTTGACTCCTCCTCAGAAGAAGAACGACGAGTGCTACTACTTCCCGCAAATCTACCCCTCTTTGGTGGAGCCATGGAAATTGATGAAGATAGATATAGATGTGTATATGTATAGGAGAGAGAGAATGAGAAAAAGGAATTGGGGGCTAGGGTTTTGATATGAGGGATTGGGGAAGGGTAGGAAAGTGTTTAAATAGGGGAAAAACTAACAAAAACTGATTTGGGGGAGTTTTTTTCTTTTTTTCCCCGTTTTATTTTTTTCCTGGACAGGGATTGGGCGCGGGCGCGCGTGTAAGGGCGCGGGCACGCGTGGCCCTTATCAGAATTTTCTGATTTTTTGATTTTTTTTTTTTTTTAAAAAAACAAAACAAACAAATGAAAAACACTTACAACATAGCATGGGTTGCCTCACATGAAGCGCTCGTTTTACGTCAATAGCTTGACGTGATTCCTGACTCCTTAAACAGTTGAAACAAGAATCGTGGTTTCCGCCTCGCGATTCACCTGTTCACCAAAATACGGTTTCAATCTCTGTCCATTGACCTTGAATGCTTCATCCGGTGACTTGTCAAAAACTTCCACTGCACCATGTGGAAACACTGTTTTGACCGTGAATGGCCCCGACCACCTTGACTTAAGTTTTCCTGGAAAAAGCTTGAGACGAGAGTTGAAAAGCAAAACAAGTTGGCTAGGAACAAAGGACTTTTGCACCAACTTCTTATCATGCCATCTCTTAACCTTCTCCTTGTATAACTTGTGATTTTCATACACTTGTAGCCGAAACTCATCCAACTCATTAATTTGAAGCATTCTTTTCTCACCAGCAGCTGACAAATCAAAGTTCAACTTCTTCAACGCCCAATACGCCTTGTGCTCTAGCTCGGCAGGCAAATGACAAGCCTTACCATACACCAGCTGAAACGGTGACGTACCCAACGGAGTCTTGTAAGCTGTTCTATAAGCCCAAACAGCTTCATCAAGCTTCAACGACCAATCCTTCCTTGAAGGATATACCACTTTCTCAAGAATCCGCTTGATCTCCCTGTTAGAAACTTCAGCTTGGCCATTTGTCTGAGGGTGATATGCAGTAGCAACCCGATGATTGATATTATACCTAGCCATCAAGGCTGTGAACTTGCGATTACAAAAATGCGTACCCTCATCACTGATGATTACCCTTGGAGTTCCGAAACGTGTGAAGATTTGCTTATGCAGAAAACTCAGCACCACTTTAGCATCATTGGTCGGTAAAGCCTTTACCTCAACCCATTTAGACACATAATCCACAGCTAACAGTATGTACTGATTATTGCAGGACGAAACAAACGGTCCCATGAAATCGATTCCCCGCACATCAAAAATCTCCACTTCAAGCAGCATATTAAGAGGCATCTCATTCCTCCTAGAGATATTACCAACCCTTTGGCATCGATCACATCTCAACACAAACTGATGAGCGTCTTTAAATAGAGTTGGCCAATAGAAACCTGCCTGAAGAACACGAGTAGCTGTCTTTTCTCCACCATAATAACCTCCATAAGTGGTGGAATGGTAATCTCGCAAAACACCCTCAGTTTCACTATAAGGAATGCATCTCCTTATCACTTGATCAGCTCCCTGTCTGAATAAGAAAGGCTCATCCCAACGGTACCACTTCACATCATGTAGAAACTTCTTCCTTTGAGCATAAGAAAATTTAGCAGGGATGACATTACTCACAAGATAGTTCACAATGTCTGCAAACCATGGTTCTTCATCTTGCACCCCAAAAAGTTGCTCATCAGGAAAAAAATCATTGATAAGAGTCTTATCTCCTGCATTCTTACCGTGGTCCTCCAACCGAGATAAATGGTCAGCTACCTGGTTTTCTGTACCTTTCCTATCTTTGATCTCCAAATCAAACTCTTTCAGCAAAAGAACCCAACGAATCAACCGAGGCTTTGAATCTTTCTTTGAAATCAGATAACGAATGGCTGCATGATCAGTATAGACTACAACCTTAGTTCCAAGCAAATATGACCTGAATTTCTCGAAACTATAGACAATGGCTAAGAGTTCCTTCTCTGTAGTAGTGTAATTCAGCTGCGCATCGTTGAGGGTTTTGCTAGCATAGTAAATCACATGAAACACCTTGTTCTTTCTTTGCCCAAGAACAGCTCCTACTGCATAGTCACTAGCATCACACATCAACTCAAAAGGTTCATCCCAGTCAGGTGCAGTGATAATAGGTGTAGTAGTCAACTTCTTCTTCAAGAGCTCGAAAGCAGCTAAGCCATCTTCATCAAACTTGAAAGGAACATCCTTTTCCAACAAACTACATAAGGGTTTAGAGATTTTGGAGAAGTCTTGAATGAATCACCGATAGAAACCCGCATGACCAAGAAAACTGCGAATTCCCTTAACTGAAATTGGTGGAGGAAGATTTTCAATTGTCTCCACTTTGGCCTTATCCACTTCAAGCCCCTTGCTAGATACCTTATGCCCAAGAATGATTCCTTCTTGCACCATGAAGTGACATTTTTCCCAATTGAGCACCAAATTGGTCTCAACACACCTTTTCAGCACCATGCCAAGATTCTGTAGGCACTGATCATAGGAAGTTCCAAAAACTGAGAAGTCGTCCATGAACACCTCCACATTAATGCCAATCATATCTGAAAAAATGGCCATCATGGACCTCTGAAAAGTTGCTGGTGCACCACAGAGTCCGAAAGAAACGCGACGGAACGCAAAAGTGCCAAACGGACATGTGAATGTGGTCTTCTCCTGATCCTCTGGAGCAATGTAAATCTGATTGTAACCTGAATAACCATCCAGAAGGCAATAGAACTCATGACCAGCCAACCTGACAAGCATCTGATCAATGAACGGAAGAGGGAAGTGATCTTTTCTGGTGGCTTTATTCAGCTTTCGGTAGTCCATGCAAATTCTCCACCCTGTAACTGTTCGAGTAGGGATGAGCTCATTCTTCTCGTTAGCAACTACTGTCATGCCACCTTTTTTAGGCACACATTGCACTTGACTCACCCATGAGCTGTCTGAAATAGGATAGATAATGCCTGCATCCAGCCACTTGAGAATTTCTTTCTTCACTACCTCTTTCATGATAGGATTGAGCCTTCTTTAAGGATCCACTGTTGGTTTACTTCCTGGTTCAAGCGGAATCTTATGCATGCAATACGAAGGACTGATTCCCTTGATATCCGCTATGGTCCAACCAATGGCTGTCTTGAACTCTCTCAGAATTCTCAAAAGTTTTTCTTCTTCACTACCTGACAAGTTAGATGCAATAATCACAGGTAAAGTAGATGCATCACCAAAGAAAGCATACCTCAAGTGCTCCGGTAGTGGTTTAAGTTCAAGAGTAGGAGCTTCTTCAATAGACGGCTTGAGACGCTCCTGAGAATTTTTCAACTCAGCTATGCCAAGAGAATCAAATGGCATGTCAATCTTCCTTTTCCACGGAGAAGCATTCAAGTACTGAAGTTGCTCTTCTCTTTCTTTGTCTTCCGTCTCAGAATCCCCTATCAGTACCTTTTCCAATGTATCTGACTTAAGCAATTGCTCAATCTCCGTGTACACCGCAGACTCAACCAAGTCCACTGAAAAACATTCTTCTTCCTCTGTAGGGAACTTCATTGCATTGAACACACTAAAGGTGACATTCTGGTCATGCACCCTCATTGTAAGTTCCCCTTTCTGCACATCGATCAAAGTACGGCCTGTAGCTAAGAACGGCCTTCCCAAGATAATAGGAATCTTCTTGTCTTCCTCGAAGTCTAGGATCACAAAATCAGCAGGGAAGATAAGCTTATCCACTCTAACCAAAACATCCTCCACTATGCCCCTTGGATATGTGATAGACCTGTCGGCCAACTATAAGGACATGTTTGTAGGTTTAGGCTCAGGAAGTCCAAGTTGCATGAAGACAAGAACTTGCTCCCAAGTCACACAAGCACTTGCTGAAAGATAGATTGCCGATAGTGCACGGTATGGTGAAACTCCCTAGATCCTTGAGTTTTGGAGGTAACTTCTGCTGTAGAATAGCACTGCACTCTTCAGTTAAACCCACGGTCTCCAAGTCTTCGAGTTTCAACTTCCGAGATAGAATACCCTTCATGAACTTTGCGTAGCTCGGCATCTGTTCAAGAGCTTCCGCAAAAGGTATATTGATATGCAACTTCTTGAAAACCTCCAGAAACTTAGCGAACTGCTTATCCAACTTCTGCTTCTGAAGTCGTTTAGGGAATGGCGGAGGAGGATAGACCTCCTTGATCTCTGTATTCTGCTTCAGAACAGATTTCTCAGTAGAAAGTTCCCGCTTTTCCGCTTCGTTTTCCCCCAAACTGGCTCTTTCCACTTTTTCATCATTCTCTGACAGAACCTCAGGCGCGGGCGCGCTCCCTAGGGCGCGGGCGCGCTCCCTAGGGCGCGGGCGCGTCCACCTTATGTCGGGAATCCAGAAATTTCTTCGTTTTGCTCTTTTTCTGAGTTCTGGTCCCCTGTAACTTTTCCAGATCGCAAGGTAACTGCTTTAACCTGTTCCTTGACCTCTCTTTTGCCAGGATTAGCTTCTGTATCACTAGGGAGAGTTCCCCGTGGTCTATTAAGCAAGGCATTGGCAATCTGACCGATTTGATTCTCCAGAGTCTTGATTGAAACAGCTTGGCTCTTGCACATTAGCCTCAATTCTTCCAATTCAGACTTTTCATTAGACGACTGACCAACGTTGCCTTGAGATGGTTGTTGAAAACCTAGTGGTTGATACGGTTGCCTTGGAGCATATTGCTGCTGAAAACCAGAAGAGTTAAATGGCTTAGCTCCATACTGCTGACCTTGATACTGCTGATACGGTTGCTGTGGTTGATGCTGGCCACCCTGATTGTTACTCCAGCTGAAATTTGGATGGTTACAGTTATTCGGATGATAGGCATTAGGCACTGGCTGTTGTGATCTCTGAAAATTGCTCACGAACTGCGCCGATTCACTAGATATGGCACATTGATTCGTGTCATGTGCACCTGCACAAAGCTCACACACACTAGCCACCTGCTGAACTCCATAGTTAGACAAGGAATCCACCTTCATTGACAAAGCCTTTAGCTGTGCAGCTATTGCCGTAGCTGCATCCACTTCCAGAATTCCTGCTACCTTGCCTTGTGATAACCTCTGAGTTGGATTCTGGTATTCATTAGCAGCCATCATCTCAATAAGTTCATAAGCTTCATCATAGCTTTTAGCCCACAGAGCTCCACCTGATGTCGCATCAAGCATTGGTCGAGATTGGCCTCCCAGTCCATTATAGAAACAATTGATCACCATCCAATCAGGCATTCCATGATGAGGACACTTCCTAAGCATCTCCTTGTAGCGCTCCCAAGCTTCACATAAAGTTTCTCCAGAATGTTGTGCAAACTGAGTAAGAGCATTCCTGATTGCTGCTGTTTTAGCCATCGGGAAACATTTAGTGAGAAACTTCTTAGCAAGATCCTCCCAAGTAGTAATAGAACCTGCTGGTAGAGAGTGCAACCAGCCTTTAGCCTTATCCCTCAGAGGGAATGGGTAAAGTCTCAGCTTCACAGCATCTTCTGACACTCCGTTGAATTTGAAAGTGTCGTAAATCTCAATGAAATCCCTAATATACATATTAGGGTCTTCCATTGGAGCACCCCCAAACTGAACTGAATTCTGCACCATCTGAATCGTGCCAGGCTTGATTTCGAAAGTGTTAGCTACTTAATAGCCGGCCTGACAATGCTAGATTGAATGTCATTGATCTTCGGCTGAGAATAGTCCTTCAAAGCCTTCGTTTCTGCTACTGGTTCTCCCATAACTAGACTCAATTCAAGTTCTTCTTTCCTAGATTGAGAACGTGTTCGCATACACGCTTACTAAAGTATCTGAAACACACCAAACAAAGTAAAATTGATGAGTATAATCCGAGTCAGTGAATGTTAACGACCACTGATGACAAGCACATAAACTATATATATAACACCGAGTCCCCGGCAGCGGTGCCAAAAACTTGTTCGCACAAAATCACGCAAGCGTACGCGGTCAACAAGTAATATATGAAAGTAGAGTTCGTTCCCACAGAGACTGCTTTGGTTACTATAGTTATGCACTTATGCAACAATGTATGGCTATTGTTCAATGCTAAGACAAGTATCAAAGTTGTGTTTTGATTAATTAAATTAACTAAACAAATTATCAAGACTATAATTAACTAAAGATTGCTGTTGAATTACTTATGAGAATAAAACATGGGATCCTAACTCCATTAAATACTTCATCTAGAGTCTTTTGTCTTTAATCAATGCATGTGACAGTTGTGATAACTAATCGGATAACACGAAATCAGTACACGCTACCTTTCAGTATACGTATACCAAACCACTCAAACATCCACAAAAGAGATAGAAGTTAAGCAGACACCAATTATGCTTAGACCCTATATGTCTATAAGATTTGAAAACATAACGGTTTAACGAGCAAGTTATCCATTCAGATTACATAGGGTAGGTAAGATGGTTAAAATCACCTACGAATCATGCATGACAAACATACATAAACATATGCTAGCATGGCAAGTTCTAAACCTCTATATCCACTTTCGCAATCAATAGAGATTAACAAACAATCTTAGATGTTAGCTACGCATCCAAGAAGAATAAGCACAACCAAACTAGGATATCAATTAGCCATCACACACAAATCTTTAAAACAATTAACTACTAAAATCCATAAATAAATCCGTTAGAATCCCACGACAACGATTAGTTCATAATCGAACCGTTCATCATCGTGGGTTCTGATGAAAACATGATAATAATAAGTCTAGAATACTGAATAAAAGTGCTAGGGTTTAAGAAAGAACAAACGAGAATCCAAAGTATCGCCTAATTAGAAGAATACAAAGAAAAGATGAAAAGTAGATCTTCGTAATCAGCCGTCTTCTTGTTCTCCTCACCGGTGCATGGATATGTATGGTTGTATGTCAATATATATCTCAGAATTCGTCCACCAATAGTTTATATAGGCTGCAGGGCTGACTGGTCTTCTGGCAACTTTCCTTTTCTGACTTGAAATTGCCTTCTTCAGTATGTTTAGGGCGCGGGCGCGCCTATAAGGGCGCGGGGGCGCTTGGCCTCTGTCCAAATTCTGACATTCTGCTTTTCTTGATGTTTCCTTGCGCTCTCTCATTCCTCAACCACTTGACCTTCACAAACATGCTCAAAACACTTTTGCAAACCACAAGAACTCCACATCTCTGCTGACAACTCAACTCTGCATTTACTAACACCAAACATATCACAAACACCACAAACTTGAGAACAAAACAACCAATTTAAGCCAATTTAGGACGATCCCAGTGGATATGAAATCCACTTATCAAGAGGTGGCGCCCTGAGACTAATACATTCTTCATGAGGCAGGGTGAGATGACAGTGACTTTGCAGGATGTTCATTACATATTGGGGTTGCCCACTACTGGTCATCCGTTGGTTGGGGGTGCAATCCAAAATCCAAAGGCCTATTTTACGAGGAACTGGTTCGAAGAGCTTATTGATCCAGAGATCAATCTAGCAATGGATACAAGAGGAAGGATTAAGTATATATGGTTGCATAAGCGGTACGGGGGTGATCCTGGTAATGACCCGGAGAAGATTACTCTGCACACGAAGGCATATTTGATGTTGGTGGTGGGGTCAGTTTTGTTTCCTACAAATAGTAGGAATGTGGTGCATCCGAGGTACATTGCCCCGCTTTTCTACTTGGATCGTATTCACACGTATTCTTGGGGTTCTGCAGTGTTGGTATATTTATATAGGGGGTTAGAGCACGCTGCAAGGAAGGGGGCTGTTAGTGTTAGTGGTTGCTTTTTATTGCTGCATATTTGGTGTTATGAACGATTTGATATTGGGCTTCCTATTGCAGATCCCGAGCAGGCAAGCTTCCCTGCTGCTGAGTATTGGGCTTGGTCTACAGTGGTGAAGGAACCCATTGAGGGGAAGGGGAAGGTTAGTGAGGAGGAGCCTAGTGAGGGTAAGAAGAGTAAGCTCATTGAGGGGGTTAGTGAGGAGGTGAAGGCAAAGGGAAAGGGGAAGGGGAAGGGGGAAAAGAAGGGAATTGAGGAGGAGGAGGACATTGGGTTGGATTTTAATGTTGAGGACTTGTCTGTGGACAAGGTTGTGTTGGGAAAATGGCCTAGACGTCATATTAGTAAGGGGCCTCATCATAGCTTGCCACACTACCGAGGTGAGTTTGATGGAGTTGGGTTAGATAGTGTGCAGTGGACTCTCTACGACCATTTTCACGAGTCTGATGAGGAGGATGAAGATGGAGATGGATATATTTATTGGGATGATTACGCGGCTTTCTATGCAGGTCTGATAGGGTCTTGAGGCAGTTAGGGCTGAGACATGGTATCCCTTGTAAAGGATAATGTAACATAAGATGTAAAAGAGATAACTACAACTCAACAAAGGACAAGACAGATAATAATATTAACAGAATCACAGGAATCCAGAATCAAAGAAGAAAAGGTAAACTCAAAAAATCAAAATGACGGTATGTATTCTTGAAGTCCATAAAGAGGTCACGGAAAGAAGTTCATGGAAATGTTCAAGCCTCAGTGACAATCAAAGAAACTAGATTTTCAAGACTACAGAAGTATGTGAATGATTTAGGGTTAGTACCACAGGATTCCAGTGATTAATCTGAAGCAACCATGACGACAAAGGACTTATCAACAACATTGAATTGAAGACATAGAAGAATTGGTCAAGTGTTATTCATCTGTGAACCAGACCAGTTGCACTAGTTGACGACACTTAAAAAGATCAGGTTGTTTTATCGTCTCAGAAGAAATTGATACAGTCTAAAACTGAAACACCCTGGAGTACAGAAGCTTTTCTAAAAGGTCAAGGACAAGAAAAGATTTCGATGGTTTTTCTATTTAGAAAACCATCGAATGAAAGATAAAGGAAACTAAAATAAGTTAATGTTTCATTCGATAGTTTTTAATAAAAACCATCGAATGGAATATTAACTTTATTCATTCGATAGTTTTCAATTTGGAGAAGCAGGTGGTGAAGTGACTTTGTTGTCAGGTTGATGAAGATCCAACGGCCAATAATATTTGAATGTTTAAGGTTCGATGGTTTTTTCTAAAACAGCCTACAATTAATACAGAGTAAAGATAGTGTCTTCTTCAGTTAAGGCAGAACGCAGAGACATTACTAAGAGAAAAGCTTGAGCCGGAGAAAATTATCATAGAAATTAATAGTGCTCAGAATTCTATCAGTGTATTGAATTTGTATAACCTTAAACTCATTGAAGCTAATCTACGGATTAGAAATTGTAGCACCCCTCGAGGTTTATATTTATAAAAAGATATATTCCCCGACTCTTGGTTTGATTTGGTGTGTTTGATTTCGTTATAGAACTGAATGATTAATCCGCGAACGAAATTGAATTATTTGTAGGTATCGTATTCAACCCCCCCCCCCTTCTACGATATTTTGGACCTAACAATTGGTATCAGAGCTACTTGATTGACGTACAAATCAGATCCGGTGAATGAGACCAAAATCAAACGTAGCGTGAAAATACGAAGCAAATTTTTTAACTTTCAAATTTTTTCATTTAATTGGAATTTCTTGAATTTTAAACAATTTGAAATTTTCAGAAAGCATGAGTGCTCCAAAGACAATCGCTGCTATTAAAGTTCCCCCGTTTATAAGAGATGATTTCAGTTTGTGGAAGATGAAGATGTTGTTATTTATCAAGGCATCTAATCTATTGTATATTGGCATATTAAAGAACGGACTGTTTGTACCAATGAAACCAGTTAGTGAATCTACAGCTCCTGATGGTAGCAGGATTCCTCAAGGCACCCAACCTAAGGATATCACTGAGTATACAGATTCTGACAAAGAACTGATTCGATTGGACACAGGTTTGATGTTGATATTAGCAGACTCCGCAGACAAAGAAATGAGCTATCAGTTCATGAACTGTACAAGCGGGAAACATATGTGGGATACCATTAACTTGATAATGGAAGGAACTAAAGACGTGCAGGAAAACAGATTGGACATCTTAACTTCTCAGTACGAAGCTTTTAGGTCTCTTCCAGGAGAAGGTATAACTCAGGTCTTTGAGAAATATACTAAGCTTCTAAATGAATTGGCAATGAAAGGAAAGACCTATCCACTGGGAGAAACCAACAGGAAGTTCATGATGACGCTGCCCCATCATGTAGAACACAAGTCCTCATCCATAAGGGAAAGAATTGACTTCACAAAGATGTCATTAGAGATGATCTATGGAAAGTTGAAGACTTATGAGCAAGAACAACGAGTGATAATCTACAGACCAGGGACAGTGGATAACAAGCACAATGCACTTGTGAGATAAGCAGCACTTGTAGTGGATGAACCAACAACTTCTGACATTCAGGTTCAAACCCCTAGAGCTGGAAAGGAGGTGATCACAGAAGCTGAGATGGATTCTGTGAATCTGGGTGTTGATGAAAATGATTACTACACCCTAGAAGAGCTTGAGCAAATGGAAGACAAAACCATGGCGTACTTAGCTGCAAAGTTTAGTCATATTCGTTTCAAGAGAAACCCTAAGTACAAATTCAAGGGGTCAACCAACAGATTCCAGAAGAGCAAGTATGCACCTAGTACAGGCTTTAAGGGAGGCTACAAGACTGGCATGATTGATAGAAGCAAATCAAGATGCTACAATTGCAATGAGTTAGGGCATTTCGCTACTGAATGCCGGAAGCCTCGTCAAGAAAGAGACAAGAAAGAGGTCTATGAAAGGAAAGACTCATATGAGGATTTGAAGAAGGAGAATGCCAAGCTGAAACAGCAATTGGAGGCATTGTCTGGAAAGCAGAAAAGGAAGGCTTATATAGCAGAGGGAAAACACTGGGATGATACTGATTCGGATGAAGAGGATGAATATGTAAATGTTGCCCTAATGGCTGACTCTTCAGAGGAATCACCACAATTATCTCAGGTACCTATCTTAACTACAATTGATATGTCTAACTCTGAGTACAAGAAAACTGTGCAAGATCTAAGTGTAGAATTGTTTAATGTACACACAAGCATGCTAGCATCTGAAATGGAGAATGCTAAACTAGTTCATAAGATTAAAAAATTAGAATCTAAAAATGACGAACTTGAGCTTGTAGCTGTCACATTAGAAGATCTTAAGCAAAAGAATGTGTACTTAAAGAACAAGGTCAAGTGTAATGATGAGATAGAGACTATCCTCAGGAAGCAGATTTCATATTTAGATTTGAAGCTGAATGCTTTTAAGAATTCCGACCTGATTGCTAAGGAGATCATTCATACTCAGACCCAGGGTAATAAAACTGTTATAGGACTTGACTACTCCAAAAAGGCTGGGAAAAGGACTCTGGAATTTCCTGTGACATCGTCTGTTGTCAAGAAGGATATTCCACATATTCTTAAGAATGTGGTCAGTCCAGTCTTTCTCAAGCCCTTCTCAGAACCTTTTCATGAGGATGACCTTTACATAAGACAAGAATTTCTTGAGGAGGATTTATTGAAGGAAAAAGAGGTAAAGACTAAGTTGCCTAGGAAATCAGTAAAAACTGTTATACCTAAAACTGAAGTAGGTGACTTAGTTAGTAATGCTAAAAAGAACAGGAATTGGAAAAAGAAGATTGTTAATTAGGAAATTGTTCCATTTTCTCCCATTGCATCTAGGAAGTTGTGCACTATTTGTAATTCTGCTGGACACCTTACACATGCATGTAAAAAGGTTAAAGTAGAAACTGCAAATACTTCTGAAATGCATAACATGTCTGACATGCCTGATCTTCATGAACCCTGTGTAAAGAAAGAGTGTTTGCTATGTAAGTACAACATCCAGCATGCTTATTTTAAATTGATGAATGATAGTAGCAAAAACACTGTTAATGTTAAATCCACAGATACTATGAATATCAAACAGGGTAAGACTAAATTGAATGTTACTCCTGTCAAAGTATCTAAATCTTCAGGACCCAAACAATTTTGGGTACCAAAGTCCGCTTAATCAATCTGTGATTGCAGGGTAAGGTTAAAAGCTCAAAGGTTGTGTGGATTCTGGATAGTGGTTGTTCCAGACACATGACAGGTGAAGAGTCCCTGCTTACAGAGGTGGTTAAGAAGACCGGCCCGATTGTAACCTTTGGAGATGACAGCAAAGGATTCACTACGGGATATGGTAAATTGAAAGTTGGGAATGTCATCATTGAAAACATCTCTCTTGTTGAAGGATTAAAGCACACTCTTCTAAGTATCAGTCAATTCTGTGATAAAGGCTACAATGTAGATTTCAGAAAAGACAAGTGCTTGATCACAAACAGGAAGGATGAGAAGCTTACTCTACTGGGAATGAGAAAAGGAAATTTGTTTATAGCTGACTTAAGTTCTACCAGTGAAGGAGAAGTTACATGTTTCTATGGAAAGGCATCTTCAGAACAAAGTTGGCTATGTCACAAGAAGCTCTCACATCTGAACTTCAAAACTATGAACTCTTTGGTAAAAAGAGAGTTAGTGAGAGGGTTGCCCCTGATGGAATTCAATCAGGAGGGACTATGTGAAGCATGTGAAAAAGGGAAGTCAAAGAAAGCATCACATAGAAGCAAAGGAATGACAAACATTGCTGAACCATTACAGCTGATTCATATGGATTTATTTGGTCCAGTCAATGTTAGTCACTTTCAAGAAAAAGATATGCATTGGTGATGGTGGATGACTACTCCAAGTACACGTGGGTGTTGTTCATACAATCAAAGGATGAAGCAACACAACTAATCATTGATCACATCAAGAAGATAGAAGTTGAAGCTAAGTTACCTGTGCGGACAATCAGATCAGACAATGGAACTGAATTCAAGAATGCAGTTCTTAATGATTTCTGCTTAGAGAAAGGAATATCAAGACAGTATTCAGCACCAAGAACTCCTCAACAGAATGGAGTAGTGGAAAGGAAGAACAGGACCTTGGTTGAAGCAGCAAGGACCATGTTGAATGAATCAAAACTTCCCACTTACTTTTGGGCTGAATTAGTGAATACAGCTTGCTACACTCAGAATCGTACCCTGATCAACAAAGATCATGAAAAGACTCCGTATGAGTTAATGGCCAACAAGAAACCAACACTGAAGTACTTTCATGTGTTTGGTGCAAAGTGCTTTGTACTTAAAGATGGAGAACATCTTGGCAAGTTTGATGGCAAAGCAGATGAAGGCATTTTTCTGGGCTATTCTCTGGAATCTAAGGCTTACAGGGTATATGTGATTGAAGATAAGAAGGTGTTGGAAAGCTTTAATGTAACATTTGACGACACAAAAAGACCAGGCCTGCAAACTGGAGAGAACTCTAAATCCTTGGTATTTGAAAATCTATCAGGAGATCTCTCTAACAATGAAGAAGAACCTGAAGTTGTTACGGTTATTTATAATAATCATGATGATAATGATTCTGGACCAAGTGGTGATAGTAGTGGACATACTCAGACTACTACTGGATCCACTAGTCATTCAACAGGGTCAACAGATCAAACCGTCAACAACTCATGGGGAGCAGGAGAAGGATCAACTATTCGCACTCCACAACATCTAGAACTAGGAGAATCATCAAGATCGCATCTGCCAATACAAAGGGTATGGAATAGAGATCATCCCTTTCACTTGATCATTGGTGATCCGGACACAGGAGTGAGAACTAGGAGAACATCACAAAATGAATGTCACTATTCTGGGTTTCTTTCAGAAACAGAACCTAAGAAAGTTGAAGATGCTCTAGATGATCCAGATTGGGTGATTGCTATGCAAGAGGAACTCAATCAGTTTGAAAGGCAAAAAGTTTGGAAGCTGGTACCCAGGCCTAAGGGAAAATCTGTTATTGGAACAAGATGGGTATTCAGAAATAAGTTGGACGAAGATGGAATTGTAACGAGAAACAAAGCCAGACTGGTTGCTAAAGGTTACTCTCAAGAAGAGGGTATAGATTATGATGAAACCTATGCACCAGTAGCAAGACTTGAGGCCATCAGAATGTTTCTCGCATTCGCAACACATTCCAATTACAAGGTATATCAGATGGATGTGAAGAGTGCTTTTCTGAACGGGGAGTTAGAAGAAGAAGTGTATGTAGAACAACCTCCAGGTTTTGAGGATTCAAAACTGGCAGACTTTGTGTACTTTCTATTCAAAGCTCTCTATGGACTCAAACAAGCTCCAAGGACATGGTATGACACTCTCTCTGAATTCTTACTTGAAAATGATTTTACAAGAGGTGTTGTAGACAAGACTCTCTTTTACAAAAAGCACAAAAATGATTTAATATTGGTGCAAGTATATGTTGATGACATAATATTTGGTTCTACTAATGATGATCTATGCAAGAGATTTGTTAAGTTAATGCAGAGTCGTTATGAAATGAGCATGATGGGTGAATTGTCATTCTTTCTTGGACTGCAAGTATACCAAAGACAAGATGGTATATTCATTTGTTAGTCCAAGTACATCAAAGATCTTCTTAAGAAGTATCAAATGGAAGACTCGTCTACAGCAAAGACTCCTATGCCAACTGCCACTAAGCTTGATAAGGATGAAACTGGTAAGAAGGTTGACATCACAGGCTACAGAGGTATGATAGGCTCATTACTTTATCTCACTGCAAGTAGACCAGATATAATGTTTGCAACATGCTTGTGTGCTAGGTTTCAGTCTGATCCTAAAGAATCTCATCTAATAGCTGTTAAGCGAATATTTAGATATCTTAAGGGGACCCCAAATCTTGGAATTGGTTACCCTAAAGATACAGGATTTGATCTTATTGGATACACAGACTCTGATTTTGCAGGTTGTAAGATTGATCGGAAAAGTACTTCAGGAAGCTGTCAGTTTCTTGGAAGAAGGTTAGTTTCCTGGTATAGCAAGAAGCAGCATTCAGTATCCACATCAACAGCTGAGGCTGAATACATTGCTGCTGGTAGCTGCTGTGCTCAGATCTTGTGGATGAGAAACCAACTCCGTGACTATGGGCTTTTGTTGACAAAGATTCCAATATTTTGCGACAACACAAGTGTCATAGCAATCTCTAACAACCCAGTGCAACACTCGAGGACGAAGCACATCGACATCAGGTATCATTTTATCCGAGAGCATGTCATGAATGGAACTGTGGAGTTACATTTTGTACCCACAGAGGAACAAATTGCAGACATCTTTACTAAACCACTTGATGAATCCACTTTTTCAAAGCTGGTTGGTGAACTTGGGATATTAAATCTTTCTAATTGATTTTGATTAGAAGTCAGTAACTGCAAGATAGTCCTAGTGAATACATGAGTTTAAGAATTTCTATATCCTTAGGACTCGTGAATTTATTTTCTGGAGCAATTCTCGTAGTTAGGATTTTTGTACTAATTTTATGTCATAATTATGGATGATATATCTTCTGGCATTTAATTGGTTATTAATTCTAAAAATTATTTAGGTGCTAATATTTGTTCTAAATATTTAAGCATCTATTTAATTTGAATTAATTTACTTTGTTTTTAACATTGTAGATTAATGCAGCATAATTTATTGGTTTTTAATTGATTAATATCATTTGATGATATTTAGTTGATTTTATTCTAAGAAAATTGTGAATTTTCTGTTAACAATTCATTTTGGTAAATTTTAAAAGATTTATTCATAATAAAACTTGACATGAAATACAAAAAGTCTGATTTTTTTAAAACAGAACAAGTTTTAAAATTTTAGACGGAAGAAAAAATATCGAATTTTAGAAAATTCGATAGTTTTTCTAAGTACTAAATAAAAACCATCGAACACAAATTCGATAGTTTTTAACTAAGAAAAGAAAAACCCTCAAAATACACCTTTCGATAGTTTTTGAGAGTATTTTAAAATATATCGAAGTGAATTTATCTAATTCCATATGTAAATTCTCGATAGATTTTGAAAAGGTAATTGAAAATACATCGAATAAAATTTAATGTTATCAAATATCTAAATTCTCGATGCTTTTCATAAAGATGTTCGATAGTTTTTCTGTTTTAAACATAAATAGCTTTCGATAGTTTTCTTCAAAACGTTAGAAATTCTAATTTTCAAAGAACTTCGATAGTTTTCTAAAAACTATCGAAGGGAAGTTGACAGTTTTGCCCCTTGCAGAAAACCATCGACAGTACTATTAAAAACCATCGAATAGTTTAATGACCATTTTACCCTTACAGTTTCAAATAGTATTTAATTGGCACTTAGACTTTTTTCTCTCTTCAGATTCACAATTCTGAGAATAGTTTTTGTCGAGATAATACTTACAAGGAGAGATACAGCCAAGAACATCAAACTCGATAGTTTTCAGTTTTAACCAAGAATTATACACAGTAACTTCAGTTTTTACAGTGATCTCATTTTTAAAAGTGAAATCTCTGTACTTTGTGACCTCTGTTTTTTTAAATCTCGGTTTTGGTTAAAGAATACTATCGAAAGCCATTCTCTTTCGAACCTTACCTAATAATACTGTTCTTGAATAGTTAATTTTAGTTGAAATCCATCTCTTTGGAAGTGTATTTTGATTAAAAATACTTTTCTTGATTTAGAAAAAGTCGGGGTTCTTAATTTGGTAGTTTAATTGTTCGAAGTTGTTTAAGTGATTAAAAGGGGTATTTTGGTTTGAATTTGATTAATTAGTAATAATTAATTGAAAATTAGTTTTGGTTTAAATATTAATTTTCTGGAAATTTAAAATGGCTGGAGAATTTATCATAACCGAGACTAATCATGTCTCGTTTCAAAACTTGCAAACCATTACGAACTTACAATTTCGTGCATGGCCAGAGTTTCTGAATACACGTTCGTTAGTGGCATATTATTTGAGTACTCCTGTAGTCCTTTGCATCGATCAATTGACTGTGTTGTACACAACCGCCACGGATACAAGTGAGAATAATGTAAGGTCCTTTAGTTTTGTTGTGCCAGGGGGCAGAACAATAAGGGTGACGGAACATGATTTTAACAGGGTTCTACATTTTCCAACAGAAAACCTTGTTCCAGATTCCACAACTGAGGAGATACATGCTTTCTTCACTCTCAGAAGAAGTCAACAACCAAACTTCTTTGTGGGAGAGTTTCTTAAGCATTACCTGACAAAGCCATGGAACTTTTTCTTTCACACACTTATCCATGTTTTTACTTCTAAGCTTACAAATCTGCATGGTATTCCCTTATTTCTTCAGAAGATAGGGTTTGCCATTGCTAACAATAGGCATATAAACATAGGACGATTAGTGATTGATCAAGTCATTCTGTGCATAGGACCACTGGATGAAAGAACAGACATGGACGATGTGCTTTGTTTCTATCCTAGGTTCCTACAGCTAATTCTCAATGATGTCTTAACAGGTGATGAACGTGAGACATTTGCAGACGAGGAGACCATGGAGTGCATGAGGATGAAGAGTAATGCAATAACTGCTCTGATAAGAAAGAATCATCTTCCAGGGGTACCCACTGTTCTCACAGACTATCTAAGAACGGTGCTCCTACCACTTCTACCCCCAGGGGAATAGGTAAATGAAGGTAATATTCCTCAACCTGAACTGGCTCCTGTACAACAACCAATGGATGTAGATCCAGAGCCCTCAGTGGCCATTCTAGACCATGAGATTGCAAACCCACAATCTCTAACCACGGTCGAAGAGCCTTTGGAAGAGCCAAATGAAACAATAAACGAACCTCCTTCCCCTCCTATACCCAATATTCAGACATCTGTGAGTGTAGAGGGAGATAGTGCCTTAGCAGCACCACATAAGGAGATACACCCTTCAACAACAGCTATGTCTTCCTCTAAAAGGAGAAGAATAGAAATCGAGGCAACTGTTGATACTTTATTTCAAACTTCCAAAGCGCCCTTTATTGATTTTTCTAATGCTGATTGGGCTACATTAACTAAAGCAATATCTGAACCAATATCTCAATCTATCAAGGAGGAATTGACGGAAGCAACTGGTGTTCCGACCATATTACGATCAAGTTCACTGGTTGAAGGTTCTAAGAACCAAGTGTCTTCACAGACGTCGAGAGAAGGCTTTGACCTAAATGCACAATCTAAAGGGTCATTGTCTACCTCCCCAGATGGAACATATCTGGATCCTGCGGGTAAAGGGTCTGACGTAGGTGTAGATCGGTAACTCGGTGACAACGAATCAATTCACATTGAGGAGTTAACTGAGGTAAAGTCTTCACAGACTATTGGGGAAGTTTCAGGATCTCTGCTGTTAATAGAGCCTGATTCTAGCCTCCTAGAGATTCAAACTCTAGATGCTACAAAGGATACATCATCTACGGATGATCAGCAACTTGGTTTAACCAAGGACGGGGACTTGCGAAGCCCCATTGCACCACCGGTGACCTCCTTAAGGATGGCTACGGTGTTTTCTTCTGCAGGTACAACTAGCACTAAGGGATTGAGTGAAATATAAACACTTAAACCTGGCCTGAGTGGGAAAGGAAAACTGAGTGAAACACCGACAGAAACGTTGAGTGTACACCCAGAGCCAAATGTGAGAAGTGACACCCTAACCCTTTCAAATATTGATGATTTGCTACGACCTACAGAAAGAGAGGTACATGTTGAATCCTCGCTCAAGGAGATGACAGTTCATGATCTACAAGGAAATCCTTTATACAAGGTTCCACTGCGACCTTCCTTTGACCAAGGGATCTCCTCTAGTCAAGACAATGCTTCTTTAAAGTCTATTTAAGAGAAGGTTGACTTGGCTGCAGCTGATTCCAGAAGAACTTTCAGGGTCATTGGCAGTGCATCTGGCACTATAACATGTACGAAGCATGCAGTGGACTCCTTGAAGAAGGAAGCTATGGAAGAACTAATCGAATTGAGGACGGACGTTAAGGAGCTGAAAGATGGTTTCATGAATGAGGTGTATTCTTTGACTCAAGGGCAAGAAGCTTTGAAGGAAGACGTTCTGGTTATCCGGGATGGTCAAGCTAAGGCAAAAGATGCAATGAACACCCTTTCAAGAGTGGAGTCTAAGCTAAACAAGAGATTGGATCACATTGAAACGACTACCAACTCAAGATTGGATGACATGTACATTGACCTGAAGCTAGCTTCTATGCATGAAATGAACAAGGAGATTGCGGAGTTCATGGAGAATCAAGGCGACGGAGTACAGTCTATATGGAATATGTTGAGGAACCAACAACCCGGACCTTCAAATCAACAACCTGATCCTTCTACTACCTTTTACAATGAGGATAACTACATCGAGGATTCCTCAACTAAGGGGGAGAAAGTTGGAGAAGGGGAGACACATGAAGGATGGCAAACATCTGGATGGGGAGTTTGGGAAACCAATGAAGCTATTCCAGTTAGACAGTACTGGATTGAAGATATTGTGCAAGAAGAAGAGAGTGAGGAGGAATTTGAGATCATGCAAGAGCAACCACTACAGGAGGAGCATGAGCCATATTATCCAGAGCCAATAGAACATCCTATCTTGGATGATGATATGGAAGTAGAAGCAAATTCTCTGTCACTAGAAGAACAAGCTGCCTTGGAGATGGTGAAAGCTGACAGAGCTGCAATAGATGCCAGGCAAACTGAGAGAGAGAGAGACAACAAGCAGTTCTAAGGAGTGAGAAGCTTAAAAGATTCAAGGTGTATGCTGAAGTGAGGAAGAAGAAGATGATGGATTTAGCACAGAAGCAAGGTATTGACTGGGAGATGGCTTACAAAACCTTTTGTGGAGTTGAAGACGGATTAGAAGTCAACGACAATGCGGAGGTGGAAGTCATAATTCAGGACATAAGAAGTGCAAATCCTGATGATCATACTTACTTCACTGCATTGAGAAATACTGTGATCTTTCTGAAAGCTGGGGTTAAAGCAAACGGTGCATGGAACATATTGATCAACTTTCTTGAGAAAGGTACCTTTGTGATTTCCACTAAGTTTTTTTAACAGAGAACATACACAGAACTGCAGGTTATGCTCATCAAGATACAAAGGACTACAAGGCTAAATGAACTGCTCCGTGAGCATGTTAAAGAGATCTTGATGAAAGTCGGTCCAGAGATTACTGAAGATCCTCCAATGGTTAGATTCATGACGAATGACTTGTTCAGAATCTGCTATTTGGCTGAAGACAAACTGAGAGATTATCCAAGTAATTATCTGATATCAGTGGAGAAGTATCTTAAATCCACTGGATTCACATCAACGGAGAAGGACAAAGTAGCCGACACTCTACGAAGATTTCTAATGGAGAATGTTCCTTACTATAGGAATAGAGTGGAAAAAGGATTGGAAGTGCGTACCAGACTACCAAACATGCCAAAGCTAAACAAGAAATATGTTAACATTGCATGGTTGTGGGCTGGAGTGGGTCAAGAGGTTGAATATATTGGAAGACACATCCAAGGAGCAATCCTTAAACCTGGAGATTCCTTGCACTATCCATCAGTGATTGATTATCAAGCTGCTAACTCCAATCCAATGATTGAAGAAGGTGAGATCGAAATGGACTGAAGAAAAGAAGCAAAGAACAAAAGAACTATCAGCTCAGACTAGAGGAACAACTTCAATGTATAAAGTTTTATTATTTTTTGATTTATGAAATCTGGAAATGTATATATATCTGATCCAGAATGCATTTAATATTATTAAGTTGTCTTACTTTAATTAGTTTAATGTTTCCTTAGTTAGTTGAGTTATCCTCGAAGTATTTGCTTGTCGAACTCTATCCAATCAAATAGGGGGAGATTGTAAAGGATAATGTAACATAAGATGTAAAAGAGATAACTATAACTCAACAAAGGACAAGATAGACAATAATATTAACATAAGCACAGGAATCCAGAATCAAAGAAGAAAAGGTAAACTCAAAAAATCAAAATACGGTATGTATTCTTGAAGTCCGTAAACAGGTCACGAAAAGAAGTTCATGGAAATGTTCAAGCCTCAGTGACAATCAAAGAAACAAGATTTTCAAGACTACAGAAGTATGTGAATGATTTAGGGTTAGTACCACAGGATTCCAGTGATTAATTTGAAGCAACCAGGACGACAAAGAACTTATCAACGACATTGAATTGAAGACATAGAAGAATTGATCAAGTGCTATTCATCTGTGAACCAGACCAGTTGCACTAGTTGACGGCACTTAAAAAGATCAGGTTGTTTTATCATCTCAGAAGAAATTGATACAGTCTAAAACTGAAACACCCTGGAGTACAGAAGCTTTTCTAAAAGGTCAAGGACAAGAAAAGATTTCGATGGTTTTTCTATTTAGAAAACCATCGAATGAAAGATAAAGGAAACTAAAATAAGTTAATGTTTCATTCGATAGTTTTTAATAAAAACCATCGAATGGAATATTAACTTTATTCATTCGATAGTTTTCAATTTGGAGAATCAGGTGGTGAAGTGACTTTGTTGTCAAGTTGATGAAGATCCAACGACCAAGAATATTTGAATGTTTAAGGTTCGATGGTTTTTCTAAAACAACCTACAATTAATACAGAGTCAAGATAGTGTCTTCTTCAGTTAAGGCAGAACGCAGAGACATTACTAAGAGAGAAGCTTGAGCCGGAGAAAATTATCATAAAAATTAATAGTGCTCAGAATTCTATCAGTGTATTGAATTTGTGTAACCTTAAACTCATTGAAGCTAATCTACAGATTAGAAATTGTAGCACCCCTCGAGGTTTATATTTATAAAAAGATATATTCCCCGAATCTTCGTTTGATTTGGTGTGTTTGATTTCGTTATAGAACTGAATGATTAATCCGCGAATGAAATTGAATTATTTGTAGGTATCGTATTCAACCCCCCCCCCCCCTTCTACGATACTTTGGACCTAACATCCCTCGTTCCCCATTTCACATGACACAGTACAGAAAGGCCAAAAAGAGCTTCGTCACCTGGGATTGGAGGAGTGTATGGTTCGCGGAGATTGGGGAGTGGTTGAGGTTTTCTGCCAGTCCATCTGACTACGTATTTGATGATTCACAGTTTGTGTCCGCTATAGAGTACGGGGCATGGTACACGGAGATTTCTCGGCTGTGTGTCGGGAAGCCACAACCGCATCCGAAGCCCGAGTATTCAACTAGAGAGTTGTTTAACAACTTGAAAGCCTATGAGCTCGTAAGTTTTCTATGTTTGTAGTGTTTGATTTATTTCTATCTCGTAATTACTATATGTTGTTCATAGTTGTATTTGTACGCAGATTATGAAGGGGTTGAAATTTTACCAAAAGATCGATGCTTCTATTCCTGTTGAGTTTCGTGATGAGTTTGCTAGGATTTCACCGACCTTCTTAGACCCCTTCTGTAGCTTCATGAAGGAGGTGCGAGGTCCTTCCTATAGGCCACCGAAATTTGAAAATGTTGATTTGGGTGACAAGGCGAAGAAGACTCCACTGGCCACCATTGCTGAACATGATATCATTGAGATTACATAGCCTTCTCAGCATGTGTCACAGACACCTACCCTTGCATCTCAGCCGTCTTCTTCGAGGCCGGAGAAGCTTGATGTACGCCGTCTACGAGATAGGAAATGACAGATCAATAAGCCTCTTAGCGAGTCGAAGAAAGAAGATATCAAGTCTATCTGGGGCTGGGGTTCTGATGGGGAGGTCAAAATGATGGAGGGAATTATCCCCAAGAGCTTTCATTTATCTGCGAAGGCAATGCTGTCTTTGGCACCCGGTACTTGGATAGATTACCGGATTATCTATACATACATGGTATGACACGATGCTTTCTTCTCACATTTCAGTTTTGTTGTATGCATTCATACGGTGAGTTTTGATAATGTTCTTATGTTGTTGCAGACTTTACTTCATGATCGTGAGGAAGAGATTGCGATGGGGAATGTGTCTGAGCGAAAGCCTACTTACTACTTCATGGATCCCTTATTTATGACCTTGGCCCGGAAGATGGACTATCGGCGTGAAACACAGAGATTGACTAACTTTTATCTTCACCGGGCCACTTGTGGTGTAGGTCCGGCCATTAACAAGGTTGATTTCATCTTTTTCCCCACTTGTGGTAATGAAAATCATTGGATATTGTTTGTATTTGCTGTAAAAAAAAAGGGGGTGATTGAACTAGATCCTTTGTGTGACGATGCCGAGTACCCTGCTGAGGAACGAGTCATGGTATGCTACTTTTTAATTAACATGTTAGTTGTTACTTATTCTTCTTATTTGGATTGTTAATAGTTGTATTTGATTACTTGTTAGGTTGGTCTACTTGCGAACATGTTGAGATATCTTGATAGGAACGCTATGAACATTCCGAAGGAGGCCCCGAAGGTTCAAGCGTGGAATCGTAGGCCTAAACAGAGAAACAGTACAGATTGTGGCCTATTTGTGATGAAGTACATGGATTATCTCTTACAAGGCTACGAGATGGAGTCATTGCAGTGGGAGGATAAAGACATGGAGATCTTCCGTTATAGGATTGCTAAGGAGCTTCAACAGGGGAAAGCTAGACGAATTCCTGGATTTCTTATGCGTCAGAGGATTGAAAATGCCTAGTACTACAATTTTTTTATTTTAGTTGTGTACTTTGGTAGATGCACTTCATTGGAATTAAATTTTTTGATGTACTTCATTTATTTGAAATGGAAAAGAACATTTCATTTGCTTTATATCGGTCGTGTATCGACCATGTCCTATCCCCTTTCCCTTACAATATGTGATAGTGGCATGATGATTTTCCCCCTCCCTATATATTTTCTTTATTCTAATTGTCCCCCTTCCCTTTGGTATGAAAATCATTGGATTTAGAAAAGATGAAATTTTGAGGAATTTGGCAAGTGTGGTCCATTTTGGCCATATTTAGGACTATTCGTAAATTTTATGAAATTTTTTTTTCTTATATTTTTGGTGGAACAGTTCCTGCAGTACTGGTATAGTACTTAGAATGATTTGGTACAGGTGGAAAGTCAAAAAAACAAAAAGGTTATTTCAAAAAATATAAATTTTCCCTCCGCGTAAAATTTCCGCGGAGCAGTGCACAGTTCCGCGATTATTTTCCGCGGAGCAATACACAGTTCCGCGCTTATTTTCCGCGGAGCAGTACACAGTTCTGCGCTTATTTTCCGCGGAGTTTCCAGGAATTTTTCCAAAACTAAATTCTCCATTTTTTATCAAAATCAGTTTCAAGACACTACAAATACCCTTGATAAGTTACTTGACTCCAAAATAAACCATTTCCAACAAGTTAAAATTGAGATTTGTAAAATTGCTTAAAAATTGAAAAGTGACCTTGGAAATTGTTAGCAAATTACAACTAAATAAGGATTAAAATAGTACTATTACAACAAAAGTCATCCAAATCCACTAATAATATTACAACATAAGTTCTAACCAAAATATTTTAACACATTTGAGAACCCGGTTGACAAACGGTGGGAACGCACTCCCGGAGGAGGATTCGCATTGATGAACACGACAACGTGATACAATACTACAACACAACCATCGCGAAGAACACCCGTACTAATGGCTTTGTGAGTAGCGGTGTCATTGTGAAGCGAGACACGTATAGTTCTTGTTCCATCATAAAGACGGAATGTTGCATACAATCCCTTGATGTTTCCACCATCGGTTACGTTGGAAACCCATCCATTCACATATTCAACGCGCATTTGATCTCGTGTGCATCCTTCCCTAGGGCTCAATTTGAAAATGTCCCTAATGTTGTCACATTCCACAACATCACCACCATCCCAATCGGAAAGCCTCCATTTGCCTTCAATGTCCTTACCCAAATTCAATATTGGAAGAAAGTAGGGTGTCACATTATATGCAACCTTTTCAAACATTGCTTCACTAGCCGTCCAAAGGCATGCATCTTTCCAATTGGTTGACCTATAAGTCATTTCCTCCGGGGGATACAAGTCAGCATCTTCCTCTTCAAAAATTGGTGGCGGCTCAATAACCTCATTGAACTCCATTATGTCGTAATAAGGTGGTAAATTGCGACATATTTCATCCAACTCAGCGCAAGTTGGTGACTCCATAAACACCTCTCCTTCGGAGCTCGGAAGTGAATCACTAACATGTGAAACCGAATCATTATCCGAAACATTACCACCATCCATGTTACCTACACATGACAATAAAAAAACTTTGTTAGATAATGTGAGAAGAACATAATGTAACATTAAAAATGGAAAAATAGAGATTTGTATCAATTACAATTGACCACTTTCACCACCACATTGACCACTTTGACTACTTTGAGCATTTAATAAAATTTCTTTTAATTTTTTACAAGTTCTAATATCATGTCCTTCATCTCCACATTTAGAGCATTTCCTCGGTGTTTTGCGAATTATTTCGATGGGACTTTTGAAACGAGTGTCCTTTTTCCTTCCTTTGGTTTGTGACACAATGGGATCAAGAATTGTCTCATGCAAGCCATCACCATCTTCTTGAGTTTTTTTTGTGCCAAATTCACTACTTACATGCTCAATTCCATCAACTCCCATATTCTCAAGAATTTCGGTTTCCCGATTGATTACCGAAATGGCATACTCGTAACGCTCCTTTGATTCCATGCTACTATGACAAAATGCCATGGTGAGTAAAGTCATGTTGTTGAATCTTTCGGTAGGAGTCAAATCATGGGATGATGCTTCTTCTCCGGTCAAATGATAAGGCAACATACCATCAACTCTATTGGCATCCTTTGTCCAACGTCGTCTAAAAAAGGCATTAGGTATTTCGGAAACACATCTCTTTGTCAACACGGCAATAATGTGTCGGCAAGGAATGCCCAAATATTCATACATTCTACACTTGCAACTACCACTTAGAGCCAATTTGTTGAATGTAACAAGATACATTGTTCTTTTTTCGGGATCCACCAATTGCCTATAGCATTTGTAGTATGTATACTCATCTTCTTCCAAAGAACGTTCTTTATCTTTCTCCACAAAGTAGGTTGTAGCTTCCACCAATTGCTCTTGAAACTTCCTAAACATTGTTTTTGTGTAAATGGAAGCACCATGTTGCTCCAAGGAGGTCTTCATTTTAATCCCACGACATGTTTGATGAGTCTTAAAATCCTCTTCTTTCTCCCTCATAAATTGCCTTTCCAAAGCTTTTTGAGCATTTTCAACAAATTCTTTCAAACCCGTTGTGACGCCCCCAAATCCGGGGTCAGGATTTGGTGTCACTATCGCTCTGAATAAAACATAATTATACAGACGACCCCTCAACAAAGGATCGATCACAGGTTATGGTATGAAACAAGAATCTAAAATATCAACGTTTATTACAACATCTAATTCAATTTTATTACAAACCATTTGTCATCATCTAACCATTGGTGAGATCTAAAATGAACTCTATCTTCCTGGCAATATAGAACCTAAAATCTTGAATTCAGGCCTTCTCATGGTCCTCTTAGCGGATACTCGAAAACTTCATACTCCGTTCCTAACTGAAAGGTTAGGGAATAATAAAACAAGAGTGAGCCAAAAATTTGCTCAGCAAGTGTAATCAACAACGTATGTAAATATCAACTAGAAATCCATTAGTAATCAACTGGTAATCAAAACATAATCAAATGGTATTCAATTGGTAACAAGTTTCAAGATATACATTTCTGTTCAAAGAATAAGATTAAGCAATTGAATTGGAACTTCCGATAAGACGGTACGAGCTATACGGGTGATCAGCCACGTAACGCTCCAGACCATGTTTTGACAAGGTCCTAACATTCAGGATCCATAGGCACACATTGGCCATAAAATAAATACATAAGTAACCAGGACCGCCGTCACGGTCAAAGTTTGTTCCATTCATAAGTAATTCAACAAAGGGATTAAATGAATAAGAGGCTTTCAATATTTCCAACATTTGATTCATGGTATAAGCTAATTTAAGATTCTATTGCAAGGGTTTAAAGAATTAAGAAATTGAAGGGCATGGTAAGTAAGTGAGCAAAGGAATAAGTAAGCTTCGGGTATCCAAAATTTAACAGAGGTCAACAAAGTATAAGTCAAGGAAAAGGCTTATATGAACAAAGCAAAGGTAAAGGAACAATTGTAGGTTTTATCAAGAGGAAGGTGAAAAAGGAATACAATAACATGGTATGGAAATCGATTGCATAATGATAAGTAAAGGACAATTAAAAGTTTAACGTATACTTTCAAATTTAATTCAAGGGTAACATTCACATCATAATTTAAGAGAACTACCACTTGAAAAATAAGTGGAGGGAATAGACACTTGCCTCAAAAGCCGATAAACTAACTCAATAATTGACTTGTACACCACTCCGACTTTACGTACACGGGCTCCTTTCTTGGCCTCCTACTTGTACCTATATAAAGGTATAATATCGTCTTAGTCTTTATAACTTAGTACCTCAGCTTTGTTTACGTATTACTAATTACTTCTACCCCATCGGCATACAATTTCATATACTTATATATATATACAATCAAGAAGCACATAGTGTCTTTACAACTTTAGTTAACATTTAAGCATGTAGTCACTTAGCATATATCGCTTAAGGACATCACATAACATTCCTCAATCTTATGACGGAAAAGTCTCAAAACAAAGTACTTTAATAACTCTATCTACATTCTTGGACAATATTAACACTTAATCATATAAGCCAGGTATACGTACCACATATATTATACACTTCACATAATGTTATCACATTGGTTCAATACATACATAGTAACTCAACCTTATAGCAATCCATGACCAACTAGTCAATCCACACATATACCATTACTAAGTCAACGACGACTTGACTTAAATTACAACTACGCAATTAGCACAACTTGACTATACATACCAATCAAAAATCAAATTTAAATAACTATGGGATTACAAAACCAATCACCAACACTTCTCCATTCTTTCTCTCTTTTTTTTTCTTCTCGGCCTTTCGGCCTTAATCAACACCAACACACACTCACTCATACGAAATCATATTTTAAAAGTACACACTAAATCATATTTTGAAATAACACACTCACACCTTTAGAAAATCATGTTTTTGAACAACTCACACCAAAATCACATTTTAAAGTACACACACACCCAAAAAAACACATTTTGAAAGTACACATACCTACTCACTCAAAATCCCATCTTTAGATTTCTACCTAAAAGTATACCTTTAAGAAAACTCTTTCTTTATAAAAACTTAATACTTTCTTTAAACAATACCCACACTTTTAAAATCGTATTTTGAAAACACAAAAAAGTACATTTTAAATTTACACACACGAAATCAACTCAAATCCTCTTTTATCTTACTCCCTCCATCTTTCTTCTTCTCGGCTCCCTCAATCTCTCTCTCGGCTCCCCCTCTCTCTCGGCCTCCTCCCTCTTCTCCATCTCCCTCTCTCGGTGTCTTTATCCAACACCACCATTCCACCTTAACTCCCACTAACAAATCCAAATCACATCAAGACATCTCTAATTAACTAAGAAATTATAAGTTTAAAACTACCCATCACATAAGAATTCAATCTTTACCATAAAAACTCACATGCAACTCTACTTAACCATTAATCACTAATTATAAACTATATACAACACTTATACACACCAATAATCAAAACCCTCATCACATAGATCCAAAAATTACTAAAAATCCAACATGCAAGTTTATATAACCTCTAATTTGCAATAATCCAACCACAAACATCACTTTTACTTACAAGTAATCATGACCCATTATGTATCTATTGCTTAAAACCCCAAATTCACAAAATATCAACATGCAACCATCATAACTTACAATTACCAATTATCCAACTTCAAATATCAATCACATACTAAAAAGAATTAAAACCCATTATCAAACTTTTACTAAAATCACCAAATTTCACAAAAGCAAAGACATGCAATTACTTTACTACTCAAAATAGCCAAGATACACACAATCAAGCCTTACATGTATACATACAAGACAATCAACTTACTAAGATCATTGTTGATGGTCGGGTTCTTCTCGGATGAGCCCAAAATCATGGGTCTCATCGAGAATGGACCCCTAAACTCATAAACAACCATTGCATGTAGAAAAAGAACCCAAAACCCCTAATTTCCGAAAAACCCCAATTTGAGAATGGTAGTAAAACTCGAAATTAAACATGTAGAGTGATAGAGGTTTGAAAGAGGTTTGTTTTGAGTATTCACACTTGAGATTTGGTGGAGAGAATCACTAGTAATTTGGAGGTTTAATCTTGTAAAAAAGAAAAGAACAAGATGAGTGTTTAGATGAGAGAGGATCGGGAGAGAAAAGAGAGGCAGGGGCGAGAGAGATGTTGAGGGTGGGGTGGGTTTTGTGGGAAAAGTAGAATAAAAGTAAAGTAATGTTACTTTTAGGATGGTTCTAGAATTTAATTATAAAATTACAAAATTGCCCACTAATGCAAATGCTAAAATAACAAAAAAAATATGGACTATGGTGTAATTTCATAATCTCACTTCTAGACCAAGTAAAAATAATATTTTACAAATAAGTTTTGTAGCTTAAATAAATAAAATTGCTTTTACCGATAATAATCAAATAAAAATGCATTTTTACCTCAAAAATAATTATAAGAATAAATTAACAACTTACTTGAATAAATAAATAAAATGCTCATCGTGAATAAATATTTTAAAGGTGCAGCATCTCTCAAAATAAATAATTAAAAATAAATGAATGATTTATAAAATTTAAAACATGAGTTTTAAACTAAAATAAAATAAAATAATGCTAAGAAATATTTTATGCTATTAATTAAATAATTAAAGCATTCTCTAAATTTAATATAAATATTATATGACCCAAATAAATTCTCAGAGCACTTAAATAAAATTTAGAAACCACATTCACAATTAACTAATTATTCACCACGCATATAATTCACATTTTAAGCACGTAACAATTATGGCACATAAAGAAATTTCAAAATTATAGAACTATATCAAATAATTATTTTTATCTCAAATAAGTATGACTAAAATATGAGCTTACACATAAGTCACATTATACCAAGATCATCATTGCTAACTAAAATTTCAAGAATAAAATCTCAATTGCTATTACTAGCAATAAATATAAAATAATTTTAAATAGCTCTTATTAACAAAATAAATTTAAGGCTACTCAAATTAGCACAAAGAGCCTATTAAACAATTATCATACACATATAAAATTAATGGTATTCACATATTGATAATAATTTACAAGTCAAAAATTCTAAGGCGTTACAACCTTCCCCCTTAAAAGGATTCTGTCCTCAGAATCTATTACGTAAACAGCTGAGAGTACTTTTCTAACATTTTAGTTTCTAACTCCCAAGTTGATTTTTCAACCCTGGGGTTTCTCCACAACACTCTTACTAGAACAACTATTTTATCTCTAAGCACTTTTTTTTTCTTTTTTTTTTCGATCTAATACTTCTACCGTTTTCTCAACATAATACAAATGTCTTTGAATCTCTATTGACTCATATTCTATTACATGGTTAGAATCGAATAATACGTCTTAAGCATATATACGTGAAATACATTATGGATATGTTGCATATATGGAGGTAAGGCTAGATCGTACAAAATCTTTTCCACGCGCTTCAATATCTCGAAAGGTCTAACTAATTTCAGACTCAGTCGCCTTTACTTACCAAATCCCGTTAGTCTTTTCTATGGTGATACTTTTAATAGGACTGACTCTCTTACTCTAAAATCTATACCTTCCCGGGTTTAATCATCATATTACAGTCGTCGATTCCGAGTAGCTATTAATCCTTTCTGGATGAGCTCAATAGTTCTTTGGTCTGATACATTAACTCTGGTTCCAATCTCGTGCATTTATCAACTTCCTTTCAACCTATTGAAGATCTACATATTTCTCCGTACAAAGCTTCGTAAGGTAGCATTTCAATATTCGGGTGATAGTTATTGCGGTAAAAGAATTCCACTAATGACAAACGATCATCTCAATTGTCTTCAAAATTCATCGTACATCTCTAAATATGTCTTCGATTGTCTGAATAGTCTATTTATTTTGACCGTGCGTTTGAGGATGATACATGGTACACATGTTCAACTTGGTTTCTGAACGTGCCAACAACTTTCTCCAAAATCTTGAATAAACTTGCGGGTCTTGGTCAAATTCGATTAATACTTGAATCACCTGCCTCACTACTATCTTTATAGTTGATAAGCCAATTTATCTAATGGAAGTTTCTCGTTGATGGGAACGAAAGGTACCAACTTGGTAAATCCGTCGATCATAACTCAAATGGTATCATGAGATGTTTCTTTCTTAAATTCAGGAATTTCTAATGGTTGTAATAGTCCACTAAACTTCTGATGTTCGGTTTCAACTCTCTAACAGGTGAAACACTTACTCGATAATCCTATAATATCTCTTTTCATATTGGTCTACTAAAATTTTCTGTAGGTCTTGGTTCATCTTAATACATCTGGGGTGGATCGAATATTTCGGATCATGAGCATCACTTAATATCTCCTTCTTTAAGTCTGTCATTTTGGGTATCTAAATTGCTGGAGAAAAATCTTAGAATTCCTTTATCATCCTTTTGACTTCTTCTTTCTTCTCCGGTTAAGCTACTTGTATTATGGTCCATCACTTCAGCTTGACATCTTCTAATCTCTTAAAAATTTAGGTTGGAAACTCATTGTATATATCATCTCCGTAGCTAGATCTAAAATACGAACCTCTACTTCCACTTTCTCAAATTCCTTGGGTCAATTCTTCAGATGAAGTCATCATTTTCAGTCTCTCATTTCTACTCAGAGTGTCTGCTACCACATTTGCCTTTCCTGGATGGCGGGTGATAGTTCAATCATATCCCTTGGTCAGTCTTAATCATTTCCTTTACCTTACATATATATATATAGCTCCTTTTGGGTGAAAATATAATTCAAACTCCTTTGATCCGTATAAATTTCACACCTTTCTTCTTACAAGTATTGTCTCTAAATCCGTGCAAAAACTATTGCGACAAATTTCCCATCAGGTGTCGAGTATTTCCATTCGTGGTGTTTCGGTTGTCTGGAAGCATACGCAATCGCCTTATCGTGTGGCATCAGTCTTGATTCCTAACATGAAGCTGCCATCTCAATTTAGTTCTTGGTATTGTCCTAAGGTACATGAGTCATAATGGTCCACTTTGATTCCCTCGCTACTGTCTACGGGTCCTAGAAATTGTTATTCTTTCATCCAAAACTCGCACTTAGAAAACTTTGTGTATAACCTCTTTCCCTATATAACAAATTAGAATTTCTTTGTTTGTTTCTGACCTAGGAACACAACTTCTACTTTATCTGTAGCTCGCAATTCCATTTTCCCCATATTCTGTTAACCAGTCCATTTTTAGAATTTACATCAAATCTCCCTAACTTGACGGGAATTAAGTAATCGTAAGAAAATGGTGATCTATTATATCAACCTCACAGTGAGGAAAAGCTAGATGAATCGATATACGCTCCTGATTAGATATTATTATAGTCAAAGCTTTACTTAGCAGTTGAATCGTACAACGCGGCTTATGAGCAAATTTTATAGAGGTAAAAGACTTGGTAGCTCCAAAATAAATTAACACTTTGCCATTTCTGTAATCTATGTGAAACATATCTGTAACTACATCCTTATTTTCACTATATCGCTCATGGTCATATTAAGGGTTCTTGTCCCTGGTCCATTCATCCTTAACATATTGCTTACTGGGCTTAACGACTCAATCTCTTAAGACATGTCACACCTCTCCACACTTTTTGCACGTAACTCTTGTCTTCGGTTTATGGCTCTCATTGGCGTAGTGTCCTCTCTGATTACCCTTGCCCATCACTTCCAGTTTCTGGTCTTCCAAATCCAACATTGCTATTTGATT
This sequence comes from Heracleum sosnowskyi, assembly GCA_030848705.1. NCBI lineage: Eukaryota > Viridiplantae > Streptophyta > Magnoliopsida > Apiales > Apiaceae > Heracleum > Heracleum sosnowskyi. Next base: position 112,980,419 of record CM061240.1, on the reverse strand, counting down.
GAAACTCTGGCCCTATACTGAAACGGTTCTGAAAGTTCCTTAATTATTGGTCTTCTTCCCGTGTCTCCGCCTTCCCTTTTCTAGCTTCTTCTGTTTGTAATCAATAACTTTACTCCTAATCCCTGACCTTATTTCATGCTGGAGCCTCTCCAATATCACTTTATTTCATACTTCATCATGATTAGTATTGGTACATCCTTGTTACCTTCTCCTTATCCATACCTTAATTCTCGGTAATAATAAACCTTGTAATCGTGTTGTAAGTCTAATGAGCAATCTAACTCGACGTTCAGTCCTCTTTTTAAAACAATTTCCCAAACTCGATCAAAACAAATTTCTAGTCAATGTAAGTACAGCTTAACACTCAGAATACCGTCATTTTCGCCTTTGCGACTTCCAATCTTTGATACCTCTAAGAGTCGTAAGAGTTTCCGACAAAATGAACCAATAGATACGAAGGTGTCAACAAATATGGAAATATAACCAGCATGTTTAGTAAGAATTTCTGATAAAAAGAATTTTACTAAGAGATCAAGATGATCATCGAACTTTATCAGGTTGCATTTGTCACTTTAAACAACACAGTACAGAAGGTGGCCAACCTTTAGTACTTTCGTGACAAACACACAACCAGTGGCGTCCCACCGGACTTCTATCGCGCAGATAGAAAGTCCCTGAATCCCCTATATATATATAGGGTTGTTCATCTCAGTTACAACAAGCAGGATTAAAAAATTAAGAGTAATATATGAAAGGTTTAAGAGTTTCAAAAGTTTATATAAATTGGATCAAGTAGCCCCTGAACAATAGAGGTATTTTGTAAAGAATAAAATAATAGAAGTGAAAAATTGAATCTTTGAAAAAGGTAAATTGAATAAAATCAATGACTAGTTGTGAATAGACGTATCCTTACATCGAACGAATGGAGGTAATCACGCCTTGTCTCATGTAGGTGGTCCTTAGGGAAGTAAATTTCTAGTATGAGCTTATAGGTATGTCCCGCTAGTAAATCAACTTGTGCAATCTTGTATAAAGAAGGAATTTACACCTTGGCCGCTCCTCTGGATGAATGTCCCTATCACGGGGGTAAAATTGTTATCATATCGCAAGGAATCTATCTAAGTCTTTCTAGACGTTATGTTAGAGCTTCTACTCTCAATCAACTCTAACTATACTTGGTTCGGAACTTTGTGCGGTGTTTCCTATAGCGTTCGCGATATAGCCGAAGTCGCAGATAAAATTCAGGAAAGTACATAAAGATCTGCAGGTGATGTCTTCCGAACTGGTAGCTCTGACTCTCCGATTGACTCCTCCAGCTTCAAATTAGTTGTCCCGTCTGCAACCCGATCTTCAGATGGTTCCAGCGTATACTCGGTCGATATGTCGGAATACGATATAACATGGAAGTGCGTAAGTTAAGTTCATATTTCTACAGAAAATTCGGCATGACCTAATCGTAAAATGGACTATGCCCTGTTTTAAAGATATCTCAAATACTTACTCAATCATCCACACATAATCCATAATTCGTTCAATATTCCATCCATCTCCAATCCCTTTCATTCTACACGTAAGAAATAACTATGCCTTGACATGCCGCTATACTATAAGAAAATAAATTTACCCAAGGGGTAATTGAAATCTCCACTTGGTCGGGTGCATTCACTGATACTGATATTGACGACTCTGGCTTAGGAAAAGGAATCTCAGATGAAGGTTAATCTATCGAAACAACCATTATCTGTAACAACACATTAATAAACCAAGAAGATACTTAAACGGTAAAGGGTTATATTAATTCTACTAATACTCATCCTAAAGCTAACCTACATCTACAAATCCTATCTTACCTATGAAGCTTAAGTCCTAGAGCGAACCTATCCTATTGGTCAACACTATATTCATAGATCCTAACTCAAACACTATGTGAGTTTTCTCATTATTTTTCCTATCTTAGACTCTTCTACCTATTCTTGTTTCAATGACCAATAACCTGTAGCTCTGATACCAACCTGTGACGCCCCCAAATCCGGGGTCAGGATTTGGTGTCACTATCGCTCTGAATAAAACATAATTATACAGACGACCCCTCAACAAAGGATCGATCACAGGTTATGGTATGAAACAAGAATCTAAAATATCAACGTTTATTACAAGATCTAATTCAATTTTATTACAAACCATTTGTCATCATCTAACCATTGGTGAGATCTAAAATGAACTCTATCTTCCTGGCAATATAGAACCTAAAATCTTGAATTCAGGCCTTCTCACGGTCCTCTTAGCGGATACTCGAAAACTTCATACTCCGTTCCTAACTGAAAGGTTAGGGAATAATAAAACAAGAGTGAGCCAAAAATTTGCTCAGCAAGTGTAATCAACAACGTATGTAAATATCAACTAGAAATCCATTAGTAATCAACTGGTAATCAAAAGATAATCAAATGGTATTCAATTGGTAACAAGTTTCAAGATATACATTTCTATTCAAAGAATAAGATTAAGCAATTGAATTGGAACTTCCGATAAGACGGTACGAGCTATACGGGTGATCAGCCACGTAACGCTCCAGACCATGTTTTCACAAGGTCCTAACATTCAGGATCCATAGGCACACATTGGCCATAAAATAAATACATAAGTAACCAGGACCGCCGTCACGGTCAAAGTTTGTTCCATTCATAAGTAATTCAACAAAGGGATTAAATGAATAAGAGGCTTTCAATATTTCCAACATTTGATTCATGGTATAAGCTAATTTAAGATTCTATTGCAAGGGTTTAAAGAATTAAGAAATTGAAGGGCATGGTAAGTAAGTGAGCAAAGGAATAAGTAAGCTTCGGGTATCCAAAAGTTAACAGAGGTCAACAAAGTATAAGTCAAGGAAAAGGCTTATATGAACAAAGCAAAGGTAAAGGAACAATTGTAGGTTTTATCAAGAGGAAGGTGAAAAAGGAATACAATAACATGGTATGGAAATCGATTGCATAATGATAAGTAAAGGACAAGTAAAATTTTAACGTATACTTGCAATAGAATTCAAGGGTAACATTCACATCATAATTTAAGAGAACTACCACTTGAAAAATAAGTGGAGGGAATAGACACTTGCCTCAAAAGCCGATAAACTAACTCAATAATTGACTTGTACACCACTCCGACTTTACGTACACGGGCTCCTTTCTTGGCCTCCTACTTGTACCTATATAAAGGTATAATATCGTCTTAGTCTTTATAACTTAGTACCTCGGCTTTGTTTACGTATTACTAATTACTTCTACCCCATCGGCATACAATTTCATACACTTATATATATATACAATCAAGAAGCACATAGTGTCTTTACAACTTTAGTTAACATTTAAGCATGTAGTCACTTAGCATATATCGCTTAAGGACATCACATAACATTCCTCAATCTTATGACGGAAAAGTCTCAAAACAAAGTACTTTAATAACTCTATCTACATTCTTGGACAATATTAACACTTAATCATATAAGCCAGGTATACGTACCACATATATTATACACTTCACATAATGTTATCACATTGGTTCAATACATACATAGTAACTCAAATCCATGACCAACTAGTCAATCCACACATATACCATTACTAAGTCAACGACGACTTGACTTAAATTACAACTACGCAATTAGCACAACTTGACTATACATACCAATCAAAAATCAAATTTAAATAACTATGGGATTACAAAACCAATCACCAGCACTTCTCCTTTCTTTCTCTCTTTTTTTTCTTCTCGGCCTTTCGGCCTTAATCAACACCAACACACACTCACTCATACGAAATCATATTTTAGAAGTACACACTAAATCATATTTTGAAATAACACACTCACACCTTTAGAAAATCATGTTTTTGAACAACTCACACCAAAATCACATTTTAAAGTACACACACACCCAAAAAAAACACATTTTGAAAGTACACATACCTACTCACTCAAAATCCCATCTTTAGATTTCTACCTAAAAGTATACCTTTAAGAAAACTCTTTCTTTATAAAAACTTACTACTTTCTTTAAACAATACCCACACTTTTAAAATCGTATTTTGAAAACACAAAAAAGTACATTTTAAATTTACACACACGAAATCAACTCAAATCCTCTTTTATCTTACTCCCTCCATCTTTCTTCTTCTCGGCTCCCTCAATCTCTCTCTCGGCTCCCCCTCTCTCTCGGCCTCCTCCCTCTTCTCCATCTCCCTCTCTCGGTGTCTTTATCCAACACCACCATTCCACCTTAACTCCCACTAACAAATCCAAATCACATCAAGACATCTCTAATTAACTAAGAAATTATAAGTTTAAAACTACCCATCACATAAGAATTCAATCTTTACCATAAAAACTCACATGCAACTCTACTTAACCATTAATCACTAATTATAAACTATATACAACACTTATACACACCAATAATCAAAACCCTCATCACATAGATCCAAAAATTACTAAAAATCCAACATGCAAGTTTATATAACCTCTAATTTGCAATAATCCAACCACAAACATCACTTTTACTTACAAGTAATCATGACCCATTATGTATCTATTGCTTAAAACCCCAAATTCACAAAATATCAACATGCAACCATCATAACTTACAATTACCAATTATCCAACTTCAAATATCAATCACATACTAAAAAGAATTAAAACCCATTATCAAACTTTTACTAAAATCACCAAATTTCACAAAAGCAAAGACATGCAATTACTTTACTACTCAAAATAGCCAAGATACACACAATCAAGCCTTACATGTATACATACAAGACAATCAACTTACTAAGATCATTGTTGATGGTCGGGTTCTTCTCGGATGAGTCCAAAATCATGGGTCTCGTCGAGAATGGACCCCTAAACTCATAAACAACCATTGCATGTAGAAAAAGAACCCAAAACCCCTAATTTCCGAAAAACCCCAATTTGAGAATGGTAGTAAAACTCGAAATTAAACATGTAGAGTGATAGAGGTTTGAAAGAGGTTTGTTTTGAGTATTCACACTTGAGATTTGGTGGAGAGAATCACTAGTAATTTGGAGGTTTAATCTTGTAAAAAAGAAAAGAACAAGATGAGTGTTTAGATGAGAGAGGATCGGGAAAGGAAAGAGAGGCAGGGGCCAGAGAGATGTTGAGGGTGGGGTGGGTTTTGTGGGAAAAGTAGAATAAAAGTAAAGTAATGTTACTTTTAAGATGGTTCTAGAATTTAATTATAAAATTACAAAATTGCCCACTAATGCAAATGCTAAAATAACAAAAAAAATATGGACTATGGTGTAATTTCATAATCTCACTTCTAGACCAAGTAAAAATAATATTTTACAAATAAGTTTTGTAGCTTAAATAAATAAAATTGCTTTTACCGATAATAATCAAATAAAAATGCATTTTTACCTCAAAAATAATTATAAGAATAAATTAACAACTTACTTGAATAAATAAATAAAATGCTCATCGTGAATAAATATTTTAAAGGTGCAGCATCTCTCAAAATAAATAATTAAAAATAAATGAATGATTTATAAAATTTAAAACATGAGTTTTAAACTAAAATAAAATAAAATAATGCTAAGAAATATTTTATGCTATTAATTAAATAATTAAAGCATTCTCTAAATTTAATATAAATATTATATGACCCAAATAAATTCTCAGAGCACTTAAATAAAATTTAGAAACCACATTCACAATTAACTAATTATTCACCACGCATATAATTCACATTTTAAGCACGTAACAATTATGGCACATAAAGAAATTTCAAAATTATAGAACTATATCAAATAATTATTTTTATCTCAAATAAGTATGACTAAAATATGAGCTTACACATAAGTCACATTATACCAAGATCATCATTGCTAACTAAAATTTCAAGAATAAAATCTCAATTGCTATTACTAGCAATAAATATAAAATAATTTTAAATAGCTCTTATTAACAAAATAAATTTAAGGCTACTCAAATTAGCACAAAGAGCCTATTAAAAAATTATCATACACATATAAAATTAATGGTATTCACATATTGATAATAATTTACAAGTCAAAAATTTTAAGGCGTTACACCGGTGCAAGAACTAACATAAATATAAAAAAAAACATTCATTCCCTCACTCCTTGAAGTTGTTGTTTGTCCCGCGGAAAATGTGCTTCTAGTGAAAGCCTTGATCCATTTATGCTTCAAACCGGACAATCCTTGTAGCCATGTATTATCTTCCAATTCATACTTCACAACCAATGCTTTCCACCTATCCTCAAACACATCTTCGGTCAATGAGTTATAAATGCAATTATTGAAATCAACTTTGAAATACGGGTGCTTCGAATAGTAACTTGCAAGTTTCTCGAGGAATTTGTTACTAATGTGCCAACTACACAACAAATGAGTGATGTTCGGTAGTTGTGATGAAATAGCCCCGACCATGGCTTGATCTTGATCCGTAATGATAGTCAAGGGATGTTTGTTTTCAACCACCTCAAGCCAACTACCTAATACCCATTCAAAACTTGTTTTAACCTCATCCCTCATTAGTGCACATCCAAAAAAAACCGATTGGTAGTGATGATTTACCCCGGTAAAAGGAACAAAAGGCATATCATATCTATTAGTTCGGTAAGTAGTATCAAAGACAACCACATCACCAAAATTTTGGTATGCCATCAAACAACGGTGATCAACCCGTACTAGACATTTCAACCTGTGTTCTTCATCGAGTAAAGTTTTAATGTAAAATTTTCCACCACTTTCTTCTTTCAACCTATTCAACAAGTCTAAACCCGCTTGAGCATCATTAACATCTAAATTGCTCTTTCTAAACTCACGTACCACATTTCTTACATGTTGTCCATCAAAACCAACATGTTGAGCTCCGCCTTTTAAATTGCTAAAAGTGGACATTTGTTGCCTAGGAGGAACACCCGACATATGTAATGTTCTCATTATATTTCTTTGTGCCGTGCTTATATGTCTTTCCCTTCGAATTAAATTCATTTTTGAAGGTGTAACTACCTCATGATTGTGCTCTAACTCTAGTGCGGTTATCTCCCAAAAACTTGTTTTCTTTTTATTCAAAACATACATTCTAACCTTACAACCACATCTAGGAAGAACATCCCGACGACGTTTACCTTTAACTTTACCCATAAAACATGCTTCATCATTACCAATATTTGTATCCTTATTCTCACCAAATAGATTACAAACAAATAATCGAGCATATATTTCTTTATTTCCAACACGCTTTTGTGATTCTTGAACCTTAATTGCAAATCCATTTTTCAAGGCATAAGCTCTAAATAAATTCTCTGCGGCTTCTAAACTATCAAACCTTTGATACAAATAAGGCACAACATTATCAACATCTTCATCAACATTAGGGACCTTTTTTTCATGCAAAATATCATCATCATCATCATCATCATCAACTATATTAACATACTCTACATCATCATCAAGCATGGATTTAGTACTAATATTACAAACATCAACATCATTATCATAAAGATCATTACTTTCAATTTTTTTGGATTTTTTCCTTGGCTCAAACTTTGCAAACATTTTATCCGCCATAATAATCAAACAAATACAAAAACAAAGACTTACACAATTCAACAAATGAACAAATACTTCTCAAAGTCTTCAAGCTCTCCTTTTTTCCCTCTTTTCTAACCTAAATTGCAAATGGTGGCTAATGATCAAATAAAGTGAATTAGGGTTAAAAAGCGCGGAGGGAAAAAAGAAGTACAGGCGCTCCACGTAAAATAAGCGCGGAGCAGTGTAACGCTCCGCGATAAAAAAACGCGGAACAGGAACACTCCGCGGAAAATAAGCGCGGAGCAGGGATAATTTTTTTTTAATCCTGGCCGTTGGAATGTTGATCCAACGACCAGGAAGCAGATTGTTGTTTAATTGGTCCCTGACAATCAATTGTCAGGGACCAGGACCCTATATTCACAATGTGATTCAAGCATAAGTCTTATTTTCAAGTTCGATGAAGGTGAAATTGGTACAAGTAGTATAGTCGTATTCACTGTCGCAATCAAATCTTTTCTAAATCTTAAATAAATTACCATATAAGTTTGATGATTGATCTCAAAGCTGAATTTAAGTTCAAAATGAACTTACTCTAACTTCTCAAATACTCACTGATATTTTTAAAAAAAATCAGTCATTTTTGTTTATACTTTTAGGAATTTTTGAAAAGGTTTAAAACTTAACTAGCATAAAAGTCCGTGCAAGGCACGGACATTGAAATAATTTCTCGTCCGGAATTGTTTATATATTGAGATAATTTTATAATCAGAAAATTGAAAAAGTATAAAATTTTGATTTTATGTCATATTTTATAGTACCATGTAATATGGCATTCCAACTACATCAATCTAATATTTTATAACTTGATTAGATTTCATAAAATTTGGATATATATTCATACGATAATAATAACATGATTACTTTTAATTGCTAAAATCACTACGTCAAATTTTGGCTTCCGTCACATAAAATACGTGTGGCTAAGCACTTTACGTCACGTTTTAATTTTTCAGCAAAGTGTCACCTAAGGTCGGATCATTTTACGCCCCCTACGGCCACACCCCAGATGTGTGGCTGTAACTCAAAACAGAGTGACTAAAGCATACCACCCCTTGGGTCTGACAGCCCCTGTTTTAAGCTCAAAAGTGTGACTAAATACCAGCTTTCAGCCACAGGATGGGTCGTGGCTAAAGATAATTAATAACGTGGCTAAATACCAACATTCATCAAAGGCTTAGTTTTGGTCGCACTATTTATTGGTAAATCGTGGCAAAAAACTTGGGTATGGCCACATTTTATAATTTTTCTGTGGTCGTTTGTATGTTTCATATACTATTAAACAACTGCTTTTAGTCACTAATAATTGTAGTAACTATCCCCCAATATAATATAATAGGTAGTGTGGCTGAAGTGTGGTACTAGCCACACATACTTAACCACATCACAAACAGGTTTCATTTGTAATATAAATGACCACGGCCGTACCAAAAAGCCGATACAAATCACAATACCAAAAGGCCACAATCCAATTCAAAAAGGCCACAATATGCAAACAAATAAAATGCCAAAATATAAGTAAAAAAAATGCCAAATTCCAAACTAGTCCATATTAATCCATAAAATCCATACTAAATCCATGATCCATAACAACGATATGGAGTATAACTCCACAATCCATAAAAACCACATAACCATAACCAGAGTACAGAAAATTAACAACTTATCGAAAAGTTCACAACCAGAAAACCACATTAACATGAGTCAAATTAAGTTTACAATTACACCACCAGCTTCCGCTTCTTCCTCAGATTGTCTGCCTTGTTCGCCTTAGCCTTTGAACGTGTTACTGGGGAACCAGTAATGGTATTACATCTCTTCTTCTCCTTCTTAACTTGATCTGCGCTATGTTCTTCCTTAGCTTGAGCTGCGCTATGTTCTTCCCCTTTCCCATTGGCCGTTGGATTTGGTACCTAGAGTAAAACATGAAAACAAATACGATGATCATTCCAACAGCCCTCAAGTTAAGACCATTCTAACACAAGTAATGTAATTCTATAGATAAGCAAGTTAAGACCGTTGGACAAGTAATGTTATTTAATTAAAGCTCCATCATTTTAAACAAAATTATAAAGCAGGATAATAAATGCACACAACCAAAATGGAATGCAAAGTAAGAAACGTACTTGATGATCAATTATCTTGATAAGGTTTTTGGGCCAAGCCACAAAAGAACCCAAAGCATCCTCAACTGTCCGCATATCACCGGCTTCATAAGGTAAGAATGCTGCCCCCTTCACAACTTCATCAACAGAAACTCTATAGCAATCATCTTGTAGGGGGACTCCATGAATGGTTTGTCCTTTCTGGTCTGAAAGGATAGCCGTACCACGTGCAACCGGGTTGTTGAAATTCAACATATACAGAGTACACTTCATTGGCTAAAAAACGTACGTGGCATAATTAACATCATAAAGGTAAAGTGAACTAATATACATACGCATTTAGAAATATAATGCATACCGATTGGACAACTGTTGAGGTTTGATTTGACTGAGATGGCATTTGACCAGAGATAGTGCTAGGCTGAGATAAATTAATCTTCTTCCTGGTTCCGGATCTAATTACCTTTTCCTACAAAAGTAGAAGCATAATTGCCAACATATTAAAGTTAAAGTTAATCTCAATATACATGTGCATTTAGCAATGTTGTAATACCTGTTGCACAATTGTTGGATCTTCTTGTGATTTAGTGGTACGCGGAGATATATAAACTTTCCTCCTGGTGGTGATGACATTTTGCCCCATTATGGATGTGTCGGCAGTGATCACCTTTTGCGCCATTATGGATGTGTCGGCAGTAGGAGTCACTTGCTTCTCCACAGATTTAACCTACAATTTAAGAAATTTGGACAAGAAATCAGCAACTACTTGGAAAAAATTAAAAAGAAATTAAAGTAGCCATTACTTACAGGTGTTAAAAACTCTTTCGATGCTGGGATGGTAACATTAATGAAGCTGTCCCTCGAACCATTCCCACTTATCGGTGTTCCCTACAGAATGTAACGTGAAATGGGAAAGTCAAGTGATAACACAAGTTTTGTAAACTATGTTTTGGAATATAGACACAAGATAACTAAATTCCAACACAAAAAACTCCAACAATTTACGTAGTGCTTACATCTTGTTTTGTTGCTGAAAGCAGTCCTTGCGAATCCAATTGAGCCATGACTTTATTCAGTTTATTGTTCGTTGCCTCCATCTGTAACGACAGGTTCTTCAGCTCTTCATCCTTCTTCTCACGCAGCAGTTTTTCATTTTCCAATTGAAGCTCCAGAATCTTGATTTTATCTTTTCCTGTTGTCCTTTGCCGAGGACAATGCCAGTACGCACTGGGAGTGACTCCACAACCAACACCTCTCAAGTATGAACCCTGCTCCCTGCCAAAAACCACTGTAAGGGCATCCTCGTCCGGCCCAATCTTGATTAGTCCGTCCTTTATCTGTGCTTCAATATCCATCTGTAAAGAAAAAAGTGAAGAAAATTAGTAACAAGGACATGTTCTTCACTTTAGGATATACTAACTCTCATATTTAAACTTACTAAATAATCTTCCATGCTCTTCACTTTTGGATCTCCCAACTCTCCATCTTTGTTTTCCCTCCCCTTCCTCCACATAAAAGCACGGGAGGGGACATCATCAACCTTTATTTCATTTTTTGAAACCTTGCATAATGCAACGATGACACAATCAGACATTTAATATCCAAAATAATCACTAGTAACACAATAAAAACACATCTGAATTACCAATTTTTCTTTGAGACGAGGGTATCCTCCTCGTCCCAAGCGATGATCAAAAACTGACCGTGATCGCGCAATTTTCGTAGTTTTGGAGACATCCTTCCAATAGTCAAAAGAATTATTTCAGCAAAGTGCATTGGAAAAATACGTTAATTCAAACGATGATCCGTATATTAAAGTATTACAACCTTGAATTTATCCGTTTGCGTGTGGGCTACGAACCTATCCCAATCAGCTTGCTCTACCAGTGTACGATACTGCCTAGGAACTTTTGCAAGCTTTGCTGGTTTATTCAGGTTAGGTTGTATGAATCTTGCATACATCTTTCTTCTGAAATTGCGAAGCAGCCCACCAAGCCGAGTCATTGTAAACTTTCGACGACAAAGTTCTATATCAAAAAAATGCTGCAATATATAATACATGGTGTTAATACACATAAAAGGCAAGCAGATAAGTTCAACAATAGTGTTTCATATTAAAAATGTAACATATATTTAGAGTACTTAATGCGAAGTAGCTGATTTACCGTTACTTGATCCCACAGCTTATCCTTCACTTCTTTTGGCACCTCCTTCCATGTTAACCATCTTAAGCCAACATGCTCCCTGACCGTGTCTCCCAAAAAGCTCGTAAATTCTGATCTGTATTCCCCCATTAACCTACCAAGTGAGTCAAATTCAACCTCATGTCTTTTTCCACCAGAGTTTGTAAACCTGGTACGCAGCTTCGGCAACCTGGTTAGCCCCCTCTTAGCTTTGACATCATTCTTTTGTTGCACCTTTTTGCACTCTTCTACTTCTTCTTCTGCGTTTTCTCCTTCGTCTTCTACTTCTGTGCTTTCTTCTTCTTCGCTACACTCTTCCGTTGAATATTGTTCCTCAAATTCCTCATTGTCCTCACCTACAACCAGTATAAGAACCCTTAGCAATTACAGGATTTATCTGTTCAATATACATAAAAATGCATAAATATGAGAAGTCAAAAATTAGTCTACCTAGGTATTCTTCTTCAACGCAAACTGGTGCAGTAGCTGTGGACCAGGAATGGAAGACATGAATCTTGCAGACTCCAGTCATGGTAGAAGCAACAGCCAACTCTTTTAAGTCACTGTCTCCAAGGATCAAACCATATCCATGATCCGGGGTCACCCCATCTTTCATGAAATAAAGCTTATCATCATCCGAAACTACATCCGCTACCAAATCCCTAACTTGTTTAACAGTCATGTTGTAGACTTCCATTCCGTCGAACACCTTTGCCTTAGGACCGGTGTATTGCCACTTAACCTTTGTCATGAACTGACCCCCATAGTAAACAACTAACCTGTACTTCTTTCCCATGGTACTCAAATTAGCTGTAGACAACAAGCACAACAATGTCAGATATTAATACATCAACATTAAAGCATAAGTAGTATTATTCATATAATTGGAACTCAATTCGTCCCAATCTCTCAAATACAACTCAAATATGCAATCTCTCCAACCATATATCTCAAACATATAGTCTGTGGAAGAATGGTTTACCTGCGACAAGCAAGGTGATTTAAACGCCGGTGGAAAAAACCCTAATTTCATGAACATAAACCAGATTGGGTCACCAGATCTGACCGACGGCGTAACCTAATTTCACCGACTGAAAGTTGTGGAGAGATTATGGTGCACAGAGAGGGAGAGTTTGAATGTGAGTTGGGTAAAGTGATGTTGAAAGTGAATTGGGGGGAAGTTTGATATTTTGGGGGGAAGTGAATTGGTAAAGTGATGTTGCCGGTTTTTAGACGAATATATATTTTTATGTTATATTATTTCCCCAATCGGGGTCGAATCTCGTTCTTTCGAGTAGTACTTTGGCCAGATCCCTCAAAAAATGTCGTACAAGATAAATTCCCGATTTTTCGATTATTTTTCCCCAACATCACAATGCGTATCCATTAACATCCGTACGGTTGGATCGTCGAAAAATGCATTAAAAAAAATTATTTCCCCAATCGGGGTCGAATCTCGTTCTTTCGAGTAGTACTTTGGCCAGATCCCTCAAAAAATGTCGTACAAGATAAATTCCCGATTTTTCGATTATTTTTCCCCAACATCACAATGCGTATCCATTAACATCCGTACGGTTGGATCGTCGAAAAATGCATTAAAAAAAATTATTTCCCCAATCGGGGTCGAATCTCGTTCTTTCGAGTAGTACTTTGGCCAGATCCCTCAAAAAATGTCGTACAAGATAAATTCCCGATTTTTCGATTATTTTTCCCCAACATCACAATGCGTATCCATTAACATCCGTACGGTTGGATCGTCGAAAAATGCATTAAAAAAAATTATTTCCCCAATCGGGGTCGAATCTCGTTCTTTCGAGTAGTACTTTGGCCAGATCCCTCAAAAAATGTCGTACAAGATAAATTCCTGATTTTTCGATTATTTTTCCCCAACATCACAATGCGTATCCATTAACATCCGTACGGTTGGATCGTCGAAAAATGCATTAAAAAAAATTATTTCCCCAATCGGGGTCGAATCTCGTTCTTTCGAGTAGTACTTTGGCCAGATCCCTCAAAAAATGTCGTACAAGATAAATTCCCGATTTTTTGATTATTTTTCCCCAACATCACAATGCGTATCCATTAACATCCGTACGGTTGGATCGTCGAAAAATGCATTAAAAAAAATTATTTCCCCAATCGGGGTCGAATCTCGTTCTTTCGAGTAGTACTTTGGCCAGATCCCTCAAAAAATGTCGTACAAGATAAATTCCCGATTTTTCGATTATTTTTCCCCAACATCACAATGCGTATCCATTAACATCCGTACGGTTGGATCGTCGAAAAATGCATTAAAAAAAATTATTTCCCCAATCGGGGTCGAATCTCGTTCTTTCGATTTGGGCCAACACTATTCTATTTGGGCCAACACTATTCTAATTGGGCCTTGAACAGGTTCAGTCCAGAGGGAGCAGCGCGCGGCTATGGGGGTCAAATACCTAAGTGGAAAGCTTATTCTCTCAATTGGAAACCACACTAGCTGCCGCTTCTAATCGGATTCAAACAAGTAGCTTCAAACAAGCAGCCGACAGAAACCACTCATACTTTCATCCACAACGATTTCATCCCTAATTTCAGTAAGTCATGTGTTAAATATATGCTAATTTTTGAATTTTATGCTTTGATATATGCTCGTAATTGCTGTAGTTATGCTCTAATATGCTCGTAATTGGTTTAGTTATGCTGTAATATGCTCGTAATTGCTGTAGTTAGGCTGTAGTTATGGATAAGTCTTGGATGGTAACCGATAGAAACAGTGAACCATATATGGATGGAGTTGTAGCATTTATCGATTTTGCGGTTTCTCATCTGAATATGTCAACGAAGACTATTCCATGTCCATGTGTAAGCTGTTTAAACCACTTCTCTCTTTCGGTGGATGAGGTCCATTACCACTTACTCGTTAAGGGATTCGATCGGAATTATACAAGGTGGATTAAACATGGAGAAGAAGACAAGCCAACAACTTTCAACCAGTTTGATGCAGTAGAATTTCCAACAGATGTTGCAGAAACAATAGAAATGGTAAAAGCTACGGAAGACAATTTCATAGCTGACATTGACAAGTTTCAAGAACTACTTGCAGATGCGGAGAAGCCCTTGTATAAATATTGTCCTAACTTCACAAAGTTGTCTGCAACAGTTGAACTACTAAACTTGAAGAGTAAGCATGGAATGACAAATAATTGCTTTACTGAAATGCTACTTCTGTTGAAAAGGATGCTGCCTGCAGAAGGTAACGAGATGGTGAACAACACATATGAGGCCAAAAAGATAATGACAGCAATGGGGTCAGGATACGAAAAGATACATGCTTGCATTAACAACTGCATTCTTTACAGGAAGGATTACAAGGACATGGTGGTATGTCCAACTTGTGGCATGTCACGGTGGAAGGTGGATGAGAAGACTAAAGTCATATACGAAAATGTTCCTACAAAGGTATTATGGTACTTCCCCCTTATTCCACGACTGAAACGACTTTATAAAGTGAAAAGCATATCAAAAGATTTGATATGGCACTCCACCAGTTCGAAAAAGCCCGGTGTTCTACGGCACCCATCTGATTCACCTGCATGGAAAGCAATAGACGACAAATTTCCGGAAATTGCATCTGATCCAAGAAATCTTCGGCTTGGCATTTCCACAGACGGGGTTGATGTAAACAGAGGGAATAGGAATCACAGTGTGTGGCCAGTATTAACTGTCATTTACAACCTTCCACCTTGGTTGTGTATGAAAAGAAAGTTCATCATGCTTTCGTTATTAATATCGGGAACGCCTGGAAACGATATCGATGTGTTTTTGGATCCTTTGATCGATGATCTGGAGCTCTTGTTTGAAGAAGGTGTTGAAACATATGATTCCTATGCACAGGAACAATTCACTTTACGTGCTGTTGTCTTATGGACGATTAATGATTACCCTGCTCTTGGTGCATTATGTGGCTGTCCTTATAGTGGATTCCATGGTTGTGTGGTGTGCAGGAAAGAAACTCATTGTGTAAGACTTCCGTTCTCTGCCAAGCAGAGTTATGGTGGTCACCGAAGATATCTACCATATAGTCATCCCTTCAGAAAGCAAACTAAGGCATTCAATGGAAAAGAAGAGTGGGGAACTGCTGCAGATCCTATGACAGGGGAAGAAATATTCAACGAGGTTAAATTTATTCGGAATATGTGGGGGAAGGGATATAAGGATAAAGATTCAGAACTGATGGAGACTTCGACTGGAAGAGGGGGGAAAACAAAAAAGAGAAAATCAGAAGGGGGTGGTAGCACAAATTCCGGACAGAAAGAACAGACCTATTGGAAGAAATTCAACATATGGAATCGACGACTTAGGTATTGGCGGTATAATTTGGTCCAACATTGTATTGATTTCATGCACACTGAGAAGAATGTGGCTGAGAGTATTATCGGAACATTACTAAATGTTCCGGGCAAGACGAAAGATGGGTTGCACGCTCGAAAGGATCTGGCACATTTTGGGATAAGACAAGAGTTGCAGGCTAAAAGTCAAGGCGAGAAGACATTACTTCCTGCAGCCTGCTACACATTAACTAAAGATGAAAAAGACATGTTCTGTGGCACATTACACAACTTAAGGGCTCCGCAAGGTTATTGTTCCAACTTTTCTAGTTTGGTGAATGAAAAGGATAGGAAGCTTATGGGACTTAAATCACATGATTACCATATGCTTATGCAACAGTTCTTGCCAATTGCAATACGGTCTATCATGCCTAAACCCACAAGATATGCTATTATCAGACTTTGTTTTTTTTTCAAATCAATATGTAGCAAAGAAATCAATGTAGAAGAACTCGATAAATTGCATGAGGAGCTTTGTGTTACACTGTGCTTGATGGAGAAATACTTTACCCCATCCTTTCTTGATGTTATGCTTCATCTAACTGTGCACCTTGTTAGAGAGGTCAAATTATGTGGCCCAATATGCTTTCGGTGGATGTATCCCTTTGAGAGGATGATGAAAGTTATTAAAGGGCATGTGCGGAACAAAGCTTACCCAGAAGGATGCATTGCTGAGGAACATATTGCAGAAGAAACAATTGCGTTCTTCAACGAATACAAAAAATGCATGAGGACCATTGATATTCCAGAACACCAGCACAACACATCTGAAAATGGTAATGAAGAGGGAATTCCTTTGTCAGCTGGTAAACCAGTTGAAGTTTCTCAAGATCTCTACATGAAAGCACATTTCTATGTACTGCAAAATACGCCTGAAGTTGTGCCGTATATCGAGTAAGGACTCCTACTGAACATGTTTATTTGTGTTTTTCTTTTATTTAACAGTAGGATCATATTTGATACTCATTTTTGTACTTGCAGACAACACATGACATTTTTGAAAAACAAACATCCTGGTAAACAACAAGCATGGCTGGAGAAAGAGCATAGCACAACGTTTGGTCACTGGTTACGCAACAAGGTAATATTTAAATCAGTATGATCTTAGTTTTTTCTCAATTGTAATTTGTGCAAGCTGAATCTTATCCTTGTTATTGTGTAATTTAGGTTGAAAGCGAGTTATCGATCTCCAACGAAAGTGTATCAGAAACAGTTAAGTGGATCTCACATGGAGCACGCAGAATCGTGAACAAATACGATGTATATGACATCAATGGCTATACATTTCGTACAAAAATTCGTGATGGCAGAATTCACCAGAACAGTGGGGTTTGTGTAGAGGCAACTGAGATGCACATTTCTAAAGAAGTAGTAACCTATGGAAAGAACTTTTATTACGGGGTTCTACGAGAGATATGGGTACTAGATTATCATATTAAGAAAATTCCTCTTTTCATGTGCGACTGGGTTGACAGTAGAAATGGTGTCAAGCAAGATGGCTTGGGTTACACGTTGGTCGAACTTAACAGATTAGGCCACAAGGATGATCCGTTCATATTGGCCTCACAAGCACGACAGGTGTTTTATGTTAAAGACCAGCTGGATAAAAAAATGTCTATTGTCTTGATGACACCTCCTAAGAATTATAGAGATATGTACGATGATGTCAATGAGGATTTCAGTACTGTAATTTTTCCTCACAATGATAATATATTACCACCTGTAGATCCACGTGACTTGGGTAATGAATCTCGTCATGATTACTTCAGACATGACTGTAAGGGTATTATTATACGTAATGCTAACTGAATCCGGTAATTATTATCATTATGTTTGTCATTTTCCATGTTTTTTATGTAATGCTAAATTCTATTGTATGGTTAAATTCTATGCTCTGTTTGAATTCCTGTTTTTTTTCTCCAGGTGTGTGCAAAGAAAGAGGCCTGATCATGATGTCGTCTTCAAATTCCTACAGCTCAAACCAAAATCGATGTGATCTGTGCTACTGTGGTCTTCCTGCCCGGATTAGAACATCAAACACACTTGACAACCCTGGAAGAAGATTTCGGGTGTGCCACAAATCAAGTTCATTGGTAAGCTGATGTCTATCAGTTTCATCTGTTAAATTTAATAAACAGCTTTTAATTTGAATTCCCTTTTCAAGTCTTCTGGACCCAAATGTTCGTTTTGGGAATGGATTGATCCTGAACCAGTTGGCATGAAGATCAAGATCCAGAAAGAAGTTGATGTTGTGAAGACTGACCTGCAAAACTGCATGTCAACAGTTGAAGATCTTCGAAAGGAGGTTCATGTCATACGTGGGAAGTTGTATAATGTTATCATTGTCTTGGTCATTTTCTTTGTTTTTTATTTGATGAAGAATTAATATGTAATGGTGAATTCTAATGTTGGCCGAATGACATGGATTAGTTGAATTGTTCTAGTTTTAAGCTTCATTATCAAGTTTTAAGCTCATCTGGTATGCAACTTGGATAAATCAAGTTTGTGTTTGTCATTTCTGGTTAATCTGCTATACCAATACTTCATGTCCAGTGGTCAAATATTTTGCCACACCCAAATGTAATAATGTGACAGATCAGTTGGAAATGAGGATCCTCAAAACAGAATGCTCTGTTCCTGAAAACAGAGTACTTTTTAGTCACACAATAATACAGTCACTAGTTTTTAGCTGCCTTAGCGAACAAAGATCTGACATAATGCAGAAAACTCTACTTTTTAGTCACATATAAAATGTAGTGACCATAGGTTATTTCACATTTAGCCACATCCCCGAAAATGACTGTGACCGTTTGGTAACATTTAGATACAGCAAAGAAGCGTCACTATTTTTTGTCACACTTCTATCTCTCAAGTATGACTATAAATGTTGGATTTGGTCAAAGTCAACAAAAAAAACATGCTGTTTCATCTCTCAATTGTCACACTTTTATAAATTGTGACTAAATCTTCCAAAAAATGTGTCTTCGGTCACTCGAAAAACAATTGTGTGGCTAAAACTTGGGACGATGATCTTTAGCCACTCGTTTTTTCCAAAGTGTCACAGCCCTTACTGTACAAAAGAGTGACGAAAGCCCAAATTTGACGTAGTGAATATTAACATGGGTTTCAATAACGTGTTATGGACTTTATCAAATTGATTATTTGAGTATAAAATAAATAAATATTTCAGCAAAACTGTCGGTATATAACATAGACAATGTGATTTTAACATTGTCTGATTCTATTTGTAAAAAATCAATATATACGTAAATCTGAGACATGTTAGGAAATCGATTAATATTATGTAAAAGTCATCAATGCGGTGTCTCGCTCATTTTTTCATATATTTTTGTACATATTCATACATTTTAAAACTCAAATATTTAGTTTTGATCTAATGTTCATTACACGGTATTGAAATTCTATTTTAAAATTTTGGTAAATTGAAATATTTTTTTCTTATAATTTCGAGTTACTTTTTAACTCAGCTTTCAATTTTCACAAATATTTTGATCAATGTAAATTATGATTAGACGCCGTTGATGACATGTGCATCTTCGTGATATCTAAGATCAAATTTTTTTTATTTCATCATAGATTGATCTAAGCATATGTTTTAACTCAACCATTACATATTATTTCGATCAATTTATTATATTATATAAGAATTCATATTACCATACTTTATTCAAGTTATAGTCTAACTTGTGTGAGTGTTTTTATAACATAAATTCAATTATTTTGTTTTTTAAAAATTTTATATTTTTAGACCAATCATACTTCTAAATCGCTGAAAGTCTAAATAGTCGACCAAATATCTCTAATATGTTAAAATTTTATATACCTAAAAATTATGTGATGCAATCATTTATTAGATATGATTTGATAAATAAAAATAAATATTTCTTAAAATCAAATCTTATTTTTATTTCAATAATTTAATATCAACACGGAGACGAATGTAAATAAATTTATATCTTTTTCGGACTCAATTACATTTATCTATAATTTTTATATTATTTTAAAATTTTAATTTTATATCAATCATTTAAAATGACAAAATGTAGATGTTATGGAATGAAAAGTAGATTTAGATGTTGACGGCTGTATTCAATGAATGATGGTGGACAATCGTGTCTTTATGGCTGCTCTCGTGGTTCGTGACTAAACAGGTCCTCACAAGATGCCTACGTATCTCTGTTATGTAGAGAATCAAGCCAAAAGACGTAGTTCTAGAATGAAGGACGAGGGTCCTTATATAGGCGTCAGGAGCCTTGCATTTAGAATAGAATTAGGTAACTTGGGGGCCAAGTCGCCTTCTTAGATCAGGATTGTGAATCCTATTTTGTAGGAGACTGACTCCTAGTTGGTTTGTGTGTCTTGATTGCTGATTCTTGAAGAGTTTAATATGTTTTGGACTCATTTAATGAGCTGGTAATTTCCCTTATTTATTAATTACGAAATTAATAAATGATTAGGGTTTCGGGCCTTTTTATCGGGCCTAATTCTTGGACCGAACTAGGTCTAATTAATATATCATTAATTATATATCTAGGGTTATTTTTAGCTCATATCATTTGCCCCCCAATTTCTAGGAAAACTTTTCAAGTTTTCGTAGAAATTATATTGACCTTTTTCGAGATTCGGGGTCTTTTTATCCTTTACCTAGGACTTTATTTACACCATTGTTTCACAAGTATCGCCTTATTGCAAAGTGTGGAGCGACCTACACATTTACGACGATTGTTGCCTTATTCGAGGCTAATTTGACATTTATATGAAATATTCCTAATATTTTAGGAATTTGCATGTACCCACAGGTATTTTTAATAATTATTCCTAATATTTTAGGAATTTTCAAGTACCCACGGGTATTTTTAATAATTATTCCTAATATTTTAGGAATTTGCATGTACCCACAGGTATTTTCAATAATTATTCCTAATATTTTAGGAATTTGCATGTACCCACAGGTATTTTTAATAATTATTCCTAATATTTTAGGAATTTGCATGTACCCACAGGTATTTTTAATAATTATTCCTAATATTTTAGGAATTTTCATGTTTTCAGAGTATTTTCGACCAGAAATTAAGCCAATTTCGACCAGGAAGTCAAGTCAATTTCGACCAGGAAGTCAAGTCAATTTCGACCAGGACTGGAATGAGGTCGATCAGTTCGACCAGGAAATTTAGGTCTTTTTCGACCTCAAATTTTCGACCTCATCTCTTTGCATTTTCGAGCAGGAATTTTCGACCTCGTTTCTTTGCATTTTCGAGCAGGAATTTTCGACCAGAAATTAGTATTATTTCGATCTGGATTTTTCGACCAAGAATCCTAGGTCATTTTCGACCAGGATTTTTCGACCAGGACTGGGGTGAGGTCGAATGGTTCGACCAGGAATTTTAGTATAAATTCGACCAGGAATTTTCGACCAGAAATCCAGGCTATTTCGACCTGGATTTTTCGACCAGGAATCCTAGGTCATTTTCGACCAAGATTCTCCAGGCTATTTTCGACCAGGAAGGGGGACAAGGTCGAACATGTCGATCAGGAATTACAGTGTATTTTCGAGCTCAAAGTTTCGACCTCAACCTCGTGTAATTTCGACCAGAAACTTTATTCAGTTTTTCGACCTCAAACTGTCTTCAGATCGAACATGTCGAGCTCATTTTTTAGTTCGTTTTCGAACAGGTTTGTTCGACCAGGATACTGTGTAAATTCGACCTGGAATTTGGGTCGTGTGTATACTGATACATGATTTTGCTTGTATTCTGATACTAATGCTCACCGCGGAGGTCGATCCGCGGGTTAGGGCTTTGTTTTAATTTGTGCTTGTGACATATGCTTTGTTTATTTATTATTCATGATTGGATCATGAAAAGTAATAAACACATTGAGGGGTCTTCATGAACGAAGATAGACATAACATTTCACTCGTTTCTTTAATTTTGAGCTTCCAGTATATCGAATCGAAGCTCGTTCTGAGCTATACTTCCTCGAATTTTCAGGGGTTTCAACCCTTCGGGGTTCGTTGTATTCAACTCTATTTGTGTAGTTGACATGCATATTTTGTATGTTTTCCTTTGCAATAATTTGTAGTTTGTCTTGGCAAAGCTTTTGAGGATGTTTCTACCCATCAAAACGGGCTCAATCCTTCATCTGCTTTCTAGGAAGATCATGATTTCAAGTTTGAGGCATGCCAAGTTTTTGGCACCTCATGCCCTTCGAGGGTTTCTAGCTTTTACGAGCCTCGTTCAAACACGTTCTTAACGTGATATGGTCCTTCCAATTTGGGGCCAACTTGCCTTTTTGTCCAACTCCGGATGCCTCAATCTTTCGGAGGACTAAGTCTCCTTGACGGAAGAATCTCTCTTTAACCCTTAGGTTGTAATAGAAAGATGGTCGTTTCTGATGCTGAACTATCTTGGCATTTGCCTCGTCTCTAACTTCATCAATTAGATCTAAAGCTAACCTCAAGCCTTCTCCATTTGTCTCTGGTTCGTAATCCTCAACTCTTGGAGACGTGTGGGTAATCTCTACTGGAACCATTGCTTCTGCCCCATATCCCAGCAGAAATGGGGTTGCTCCAGTGGTGACTTTACAGGTAGTACGATATGCCCAAAGTATGGGGAGTAATTCGTCTACCCAAGTGTTTCTGGAGTGTTAAACTCTTTTCTTTAGTCCATCTAGGATAATTCGATTTGCAACCTCATCTCGCCCATTTGTTTGAGGATGAGCAACAGGAGTGAAGCGTAATTGGATATCATTCTCTTCATAATACTTCTTGAACTCATCATTGTTAAACTGAGTTCCCTTGTCCGTAACCAGGATTCGTGGGATTCCATATATCATATTACACTTTCCCAGAAAAATTGCATCACTTGCTTGGTGGTTATCTTGGCTAATGGCTTAGCCTCAATCCACTTGGTGAAGTAGTCAATTGCCACTATCAAGAACTTTCTTTGAGCACTCGCCATTGGAAATGGCCCAGGTATATCCATTCCCCACATAGCAAAAGGGATAGGAGAGTTAATGGATGTCATCATCTCAGGTGGTTGTCTAACCACTGGTGCATGTTTCTGGCACCGTTCACATTTTCTCACATAGCTTTTAGCATCAGCAAGTATGCTTGGCCAATAGAAATCTAGACGGGTAACTTTATGTGCAAGGGCTCTGCCCCCCAAGTGTTGCCCACAGATTCCTTCATGTACTTCCTTTAGGGCCAATTCTGCTTCTTGGGGTCTCAAACACTTCAGATAAGGAATGATGAAAGACTTTTTGTATAGGATTCCCTCAATTAGGGCATACCTTAGTGCTTTGAAGTATAGCTTTCGTGCTTCTGAAGTGTCGTTGGGCAGCCACCCAGTTTCCAGATGAGCTTTGATGGGATCAATCCAACAACTGGAAATACCAATGGGTGCTACCAACTTTTCGTTGATGCTTGGGGTCTTCAAGACTTGGAAGTATACACTCCCTGCATAGTTTTCAATTTCAGAAGAGGCAAACTTAGACAAGGCATCAGCCTTCACGTTTTCCTCCCTCGGAACGTGCTCTACATAGCATTCATCAAACTGAGTCATGATGGCCTTAACAAGTTTTAAGTACTTGGCCATGGCTTTATCTGTGGCCTCAAATTCCCCATTTACTTGGGAAACCACTAGCCTCGAGTCTCCACCTACTTTCAGGGTTTTAACTCTCAATGCTCCAGCCAGCCCTAAGCCAGCTATCAAGGCTTCATACTCAGCCTCATTGTTTGTCGTTGGGAAGTCAAGTTTTAGTGTATACTCTATGAAAAATCCATCAGGACTTTGTAACACTAAACCTGCTCCGCAGGTTTAGTTTTTGATGGTCCATCAAAATAGAACACCCAACTTCGGGTATTCATGGGGTATTATCTCTTGCCCCCCGACTTCTTGGTTGTTAATGGTAAATTCAACCACGAAGTCAGCTAATGCCTGGGCCTTAATAGCCGTTCGAGGCTTGTATGAGTCCGAGACCACTGATGACTTCATAGAGGACTTAGATGCCCCTCGTGGGGATGCCCTTGTTCTTGACAAGGACCCGCTGATGACTTAGAGTAGATTTTATTGGCCCTGCGTGGCTCTCTATATCTTGTTTCTATTTAAGGTCCTTTTATGGACTTTAAGATTTTATTTGGCGTTTGTAACATAACTCTTTGGTCTTTCGGGATCTTCCATCCATGCATGCTATTTATGTTATATCTGTTTTGTTTGCTCACTTATATTTATTTAACTTATCTTTTGTAAGGCAATTCCTAGTACTTGGCCTCTTGAATGGGCTGGCACTTTAATCAAATGCTATTGGTACAACTTGCTCTTTAACAAAACGATAAGGAAATGCTCCAACACAGATAAGTAATAAAATAGTGAAAAAGAACTTGAATATTTTCTTTAAAAAAGAGGGTTCAACCCTTACATAGCTTTACTTCCTATTAAGAGCTGAAAAGCTCATAATGGTTTCGTCGACCTTATTGCTACTTGTACTATTAGGAAACAATTAAACATAATAAACTTTCAAATTTGGGGCATGCCATGTTCCTGGCATCTCAGTCCCTTATCTCTTCATCATCTCTTGAATCCATAACCTCGATTGGGAGAACCTGCCCCCCGACTCTATTAGGCCTTAACGTAGCAGCTGGTCCTCCATATATCATATTGATAACAGGCCCTCGGGGCTTAGGATTATGATCTTGGTCGTCGTCCCTCGTATCATAATTTTTCCTTTCATAGTTTCCATGCTGATTTCCTCGATTCCCATCCTTAGTGAACTTATCGAGTTTTCCTTTTCGGATTAAGAACTCGATCTCATCCTTGAGTTGCCTACAATCATCAGTATCATGGCCCGAGTCTTTATGGTACCTACAGTACTTGTTCTTGTTTCGCTTCTCAGGATCTCCCCTTAGTGGCTTCGGCCATCGAAAGTCCCTATCTTTCTCAATGTCAAAGAGGATTTGACTCCTTGGAGCATTCAACCTTGCATATTCGGTAAATTTCGTGTCTGAATCAGAGTCTCTAGTCGTACGAGGATATTTGTCCTTGACATCATACTCTTGCTCCGTCTTTCGCTTATTCGAGCCACCATTATTTTCACCACCTGTGTCAATTTTCTTCATGCTTTCCTCAGCTTTGATGTACTTTCCAACCCTTTGTTGGAGCTCAGTCATGCTCTCAGGGGGGTGTTTAGCCAATGACATCTTGAAAAAGACATCCGTGGTTCCTTGTTGAAGGGCTATCATAGCTACCTTGTTATCTAGATCAGGTATGTTTAATGTCTCCTTGGTGAAGCGCTTGAGATAATCTCTCAACGTCTCATTCTTTCCTTGAGTTAAGTTCATGAGTGAAGCAGAGCTTTTCTCATGTACCCGTCCACTTATGAACTGACTGATGAAGGCCGTGCTCAACTCTCTGAAACAACTGATAGAGTTGGGTGGTAAGCGGCTATACCACCTTTGGGCCATGCCGGCCAAGGTTTGTGGAAATGCTCTACATTTAAGAGCATCAGTGACTGGTTGCAGCAACAGTGCATTCGAAAAAGTCCTCACATGGGTTGCGGGATCACCCGTTCCGTCATATGCCTTGATATTAGGCATCTTAAATTTCCTTGATACATGAGCGTCCATTACTTCTTCAGTGAAGGGTGGAATAGGATCGTCTGGGTCACCCAGTTGTGTTAAAACACGGGGATCTGACTTGGGAATCTCCGTCCTTGGAGCCCTAGCTCCTTCTTGCCTCCTTGAAGGTGTTCCTAAATCAATTATGGGGACATCTCCTGCCCCTTGGTTCGAAGGCTGAGTCTGCCTCCTTTGTTGCTCTATCTCTATGTTTTTCTTTAGTTTCTGGATCTCAGCCTCATGAGCCCTTATCCTTTCCATGGCAGTCATAGGTGCCCTTGTAGTTGCCCCCCGATTCCTTCTTCCAAGGGGCTCTTTGCTGGCTCTTCTTCTTCTGGGTGCTCGATCTCGTCCTTCATCAGACGAGTAGTCATCAGAGTAGGGCCCAGAATAATCCAAGTATCTTCCTTCAGGGACAGGTCCCAATCCTCGAATGTAGGGTGGTTCGTATGGTTCATGAATTATTGGGGCATGGCCACTCCCTCCGGCTTCAGGGGGATAGTTGGGCAGTCCGTATGCTGGATTGGTGCTTATAGGAAGCACGGTTGTGGAGATCTGTGCTCCATGGGGAAGGTTATGGTCGAGGGGCGAGACAACCATCTGAAGAGGGTTAGTCTCGTTCTGAGGTATGGAAGCTTGGGGATTCGTCCCTTGTGGTTGAGAAACCACCTCTGTGGTGATGGGCAACGACCCTGGTTCCGTGGTGATCGGAACAGTGGTGGTGACAGTTGATCCAGTAGCGGTTGCTGTTCTTCGTGTTATAGCCATGGTTGTTGTAAGCTTCCCACAGACGGCGCCAAATGTTATGGAATGAAAAGTAGATTTAGATGTTGACGGCTGTATTCAATGAATGATGGTGGACAATCGTGTCTTTATGGCTGCTCTCGTGGTTCGTGACTAAACAGGTCCTCACAAGATGCCTACGTATCTCTGTTATGTAGAGAATCAAGCCAAAAGACGTAGTTCTAGAATGAAGGACGAGGGTCCTTATATAGGCGTCAGGAGCCTTGCATTTAGAATAGAATTAGGTAACTTGGGGGCCAAGTCGCCTTCTTAGATCAGGATTGTGAATCCTATTTTGTAGGAGACTGACTCCTAGTTGGTTTGTGTGTCTTGATTGCTGATTCTTGAAGAGTTTAATATGTTTTGGACTCATTTAATGAGCTGGTAATTTCCCTTATTTATTAATTACGAAATTAATAAATGATTAGGGTTTCGGGCCTTTTTATCGGGCCTAATTCTTGGACCGAACTAGGTCTAATTAATATATCATTAATTATATATCTAGGGTTATTTTTAGCCCATATCAGTAGAGTATACTCAATTCATTAAAATGTTTTTTGTAATTATACACTATGCAATATTTTATAAACAATATAAATCAACGTTTTATTTACTTAAAAATAAAAAATTTAAAAAAAATGGGAGAAGAGAAGAAAATTTGGTTTGTCTAATAAAATTTTAAAGAAAACTCAAAATAAAGTGTTGTACATTGCTTTGAGATTCAATAGAGAAGGTTAGTGGTTCGAATCCTACACTAACATAATTTAAATTTAAATGTGGGGGCAAAATCATAAATTTACAGATTTTAAAATGACATATATAAATAATTTAAATTGACAAAAGTGAATTGTAGATTATGCTCAATCGCTAAAAATATTTATTGTAATTATATACTATGCAATATTCTAAAAATAATATAAAATAATTTTATTTACTCCAAAAAAATAAAAAAGGATGGAAGAAGTAGTGGATTATCTAATAAGAGTTTGAAAGTAAGTTTAAAACAAAGTATAGCTTGGTTGGTAATGGTGTGAATTTGATAGGGAAAGGTTGGTGGTTTGATTCTCAACTCTAACACAAATTTACTACTTTTTTACATAATTATTAAATGATGCCATTTTTGTAATTTTAGAAAATATAAGAATAAAATTGTAAATTTACGGCCATTAAAATGTCATTTTTTTCTCATTTTATTTATTACAGCGAACCTTTCTATGATGCATTTATCAACCTTCTTGCAAAAGATCCCGTATTTCATTTATTATGTTGATATAAGTGAACTAAGTACAACTAAGGCTGTAATTCGAGTCGGGCGGCTCGCGAGCCCGACCCGACTCGGCTCGTTTAATAAGGCTCGACTCGAACTCGTTAATGAGCCGAGCTCGAACATAAGACCGGGCTCGTTTAACTAAACGAGCCGGCTCGACTCGACTCGTGAAATTAAACGAGCCGAGTTCGGGCAGAAGATTAGGCTCGTTTAAGTATAATTTTACACGAGCCAGCTCGCCCGACTCATTTAAATAGGCTCGTTTAACTAAACGAGCCGGCTCGGCTCGACTCGTGAAATTAAACGAGCCGAGTTCGGGCAGAAGATTAGGCTCGTTTAATTAAACGAGCCGGCTCGGCTCGTGAAAAAAAGCTCGACTCGAATTAATACCCGGCTCGAACTCGCCCGACTCGACTCGAATTACAGCACTAAGTACAACTGAGCCCAATGGGTAAGGATGCAGCACTAATCTAACTGGAAAGCGTAGACACACTGAATATGCACAAGCCCAACTTGTGTTGGGTTGGTAACTTAGTATATATACTCTGTGTCTAAATATGTAGAATGGTCCTGGTTATATCCCAACTGTGATCTCTAAGATAGAGATAGAGAATCGCATTTAAAATATTAGTATTTCTAACAGACTTTTGGATTGGAATTCAAACTAGATGAACAAAAATTTCAGTTGCTTTGTTTTTATCATGCTACTCCGGAGGTGATTGCCGATCTTTGTCCAGGTAAGTAGGAAGAAATCATAATTCAACATCCTTGCAAATTTACAACAGTAAATTCATATTTTAATGTGTAGTTAGATATCCTTGTAATAATATGACATCCAATATTAATATGATTTTTCTAAATTTTTTGATATTTTGATTTGACAGTTCCATTGTCAAATGGTGATGGCATGTGTTATAAAGTGGGCGTTTGCGGTATCAAACAAAAGTTGACTTATAGCTTAAAATGAGTAAGTGCTTTATAAGTGATAAGTTGATGAATTCTTATAAGTGTTTGGGAGAACTTAAAAAGTGAACTTATGTCTTATAATGAGTAAGTGTTATATAAGTGATAAGTTGATGCAAACTTATAAGTTATGTAAGTGTTTGGATAAATTTACTTATAAGTTAATAATTTTTTTGTTAAATTAAATTGAAAAAATAATTAATTAATATAATGATCTCGATAAATAAATTTTAGATTAAAAAACATTTAAAAGTATAAATATAAAAATATAAACTACTAAATAGATAAAGAAATCATAAAAAATGAAATAAGTTGAGCAAAATGTTAGTATTTTCTAACATTCAACTTATCATCTTATAAGTTATAAGTTAGATTATAAGTTGGGTAGACAAACACCCCCCATAAGTCATAAGCTAAAAAAATAAGTTATAATTTATAACTTAATGAAATAAGTTGAGTACACAAACACCCTCCATAAGTCAAAATTGATTTATAAGCCATAAGCTTATAAAAATAAGCTTGGCCAAACAGACCCAAAGTTTACTGCTTCTCAAAATGCAAGGAAAGAGAGATTGCATGTTATGATGTGCATGGACAAGTACGTTCACGGAGAATTATTAGATGCTTTTTGTGAAAATGATTACTATTGTACTTGTAAATTCGTGTGCTAAATAAAATTGTACTAGCGTAACAGCCCGTGCAAGGCACCAGCCTACATAAAAACATCAATAATTTTGTGATAGGAAAGATGGTCGAGATCGATATATTAACTTGAAGATTATGTAGTCTTAAGTTCAGGAGTGTAAGATGAGAAGCATGGTTGTGCATAATAAAGAGTAAAAATTTTTGTTGACGAATAGTGTAATTACTTTAAATCACGAACGTAATTGCGCCAAGGTTATGAGACTTGTTCATTGTGAGTATTATTTATTTTGAGAACATATTGAATCTGAGAACACATTGAAACAGTGTAGAATTTGAAACACGAGTGGACTATTGTTCTCCTTGCGATTATAAGTAGGTTTACCAGAGTTTTGTGTTTTTGGAGAAAGTACAATTTGTAGATAGAAATTTTACCTTAGAAAGCGGTTGTCTGTTTTTCAGCGATCGATTGGTTTAGTTTTTTTTCTTTGTAGTCTAGATTATGAATGGTTAAATGCACACAATGTTATTGTAATAAAATAGAACACACATGAATGAGATTAAGGATTTTAAAAATAAGCGGAAGGTCGGCACGTCCATGCACACCCCCGCAAGACCTGAGTTTGTGATAAACACTTGGGCGATGAGTACGAATTGTAGTTTAGAGCATTTTATGCCACCTATTTGTTTCATTTTTTTATTTGGGAACTCATTCTGCACTCGTCTCATGTATCCGTCGCTATATTAAATTATATGAACACACTTAGTAAAATCTTTAATAATGTGTTTGGAATATCGTTTTACAGTTACAAATTTTAATCCAATTTTTTTTATATATGATCATCGTTTACTTGTAATAATGTGCTTTAACTTGACTATATATATATTATGTAATTATTGAAGAGATAACTGATATCAAGTCCAAAATTCAAATCTCATATCGATTAATTTGATTATATATAGGCGACCCAAACACCTTTAATTCACATTATATTTTTTTTTGAAATCGTAAATCTAACCGTACAAATGAAAAAAGAGTACATAAATTTTTTTAAGTACATTAACATATGTACAAATTGATATGATAGATGATGCAAAATCTGAGTCATTATCTACTTGATTCAAATAAATATAATTTACAATATTAAAGTAATCCTATTGTTTTTATACCAATTTTATAACATTTTGTATTCTTACTTATCTTTATATGTTGTGTTTTTAAAATACTTATTTTTATATGTTAATTCAACTGATAACCAATATCGGGTTCAAAATTTAAATATTAGTGGTTGTGAATGACTTGTTTTTCAATCTTTCATTATATTTTTTTTAAATCGTAGATCCAATCATGTAAATAAAAACAATTATGTAAAAATTGTAAAATGTATTAAGTTACGTATAAATTAGTACGATAGATGATGCAATTAATAATAAAAGTTTTATTAATTAATAATTTAATAAAACACTAGTAAGACCAAAAGGATGGAATAATGAGGGACGAATAATGTACTGAATTAATTGAAATCAGAAGTTGGATCAGGATTAATAAGATCAATTACTGTGTAATAAAAGTATAAGATATAAATGGTAAACAACAATAGATCTGATAGCAAATGGATACACAAGAAACAATATACATAATATTCAAATAACATGATAAAAACCGACCATATAGGCGGATAAAATGGATAACAGTTTATAATTACTGAAAATATTTTAATATAATTGGAAGATACTTACAAGATTAGCACTGCATATCTTGCATAGACTGGTTGGGTTCTCACTTAATTACAAGTAGTATAGTAGTAACTGGGTAGGCTTCAAGTAAACTCCGGGTGGATGGTTACAAGCATACACTTCTACTCCCTTCCTGAATGCTGAAATGACTTTGATCAAATAACTCTCTGAATTCTAAAAACAACCTATCTAAAACATACAATGGAAGCTCATATTTATAGAGCGGAATACAGGAAAAGAATAACCTTTTAATTATTACAAAGTAAAAGTAAAAACATCTTACTTAAGTGAAAGTGATTCACTTGGGTTAAAGCAAAAGTAAAAGCAATTTACTTGGGTAACTGGTCGGTTGACTGTTGTTTTGTCTGATTGTTATCTCGCAAACACGCAAGTATACGTGGTCACAAAATAGCAAGTGGTAAATAAAAGTTCGTTCCTCAGGGACAAGATGTACTGCGAATTTAATGCCTATGCAACAGAGTATGATTACTTCTTACTGCCTGACAATTTATCAATTTCAAGTTTTTATTATTCTAAAATTATCAACTAAGCACGAAATATCGGAAAATGAATTAACAAGAAATTATCTATAGCAAGAGAGACATGGGATTCCAACTTCATCTACAATTTCACTCATAGCTGAATCAATATAACGACTCGGGTGATAAATTCAATAATTAATCAGATAACACAATGACAATACGAGCTACCTTTCAGCAACTCGCATCAAACCTCTAATTTCCCCCAACAGATGGAGTTAAGAAGACACCAAATTATATTCAGATTACATATGTCTATACAATCTGATAATATAACTGATTTAAGCTTAGGTTATCAATACGATTACATGGGGCAACGTGAAATGGGTTAAATCACACTACAAATCAAGAATAATTAATTACTCAAGAACCCATGCTAATTTGGCGACATCTACACCCTAGAATCCACTTCCGCAATCATCTAGGATTGAATAAATAAGATGGTAGCTAAGCATCTTTAAATTAATTCAACCAAATTAGAGTACCGAAATTAAATCACCCGGAATCAATCACGACTCAAGCACAAAAGCTACGTTATAGAATCCATTGGAACCCCATGAAAAAGAATTAGTTCATGTCTGAATTAATAATTAACATGGAAAGGATGTAGAACATAGATCTGAAATTGCACATGATAATAAACAATATGGGAATAATTAAAAAAAATATAAGAACAAGAGATAGAAAATAAAACCCAAATGGAAGACGTGAAAATCTGAAAGTTGGAATTAAACTGGAAATTTGGCTCCTGGTTGCCACACAAGAACCCTAGAATTTGCTTACAAAAGTAAAATGTTGATGATAATAATACGTCCCTCTGCTAGTGATAATGGATATCACTTAAATACCTAGGACATTACATACTAAAACTAACTGCTGGCCCAAATAAACGTGGCCCAAATAGAGTTTAAACCCGGAACATTATTAACTTAGATCATAGAGCACATAACTGATAGCCTACGACCAGCCAAACGCGCACCTGCACTAGGCAAGGCGCTCCTGCGCGAGACAAGCAGAGACCCAACAGCGCTCCTGCGCGTTGGACTAGCGCTCCTGCGCCTGTGACCTCCTGGAGAGACCGCGCACCTGCGCGTTGTGCTGCGCCCCTGCGCTACTGCGTCGCTGTTCAGCCGCTTGGACAGAGAAGGTCTCGCGCTCCTGCGCTGTATGTCGCGCACCTGCGCGTGTGGACAGACGGTGGCTTGCGCTCCTGCGCCTGGTTGAGTGCTGCTGCGCCTCCATGCCCCTGGACATGTCCCAACACTTCTTTCTACACTTAAGCTTGTTTTCTTGCTTGAATTCCTCCTACACTTTGCCATCTTCCCTCAACGAATATACACCACCCTTTATTCATTTGAACTCCAAGATGCCGTCAACATGCAATCTACACAATTAAAGCAAAAACATATCAAATTACAACGAAACTTGAGAACTTACACCCGTTTTAAGTCCAAACGGAAGGTGAATAATGGATATAAAATCCACTTAACAAACCCCCAAACTTAAACCGTTGCTTGTCCTCAAGCAAAGCAACTCAACCCTAAAATGATGAATGAATGCAACTAATAACCACATGTCATGATAATGCGAACATGTCCTAATGCAATGACTCCAAACACGAGTTACCGTAACCAACACTCAAGCCAACACCTCAAATTATGCAACAACGGCAAACAGAGCTCGACTAAGTTCCCGTATACTAACAATACATGCACGGGAACGTGGTGTGTGCAATTCTCACTAAAAAAAAACATACTCTCGACACTAGATCAAAGGCATCACCAATTCTTTGCCAAAACAATCACATGTTTATAACCAGAATGCACTCTAGCCACAAGAACCCACTTAAGGACACCGCCATCATCATTCAAGGTAGACAAGGACTCATGCTTAACTACACAAACACAATCACACATGCTTATCGACCGTGCAATGGGTAAGACCCCTAAAGGCTTATACAATAGCACCCTTGTAGCGAGCGTTAGGTTAGTGGATCCCAGACCGAAAAAGTCTTAGGTCACTAGGCATAAAATCCCCTAGAACTTACTTGCTCGAGTACTAAAGAGCTCACCCTAGTCAATTAGCATACACACACTCTCACAATCACTCATTTTTTATTTTTTTTATTCTTACAACTCTCTCTTTTTTTCTTTCAATTCTTTTTTTTTTTTTTATATATTTTTTTTATTTACTGACTCGTTTTTTTTTCTTTTTCTTTTTTTTTTTTTTTTCTTTTTCACACATGGGTGCACTATCTCACCCTCCTAGACTACTCATATTAAATATGAGCGGCTACTAGCCATTTGACACCTAGCCATTATTACACAACACGACACGACACTTAGCATGAAATCCATGTTTTCCCCCAAACTATACTTAAGTGCTCCTACGTTATCAAGGGAATAGCGAACATTCTAGATATAAATAAGTGATTAAATCCTAACCATCAAACTAGGTATGACTCGATCTAGCCCAAGAGCAAACAGTGAGACCGTGAAAAGATTGTGTTCCCGACACACGCAAGTCAATTTCGTAAGTACTTAAATCAACCCTCTATTCATTGTCATCACACTCAAATTAACGTCGACCTATCGAGCCAGAAACAGACACTCATGTGGAATCATGTGATATGCATATATGCATGAACAAAATGATAATACAATCCTAAATAATTCTATATGACATGACATCCTAAATGTAACTAAATGACATGGCACAACTAAATGCAAAATTACTAACATGAACTAGCATGAATATGCAGCTATATGTAATGCAATGACTCTTGATACCCTAAAATCACCCCCAAACTTATTAATTTCAATGTCCTCATTGAAGGTAAAATTAAAGGTTACAAGAAAGACTCCCCTAGTTGTCGGCATGGCCACCCCCCCTTGGGTGGAAAATATGGTGGTGGATAGGTGTGGAGGCTCCAACACAACTGTTGTTTTATTCGAAAGCAAGAAATCGTGGGTTGCCTCCCACGCAGCGCCTTTCTTTAACGTCTTTAGCTAGACTTGGCCACGAGTTTCCTCTAGAAAATTTTCTGCTCCGCATCTCTATAAGGCCACTTAATGATTTTCTCTGGAACACCGTCATTGACAACAAGCTTCAACTTCCTTCGCTCCTCACAAGATCTCTTAACAACATTCTCCCGCCTACCTGAAAAGTTAGCAGCAATAACAATAGCAAGCAAGGGAGATGAATTGCAAGAAACATACCCCAGTTGAACTAGCAATGGTTTTAGCTCGAGTTCGGGAGCTCCTTCAAATGATGGCTTAAGGCGCACCTGAGAATTCCAAAGATCTTCCACTCCCAGAAACTTATGTGGACCATCACCCTCTGAAATCTCAATAATGTAATTCAAATTTCTGTGTTTAGGAATGCCGCCGGGCCATTCCCCCAAACTTGCAATATTAGCAATAGCAATATCAGCAGCAGTCTGTTCAACAGACTTAGAGACAAGAGAACTATCCTCCAGCTTCGTTTCATGCCTCGAACAAATGGCATTCAATTCCTCTAACATCTCATCAGAAGAACAATTCCAATAACGCTCATGAAGTTCTTTAGTGCTCTCATGTTCCAACAAAAATTCTTTCTCAAGAAAAGCCTCAATTCCATTATCTTCAAGTTCCGCCCATGAAACAACCTCTGCAACCTCCTCAACCGTTTCAATTTGGCCAGTGTCAACCTCTTCATCCTTCGAAGGAAATAGCATAGCCACTTGAGCATTGGAGTTTTCTTGATCTCGGGTTGATTCTTCAGAATTTTGAGGATTTTCTGATTGATTAGCCTCCGGTTCTGCTTTCTCATCAGCTTCATGTTCTATTTCTTCCTCATCCTTGCCCTCAGACTCTCCTTCCTGAACTTCGAACAAGGTCTCACCCGTGGCTAAAAATGGCCCGTCAAGATTGATAGGCATGTTCTTGTCCTCCTGCTCTACCTCTAGTTCTCTTGGAAGGGCTCCAATCAGACTGGTTAGCAAGGCTGCTAGTTGCCCAATCTGATTTCCTATCGTCTGGAGAGACACTGCGTTGCTTTTAACCATCAACCTCAATTCTTCTAATTCAGCTTCTTCGGTCGACTGTTGGTTAGACCAAGTCTGAATTTGCTGCTGCTGAAATTCAGGAGGTTGAAAGTGTTGCTGCTCTGGGGCATACTGATGCTGAAATTTTTGCCCCTGTTGCTGCTGAGTTCCCCCTGGACTGTATGACTCATCTCCAAACTGCTGATTTTGGAGCGGGTAAGATGGATATTGGGATTGCTCCATACCACTCTGATTGTAGCTCCAGCTGTTGTTTGGCCGGTTTCTGTTATACTCACATTGATGAGTGTAATGTCCACCTGCACACAGCTCACACACAATTACGAAGTCCTGCTCCCAATAATCCATCAAAAATAACAAAAAATAGTTCAAGTCAGTAATCTATAACGACCACTGATGACAAGCACTTAAACTACAAATAACACCGTAGTCCCCGGCAGCGGCGCCAAAAACTTGTTATCTCGCAAACACGCAAGTATACGTGGTCACAAAATAGCAAGTGGTAAATAAAAGTTCGTTCCTCAGGGACAAGATGTACTGCGAATTTAATGCCTATGCAACAGAGTATGATTACTTCTTACTGCCTGACAATTTATCAATTTCAAGTTTTTATTATTCTAAAATTATCAACTAAGCACGAAATATCGGAAAATGAATTAACAAGAAATTATCTATAGCAAGAGAGACATGGGATTCCAACTTCATCTACAATTTCACTCATAGCTGAATCAATATAACGACTCGGGTGATAAATTCAATAATTAATCAGATAACACAATGACAATACGAGCTACCTTTCAGCAACTCGCATCAAACCTCTAATTTCCCCCAACAGATGGAGTTAAGAAGACACCAAATTATATTCAGATTACATATGTCTATACAATCTGATAATATAACTGATTTAAGCTTAGGTTATCAATACGATTACATGGGGCAACGTGAAATGGGTTAAATCACACTACAAATCAAGAATAATTAATTACTCAAGAACCCATGCTAATTTGGCGACATCTACACCCTAGAATCCACTTCCGCAATCATCTAGGATTGAATAAATAAGATGGTAGCTAAGCATCTTTAAATTAATTCAACCAAATTAGAGTACCGAAATTAAATCACCCGGAATCAATCACGACTCAAGCACAAAAGCTACGTTATAGAATCCATTGGAACCCCATGAAAAAGAATTAGTTCATGTCTGAATTAATAATTAACATGGAAAGGATGTAGAACATAGATCTGAAATTGCACATGATAATAAACAATATGGGAATAATTAAAAAAAATATAAGAACAAGAGATAGAAAATAAAACCCAAATGGAAGACGTGAAAATCTGAAAGTTGGAATTAAACTGGAAATTTGGCTCCTGGTTGCCACACAAGAACCCTAGAATTTGCTTACAAAAGTAAAATGTTGATGATAATAATACGTCCCTCTGCTAGTGATAATGGATATCACTTAAATACCTAGGACATTACATACTAAAACTAACTGCTGGCCCAAATAAACGTGGCCCAAATAGAGTTTAAACCCGGAACATTATTAACTTAGATCATAGAGCACATAACTGATAGCCTACGACCAGCCAAACGCGCACCTGCACTAGGCAAGGCGCTCCTGCGCGAGACAAGCAGAGACCCAACAGCGCTCCTGCGCGTTGGACTAGCGCTCCTGCGCCTGTGACCTCCTGGAGAGACCGCGCACCTGCGCGTTGTGCTGCGCCCCTGCGCTACTGCGTCGCTGTTCAGCCGCTTGGACAGAGAAGGTCTCGCGCTCCTGCGCTGTATGTCGCGCACCTGCGCGTGTGGACAGACGGTGGCTTGCGCTCCTGCGCCTGGTTGAGTGCTGCTGCGCCTCCATGCCCCTGGACATGTCCCAACACTTCTTTCTACACTTAAGCTTGTTTTCTTGCTTGAATTCCTCCTACACTTTGCCATCTTCCCTCAACGAATATACACCACCCTTTATTCATTTGAACTCCAAGATGCCGTCAACATGCAATCTACACAATTAAAGCAAAAACATATCAAATTACAACGAAACTTGAGAACTTACACCCGTTTTAAGTCCAAACGGAAGGTGAATAATGGATATAAAATCCACTTAACACTGATGAATAGCAATTTACTGTTCATGCATAGTAACTTGTCGGCATCTTTTACTGTTTTGGAGAATCTTCACTGCTCTTGATTTGCAATAGCAATAAGGCAAAAGGATCTTGAGCATCTTGAAATTGCTGACTATTATAAGGATCAGTATTTGATATAGAATTCTGACTGGAATCATTGGATTCCTTTTCTGAGGCTTCTTCTAGATCTGTAACTCTTGAATTAATAGCCGCCATTAAAGATTTTAATTCTGCTGTAGATAACTTGCTGACTGAAGAAATACTCAAAGAAGAAGAAGATGGCCCTTCAATGGTTTCTTTCTCTTTAGAGAATGCTTGAGTAGGAATAATTGGGGGAAATTATTTCTGCACCTGGCTGATTATTCTATTAATATCGAATTTATCTCACCATTTGATGAAGAAAATTCTTGAAACATGACTGGCCTAACTATGCTGACTAATAACCGCCTCGCAAGAACCGGTAGAAACAACTGTTGACTGGACTGGGGTTCTAAGGTTATATTACCATTTTAAAATCCAAGGGATTTTATATTTACTGCAAAATTGAAGTAAAATTGGGATACCTTCTGAATTGGGAATTGATTTCCGTTTACTGAAATGAGTGACTTGGTCTTTGAGTTGATCTGGGATAATAAAAAATGAAGCCCCAAATCTAGACCACCAAATTGTGAACCATAAAGGAATTTGACTTTTGAATTTATGATCAAACTAGATAAACCAGGAATGACTAAAATTTTGGTTTTGATGTAAAAATATTTTATGACTAAAACTGGATAGCAAAAGTGATTATTATTGACTAAATGAAGGTCAGAAGGATGATCAGAAAAATCCTGCTGGGAAATTAATTGTTTAATATAAAAAGAATGATACAAGACTTTGGTATCATTATAGTAAGAATATAGAATTAACTGGATAAGAATTATACAAGACTCTGATAACTATAGAATTAGTTTGGATAAGAATATCTTTATAGTAAGATAAGGATTTGTAAGGAGCGAGGGGAATAAAATGTCATCCTGAAGGAAAGAAAAGGGTAGCAAGTTTAACTGGGTCATTCTTTGGATTCATGAATGTTTCTACAAAAAATAAGTTTACTTCATAATTGACTAAATATTATGAGTTTGATTGAGTAAAAGAAGGATAGAATTTAGGAGTTGCTGTACTAATTTCCGAAGATCCGAATGGATCAAAAGGAGGGGGGACTGGCTAAAACAGTATTGAAAGACCTGGGTATTTGGCCTAAAACTTGAAATCTGTTTACTATGTCCACAGCTTGGACTGGATTAACTGGATGAGGTATAATCGCACTTCTAGGATTAAAATTACTAACAGAAGAAGAGCTTCCTCTTCCTCCTCTTCCTCTGGAAGTACTTCCACCTCTAACACTCATTTTGACTCTCCTGTTTGTAGAAACTCTCTGGTTATAAAATCAGGGATAGAATTTTCACTTCCTTTAATATATTGTATATCAAAATCAAATATGCTTAATAATGCTTGCCATCTGGCAAATATTTGTTTTGAAGCAATATTCTGAACATCTTTTTCTAAAATATATTTTGCTGACTGACAATCAATTCTGACTAAAAAATTTTGATTTAAAAGTTCATGCTGAAATTTGTTGATACATAAAACTAGGCTTAAAATTTCTTTTTTGATGGTTGAATAGTTTTGTTGGGTGGTATCCCAAGCGCCTGAATGAAAACAAACAATTTCTTCATGAGTAGAGGGATTTAACTTTTGTTTGAGAATTCCTCCAAATCCAATTTCAGAGGCATCAGTTTCTACAATTTTGAATGTAGAAGGATTGGCTATACCAAGGCAGGGAAGTGTCTTGACATATTTTTTAATATCTTGGACAATTGAAGTATGGATAGAAGTCCAAGGTGGGGGATTATTCTGTAATCATTCAAACAATGGTTTACATTGTTTCCTAAGATCTTTATAGAATTCTCCTATATAGTTAAGGGATCCTAAAAATCTTTGGAGTTGAGTTTTATCAAGTATTTCATCAGGAAATTTACTGGCAAACTCAATGGCTCTATCTATTGGTTTAATTTTACCATACTGGATAGTATGCCCTAGAAATCTTACATGTGTTTGAAATAATGAACACTTACTAGGTGAAAGTACTAATCCATTGGTCTTGATTGTTTTGAAAAAAGAATTTAAATGTTTCCAATGTTCTTCAATTGAATTGGAATAAATAAGAATATCGTCAATATAAACAATTGTAAAATGACTAAATGGATTGAATATATTGTTCATAATATTCTGAAATTCACTAGGGCCATTTTTAAGTCCAAATGGAAATACGTTCCATTCATAATGTCCAAATGGAGTAGTAAAGGCAGTTTTATACCTATCTTCATTACTAATTTGGATTTGCCAAAATCCACTTTTTAGATCAAATTTACTGAATATAACTGCTTGGTTTAATCTGTTTATTAAATCTTTTTTATTAGGTAAAGGATATCGAATCCATTCAAGTACTTCGTTTAATGGTTTATAGTTGATTACTAGTCTTGGTGCTCCTCTATCTTTTTCAGCGTTTTTATTAACATAAAACGCTGCACATGACCAAGGTGATTTACTGTTTCTAATTAATCCTTTGCTTAATAATTCGTTAATTTCTTTTTTACAATATTCTAACTGTTCATGATTCATTTGAATAGGTCTATCTTTTGTTGAAATTAAATGTTCTTTAAATTCCTTTGCATAAGGTAAATTAACTATATGTTTCTTTCTATGCCAAAAGGCATGAGGAACATCTGAACATATTAACTCCTTATATATAATAAGCGTAAGGGAGATCTTATCCAAAACTTTGGTTGGTCACTGTACAACCAAAAGTATATGATCCGTTGGATTATAAAACCATAAATATTCAAATAGATGAGGACCGTTAGATATAATATTAAAAATTGTATTTGATTAATAATAGGATAATATTTAAATAATGTGTATTTTGATAATTTAAACCAATTATAAATAGGTTTCTATATTGAATAGAAATCTTTATGTAAAAAATCGTAATTATCGTTTCTCTTTAGTTTGTGAATAGTTCCAGTTAGATAATAATTATTAAACCATCATTAAATTAAATATAATTTTTTTAGCTTCGCGTGGGCTGTAAAATTGTTAAAATCTATTGTCTAAAACTCAAGATAGATCCCAAACAGTAAAGTGATTATCTAAATTTTAATAATTTTTTTTTTATTATTTTAGCACCAATTTAATTTTTTTCCTAAATCTTTTAACTTTATAAATTCTATGTTTATTTCAATAAAATATTAAAATCAATTTAAGAAAAAATTAAAATCGATCTGGTCCGTGTACGACCACTATACGACCAAATTAATTATTACAGTTAGATCTTAAACAGATCGATGAGAATTGTTAAGTCTAATATTAAAAAGTGTATCTGATTAATAATAGAATTATATTTAAATACTAAAAAGTTAATTTTGATAATTTAAAATTTTTCTATGTAAAAATTCTTAAATATGTTTTATCTTTAATTTATGTAAACTTCAAGTTAGATAATAATTGTTAAACCAAATATCATATAACAATTCATATCGATTACAATATTAAAAATTATCAATATAATGCTCATGTATATCATACTAACAATGATACATGTGGACCCTACGTTATAAGAGACTTAGGAGAACTCATGTACATGAATAAATTTAAACATTTTTTTATGAAGAAACATAACAATTTGATTAATCCAAATTATAATTATATTATTTTACAAATAACAAACATAAAAGGATAATATCAAAATATTATTAAAATATTGAGGGTTTCATATTCATAAACAATAATTTTGAATAGAATACTTAACCATCTTTTCTTTTCGGTTTATGGGTAGGTCAACTTGTCAAGTTAGATAATAATTATTAAACCATCATTAAATTAAAGATAATTTCGTTAGTTTCACATGAGTTTTAAAATCGTCAAAATTCAATTTCTAATACTCGGGATAGAACCCAAATAGTAAAGTGAGTATCTAATTTTTAATAAATATTTTTTTTATAATTGTAGCACCAATTTATTTATTTTTCCACTAATTCTTTTAAATATAGAAATTTTATCTTTCTTTCAATAAAGTATTAAAATAAATTAAGAACAAATTCAAATCGATAAAGACTATAATAATATGAGAATAAAATGTTATATAATCATAACATAATTTTTATTCTTTATAATAATTTTAAAGTAATAATGTGTTCTAAAATTTTATATACACTATAAATAAAACCGAAACATTAAAAGTAAAAGCAGTTAGTAAGATACTTATATCAGTATGTACTTGATATCATTATTATATTAAACTCTTTTATATAATAAGCATAATAGGAATCTTATCCAAAATTTTGATCGTGACAACCAAATTAATAAGGACTATTAGATCTTAACTATAGATAAATGAAAATCGTTTGATCAAATATTAAAAAAGTGTATTTTATTTATAATAGGATTATATTTAAATTCTAAAAAGTGTGACAGCCCGGAAACCCGCTGTCACTAAATATAAACAAACCTGCATAATAAT
Source organism: Heracleum sosnowskyi (assembly GCA_030848705.1). Lineage (NCBI taxonomy): Eukaryota > Viridiplantae > Streptophyta > Magnoliopsida > Apiales > Apiaceae > Heracleum > Heracleum sosnowskyi. The sequence continues at coordinate 112,937,834 of CM061240.1, read as the reverse complement.
TAACAATATATAATGACACTCCCACAAGCTAGAATCTTTTACAAGTTTTGGCGTTGAAACAAGACTATTGTATTAAATATTACACAACCTGAATTTACTAGTAATACCTCGATAAGAGATCACTAGCAAATTAGAAGTGTGTCTGTTTTAAAAGTTACCCAACTACATATTTTATAACAACTAATTATCACCATCTGTCAATATTGCTACCTGCTGAGGAGAGTAAAGCAGATGCCTGAAGTCCCTATTAGGCAAGCCGCCTCTACCACGACCACTACGAGGCATAGTGATAGCTAGCTGAAAGGTTAGGTAATAAAGCAAGAGTAAGCAAAAGAGCTTAGCAAATGACAACCGCATAATAATAAATCATAATAATATTTTTCTGATAAAATAGTGTTAACTTTAAAAGATTCAAATCTGAAATGCATAATTCTTGAAGGAAATATTGCTTCATAATTATAAAGCATTACATATAATTAATTCTGAAAAACCGGAATGAAATATGAGTTATGTTTTCAAAATCATAACATGATTAGCTTGGTAAAAGGATAAGTACTCATTACCATTTTTAATTCTTAATCAAAACATTGGCCCTTTTTAATATGTAAAGTGGGTATCAAATGACACAGGTTAAGATGATGATCATTCATACTTAACCTCCACACAGTATACAAAACAAGATTTTTATAACAACAATTTGGATCCGGAAGCACTTATTGACAATGGCTCATATCAAGCTGGAACCGCGTGTCAAGGGGTTCTCTTACGCATTCCCAACCCCACTTTACTTTCCAAAAATATTATCACAAGTTTTTAAATCAACCTGTGGTCATTAGTTATCATGTTCAATGCATAATTCATTTCCAAATTTGTTTGATATTAACAAGTATATTTCCAAAGGAATGGGCCTAATTACCGTGAAATATATCATCAGAGTAAAGCATTTTATTTTGTAACAATATAACATTCATGCTTTCAAAATAATTATAAAGAAATTAGTATGTGATAAAACCTGCCTTTATGCAAGTCAAAACATTTGTAAATGCGTAATAAGGATTGTCACTTGCTTGAAAGAAAGGTGTAACTGAACAAGAGGGAATATCTACGCTGCACGTCTATCCAAGCCTTGGCTAGTACTTGATCCTACGATATATACATGACTCGAGATTAGTTGTCGTATTAGTTACTCGAACTAATATAATTGACAACATCCTAATTCCTAACTACCCTTTCGAGAAATATATATGTATGTATATATACACTGCTATTATACAGATACGCATAGTTTCATATTTAGACTTATATTCAAGCTTGCATGATATTCATTTAAAATAAAATATGTAATTAAGTTCACATAGAACATACCAGGTTTATATATAACTTATTAGGTATAAACAAGTCAGACACCTTTATCCAAATGTCCGACACATTTCATTATCGCCTCATTCATATGAAACACTTAATACAGTTAATTCATTTAAATTTATCTTTTAACATCATAACCATTTAATATATACCACATCAATCATATACCAGTAATTTCAGTAACCATACTCAAAACGAACCCCCCCCTTGGTACCATTCTCCTGGTCATTATATCAACTATCAATCCCCAATCACATGTATCAATTAAACTAACATAACTCAACAGTAAGCAATTAGGAAAATAGCACTCCCGTTGACTGAATCCAAAATTCCATTTTCTTTAAATCTCTCCCTATAATCTCACAAAGCATGGCATACACGCACCCATAAGTCATGAACATAATCTGGACTTCAATTCCTTCATCAATCAATTACCCAAACAGACTTCGATATACTACCATTCGACAACAAAACCAATTAACAGAACACGTAACCAGGAAATCAACATCAAATTCAATTAACCCAGGCAAGAAATTAGAAGTCACTGGCTCACCAAGCTCATTGCCAGTGACTTGCGGCTGATCACCATCCCAGAAATGGGACTTCTGTTTCAATTCTGTCTAGACACATTGCTACAACCTTTAGCTAAACTAATTCCGATCTTTAATCCTCGAACAACATCAAACAGAACTCGACAACCATTAATTAAAATTGATGCAGCATTCTGTTGAACGAAGCATAACCAAGAAAATCATATCTCAAACTCAAAAACATAGCTTATATACATATAAGTATATACGATTTACTGACAGCAACCCAAAACAAAATTTAAACAACACAAAAAAAACAATCTGCATATAATTCATACTCAGCCACAGATAACTTATAATATAATCGTATAAACACAACATCATCGATTAATAAAGCAAAGCAAAGAGTCGACGGTCACCGGCTCACCGGAGTTCATCGCAGGTGACTGGGCCGTCGCGAATCCCCCCCTTAACGGGCGGTTCTTCGTCGATTGAGCCACAAAATCCCTCCCAAGTATCAACTCTGCACATACGCGTTACCAATCATCAACACAAACAAAATTTTATAACCCACAAGCAAAATCCCCAATTTACGAAATCTCACGAAACTCAACACTAGAGGTATGAACGTGTAGAGCTTCGCAAGGGCTTCGTTTTGATAATACTATCACAAAGCTTTATCAACTGAATTAAACGAATTCGTCGAAGGAAAACAAAAAAAAACAGAGTGCGGAATAGAGAGAAGACAGAGTAGAGAAATGACCTAGGTGGCGGTGATAAGAAGGAGAAATGATAGAAAGCAGTTGTAAAATTTATTTATATATACTGAAATTTGGTTCGTTATTCCGTATAAGTCTCGTTTAAAATGCTAATAATTGTTGATGGTATTTTTGTTGTTCGTTCGCAGGGAAGGACTAATATCAATACCAATTCCAAGTCTTTTGTCTCTTACAATTCAGAAGTGTGGAGAATAATTTGGTGGTGTGTGATTATCTACTAATTAACTAGTATACAATTAAAACCTATATAATATATGTGAGAGAAAACAATCTAAGAATCAGGGTTCTTCAATTGGCTATCATGAATGTCTAATATGTGTCTCTTGTTTGCTAAAAACAATCCTTCTTATATTTATAAAATCCTCTCCCAAGGTAGATTATAGTGCCTACAATTATTCCTTGAATGCCACTCCCATGGTCATACAAAGCACAATCATAGACTATTACAATAACCAAGGATTATTAGTTTCACAATTCTCATATCAATCTCCCGATCTAATACTTAAATTGTGTCTATCATGTCATGTACTAGAATAATAACTCATCTCCCGATTCGTTATAATTCCTATAGATACAATCAAAGGTTCGCGACTCCTCTAATTGTGTTAAGCCCTCAATGACAAATTAGCAATCACAAGAAAATCACAATATTATCAAACAAGCATAATAAGCCAACGAATACTACCCAACCCTTGTATAGGGATTAGCTACTCATGATAAGATAAACAAAATATAAATTAAGAACACAAATCATGAGCATAAGAGTTTAAGCACAAAGAATACAACTTTACAAGTTCCTTCGAAATCCGGATGAATCCCTTCACTCCTTCTCCCAATCTCCCTCTCAAGTTGTTTCTCTCCCTTCTCTCTCAAGAATACGGCTATCTCTAATTCTATTCTATAATATGTTTTTTCGATCCCCAATATAATAACCTAGTTGTCTTTTTATAGTCCTAGAAGAAGTAATTAGTTGACCCAAATAAATTAGGCCCAACTAATATTTTACTAATTATAATACAAATAGGAAATATCCGAAAAATCAATTTCCAGGAGCTTCCTTGCGCTGCAGCGCTCTTTTCTTGCGCTCTTGCGCCTCTTCCTAGCGCTCTAGCGCCTTCTGCTAGCGCTCCTGCGCGTTCCTAGCGCTCCTGCGCGTGAAATGGCGCTCTTGTGCCTCAGGTTCCCTGCCCAGCAATGTAGAAAATCTCCGTGGCTTCGCGTGAGCTGTTGAACCGTCAGAATACGACTTGTAGAACTCCAGATATGGCCAAAACCGTGAGAGCTTCGCAACCATAACTTATTCATTTCTTCTCGTAAATTCACCAAATCAAATTCTCGAACTAAAAATCACATAAATCACTGAATCATGCTCGATTTCTTTCAACTTGGCAATTATTTATTTCCTGCAATAAACTCCAATAAAACTTATTAAATCGACACGATTATTCGCAAAAACACCATAAATGTGGGAATAAAATCCTCTAAAATATATATAAAATATATTCTATCAAATATCCCCACACTTAGCACTTTGCGCGTCCTCGTGCAAACTAAAATAATAACTACACTAACTAATTAGTACCACTTCCGTAGGTGATCACGGTTGCATTTAACACATGCAACAAGTCCTTTAAACCCCTAGGTAGCCCTAGTGGACGAGTAAGGTCTCGTGAGGGCTTATAGCGAATATACCCACAAAATCCATCTAGCTCATGCAAAAGGTCACATATCAACACAACACCACACACACAAAGTCCTCTAGTGTCATATCAACTCAAGAATCAAAGTGAATATGCAATGCCTTGGTGTCTAAAGTGCAAGTATCCACATAGCACACTCAAATCACATGTATAACATCATAGAATTTCATGTCAAATGCAAAAATCATTGGTAAACATGCTAAGCACACAAGAGCACATCTTTGAGACAAAATCTGGGATCTCCTATGCAAAAGCAACAACTCACCGTTCACTCACAAAAGATATTCTCTTCAAACAAGGTGGTAAGTGTATCACTCAACTCCAACAATATCATAAGCATGCTTTACACGTGGTATCAATCTAACCCTCAACGCAACATACACAATCAATGACAATCAAAAGGTCTTTATTCGGGTTGTAACGTGGGCTAGGGACAAGGTATGTCAAGTAAAGCCAAAGAGGGTTAAGTCGAAAGCTAGTACTCAACAATAAAATTAACAACTCCCATACTTTCATCCCCACACTTGAACTTTTATTTATAACAACTTGACTAGTCGAATCAAAGTAGGATCATAAAATATAAGAATGCTCTCAAATTTATTATTATTTTTTTTTTCTTTTTTTTTTTCTTTTTTTCTCTTTTTTTTTTTCCCGAGAGAGCTGATAACAAGCACGAACAATGATCCCTTGATATTTAACAAATTTCGACTAACAAGCACACAACCCAACTCAATATTCCCTCCAAAGTTATGATCATCAATAACCCCCCTTCATGCACACCTTATTACTCCCTTAAGAACAATACTAGCCTTTGACAATTGGGTTCAAATTTTAATGTAAGGCCAATACAATAAAAAGGATAATGGCAAGTACGTGGTGTGTCACCGAAAAAATAAGATTAGGCCCAACGGGTTAACTAATGGATCATGTATAAATGGTTTGGTAATATGGGAAATATAAGGTTAAACTATTGCCTTTATCATGTTGTCATCAATTAATGTCATGCATCTCAAGAAAGACCTCAAACACGTGCTAGCAATGCAAATAACAAGTGGACACTCAAGCAAACGAAAAATAATGCAAAAGATATGCATATAGGCTCAAAACTCGCTTGGTGTGTAAAAGCACAATCAATCCCAAATAGAAGTCTCTCTAACATACCTACTTGTACTCAAAGCATCTAAACCAAATTATCTTGCACATATTCATGTCATTCTAATCCCTTACCACATTCAATAAGTCTACCAGCTTCAACTCGCTAGTGTAAGTGTGTGCACAAGAACATCACATATCACTTCTCAATCAAAAGTCTCCATAAACACAAGATTTCTAACAGCATGCATGGGTGCATTAAAACACGTAAACTTCACAAGGCTAGAATTAGACTTACAACACATGAGACACATCCCCACACTTAAATGGGTCAATGTCCTCATTGACACACACTATAGAAAACAACAAAGAAATACTCACAATACATGGGTTGCCTCCCACGAAGCGCTTGTTTAATGTCGTTAGCTCGACTTGTACATTCAAGTAGCATTAGTAATGAGGTGAAAAAGCAAACAAATGCACATACCTACGAATGAGTATTAAAATCATGATGTGCATATATACCTTTGATCCATAAAAATTTAAGAAACTTTTTATGATACTCACTTGTTCAAGAGACTTGGAAAAATCAAAGTAGCTAGAAAAGTTGTCAGAATAATCATCATAACCACGGCTCATAAACTCCTCCCAAATTGGATCCTTATATCTCAAAGCAAGATTTTCAATTTCATCAATCTTAAACTCCTTCTCATTTATAATTGGACACTCATCAATTTTTATCTCGTCTACCAATTCATTAAGCTCAACAATATTTTCTAAATTTGGTAGAATTTCAATTGCATCCAAATTATCATTCTCACACATGGGACAATCGTCAACTAAACAAACAGGCTCATCAAACACAAAATTTTCATCAACTGCTAAATAAGAGTCATGTATCGTTGGAAAATTGACACAAGGAGGAACTTGAAGACAACCGTTATGCATCACAAGTTGAACTTCCATAATAAAATTATTTCTTTTAGCATTCTCCTCATACCAACCTATTGATTCTACTTCACATGACATATCACTCTTATTAGCAATCTCAAAAGATGGGTCATCAAAGTGTTTAAAAAATCCCAAAGAAAGTAAAGAAGTATTAGAATGATTTAAACTCTTATCAACACCATTGCATACGTAAGAATCATGGTATTGATTTTCAAAAGAATATGAAAAATCACTGCTAGGACATGGGGCATAATATGAGTCATAGCAATCGAACGAGTTCACCTGATATGCATTGAAATTCTGATAAGAATTAAAATCTTGATATCGTTCTTGACTGCAAAAGATTTCTTGAGCGTTATTCCAGCCGAAATTGTTATCCATGTCTCTTCAACTAAAAATTTTCTAGAGTCTACTTCAAAGAAACCTGTAGACACGAAAAAAAATACAGAAGAAGGAAACAAAAACTATGTACAGAGATAAAATCCAAACTACAAGAAACAATTATCTCAAAATCGATATTGATGCCTTCCCCGGCAGCGGCGCCAATTTGTTGATGGTATTTTTGTTGTTCGTTCGCAGGGAAGGACTAATATCAATACCAATTCCAAGTCTTTTGTCTCTTACAATTCAGAAGTGTGGAGAATAATTTGGTGGTGTGTGATTATCTACTAATTAACTAGTATACAATTAAAACCTATATAATATATGTGAGAGAAAACAATCTAAGAATTAGGGTTCTTCAATTGGCTATCATGAATGTCTAATATGTGTCTCTTGTTTGCTAAAAACAATCCTTCTTATATTTATAAAATCCTCTCCCAAGGTAGATTATAGTGCCTACAATTATTCCTTGAATGCCACTCCCATGGTCATACAAAGCACAATCATAGACTATTACAATAACCAAGGATTATTAGTTTCACAATTCTCATATCAATCTCCCGATCTAATACTTAAATTGTGTCTATCATGTCATGTACTAGAATAATAACTCATCTCCCGATTCGTTATAATTCCTATAGATACAATCAAAGGTTCGCGACTCCTCTAATTGTGTTAAGCCCTCAATGACAAATTAGCAATCACAAGAAAATCACAATATTATCAAACAAGCATAATAAGCCAACGAATACTACCCAACCCTTGTATAGGGATTAGCTACTCATGATAAGATAAACAAAATATAAATTAAGAACACAAATCATGAGCATAAGAGTTTAAGCACAAAGAATACAACTTTACAAGTTCCTTCGAAATCCGGATGAATCCCTTCACTCCTTCTCCCAATCTCCCTCTCAAGTTGTTTCTCTCCCTTCTCTCTCAAGAATACGGCTATCTCTAATTCTATTCTATAATATGTTTTTTCGATCCCCAATATAATAACCTAGTTGTCTTTTTATAGTCCTAGAAGAAGTAATTAGTTGACCCAAATAAATTAGGCCCAACTAATATTTTACTAATTATAATACAAATAGGAAATATCCGAAAAATCAATTTCCAGGAGCTTCCTTGCGCTGCAGCGCTCTTTTCTTGCGCTCTTGCGCCTCTTCCTAGCGCTCTAGCGCCTTCTGCTAGCGCTCCTGCGCGTTCCTAGCGCTCCTGCGCGTGAAATGGCGCTCTTGCGCCTCAGGTTCCCTGCCCAGCAATGTAGAAAATCTCCGTGGCTTCGCGTGAGCTGTTGAACCGTCAGAATACGACTTGTAGAACTCCAGATATGGCCAAAACCGTGAGAGCTTCGCAACCATAACTTATTCATTTCTTCTCGTAAATTCACCAAATCAAATTCTCGAACTAAAAATCACATAAATCAATGAATCATGCTCGATTTCTTTCAACTTGGCAATTATTTATTTCCTGCAATAAACTCCAATAAAACTTATTAAATCGACACGATTATTCGCAAAAACACCATAAATGTGGGAATAAAATCCTCTAAAATATATATAAAATATATTCTATCAATAATATCCCAATTTACGAACAAATTTTAATACATATTATATCAACATTTTGAAAAAAAATAATCAAATAAATTATAAGATTTTATTTTGAACAATTTAATTAAAATTCTCAATTCTGTATTGGAAAATTTTACAAATTATTTAAATAATTACCAAAAATATAATTACTCTTTTTAATATAATTAATGAAATTAATAAGATTATTAATACCAAGGAAATTATCTATAATATTTTTAAACAGTTTAAATAGTAATTAACAGAATTTTACTGACGAGAATTTAACCATTTACACTCACATATAAAATTAACACATAAGCACTTAAATGACTCGAATGATTGACGGATCTAACATATCTTTAGCAGAAAACGCATCAAACTGGAATAAGACATTTTATTTTATTCTAACAGTTTGGCATATAAAAGAAATAATTATAATTTAAAATTTAGCATCGTTATACCCTTCCCCCCATAAAAGGATTCTGTCCCCAGAATCATACTAACCGAATAAGTGAGGATACTTGCTCAGCATCTCGCTTTCAAGTTCCCAAGTTGATTCTTCAACTTTAGGATTTCTCCACAAGACTCGAACTAATATTATCGTCTTATTTCTCAATACTTTCTCTCGACGTTCAAGAATTTGAATTGGTTGCTCTATATAAGATAAATATGGTTGTATATCCACTGGCTCGTATTCGATAACATGCTTCGTATCAGGATGGTACTTTTTAAGTAATGACACATGAAACACATTATGAACATGTTGCATGTGCGGGGGTAACGCAATCTCGTAAGCCACTTTACCAACTCGTTTTAAAATCTCAAAAGGTCCAATAAATCTAGGACTGAGCTTTCCTTTCTTGCCAAACCTTACAATTCCCTTCCACGGTGACACCTTTAACAACACCTGTTCCCCAATTACAAACTCAATATCCTTACGTCGGCTATCAGCATATTTTCTCTGTCAATTCTGTGCGGCCACTAATCTTTCTCGTATAATCTCAATTACTTCCGTCGTCTTTTGAACTAATTCTGGACCCAATATCTTACGTTCACCAACCTCATCCCAACATACGGGCGATCTATACTTTCTTCCGTACAGAGCTTCATACGGTGGCATTCCAATGCTTACGTGATAACTATTATTATATGAAAATTCTACCAAAGGTAAATGGTCATCCCAACTTCCCTCGAAATCCAAAGCACAAACTCTCAACATATTTTCAATAGTTTGAATGGTTCTTTCACTTTGTCCGTCAGTCTGTGGGTGATACGCGATACTCATATTCAATCTAGTTCCTAAACTCTCTTGAAACTGTCTCCAAAATCTTGAATTAAACCTTGGGTAACGATCGGACACAATAGACACTGGAACCCCATGACGTGTTACTATTTCTTTCAGGTATAGGTTAACCAACTTGTCTAGGGAAAATCTCTAATTGATTGGTAGGAAATATGTTGACTTGGTCAATCTATCAATAATTACCCAAATGGTATCATGGTTCAATTTGGTCCTTGGCAATCCTACCACGAAATCCATAGCTAATTGTTCCCACTTCCACTCATGAATTTCTAACTGTTGCAAGAATCCACTCGGCCTTTGGTGTTCTGCTTTCACTTTCTGACACGTATAACACTTACTAACCCATTCTGCAATTTCCTTCTTCATGTCTGGCCACCAATAATATTCTTTCAAATCTTGATACATCTTAGTACTCCCAAGGTGTATAGAATACTTCGAATTATGCGCATCCTTCAAAATCTCATTCTTCAATTCAACTACATTAGGAATCCAAATTCTTGATGAAAACCTTAATATTCCTTTATCATCCTTTTGGCTACATAGCTCTTCTCCAGTCAACTGATTGATATCTTGATTCATCGCATCTTCTTGGCATCTCCTTATTTTCTCAAGTAACTCTGGTTGAAACGTCATAGTATACCGCTTCTCACTCGACCATCCTGGTACATGAACTTCTATTTTCAATCTCTCCAAATCCCTAAACAATTCTTTAGGTATCGTGAACATATTCAATCTTTCCTTTATGCTTAAGGCATCGGCTACTACGTTGGCTTTTCCTGGGTGATAGTTAATAGAACAATCATAATCCTTAATCAGCTCTAACCATCGTATTTGTCTCATATTTAACTCCTTCTGGGTGAAGATATACTTCAAACTCTTGTGATCCGTATAAATCTCACATTTCTCTCCATACAAGTAGTGTCTCCAAATCTTAAGTGCAAACATTATTGCTGCTAATTCTAGATCATGTGTTGGGTATTTCTGTTCATGGTCTTTCAACTGTCTTGAAGCGTATGCAATTACCTTGTCGTGCTGCATCAAAACACATCCTAATCCTTTTTGTGACGCATCACTGTAAATCACAAAATTCCCTTGATCATCTGGTAAAGCTAAAACTGGAGTTGTTACTAACCTCTTCTTCAATTCTTGAAAACTTTCTTCACACTGGTCAGTCCATACAAACTTCTCATTTTTCCTGGTAAGTTTGGTTAGCGGTGTAGCTATCTTAGAAAAATCCTTAACAAACCTACGGTAGTACCCTGCCAAACCCATGAAACTACGAACTTCTGTCGCTGTCTTTGGTCTTTCCCAATCTAGCACTGCCTCAATCTTAGCTGGGTCAACTTTAATTCCTTCATTGCTTACTACATGACCTAAAAATTGAACTTCCCTTAACCAAAATTCACACTTAGAAAATTTAGCGTATAACTTCTCTTTCCTCAAAATTTCCAAGGATATCCTTAAATGCTCAGCATGTTCCAACTCACTTCTTGAATATATCAAAATATCGTCAATGAATACAATCACAAATTTATCTAAATATCTCTTGAACATCCTATTCATTAAATCCATAAATGATGCTGGTGCGTTTGTCAATCCAAATGCCATTACTAAAAACTCATAGTGTCCATATCTTGTTCTAAAAGTTGTCTTTGATACATCCTCGGGTTTAATCTTCAACTGATGATATTCTGATCTTAAATCGATCTTAGAGAAATACTCTACGCCTTTGAGCTGGTCAAATAAGTCATCAATCCTTGGCAATGGATACCTATTCTTAATGGTTAATTTATTCAACTCCCTGTAGTCTATACATAACCTCATACTCCCATCCTTTTTCTTTACAAACAACACTGGTGCTCCCCAAGGTGATACACTCGGCCTTATAACTCCCTTATCTAAAAGATCTTGTAACTGAGTTGCTAACTCTTTCATCTCAACTGGTGTCATACGGTAGGGTGCTTTCGAAACTGGTTCTGTACCTGGTGCCAAATCTATAGCAAACTATATTTCTCTGTCAGGTGGCAATCCCGGTAACTCATTTGGAAAAACATCTGGAAACTCGTTTACTATGGGTATTTCTTCTAACTTAGGTACCTCCTTCTCTGTATCTTTTACATATTCTAAATAAGCATGGCATCCCTGTCGTAATAACTTTTTGGTTTGCATGATTGTTAAAAACTTCTTATTTTGTTTCTGTCCCCTACACACAATTTTCTTTCCTTCCGGGGTCTTTAATGTCACTTTCTTATTTCTACAGTCTATCTGGGCGTCATAAATTGATAACCAATCCATTCCTAAAATTACATCGAATTCCCCTAACTTAAAGGGCATCAAGTTCGCGTATAGAAGGTGTCCTACGATCTTAACTTCACATTTAGAACATACCTGAGTAACATGAACTCTCTCTTGACTAGCGGTCTCTATTACCCAAGGTTCCTTTAATAGTTCTACATTACAACTAATCTTATGCATAAACTCAATGGATATAAAAGACTTTGTAGCTCCAGAATCAATTAACACTTTAGCATCTACTGAGTTAATAGGAAGCGTACCTGCTACCACATCTGAATCCTTAACCGCATCTCTTAGGTTCATACTAAACGTCATGGCCCTTGGTTGTTCGGTTGCTCTCATCGCATTAATGGCTGACATCCTTGTTCTACAATCCTTAGAAACATGTCCCGTCTTACCACATCTTTGACATTTTGGTGGTATATGACATTCATTCACGTAGTGTCCTTTCTGATTGCACCTAAAACAAACCACATTAAATTTGCAATTTCCTGTATGATTTCTCCCGCATGTCTTACAATCTGGCATCTGCAGTCTTGGCGCATTGGGTTGCGTAACTCCACCTTGACGACCTCCCCGATTCTGATTATGATTCTGACTCGGATTCCTAACCTCTGCCCTCCTAAAATTTGTATTTCTATTTGGTTGAAATCCAGTTGGTCTGTTAAAACGATTTTGGTTGTTCCCTGATCCTTGACCACTCTCCATGGTTTCAGCTTTTCTTTTCTTATTATCCTTCTCCTTTTCCTTGTAAAACTGATCACTTTCACCTTCAATTATCATTGCCTTTTGCACTATCCCAGCATAAGTCGTTAACTCAAACACAGCCACCCTTGAACGTACCCCTGGTCGCAATCCTTGTTGAAACCTTTTAGCTCTCTTCTCATCCGTATCTACATACTCAGATACAAACCTTGCCAACTCAGAAAACTTCTTTTCGTAATCAGATAGTGTCATATTACCTTGCTTCAGTTCAAAGAAGTTTAGTTCCATGTGGTTCTGCATATACCTTGGACAGTACTTATCCAAAAATAACTCAACAAACCTGTCCCAAGGCACCATTCCCACTCCTTCCAAAGCTCTAGTTGACTCCCACCAATAGTTAGCGTCATCTTTTAAGAAATAACTTGCATATTCCGTTTTCTGCTCCTCGCCAACTCTAACCAAAGTAAAAGCTTTCTCTATTTCCTTAAGCCACGCTTGTGCTACTACTGGGTCTGTCGTTCCTTTGAATTCTGGAGGTTTGACCATTTGAAAAGATTTAAATAAGGTTATCGCCGGAGCTTGAGGATTTTGTTGTTGTTGAAACTGCTACTGCTGTTGTTGCTGAAATTGTTGTTGCTGTTGCTGAAACTGCTGCTGTTGTTGTTGAAGCTGTTGCTGTTGCTGCACGATATTAGCGCTTTGTTGCTGAAGGAATTGAAACATCTGGTTCAACATAGGGGAATCCCGATTCTGCTGGTTCCCGTCATTATCATTATCCCTGGATTGGGTGGTCGTATCTCTTCTTGGAGGCATGATTCTGATAATTCACATACGACTTTCTTAGTATTCACAAACAATTTAGAAATGACTTATGTAACAGGAGAATATCTTAAATTTGCATGCACAAATCTTTTATGTGTACCGGTACATTTTGAAAAATGATGTGTAAAATTTGCAGATTTGAAAATTTTAAGATATCATCTGTTACTACTATCCAGTTGTTTGTTACTTATATGAATCTCTGCAACTTCCAACAAAGAAGATCTAACGTGATACATGCAATTAAATATGCTTAGATGTTGTATGAACAATATATCAACATTCTAAACAATTTACTAACAGTAGAATACTAAAAGAAAAGATCGCACCGATAAGGGTGGCATCATAAAAATACCAATAGAGTCAAACATACATGAACATCAAACGACTGAATCCTGAAACAACAAACGAGAAAGAGTGCTACAACAAGTGCAAAGAACTACTACTAGATGGACTCACTATGTTACAACCCCAAAACACCATCTAGAATATGGACCTACTAGTGGCCCACTACCACATACTCACTATCAAACAACATGCCAATTCACACCCCCTGAAGTCCTCTCACCCAAATCCTCACCTCCCTCTGGTGGTGCAAAAGTGCTAGGTGCAGATGCAGCAGAATGCCCTGGAGATGAAGCTGGAGGGCTAGTAGGAACTGAATCAGAAAGTGGCCCACCTGTAGGAGTATGATGTGAAACAGTAGGTGCAGTAGGAGTAGTAGGAGTAGTAGGAGTAGGCCAGACAGGCCAGGCACCGGGTGGAGGTGGCTCCCTTACAGGTATTGAAGAGTGGACTGGTGTACGAGAAGTAGGATCCTCAGAAGGATCACTCTCACTAGATGAACCCCTACCAAGATGTATGGTAGGTGGAGGAGTGCGTGAATGCGAGTAGTCAGGTCCGGAATCCGGGTGCTGCAATAAAAAACATGGTTAAATAATTTCAAAATATAAACTCTTAAACCTTAAGCACTTAATACTAGTCAAGACCATTTCCAATAGTCCTAACTCAAACTCTATATGAGTTTGCTTATTATGACCTCATTATCTTATTTAAACTACTTAATATCTTCCTAAATTCAATTTCCCTATTCTTGTTTCATTGCCAAAACCTGTCTCTCTAATACCAACCTCTGACAGCCCGGAAACCCGGTGTCACTAAATATAAACAAACCTGCATAATAATTAACAATATATAATGACACTCCCACAAGCTAGAATCTTTTACAAGTTTTGGCGTTGAAACAAGACTATTGTATTAAATATTACACAACCTGAATTTACTAGTAATACCTCGATAAGAGATCACTAGCAAATTAGAAGTCTATCTGTTTTAAAAGTTACCCAACTACATATTTTATAACAACTAATTATCACCATCTGTCAATATTGCTACCTACTGAGGAGAGTAAAACAGATGCCTGAAGTCCCTATTAGGCAAGCCGCCTCTACCACGACCACTACGAGGCATAGTGATAGCTAGCTGAAAGGTTAGGTAATAAAGCAAGAGTAAGCAAAAGAGCTTAGCAAATGACAACCGCATAATAATAAATCATAATAATATTTTTCTGATAAAACAGTGTTAACTTTAAAAGATTCAAATCTGAAATGCATAATTCTTGAAGGAAATAGTGCTTCATAATTATAAAGCATTGATCTAGTACATATAATTAATTCTGAAAAACAGGAATGAAATATGAGTTATGTTTTCAAAATCATAACATGATTAGCTTGGTAAAAGGATAAGTACTCATTACCATTTTTAATTCTTAATCAAAACATTGGCCCTTTTGAATATGTAAAGTGGGTATCAAATGACACAGGTTAAGATGATGATCATTCATACTTAACCTCCACATAGTATACATAACAAGATTTTTATAACAACAATTTGGATCCGGAAGCACTTATTGACAATGGCTCATATCAAGCTGGAACCGCGTGTCAAGGGGTTCTCTTACGCATTCTCAACCCCACTTTACTTTCCAAAAATATTATCACAAGTTTTTAAATCAACATGTGGTCATTTGTTATCCTGTTCAATGCATAATTCATTTCCAAACTTGTTTGATATTAACAAGTATATGTCCAAAGGAATGGGCCTAATTACCGTGAAATATATCATCAGAGTAAAGCATTTTATTTTGTAACAATATAACATTCATGCTTTCAAAATAATTATAAAGAAATTAATATGTGATAAAACCTGCCTTTATGCAAGTCAAAACATTTGTAAATGCGTAATAAGGATTGTCACTTGCCTGAAAGAAAGGTGTAACTGAACAAGAGGGAATATCTACGCTGCACGTCTGTCCAAGCCTTGGCTAGTACTCGATCTTACGATATATACATGACTCGAGATTAGTTGTCGTATTAGTTACTCGAACTAATATAATTGACAACATCTTAATTCCTAACTACCCTTTCGAGAAATATATATGTATGTATATATACACTGCTATTATACAGATACATATAGTTTCATATTTAGACTTATATTCAAGCGTGCAAGATATTCATTTAAAATAAAATATGTAATTAAGTTCACATAGAACATACCAAGTTTACATATAACTTATCAGGTATAAACAAGTCAGACACCTTTATCCAAATGTACGACACATTTCATTATCGCCTCATTCATATGAAACACTTAATACGGTTAATTCATTTAAATTTAACTTTTAACATCATAACCATTTAATATATACCACATCAATCATATACCAGTAATTTCAGTAACCATACTCAAAACGAAACCCCCCCCCCCCTTGGTACCATTCTCCTGGTCTTTATATCAACTATCAATCCCCAATCACATGTATCAATTAAACTAACATAACTCAACAGTAAGCAATTAGGAAAATAGCACTCCCGTTGACTGAATCCAAAATTCCATTTTCTTTAAATCTCTCCCTATAATCTCACAAATCATGGCATACACGCACCCATAAGTCATGAACATAATCTGGACTTCAATTCCTTCATCAATCAATTACCCAAACAGACTTCGATATACTACCATTCGACAACAAAACCAATTAACAGAACACGTAACCAGGAAATCAACATCAAATTCAATTAACCCAGGCAAGAAATTAGAAGTCACTAGCTCACCAACCTCATTGCAAGTGACTTGCGGCTGATCAACATCCTAGAAATGGGACTTCTGTTTCAATTATGTCCAGACACATTGCTACAACCTTTAGCTAAACTAATTCTAATCTTTAATCCTCGAACAACATCAAATAGAACTCGACAACCATTAATTAAAATTGATGCAGCATTCTGTTGAACGAATCATAACCAAGAAAATCATATCTCAAACTCAAAAACATAGCTTATATACATATAAGCATATACGATTTACTGACAGCAACCCAAAACAAAATTTAAACAACACAAAAAAAACAATCTGCATATAATTCATACTCAGCGACAGATAACTTCTAATATAATCGTATAAACACAACATCATCGATTAATAAAGCAAAGCAAAGAGTCGACGGTCACCGGCTCACCGGAGTTCATCGCAGGTGACTGGGCCGTCGCGAATCCCCCCCTTAACGGGCGGTTCTTCGTCGATTGAGCCACAAAATCCCTCCCAAGTATCAACTCTGCACATACGCGTTACCAATCATCAACACAAACAAAATTTTATAACCCACAAGCAAAATCCCCAATTTACGAAATCTCAAGAAACTTAACACTAGAGGTATGAACGTATAGAGCTTCGCAAGGGCTTCGTTTTGATCATACTATCACAAAGCTTTATCAACTGAATTAAACGAATTCGTCGAAGGAAAACAAAAAAAAACAGAGTGCGGAAGAGAGAGAAGACAGAGTAGAGAAATGACCTAGGCGGCGGTGATAAGAAGGAGAAATGATAGAAAGCAATTGTAAAATTTATTTATATATATTGAAATTTGGTTTGTTATTCCGTATAAGTCTCGTTTAAAATGCTAATAATATCCCAATTTATGAACAAATTTTAATACATATTATATCAACATTTTGAAAAAAAAATAATCAAATAAATTATAAGATTTTATTTTCAACAATTTAATTAAAATTCTCAATTCTGTATTGGAAAATTTTACAAATTATTTAAATAATTACCAAAAATATAATTACCCTTTTTAATATAATTAATGAAATTAATAAGATTATTAATACCAAGGAAATTATCTAAAATATTTTTAAACAGTTTAAATAATAATTAACTGAATTTTACTGACGAGAATTTAACCATTTACACGCACATATAAAATTAACACATAAGCACTTAAATGACTCGCATGATTGACGGATCTAACATATCTTTAGCAGAAAACACATCAAACTGGAATAAGACATTTTATTTTATTCTAACAGTTTGGCATATAAAAGAAATAATTATAATTTAAAATTTAGCATCGTTACAGAACAGGCCTAAATTTTTTAACCTATATACATTGTAAATTATTAAATTCGAAACTTTAAAAGTTTGTTAATCAATTAGTATAGTACTTTTCTGAAAAATCGTACTTTACAAAAAATATCATCAAATAACCTATGTCTAAAGAAAAAAATGAAAACAATTCTTTTTTTTCAAAAAAAAACCCTGTAAATTTTAATATGTTGTTGGTAGATTCAAATCTTAGATCATTCTACATGATAATTTTACTGTTATATGTAACGTTTCTCAACAATTTAATTTGAAAGATCCAACGATTATGGATTGAGTGATCAAACAAAGCGACCACGCTTATAAGAAAGCTTTCATTATTTAGTCTTTAATATAATAACATAGATATTTACGGGATATACTATAAAAAATGAATTTTATACAGAATTTTGATCGTCACGGTGTACTACTTTAAAAGAAGAACTATTACAAAAAAAATATTTTAATTGATAATTTATTTTCTCAAAAGTTCAAAGTTCACGCATCATTAAAATATTACAAAAAAGAGTATATTATATTTTAGCAATAAATATTTAAAAAAATAAAAATTAAAAAAAATTATAAATATTAAGAAAAATTAATGATGTTATCGTCGTAGTTTGGTCCTAAATACCGCCAAAACATTCTCAACCGTTAGATCCAATACTTTTAAAAATAGATGATCAAGATTATATCATATAAAAAGAAATTATTATCTAAAAATGATATAAGTTAAAAGATATTATATTAGGATTGGATTTTCCAAAAAGTTAAAACATAAAAATAGTTGTAATTAAATAAGAAAACCCATTTATAACCAAAATAATAAAAAATAGTTTAATCTTAAATAGATAGGTGAAAACCGTTAGATTTAACATTAAAACTTGTATTTTATTAATAAAGGTTATTCTAATAATCTAAACTACATATAAGTTAATTAGATTTCCTAAATCGAATAGAATTCTCGCCATTTGATTTCGTCGCTTTATTCTGTTTTTAGTTTTAGAATAGTTTTTAATTGAAAAAGAACTATTAAACCACAAATAAATTAAAGATTATTTTGTGAATTTCATGTGAACCGTAAAATTGGTCAAATCTAACTTTTATAACTTAATATAAACAAATATTAAATTGAGCGTGTAAAATATAATAAATATCAAAGTTTTAACTATAATTTTTTTTGGCTAAATCTTTTTTAACAATAATTTAATCATGTAAACTAATAACTTTTAAATATTAAAATATTCATAAATAAATATAATTATAAATATTAAAAAAAACAATCGTGTGTTGCATCATAATAAAAATATAATTATAAACAGAATAATTATAAATAAAATTTAAGTAACCGTGCATCGCACGGGCTATAAGCTAGTTTTTTTTAATAAAGTTTTATTGAATTGTTCAATTTTATTTTGGAGTTTATTATCGGCTAATTGTTCTTCAATTCTTTTATATTTAATTTCATTTTTTAAATGTCTTAAATGGCTCTTCTTATTATTTAATATTGCAAGAGTCTTAGTAACTGATTGTTCTTTGATAGTTTTTAAATCTTTTTCATAGATAAAGGGTAGCCCCAATATAATTTTATCAGTCATGTTTGTTATTAAGACAAAAGAGGTATTAAAGCAAATATTGTCTTAACAAAATTGAAGTAAAAATGGTATACTAACATTAAATTAGTAATTAATAAAACTTTAATTATTAAAACATCTGCCCTTATTCATACAGGAGCTGATTTAAATTGTATTCAAGAAGGACTAGTTCCTACAACTTACTATGAAAAAAAAAACTAATGAAAGACTAAGCTCAACCAATGGTAGTCAAATGAATATAAAATACAAATTACCTAATGTTCATATTTGTCAAGACAATATTTGCTTTAATACCTCTTTTGTCTTAATAACAAACATGACTGATAAAATTATATTGGGGCTACCCTTTATCTATTTACTCTATCCTTTTACAACTTCGACTAAAGGATTAGTCAGTAAACATCTAGGTCAAACGGTAACATTTAATTTTATCCTAGAACCAGAGGAAAAAGATTTAAAAACTATCCAAGAACAATCAGTTACTAAGACTCTTGCAATATTAAATAATAAGAAGAGCCATTTAAGACATTTAAAAAATGAAATTAAATATAAAAGAATTGAAGAACAATTAGCTGATAATAAACTCCAAAATAAAATTGAACAATTCAATAAAACATTATTAAAAGAAATATGTTCAGATGTTCCTCATGCCTTTTGGCATAGAAAGAAACATATAGTTAATTTACCTATGCAAAGGAATTTAAAGAACATTTAATTCCAACAAAAGCTAGACCTATTCAAATGAATCATGAACAGTTAGAATATTGTAAAAAAGAAATTAACGAATTATTAAGCAAAGGATTAATTAGAAACAGTAAATCACCTTGGTCATGTGCTGCCTTTTATGTTAATAAAAACGCTGAAAAAGAAAGAGGAGCACCAAGACTAGTAATCAACTATAAACCATTAAACGAAGTACTTGAACGGATTTGATATCCTTTACCTAATAAAAAAGATTTAATAAACAGATTAAACCAAGCAGTTATATTCAGTAAATTTGATCTAAAAAGTGGATTTTGGCAAATCCAAATTAGTAATGAAGATAGGTATAAAACTGCCTTTACTACTCCATTTGGACATTATGAATGGAACGTATTTCCATTTGGACTTAAAAATGGCCCTAGTGAATTTCAGAATATTATGAACAATATATTCAATCCATTTAGTCATTTTACAATTGTTTATATTGACGATATTCTTATTTATTCCAATTCAATTGAAGAACATTGGAAACATTTAAATTCTTTTTTCAAAACAATCAAGACCAATGGATTAGTACTTTCACCTAGTAAGTGTTCATTATTTCAAACAAAAGTAAGATTTCTAGGTCATACTATCCAGTATGGTAAAATTAAACCAATAGATAGAGCCATTGAGTTTGCCAGTAAATTTCCTGATGAAATACTTGATAAAACTCAACTCCAAAGATTTTTAGGATCCCTTAACTATATAAGAGAATTCTATAAAGATCTTAGGAAACAATGTAAACCATTGTTTGAACGATTACAGAATAATCCCCCACCTTGGACTTCTATCCATACTTCAATTGTCCAAGATATTAAAAAATATGTCAAGACACTTCCCTGCCTTGGTATAACCAATCCTTCTACATTCAAAATTGTAGAAACTGATGCCTCTGAAATTGGATTTGGAGGAATTCTCAAACAAAAGTTAAATCCCTCTACTCATGAAGAAATTTTTTGTTTTCATTCAGGAGCTTGGGATACCACCCAACAAAACTATTCAACCATCAAAAAAGAAATTTTAAGCCTACTTTAATGTATCAACAAATTTCAGCATGAACTTTTAAATCAAAAAATTTTAGTCAGAATTGATTGTCAGTCAGCAAAATATATTTTAGAAAAAGATGTTCAGAATATTGCTTCAAAACAAATATTTGCCAGATGGCAAGCATTATTAAGCATATTTGATTTTGATATACAATATATTAAAGGAAGTAAAAATTATATCCCTGATTTTCTAACCAGAGAGTTTCTACAAACAGGAGAGTCAAAATGAGTGTTAGAGGTGGAAGTACTTCCAGAGGAAGAGGAGGAAGAGGAAACTCTTCTTCTGTTAGTAATTTTAATCCTAGAAGTGCGATTATACCTCATCCAGTTAATCCAGTCCAAGCTGTGGACATAGTAAACAGATTTCAAGTTTTAGGCCAAATACCCAGGCCATTCAATACTGTTTTAGCCAGTCCCCTCCCCCCTCCTTTTGATCCATTCGGATCTTCGGAAATTAGTAAAACAACTCCTAAATTCTATCCTTCTTTTACTCAATCAAACTCAGAATATTTAGTCAATTATGAAGTAAATTTATTTTTTGTAGAAACATTCATGAATCCAAAGAATGACTCAGTTAAACTTGCTACCCTTTTCTTTCCTTCAGGATGGCATTTTATTCCCCTCGCTCCTTACAAATCCTTATCTTACTATAAAGATATTCTTATCCAAACTAATTCTATAGTTATCAAACCTATTTACGACAGAAAAGATGATACCAAAGTCTTTTATCATTCTCTTTATATTAAACAATTAATTTCCCAGCAGGATTTTTCTGATCATCCTTCTGACCTTCATTTAGTCAATAATAATCACTTTTGCTATTATGATTATATTGAATCTTGGAATAAAATATTTTTACATCAAAACCAAAATTTTAGTCATTCCTGGTTTATCCAGTTTGATCATAAATTCAAAAGTCAAATTCCTTTATGGTTCACAATTTGGTGGTCTAGATTTAGGGCTTCATTTGTTATTATCCCATATCAACTCAAAGACCAAGTCACTCATTTCAGTAAACGGAAATCAATTCCCAATTCAGAAGGTATCCCAATTTTACTTCAATTTTGCAGTAAATATAAAATCCCTTGGATTTTAAAATGGCAATATAACCTTAGAACCCCAGTCCAGTCAACAGTTGTTTCTACCGGTTCTTGCGAGGCGGTTATTAGTCAGCACAGTTAGGCCAGTCATGTTTCAAGAATTTTCTTCATCAAATGGTGGGATAAATTCGATATTAATAGAATAATCAGCCAGGTGCAGAAAGAATTTCCCCCAATTATTCCTACTCAAGCATTCTCTAAAGAAAAAGAAACCATTGAAGGGCCATCTTCTTCTTCTTTGAGTATTTCTTCAGTCAGCAAGTTATCTACAGTAGAATTAAAATCTTTAATGGCGACTATTAATTCAAGAGTTACAGATCTAGAAGAAGCCTCAGAAAAGGAATCCAATGATTCCAGTCAGAATTCTATATCAAATATTGATCCTTATAATAGTCAGCAATTTCAAGATGTCAAGATCCTTTTCCCTTATAGCTATTGCAAATCAAGAGCAGTGAAGATTCTCCAAAACAGTAAAAGATGCCGACAAGTTACTATGCATGAACAGTAAATTACTATTCATCAGACAAAACAACAGTCAACCGACCAGTTACCCAAGTAAATTACTTTTACTTTTGCTTTAACCCAAGTGAATCACTTTCACTTAAGTAAGATGTTTTTACTTTTACTTTGTAATAATTAAAAGGTTATTCTTTTCATGTATTCCGCTCTATAAATATGAGCTTCCATTGTATGCTTTAGATAGGTTGTTTTTAGAATTCAGAGAGTTATTTGATCAAAGTCATTTCAGCATTCAGGAAGGGAGTAGAAGTGTATGCTTGTAACCATCCACCCGGAGTTTACTTGAAGCCTACCCAGTTACTACTATACTACTTGTAATTAAGTGAGAACCCAACCAGTCTATGCAAGATATGCAGTGCTAATCTTGTAAGTAACTTCCAATTATATTAAAATATTTTCAGTAATTATAAACTGTTATCCATTTTATCCGCCTATATGGTCGGTTTTTATCATGTTATTTGAATATTATGTATATTTTTTCTTGTGTATCCATTTGCTATCAGATCTATTGTTGTTTACCATTTATATCTTATACTTTTATTACAAATTAATTGATCTTATATATATATATATATATATATACACACACATATATATATATATATATATATAATTTACAACGTTAAAATAATCTAATTTCTAAGTGTTAATTTTAAAGTATTTTGTATACCTAATTTTTTAATGTGATGTTTTCTTCCAGTATGGTTACATTTGCAAAATACATGTTAAAACATGATAGAGATGAAAACATCCATCTATTATTTTTTAAAATGTTAAAAAAGATTAAAACATTTGATTATATATATTTTCGACCCAAACGTCCTTAAATTTACATTATTTATTTAAAAACAAATCTCAAGTTCAACCATATATATGAAAAGATGATGTAAAAAGTGGCGAGCATATTAATTTATGGTGAAATTTTTACGATGGATGATGCAATTTGTAATTTAATACGATATAAAGTCAGGGCCATTATATATATAATGCAAATAAATATAATTTACAATACTAAAATAGTACATATTTTTTACTGGTTGAATTTATAATATTTTATGTAGTTGGTTATATTTCTCCGATTTTTTCATTTAGTATGGTTAGATTTGCAAAAAATTTACTAAAAACATCTATGTAAAACACTTGTGTAAATAGACTTCGTATCTTTCCGTATAAATTACAAGAAGAAATAAAAAAAACAACCGATATAACATCTTGGATATTCGCATTTATTGATAATAAATTTCAAAATGTTATCAAAATGAGTTTTTTGTGTAGTTTGAGATGGTCAATTCTAATTTGAAGGTTATGGGTCAACTCCCTATACCATTTTTTTTAAAATTAACATTATAACGACAAATTACGTAAAATTGTTGAGTATAAATATTTATAGAGAAATTATTATGGTAGATGATGCAACTTGTAACCTAATAAGACATAAAATCCAAGCCATTATACATTTGATGCAAATAAATATAATTTATAATATTAAAATAGTCTAGTTTTTAGGGGTCAAATTTATAATATTTTACGTAGCTGATTATTTTTTATTGATCTTTTCCTTTAGCATGATTATACTTGTGAAAGAATAATTAAAAACATGTATTTAAGGCATTTGTGTAAATCGAATTCCTACTTGAGTAGAATTACAAGAAGAAAAAAAAATCAATCAACAGAATATAACGGCTGGACATTCGCACTTATGGATGAGGAATTTTAATATTTTCATCAAAGCGAGATTGTTGCATAGTGATTGAGATTGTTACTTGTAAGTCTAAGGTCATGAGTTCAATTCTTCACACCTAATTTCATTTTTTTTAATTGTTAATAGAACTATAATGGCATTTTTGTAATTATTTAATAAATAAGGGTACAATAGAAATTTCACCAGCAATTTTTTGGCACTTTTTGCCCTTGCGTTGTCATTTAATATATAGTAATAGATGTTAATTTTTAAACAATAAAATGAAGGTCTATCCTAAAAATTTAAAACAGGGTCTTGATGGGTTTAAATGTTCTCAAAACTGTATGTTGAAGGAAGTTTTAAGGATGTAGAGTTTCCCATGCTGCAGTTCAATATATAGATAACACTACGTCAGGGCCATCTAGGAGGGTGTGCAAGGAGCCCAATAGCACAGGGCCCCAAAATTATTAGGGCTCCCAAATCAGAAAAGTCCATATAAATATTCTATATATGTCCATTTAATTATCAGAAAAATTCCATCAAAATTGACTTATTGAGTTACTCACGTCCAGAATTAATAACTCCTCTTATGTCTTTTCAAATATCACGCCTAATAATTAGGAAATTGTCATGTATAAGTGTTGGAAATATATTTATTATATATAGCTAATTTAAATTTTGAATAAATTAAGGGTCCAATTTTATAATTAGCACAGGACCCTTGTAAAGTTTGAGACGGGCCTGCACTCCGTAACATATTGTGAACTGAACTGCAAATTTATACTTATAAATAATTTATACCTCTTGCAAGTCCGGGAAAACCATATATTTTACGCAAAGTTTAGAATGTATGTAACTTACAAAATCAAACAGGAAACTACATATCTTATATAATGTTGAAATTCTTCCAAAGTTGCGTTCTCATGGCATGTAGCTTAATAAAGAACATTTTACCTCTTCTTTTCCGTCTCCAAGTCCATGGACAATGATGTTGAACCCTTTTTCCATGATTGCCAATTTTTAGGCATTGCCAGTGCTAGGTATTACATCCAAAATTTAGGTGTTACTCCCAAAATTTGTACAAGGAAAGTATTTATTAATTGGTATAGTCAACTGCTATGTTGACATAATTATGGATATTGCTAAAGGTAGTAGAGGAAGAGATTAGAGCTCCAAATATGAATATGCACAAGTTGAAGCGCCAACTATGAGCAGGGCCAAGGTTGGGGCACCAATCATGATCGGGCCACATGTTGGCGCGCCAAAATGTTATTAGGAGCCAAGTTGGAGCACCAACTTGGGGTTGATATGGTAAAGAAGCAGAGTATATTCAATGGTTGATACATGATTGAAGAATTATAGAAGATCATAAGATGAAGACCAAACATGATTGAAAGTCTGATTTTGTATTCCAGTAAGTTGTCCTTATTGGGGGATCAAGGTGTAAATAAGCTTGTCTATACACTAAAAGGGTTCAATCATGTATTCTAACAAGTTACCCTTGTTGGGGGATTGAGATATGCCCAGTGTGACTATAACTTTGGAGAACTTGCCCTGTAGTCTGGTGGGTTAGCCTCATCGGCAGGTAAGGATCAGCTTGTGCATTTAAAGTAAGCCATGACTTGTCCCTGCAACTAAACGACTGATGTGGTAGTTGGTAATGGTTGATGTTAGCTCCGATAGTTTGGGCTAATGTTGTATCCGTGAAGACACGGTCATAGTTGAGCCTTAGAGTCATTGGGCTAGGCTTCATCGTATGAGCTCTCCTTAGTGGGCACAAACATACATTTTGTAAGAGGTTAAGAGTTCTAGTCTGACATGGACTGAGCTTGATGCACATCATCAAGGAGACCTACTCCTAATAGACTTAGGTTCCTTGTTCTACTAAAACTATGTGAAGCTTGATCCCTATAAATATAGGGTATGTAAGCACATTAAATGGGTTGAACGTTGAGAGATCAGAGAGACCACCACCACTCCTTTGATCTCAGCTTCTTATAAACATACTAACCACCATACTCCGGCGATCCTTCTATCATCAAACCACCATCGTAGATCTTTATTCCGGCATGTAACCTCAAATTTTGTTATCGCAAATTCCTTCATTAACAAATTGTTTCTAGGAGGGGCTTGAATCAGATTTGCATCTAGGAGGAAAGATGTCTCAAAATCGCGATGAAAATTTGTATGATGATGGAAGCTTTTACTCGGAGGGGTTCCAAGTAGAGGAATCCTACGTTCCAGTGACGGTGGCAGACCCGACCCATGTAGCTAGAAGTCGGACATTGACAAGGCTGTCGCGTGCCTATCAAATAATAATTTCTAACAAATCCTTCTAACTATGTAGTAGGGTAAGTCAGAGTCGATCCCACAGAGACAAACGTATCAATCACTAGTTGTTTCTGATTTAATTCGGCTAAGCAAGTATCACAATAAATATTGAGAATTTATTAAACTAATCTTATACTAAAGCGAATTGTGTTTATATTAAATCAAATATTAAAAACATCCAGAATTAAGTATCCCCACTAGCATGAATTAATGCAATCGTGAATTCCCTCCCCAATTATTCAGATAAACTACTCAAAAGGAAAGATGCGCCCTATAAATACCAAAAACCCCTCTCAGGTATTAATGGCTTCTCTTAAAATACAATCAAACCTATTCTCATGGTATCATGTAATTTAGAGACATTAATCACGGCATCCTAATTTCCTAACAATCCATTCTACCTATTCTCATGGAGAATTTCATGTTCTTATTGGATAAATCACAACCATCTAATTCCAACTCTCGTTGATAATTAGATATTGGTTCAAACAACACATAATCACATCTGATTTGCAATTGTTAATTTAAACAACTCAATAAGCAAGAGCAATTAAACAATTAAATTGGGGGAATTGGGAAATTCACACATCAATCATAACTAGGGTTCAACTTAACCCTAGATTAATAATCTACTCACTCATAATTGAATTAGCTAAACAAGAGATATATGAATTGTAAGATGAACACATAATTATAAGGAATAGAGATGAACCTTTAATCTTCTATCTTCAAGGAAAATAAAAGTTCTCAGAAAAATCTCCCCAAAAGAAAGTGTTTACAAAGTTGTGTGTATATAAAAAATCTTCTCTCAGATGTATGTAATAATACCTAATTGTATCTGATCTCCCTATATGTATCTAATAAAAGTCTTTTAATACTTTGAGGAAAAATACAATATAATTCCTAAACTGATTCTGCTTTTCCAAAGAAATTCGTAACTGACTGTCCTCAGTAATTCTGGCCCGTTCCAGTTGTAATTTGATATCTGGGCCACTTAAGAATGAAAGAGAATTATGTTATCTTCGCGTGGGCTGTTAAATCGTCCAATTCTGACTTCTGGAACTCCAGATATGGCCCAAACAGTGATGTACTTGCATGCAGCCCAACAAATCCGAATTTCCTTCTAATAAATCTCCAAATTAAACTCTTTATTCTTCAATCCTTCCAAGTTTAGGATTCCTTGCTTCCTACAATAAAACATCAGAATTTATTTAATAAAAGTCCAATTAAATGCAAAATATAATAAATATGAGGAATAAAATCATATAAAATATATATATAAATATATACTCTATCAAATATCCCCACACTTAGCAATTTGCACGTCCTCGGGCAAATAAAGAAATAAAAATGATACTAACTAATAGGACCACCACTTTCGTAGATGACACGATTGCATTGAGCATATGCAACAAGCCGTTAAACCCCTAGGCAGCCCTAGTAGGACGAGTTTTGTCTCGTGAGGGTTTATAGTAAATCTACCCACAAAATCTTATTTGAGTTGACTGCCAAGTCTCAAACATGATATATATCATAGCACACCACACATGCAAACTTAACCATGTAATAGCTCTTAGATGTCATATAATGCAATTCCTCAACTTTACACACCAACACAACTATTCAAGTACGCGCACATAGTCTAAAAAGACTAAAATATATCATGAATAACATCAAAGTCTCAATCAACAAGATAATAGCATGCTTTGGATAGAAAATAAACTCACAATCACTCAAATCACACAAGTGTTTAGGTGCAACTGTATCACTCAAATTCAATCAAATGCACATGTGCTACCATAAGCTTGCTTGTCCACCAAAATCTCTAGACTTCGTGCTTGTATAAATCAAAAGGTCTTTGTCAAGGGTTGTAACGAGGCTTAGGTGAGGGGTAGGAAAATGAAAAGGCTGCAATTGGTTAAACTTGACAACTAATAGAGCATAATGTTCATATACACTTGAAGCACTCAACATGAAACTATCTTGAGATATCATCTCACATAAAAATATAAAACCCGTAAATTTCACATTGTAAGAACCAATGAACATACACTCGCTTTTCTTTCTTTTTTTTTTCTTCTTCAATAGATAGATTTTTTTTTTTCTTTTTCAATTTCCTTTTTTTTTTTCTCTATATTTTTCTTTTCTTTTTGACCTTGGTGATTTTATTTGAAATATCACCGACAAGAAGTAGCCAAACCAATTCAAATCCCACCAAAATTCACACATTAACAAAGATATCCCCACACTTAATATTTTACCAATCTCAAGTATATATCACAATGCTCTACTAGTCAATCAAGACAAGAACAAATAAATAAGCTCAAGATTTAGATGGTGATATACGAAGAAAAAGGATATAGGCTCAAGGGGGCTCACTAAGGATTATTTTTAAGGGTACTGTTTGGGACAATACGGTTAATCCTAGTGCCTTTATCATTTTTACACAATACACGATATCAATATACGCACGACCTGGTTTAAAGCAAGTTCTAGAGCAACATGCACAATGACGAATAACTCACCACAAAAAAAATATAGATTGATAAAAAGATGTATCAATCGCAAATTAAGGCCCAAAATCTCACGGGTGATAGCATGCTAAACTCATCAAAATTGACAATGACGTACATTCAAGTTTTGAAATTTCGCAAGCACATACAAGACATCATCATGTATAAGGTATTTTACGCCAAGGAGACAAATACATGACACTCGCAAAATAAGTCTACATGGTGTGTACTTATCCTTATTAACATGCTATATTGACAAGGCAATCATTTTTTAAGGTTTTCTAATTTTTTTGTGTTTTTCTATTTTTTTTAACTATCCTAAAAAAAAAAATCTAACAAATTAAAAAGAAAAAAAAAACCTAATTTTTTTTTTAATATTTTTTTATATTGGAAACCCCTCCCCACACTCAAGCGGTTCATTGTCCCCAATGAATAATAATAATAAATATACATTAAACTAACAAGATTCTAAAAAAAAAATACAAAAATTAAAAAAAAAAAAAAAAAAAAAAAAAAAAAAAAAAAAAAAAAAAAAAAAAAAAAATATATATATATATATATATATATATATATATTCAAAGAAAGGTTCAAAGTACTCCCCTTGTGTCCTTGAATGAAGTGCTCTTTGAAAAATTTTAAGCTTGCTCCTCCCTTTTATTAATATGCTGAAATTGCAAGTCTAACTGTTTGTTTATCAAATAAACAAAGCGACTATCAACACATTGAGTGTGTTGGTGCAGTGGTAGATGACCTTGGGTGGCATGCTGAAGGACAGGGGTTCGAACCCCACTGGAAACGTTTTTGATAATGCACAACTTGCAATCTCCACAGCAGGTTCCCATGTTGGACAGTAGAAACGTTGGGCCCGTTTGCTTGAACAATGAGATGGGCTTGGAATGGAGCTTGTTTCTGGGCTGGACTGAAACAAGTATAGAATTGCAAACAGCAGGAGACAGTGTCTTGAAGAATGAGAAATTGGGCTTGTTTCTGGGCCCAGAGAAAAAAAAAGGCCTGTTATATGTCCTGGACTTGGAAGATGGCTGCTACGCGCGTGAATTTGCAGGGATTCCCGCACCGCGGGAATGTAAAATTGCACTGCAGGGAATTAATTGTCAACACTGTACAGGGAGCTTGACACCGCAGGTAAATTATAGTGCACCATGGGTAGAAAATTATAACACTACAACAAAATCATGGGTTGCCTCCCAAGAAGCGCTTTTTTTTTTTTTAAGGTCATTAGCTCGACCTTCTTATCAATCATTTCGATGAAGGGGTAGAAAGCGGAATCTCCACTTTCTCATTGATTGGCTCACCAACTCTGTAATGTTTGACTCTTTGCCCATTCACCTTAAATGATCCTCCATGAGTATCCAACAATTCAACTGCACCATATGGAAAAACCTTTTGTACCTTGAACGGACCCGACCACCTAGAACGCAATTTTCCGGGAAAAAGTCTTAACCTCGAATTGAACAGAAGAACTAACTCCCCTTCCTTGAATTCTCTTCGTAACAGCCCTTTGTCATGCCACTTCTTTGTTTTCTCCTTGTAAAGCTTAGAACTTTCATAAGCCTCGAAACGAAGCTCATCAAGCTCATTAAGTTGTAGAAGTCTCTTCTCACCCGCTGCTAACATATCAAAATTTAGACCCTTGATAGCCCAAAATGCACGGTGCTCTAACTCTACGGGAAGATGACATGCTTTTCCATAAACCAATCTATACGGAGTTGTCCCAATAGGTGTCTTAAACGCAGTTCTATAAGCCCAAAGTGCATCATCAAGCTTCATAGACCAATCCTTCCTTGATTTTGCAACTGTCTTCTCCAAGATATTCTTTATTTCACGGTTAGAGATCTCCACTTGACCACTGGTTTGGGGGTGATAAGAAAGTCCCACCTTATGATAAACTCCATATTTCTTCAACATAGCTTCAAATCGATTTTCGAGAAAATGCTTTCCTCCATCACTAATCAAAATCCTTGGCACTCCAAATCTAGGAAAAATCGTCTTCTTAAAGAACTTGCTCACAACACGAGCATCATTAGTGGGTGATGCAATGGCTTCAACCCATTTTGAGACGTAGTCCACAGCTACCAAGATATATCTGTTCTTAAAAGATGGAGGGAAAGGTCCCATGAAATCTACTCCCCACACATCGAAAAGCTCCACTTCAAGAATGCTATTTAGAGGCACTCATTGCGTCTTGAAATATTCCCCGTTCTTTGGCAACGATCACAAGAATGAACATATTGGTAGACATCTTTAAAGAGAGTTGGCCAATAAAAACCGCACTGAAGAATCTTTGCAGCAGTTTTCGTAGTACTTGCATGACCACCACTTGGCAAATCGTGACAATGTGAGATTATAGAGGAAATCTCATAATACGGAACACATCTTCTAATGACTCCATCAGCACAGGATTTATAGAGAAACGGATCATCCCAAAAGTGCTTCCTCACATCATAGAAAAATTTCTTCTTTTGCTGCGATGAGTAACCATGAGGAACAGTTCCACTAGCTAAGAAATTAGCTATGTCAGCATACCAAGGAACCTCTAGACTTGCAAGAGAAAGTAGATGATCGTCAGGAAAAGAATCATCAATCGGAGTAGATTTATCATCATCCTTATCAAGAGTAAGGCGTGAAAGATGATCAGCAACCACGTTCTCAGCCCCTTTCTTATCCTTAATCTCTAAGTCAAATTCTTGAAGAAGCAAAATCCAACGAATCAAACGAGGTTTAGCATCCTTCTTACTCATCAAGTATCTCAAAGCTGCATGATCCGTGTGAACAATAACTTTCGAACCAACGAGATAGGATCGAAATTTTTCCATAGAATACACCACTGCTAGCAATTCTTTCTCCGTTGTTGCATAATTAATTTGAGCTCCATCCAAGGTCTTGCTTGTATAGTATATAGCATGCAGCTTTCCATCTTTCCTTTGGCCTAGGACTGCACCAATAGCTTGATCACTAGCATCACACATGATCTCAAATGGCAGACTCCAATCCGGTGGTTGTATAATTGGGGCAGAAACAAGAGCTTTCTTTAACGTTTCAAAAGCCTCAACACAAGCATCAGTGAACACAAAAGGTACCTCCTTACCCAAAAGCTCAGTAAGAGGTCGAGCAATCTTCGAAAAATCTTTTATGAAACGGCGATAGAATCCAGCATGACCAAGAAAACTTCTTATCCCCTTGACTGAAGTAGGGTGTGGTAAGCGCTCAACAACTTCGACCTTGGCTTTATCAACTTCAATGCCTCTCTTCGAAACAACATGACCCAGAACAACTCCCTCTTGTACCATAAAGTGGCATTTTTCCCAATTGAGAATGAGATTAACTTCTTGACATCTATGAAGCACCTTCTCCAAGTTATGTAAGCATACGTCAAAAGAAGTTCCACCAACCGAGAAGTCATCCATAAAAACCTCCATAATGTCTTCAATGAAATCTGAGAAAATTGCCATCATACATCGCTGAAATGTGGGCGGAGCACAACATAATCCAAATGGCATTCTGCGGTATGCAAATGTACCATAGGGACATGTAAAAGTCGTCTTTTCTTGATCATTTGGATGGATAGGAATCTGGAAAAATCCTGAATATCCATCTAAGAAGCAGAAGTAAGAATGTTTCGCCAATCTTTCAAGCATTTGATCAATAAAAGGGAGAGGAAAATGATCTTTCCTTGTGGCCTTATTCAATTTCCGATAATCAATGCACATGCGCCACCCTGTAACAGTTCTAGTGGAAATCATCTCACCCTTATCATTCTTCACCACAGTCATTCCTCCTTTCTTTGGAACAACATGCACCGGACTGACCCACTTGCTATCAGAGATAGGATAGATTATACCTGCATCAAGAAGTTTTAAAACCTCCTTTTTGACCACCTCCATCATATTAGGATTGAGTCTCCGTTGAGGCTCAATAGAAGAAGCTTGCTCATCTTCCAGAATAATCTTATGCATGCAGAATGATGGATTAATGCCCTTGATATCATCAATGGAATACCCAATAACATTTTTGTATTTCTTCAGAACAGTGAGCAATTGCTCAATTTGAATGTCATCAAGCTCAGAATTAACAATGATAGGATATGATTCATTAGGGCCCATAAACACATATTTCAAAGATGCAGGTAGTGGTTTCAGTTCTACCTTAGGAGGCGTGGAACTCTCCTTAACTTCCTCATGCTGTAGCACATTAGAATGTTCATGCTTATATGTAGGTGCTGCATCCAAAAACTTCTCGTAACCCTGACACTCTCCATTTTCTTCATCAACGTTACCCTCAAGAACAACTTGAAGCGGATCCTCAGATAGTAGAATTTTGGCTTTCATGTCGATCACTTCCTCTAGTGCATCCACCCTATTCACAAACTCATCCGTAGAAGGATGTCCCATTGTACTTTGCAGCTTGAATTCCATCTTCTCTTCGCCTACTTCAAAAGAAATTCTTCCATTTTTCATGTCAATGATAGCTCCAGCTGTTGCTAAGAAAGGCCTCCCAAGAATGATAGGAATATTTGCATCTTCTTCCATTTCCATGACAACAAAATCACATGGAATATAAAACTTTCCTACCTTAAGGGGCACATCTTCAAGAATTCCCAATGGAAACTTCACACTTCTGTCTGCCAGTTGTAAAGAGATACGTGTGGGTTTCAGTTCACCCATCTGAAGTTTTTTACAAATCGACAAAGGCATCAAACTGACACTTGCTCCAAGATCACATAAAGCTCTTTTAATTTCGACATCCCCAAGCTGAACAGGAATTGAGTAGCTACCTGGGTCCGCTAACTTCTTTGGAAGATCATTTTGCAAGATGGCACTGCACTCTGCCGTTAATGAGATGGTAGAGCTTTCTTCAATTTTTCTCTTTCTTGACAAAATATCTTTCAGGAATTTTGCATAAGATGGCATCTCAGTGATAGCATCCATGAATGGGATATTGATATGTAGCTTCTGTAAAATTTCAAGGAACTTACCATACTTCTTCTCTAGCTTCGCTTGTGCCAACCTTTGTGGAAAAGGAACAGGCGGCACATATGGTTTAAAAGGAACAGCTACTGATTCTTTCTTTTCCTTTTCCACGACCTCTGGTTCTACCGGTTTCTCAGTTGCAACCTCCTCTTCACTTTCCTTAGCATTCACCACACCTTTGCTCACGTTCAATTCCGGCTGGTTCAAGTCTTTACCACTCCTCAAGGTTACAGCATTGATATGACCCCTTTGCGGTTGCTCAGTTTGACCAGGAAGTTGGCCTGAAGATTTATTTAGCTGGCTCAACTGTTGAGAAATCTGAGTGATAGTGTTCTCCATCAGTTTGTTGTGAGCCTTTATCTCATTAATGCTCGAATCGAAGTGCTCATTCTTCTTTGATTGTGTAGCAATAAACCCTTCCATGAGATTCTCCAAGTTAGATTTCTGCGGCTGAGCTTGCTGAAAACCAGGAGGCTGAGAAAAATTATTTTGTGAAGATTGAGCTTGACCCTGATTGTTCCTGTAAGAGAAATTTGGATGATCTCTCCAACCTGGATTGTATGTGTTGGAGTAAGGATTATACTGCGGCCTCTGATTCTGATTGTAAAGAGCATTTGCCTGTTCAACTGCCATTCCAGAAGGATTGTACTGACAAGCATGTCTGGTGTGTCCAACAACACCACATACCTCGCATGAAGCAACAGTAGATGAAGTACTTCGAGCATCCAATTGCTCAATCTTCTTGACCATAGCCTGCATAGTAGTATTCAACATGGCTAGAGCATCAACCTCGTACTTACCACCCTTCTTCGGATGATTTCGATCACTGTACGGAAAATTGTCATTAGACCCCATCTCGTCTAACAAAGCTTTGGCCTCTTCAGTACTCTTGTTCATAATGCTTCCCCCAGCAGATGCATCAACAAAATTTCGGAACTCTTGTGTTAACCCATTATAGAATGTTTGGATCAACAACCAGTCAGGAATTCCATGGTGAGGGCATTGTCTTTGAAGTCGCTTAAATTTTCTCCAGGCATCATGAAGTGACTCGTCATCTTCTTGACGAAAATTAGAGATCTCATTCCGGAGCTTAGAGGTCTTCTTCTGACTGAAGAATTTAAGTAGAAAAGCCTTCGCAAGACTATCCCAAGTAGTGAATGTATTTGGCCCTTCATCCTTCAACCAATCTTTTGCTGCATCCCGAAGAGAGAATGGAAATAATCGCAGCTTAACAGCTTCATCACTTACATTGGTCATCTTTATTGTATCACACTTCTCCAGAAAACTCTCAAGATGATCAACAGGATTTTCATTGGACAATCCTGCGAAAGAGTCATTAGAGATGAATTGGATAAACTGAGGCTTCAATTCAAAGTGAGTAGCTGTGATTGCTGGTCTGACAATGCTTGAGAGTACGCCTGTAGCATCTGGCATACCATGCTCCCTAAGAGCCTTAGCTGCAGGTGCATCACCCATAACTACCTTGTCTTTATTTTTCCTTCGTAGTCCTGCTTGCCTTCTTGCTGTAGCTTCAATTTCAGGATCAATATCAATTAAGTTTTCAGTACCTGAACTTCGAGTGTGCATGCAACAAGAGAACTAGAAGCGATGATCAATTAACAAGGGAATAATAGCCGAAGCAACACAACTAAAATACTTAGCTAAATCAATTCAAAATTAACTAATCTAACACTGCTTTGTCCCCGGCAGCGGCGCCAAAAATTTGACAAGGCTGTCGCGTGCCTATCAAATAATAATTTCTAACAAATCCTTCTAACTATGTAGTAGGGTAAGTCAGAGTCGATCCCACAGAGACAAACGTATCAATCACTAGTTGTTTCTGATTTAATTCGGCTAAGCAAGTATCACAATAAATATTGAGAATTTATTAAACTAATCTTATACTAAAGCGAATTGTGTTTATATTAAATCAAATATTAAAAACATCCAGAATTAAGTATCCCCACTAGCATGAATTAATGCAATCGTGAATTCCCTCCCCAATTATTCAGATAAACTACTCAAAAGGAAAGATGCGCCCTATAAATACCAAAAACCCCTCTCAGGTATTAATGGCTTCTCTTAAAATACAATCAAACCTATTCTCATGGTATCATGTAATTTAGAGACATTAATCACGGCATCCTAATTTCCTAACAATCCATTCTACCTATTCTCATGGAGAATTTCATGTTCTTATTGGATAAATCACAACCATCTAATTCCAACTCTCGTTGATAATTAGATATTGGTTCAAACAACACATAATCACATCTGATTTGCAATTGTTAATTTAAACAACTCAATAAGCAAGAGCAATTAAACAATTAAATTGGGGGAATTGGGAAATTCACACATCAATCATAACTAGGGTTCAACTTAACCCTAGATTAATAATCTACTCACTCATAATTGAATTAGCTAAACAAGAGATATATGAATTGTAAGATGAACACATAATTATAAGGAATAGAGATGAACCTTTAATCTTCTATCTTCAAGGAAAATAAAAGTTCTCAGAAAAATCTCCCCAAAAGAAAGTGTTTACAAAGTTGTGTGTATATAAAAAATCTTCTCTCAGATGTATGTAATAATACCTAATTGTATCTGATCTCCCTATATGTATCTAATAAAAGTCTTTTAATACTTTGAGGAAAAATACAATATAATTCCTAAACTGATTCTGCTTTTCCAAAGAAATTCGTAACTGACTGTCCTCAGTAATTCTGGCCCGTTCCAGTTGTAATTTGATATCTGGGCCACTTAAGAATGAAAGAGAATTATGTTATCTTCGCGTGGGCTGTTAAATCGTCCAATTCTGACTTCTGGAACTCCAGATATGGCCCAAACAGTGATGTACTTGCATGCAGCCCAACAAATCCGAATTTCCTTCTAATAAATCTCCAAATTAAACTCTTTATTCTTCAATCCTTCCAAGTTTAGGATTCCTTGCTTCCTACAATAAAACATCAGAATTTATTTAATAAAAGTCCAATTAAATGCAAAATATAATAAATATGAGGAATAAAATCATATAAAATATATATATAAATATATACTCTATCAGACATCAGTGTTGATCAGTTATTCAGATCTTATGGAGGAGTTGCACCTAATGGGTTCGACTGTGCGAGGATTTAATGCAAGGTTACGGGCTGTTGAGGCTAGGAGGTTTAGGTATCCACACTATGGACGTGGAGGACGTCATATGGAGATTGAGCTTGTGAGGGATGTCCCGGTGGCCGGTGCTGGGATGGGTGCAAATCAGTCTGATGGGCGAAGGCGACCCCCGATCACCCCCCGAAGGTTGGAGTTTGGGGAGAATGAGCCAATTGTGGAATTCCCAGAAAATAGTCAGCAGGACCAAGGGGTGCCAAGGACTCCATGGGCACCCCTTGTGTTAGAGGACCGTGCACCACTTGTTGGGCCTCATGATGGGTCGTTGAATGGTAGGCAGAGGTTTTCGGCGATAATGGAGCTCATGAGCTTAAAGTTGACCCGGAATGAGATTAAGGAAATACTTTCTGACTTGGATAAGGAACAGGGGTACGAAGGACAGAGGGATGTGCCTGCTGGGGAGCTGGTTACTCGTGGAGGATATCGTGGTAGGGGTTCACGAGGTGGAGCTTATCGTGGAAGAGGTCGAGAAGGTTTGGGACGCCAAAATGATGTAACACATGTCAGGGAACCTGTCATCGTTCCTATAGCCTCACATAATGCAACCAGTGGGTTGAGGTGGGATCAAGTTCAACCACGAGTCCCTGATACTCCCAATCCAGTGCAACCACAAGTAAGTCAACCTATCGCCCTTGATACTCAGACTCCTCCTTTATTAACTAATACTCAAAATGAAGTTGTTCAAACTACTATTGCAGTTACAGTTAACGCCGACCTCCCAAGTTGCAAATGTCAATACAACTCCTGTCACCCCACAAGTATCCATACAGCTTACACCACCCATCATGACACAAACTCCACCAATAGTTAGCACGCCATCCTCAGTATTTGTGAGTTTTGGCACGCCGACTCCACCTGTGGGAGGTGGGTCACAACCAACTGGGTCGCAGGCCAATTTTCAGAATGTCCCGGGGATCGGAAGTGTCAATTTTCAGAATGTTGGTAGTCTCGATTCCGACGTGTAACCTCAAATTTTGTTATAAAAAATTCATCCGTTAACACCAGGTTTTTTAAGTCCATGGCATCTTTTAAGTCCTGTAGTTCATTTGTTATGTTTTTGTCTAATTTTTCGAGACTACAGCAAAATATAATAAAATTAAGTCAGCCACATAGTCAATTTTCTTAAATGATGAAAGGTCAACTTATTTATATATTTGTACATTTTTAATTTTTGAAAAAAAATTGTACCATTTAAAAGGCATATTACACATAATAGCATCATATTCATATTCTGTATTACTTATTACTAGCTTATAACCCGTGCCAAGCACGGGCCGAGCATGAGTCGACATTAAAATATTAGTATTGAATGATACAATATATAATAAATAAATATTATTTAAAAATGTATTTCTCGAGAATTGAATGATAAAATATATAATAAATAAATAACTATTTAATTATGTAGTTATAGACAATCGAACTATGCATAAAGCTAAAGAAATTAAAGAAATTAAAGTAAATAAATAAATCTTATATAATTACATAGTTGTAAGGAATCGAACCCTGGATGAAGCTAAAGAATTTAAAGTAAATAAATCTTGTATAATTATGTAGTTGCGAGGAATCAAACTCTGGTTAAGTGATAACCAAATTTGGTACTTTGGTACTTTAGTACCGCGCGTCATTTTCACATTATTTTGCTTATTAATAAAGAGTATAGATTTCTAAACATGGTACTAAACCAGAGAAGAAGTTGTTATTCAAAAGGGAATAGCGCAAGAACAAAGCAAAGTATGAGAGGTCTAGAATAAATTACACAAGTTTTCTAATTTTCAAAAATTTAGCTGTAAGTTCCCAAACTATATAATTCCAACTATATCTCTATAAAAGTTGTTCTCCTCAAAATGGTAAAGAAGATCAACTAACAAGAAAAAACAAGTCGGTCATGATAATTGATACATGGTTGCTCACCGAATTTTCATTAATTGTTTTAATAATAAAATCTACCATTTAAAACTCTTAAAATTTTTAAGACTTGATTATGTCACCTCTTTTCAATTTTTAATAATTTCAAATATATAATTCGATAAATTATATCACC
The DNA here is from genome assembly GCA_030848705.1 of Heracleum sosnowskyi. Classification (NCBI taxonomy): domain Eukaryota; kingdom Viridiplantae; phylum Streptophyta; class Magnoliopsida; order Apiales; family Apiaceae; genus Heracleum; species Heracleum sosnowskyi. The sequence continues at coordinate 112,898,174 of CM061240.1, read as the reverse complement.
CAATACAAAAATTTAGCATGATCAAGTCTTAATATCAACTGTGTACGAAACTTTAATTCTTTACGGAACCAGCCACTCTAATTTTTGCCTTTTTTATAAATGCTGGTGGACGTACGTAACTCCACACAATGGCATTATATTAAAGATTGAGAGGGACAACAACTAAAATAAAACATTTTTAATTGCATCATGTATTGTGAAATCTGAAAACGAGATGAAAATATTTTTAGGTTACTATGTACTCTTCATGCTCCTCGTCAGTGAGATTGTCCAGCCGTGTCATTGCCAGTCAGGGTATGTAACTAGGGTATGTAACTACTGTCTACTCTGCTCTTGTAGTCAAAAAATTGAAGTGGTACAACAGAAAATAATTGGATTTTTGAAGTGTGAATAGGTTTTTTTTTCGTGCATTCAAACTTTATTCAATGTAAATTATTATGTAACAGAACCCAAGTTCAAAATTCAAAATAAATGATCCTTTCAAATTCAAGATTTATAAATATGATTTCTGATGTTTTCTTGATTTGACAGACACACCTTTGCCGAATGGGGGGACTATATGTTATAGTGTCAATCGTTTTCCAAATTGCATGAAAAACATAAGTAACTGTTTGGATCTGTGCTTGAAGAAGTTTTTTCATGGAGAATTGATCCATGAATACTGTGAAAATAACAATTTTTGTACATGCAAATATTTGTGCTAAATGAAGTTGTAACGTATTGTTCACCTCTCTGTTTATGCATGATTGCTTGATGGAGTTTTTAGTTATACCAAGAGAAAATGTATATCAGTTTCAAACTATTAGCATACCAGTTTACGCAATATCAGTTTCTATTTGGTGTACTTTGGAATCATTGATATGATGGTATGCTGAGTTTAATTAAGTCTGCTGCTTTTACTGGTATACTTGTTTCTTCTTTTCTTCTGTTAAAAATAATTAACTGCTGAAACGTATCCGTTTCAGACATTATAAAAATATTAGTAGAATCATAGAATTAGTAGAATTCTGACATTGCAGAGAAATCAACTGGGGTAGTAAGTGTAATTCTAAAATATAACCCGAAATCTGCTCTAGACTATGCATCAGCAAGATGATTTGACAAGTATATAAATGAAACATCATTCTAATGCTCGATGAAAAGTTCAGATGCTGCACTATCCTGGTGCTGGTAAATCTCTCAACAGCAGCACATAAAAAATATCTTTTAGCAGTTTCACAGGCAAAATATGCTAATGCAAGCACACGACCTTTGCAGTGTGAAGGTAAACTAAAATATTTCGATTGAAATGAACATATATCAATAACTTCTCAATCATCCCCAGGTAATACCCACTCTTAAAAACTTCATCGTCCTCAAGGACGAATCAACTTTTATATTGTTATCTCCTGGATCAAACACCAAGGTTATAGCACTTCAATAGCAAGCAATGACTACCTTTTTGGCTACAGGTACATTAAGTAAAGAAAGAGCATCAGAAAGTCTAAACTCATCTAGCCTCAACCCATCGGAACTTGTGGTTGCTGCTGGTACTGCATACATTCGAGTGGACCCTTTGCTGTTCGAGTGGACCCTTTGCTGCTTTCCAATCAGCATAACTTTCCAACTAAATACATGATCAACATGCTTTGTCAAGTGTTCTTTCTGACTCATTGGTGGCATGGAGTATCACTAAATAGCTTCACTAAGATTCCCATCCACAGCGATCCTACAACCACTTTAGCAGCCTGCAAAAACCTCATCCAGTCACTCCCTAAATAAATCAAAAGCTTTACTATCTCAGTCCTTGTGCATCTCTCAGCAAAGCCAGATGGGGTTATCACATGCAAATCAATAAAATGAAATGACAAGGGTATCACCAGATCATGCACTGCAAAATCAGTTATTTTCGACTTCTTTAAATCAACTTTCAAGGCACTAATGATCCATTTTGTAAATAGTGTCACTTGTCCATATTCAACCAACATCAGAACATAACTAAAAATAAATCCTTTTCTCTCACTGGCATCTATCCTCTTCTGAAGGAAATAAGAGGTATGAAGGGCATATGTGCTTGAAAAAGCAAGAGAGAACAATGGTTTAACCCAAGAAGATGCTGAAACATTATGAGGAACATGAGGAACAACTTCTTTTTTGGTAAAAGTGCAAATATTGCACAATGCAGCAACAACTTCTTTTCTGACTCCATTATGAGGAACATGACATGAGCACTGTAGAAGCCTCGTGCTCTCCTAGCAGCACCTACATTACCCTTTCTTTCTCCATAGGAAGCCAAATTAGTTGATGCATGAGTACCATGGTTTTGCATGACCCAATACTTGCAAGTTGCAACTTCGGGATAGCATTATCCAAGCATGAAGGCCATTTTTTTTAACATCAAACAGCGTACATTTTATCTTACCAGCAACAAAATCTAATTTTGCAACACTTAAACGGAAGGTATGATATCAACCTCTAACGTCTATGTACTATCTTTTACTGGAGTAAAGATATTATAGTCCAATGTAGAACTTTTCTCTGGGCGCTCCAACTCAACACTAACCAAGAACTCCTTCGCTAGGAACTCATCATCTGCACCTAGTCTAGCAGTTTGTTTTTCTTCCAAACCACCGGGACCATGAGTTGTCACTTCCATGTCCAAATGGCCCAACTCAGTGCATGGTGTTTCAACTTTATCAGCTTGTTGACCAGAATGTAATCCTACTATAATACGTCTTCCATATCCACAACGATATCATCATGGCATGTGTTACTAATCGCAGCAGTTTTTGTGTTCTGCTCTACACTTTTACCAATTTGAATAAGCATAAATCAGCATAAAGACCTCAATGCTCAAATCAATGATTTGATCGGTTGCAAGGTGCAAATATACAGTGAACTCTACAGAATCAAGTGTCGGTCGATGAACCGCTATCTCTTATAGATCAACAAGTAGGAATCAGAAATGAGTTCACTAGCTTCCATGTAGGTGGTGCTCACCACATCAAGTCGGACCACCTGTAAGCTTTACTTAAATGCTGCACCTGAATTTTTCCACACCAATTCAAACTTGTATCCTTCATCTTTTACATGTACTGGTATCCATATTATTCTGATCTCTAATGGCTGATTCTTCATTTTACACACCAATTTCCCGTTTCATTTGGGGAAAATGAGTTGAAAAACACGGGTATAGATACTGAATTACAAATGATTCATACTTGAGTTGTTTCAAACCACCAATATAAACCACGTGCACCTCATGTCTTTCACACTCCGGAAACACTGCAATTGCGAACTACACATCAATTCCGCACCTCTACTCTGTCTGCACCTCAGATTTTTGATAAAAGTTCTCATAGAGAATATGCAGTCCCTGCTACTGTACCAAGCCCTAGTGTTATCCGTGCTTCTCCTCTGGTTACTTTCAATTATAATCATCATATGACTCGAGGTTTTGATAAAATTGGTGAACAACAGCCTTATATATTTCCAATTTTCGATGGTATTGATCCAAGAGGATGGATATTGGAGGTTTCAAAATATTTTGAATTCAAATTTGTGATGGACGCTGTAAAGATAAAAGCAGCAGGTCTTCATTTTGTAGGCAGAGCAAGTACATGGTATAAATTGTTTTATGGAACAAGAACTGAAGAAATGGAGTGGCAGAAATTTTTACATGATTTATTAGTTCGTTTTGATGACTGTGAGGTGGATATCTGTAATCTGGTCAATCCTTTGAGTATCCAACAACGAGGTTCAGTTAATGAATATGAGATTGACTTTCAAAAAACAAAGGAAATAGCAGAGTTTGTATATGATTTCGTGTTCACCGAGGAGATACTTGCTCATAATTTTGTAAATGGTCTCAAAGAAGAAATTCGGGAAACTATTGACTGGTGGTCGCTTAAAACCTTGCAAGGGGCAATTAATTGGCCTAACTTTCAGGAGATCCAAATGGAGGAGAGATTGTTATTCGAAGCTAGTGAGGTTGAATATGAAATTTCGGAAGCCTTGCGTCGCATGTTTGCTGACGTTCCTGCTCCCAACGTTGGTTGTGGTGAAAAGGTTACTCTCAACACCATTCGAATAAAATGATGGCCAGTCATTCTGCTCGGGAGTTTAAAAGAAAGAACAGCGAGAATAATGTGCAGGATGTGGTACTTGTTGGTATGATGACCAATATTTCAAAATTGCAGCGAATGTTGCAGACATTCTCCACTGGAAATGAATCCTATAAGAACACTGACTGTGACGAGGCTATGGCTAATGGTGCTACTGTCCATGCAACAGTTTTTAGTAGTGAAGGTGATGAGAAGGTACGTGTTTTGAAACTACAGGATGTTTCTCCATTGCCATTTTGTTCGGTGACTGCTGGACAGGTTGGGGATTATTTGATCCTAATAAACTATCCCATCCCAATAAAGAAGCAGCAGATCTTTTTAACATACCCTAGTGTTAAACTCGGTGTTCTGATTCAGTCCTTTGAAGGAAAAAAAATAAGAACTAAGCGTGACAATTTGTTGGAAAAGCTTGATTCCTGTAGTATTGTACCTGCTTCAAAAGGTGTATATAAGATTTATGAGGTGCAAAATGGGAACCGGATATTGTTAGTTAATAGTATGTCATATTCTAGAAACTTGGTTGGGTTTAGGAAAGCTGGTATGGAGATAACATCTGAATTCTTGAACGTTCAAGGTCTTTTCACAAAAGAAATATCCCTTACTCTGAAAAAAGGTCCTGAACAGAGCATCACCGGCTATAATGTTGAACTAAGTAATCTTGATTGGACTCTAGAATATCATGAAGATATCTTGTACCTAGAGCATTTTTCAGAAGACCCGTCTACAAAAATCATATATTTTGCATTCGTCGACCATATCAGATGGGAAAAGGAAGCACAAGTTACCATAAAGAAAGTTCTGGTTCCAAGTATCATATGGGATCAAATCATCAAGGTTGACAGGTCCAAAGAGGAGAAGTGGTGCCTAAAGTCTGTCTCCATGATTGCTTACAAGAGTCCTGAATTTAGCTCGGTTGACTTAAGCAAATGTTACAGAGTCATACTAATTATTGAGGCACGGATGCGAGACGTTAAATTTCTGAATCTGGTTGATGTATTTTTGAGATGTGTGAACACTAATGTCAAAATATATATTTCATACTCCACTCTTTCTTGGCCAATAATGTCAGCTATTGATAGGATGGCTGTGGATAGGAATTTAAGTGAAGCTGCTAAGCAATACTGCGTGCCACCAAGGGGTCACAAAGAAGACTTGGCAAAGCTGGTTGATACTGTATTTAGTTGGAAATTTCTGGCTGATCGGAAGGCAACAGATGGTTCCCTTGAATGGCTGCAGTACAAGAAGCATGCTACAAGTTATTTACTAATGTTTCCGAGTGCGTAAATTTGAAAACTTGTTAAAGAACCAGTGCATACACTCTGTACTAATGTTGATTAAGTGTTAAATTTGCTAATATATTTACTTGTTTCACGACATCAATAATTGATATTACTTTTTTTTCAAAAATATCATCAACAATTACTTTTTTCAAAATATGTTATATTTTCTATTTTTCTTCTATGCTAAAACCCTTCTTTTCAAAAAATATCACCAACAAACTCCTACTTATCTATTTTGAAAATCTATTTTAATATTTTTAATTATTTAAAAAAATTAACCTATTTTAACATGACTACTTATTTTTTAACAATTACTATTTATAAAATATTAAAATGTAAAAACTAAAATAACAACTATCAAAAACTCGGTCAATAGCACGTTTAGCCCGTATATATTATTTAGGAGTATGTTAGTGCTGTAATTCGGGTCGCGCGGCTCGCGAATCCGACCCGACTCGGCTCGTTTATTAAGGTTCGGCTCGATTCGAACTTATTAACGAGCCGAGCTCGAACATAAGACCGGACTCGTTTAACTAAACGAGCCGGCTCGACTCGACTCGTGAAATTAAACGAGCCGAGTTCGGGCAGAAGATTAGGCTCGTTTAAGTGTAATTTTACACGAGCCGGCTCGCCCGACTCGTTTAAATAGGCTCATTTAACTAAACGAGTCGGCTCGGCTCGACTCGTGAAATTAAACGAGCCGAGTTCGGGCAGAAGATTAGGCTCGTTTAATTAAACGAGCCGGCTCGGCTCGTGAAAAAAAGCTCGGCTTGAATTAATACCCGACTCGAACTCGGCCGGCTCGGCTCGAATTACACCCCTAAGTATGTACTACTCACATAATATTGAAATCACTAGTTTTAAAATCTCAGATTAAATGTGGTAACGTCAATTATCACAATCAATTATTTTAAGCTAATATATATTATTTAGGATTATGTACCTACTCACAAAATATTGAAATCACTAGTTTTAAAATCCTAGATTAAAGGTGATAACTTCAATTATCACAACCAATTATTAATAGAGTTGAGAACTTCAAATTTCAGAAGATAAATAATTAAAATTAAGAATTACCTAAATATTGTTAAATCAAAATGTAACTATATTTGACTAACTAAGCATATATAAGTCATTTCTGAAACTGTATATAAGTGTGTGTCTGCATGCATGTTTATAGTAATGAAAGAGAAAGCATGCACGAAAATTTAGGGTACTAAAAGATGAGCATGCCTGTCATTTTCATTTGCTACGATTGCACTGGTGCTGAGTTTGTTGAGAAAGAACAACTAGTGTCAAATACAGTAATGATCTCCATCTCAAGTAATATGTGTTTGTTACTCACACTCCTCCTTGTTTTCTGCTCTCTTTTTTTCCGATCACAATCTTCTGCTATACTCACAACCAACAAAACAGTTTTCGCTATTTCATATCTCTCCCCAATCACTCTCTCTCTCTCTCTCTCTCTCTTTCTCTCTCTATTGTATATCTGTGTGTATTCGATTGCATATATGTTAGCTGATGACTTGAATTAATAGTTAAGGTTTCTGGTTTAATGATTGTGTATGCTCTTACGTACTTGTTTTCGAGCTTTTACGGTTTTGATGGAAGGTTGATTGTGAATTTATATATATAGCATCATTTTGTTGTTTCTGTAGTTATTTTCTAGGCAAAACACATAATTCGACATATAAACTTGTCTCGGCCATTTTCGATTTGGTCCATCAACTGAATTTTATCAAAATTACATACATTAACTACATCTTGTTTGTTTAAAAATCTCATAATCTAACGAAACGGTTAAATACACTAACTAATTTAGTTGCTTATACATAATCTCATATATCTAAATTATCAATGAAATGGACGCTCTTGTGCGGTATGCTACGATACTTATGTCCACATGAAACGAACATTTCATGGAGTCTGTAACATATGTATGTGCATACTGCATATATACATGAAAACTTATATATGTTTCCGGGGACCATTGGCATGTTTGGGTGACTACGACACCCCTAGAGCAGCTCTTTTGTAAACGTTTAAGTGGTGCATGTCGCCTATAACAAATTTAGAAAAAATGTCAATTTATTCTAATAAACCACTCTTTACGTCCTTTTTCTTGGACAGCTTGATGCATAATTGATTGATGGTTTCTTTTTTGTGTAAGCAAGCAACTTTGGATGTGTATATATTAAGATGGTCAGGCGTTAGAGTTTTCATTCTTCATTGGTACGTAGTTGTGTGTTTGGCTGTTTGCTCAAGAGCTTCGACAACACTTCTCAGTTCTCCCTCAGGTTTGAATGAGCAAGCTTTCATTTTCTACCTCGATTTCATACATTGTTTTACAAATATAGCCATTAATCCATGTCTCTTTTCTTACTTTGTGTATATAATTTGCTTAGATCTGTAAAATTGTAGTGTTAATAACCCTCATCAGTTACTACTAATCTGAGAAACTAAAGATCCAGACAAGTGATTGATGATTTGATCTGTTATGTGTGAGTCTATAGCGTGTATACACGAGAGAGAGAGAGAGAGAGAGAGAGAGAGAGAGAGAGAGAGAGAGAGAGAGAGAGAGAGAGAGAGAGAGAGAGAGAGAGAGAGAGAGAGAGAGAGAGAGAGAGAGAGAGAGAGAGAGAGAGAGAGAGAGAGAGAGAGAGAGAGTCTATAGTGTGTATACATGAGAGAGAGAGATCCAGGGAGGGAAGAGGTAGCTATATATCAAAATGATGAGATGATTTAGTTAATCTGATGAAATTTATATGTATTAACCAATTTCATTTCTACAAGAGCGTCCTCTTATTTTTATTTAAATAATGTACTTTGATATACATATCTTTTACGCTTACAAGCAACTTCTTTTACTCAACAGTAAGCATGTCAATTGGCAATTGCATATCTGAACACTGGTTCTAATAATACCTTGAGTTTGAGTTCGTGAAAAGTTTGACAGAGCTCTTAATGCAAGTGTTGTAGTACCTCTTATTCCTGGTAGAAATCAACTGATGAACTTTACAGTCATCGACTTTATTCATCTTTTATTGACTGCAATAATCTTTTTGCTACCTCATGAACTGAAATAACGAGGGAATAATAGTAATTTAAATGTTTTTACACTACATGTTGCCGCTGTGGCTGTTAGGTGTGACAATCTTAATAGGGGTTCTTATGCATCCTAGAGGTGACGGTAGAAGTGACCTTCTCTTGTGCTCTAATATTTCAGCTGGTTCGCATCCACTGTAGTAATTAAAATTGTAGTGAACCTTCTGGTTTTGTTGTCCTGCTGCCCTTACTGGCAAAGGTTGAAACTGCTGCATCTAAGAAAGATGGCAACATGTGGTTTGAAATTGTGATTTTGAAAGTCCTCCTTTCTCTCTATTAACCATATAAGTACAACACGTCAATAGAGTTTCGACATCGACCTATCCTTTCTCTGAATACTTGTAAATGAAACTCCAAGTTGATACATACTTGATTGTCTGTGTTAAATTTCACAACAAATAATGTGTAGGGGCGGATGCAGGAAATTTTTTGATGGGGAACCTTAAACACAAGAAAGTGAAGTCAAAATTTATAGGATCAGTTGTCACATAGATCAACAAAAAATTTGATCAGTTACTACTAATCTGAGAAACTAATTTGATCTGTTATGTGTGAGTCTATAGTGTGTATATACGAGGGGGGCGAGTATAGTGTGTATACATGAGAGAGAGAGAGAGATCCAGGGAGGGAAGAGGTAGCTATATATCAAAATGATGAGATGATTTAGTTAATCTGATGAAATTTTATATATCAAAAATGATTTTGTTGGCTCATTTAGTAAATAGTATATTATATATGTACGCATGCTCCACTTTACAGTTTATTTAATTGTATTTCAAATGCTCCAAGTTTTAATTCAATATGTCCAAATTTTGTCAAATATATTCACCGCTTGAAGATGGGGGGTGGGGGAATAATCTGTATACTAATGCAGGCAATTGGATTGCTTAAACTGATGCAGAGAGATTAAGCTATTTTAATTGTCAAATAAGCTTCACAGGTAGCTTCTGTTAGTGCATTTAACAAGTCTGTATATAATCTTATAAAAAAAGTGGAACATAGTTCATGTATGTAATATTTATTAAAACTCAATATTATAGTTGTAGAACACACTATTTTGGGTCATTTGATAATCATTTCAGTCATATTTACTCGCTTTAAACAACATGCAAATTGTTATTATTGTGTTAACTATTTCTCTTTTTCTCTACAGATGTTGACCTTTTTGTACGATTTCTTCACAACTATCATAGTCCACCTATTCCGTAAATATAGTTTTTAATTAATATCAAGAAACATAATGTATTTAGTACTTCTTTTTATTATTTTCTGTAACATATTTATTTGTCATGGCAGTTTTGTCCCTCAGGACGATCCACCTATTTTAGAGAACGTTAATCCTTCGATAAATAATGATACCGAAGAGGCTACTGCAGTTGAAAATGATGCCGGTCACCTTTACAAACAATGAGATGGTACAACTTTCCCCGGATAACCTTCCTGTACGTGAGCAGGGAGTACCAGAGCAGGGAGTACAGAGCAATGAAGTAGAAGAGCTTCCCGTAGATGAGACTGAGCGGGTAGAGCAAGTAGAACGAGGTAGGAATGATCGTGATATCAATGGTAATGAGCGCAAATTTTATCTTCTTTACATGACTTATATTTTTCTACCTCTTTACATTATATATCTTACATTAGAGGGTTGGTTTTTCTACATAATCAATCAAGGCAAAGCATTATTAGTTATTTTTCCTTGCATTGATTGTTCTAGTACCGAGTATTACTATTTACTTTACTGTATTTCATCACCATTCTCATACTGGTCCAATAAAAACCCGAGTCTCAAATGCTAATATATATCAATTTGACACTGTGTGGGACTTTCTTTCTTAATAATTCTACCTTTTTACTAGATATATCAAACTCGTATCAAACTGACCAAGTGAATATGAAATCCAATGTTACTCTTCTAAGCAATAAAAGAGTAATAGGATTTCAAAGATATTCCGCCTCTGTTTTTAAATACTTCGTCTCATCAAAACATATCGTTCAATTTACATAGGAGTAAAATATATTATAATCCAAAAATTCATATTTCTAACAATAAGTTAAATTTGTATTTACTTATGACATCTGATATCACGATTCGTTCCACTCTACCCCATATAAAGTCTCTACTTACCCGCTTCAAGTAGGATGCGATATTATTGCCATCAGAGGACCAAACGGGTATGTTTTAGCACGGGAACTTTGCGGGAAGCTGTGAACAAGTTGTAGAATATACAGGGCTAGGTGTGACATAAAGTTGTATATTGTATTTAATCTTGCATGTAATAAAACCTTCATATTATGTGACATATTATGTATCCGAATGTAATTGAAGCTCAAATTTTGTTCTAGAAATGACAGAATCCAAATTAAACTGTCTTACGGAACTGCTTACTCAGGTTCTATGTGTTTCACTAATTGTTCTTTGGAATGTGTTTTGTCAGATACTACTTAAAATAATTTGGTAAGTAACTCTTGCAGAAAACCACTGCTCTTAATGTCCCGAACAGGTTTGTTTTTTGTTTATAATGTTTTGTTCTTTCTGATTTTTCATGATATGTCGAAAACTGAGATTATATGTTGTATCAATGTGTAAATTGATACCAGAAGTAAAATACTGTGAAGTAGAATAAACTTGGAGTAAATCATCCACCTTCTTATATTTAACTTTATCATTATCTTTTCAATTGTAACTGTACTACTGCTTCAAGCACATACACATGCTTGTAGTACTGGTTGTGTTCTCGGGTTGTGCTCAAACTATTACGCAATAGCTAGCTCATCCACATCGTACCACAGGCTGTCCACACCTTAACTGCTCAAGAGATTTCTGGAAATTTTCAAATGGGCAATTTAGTTTTGCAATTTCCACCCACATGTATGATGTTAAGATCAGGTGAAACAACCGGCATCAAGATTTCATTCACCCACACAGAGTATTTGCACAATTTCTGTGTGTTTACCTATTAATTATACGGAACAAGATCTCGAAGATTTGATGATTATGGATGAGGTACCTAAAAAAATAGAGGTGGATTATTATAGTGTTGTTATAAAGCATAAGAACAAATCTTAACTGATGTAGCCTGTAGGTGCGCGACTTATGAAAAGTTTTCCTAATTAGTGCTGTGTCAAGTAATCACTACAAGAAAAACTGAATCAGACAACACTTATCCTACAATGCTGAGACGAAAAAGTGTTGTCTGAAATTTTTAGACAACGGTTTAAAATTCAACAAAAATATTGTATTGTCTATCCCACATACTTTACAATGGTTTCAAAAACCATTGTCTATTATTCCTATTTAGATCGAATTAGACAAGCCTTTCTCAATGTAGTGTTGTCTAACATATATCATTTACACAATGGTTTCTATCAACCATTGTCTGAAGAGTACGCAGACAAGATATTTTTAAAACCGTTGTTAAACTTAGACAAGTGTTTTCTATCCGAGTTGTTTTAAAAGCATTCACACAACAGTATTTGTATACTGTTGTCTGAATGGAACCTAACACACATCGGTTTTTGTACTGTTGTCTGAAATCAAAATTTGGGGGAAAGAGTTGAAATTGAAATTGAAATGGGGGGGGGGGGGTTGAAATCGAAATTTGGGGGTGGGGGGAGGGGTTTGAAATCGAAATTTCGGGGAGGGGGGAAGTTGAAATCGAAATAGAGGGAGAAAAACACTGAACCCGACAAAGATTTTGGCAATTAATGTTTACTTTACCGAAATATCATACAACGGTTTGTAACAAAATAAATTATTGTCTTAAATTCTTTCAGACAACGGTTTCTCATGTAAAATTATTGTTTCACTTCTTTTACTGTTGAATCACTTGAGTATATGTACAATGGTTTTAGATAAAAATCTTTGTCTGTATTATTTTCATTCAACATTCTTTTTTTGTCTGTATTAAAAACCATTGTAGGATGGTTTTGAGGTTTTTTTTTGTATAATTTTATTTCTTTAACAAACTTTAATTATATGTTGGTTTTAATACATAAGTTTAATGAACACACTTTATACGATGATATTTTAAAACTCTCTTGTTTGTACATGTTAATATATAAATTTTTCGAATTAGAATATATAATTAAATAAATGTTAAACAAACGTTTTTTTTTTGTTCAATCGTTTTTTTTAGCATAATTTCATAGGAATTTAGACTGAATTGGAAATCGTTGACAAATATTGATTCTAGCAATGGTTTTTTATGGAATAAAGCGTTGTAGGAATTTACAACGGTTTATTTTGCCGGAAACTGTTGTAATAAATTATATCAGACAACGGTTTGTCTGGTAAAACTGTTGTGTAATTCCTTTTACTGTTGCATCATTCGAGTACATGTCACACAATGGTTTTAGATAAAAATGTTTGTTTGTATTATTTTCATACAACGTTCTTTTTTTGTCCATATTAAAAACCATTGTATGATGTTTTTGGATTTTTTTGTATAATTTTATTTTTTTTTAACAAACTCTAATAGTTTGGACATAGAAGGGAAAGCAGGTTAGCATGAAGATGAGTTGGTCCAGAATATTCGGAGCTAGTGTAAGATTATTGTATAAAGTTGATTTCTATTAAATATTATTGCGTGTAAGATTAGTTTGGCCTAATATACTTATTGTCGAAATTATACTGGTGTTATAAGGTTCTATCAAAAGATTGTTGTAAAAGAAAGAAATTTTTATTTAACAAAATTTTAGATTCTCCTTTCTAGCACTATAGCCTAAAAGATCTTAACGGTCAATACTTTTAACTAGTGTTTCGTCCCCGGGTGATGTTTCGATTTTTTTTAAAATATTTATCGACGATCCAACCGTAAGGATATCAAGATCTATGTAATTTAATGATATTACAAAAGTTTTAGAAAAAAAAAAAAAAATTTGGTTTGAGATCTTAACGGTCAATAGTGATTTGACCATTACTTCTAACTAGTGTTTCGACCCGGATTGATGTTTCGATTTTTTTAAAAATATTTATCAACGATCCAACCGTATGGATATCGAGATCTGTGTAATTTAATGATATTACAAAAGTTTTAGAAAAAAATAAATTTATTTGGTTTGAGATCTTAACGGTCAATAGTGATTTGACCATTACTTCTAACTAGTGTTTCGTCCCGGATTGATTTTTCGATTTTTTTAAAAATATTTATCGATGATCCAACCGTATGGATACCGAGATCTGTGTAATTTAATGATATTACAAAAGTTTTAGAAAATAATAAATTTATTTGGTTTGAGATCTTAACGGTCAATAGTGATTTGACCATTACTTCTAACTAGTGTTTCGACCCGGATTGATGTTTCGATTTTTTTAAAAATATTTATCGATGATCCAACCGTATGGATACCGAGATCTGTGTAATTTAATGATATTACAAAAGTTTTAGAAAAAAATAAATTTATTTGGTTTGAGATCTTAACGGTCAATACTGATTTGACCATTACTTCTAACTAGTGTTTCGACCCGGATTGATGTTTCGATTTTTTTAAAAATATTTATCGACGATCCAACCGTATGGATATCGAGATCTGTGTAATTTAATGATATTACAAAGGTTTTAGAAAAAAATAAATTTATTTGGTTTGAGATCTTAACGGTCAATAGTGATTTGACCATTACTTCTAACTAGTGGTTCGACCCGGATTGATGTTTCGATTTTTTTAAAAATATTTATCGACGATCCAACCGTATGGATACCGAGATCTGTGTAATTTAATGATATTACAAAAGTTTTAGAAAAAAATAAATTTATTTGGTTTGAGATCTTAACGGTCAATAGTGATTTGACCAGTACTTCTAACTAGTGTTTCGACCCGGATTGATTTTTTGATTTTTTTTAAAAATATTTATCGACGATCCAACCGTATGGATATCGAGATCTATGTAATTTAATGATATTACAAAAGATTTAGAAAAAAATAAATTTATTTGGTTTGAGATCTTAACGGTCAATAGTAATTTGACCATTACTTCTAACTAGTGTTTCGACCCGGATTGATGTTTCGATTTTTTTAAAAATATTTATCGACGATCCAACCGTATGGATACCGAGATCTGTGTAATTTAATGATATTACAAAAGTTTTAGAAAATAATAAATTTATTTGGTTTGAGATCTTAACGGTCAATAGTGATTTGACCATTACTTCTAACTAGTGTTTCGACCCGGATTGATGTTTCGATTTTTTTAAAAATATTTATCGATGATCCAACCGTATGGATACCGAGATCTGTGTAATTTAATGATATTACAAAAGTTTTAGAAAAAAATAAATTTATTTGGTTTGAGATCTTAACGGTCAATAGTGATTTGACCATTACTTCTAACTAGTGTTTCGACCCGGATTGATGTTTCGATTTTTTTAAAAATATTTATCGACGATCCAACCGTATGAATATCGAGATCTGTGTAATTTAATGATATTACAAAGGTTTTAGAAAAAAATAAATTTATTTGGTTTGAGATCTTAACGGTCAATAGTGATTTGACCATTACTTCTAACTAGTGTTTCGACCCGGATTGATGTTTCGATTTTTTAAAAAATATTGATCGACGATCCAACCGTATGGATACCGAGATCTGTGTAATTTAATGATATTACAAAAGTTTTAGAAAAAAATAAATTTATTTGGTTTGAGATCTTAACGGTCAATAGTGATTTTACCAGTACTTCTAACTAGTGTTTCGACCCGGATTGATTTTTTGATTTTTTTTAAAAATATTTATCGACGATCCAACCGTATGGATATCGAGATCTATGTAATTTAATGATATTACAAAAGTTTTAGAAAAAAATAAATTTATTTGGTTTGAGATCTTAACGGTCAATAGTGATTTGACCATTACTTCTAACTAGTGTTTCGACCCGGATTGATGTTTCGATTTTTTTAAAAATATTTATCGACGATCCAACCGTATGGATACCGAGATCTGTGTAATTTAATGATATTACAAAAGTTTTAGAAAAAAATAAATTTATTTGGTTTGAGATCTTAACGGTCAATAGTGATTTGACCATTACTTCTAACTAGTGTTTCGACCCGGATTGATATTTCGATTTTTTTAAAAATATTTATCGACGATCCATCCGTATGGATACCGAGATCTGTGTAATTTAATGATATTACAAAAGTTTTAGGAAAAAATAAATTTATTTGGTTTGAGATCTTAACGGTCAATAGTGATTTGACCATTACTTCTAACTAGTGTTTCGACCCGGATTGATGTTTCGATTTTTTTAAAAATATTTATCGACGATCCAACCGTATGGATACCGAGATCTGTGTAATTTAATGATATTACAAAAGTTTTAGAAAAAAATAAATTTATTTGGTTTGAGATCTTAACGGTCAATAGTGATTTGACCATTACTTCTAACTAGTGTTTCGACCCGGATTGATGTTTCGATTTTTTTAAAAATATTTATCGACGATCCAACCGTATGGATACCGAGATCTGTGTAATTTAATGATATTACAAAAGTTTTAGAAAAAAATAAATTTATTTGGTTTGAGATCTTAACGGTCAATAGTGATTTGACCATTACTTCTAACTAGTGTTTCGTCCCGGATTGATTTTTCGATTTTTTAAAAATATTTATCGATGATCCAACCGTATGGATACCGAGATCTGTGTAATTTAATGATATTACAAAAGTTTTAGAAAATAATAAATTTATTTGGTTTGAGATCTTAACGGTCAATAGTGATTTGACCATTACTTCTAACTAGTGTTTCGACCCGGATTGATGTTTCGATTTTTTTAAAATATTTATCGATGATCCAACCGTATGGATACCGAGATCTGTGTAATTTAATGATATTACAAAAGTTTTAGAAAATAATAAATTTATTTGGTTTGAGATCTTAACGGTCAATAGTGATTTGACCATTACTTCTAACTAGTGTTTCGACCCGGATTGATGTTTCGATTTTTTTAAAAATATTTATCGACGATCCATCCGTATGGATACCGAGATCTGTGTAATTTAATGATATTACAAAAGTTTTAGGAAAAAATAAATTTATTTGGTTTGAGATCTTAACGGTCAATAGTGATTTGACCAGTACTTCTAACTAGTGTTTCGACCCGGATTGATGTTTCGATTTTTTCAAAAATATTTATCGACGATCCAACCGTAAGGATATCGAGATCTATGTAATTTAATGATATTACGAACAGATTTACTAGACCTTTGTGTTAATGCTAAAACAACAACACTTTTGTAATTCAATCCTCTTGATACAAAGCGCTTTCAACAACAGTTTTACAGAAATAGCATTGTTGTTTCTGGCTTTTGTACAACACTTTTGGAAGCTCTAACGGTTGTCTTCAGGAATGTCATACAACGGTACGTACCGTTGTGTGATACACGTAACAGACGGCATCTCAATAGACAACGTGTTTTCGAAGCTTCAGACAATGGTCAAAAACCGTTGTAAAACGCTGTTTTCCTTGTAGTGAATGATTGTGTTTTACATTTGGATCTATATGATTGTTGTGGATGCCATCGCTTAGCATGAGTGCAGGAGCGGGTGATTCCATCGCTGAAACTGCAAAATAGAAGCACAATTATCATGCTAGATAACTTATCAAACCATAACAAATGTAGCTCATTGGTTTAAGGCTTTGAATTATCTAATTAGAACTTTCATCGGATGTAACTGTTTATTGATTTCTACCTTTGGTTTCTGCCTAGGTTGTCCCTTCTTTAGCTGGATGATAACTTCTCCGTTTAACTTCAAATTAGTTTTTCTTTCATGAGTGTTTCGACATTCAGATTCTCTCTGCATTGCACTTCCAGTTGATTTGTCACTACTCTTAAATATAAGCTTTTGTTCGCTCCTGTTCATCCTGCGTTGTATTTATCACTTAATTCCTCTTTCAGTTTCTGTTTAGTCCTACTAGCCTCACTAACTTGTGCTGAAATGGTTTAGGCATGCTTTTTTGCGGGTTGCTGGGAAAGACATTTAGAGGCTTCTCCCTCCTTTATCGAATTATGGTGAATATAAGCAAACACTATTTTGGGATATTGAAAATACACGTTTATCAACATAGTTTGCTAGATTTTGCATTTTTTGATGTTTGTAGAGCTTCTTGAGGCTCTTAACTGTACCTTTAAAGTTCAGAACAACAGGATTGTGAACACGTATAACTTGGATATCACTTTTAACGAGCTAAGTCGAGTGAAATTTTGGGCAGTATCCCTACAATTGGTATGTATTTGTGTCCCTGGGAAACAAGAAGATGCATGTCCTAGCATATTTGGGCTTGTAATCAAATTAATTTACATCAAAATAGAAAGTATAATTTTGGGCATTTTAAACATATCTTTGATATATGCTGCTCTTAACAAATATGTGTCGGGAATAAAATTCAATGCTGATGGTAAATTTCAAGGAAGTGGATCAACTGATGCTTATTTGCCAAGTTCCCCGACAAGAGCACATTGGAAACCAGTATCTAGTAAGGATGTTGGCGTCACCATGTTAGAATCATTATTTGGAAATCATATGTTGGTAATTCATGCTTAATCTTTCTTAAACATGCATGTTTTTCAGTGTAAGAATTCTTGCTAACAATGCAAACTTAATGTCATCCCTTCCTGTTAGGGACACTGTTCCCGTAGCAGCTGATTTGCCACCATTCTTCAAGTACACTATACTACAAGTCTACAATAGAGAAGTGAATTATAGATCAACAGAGAAAGAAACTTCTTTATGAGCGAGCATGTTCTGACAAGTGAAATGTCTTTAATGAAATTAATACTATATTTTGCATAACTTTCTGTGGGATTCTTGATAATTCAATGATTGTCTGCTATAAGGAGTCAACTTATAATTGTCTTTGTACATTTAATACGATCGACTAGACACAATGGCCCAGAATTATGGACTCGACTAGATTAACACTACAGTATTGTTTTTAGTACAGCTCCTCTGCAGCATTAATCATATATACATCCAATGCATATATGAATACACGATCTTATTCTTATAAATCAACAAATTAAACTAGGCCCAGTGTTCTGACTAGCCATTTTCAAGACAGCCTTAGTGACCTGTGAGGCTGCTTAGATTCATGAATTTCTCATTTATCCCAGCTATTTCTGCAACACTCGAAGGGCCTAGCTAGCTCATTGTAACAAACCAACAATAATGTTTAGGTTTTTATTGGCTTTCTTGAAACAATGTTGCCTTCAATAGTTACAAGTCTCTCAACATAGTGTCGTGTCTAAACATCGAAAACATCTCATGAATTCAATATCGGTACCCCCATACCAGCACATTGCCAAAATCGGAGGATGGTCTCACTAGCCACTTTCAAATGAAGCCTAGACACATATAACTAATTCATCCATCCAAGCTGGATAGGTCAGAAAGTTGAGAGTTTGTATAGCCCTCGATCGCATGTAAAATGACTAACGTATCCACACCATAAAGGGAGAAGTAACGGGGAGTTGAGAACACAAATCCATCTGTACTGCGTATACAAACTGTTGTGCCCCAAATCTCACGTGGGCTCAATTTAAGGCCCATACTTGTTAAAAGTCCAGTAAGGATGAATGGGGTTAGTATTGTGTGTGCTAGGCCGCAGGTTAAGAGTATCAAGGTACAGCTGAAGGCTACTGAAATATGATACCAGGACACTAAGGTGTAGGGGCAACATGCATGAACAGGTTCGGGGTGCTAAGCCAGGTGAAAGGTATGGAGTGTCAGGAAACAGGCGTTGAGGTTTAGGTGGTTTGAACCTCGATACTGGTCTAAGGTGACGAGTGGTCACGACCCCTGGAAGGTAGAGTACTAGTAGGACACGGATGCAGCTGCCTATACTTTAGGGTCACGGAATTGTACTCGTAAAAGAACTTCAAGGCTTAGCTAAACAGGTTGGATGGAACAATTGCAATCAGTATGGGACTCATATTGATTATTCGGATATACTTTACCTGCATGAAGACCTCTAGGACTTAGAGTTGGATATGGATCAGGACACTGGCAAGCTCGGCAAGAGCTACCTTATTCGACTAAAACTCCTGGATGGGTTATCATAGAAAGACCAAACTCGTGAGGATCAATTACAATCGATATAGGACTTATATTGATAGTTCGGATAAGCTCTGCCGACTTGAAGATTTATGGGATTTAGAATGGGACATGGATTAGGAGACTAGGAAGCTCGGCTAGAGCCAACTAATTCGGATAAAACTCTAAGATGGATTATCTTGGGGTGGTGGAATTCGCATGGATTAAGAAGTATAAACTTAATAGAACTACATGGGGCTTGATTCCTATAAATAGGATATGTAGGCACTTGACTAAGGGATTCGGATTTTCACTCTTGAGAAGCATAAGGCACGTGCACCTCAGTGATACATATTCCGGCGAATTTGCTGGTAGTGTAGGATTTACACTACTTATTTCGACCGGTGGTTTGTCAACTCAGCCCCCGGAAATCATACTTCAACCATTCTGTTCTAACTAATCAGCTTTAGGCTTCGTACTGTGAACCTGTGGCATTGTCCGACAACCAAGGACGCTTTTTACGAATATTCCAGCGAGATTCTCTCGATTGTGTTGTACCAAATTTCTCTCACAACATAAGTGGCGCTAGAAGGAGGGGGACTCCATCAGAAATCTTAAGAGAGAAAAGATGTCGGATGATTCCGGAAAAACGCAAACACCAACTAACAATGAAGAAGGCCGTGGAACAGGTCCTCATGGCGAGGTTACGAACAAGGATATTTTCGATCACCTCAAGAAAATTGGTGAAAGGGTGGATTCCTTGGAGAAAAAATCTGAAAAGATGAAAAGATGGCGAAAGAAGCAAAAACGGCCTAAGGCTCCAAAGGTTACGCCTACTCGGCTGGATTTTGGTAGTGAGGAAGAAGGGCCTGAGAAGGAGAGAACTAAGAAAACTTTTTCTGATGTTGAAACCGATCAGAGTAATCCTGACTGGAACCCTGAAGCTGAGCCCAAGGATAAGGAGGATCCTGAACCTTCGGTTACAAGGAGTGTCACTGTATTCGACCGAATGGGAAAGAAGCTAACGAGTAAGGATTTGAGGCTTAAGCTATTGGAGGCAAAACATAAGGGTCCCAAGAAGGTACAAAGCGAGAAATCACTGTCTAAGGCGTCAGAGAGTCGTAAGGATAAGTCCCATTCTAAACCTGAGGATGAGCTTAGCTCAGGCTCGTCCTATAAAGCTGATGACAGTTCTGATGAGAGCTCCAACGGTGGGAGTGACACTGATGACACCTCTAGGTCAGCTGAAGGTGGTGGAAAATACAAGGAGGAGGACCTCAGGAAAGTCCTCGAGAAGATTATGGCAGAAAGGGGCCCCCAATCAGGATTGACAGTGGGATCACCTTTCACTAAGAAGGTGCGAGATTCGCCCTTACCCCGTAGCTACAGGGGAGTGGGAGACTTGAAATTCAACGGGATCACAGACCCCGTAGAGTTTCTCAGTCGTTTCAACATGGAGATGGAAGTCTATCAAATCAAGGATCGCACAAAATGTCGGTTGCTGGCTGCAACTCTAAGGGATAGCGCTCATCAGTGGTTCAAGAGGCTCCCCCCCAATTCTATTAAGTCATGGAGACAGATGGGTGAGATGTTTGTAACTCAGTTTAGAGCTTCAGTCACGTTTGCACCTCCGGCTAACACACTGGCAAACATCAAGCAACGTGACAACGAAACACTAAACGAGTATTTCAAGAGGTTCAATGCTGAAGTTCCAAGGGTGAGGAAAACTACTGACGAGACTTACAAAAACTTTCTGATAGCTGGAGTTAGGCCTGGAACTGAATTCTGGAAGGAGCTGCAGAGTAGGGAACCTACCACTTTGGCTGACTTCTACGCTAAGGCAGAAAGACACAAAGTCGTGGAACAGTCCTTGGAGAATTTGAAAAAGGATAATGCTTCACGAGATTGGAACAGGAATAAGAGGAATAGGTCTTACAGCCCGAAGGAAAGGAATTATAGCAAGCGGACAACCTATAACACGGCTTCAGGTGACGGCCGGGATGTAAGCAAGGAGGCAAAAACTGCACCTCTGTCAGTGAACACCACGGGGTCAAAGAGAACAGTTGAGTACAAATATCCGTCATCTAAAGGTAGTAGAAGGTACTCGGAATACACCCCTTTGGCAGCACCTGTGGAACATATCTTTGAAATTGGTGATAAGTCGGGAATGTTCAGAAAACCCTCCAGGACGGGACCTCCCGGAAGGAAGGATTTGGCTAGATATTGTGCATTCCATGACGCTAATGGGCATGAAACAGCCGACTGCCGACACCTCAAAGATCATATTGAGGACTTGATCAGGAAAGGTTTCCTCACAGAATTTGTGGCCCAGGAGGCGAAAAAGTATAAGGATGACAGATCCAAGAGAGATGAAGAAAAGTCTGCACCTGATCGAGCTACCAGGGCTGGTAGTATTCACACAATTATAGGCGGACCATACATTGGAGGTTTCAGCAGGAATGCAATGAAGAATTATGCACGTGAGGCTAGAGGAAACCCTCTCACAAATGTTTATCATTTGGCAGATAGACCCCCAAAACTGTTTAGAGGTGAAGCTGCAGACATCACCTTCACTGAAAACGATGCAAGGCATGCGCATCACCCCCACAACGATGCATTGGTGGTGACTATCACAATTGGAGGGCTCAATGTGCATCGAGTCTTGGTGGATAATGGAAGTTCTTGCAACATATTGGCT
Organism: Heracleum sosnowskyi; assembly: GCA_030848705.1. NCBI lineage: Eukaryota > Viridiplantae > Streptophyta > Magnoliopsida > Apiales > Apiaceae > Heracleum > Heracleum sosnowskyi. Next base: position 112,875,969 of record CM061240.1, on the reverse strand, counting down.
TATGACACTTATCAAAAGATGGGACTCGCGGACAAGGAAATGTCCCCTGCTTACAATGACTTATATGGATTTACTGGCGGACCAGTGCAAGTTGTGGGTAGAGTAAAGCTTCCTGTGGTGTTGGGGGCTGAACCTATGAGAGCTACGCAGGTGACAGAATTCATGGTGGTGAACGAAGACATATCATATAATTGTATCGTGGGCAGACCCCTTTTAAAGGAAATGAGAGTAGTAACCTCTATCTACCACCTCTCCATGAAGTTTCCCACTCCTAACGGGATTGGATGTCTAAAGGGCTGTCAGGTAGATTCAAGGGAATGTTATAGTAAGGCTCTGCGCACCGCTGAGCAAGCTTCAAAGCATTTGTTGTTGGTCGATGGAGGTACCACGGATAATTGCTATAGGTACCAAGAGGCGCCAATGAAGGATGAACCTTCACGGCAGGTACATAACTTGTGTAATGTAATTATGATTATCCAACATCCAGGTGAAGAGAGCTCCACGGATATTGTCTTTTCTTCGGGGGTAGATACCCAGAATGAGGTACGAATGCTGGAGGCACCCCCACCAAAACTTGTAGAAGACAATGAACCTTTTGTCGAAGGTATTGTTGAAGATGTAAATGATAGTGACTTTGAGGGTGCCCAAGAGAAAAACTCTCTGAAGGTTCTTTCACAATCTGGAAGAACTGATGCAGAGGTTCAGGTGAAGATTGATCTAGATCCACGAATGCCTGAAACTAGGGAAACAACAGGCGCGGCTGGTGACACCTTGTCAATCCAGGTGGATGCGACATATTCCTCCAAGGAGCTGAAGATAGGAAAACAGTTGGAACCTGAAACTAAGGAGGCATTGACTCGCTTCTTAAAGAGCAATCTAGATGTTTTCGCTTGGTGCCATTCTGATATGGTAGGGATTGATCCTAGGGTGATGTCCCATCATCTTAACGTTGATCCAGAGAGAGTAGCTGTAAGACAAAAACGAAGGGCGATAAGTGGTGAGAGAGCTTTAGCCCTCAAAGAAGAGGTTGACAGGTTACTAGAAGCTAGACTGGTGAGAGAATCATTCTACCCGGACTGGTTAGCAAACCCAGTGCTTGTCAAGAAACCTAATGGAAAATGGCGAACATGCGTGGATTTTACAGATTTGAACAAGGCATGCCCTAAAGACAGCTTTCCACTCCCACGGATTGACCAATTGGTTGACGCTACAGCTGGGCATGCTCTTTTAAACTTCATGGACGCTTACTCAGGATATAATCAAATTCCCATGTATGAACCTGATCAAGAGCATACATCCTTCATCACAGATAGAGGTTTATACTGCTACATCGGCATGCCTTTTGGATTGTTGAACGCTGGAGCTACTTACCAAAGGCTGGTTAACAGAATGTTCAAAGATCAGATCGGGAAGACTATGGAAGTCTATGTCGATGATATGTTGGTCAAGTCAAAAGCTGCTACTGATCATGTCTCGCACCTATCAGAGATGTTTAACATATTACGGAGGTTTAGAATGAAGCTCAACCCTCAGAAGTGTGTCTTTGGTGTGGAGTCAGGAAAGTTCCTAGGTTTCATTGTCAATCATCGGGGAATTGAAGCAAACCCTGCTAAGATCAAGGCGCTAGTCGAGATGCGATCTCCTCGAAACATAAAGGAGGTTCAGAGTCTCACTGGTAGGATTGCAGCTCTAAACAGGTTTGTATCTAAATCTTCGGATAAGTGTAGAGAATTCTTTGCAGCAATCAAGAAAGGGAAGAACTTTGAATGGAGTCCAGAATGTGAAGCTGCTTTCACAAAAATAAAGGAACAGCTCGGCAGCCCCCCATTACTGTCTAAACCTCTTGATGGAGAGGTCCTCATATTGTACTTGGCAGTTTCAGAATACTCAATCAGTGCTGTGCTTGTCCGGGAGGAGCTGCAGGTTCAACACCCAGTTTATTACGTAAGTAAAAGATTACTGGACGCCGAGACACGGTATTCTAACATGGAAAAGTTGTCTTATGCCTTAATCTTGGCTTCAAGGAAGCTTCGGCCTTATTTTCAAGCACACCGAATTGAGGTACGTACTTCATTCCCTCTAAGGCAGGTTTTGCACAAACCTGAAGCTTCGGGAAGGCTTATGAAATGGGCTGTGGAATTGGGACAATTCGATATCGACTTCAAGCCAAGAACGGCTATAAAAGGGCAGGTGTTGGCAGACTTTTTGCTGGAATTTCCTCCAACATTCGAGGTTAAGGGCGATGAATGCATAGCTGAACCTACAGCCCCCGAACAGATGGCTGAAAACTGCTCACCATGGTGGACACTCTACGTAGATGGAGCAGTAAATGGAAATGGGGCAGGAGCTGGCATTGTTCTTATTAGCCCGGAAGGTCACAAGCTTCAAAGCTCCATTCACTTCGCTTTTAACGCAACCAACAATGATGCGGAATATGAAGCACTGATTGCTGGTCTGAAGCTTGCGTTGGAAATGAGGGTGGAAAACCTGACTGTTTTTAGTGATTCTATGTTAGTTGTGTGGCATATTCGAGGGGGATTCCAAGCTAGAGGCCCTCGTACTGATCTTTACATGAGGTACTCTCAAGAGCTGATTGGCAGGTTCAAGGAGGTGAACCTTGAGCAAATCCCTAGGACACAAAACACTGATGCAGATGCACTTGCGAAGTTGGGTTCACAAAGGGAGGCTACTATGCTAGGGGTTATACCTTTGGAGATTCAGCTTCAACCTAGCATTCCCAGACTCGAGGTCATGAACTTGGAACCTACAACCGAGGCATTGTGGACAACACCTATTATGAATTACATCACAAAAGGGATTGTTCCAGAAGGAAAGGAGGAAGCTAGGAGAATAAAATACCAGGCTGCAAGGTATGTCATCTATGATGGTTGTTTATACAAAAGAGGATTCAACAAACCACTTTTGAAGTGCATCTCAGGAGACGAATACGAGTATATTATGCGGGAAATCCATGAGGGAATTTGTGGCAATCATTCAGGGGGAACCTCTCTGGCACACAAAATATTACGCCAAGGATACTATTGGCCGACAATCCAGAAAGATACTCACAGGTTCACTCGGGCATGCGATCGTTGCCAAAGGTTCGCAAACTTCAATAGCAATCCAGCTGTTCCCTTGAAACCACTCACTAGCCCTTGGCCTTTCGCTGTGTGGGGAATCGACCTGATTGGGGAGCTCCCTAAAGGTAAAGGAGGAGTGAAATATGCTGTTGTGGCGGTAGATTACTTTACCAAATGGGCTGAAGCTGAACCTCTAGCTACGATAACCGCAGCTAAAATAAAGGAATTCGTTTTTCGAGCAATCGTGTGCAGATTCGGGGTTCCATATAAATTGATTTCAGATAATGGAAAGCAATTCGATAGCAAAGAGTTGCGAAAGCTGTGCGATGACCTCGGGATTCAGAAAGGCTTCACGGCAGTCTATCACCCTCAAAGTAATGGACAGACGGAAGCTGTCAACAAGATCATCAAGCACACTTTGAAAGCTAAATTGGAAGAAAGCAAGGGGTGTTGGCCCGAGGAGCTCCCTATGGTTTTATGGTCATACAACACAACACCGCGAACCACTACGGGAGAGTCACCTTTCACCTTAACCTATGGCTGTGAAGCTATGGTGCCCGTGGAAATTGGGGCTGGATCATTCAGAAGGGATAACTACGATCCTGAAAACAACGAGGTGAATCATCGACTGTACTTAGATCTCATGGAAGAGGTTCGAACTACTGCACAGCTGAAGCTAGCTGCTTATCAACAACGTACTCGGAAGTACTTTGACAGCAAGGTCCGTGCTCGTCCATTGAAGGTTGGCGATTTGGTCCTAAGGAGAATGATGCCCAACATGAAGGTTCATGGGCATGGTGTGTTTGGAGCAAATTGGGAAGGTCCGTACCTCATAAAGACTGTCTTATGGGAAGGTACCTACCATCTCACGGATTTGGATGGAAAGCTCATTCCAAGGGCATGGAATGGTGAGCACCTCAAGAAATACTACCAGTAAATCATCAGGTACTATTTCTGTAGGCCTCTTTCAGGCATAGGAATAATAAAAGCAGTTTATTAGTTGTAACTGCCATGCTTAGGTATAGCTTCATGGTTGCAAGCCTCAGCTTCATAGCTGTTTGGCTCAGCTTCGAAGCACTTTGTCTCAAGTTCGTAGTAAGACATTTTCATTTGTTCTTTGAGCACTCGGGGGGTAGTGTATGCACACCCTACCTATGGGATGTCTTTCGATAAATTTCACAATATTAATGAAACCTCTATTTTTGGTTCATGTGGCTTTTCTTGCTTGAATGCTTTATCACCCTTTATGTTCTTGCTGTAAGGATTACATGTGGATTAAAAGTTGGATGTATGATTGCCTCTGTTTAGTTCTTCACCAAAAACGGTTATATGATAAAGAACTGGGGGGTAATGGATATACTCTATACAGGTTCAAATGGTTAAATTTCGAAATATTATTGGATTGGATTTAATATTATTTGGATTGGATTTAATATTATTGGATCAAATTTAACGGAATTGGATTGGATTTAATATTATTGGATTGGATTTAATATTATTTGGATTGGATTTAATATTATTGGATCAAATTTAACGGAATGGGATTGGATTTAATGTTATTTGGATTAAATTTAACGGAATTGGATTGGATGGGAGGTTCGTACTCATGGATTATGAGGTAAAGGTTAATACTCATGGATTATGAGGTAAAGGTTAATATTCATTGATAAATATTCAAATGTATCAACTCATATAAGCCCCAGGGACACTAGGCATGAGTATCATGGTAAAGTGTGGAAACCATTCATGGGCCATACTCTGTGTAACAACCCCAAATCCGGGGTCAGGGATTTAGAGTAGTCACGATCCATTTACTCCTTGCCTTACCTGTATTACTCACAACATTCATAATTCACCTGCTCACGACCCCACAATATATGTCTCTCTCACACACACACACACACAGGTTAGAGTCTCAGAAACGACACAAATACAACCATTGCGGAATAAATAACTTTTATTACAATACCCAAATGTCTTTGAATCTGTCACTGATACAATTTCTAAGTAATGTTACATTACCAACTTAGCCTTCTGATGCTCACAATCCTCTCATACCATTCTTATCTATACATAAGTTGAATACCAAAAGCTGTAGCCTGATTCGATTGGTTCGTACTACTTTTGGAATCACTGCTAGAAGCTGTTTACGGAAACGCCTTGCGGGGTATGTGCCGTCCCATTGGCATCCTGCTTCGCTGCTATATAATATATATAAAACAATAGCAAGAGTGAGCGATAGCTCAGCAAGGTAATAAAAGTATGGCATAATCCTGCCTTTAATTCAACCCAGAATAAAGCGGGTATAAGACAATAATTGTCAAAATATCTCGATACTCAAATTACCTCCTTATCGGAATGTAATCCCAAAAATAATACCATTGTTGTATTTCAAATATCAATTTCATAATATTTCTGCAAACTTTGGTTATATTATGAACAAAGTTCTAGTATAAACGATGAGGTTTCAAAGTAAACCAAATATAACCTTTCCGAAAAATATCTGCTATATATGCAGAATATCAACATATAACTTAAAAGATGAAGTTATAAGGTGATTCAGTATAAACAACTCCCTTACCATAACTCATGTTATGTAAGGTATCCACAGAGTCATAACTCATAAAATAAAAGATGAAGTTGCATGGATTTATTGTCACTTCAATTCCAAACACTTTTCGACCCCCTGCCAACATGACCGGTAAACCTGTACCACGGTGTCATCCTTGGTCCCTTTCAATACATGTTGCAGAACCCCTCTGCCAACATGATCGGTAAACCTGTACCAACGGAGCCATCCGTGGTCCCTTTCAGTACATGTTGCAGAATTATCCAAAATGGATGATGAACCAATACTGGAGCTTTCTCCGCGCCCGTCGTACCAACCTTACTATGATCAGTAGCAGGTTGTACAACAAAATATGTTTTCTACATGTAGATGGAAGTATCACGACAGCCTGACATTGTCTACCGCCTTTCTGGATCTCCCGGCCCATTTGGGGCAATAAGGTGATGGATCGGCGCGACTCGACCTCTTACACATGCTCCTAGTTCAGATGAAATCCATGACTCTGAAACGTAAAGATCGTCTTCCTTTCCCCAAGTGTAATACTTGTTGATACAACTCCACTCAGTAGTTATATCTAGGTTGGAAAGGAAGATTCTCCAATATTTCCCAAGCGATGCTTGTTAATGGATATCGACTTGTTCCAGGAATTTACCCCTCGATCGTTGAGGTGGTAACACAATATTTGACTTGCAGCAACTAAATTGCTTCGAGAAAATATCTGTCCCCTGACAGTTTTGAGTTGAGAGTTTAAAAAGAGTAGTAGTTACTTAAATCAGGTTTCCCATATTTTTGATAATTGAGCGAGCATTTAAATCTTCTTTAAAAGACAGATTTAAACGGAAAAACATTGTTTTGGGAACCTCTTTTTGATTTGAAAATAATTAATAATATTTATTGAATAAGTAAACCCTCAAATGAATATTCGAAATTAATATTCATTAAGTAAATAAACTTTGAATGAATATTTAGAAATAATATCCATTAAATAAATAAGGATTAAATGAATATTCCACATAATATTCATTAACTAATAAACCTCGAATGAATAATTCAAAATAATATAACCTCGAATGAATATTCAAAATAATATTCATTAAATAATAATCTCAATTGAATATTTGAAAATAATATTCATTTAATAAATAATTAATCCTCAAATGAATATTTAAAGGTAATATTCATTAAATAAATAATCTTCAAGTGAATATTTGAAAATAATATTCATTACTAATCCTCAAATGGAAATATTATCCTTTAAGTCAATAATCTTCCAATGAATATAAATAATATTCTTAACGTCAATAATCCTCAAATGAATATTAATAAATAATATTCTTAAATAAAATAATTAACCCTCGAATAACAGATACCCGATATCTTTGTTATCATTCCGGAACAAAGCGATTTTAAGAAAACATTTTGAAAATGATATTCATCTAAGTAAACAAATTTAATTAGACGAATAAGGCTTATTTAATCCGTAAATGCTTCCAGAAGTATTTACTAATTAAATAAACACTGGTTTATTGGTGATGTTGCCTTTAGGTTAATTATTGCGAAAATCTTTCTAAAAAGCTCTGTCCGGGTTTTCGAAAATATACCTTACAAAATAACCCCGATACGCTGGCTAAGTTATAAACTCAATATATGCTCTGCCCTCTGAGCCTAGGGCCTTTATAAAAACCTGGCTTATAACCGCTATCCATATCTAGCTTATAAGCCCGTTACCAAATCATTTTCAAATAATAACCTTCGAATGAGGTAATATTCAAATAGCATTACTCAAATCATTTCCAGGTAATTAATACTTTCTAGAAATATAATTAATGTTTAATAATAATATCCCTCAAGATGAATAGTACTCTGCCGCTGGAATCCCTCCGGGTTTCCGCGACTATCTATATAACACAAATATCGACTCCCGGTCTAGAGTCGAAACAATAAACATTCTCTTATCTATAGAGCTACAAGGTATACCGGTTCATAATTACATTATCTCACGGCTCGTATAATATCCAAAAGTCAAATTCTATTTAACACGATATATAACATGTATCGCAAAACTGTATAACTCCACACATGGCAACAGCAGTAATATACAATCGATACTTCCAAGTATAGATTTAGGAAACTTGCCTGATGCTCGAGAAGTGATAGGGCTCGTGACCATGTCGAACAATCTAGACAAAGTCAAACGAAAACACACGGTTAATCCCCTGGATAATCCACTTGTACTCAATGCTTAAACATGTAAGCAAAACACAACCAAGGAATTACTAACTCGTTATAGGCTCATACTAAGTCCATGTTATCCGTAAAATACTTATATCATAAGTTGGGTTCGAAATCCATCCTCAAATCCAAGTTATACTTAACCATTTGCAACATCGGTTTCTAAGTCATGCTCTTAGTGGTTTTCACTTGCGCGACCTCGACTAAAACATTTTTATAAAATCGAAAAATAATCTTTTTAATCCGAATCTTTTTCGTGATCCTTCCTAACTGTCTCTAGTATTATTCCTCCAAGTTTCACATTTTAATATGGCTCCGAAGTGGTCCAAATATAGACTCAAAGTTGCTGAACAGAGATGGGTCATTCTTCCGAATGGCGTTTACTAAAACTCACGTTTCTCCTAAACCGTAAATCGTATAGACATGATCTTCATATCAAAACAAACCTTAAAACAAGACCTACATGTTACTGGTCAGTGTTGTTCAAAAATATTCCAATACCAGTTCGTAATTCATGCTCAAAACAGTATTAAATCAAATGGGCATTACGACGGCTATAATCGTAACGTTTTCCAAAAATCACAACCTCAAATCCAAGCCACACCGGGCATCCATAAAATTCATGAACATAATACTCATCAATATCAGCCTACTTTTTCAGTTTATACCCCAAATTTCTCAAGTCAAATCAACCACTACATAATCATGCTTTCATGCTTATAATCATACTATAAACATCACCAAGCTCAAATCCATCAAGAACAAGCATAAAATCAAAGTAAGGTCTAAGGTCCTTAAAGTTTATACCTTCCTTGGAGAGTATACCAGCGCTAATAATCCTTATATAGTCCTTGTATGGCCTTAAGCTAGCTTAGATCATCAAAGAAATCAAGAAAGACGAAGTTAGTTTCTAAGGGTTACTATTCATCATCACTTTTGTAAAAATCATATAAAATCGAAAATTGAGAGTTTGGTTTTCAAATCTTTACCACACCTTCTACTCTTCAAGAGATTTCTTTTGAGCTACAGATCATCACCAGGGGATGCTTGAATCTCGACTTATTGGCTCTCTAAGGTGAGAGGTTGAAACTGTCATGGACTGGACAGTTTGGTTTCTTCAACTTGGAGAGGATATTTGACTAGGCTAAACACCTTGGATTGCCATGAAATTTTGAACGAGTGTTATACATATAATGGAGAAGCTGTGGTTAAATTTTGGTGATTTTATCATGGGTGTATTGTGAGATACGAATTTTTATTTGAGGGTTGCTCTAACAGATCAGTTGAGAGAAATTTGTGTTTCTCTTGCTTTTCTTCTTTTCTTTCTTTTTGTTTTTGGTTAATAATGCTTGAAATGCTGATATTTGTGTAAAGAGTGGTGAGTCATTGCATGCCCAGGACACGTGTCGATCAGTGGAGCCTCATGGTGGCAAAGCAGGGACACGTGTCACGCAATGGAGATCATGGTGGCAAGCAGCTTTACCAGTTCGCTTTCCTTTCACACGGATGATCCAAATGTTGCATTTCTCGAATTAATCTTGTTACATGTTACTTCCATGTATACATTTAATCTTGTCATAATTTCAATCCTTAATCCATGATTCGTTCGCTTAATCGCTTAATCTCGAAAAAATGTTCGCAGGGTTTCTTAAGCGTTCTATCGAAGTAGATTCATGTAAGTGTTTTTGATATCTCTAATTCTTTTATTAATCCATATCCATGGAATTGATAATCTAAATCCTCAATTATTCTCAAATAATAATTAATCCGTCCGTTATTGGTGAAATTTCGGAGAAAACAGAAATGCTATTTTTCCGATTCTGACAGCTTTTGCATTCCTTCATTTACATCGTAGATCACTAATACGCCCTTGAAAGTTTATTATATCGTTCCGCATATGGGGTGGTCTGAAAACTTTTTAAACGACAAAAATTTACTATTCATCAAAAGTTACTATTCATCAGTGGTTTTTCTATAATCCTTTGGTTCAATATCCGATCCAATATTCCTGGTTTATTTCTCTTTACTTCTTGCACTTAGAAATGTTCTAGTGCTTTCTCGGGCACACGCTATCTTGTTTACGGAGTTGTCGGATGTATTCCAGATATTGATTTGGATGACATAAAAATACTTTCCTTCCCTGGAGTATTGTATTCTTATCTTCCAGATTGATTGTTCTTATTTATATGTTCAGTCCATTCTTACTATTCTCAAAATGTTTGAAAACCGAAATTCACATTCATTTCATAACTTGATTCTCAAAGTCATTGCCACTATCCACATTTACATCAACATATAATAAAAGTTTTAATTCTACCCAAAATCTGGGGTCTTACAGTCTCCCCTCCTTAAAAGGATTCCGTCCCGGAATCACTCTGAAAACAAATGGGGATATCTTTTAGCATCACGAATCTCTAACCTCATATTCTCTATCTTGTTTGTACAGAAAATACACCAACATAAACTTGCTTGTCATCCATCAACATGCCATTTAGCTTATCAGTAGCAGTACTATCTCTATACTCGCGGGCTTAGTCCGCATACTTTCTCTGTCTGTCTTGGTTGTCACTAGCCGCTTGTTGGTGAAATCTTTTGTCCTTCTAGTTTGTTGGACTAACTTGGGTGTTGTGTAAAATCTCATCTTTTAATTCCCGATCATTCGGAATCCATCTCTGTCTCATTTCAAAGTAAGGGTATCGGCCACCACATTGGCCTTCCCCGGATGGTAGTGTATCTCACGGTCATAATCCTAGGTCAATTCTAGCCATTTCTCCATCTCATGCTATCTACTATCATGGGTAACTCAAAGCCAATTCATTACATTCCATAAAATTTGTGGGGGCATAGTCAATCCCAAAATAACCTCGCTGAAAACTCGAAGTGTCTATTCCCGGTACGAATCGCAGTCTTGGGTATATCCTCGGATTTAACTTCCAACTGGTGATACCCAGTTCTTAAGTAAATTGGAAATACACAGCGTTCTTCCGCTGATCAAACAATCATTTACAAGGTTACCTATTCTCCATGTCAAACTCATACAACTCTCGAGGTTCGATATATAATCTTGTGCTAAAATCTTTCTCTCTTACAACAACACCGGCTCTCCACGGTGGTACACTGGGTCTTATCATATCCTTATACAACAACTCTTGTAACTGAGTCACTAACTCTTTCATTCCCACTATACTCTGAATACTCGGTATTCATTCTCATGTCATCCCAATCGATATTTGGTAGCGCATTAAGATCTTGTACAATCTCCCAAAACCATTGTAGTTCCCTTTATACTTGGTATCTCTTTTCTTGGCGTCAACCTTAAGAGCTAATTAAGCCTCATATCTCCGGCATAATAATTTCTTAGGCTGACTATATTCAAGAATCTCTGAATCTGTCTCCATTCTTTATTTATTACTCTCTATCCCCTACAATCAGTCTGGGCTTCATTGGGTGTCAACCAACCCATTCTTATTATAATATCAACTTCTCCCAACTTGAAAGGAATCAGGTCTATCAAAAGTGCCGGCCTCATATTTCTAGTTCACAACCTGGATGTACCAGTCTTATGGGAAAATCCCTCGATTGGCTATTTCTACTTGTAATTATTCCCTCAGCGTCTCGGCCTTAAGGTTTAATCGTCATGCAACATCTTGATATACAACAATGCATTAGCTCTGTCTAAACAGTGTAGAAGGGCACCTGCTATTTAAAGGTCCTGACAGTGGGCTGCTTGTTGGAGGTAGCCCTGGTTGAAACCTACTGGCTTTCTTTTCTTCTGTGTTCACAAACTCCGGGACAAACCTCAATAATTCGGAAAACTTGGCCTCATACTCGGTTACAGTCATGGTTTCTGGTTTTAACTCTTTAACTTTCATTTTCATCCGGGTCTCCATATATTTCCGAAAATTATTCCTCTAGAACCACACACGCTGCACCTCTCCCAAGTCACAATACCAGCTCCCTCTGACTCCATCATCAGTACTTATCTTGCTAACCCAGAGGTAGTGTACATTCGTAAACAACTCCTCCAAAATCTCAATTCCACTATAGGGCATCTGTCTAACATCGTTGTCACTGGAGCTCACGGCACATCGCTATTTCTTTCACATACATCGATCGACACGCTTTCTATTATCATAATATCCTTGGGAGAATAAACCAATTCATTGATATGTCACTAACATTCTATTTGTCTTAGGGATTCGCTCCTGTCATAGGCGATTTCTTTTCGAACTAATTCCTATCGACGAATTTTGACTTATTTGACCTGATTGGCCTCCCCTTAGAATTCAATGAGGATAACAAAAATCATGGGGTCTTGAAAAGACAGCTCCCATATCAAGGAAAATGTCACACACTGGTGATCATAAGGTTATGAGTTTTAAGGTAACCTTATTGGAGGTAAAAGAATTTACCGAGAGATCAACATGATCATAAGAACTCACGTTGTGTGCCTCGATTGAGACATTACTAAAGGTAATTAGCCTTCTTGTATTTCACAACTTACAAGTGATGGCGTCCCATCAGACTTCTATCACATAGACAGATAGTCCTTGTAGCCCCTATAAGTATAGGGTTGTTCGTCTCAGTGGAAGTTGAAAAGTATGAAAGCAATTCGAGATCAATTTAATGATTATCGTCTTTCGACAATATTTCTTAAAGGAACACCTTGGATTAAAATTGAACAGATTCCAAATGTGCGGTTTCCAAAGAAAATACAAGGAAAAGAATAACCAAAAGATACTGGTACTTAACAACCAAGTGGTGAGGTATCACCATAGGGTCATTCATTATTCGAGGAAAAGTCAAAGCTTAAATAAAATCATTTGACAGGGCTTCGAAAACCTGAAAGTAGGCATCGTGACAGCCTCTAACACAATTGAAATTAATTATGATTTAACACAAGTGTTATAAAATAACTTCGAAGAGGGAATATACCCTTATCAGAATTCTTTCTTGGAAAGAGGTCAAGATAGATCATTGATTGGGGAAATATCCCACATAATTTACAAATGGGGAGGGTACTACCAAGGTCTCTACGGACGCCTTTTATGTCGGCTCCTCTGATGGATAATCGTTCAATTCCAAAGCTTTTCTTTTCCACACACCCTAAGGTGTTTGATACTTACGTCATTGCCGACTTATAATAGTCACTAAGAATTCAACCATCAACATTTGCAATCGCAGGGAGTTCTATTCGACTAGGCGCAAACGTCTCAAGTAAGCGTTCTGTTCTCTAAGAAGACCTCGATACCGTTGTCGCCCATAGTAATGACAGTTCCACATGTCGACTGGGCGGTACCTCGGAAGCTCGTTAGAAACTACAAGCTTAAATCCGGTCTCTATTTCAATCATCTTTATACCCAATATTCCTTGAGATAATAAAATCCCTCAATGATGTAATAGACACTATTTCTAGTGGAATCGCTGGTCGCGGGGGATTGAAATCTCATAGCCAACGCAATTCCTTACACTATTCTAGGCAACTAAGTACCCTTAATCGTTCGTGAAAATCTGAACATCTTGGTTCTTACGTATGCCGCCTCCTTATGGGCAACTATAACCGACTACGAGTAACAGGTTTCGTTCAAGTCGAATCAATCCACTGATACTGGCTGTATTGCCTCTACCTTTTATGCTTTAGAGACTCTACTCCATTCTTTGTCATATCTCATGATGAGCCATAAACGATCCTTAAATTCTTGTCTCGTCACTTATTTGTCCCTTGAAGGTTCGTCTGGTCCTATTGTACGACTTCAAGTAACATACCACATCTTTATCAATCAACACGTTCTCTACAAGATTCTTTCCTTGACCCACTATGGGGTCTTCCTCTAGATCCTCCTATGGATCTTCCTTTATCGGGTCTCCGTCCATTTCAAGGAACGCATCATCAATTGCCTACTCGAAGGCCTCAGGGTCTGGTATCTCAGAATCCCATCAATCTATAACTCATACGAATCGAGGTGACTAACCATGAAGTCCTAAGTACGGTTTCCCAGAAGAAGTCCCCTCTCGGGCTTCATCTTAAACAGTCCGGGTCATGTCCTCTAACCCGACTACGAACTCAATTCGAGCTCTAGATGTCCTTATCATTCTTAAGGGTATTGTAAGACTCGATCTCCTATCATTTCTGAGGACTGTAACCTAACGCTCTGATACCATTTCTGTAACAACCCCAAATCCGGGGTCAGGGATTTAGAGTAGTCACGATCCATTTACTCCTTGCCTTACCTGTATTACTCACAACATTCATAATTCACCTGCTCACGACCCCACAATATATGTCTCTCACACACACACACACACACAGGTTAGAGTCTCAGAAACGACACAAATACAACCATTGCGGAATAAATAACTTTTATTACAATACCCAAATGTCTTTGAATCTGTCACTGATACAATTTCTAAGTAATGTTACATTACCAACTTAGCCTTCTGATGCTCACAATCCTCTCATACCATTCTTATCTATACATAAGTTGAATACCAAAAGCTGTAGCCTGATTCGATTGGTTCGTACTACTTTTGGAATCACTGCTAGAAGCTGTTTACGGAAACGCCTTGCGGGGTATGTGCCGTCCCATTGGCATCCTGCTTCGCTGCTATATAATATATATAAAACAATAGCAAGAGTGAGCGATAGCTCAGCAAGGTAATAAAAGTATGGCATAATCCTGCCTTTAATTCAACCCAGAATAAAGCGGGTATAAGACAATAATTGTCAAAATATCTCGATACTCAAATTACCTCCTTATCGGAATGTAATCCCAAAAATAATACCATTGTTGTATTTCAAATATCAATTTCATAATATTTCTGCAAACTTTGGTTATATTATGAACAAAGTTCTAGTATAAACGATGAGGTTTCAAAGTAAACCAAATATAACCTTTCCGAAAAATATCTGCTATATATGCAGAATATCAACATATAACTTAAAAGATGAAGTTATAAGGTGATTCAGTATAAACAACTCCCTTACCATAACTCATGTTATGTAAGGTATCCACAGAGTCATAACTCATAAAATAAAAGATGAAGTTGCATGGATTTATTGTCACTTCAATTCCAAACACTTTTCGACCCCCTGCCAACATGACCGGTAAACCTGTACCACGGTGTCATCCTTGGTCCCTTTCAATACATGTTGCAGAACCCCTCTGCCAACATGATCGGTAAACCTGTACCAACGGAGCCATCCGTGGTCCCTTTCAGTACATGTTGCAGAATTATCCAAAATGGATGATGAACCAATACTGGAGCTTTCTCCGCGCCCGTCGTACCAACCTTACTATGATCAGTAGCAGGTTGTACAACAAAATATGTTTTCTACATGTAGATGGAAGTATCACGACAGCCTGACATTGTCTACCGCCTTTCTGGATCTCCCGGCCCATTTGGGGCAATAAGGTGATGGATCGGCGCGACTCGACCTCTTACACATGCTCCTAGTTCAGATGAAATCCATGACTCTGAAACGTAAAGATCGTCTTCCTTTCCCCAAGTGTAATACTTGTTGATACAACTCCACTCAGTAGTTATATCTAGGTTGGAAAGGAAGATTCTCCAATATTTCCCAAGCGATGCTTGTTAATGGATATCGACTTGTTCCAGGAATTTACCCCTCGATCGTTGAGGTGGTAACACAATATTTGACTTGCAGCAACTAAATTGCTTCGAGAAAATATCTGTCCCCTGACAGTTTTGAGTTGAGAGTTTAAAAAGAGTAGTAGTTACTTAAATCAGGTTTCCCATATTTTTGATAATTGAGCGAGCATTTAAATCTTCTTTAAAAGACAGATTTAAACGGAAAAACATTGTTTTGGGAACCTCTTTTTGATTTGAAAATAATTAATAATATTTATTGAATAAGTAAACCCTCAAATGAATATTCGAAATTAATATTCATTAAGTAAATAAACTTTGAATGAATATTTAGAAATAATATCCATTAAATAAATAAGGATTAAATGAATATTCCACATAATATTCATTAACTAATAAACCTCGAATGAATAATTCAAAATAATATAACCTCGAATGAATATTCAAAATAATATTCATTAAATAATAATCTCAATTGAATATTTGAAAATAATATTCATTTAATAACTAATTAATCCTCAAATGAATATTTAAAGGTAATATTCATTAAATAAATAATCTTCAAGTGAATATTTGAAAATAATATTCATTACTAATCCTCAAATGGAAATATTATCCTTTAAGTCAATAATCTTCCAATGAATATAAATAATATTCTTAACGTCAATAATCCTCAAATGAATATTAATAAATAATATTCTTAAATAAAATAATTAACCCTCGAATAACAGATACCCGATATCTTTGTTATCATTCCGGAACAAAGCGATTTTAAGAAAACATTTTGAAAATGATATTCATCTAAGTAAACAAATTTAATTAGACGAATAAGGCTTATTTAATCCGTAAATGCTTCCAGAAGTATTTACTAATTAAATAAACACTGGTTTATTGGTGATGTTGCCTTTAGGTTAATTATTGCGAAAATCTTTCTAAAAAGCTCTGTCCGGGTTTTCGAAAATATACCTTACAAAATAACCCCGATACGCTGGCTAAGTTATAAACTCAATATATGCTCTGCCCTCTGAGCCTAGGGCCTTTATAAAAACCTGGCTTATAACCGCTATCCATATCTAGCTTATAAGCCCGTTACCAAATCATTTTCAAATAATAACCTTCGAATGAGGTAATATTCAAATAGCATTACTCAAATCATTTCCAGGTAATTAATACTTTCTAGAAATATAATTAATGTTTAATAATAATATCCCTCAAGATGAATAGTACTCTGCCGCTGGAATCCCTCCGGGTTTCCGCGACTATCTATATAACACAAATATCGACTCCCGGTCTAGAGTCGAAACAATAAACATTCTCTTATCTATAGAGCTACAAGGTATACCGGTTCATAATTACATTATCTCACGGCTCGTATAATATCCAAAAGTCAAATTCTATTTAACACGATATATAACATGTATCGCAAAACTGTATAACTCCACACATGGCAACAGCAGTAATATACAATCGATACTTCCAAGTATAGATTTAGGAAACTTGCCTGATGCTCGAGAAGTGATAGGGCTCGTGACCATGTCGAACAATCTAGACAAAGTCAAACGAAAACACACGGTTAATCCCCTGGATAATCCACTTGTACTCAATGCTTAAACATGTAAGCAAAACACAACCAAGGAATTACTAACTCGTTATAGGCTCATACTAAGTCCATGTTATCCGTAAAATACTTATATCATAAGTTGGGTTCGAAATCCATCCTCAAATCCAAGTTATACTTAACCATTTGCAACATCGGTTTCTAAGTCATGCTCTTAGTGGTTTTCACTTGCGCGACCTCGACTAAAACATTTTTATAAAATCGAAAAATAATCTTTTTAATCCGAATCTTTTTCGTGATCCTTCCTAACTGTCTCTAGTATTATTCCTCCAAGTTTCACATTTTAATATGGCTCCGAAGTGGTCCAAATATAGACTCAAAGTTGCTGAACAGAGATGGGTCATTCTTCCGAATGGCGTTTACTAAAACTCACGTTTCTCCTAAACCGTAAATCGTATAGACATGATCTTCATATCAAAACAAACCTTAAAACAAGACCTACATGTTACTGGTCAGTGTTGTTCAAAAATATTCCAATACCAGTTCGTAATTCATGCTCAAAACAGTCTTAAATCAAATGGGCATTACGACGGCTATAATCGTAACGTTTTCCAAAAATCACAACCTCAAATCCAAGCCACACCGGGCATCCATAAAATTCATGAACATAATACTCATCAATATCAGCCTACTTTTTCAGTTTATACCCCAAATTTCTCAAGTCAAATCAACCACTACATAATCATGCTTTCATGCTTATAATCATACTATAAACATCACCAAGCTCAAATCCATCAAGAACAAGCATAAAATCAAAGTAAGGTCTAAGGTCCTTAAAGTTTATACCTTCCTTGGAGAGTATACCAGCGCTAATAATCCTTATATAGTCCTTGTATGGCCTTAAGCTAGCTTAGATCATCAAAGAAATCAAGAAAGACGAAGTTAGTTTCTAAGGGTTACTATTCATCATCACTTTTGTAAAAATCATATAAAATCGAAAATTGAGAGTTTGGTTTTCAAATCTTTACCACACCTTCTACTCTTCAAGAGATTTCTTTTGAGCTACAGATCATCACCAGGGGATGCTTGAATCTCGACTTATTGGCTCTCTAAGGTGAGAGGTTGAAACTGTCATGGACTGGACAGTTTGGTTTCTTCAACTTGGAGAGGATATTTGACTAGGCTAAACACCTTGGATTGCCATGAAATTTTGAACGAGTGTTATACATAGAATGGAGAAGCTGTGGTTAAATTTTGGTGATTTTATCATGGGTGTATTGTGAGATACGAATTTTTATTTGAGGGTTGCTCTAACAGATCAGTTGAGAGAAATTTGTGTTTCTCTTGCTTTTCTTCTTTTCTTTCTTTTTGTTTTTGGTTAATAATGCTTGAAATGCTGATATTTGTGTAAAGAGTGGTGAGTCATTGCATGCCCAGGACACGTGTCGATCAGTGGAGCCTCATGGTGGCAAAGCAGGGACACGTGTCACGCAATGGAGATCATGGTGGCAAGCAGCTTTACCAGTTCGCTTTCCTTTCACACGGATGATCCAAATGTTGCATTTCTCGAATTAATCTTGTTACATGTTACTTCCATGTATACATTTAATCTTGTCATAATTTCAATCCTTAATCCATGATTCGTTCGCTTAATCGCTTAATCTCGAAAAAATGTTCGCAGGGTTTCTTAAGCGTTCTATCGAAGTAGATTCCTGTAAGTGTTTTTGATATCTCTAATTCTTTTATTAATCCATATCCATGGAATTGATAATCTAAATCCTCAATTATTCTCAAATAATAATTAATCCGTCCGTTATTGGTGAAATTTCGGAGAAAACAGAAATGCTATTTTTCCGATTCTGACAGCTTTTGCATTCCTTCATTTACATCGTAGATCACTAATACGCCCTTGAAAGTTTATTATATCGTTCCGCATATGGGGTGGTCTGAAAACTTTTTAAACGACAAAAATTTACTATTCATCAAAAGTTACTATTCATCAGTGGTTTTTCTATAATCCTTTGGTTCAATATCCGATCCAATATTCCTGGTTTATTTCTCTTTACTTCTTGCACTTAGAAATGTTCTAGTGCTTTCTCGGGCACACGCTATCTTGTTTACGGAGTTGTCGGATGTATTCCAGATATTGATTTGGATGACATAAAAATACTTTCCTTCCCTGGAGTATTGTATTCTTATCTTCCAGATTGATTGTTCTTATTTATATGTTCAGTCCATTCTTACTATTCTCAAAATGTTTGAAAACCGAAATTCACATTCATTTCATAACTTGATTCTCAAAGTCATTGCCACTATCCACATTTACATCAACATATAATAAAAGTTTTAATTCTACCCAAAATCTGGGGTCTTACACTCTGGTTCAAACTTCCTTGCACGAATGCAAGCTGGAACACTGGACGGATTGACACCACAGTTGGGAGGTTCAAGGCTAATGATCCCTGAAGCTGTGGCACGGATTAAACTTCATACAGGATTGTGAAGTACATGGAATTTAATGGCACATCGCCCTAGGCAAGGATGTATAGGCATGATCGGGTTTTCTCGAATGCAGTGGATAAAATGGCTTATGGATAATCTAATCTATGGAAAATAGAATATGCACTTAAGGAAATTAGGTGCAAGAATGGATTATTTATACATCAGATTGTTGGAGTAATGTGGTCGTGAATGACCTTTATCATATACGGTTTGTATCTCCGGTCAAGAGGTGCGAAAAAGCTCGGGTGAGCTTCAGGTTTATGGTTGCTATAACGCAAATACGCGTGTGGGTGAACTTTACATACAAAATGTGATCTTACAGTATGGATTCTCTTGGCTACTTTCATGGTGTAAATCATGGATATACTTGGACGGACACATACTTATTCACTGGCTTAAGGATCCTGGTTATCTAACGTAGCAGGACAGGTTGGTTTGGTGCACTCGGAATCTCACGTAACCACAGCTACCTGTATGTGAACTCGATATATCAATTTGGTAATCATACAGAAGAAATAGCATGGAAAATCTAGACATGGATTTCGGGCATAAGGAAAGCAAAAGTACGATAAATTTAAAAAGATGAAAACCAGATTCAAAGGTTACATCTTGCGAGGTATTCCGAGGTACCCGCACCCTCATCCGAATGTTAAAAATTTACGGCGCGAACACCGGAAATGTTATCAAAAAACCATAAATGTTAACCCTCCCAAGGGTGTGAAATATTCTCAAAAGAAAAGGTACTAATGGTTTGAAATGGTAGTCATGGCGCGAGGTTGTCAGGAGACACCGCTGGAGCATCTTGGTCAGGAGTTGGATCAACCAATCCCGTGTCTTCCCCGCGAACTTCAGGGTTGGAATCATCTGTTGCAGCTTGCACTCCGGCTTCAGGTTCAGGTTGAATAGCCTTCTCTTGGTCCACCATCGCAGCCGCCTCCTTCCTCTTGATATCCTCCACCAACTTCACAGCATCATCACCGAGCAAAGTCCAGTCCAACGTTGGGAAATGGTCATATGTAGATTCAATGTAATCGTTCACCCCACGGCTGTACCCGGCTTCAAACTTCTCCCGCTTAGCAGCGTCACGGGTGGATCTCTCCAAGGCGATGGTGGTGTTGAGGGAATCCAGCTTCTTCTTAAATTCACCAACCTTCTTGGTGTAGGAAGCCTGCAGAGCATCTTTTTCAGCATCAAGATTGATTATGGAGGCATTCAACTGGTCTCGTTCTTTCAAGAGCTTAGCCTCGGAAGCCTTGAGCTTCTTACTGGCATCAGCTAGTTTCTTTCTCTCAATCTCACTTTCTTTAAGGGAATCCCTCAGTTGCTTCAACTCTTCGGATAGCCGTTGGTCGTTCCTAGCCGCTGCCACCATCTCTTCACCTCGTTTCAAGGTATGAAAGAAGCTTTGAGCTTCGCACCAGGTGGTAGCCTTGGCAGCATCAGACAGGCTCATTTTGTCCCACTCTGCGATGGCTTCTTCCGGAATCTGGTTGCCAGTTATAGTAGAAAACTTATGAATCAAGGGGTTCACACCTTCACTGGAAGCTCCAGGAGTAGAAGGCTTGGCTTTTTTGTTGAAACGAGAACCTGAACCTTTGGCAGAGTCAACAATGGCAGTTGTTGGCAATTTTCTTTTTGAGGAAGTGGTGGACTTATCCTGAGAAGCAGCAGTTGATTTCACACGAGAAATAGGGGTGGCTGCAATGGGAACAAGATCCTTCTCTTCATCACCAAAGAGGTCATCATAGCTGATTGATTTATTAACAAAGGATGGCACACCAGAAGCCATATCTGCAAGAAAGGTCAAAAGGTTATCAAATAAACAATCAAATATAAATAGATATGGCATGAGCATGGCACAGATCAATAGGATGCACAGAAAAATGTAAAGATGTAGCGGGAAACCTAATCTGTTGGAGGCTCCAGTTTCAGAGTCCTCCATCAAGAGCAAATTCATAGTTCTGTCGCTTGGTAAGAAACCGCACTTGATCAAGTTTTGATTTGTCAACAGACTAGCACCATCTCCTAGTGCTGCTGACAGTTTCAGAGCTTCTTGAGCTCTTTCCAAGGAGTGACCCTTGAGGGCTGTTTTGCTTGGGATCTCTATACAAGGATTTAAGTATGAGTTAGGCCTTATCATCTAGATTATTCAAAAGCCAAAACTACTGGAGCTACATGTAAGATACTTACTAGGACTTCTGTTAAATTCAGTTCTATAGGCTGGACAATCGTAACAATACAGGAATTGAGGTAACCAGTCGGTCATTCCCTTCCGGTTCCCCCTGATGCACTGGCCATCATGGATGCCCCAGGCAGAGAGATAAAAGAAGCCAGAATTCTTGCTTGTTTGTTTAAGCTGGTAAAATAAACCCAGCTCACGGGCGGACAATCTCTTCGCAAATTGCTTGTTATAAAGGATAAACATACACATTGCCATTCGATAGGCATTTGGAGTCATCTGGAGCGGGGCAATATTGTAGTAAGTAATAATGTCATAAATAAACGGATGAAGAGGGATGGACAAACCCATTCTAAAAAAAGTAGCTGAAAAAACGGCACAAGGTATCTGTTGGTCTGGTTCAAAGTTGTCAAAACGGTGACACCTCTCCCCAGGGGAAGGTATCACCAAGCGACAGTTGGGTTGATGTTTCTGAAGAAGGAGCTTTAATCTATTGGCATTCATCGAGGTATCGAGACCCTCACAAGCTGGAATAGGGCCCTGGAATTCAAAAGGGGTTTCCTCATCTACTGAGGTCTCTACCTCAACCTCGGAGTCAGGGTCAGGGGCTCTAGGATTGGCAGGTGAAACTTCCTCTTCATTGGAATAATACTCGGAGAGTGGCAAATTTTTGGGTTCTGGAGTCAGATTATTTTCAAAGGATGACTGGTTAATGATTTCTGTTTTTGAAGCTTTGGTGTTCAAAGGGAAGAGGTTGGTTCGAACTGATGACATACCGATGTCACGAGCTAACCCCTTAATCTTGGAACGAGTCCTGGTGCTTACTGGCTTGACGATACGAGGTTTGGGCACCGGGGTTTTGGCTAATGAGTCATCGGAATCCAGAAGGTCAACACAGTTCTGCACCTCCTGAGCAGCCGACTGCTGCGAGCTGGCTATACTGGAGCTCCCTGACATCTGCAAACGATGGAGCAGGGTGAGTTAACGGCCAACAGGTTCCTTCTCAATCAGGCAAGCAAGAGGGCAGGTAAACCGCAAGGTTTGCAAAGATTTTCCATTAGGGCTCTTTACAAGATATCACAGGGGATTCGGGTCAAACAGGTGGTGACCCGAATAATCCCGAAGATTTGGGGGGCTGACAGTTTTAAGGATATTTCTGCACCTAAAGGTCAGATAGAGGTACATGGAGGTCTTCACCTCGGGAGAGGTCTTAGTGTAAAGAAATTCAAACCTAAAACTACAGAGGAGGGTTTTAACTATTAACATTAAATCCTTCTACATGATAGCATATCGGCGTTAATATGTCGAGATATATATGGCATGTATCATCAATTACCCATGTAAGCAAGGATCGTCGGGAAAGATGGGTAGACGTGGAATTGTAAGTGATTTATGGCAAAGAAAAAGATATCAGCCATAAGGGTTTAACAATTCCTATGAGATTAACATGATAACGCAAAGAGTAACATCGTGCGGCTATGGTTCACAGAGAAAGCGAATGCATGGCATTCTGGACTTCAATTTGATTGTACAGATGATATGAGTGTGTGTGTGTGCATATACAATTATGTATGAACATATGTATGCATACATATATGCAGGATGAACACATACAAGGACTACATGCAATGGCAAATAGGGGTTACAAGTAGAAAATAATGACAGATTGATACCTTACGAGGTGTTGCAGGGAGAGAATCACTGGAAATCTTGGAGTCGCCGGAGGTATGGACCGCCTCGGAGCTTCTTGGCAAGAGAGAGAGAGGTAAGAACTATGAAGTGTGTATTGAAAAAGAAAAGGAGGGGTGAAGGGGCGTGTATTTAAATGCACGCGTGTATAGGAACGGCCGCACCAGGTGGCATCCAGTGATTGATTTAAAAAAAAGAAAAAAAAAATACATAAAATTGTGGAGCACGAAGGGTTAAGCAATGGATCAGAATTCTAGAAGGAATTCAAAGGGTTTGTTTGTTAATTCGAATTCGAATTCTTGTTCAGAAGGATAAGGTAGAAATGGGCCGAAATTTATATTAAATTAGAATATTAGTTCGGTTACTGGACGGACAATGAAGGATTGCAAAAGAGTTATTGGGGAGAAATATATCCGACTATGTACCTGTAGTTGGATGTAAGGTTAGAAGCTGATTGATTCGAAAATGGAATAGTTCTTGGTTCCTCTTGTATTTAATACTGTAAGGAACCGGGGGGTAGTTGTTGTACCCCAAATCTCACGTGGGCTCAATTTAAGGCCCATACTTGTTAAAAGTCCAGTAAGGATGAATGGGGTTAGTATTGTGTGTGCTAGGCCGCAGGTTAAGAGTATCAAGGTACAGCTGAAGGCTACTGAAATATGATACCAGGACACTAAGGTGTAGGGGCAACATGCATGAACAGGTTCGGGGTGCTAAGCCAGGTGAAAGGTATGGAGTGTCAGGAAACAGGCGTTGAGGTTTAGGTGGTTTGAACCTCGATACTGGTCTAAGGTGACGAGTGGTCACGGCCCCTGGAAGGTAGAGTACTAGTAGGACACGGATGCAGCTGCCTATACTTTAGGGTCACGGAATTGTACTCGTAAAAGAACTTCAAGGCTTAGCTAAACAGGTTGGATGGAACAATTGCAATCAGTATGGGACTCATATTGATTATTCGGATATACTTTACCTGCATGAAGACCTCTAGGACTTAGAGTTGGATATGGATCAGGACACTGGCAAGCTCGGCAAGAGCTACCTTATTCGACTAAAACTCCTGGATGGGTTATCATAGAAAGACCAAACTCGTGAGGATCAATTACAATCGATATAGGACTTATATTGATAGTTCGGATAAGCTCTGCCGACTTGAAGATTTATGGGATTTAGAATGGGACATGGATTAGGAGACTAGGAAGCTCGGCTAGAGCCAACTAATTCGGATAAAACTCTAAGATGGATTATCTTGGGGTGGTAGAATTCGCATGGATTAAGAAGTATAAACTTAATAGAACTACATGGGGCTTGATTCCTATAAATAGGATATGTAGGCACTTGACTAAGGGATTCAGATTTTCACTCTTGAGAAGCATAAGGCACGTGCACCTCAGTGATACATATTCCGGCGAATTTGCTGGTAGTGTAGGATTTACACTACTTATTTCGACCGGTGGTTTGTCAACTCAGCCCCCGGAAATCATACTTCAACCATTCTGTTCTAACTAATCAGCTTTAGGCTTCGTACTGTGAACCTGTGGCATTGTCCGACAACCAAGGACGCTTTTTACGAATATTCCAGCGAGATTCTCTCGATTGTGTTGTACCAAATTTCTCTCACAACACAAACTACAATCTTTACTCTACAATAAGTTGTCCATGGAAATAAATATACAATAGAAGTTGAAAAATGGCATATTATATGATAAAATGAGTAAAAGTTGCTGATAACATAAATAAAAATGCACCATTTAGTTTAATTTAAACCATTCTCCAAACATTATATAAGTGGACTTTGTACCAAAACTGAATGGTACTGAATATTAAGCATTTAAGCTTAGCTGTGTTGGAATATGCTTCAATATTCAACGGAGGCTGATTTGGTGGCAAGAATCTGTCAAGGAATAATTCTCAATTATATTTACATTTATGTCTATTTTTCAGTTTTTATTTTGTAAGTCTATATAAAGGACTTGATCCTAAGACAATAAGTTGTATCAAACATATATCAAACCTATATCAATATATTACATCTTCGTATTCATGTCTTCTCCTACCATGCCTCTCTATTTGCTTATCTATAAACCTTAAAAATCCAACATGGTATCAGAGCTCTCTTCTTAAGGGACCTATGCTTTTGATAAACATACCATGACCCATAACCATATGCAAAAACAATGCCCCATAAACCATAACCATAAACCATAAACATAACCATAACCATAACCATAACCACAACCATAACCATAAACCATAAACCATAACCATAACCATAACCACAACCATAACCATAAACCTTGTTTACATTCCTACACATGGTACTGATTCTATAAATTTTACAATGTTTTTCCTGAAGTATATGATGGAAACAACTATAATTTGTGATTGGTATACATGAAAAGAATTTGCAAGGAAACAGAAAAAAAAACAAAAAAATGCACTATATCATGAAGATGATATCTTTAATGTTGATGTGGAGAAGATAATAAAAAATATTGAAGCAAGGAGGAGTGTTGGAATATGCTTCAATATTCAATGGAGGCTGATTTGGTGGCAAGAATCAGTCAAGGAATAATTCTCAATTATGTTTACATTTATGTCTATTTTTTAGTTTTTATTTTGTAAGTCTATATAAAGGACTTGATCCTAAGACAATAAGTTGTATCAAACATATATCAAACCTATATCAATATATTACATCTTCATATTCATGTCTTCTCCTACCATGCCTCTCTATTTGCTTATCTATAAACCTTAAAAATCCAACAAGCTGCTTAGGTGATGTTCTGTCAAGCTTCCCTGCATGGTAATCCCGCCTAAAAACAAAACCATCCTGGGATCCAGACTCCATATTACATAAGTTTCAAATTAGTGGGAAATGAATAAGGCAGCAAGCTGATTGCATAATTACAAGTTGGATAGAAAAAATCGGGAGCCCTGTCTAGCTAAAGGGTCAAAGTTCAATCGACAATCCCCTGATTTTCTTAACTCAGTAGTCGTAAGTGAGAGATTATTCAGAGAGACTAGTGAAGCTTACAATCTACCATCAAGTTTTCAACTTCCCGGTCCATTTCTGTTTAGAGACTGGCTACTCACTTCCACCGGTTATTGGTAATTTAACAAATATTGTTACTATCTATCGTACCCAAATGCGACGTCAACATAATTCTTATTACCCTTATAAAATAATTTTCTCTTGCCTTCATTTTATCTTTTTTCGTTAGTTTTCTTTCCATTTTAAAGACTATTTCTGAAGAAGTGCATCACATAATGACATCGTTGAAACCAGTTGTCGGGAATGTGACAGGTACTAATTAAGGGCCGATGTTTCACCTATTCGTGTCAACCCCCATCGATCATGGGCATTAATCAGAGGATGTAGTGTATTTCCAGATATAAGTGTGTTAGTCCCATGAAGAATATATCATTCTTGTTCATAAGGATTTCTAAATATCAGAAAGCAGTGTTTAATCTCTCTAGCTTATTAGACATCAATCATTACAGAACTATAATCTTATGAATTATGAATGTTTCACCGATTTATATGTTATATCTTTGTTTTCAGTAAAGTAGAAATTCAAAACAACGTGCTATTTGTTTTATTACTTCCTACATACATGCATACCATCTTCATCCATTGCTCTATACAAAATTATTAACTTATTTTTGTTTTAGTTTCTTCATAGATTGTATTACACATGCATATTATTATTAATGTTATAAGTTTTGTTGAACAATCTGTGCAAATATACAGAAACGTGTTTGTGCGAATTAAATAACAGAAAATATAAGAAGCGAAGGAGACAGGAGAAAACGAAGGATATTGTTTATAATTCGAGTCTGGTGCGTAACTGTCTCCTTAAAGCGTATTTGCCCCTCATCGTATGTTCGGAACAATAGCCTCCCAGGATAAAACGGATTTCCGATGCACCTAAGAGAGAAAAAGTGGGCGGCTATATATTTTTAACCCTAATCTATAGTGAATTTATATAGACAAGGAAAGACCTGTGCACTACTCCATTTAATTAATTAAAACGGTTACAAATTATATTGTAA
The DNA here is from genome assembly GCA_030848705.1 of Heracleum sosnowskyi. NCBI lineage: Eukaryota > Viridiplantae > Streptophyta > Magnoliopsida > Apiales > Apiaceae > Heracleum > Heracleum sosnowskyi. The sequence continues at coordinate 112,848,499 of CM061240.1, read as the reverse complement.
ACATATCGAATTAATTTGAACCTCTGAAATCAAATCAGATTAATTTAACAGTCAAATTATTTGAGCCAAAATATTTCTGCATTCGTGTCCGCAGGTCGCCCACGAGCGAACCCGAGGCTTGCGAGGTAACGAAATCCTCTTCGATCTCCCACAATTTGCACCCCCCTGCGCGCCCGCATAGGTGATGGAGCAACACATGACTAACACAAGTAAACAAGTCACATGTGTTTTGCTATATAAACATAAAGAAGCTCTATTATGTTTTCTATGTGGGAATCTTGCAACAACACTTTAAATTTCCACTCTAAGGGAGCAACTTTGGATCATCTTATCTCATCCATCCCTTAGTCGTTTTGAGTGATTGAACATGTGTTGGAAAGCTCTCGCAACGGAGAACACAATCCAAGCATAACTCGTTACGAACACACAACCGAGACTCACTCATTCTTATGCTCAAAATGACTCATCAATGTGGGACTTGAACTCACATTTTCCAACAAGTTTCAATTGAGAATTTTTTTTTTTGTTAAAATTTGGGGAAAGACTGGAAGATGTGTTAGAACATAACTCTAGAAGGGTTTGTATCATCTGCATTTATGTATGCCATAATGTAGGCAAGTAAACTGAATAATTGCATTTGTAATGAAAAGTTGTTGTGAGCAGAGCACACTAATGAATAGTTGTTGTGAGCAGAGCACACTTAGAAGTAGAGAAACTAATGAATTTATTGCAAATCATAGTAGTTGCATACTTGTTTGGCTTCTAATCAAAGTATTTATTCTTTCAAACATCATGGATTTATATAAATGCATATTAACTCATTTAATTTAAATGAATTTTATATAATTTATATATAAGGGTGAGTTTGTAAAAAAAAAAAAAATTAAGTTACAAACTTAGAAACTTTTTTTGTTCAATACATATATAACTTCGGTTCAACTTCATTTACTAAATAAAAATAAAAAATTTATTGAATACACATAATTCTAATCAAAACATATTCATAACATTTTATAATTTATTAAAAAACAAATTTGCAACTTTTTTTTATAAAAAATTGATTTTTTTATAACGAATGTTCAACATATATATAATTTGAGTTCAACGTATATGTTGAACAATATTTATACTTCTAGTGAATCCAAATATATAAATAATATTTGATATGGGCTAGAAATAATCTCAAATACATAATTAATGATATATTAATTATGCCGGGATTGGTCCGTAAATTAGGTCCAATTAAAGAGACCCGAAATCCTAATTAATTACTGATTTCGTAATTAATTGAATAACTAATAATACAGTCCATTAAATGTGACTAAGTTGAGATCTACATCTACTAGAAGTAATCTTGAGAGACACCAAACGCTAAAAGGAGTCAGCCTCCTACAAACCAGGAATTATAATCATGATCTAAGAAGATGACTTGGCCTCCAAGTCACCTTCTTCGACTCTAAATACCAGGCTCCTGACGCCTATATAAGGGACCTGATCATTCAATCAGAACTACGTTTTAGGCTTGATTCTCAATTACAAATTGAGATACGTAGGCATCTTGTGAGGACAGATTTAGCCACGAAACACGAGACCAACCATTAAAGCTCGAAAGCTCTTAAATCCTAGCATTAAGTTCGTAAGTACGTTTTTTATTCCACAACATTTGGCGCCGTCTATGGGAAGACAACATCAACCATGGCAAACACACGAAGAACGACTCGAGAAACTCAGAACTCTGAAGGACTTCCCCTTGCCTCTGAAACGGAGACTCATGAAAGCCAACCACCGCCAACTACTGGCACTCAAGGGGCGAGTATTCCCCTCACCACTACCCAAGGACCAGAAATCCCGATTTCGGTTGAAGGGACGAATCCCCAGCAAATGGTCGTTCATGGACCTAATCCTGAAGAGACTACTCTCCAGCAACCAATCACAACCTCTCCACTACTCGTGAATGCACCACGTGGCCTTCAACTTCACACCACGGATCTTCCCCAATACGCGACTCAAACTCTAGGGATGCCAACCTATGGTATGCCACCTCAACCCACGGTGGGTAGCGGTGGTATTAATCCAACCTATCACGAAGCATATGTGCCCTCTTATATTCAAGGTTTGGGACCCCAAAATCAGCAAACTCAAACTAGACAGACCCCCTTGATTCAAGATTACTCGGGTCCTTATACTGAGGAAGAGAATTATTTAACTGGAGATGAGAGGGATATTTCCCCAAGGAGGAGGCGTTCTTCCCAAATAAATCGGGAACAACCCCAAACCACTAAGGAAAGGATTGCGGCCCATGAGGCAGAGGCTGCAAGACTCAAGAAATTACTTGCGGAAGAAGAGGCTGCAAAAGCACAAAGCCAAGCAACTGGAAGAGTCCCGGTGATCAATTTAGATTCGGTACCGAGAAGAACCAAGAGGGCTGAAGCCCCAAAGGGTGATCCTAGCATGTTGTTACCCCTAGGAGATCCCGATGATCCTACACCACCTTTTACCCAGGATATCATGAAAGCTAATATATCCAGAAAATTCAAGATGCCAACGATCAAAGCTTATGATGGAACAGGAGATCCCGCGAATTACGTGAGAACTTTCTCTAATGCACTGTTGTTGCAGCCAACCAATGATGCAGTCAAGTGCAGAGCGTTCCCACAAACCCTTGCGGGCTTGGCTCAACGTTAGTACAGCCGTTTACCTCCCAATTTTATTGGATGGTTTAAGGAGCTGAGCAAGGCGTTTATCAATCAATTTATTAGTGGAAGGGTGCATGAGAAGAGTTATGCATCTCTCATGGGAATCCAGCAAGGAAGGAATGAAGCTTTGAGAGACTATATAAATCGATTCACTAGAGAGGCCCTGAAGGTCCCAGATTTGGAGGACAAAGTGGCTATGATAGCCTTGCAACAAGGAACCACTGATGATCACTTCAAGAGGTCCTTGGCAAAGCATCCACCCGAAAGCACGTTGAAGCTCCAAGATAGAGCCGGAAAGTACATCAAGGCTGAAGAAAGCATGAGAAAATATGAACCCGCTATTGGGGGAAGTGGAAATTCAAAGAAAAGAAAGGAGACCCAGGAATACGATGTTAAAGAAAAGTTTCCTAGAACGTCAAAGGATTCTGATTCTCCACCTAAGAAAAACAATGTCAGGCCAAGGTTCACAGAGTATGCAAGATTGAACACTCCCAAGAAGTATACCAGGCAACTAATCTTGTACAATATATTATTCAATGGAAAACATCTATATACAAAACCTCTCACTAGCTCCAAATGCTCTGGATCAGAACGTCTTTACGCTAATATCCTTCCCCATCTCTGATCAGCTACGCGGACAACTCTCGCCAATATACCTTCTTACTGGCAGGCTAAAATATATATAAAGAAAACAAGTATGAGCGAATGAATTGCTCAGCAAGTGCATTATCAAGTATAATATATAAAGTTTCCAAAATAAGCTTTGGATTTTCAAATAAACAAACCTTTGGCTTAAACATTTGTAATCTCTAATATTTTCAAATCAAGTTTGGTAATTTACCACAATTTCTCATTCTTCTTCTCGCAATTGAATAGTTTAAAACACAAAAAGATTTATATTGGTCATTACGGCGACCGAATCAAGAATAACTACAATAGTAAGTAGAAAATATGAAATAAATATAACTCATACGTCTTCAAGACCATAGTTTGTACAAAAATACTAGTTTTGAAGATAACAGGTCTATTCATAACATTTTCTGAAACCAACAACTCTGGAAGGTTAGAATAATCAAGGGGTAAGAATGAGCCAACACGCTCGGTCAAGGAATAAAGAACGCACTTCAAGACTTCAACATGGTACCGACTAGATATGTGGTATGAATAAAACTCATCAAGATAGATATCTCACGACTACCAATGGAATCAAGGAAGTGGATTTCGACTATTTGGAATCCAAATGTATTAAGAGTAAGTGATTTCAGAAAGATTGAAACCACTATTATTAATCAACAACCAACAATTTTACGCAACGAATAAACCTGAATTTCAGGTCATAACTCACAAGTACAAAACATATGGATGTAACTCATCCCAGAAATAAGAATTGATATTAGAATTGGATTTTTAACATTTATCAAATCAAAGGTTGTGCTGCTGGCCAGCCACGCATCAACCCCGGACTTGCTTATAGCAAAGTCCTCTACTGGATCCTAGGCCAATCCGGGCCTTAATTAATTCCGACCATAAATATGGCCCGACCAATTACTGGTCCCATTTAAAAACATTCCAATCCTATATTATATACGTCAGGTGTCAGAACAATTGACAACCTTACTTCGACAATCAGGTGCCAGAAGAATCGACAACCTAATACAACAATTGCTGGAAAACTCACGTTCCAGGAAATAGTTCAATTATGAAGAATCCATTAAGGAATAACAATATAATCTAGTATCGACGAGATTGACACAATATGGGAAGGTGCACATGAAAAGTGACAATATAATAAGCATCGACGAGTTCGATGTAACAACTGGGATATAATGAAGAATAAACAATGACATGCTCAACAAGATTAAGTCTGATATGAAACAGGCATTATGATATCAACAGAATTTGCAGCAACTCAATATAGAATAGCTAGGGTTCGAAGAACAGGCTCTAGATGGCCTCAACAGTTCAAATTATCACATCAAGGAAGAATTAGTTAAGATTTACTAATCTGGTAAGTGACAAGAAAGTCAAGTTCAAGTTTAAGAAAAAGTCAAGGTGAAGTTTATAAATGAAGAAAACAAGGGTTTACTGACTTCTGACAGAAATAGTTCAAGTCCTTCGAACATATACTTATAATAGATAAGCCTGGTATTTGAAGGAAGTAAACTAAATCATGCACATCATATATGAATTCGAATCAGGGAATGGATCAGATGATCGCGTTAACAAGAAATGATAATAATACTTGCATGGATGCAAGATGGAAAAAGGAATACTTATAGAACAAGTACCACGACTTCGGAATTTAAAATAACATTTTCAACATAGGGTTCACAAGTTCCCACTCATCTAGGGTTGGCAATATTCGAACCTAATATTTTAAAATCATGTCTTTTAAAAGAAAGCCTTAGTATACGGCCCATAATTATCTCTTTAAACTTTCAATATAATAAGTATATCTTTCCAATCAATCCTACAAATATGAATCTAAGTTCATAAAGTATAAAAGAATGCTCGTCAACTTACGAGTTTAAATAAAATACTTGCAGTTCAATGCAAAAGAGTCATCATTAAATTTTTAGGAAAAAGTATGCCAATTGCATAGTAATAATTCAAGAAATATCAATCAAGTAATAAGCAAGGGTATAAACACTTGCCTCTGGTCCTTAGCTATTTCGTAACGTTGAAACAATACGATTCCCTCCTTATTCTGTCTTATCGCACGATTCTCTACTTCCGTCCCTCTTTGCTTTAACGCTCTTGCGAATACCACTAGTCTGCTTTTACCATTTCGAATCCACGTGCCAGCCTCGATAGTCAAACATGAGACGGTACTTAGTCTTCAACGTATGATTTCACATTCCATAAACGATTGTAACTTAACTTCGATAATCTGACTCGTCTCGTCCAATAGCCTCTGTTGCATAGACAACCACATTTCAATTGATAGAATGATCACAACTAACTAAACAAGTAATCCTCGTAACTCGCTTGACGAAACTCCCCATACTATAAAAAGTCAACATCTAAGTCAACGGCCTCGTAAATCTCATTTTCTAACATTACCGACAAATTTCTGTTCCAACTACCCCTCATGATAATATTAGACACGACCAAATACTCAAACAAGTCTCAACACAATTTATTCGCATGCATGACTCAACAACAGATAATTCATATCATTCACATAACACATTTAAACAAGTAACTGGTTACGTATCGGACGCCCGGTCTAATTTACGATATTTAAAACTCAGACACTAGCCCTAGTACGGGCATATACGGACTATAAAACACATTACACAACTCATACAAACCATATAACACTTATAACTATTTTTAAAACATCACACGAAACTTATTTGAATTTTAAATAAGTCATTACTAATTTTTAAATCAAAAATTGGATTTTTAAATCCAATATAAACATTTAAATGCAAATAAATCAATTAATAAAATTAATTGACACTCTTTAAATGCTCAAACTATTTTTAAATAAATAAATAGGCTTGAAAATAATTAAACTAAATTTTAAATTAATTAAATCTAATTAATAATCAATTTTTAAGAATTAACTGATTAAAAGAATCAATCAATTAATTAAATAAATTATTAATTAAAAATAATTGAAATAATTAAATTTAATCAATTTCCGAATTTAAATAAATTTTTAAGAATTTATAAAATTTTCGGAATAATAAAATGTATTTTTAAATCAAAGATATGATTTTTAGAATTTTTAAAACAATTTTTGAATTATTTTAAAAATAAAATCCCAGAAACACTTTTCTGGAAATGGATTAGGGTTTTTAGGATCAAACCGGGTCGGGTTAGGGTTTTGAAAACGGGTCACCAAGAACTTTTCCGGGTCGCCAAGAACAACCCACCGGAAACTGGGTTTTTCAGTTTCCGGCCAGCGTCCGACCACCGGAATTCTTCTGGTGCCCAAAACCAACTGCAAACTCGCGTTTCTTTGAGGGGAAATCACCTACATAGCACACTCACTCCAAATATGGTCACAAACAAGCCAAAACATCACTGGTTTACCAGAAAAATTCGATCAAAAGCCGGCGGCTCGATTTTCCGACAAACCAAAGTCGTGTTGGGTTTCATTGTAAAAACGCAGCGAAAAACAGTCGTAAAACAATAATATTTACGAAACCCTAACGCAGGATCCATGTATAAGTTGTGACTGATTATGGAGAAACGAAATCATACCAGTTAAGAGCTTTACGAATTCTGTAAGATGGAGGTCCTTGATTGCAATCACCACACAACCCTTGCGTCAAGATCTGTGTCTCTAAATCGTCCACAAGAACGTCCGATCGTCCAACGATCCAAGGAGCAGGTACTAGCCAAATAAAACTGCCTTCTCTCTCTCTCTAGCCTCTCTTAAAACCGAATTATCTGAACCAACCCTAAAACTATACATCATTATGTATATATAGGGCAGAGAGATTGGGCCTAACCCTAATTAGCTTGGGCTTCAACTAAACCAAACTGATTTGGGTTTTTTTAATGAATTAAATTCGAAATACAATTTAATTAACTAAGTCCAACTTAATTAATTAATTAACCAATTTCGAATTTATAATTATTTAATTTAAATCTGATATTTAAATTAAAACTCCTTTTAAAACGTTCTTATTGTGTAACCCTTTAGGTTATTATTACGTTGGCAATATTTTCAATATCCAATAACAAAATATAAACAATGAGTGGCATCTAGTAATACATCATTGCTACCCAAGTAATAATAATAATTGGTGATCCAATTAAACCTTTCGTGATTAATGTTTCCGTGTAATATAATCCCTTTAACCAAATATTATAGATTAAACTCGAGGCATGTATTTAGTCATCCTCTTCAATGCTTAATCCGGGTTTCCTTGATCAATGAGTAAACTATTAAAACAAATCAATATTTGAGCATGGCCATGCATTTTCATAGTCTCACTCAATCAAGAGGCCAATAATATCTCCCCTAATAATAGGAGGGTTAAATCCTTTATCTATCATTCATATTTCTCATATGACTCATGATATACCCGATGTCCACTTTTATCATCACCCGGTCAAAGGTAACTTTTAATGTTGTCAAAGTATATTAATCCTCGTATAGAAATATAATGATCTCAAGTCTAAGGATCATTACACCATTATCACTGTGAGTCTTTCTTATGACTTTATTAAACATGAAGAATCTCACTGTGGGTCTGTCCTGTACCATGTACTCCTACATGTACCTATGCATTGACTTTAGTATCTCCATACTTATAACCAATGAGATGTGGTTATCTGTCAATCAACATACTAGTCTATTTATGTATTATTATTGTCCTATATTTAATAATACTCGACTAGGGACCTTTTAAGAATATGATATATTATATAATCTCAAGTTCAAGTCATGTACTTAAACTATATAATGTGTATCATGATTCTAAGGACATTTATTATGCTAACAAATATATCGCAGTAATTAAAGTCATAATAAATACGTTTATTGAATAATCAAATGACATAAAGGTTTATTAAAAGAGATAATGTATTGCCTCTAGGGCACCTACACTAACAAGTCGAACACCAAATTGAAAACTGAATACATGAATCGATTCTAATTAACACGATCTATACATCTGCAATCCTAAAAACACTGTCAGTAATCAGGAATCCATTCTCCGGCCAAAACCCAAGAACTCCGACGAACTCTATTTTTCCGATCTAGACGATTTACAACTCTAAAAATCGCACAAAAATCATCAACAAACTCCTTACAACATATACAGTCTAATTATGCAACCAATTAAGAAGAACAACGAATATTAAAGATTCCCCCAAATCAAACCCAGAAATTCGAAATAATAAAAATAATTAAAAATCGGAAAAGTTTAAAGATCATACCCACATGAATTTTGATGATGGATTTAGGTAGAGGATGATGAGAGATTCATTTTGGTTACAAGAACATCGAAATCGGATTCCGATAACGCCTTCAAAAGTTGGTTTGATTCTCAAGAACACGAAGAACACGTTCTAGGGTTTTTCGGATTTTTAACTGTAATTAAGCTTGATTATACGAAAACAAAGTACGATTTGCCTTTTTATATTAAACGGAAAAGAATACCCCAAACGACATTTTTGGATCGATACTGATCCGATGGATCGCTTTAAATACAATATAACAGAATATATGCTTTAAACCTTTAATAAAGCAGAATACACGTTTCACGAGACGATAAGCATCCATAAAGTACGGATAACTACAAGTATCGTTTAATTCAAAATATACGAACCAAAATACCTTTATTGCGAATATTTTCGAATACTTCCTACTTTAACGAATGAAATATTGGTACGAACGATATACCAATCTCCCGAATAATTTGGGAACGATCCAAATTTTCTTTTCAATAATTAAAATAAAATAAAATAGAATGACATCCTTTTCAAAATAATTTCTAATTCCCCACACATTTCACATAGCACCACAATATCACATATTCAATCATTTAACGAATAACTTAGCACGTTTAAACAGATAAATCATTTAATAACTCTTAATATGAAATTAAAATTTCATTTCACATCACATAATAACACGTAATTTTCCCGGATCTTACATGGGCTATATTGACTCTCAGTTGACACCCTCGAATATGCCCATATATGGATTCAATTGAGTGGAATCGAAGGTAGAGGGTACAATCCAAGTCCCTATGACAATGGGGCAAGGTTCGAAAACGTCTACTCAAATGTTGAACTTTATAGTTATAAAGGCAACCTCAACCTACAACGCGATCCTAGGAAGGACGGGCCTTCATGCATTCAAGGTTGTTGCCTCGACTTACCATCTGAAAATCAAGTTCCCAACAAGAAATGGAATTGGTGAGGAACGAGGTGATCAAAAGATGGCCAGAAGTTGTTATGTAGCTGCGTTAAGGCCTGATGGAATCGGGGGGCAGGTTCTTCCCATTGAAGATATGGACACTAGGGATAATGAAGATAGAAGAGGGAATCTGGCTGAGGATTTAATCCCAATTCCCTTAGTTCCTGGTGAACCAGAAAAGGTCACTTACATTGGAGCGTTGTTACCTGAACCACTGAAGAGCAAGATCATATCATTTCTTCAAGAAAATAATGATGTTTTTGCTTGGACAGCGGCCGATATGCCAGGGATAGATCCCCAGTTGATAACCCACAAATTGAATGTAGATCTCGAAAGGAAGACTGTGAAACAAAAGAAGAAAAATTTTGCTCCAGAGAGGCAAGAGGCCATCAAGCAGGAAGTAGATAAACTTTTGGAAGCCGGGTTTATTGAATTCAATTTCCAGAATGGTTGGCTAACCCAGTGATGGTCAAAAAAGCCAATGGAAAATGGAGGATGTGTGTGGACTTCACAGATTTGAATGACGCGTGTCCTAAGGATTGTTTTCCCTTGCCAAGAATTGATACTCTAATAGATGCCACAGCTGGGCACGAGATGTTGAGCTTCATGGATGGCTTCAGTGGATACAACCAGATCAAAATGCACAAAGATGACATCTCCAAGGTATCATTTATCACTGACTTTGGTGTTTACTGTTATTTGGTTATGGCATTTGGGCTTAAGAATGCAGGAGCAACATATCAAAGGTTGGTGAACAAAATTTTTGAACACCTGATTGGAAAAACCATGGAGGTCTATGTGGATGACATGTTGGTTAAAAGCCTCGATAAGGCGGATCATATAAACCATCTACGGGAAGCATTTGAAGTGCTGAGGCACCATAGAATGATGTTGAATCCAGCTAAGTGCGCCTTCGGCGTTGGGTCAGGGAAGTTTTTAGGCCTGATGGTTTCTAAACGAGGAATTAAGGCTAACCCCGATAAAATCAAAACAATCCTGGACATGGAACCACCACGGTCCGTCAAGGATGTTCAAAAGCTAATGGGAAGAGTGGCAGCATTGGGAAGATCCATCTCTAAGTCAGGAGAGAAGTGCTTACCTTTCTTCAAAGCACTGAAAAATGTGAAAACTTTTGAGTGGACAACAGAAGGCCAGGAGACCTTTGAGGCCTTGAAAAAATACATGGCTGAAGCACCATTGTTGGCAAAACCAAAACCGGGAGAGATTCTTTACTTATACTTGGCAGTCTCGAACACTGCCCTTGGAGCAATTTTGGTTAAGGAAGAATTGGAAGTTCAGAAACCCATCTATTACGTAAGTAAGATTCTACATGGAGCAGAAATAAACTACTCTATGATAGAGAAGTTTGCCTTAGCCCTGATCATGGCCTCGAGAAAGCTACGCCTATACTTCCAGGCGCACAAGATAGAAGTCTTAACTAATCAGCCTCTAAGAAACATTTTGCATAGTCCTAAAGTTAGCGGGAGATTGATCAAGTGGGCGATTGAGTTGGGAGAATTTGACATCAAGTACAAGCCTCGTACGGCAATAAAAGCTCAAGCACTTGCTGACTTCATGGTTGAATGCACCATTGACAACCAAGAAGTTGGAGGGTAGGTAGCAGTATTAGAAGAGAAGCAAGATGAAGACATGGTGTCCAAAGAATGTTGGGTGCTCTATTTTGATGGGGCATTAAAAACAAAATCAAGTGGAGCAGGTTTGGTGCTACAAACTGTTAGTGCTTGTGCCATAGAGACAATACTATAATGTTCTTAGGGAAGACATTTTGATTATTAATAAATATGTTCTATGGATTTTCTTTCAATTATTTATTATGTCTTTATTAACTGCGATATAAATATTAGAATAATAAATGTCCTTGGAATATAAGCATGAATTCTATATCTCTAAGTATGTGACTTAGAAATGAGATTATATGAGTAGTGTTTATAATCCTAAAAGATCCCTAGTCGAGTATTATTATTTGAGGACAATAATAATGCATTAAGACTAGTATGTTTGTTGACTGATGACCACATCTCATTGGTCATAAGTATGGTGATACTAAAGTCAAAGACATAAGTGCATGTTAGCAGAACATGGCACTGGATAGACCCACCGTGTGAATTCTTCATGGTAAATGTTATCAAGTGTCATAAGCAATTCTCACAATGATAATGGTGTAATGATCCTTAGACTTGAAATCATTATATTTCTATATGAGAATTAATATACTTTGATTCTACTCAAAGTTACCTTTGACCGGGTAATGATAAAGGTGGACATTGGGTATATTATGAATCATATGAGAAATATGAATGATAGATATAGGATTTAACCCTCCTATTTTAGGAGTGATATTATTGGCCTCTTGATTGAGTGAGACTATGAAATGCCTGGCCATGCTCAAATTGTGATTTGTTTAATAGTCTACTCATCGATCAAGTAAACCGGGATTAAATGTTGAAGAGGATGACATAAACCATGCCTCAAGTTTAATCTATAATATAAGGTTAAAAGGATTATATTACATGGAACATTATTCATTAAAGGTTTAATTGGATCACCAATTATTATTATTACTTGGGTAGCAATGATGTATTACTAGATGCCGCTCATTGTTTATAATTTTATTATGAGATATTAAAATTATTGCCAACGTAATAATAACCTAAAGGGTTACACATAAAGAACGTTTTAAACGGAGCATTAATTAAATTTCGAATTTAATTGAATTATTATTATTATTGAATTATTGGATTAATTAAGTAGGACTTGATTAATTATATAATAATTCGAATATAATAAATAATACTACTAATAATCAGATTGGGTTTTGGAAGCCCAATCATATAACGACTCAGAAAAATGCTTGTACAGTATTAATAATTAATAATATTTGACATCTATGATATGTGAATATTGTGTGAAAGGTGGATATTTGAAAATGTGATGATTAGATGTTTACTTGGTGAATGGTATGGATTAAAATATATGTGTATGCTTTTAATTGCATTTTATGAATTTCTTATTAAAAATTAGTTCTTTTTGACCTTCCGGGAATTTTATAAAATCATCGGAGATTCTTTTTATTGTGAAATCTTTTTCACAACCTTTATTTTATATTCTATTATTTTCTAAAATTAATGGAGGAATTTATTTTTGGCTTTAAGGATTTAAAAACGATTTTCTGAGTTAAATGTCATTTATGTGATCTAAACTTTGAAAATTCATATTTAATTCAATTTTGATCATACAAATATTTTAAAAATATGTGTGAGCTTTTAAATTTGTATTCTCTGTTTTAAAAATAAATTTTTTATTTTTAGATATTATTTTCATTTTATTTCGGATTTTAGAAAGGCATTATATTGGTTTTCTTTTATTAAAAATCAGATTTTTAATTGTGAAGTTATTGTTTTGCCCTTGGGGCTTATAAAACCCTCAAGCCCAGCATTCTCCCCTTTTTCTTATTGTCGACACCTCTGTTCTCTCTCTTCTCTGCTCTCTCTCTCTCGGTTATTCTCATTTTTTGTAAAAATCTTCATCCTTCTCTTCTTTTCTCTCCACACAATCAATTGTTATATATATATACATACATATACGATCGTGGTTGTGTGTGTGTATGGACGTGTGTATATGTGTGTACCAGTTTTTCTTGCAAGAGATTTTGATCTTATTTCAGTTCGGAAAGCTTGTTTGTGATGATTTCGTGATTAATTGGTTGTTTTAAATTGCTTATTGGTGAGGTTTGTTGAAGGAAACCCGAATTCCGGGCACCTCCAAACCATGCCACCGTCGGCAATGAGCTCCGGCGAGCCGACGGGGACGATGATGATGTTCTTGAGTCCAATTTATGTATTAATAGCTATGTTTAGATGTAATTTTGATTGCATGTTGAGAAATCGAAAAGCATGTATGTATTTTTGATTTTATCCTTTTTGTAAAATTGGTTTGAAGTATTGATGTTGATGATTAATTGAAAGCCTCAAGGTTATAGTGATTGCATGTTAGTGATTGTGTTAAGTTTAGAAAATTTTGGATTATATATGTTTGATATTTGATTTTAAGTTGAAGGTTTTGATTTGGGGTTTTTGTCGGATAAGAAGTGTAGTGTTTGTGATTGTTGATGCTAATTGATTTTAATGTATAAATTGAGTACTTCTTCTTAAAGTTCTGATTTGTGAGTGTTGTGGAAGCCTAAGTAGTTGAGAATGGTAAATTAGTTGTATCATAGGTTATGCAATAAGAATGGTAGTGATTAAAGGTTTATGTGCAGAATGTTGAGATGCCCAGAAACTGTCTGTTATGTTTTGGTTAATTGCAATTGCTTGCTACCTGTTTTAGACAGTAAGTCTAAGAGGAAATTGTTCTAGTTGGAGTGTAGTTTGCTCAGGTGCAAACCTTGTATCGATAGAGTTAGCGAGTAAAGAGTTATGCATGTTTTACTAAAAGTTGCGCAGCAGGGATTTTTCTGTGCTTCAGTTCATACTTTAACCTGTTCGTTTTTAGTCTAAATAAACTGTTCTGAAGTTGAAATTTTTATTCTGAGTTGGAGTAGTAATCAGGAATTAGCCTGTCAAATGTGGTATTTGTTTGATTACTTTTGGATTTATGAAAAATGTTTTAGTAAAGTATGCGCAGCAGATTTTTCAGCTTTTTGAGATGAAAACATTGTTTGTAAATGTGTTAAGGATGTGGTTAGCATTGGTCAAGTTGATTTAAAAGGGATAACCAAGTGTGGTATGATTTGAAAGTTAGATTATATACATATGTATTAAAGGAGTATATTGTGACGCCCTCCCAATCTGGGGTCATGATTGGGGGAGTCACTACAACCTCTATACTTATAAACCTGTGAATAATAATATAAACATGCAGACATGACCCCAACTTTACCCTGGATCTTTAACAGGTAATGGTATGAAACAAGCATCAACTATCTACTTCATTTTATTACATAAATAAAGTCTCAAAAGTTATTACAACCGTGTCTTAAAAGTTCTACATTCCCTTATACAAAACACCTTCTACAAGTCTCCATCACCTGCCTGAGCTAGCATCCCAAAAATAACCCTATAGGAAGATTTCCTAGCTGTCTGAAAAGTGCGTACCATCTTCTCGTTTAACTGTGGGTTAGAACAGGGAAAAGAATGAGCCAAATGCTCAGCAAGTAATAATATAACCAAATAGTTAACCACTGTGAAACAATTTCCAATATCAATCTGTATGTCATGGGTATAGCAGAATCCATATCAAGGGATTATCAGAACAATGAAATGAATATACAATTTCAAACGGTAAACCAATTTCCTTATATAGATATATGATTTCAAGAAAAGCAATAAGTAATTTGGAGATTTTTCACAACGCACCGGACAATACGGGTGATCAGCCACGTAAAGTCCCCATACCGGACACACAGTCCCTCTGGTCCTTGTATTGGGTCCCAATAGGCACACATTGGCCTTTAGACTAGTCCATCCCTAGTCCATTTATTATAATTAAAAAGTGCTGGGCCGGCGTCACTCGGCCTCTTACGCCTCCAATCTTAGGAATCCGTGGAAACCATAAATCAGAATTTAAATGAATCCAAACTTAGAAACTTCCTTTCTTTTAAAATCTTTCTTATGAAAGAAATCCTTTGTAAATCATTGGATGTGTGTTTGTATAGTACCCAAGTGAAGGTTCATGTATTCTCAATTTCAAGTAAGTATGTGATTCATAGGTACAAGTTCAAATCTAATGCAATAGCATCTCAGGTTAAAATGTAAGTATAATCAAAGGATAATGATAAGGTCTGAAGAAAAGTTTAAGCAAGATATGGTTCACAAGACATCGTGTTGTGTCTATAATGTTTGTATATAAAAGAGTCTTTTGGGAATTGGATAAGTTCAATCTGATCAATCTGGATTTCTATCAATGGAAATCAAGAAGTAAATGTCATAGGTATGTTTTGGATATGTACTAAAATGTGAGTTATGGTATATTCACCTTTGGGTGTAAAGGTTCAAAGAAAGAACTAAACATAGTATGGTGTATGAACCAACAAGGTATATGAACAGAAATAAGGATTACCAAATGAACATGATATGTTTTCAGGATTAAAAGGGCATATAAACAAGATAGCAATTCATATATGTCAAAATGAAAGAATGGCATTTAAAAGCGCAAGCAAGTCAGAATTACTTGCCTTAAGTAGCTAAAAAAAGAGAGTAATCAGATTCACTGGTTCTCCACCTTAGTCTTGCCTTTATTTCTAGGCTCTACTTCTTTGGATTCTTAAGTAGCTTTTAGAACAAACCGTACTCACTGGATTTCTGCCTTCGCCTTTCCTTTTTCTCTATGTTCCACGTCTCGTGACTCTACAAAAGAGTATATACTATCTTAGAATGATCCTCTCAAAATTCTAATCCTTATTCTAAACTACCCAACGTTCTCTAAACGCGTAAACACATAATATTTATATCACTTATAACTCTTAACCATATATTAAGCACAAAACTCACATAAGCGCACATTGCCATTCAAGTTCACATAACATACTCCTTCAATACATATATATATAATCTAACTTTCAGATCATACCACACTTGGTATTCCTTTAAATCAACTTGATCAATGCTAACCATATCCTTAACACCTTTACAAACAATGTTTTCATCTCCAAAAGCTGAAAAATCTGCTGCGCAAGCCTTACCAAAACATTTATCATAAATCCAAAAATAATCAAACAAATACCATATTTGACAGGATACTTCCTGGTTATTAATCCAACTTAGCATAAAACCTTCAAATTCAGAACAGTTCATTTAGACTAAAAACGAACAGGTTTAAAGTGTATACTGAAGCACAGAAAATCCTGCTGCGCAACTTTTAGTAAAACAAACATAACTTTTTATTCGTTAACTCTATCGACACAAGGTTTGCGCGTGCACAAACTAGACTCAAATTAGAACAGTTAAATCCTAGACTCTCTGTCTAAAACAGGAAGCAACAATTCGCAATTTAGCAAAACAGGGCAGACAGTTTTTCTGGGAATTCCACATTCTTCAACTATACTTTTAAACACTAACATTCTTATTTCACAAAACTTATCACAACTAATCATCAATTAATCACACTCAACACTTCTTGGTTTGGCTGCCCCAATTCTCAAAAACCAAAACCTCATTGACAAATACTAAAATCATATACCTATAATCACTAAATACCGAAATTAACTAACATGCTCACTATAATTCAAATCCGAGCAAAACCCACTTAAACTTTCAAATTAAAATCGAATACCAATCATGTATAATCTGAAATTCTTTAACTTAACCCAATAATTAACAAGCAATCACTATAACCTTGAATTTACACATCTAACATCCATTATAATCAAATTTCAAACTAATTATCAAAAGAGGAAAAATCAAAAATACACATGCACTTCGGTTTTTCAACATGCAATTCATAACTCCACTAAAAACTAGTATTAACACAATAATCACATATATTCATGTCAAGTTTATCTCAAGAATCAAACCGAACTCTAAAATCCGAAAATCACCCAAAGCTCGGCATGCAACTTAGATTAATTACTTACTATCATTAAAACACCTAATCATGAGTTAAAGCAACCCATTTTGATCAAAATAACTCAAAAATCCGAAGCCTATATTTTAAAGAAAAAAAATCGAAATCAAACAAAAGACATGCAACCTTAATTACCAAGGGGTTTTGTATGAATTCACCCCAATCAACTCTACAACCACAATTAAACATTTAAACTTCAAGAACACTTGATTCTTGTCAAAAATCCGAAACCCCAATTTACAAAACCCATTTTTGAATCCTCACCAAACTCAACACTATTGGTATATAAGTGTAGAGCTCGACAAGAGCTTCGATTTGACTATCTACCCATCAATTTTCATCAACAAAATCAAGAGAAAGATAAGGGAGAAGGAAGAGATATTAGAGAGAGAATTGAGTGGAAAGAAAATGGGGAAGAAGAACTGGCCGTGAGGTGTTTTAAAGCACCAGGGGTATTTTGGAAATTCCACAATTCCAAAATCTGATTTTTAGTAAAAGAAAATCAATATAATGCCTTTCTAAAATTCGAAATAAAATGAAGATAATGTCTAAAAATCAAAATTTTATTTTTAAAACAGAGAACACGAATTTACAAGCTCACCCATATTTTTAAAATATTTTTATGATCAAAATTGAATTAAATATGAATTTTCAAAGTTTTGATCACTTAAATGACATTTAACTCATAAAATCAGTTTTAAATCCTTAACCCCAAATATAAATTCCTCCACTAATTTTAGAAAATAATATAATATAAAATAAAGGTTGTGAAAAAGATTTCACAATAAAAAGAATCTCCGATGATTTTATAAAATTCCCGGAAGGTCAAAAAGAACTAATTTTTAATAAGAAATTCATATAAAATGCAATTAAAAGCATACACATATATTTTAGAGAAAATGCCCAAAATACCTACCAAAACGGGGTGGAGTGCCCAAAATACCCACCAGCGGAACAGTGCGCCCAAAATACCCGCTGAATACGCATGTCAGACATGCGCATTCAGTTTTTACAAAGAATGCGCATCTCTGACATGCGTATTCTTTGTAAATCCAAACAGTGAATACGCATGTCTGACATGCGTATCCCGTAAATGATTTACAAAGAATACGCATGTCAGAGATGCGCATTCTTTGTAAAAACTGAATGCGCATGTCTGACATGCGTATTCCGTGGGTAAAAAGGGCGGAACAGTGCGCTGGTGGGTATTTTGGGCAAAAAAACTGATTTGGTGGGTATTTTGGGCACTCACCCTATATTTTAATCCATACCATTCACCAAGTAAACATCTAATCATCACATTTTCAAATATTCACCTTCCACACAATATTCACATATCATAGAACTCAAATATTATTAAATATTAATACTGTACAAGCGTTTTTCTGAGTCGTTATAACCTCCCCCCCTTAAAAAGATTCTGTCCCCAGAATCTAACCTTATGAAAATAGATGTGGATACTTTTCAAGCATCTCGCTCTCGAGTTACCAAGTCGATTATTCAACTTTGGGATTCTTCCACAAAACCTTAACTAACTTAACAGTCTTATTCCTTAGTTTCCTATCCATATGATCCTGAATTTCTACAGGTTGTTCTACATAAGATACATCTGGCTCAATCTCAATAGGCTCATACTTGATCACGTGATTTGTATCAGGATTAAATCTCTTAAACATTGACACATGAAAAACGTTATGAATGTGCTCCATGTGTGGTGGTAACGCTAACTCATATGCAACTTTTCCAATACGTCTCAGCATTTGAAACGGTCCTACATATCTCGGGCTAAGTTTCCCTTTCTTGCCCAATCTCGTAACTCCTTTCCATGGCGACACTTTTAGCAACACTTGGTCTCCTTCTTTGTGACGCCCTCCCGATCTGGGGTCATGATCGGGGAGTCACTACCACCTCTATACATATTAAACCCATAAACAATATAATAAAAGCATGCAGACTTGACCCCAACTCTACCCTGGATCTTTAACAGTTGATGGTGTGAAACAAGCATCCACTATCTAATTCATTAATACATAAGTCTTAAAAGTTATTACAACAAAGTCTTAAGAGTTCTAAGTTCTCTATTACAAAACACCTTCTAGATATGGCCATCACCTACCTGAGCTGGCATCCCAAAAACAACCCTATAGGAAGACTTCCTAGCTGTCTGAAATGTACGTACCATCTTCTCGTTTCACTGTGGGTTAGAATAGGGAAAAAGAATGAGCCAAATGCCCAGCAAGTAATAATATGACCAAACAGTTATCCACTGGGAAACAGTTCAATATCAATATGGATAGCATGAGTATAGCAAAGTCCGTAACAAGGGATTATCAGAATCCATAATTTGAGTATAAAGTTTCAAAACAGTTTCCGATATCAATATATATAGCATGGTTTAAGCAGAATCCACATTAAGGATATATTGGAACAATGGCATAAATATGCAATTTCAAAGGGTAAACCAATTTCATTATCAAGATATCCGTTTCAAAAACAATAAGTAATTTTGGAGATTTTTCACAACGCACCGGACAATACGGGTGATCAGCCACGTAAAGTCCCCATACCGGACACACAGTCCCTCTGGTCCTTGTATTGGGTCCCATTAGGCAACACATTGGCCTTTAGACTAGTCCATCCCTAGTCCATTTATTATAATTAAAAAGTGCTGGACCGGCGTTACTCGGCCTCTTACGCCTCCAATCTTAGGAATCCGTGGAAACCATAAATCAGAATTTAAATGAGTTCAAACTTTATTCCTTTTCAAAACATTTTCAGATATAAACAAGTCTTTTTGGAAATCAGATAAGTTCAATCAAAACAATCTGGATTTCTATTAGTGGAATATAAGAAATATTTATCATTGGGTATGTTCTGGAAATGCACTAAAATGAGGTATAGGTGTATTCACTTTCAGGTATAAAAGGGTTTGAATAAGTATATGATCAAATTCAGGTTATGGAATTATAGGTCATCAGGTTTCAATTCATGTATATGATCAGGGTATAAAGGTTTAGGGATAAAGAACTAAACAAAGCATGGTAAACAGTTCAACATGGTATATATGAACAAAGGTAAGGGTTATCAATGAACAATAGGTGTTTTCGGAATTAAAGGTATATCAAGATAAGGTAACAATTCATATATGTCAAAATGAAACAATGGAATCGAAATACGAAAGCAAGTTTGGATTACTTGCCTTAAGTAGATAAAAGGGTAATGAGCAATCACTGGTTTTCCACCTTAGTCTTTCCCTTGTCTCTAAGTGTCACTTCCTTGAACTCTCTAAGTTCCACTTCCTTGGACTCTACAAAAGAATATAATCTATCTTAGAATTCCCTCTCTAAGATGTCAATCCTCTATTCTAAACTACCCAAACGCATCCTAGCGCGTAAACATATAATAGTTATACCATAAAACAATTATAACCACGTAATAGACAATCATCCGTATAAACTCACATTGTCATTTCAATACACATAACATGCTCCTTATACATATATATATATAATAATATATCCTTCCAAACCATACCACCTTTAGTATCCCTTAACTCAATTTAATCATTGCTAACTATATCCTTAATACTTTCACAACAATGTTTCATCTCAAAAAGCAGAAAAATCAACTACGCATACCTTACCAAAACATTTTTCATAAATCCAAAAATAATCAAACAATTACCAAATTTGACAGGCTACTTCCTGATTACAAAACCAACTTAGCATAAAAATTTCAACTTCAGAACACTTTATTTAGTATAAAAACGAACTGTATAAAGTAGGTACTAAGCACAGAAAAATCTCAGCTGCGCATCTTTTAGTAAAACAAGTGTAACTTTTTATTCGTAAATCCTATCGATACAAAATTAGCGCGTGCACAAACTAGATTCAATTTAGAACATTGACATCCAAAGACCTCTGTCTAAAACAGGCAGAAACATTTCGAAACATGGCAAAACAGAACAGGCAGTTTTTCTGGAAAAATTCAGCATGATGTTTTTCTTTATAAATCATTCCAAACACAAACTCATTCACAACTAACCATCCAATATTACAACTAGAACTCATGTTCTCAAGAATCACTAAACTTACACATGCATTTATCAAATAAACAAGTTAACAATTCCATTACTTGGAATTTCACTACAATTCCCAAATCAAAACTTTTAATTATCAAAACTTCATACTAACCAAACTTAACCCAATAAATCAACATGCATCCCTTATAAACCGAAGTTAACAATTAAACAACATTATAAACAAATTTCCAAAACCGAATTCTAAAAAGGGTAAAATCAAATTTTGACATGCATTTCGGATTTCTTCACATGCAATTCAAAATCGAACTAAATACTAGTTTTAATACAAAAATCGGACTCAAGAATGTCATCATCGTCCCCGTCGGCTCGCCGGAGCTCATTGCCGACGGCGGCAATGGTCGGAGGTGCCCGGAAAATATGAAAAATCCGGGTTTCCTTCACAACCTCGCCAATAAGTAATTTTAATCAACCAACTAATCACAAAATCATCACAAGCAAGCTTTTGGGTTCGAATTAAAACAAAAATTTCCGAAACCCCTTGCATGCAACAATCGGTACACACAATACACACGGCATACACATACACACACGATTACACATATATATATATGTATGTATAATCAATATAGTTGAGAGAGAGAGAGATTTTACAAGAAAATCGAGAGAGAGAGTGATAGCCGAGAGAGAGAGAAGTCGAGAGAGAAAAGAGAGAAAAGAGAGATGATCGGCAAAGTGAGAAAAGGGGAAATGGGTGCAGGGGTTTTATAAGCCCAGGGGTATTTTAGTAACTTGCTAATTAAAAATCTGATTTTCTAATAACCAAAACCAACACAATTGCTTTTCTAAAATTCGAAATAAACTGAAGGTAATGTCTAAAAATCCAAATTTTATTTTTAAAATAAAGAATACGAATTTACAAGCTCACCCATATTTTTAAAATATTTTTGTGATCAAAATTGAATTAAATACGAATTTTCAAAGTTTTGATCACTTAAAGGACATTTAACTCATAAAATCAGTTTTAAATCCTTAAAGCCAAAAATAAATTCCTTCACTAATTTTAGAAAATACTAGAATATAAACTAAAGGTTGTGAAAAAGATTTCACAATAAAAAGAGTCTCCGATGATTTTATAAAATTCCCAGAACGTCAAAAAGTATTGATTTTTAATAAGAAATTCACCTAAAATGCATTTAAAAGCATACACAAGTATTTTAATCCATACCATTCACCAAGTAAACATCTAATCATCACATTTTCAAATATCTACCTTTCACACAATATTCACATATCATAGAACTCAGATATTATTAAATATTAATATAGTACAATCGTTTTTCCGAGTCGTTATAACCTTCCCCCCTTAAAAAGATTCTGTTCTCAGAATCTAACCTTATGAAAATAGATGCGGATACTTTTCAAGCATCTCGCTCTCAAGTTCCCAAGTTGATTCTTCAACTTTAGGATTCCTCCACAAAACCTTAACTAGCTTAACAACCTTATTCCTTAATTTCCTATCCATATGATCCTGAATTTCTACAGGTTGTTCTACATATGACAAATCAGGTTGAATCTCAAAAGGTTCATATTCGATCACGTGATTCGCATCAGGATTAAATCTCTTAAGCATCGAAACATGAAAAACGTTATGAATATGCTCCATGTGCGGTGGTAACGCTAACTCATAAGCAACTTTCCCAATACGCCTCAGTATCTCAAACGGTCCTACATATCTCGGGCTAAGTTTCCCTTTCTTGCCAAATCTTGTAACTCCTTTCCATGGCGACACTTTCAGCAACACTTGATCTCCTTCTTCAAAGCTTATATCCTTCCTGTCTTGGTCAGCGTACTTCCGTTGTCTGTCTTGCGCCGTAACTAGCCTTTTCCTAATGATTTCAATCTTTTCCTTCGTTTGCTGTACCAGCTCGGGGCCTAAAACTTTTCGTTCTCCAACTTCTTCCCAATATACAGGCGATCTACATTTCCTTCCATACAAAGCTTCATACGGTGGCATTCCAATACTCGCGTGATAACTGTTGTTGTACGAAAACTCTACCAATGGTAAATGCTCGTCCCAACTTCCTTTAAAATCCAGTGCACAAGCTCTAAGCATGTCTTCAATGGTTTGAATTGTTCGTTCACTTTGGCCATCAGTTTGTGGATGATACGCGGTACTCATCTTAAGCTTGGTACCCAGACATTCTTGAAATTGTCTCCAAAATCGGGAGTTAAACCTTGGATCACGATCCGACACAATGGTTACTGGAACTCCGTGACGTGTTACAACTTCCTTCAGATATAGATGTACTAGCCTATCCAGTGAAAATCTTTCATTGATTGGGAGAAAATGTGCAGACTTGGTCAGACGGTCTACAATTACCCATATGGCATCATGATTAGCTTTTGTCCTTGGTAATCCAACAATAAAATCCATGGCAAGATGTTCCCACTTCCATTCAGGAATATCCAATGGCTGCAATAGTCCGCTCGGCTTCTGATGTTCGGCTTTGACTCGTTGACAAATATAACACTTACTTATCCATTCGGCAATTTCTCTTTTCATATCCGGCCACCAGAAATGTTCCTTCAAATCTCGATACATTTTCGTGCTACCAGGGTGAATTGAGTACTGTGAACTATGGGCTTCCCGCAAGATTTCATTCTTCAATTCCGTCACATTTGGAATCCATATCCTTGTAGAAAATCTCAAAATTCCTTTGTCATCCCTTTGGGTGCAGATCTCTTCACCAGTCAATGTGTTCATCTCTTGATTCATAACCTCCTCCTGACATTTCCGTATCTTTTCCAACAGTTCCGGTTGAAACGTCATAGCGTTGAGAATTTCGTTGGTAACTTCTGAATCATAAACTTCTAGTTTCAACTTCTCAAATTCTTGAAGCAATTCTTTAGGTATCGTGAACAAATTCAATCTCTCCTTTCGACTTAACGCATCCGCCACAACATTTGCTTTTCCCGGGTGATAGTTAATACTACAATCATAGTCCTTAATTAGCTCCAACCATCTCCGTTGCCTCATGTTCAATTCCTTCTGAGTGAATATATACTTTAAGCTCTTATGATCCGTGTAGATTTCACACTTCTCTCCGTATAGATAATGTCTCCAAATTTTCAGTGCGAACACAATAGCTGCTAATTCCAAATCATGAGTTGGGTACTTTCGTTCGTGCGGTTTGAGTTGTCGTGAAGCATACGCGATCACTTTTCCATGTTGCATTAGAACACATCCCAATCCTTTGTGTGAAGCATCACTGTAGATAACGAAATTTCCTTGATCATCTGGTAAGACTAATACTGGTGCTGTCACTAATCTTCCTTTCAGCTCTTGGAAACTTTCCTCACATTTCTCAGTCCAAACAAACTTCTCATTCTTCCGAGTTAGTGCAGTTAACGGTGTAGCTATCTTTGAAAAATCTTGAACAAATCTCCGATAATATCCAGCTAATCCGAGAAAACTTCTCACTTCAGTAGGGGTCTTTGGTCTTTCCCAATTGACCACAGCCTCAATCTTGACAGGGTCCACTCTCACTCCTTCTCGACTAATAACGTGTCCAAGAAATTGTACTTCCTCTAACCAGAATTCACACTTTGAAAACTTTGCATATAACTTTTCCTTTCTCAAGATTTCCAATGCGATCCTTAGATGTTCCGCATGATCTTCCGAAGACTTTGAATATATCAGAATGTCATCAATAAATACAATCACGAATTTATCCAAATACGTTCGAAACACTCGGTTCATCAAATCCATAAACACAGCCGGGGCATTAGTTAATCCAAATGGCATCACTAAAAATTCGTAGTGTCCATATCTCGTGCGAAAAGCAGTCTTCGAAACGTCTTCAGGTTTGATCTTCAGTTGATGATATCCAGATCTTAAATCAATCTTTGAAAAATATGCTGCTCCTTTGAGTTGATCAAATAAATCATCGATTCGCGGTAACGGGTACTTATTCTTTATAGTCAACTGGTTGAGTTCTCGATAATCTATACACAATCTCATGCTTCCGTCTTTCTTTTTGACAAATAACACTGGCGCTCCCCATGGCGATACACTAGGCCTTATAACTCCTTTATCCAAAAGATCTTGTAGCTGCGTAGCCAATTCCTTCATTTCTGCCGGTGCCATTCTGTAGGGTGCCTTTGATACTGGTTCCGTTCCAGGTGCCAAATCAATCGAAAATTCTACTTCTCGATCTGGAGGTAATCCGGGTAATTCGTCAGGAAAAACTTCAGGGAACTCATTTACAACTGGTATCTCCTTCATTTTCAACACTTGCTTCTCCACATCCACAACATGAGCTAAATAAGCTTCGCAACCTTGTCGCAGTAGTCGTGTCGTTTGCATAAACGTTAAGAATTTCCTAGTTTGTCTTTGACCTTGAAACACCACTTCTTGATCTTCGCCCACACGCAATCTTACTTGCTTTTTCCTACATTCAATCTGCGCATCGCAATCCACTAACCAATCCATTCCTAGGATGACATCGAATTCTCCCATTTTGAACGGTAACAAATCCGCATGAAAAAGATATCCACCGATCTCGATTTTACAGTTAGGACACACTTGGTCTACGGGAACTCTATCCTGGTTAGCCACTTCTATTACTAACGTCCTTTCCAATGGTTTTATCTCACATTGCAATTTATCAAGGAATCTTTCAGATATAAAAGATCTAGTTGCTCCAGAATCAATTAACACTTTAGCTTTAACAGAATTCACAGGAAGCGTACCTGCTACTACATCTCTGTCCTGAACCGCTTCATTGATTGACATATTAAAAGTTCTCGCTCGAGGTTGAGATGACTGTGACCGTGTTGGTGGTGCAGTGAGTCTAAGTACATTAGCAGACTGGACCGGTTCCTTACATTCCCGCGCAAAATGTCCCGCTTTTCCACACTTGAAACATGTTAGTCCTCCTGGTTTCGAACTTGGACATCCATCAGCATAATGTCCTTTCTTGTTGCATTTAAAACAGGTGATATTCAACTTGTTACAGATTCCTGAATGCCTTTTTCCACACGTCTTGCACTCTGGTATAGATGGCTTTCCCGTGATAGTTGGCGGCTTTCCCCCTTGAGGTTTCTTGTCTGAACTTCCAAATCCACTCCTCTGTTTCTGAAAATTCCTATCTCCTCCTGATTGATTTCCAAACCTTTTTCTATTCTGAGAACTTCCTTGTCCTTCATCTCCTTGGCTTCTTTCAGATCCTCCAAACTTTCGTTTCTTTCCAAATTTCTCCTTCTGAACTAATTCGCTTTCGCCCTCAATGATCATCGCTTTCTGTACTACCGCAGTATAATTTCTCAGTTCAAAAGCTGCAACTCTACTCCTTAACCATGGCTTTAATCCGTGCTGAAACTTTCTAGCCTTACTGACATCATCTCCTACGTATCTAGGTGCAAATCTTGCCAATTCAGTAAATTTGGCTTCGTATTCTGCCACACTCATCCCTTCTTGTTTTAATTCTAAGAATTGAACTTCCAACTGATCTTGTAGGTACCTTGGTAAATACTTCTCCTGAAATAATTCCGTAAATCTTTGCCAAGTAATTTCTCCTTCTCCTAACTTCACAGATTCCCACCAAAAATTAGCTTCTGCCTTCAAGTAGTAACTAGCAAATTCAGTTTTCTGATCCTCCCCAACCTTAACTAACGCAAACGCTTTCTCAATGTCGATTAACCATGATTTCGCCTCAACAGGGTTTAGAGTGCCTTTGAATTCAGGTGGGTGGACAGCTTGAAATGATTTAAAAGTTGTCAATGGTTGAACATTTTGTTGTTGTTGTTGTTGAGTCAAGGCAGCAGTTTGTTGTTGGAGTAATTGAAGTATCTGAGTTATAGTTGGGTCTACCGGGTTTTGAGCCTCGGTATCAGTTGTTTGTTGAGTAGAAGCAGTAGTCTTTTTCTTTGGTGGCATTTTTCTGATAAGAGATAAGCAATTTATGAAACAATATGCATATATATACCACAATGTAAACTCTTTTTGAAAACGTTTATAAAACTGTATGTAACATAAAAATTTTAAAACTTTTAGCCATATTGTTAGATAACTTGCTCGTCTCCGTAACAGGGTAAACAGGGTAAACATAGGTATTATAGGAACAGGTTAACAATAAATGGTATAACAGTTTAAAGCAAGGTATAAGAAAAGTACGTGCATAACGTAAGGATAAAAGTCAGGTACAATAGATGATAGGGTACATGATCAACCCATAAAGTCAAAGCAAAGCCAATGCCAAAGCAGATAATATAATACTGTCTACTAGGAAAAAAAAAAAGAAGAAAATATCCTAATAGCGAGTAGTCAAACGTGCAAATAATCAATAATAAAACCAATGGGCTCTAACAGATGTCCCACTCTAGAATCCAAGCATCTCTAGTCTCGATCACCACGAACAGCTCTCAGCTCACGCAGCATCCAAACAACAATCCTAGTCACTCTCCTAGCCTCCTCTAAAGCATCAACAGTGACTGGTCCCTCAGCTAGGCGCTTTCGCGCTGACTCCTCTACGGTTCGAATCCTATCCTGCCATTCTGCCTCAGTAACAGCAACGCGACGGTCAGCCTCATCAGTCATCTGGTCTACAAGGGCCTGAAGCTCAGCATTCTGTCCAGAAAGGGTCTCTAGGTCTCTAGCAAGGTCTACCTGTGTATGAAGAAGTCTAGGTGCAGGATCTCCCATAACTGAAACATGAGAATCAACAGATGCTGCTCTCCACGGGATAGTAGTCTGAACAGGTACAGGCGCAAATAGTGGCTCAACGGGCTGAACACTAAGACTACCTATCTCCACTGGGTCAGATAATGTGATAGAGGGGTGAGGGGGTGTGTCTCCACCAACAACGTCCATCTCCTGCGATAACAATATAGATATAGATACTTATATAATAACAGGTTATCTTAATCCTAAAGACTTAACTTAAAAGAAAGTTCTTACGCCTACCGTTGCTACTTAGCATTTATCCATCTAATATCCTAACATATTCCTACTCCTTACATAACTATCTTAATCACCTTTTATTAATAGGGATCCTAATCTTTTATTAATAGGGATCCTAATCCTGGCTTGTTTCAGTGACCAAAAACTGATAGCTCTGATACCAACCTGTGACGCCCTCCCGATCTGGGGTCATGATCGGGGAGTCACTTCCACCTCTATACATATTAAACCCATAAACAATATAATAAAAGCATGCAGACTTGACCCCAACTCTACCCTGGATCTTTAACAGTTGATGGTGTGAAACAAGCATCCACTATCTAATTCATTAATACATAAGTCTTAAAAGTTATTACAACAAAGTCTTAAGAGTTCTAAGTTCTCTATTACAAAACACCTTCTAGATATGGCCATCACCTACCTGAGCTGGCATCCCAAAAACAACCCTATAGGAAGACTTCCTAGCTGTCTGAAATGTACGTACCATCTTCTCGTTTCACTGTGGGTTAGAATAGGGAAAAAGAATGAGCCAAATGCCCAGCAAGTAATAATATGACCAAACAGTTATCCACTGGGAAACAGTTCAATATCAATATGGATAGCATGAGTATAGCAAAGTCCGTAACAAGGGATTATCAGAATCCATAATTTGAGTATAAAGTTTCAAAACAGTTTCCGATATCAATATATATAGCATGGTTTAAGCAGAATCCACATTAAGGATATATTGGAACAATGGCATAAATATGCAATTTCAAAGGGTAAACCAATTTCATTATCAAGATATCCGTTTCAAAAACAATAAGTAATTTTGGAGATTTTTCACAACGCACCGGACAATACGGGTGATCAGCCACGTAAAGTCCCCATACCGGACACACAGTCCCTCTGGTCCTTGTATTGGGTCCCATTAGGCAACACATTGGCCTTTAGACTAGTCCATCCCTAGTCCATTTATTATAATTAAAAAGTGCTGGACCGGCGTTACTCGGCCTCTTACGCCTCCAATCTTAGGAATCCGTGGAAACCATAAATCAGAATTTAAATGAGTTCAAACTTTATTCCTTTTCAAAACATTTTCAGATATAAACAAGTCTTTTTGGAAATCAGATAAGTTCAATCAAAACAATCTGGATTTCTATTAGTGGAATATAAGAAATATTTATCATTGGGTATGTTCTGGAAATGCACTAAAATGAGGTATAGGTGTATTCACTTTCAGGTATAAAAGGGTTTGAATAAGTATATGATCAAATTCAGGTTATGGAATTATAGGTCATCAGGTTTCAATTCATGTATATGATCAGGGTATAAAGGTTTAGGGATAAAGAACTAAACAAAGCATGGTAAACAGTTCAACATGGTATATATGAACAAAGGTAAGGGTTATCAATGAACAATAGGTGTTTTCGGAATTAAAGGTATATCAAGATAAGGTAACAATTCATATATGTCAAAATGAAACAATGGAATCGAAATACGAAAGCAAGTTTGGATTACTTGCCTTAAGTAGATAAAAGGGTAATGAGCAATCACTGGTTTTCCACCTTAGTCTTTCCCTTGTCTCTAAGTGTCACTTCCTTGAACTCTCTAAGTTCCACTTCCTTGGACTCTACAAAAGAATATAATCTATCTTAGAATTCCCTCTCTAAGATGTCAATCCTCTATTCTAAACTACCCAAACGCATCCTAGCGCGTAAACATATAATAGTTATACCATAAAACAATTATAACCACGTAATAGACAATCATCCGTATAAACTCACATTGTCATTTCAATACACATAACATGCTCCTTATACATATATATATATAATAATATATCCTTCCAAACCATACCACCTTTAGTATCCCTTAACTCAATTTAATCATTGCTAACTATATCCTTAATACTTTCACAACAATGTTTCATCTCAAAAAGCAGAAAAATCAACTACGCATACCTTACCAAAACATTTTTCATAAATCCAAAAATAATCAAACAATTACCAAATTTGACAGGCTACTTCCTGATTACAAAACCAACTTAGCATAAAAGTTTCAACTTCAGAACACTTTATTTAGTATAAAAACGAACTGTATAAAGTAGGTACTAAGCACAGAAAAATCTCAGCTGCGCATCTTTTAGTAAAACAAGTGTAACTTTTTATTCGTAAATCCTATCGATACAAAATTAGCGCGTGCACAAACTAGATTCAATTTAGAACATTGACATCCAAAGACCTCTGTCTAAAACAGGCAGAAACATTTCGAAACATGGCAAAACAGAACAGGTAGTTTTTCTGGAAAAATTCAGCATGATGTTTTTCTTTATAAATCATTCCAAACACAAACTCATTCACAACTAACCATCCAATATTACAACTAGAACTCATGTTCTCAAGAATCACTAAACTTACACATGCATTTATCAAATAAACAAGTTAACAATTCCATTACTTGGAATTTCACTACAATTCCCAAATCAAAACTTTTAATTATCAAAACTTCATACTAACCAAACTTAACCCAATAAATCAACATGCATCCCTTATAAACCGAAGTTAACAATTAAACAACATTATAAACAAATTTCCAAAACCGAATTCTAAAAAGGGTAAAATCAAATTTTGACATGCATTTCGGATTTCTTCACATGCAATTCAAAATCGAACTAAATACTAGTTTTAATACAAAAATCGGACTCAAGAATGTCATCATCGTCCCCGTCGGCTCGCCGGAGCTCATTGCCGACGGCGGCAATGGTCGGAGGTGCCCGGAAAATATGAAAAATCCGGGTTTCCTTCACAACCTCGCCAATAAGTAATTTTAATCAACCAACTAATCACAAAATCATCACAAGCAAGCTTTTGGGTTCGAATTAAAACAAAAATTTCCGAAACCCCTTGCATGCAACAATCGGTACACACAATACACACGGCATACACATACACACACGATTACACATATATATATATGTATGTATAATCAATATAGTTGAGAGAGAGAGAGATTTTACAAGAAAATCGAGAGAGAGAGTGATAGCCGAGAGAGAGAGAAGTCGAGAGAGAAAAGAGAGAAAAGAGAGATGATCGGCAAAGTGAGAAAAGGGGAAATGGGTGCAGGGGTTTTATAAGCCCATGGGTATTTTAGTAACTTGCTAATTAAAAATCTGATTTTCTAATAACCAAAACCAACACAATTGCTTTTCTAAAATTCGAAATAAACTGAAGGTAATGTCTAAAAATCCAAATTTTATTTTTAAAATAAAGAATACGAATTTACAAGCTCACCCATATTTTTAAAATATTTTTGTGATCAAAATTGAATTAAATACGAATTTTCAAAGTTTTGATCACTTAAAGGACATTTAACTCATAAAATCAGTTTTAAATCCTTAAAGCCAAAAATAAATTCCTTCACTAATTTTAGAAAATACTAGAATATAAACTAAAGGTTGTGAAAAAGATTTCACAATAAAAAGAGTCTCCGATGATTTTATAAAATTCCCAGAACGTCAAAAAGTATTGATTTTTAATAAGAAATTCACCTAAAATGCATTTAAAAGCATACACAAGTATTTTAATCCATACCATTCACCAAGTAAACATCTAATCATCACATTTTCAAATATCTACCTTTCACACAATATTCACATATCATAGAACTCAGATATTATTAAATATTAATATAGTACAATCATTTTTCCGAGTCGTTATATTCTTCAAAGCTTAGATCCTTCATGTCTTGGTCAGCGTACTTCCATTGTATGTCTTGCGCCGTAACTAGTCTTTTCTAAATGATTTCAATCTATTCCTTCGTTTGTTGTACTAGCTCGGGTCCTAAAACTTTTCGTTCTCCCATTTTTTTCCAATACACAGGTGACCTATATTTCCTTCCATACAATGCTTCATACGGGGGCGTTCCAGTACTTGCGTGATAGCTGTTGCGGCAAAAGAATTCCACTAATGGTAAATGATCACCTCAATTGCTTTCAAAATCCATCGCACAAATTCTAAGTATATCTTCGATTGTCTGGATAGTCTATTCACTATGACTATATGCTTAAGGATGATAAACGGTACACATATTTAACTTGGTTTCTGAGCATGTCAAAAACTTTCTTCCAAATCTTGAATTAAATTGAGGGCCTTGGTAAGATTCGATTGATACTTGGACCTCATGCTTTACTACTATCTCTTACAGATAAAACGAATTTATCCAATGAATGTTTCTCGTTGATGGAAAAAGGAAATGTACCGACTTGTTTAATCTGTCGATCATGACTCAATTGGCATCATGAGATGTTCCCATTTCAACTCAGGAATTTCTACTGGTTGTAATTATCCGCTAGGTCTTTGATGTTCAGTTTTAAATCTCTAACATGTAAAACACTTAATCACTCATCTAGTAATATCTCTTTCATATATGTCCACCAAGATTTTCTTTTAAGCCTTGTTACATCTTCGTACTTCTGGGATGGATTGAATACTTCGAAATCACGTGCATCATTTAGTATTTCATTCTTTAACCAATGCACATTGGGTATCCAATTTCTAGAGAAAAACCTAAAAATTCCTTTATCATCCTTTTAATTCCTACTTTCTCCTGTAAAGTTACTCATGCCATCGTTCATCACTTCTGCTTGACAGTTTTCTACTTTTCTCTAGCAGCTCAAGTTGAAAAGTCATTGTATATATGTTTATCATCTCCGTCGCTTGATCTGAAATACGAACCTCTATTCCTACTTTCTCAAATTCCTTGATCAGTCCTAACCATTTCCTCTACCTTATGTATACAGCTCCTTTTCGGTGAAAATATATTTCAAATCCTTATGATCCGAATAGATTTCATACTTTTCTTTATACAAGTAGGCCTCCAAATCGATGCGAAGACTATTGTGCCTAGTTCTCAGTCATGTGTCGGGTGTTTCCACTCGTGGTTCTTCAGCTGTCTAGAAACATATACAGTCATCTTAACATGTTAAATCAATCTTGATTCTTAACACAAAGTTGTGTTCTCAATTTAGTTGTTGGTATTGTCCTAAGGTACATGAGTCATCATCTCCGGTAACAACGAATCTATTTTACCATTATGGCTCGACTAAAGAGTTCCATTCCTCTAGCAATTTAAATACTTCCTTTTCCATTTATCTTAACTCTTGGATGCTTTCTAGTAAGCTTGGTTAATGGTGTGGCTATCTTGATATAATCCTTGAAAAACCTTCGATAATCTCCATCCAATCTCATAAAATTTCTAACTTTTGTAGGGGTCTTAGACCTTACTCAATTCATTAACGTTTCAACCTTAGTTGGATCCACTTGGATTCCTTCTCTACTAATTACTTGTCCTAGTAATTGTAATTCTTTCAACCAAAACTCGCACTTAGAAAACTTTGCGCACAATATCTCTTTTCTTAAAATTTCTATGGTCATTCTCAAATGATCTGTATGCTCTTCTTCCATCTTTGAATACCTTAAGATGTCACTTATGAAAACATTCGCAAACTTATCCAAATATTTCTTAAAATTTCTATTCATCATGTTCATAAAAGTGGCAGTTATATCCATCAAACCGAACTCCATCACTACGAACTCATAGTGTCCATATATATCAGGTTCAGAACGTCATCTAAGGAATATCTTCGGGTTTTATTTTTTAAATGACGGTAACCAAATCATAAATAAATTTTGAAAAGCACACTGTGTTCTTTAACTGGTCTGATCATCAATCCTTGACAATGGGTATTTGTTCTTAATGGTCAACTTAGCGCACCCCATGGGAATACACTAGACCTTATAACTCCCTTATTCCTAAGATCTTGCAATTGAATTGCTAACTCTTTCATTTCTACTTATGCCATTCTATATGGAGCCGTCGAAACTGGTTTTGTCCCGGGTGCTAAGTCTTCAACAAATCTATTTCCCTGGCGGGAGGTAAACCTAAAAGATTGTCAGGTAATACAATTTGAAATTCGTTAGCTACTAGAATCTTCTCTATCCAAGGTGTTTCTTTCCTAACATTTACCTCGTATGACGATAAGCTTTACAACCTTGACACAATAATCTTTTACCTTTGATAGTTAGATACCTCTTCGTCTGCTTTCGGCCTCGGATAACAACTTTTAAATTATCTAGGGCTCGAAATTTCCATTTTCTTCCTACTCTGTTAACCAATCCATTCTTAGAATTTACATCAGATTTCTATTATATCAATCTCACAGTGAGGACAAGCTAGATTAATCGATATATGCTCCCGAGTAGCTATTCATGTAGCCAAAACTTTACTTAGCCGTTGCGTTTTACAGTCCGACTTATGAGCAAATTCTCTAAAAATGAAATACTTTGTGGCTTCGAA
The DNA here is from genome assembly GCA_030848705.1 of Heracleum sosnowskyi. Classification (NCBI taxonomy): domain Eukaryota; kingdom Viridiplantae; phylum Streptophyta; class Magnoliopsida; order Apiales; family Apiaceae; genus Heracleum; species Heracleum sosnowskyi. The sequence goes on along the minus strand of CM061240.1, from coordinate 112,813,997 downwards.
TCCGTTAACACTTTGGCACTTATGTAGCTAATATGAAACGTATCTGCAACCACATCCTTGTTCTTTACTGTATCACTCATGGTTATATTGAGGATTATTGTCATTGGTTACTTAGTATGTGGTGGTCATGTCACCCTTAACATATTGCTTACTGGGTCTAGTGCTTGTAATCTCTTAAGGAATGTCATACCTTCCTACACTTGTTACACGTAACTCTTGCCTTCGGTTTATGGCTCTCATTGGCGTAGTGTCCTCTCTGTGTACACTTGTAACGTACCATATTGATCTTATTACAAACTCCCAGTTGCTTCTTTCCACAAGTTCTACATTCTGGTATCGGAGGTCTTGGTTAATCCATATTTTGTGGACGGTTCCCTTGCTTATCATTTCCAGTTTCTGGTCTTCCAAATCCAACATTCCTATTTGACTGAAACTCAGGCCTTTTATTGAAATGGTTCTAAAAGTTCCCTATTTGTTGGTTTCCTTCCGGTGTCTCTGGCTTCCCTTTTTCTAGCTTCTTCTGTTTGTGATCAATCACTTTCACTTTTGATTCTCATAGCCTTCCATACCACAACTGTATAAATAGTCAAGTCAATTACAATCACTTTACTCCTAATCCACGACCTCATTTCCCCTGTTGGAGTCTCTTAACTCTCTTCTCATCAACAATAATCAACTCCTTTTTAGTATATCCAATATCACTTTACTTCATACTTCAACATGATTAGTATTCGTATATCCTTGTCACCTTCTCCTTGTCCATACCAAACTCTCGGTAATAATAAACCTTGACATCGTGTTGTAAGTCTAATGAGCAATCTGACTCGACATCCAATCCTTCCTTTTAAAACAATTTCCCATTTTTGATCAAAATAGTTTCCCGTCAATATAAGTACAGCTTGACACTCAGAATACCGTCATTCGCCTTTGCAATTTCAAATCGCTGATACCTCTAAGAGTTTCCGATAGAATGAATCAATAGATAGGAAGGTGTCAATAGATATGGATATATGACAAGTATGTTTAGTAAGAATTTCTGGTAAAAAGAATCAAACTAAGAGATCAAAATGATCATCGAACTTTATCAGGTTGCATTTGTCAATTTAAACAACAAGGTACAGAAGGTGGCCAACCTTTAGTACTTCCATGACAAACACACCACTGGTGGCGTCCCACCGGACTTCTATCACACAGATAGAAAGTACCTGAATCCCCTATATATATAGGGTTGTTCATCTCAATTACAACAAGGAGGATAAAAATTTAAGAGGAACATATGAAAGGTTTAAGAGTTTCAAAAGTTTCTATTATATATATATAATATTGGATCAATTAGCCTCTGAACAATAGAGATATTTCGTAAAGGGTAAAATAATAGAAATGAAAAATTGAATCTTTTAAAAAGGTAAATTGAATAAAATCAATGGCTAGTTATGAACCGACTTATCCTTACATCGAACGTATGGAGATAATCATGCCTTGTCTCATGCAGATGGTCCTTAGGGGAGTTAATTTCTAGTTTGAGGTTATAGGTATGTCCCGATAGTAAATCAACTGTATGTAATCTTGAATAAAGAAAGAATCTACACTTAGGCCACTTCTCTGGGCAAATGTCCATATCGCGGGGGAAAATCGTTATTATATCGTAAAGAATCTATCTAAGTGTTTCTAGACGTTATCTTGGGGATTCTACTCTCGCTCAACTCTAACCACACTTGATACGACACCTAGCGTGGTGTTTCCTATAGCTTCCGCGGTGCAGCCGAAGTTCTGTAAAGTACATAAGGATCTACAAGTGATGTCTTCCGAACTGGTAGTTTGATTCTCCGATTGATTCCTCCAGCTTCGAATTAGTTTCCTCGTCCGTAACCCGATCTTCAGATGGTTCCGGCGTGTACTCGCTCGATATGTCGGAATACTATATAACATGAAAGTGCGTAACTTAAGCTAATATTTCTGTAGAAAATTCGGCATGACCTATTCGTAAAATGGACTATGCCCTGTTTAAAAAATATCTCAAATACTAACTCAATCATCCACACATAATCCATAATCCATTCAATATTCCATCCATCTCCAATCCCTTTCATTTTATACGTAAAAAAAAAAAAAAAATCTGCCTTGACTTGCAGCTATACTATCAGAAAAGAAATTTACCCAAAGGGTAATGAAAATCTCCACTTGGACGGGTGCATGCACTGATACTGATATTGACGACTCTGGCTTGGGAAAAAGAATCTCAAATGAAGGTTAATCTCTCGAAACATCCATTATCTGCAACAACACAATAATAACCCAAGAAGATACTAAAACGGTAAAGGGTTATCTTAATTCTACTAATACTCATCCTAAAGGTAACCTACATCTACAAATCCTATCTTACCTATGAAGCTTAAGTCCTACTTCTCACCTTAAATTCTCTTATTATTGTTACACCTAATCCTGGCTTGTTTCAGTGACCAAAAACTGACCGCTCTGATACCAACCTGTGACGCCCTCCCAATCTGGGGTCATGATTGGGGGAGTCACTACAACCTCTATACTTATAAACCTGTGAATAATAATATAAACATGCAGACACGACCCCAACTTTACCCTGGATCTTTAACAGGTAATGGTATGAAACAAGCATCAACTATCTACTTCATTTTATTACATAAATAAAGTCTCAAAAGTTATTACAACCGTGTCTTAAAAGTTCTACATTCCCTTATACAAAACACCTTCTACAAGTCTCCATCACCTGCCTGAGCTAGCATCCCAAAAATAACCCTATAGGAAGATTTCCTAGCTGTCTGAAAAGTGCGTACCATCTTCTCGTTTAACTGTGGGTTAGAACAGGGAAAAGAATGAGCCAAATGCTCAGCAAGTAATAATATAACCAAATAGTTAACCACTGTGAAACAATTTCCAATATCAATCTGTATGTCATGGGTATAGCAGAATCCATATCAAGGGATTATCAGAACAATGAAATGAATATACAATTTCAAACGGTAAACCAATTTCCTTATATAGATATATGATTTCAAGAAAAGCAATAAGTAATTTGGAGATTTTTCACAACGCACCGGACAATACGGGTGATCAGCCACGTAAAGTCCCCATACCGGACACACAGTCCCTCTGGTCCTTGTATTGGGTCCCAATAGGCACACATTGGCCTTTAGACTAGTCCATCCCTAGTCCATTTATTATAATTAAAAAGTGCTGGGCCGGCGTCACTCGGCCTCTTACGCCTCCAATCTTAGGAATCCGTGGAAACCATAAATCAGAATTTAAATGAATCCAAACTTAGAAACTTCCTTTCTTTTAAAATCTTTCTTATGAAAGAAATCCTTTGTAAATCATTGGATGTGTGTTTGTATAGTACCCAAGTGAAGGTTCATGTATTCTCAATTTCAAGTAAGTATGTGATTCATAGGTACAAGTTCAAATCTAATGCAATAGCATCTCAGGTTAAAATGTAAGTATAATCAAAGGATAATGATAAGGTCTGAAGAAAAGTTTAAGCAAGATATGGTTCACAAGACATCGTGTTGTGTCTATAATGTTTGTATATAAAAGAGTCTTTTGGGAATTGGATAAGTTCAATCTGATCAATCTGGATTTCTATCAATGGAAATCAAGAAGTAAATGTCATAGGTATGTTTTGGATATGTACTAAAATGTGAGTTATGGTATATTCACCTTTGGGTGTAAAGGTTCAAAGAAAGAACTAAACATAGTATGGTGTATGAACCAACAAGGTATATGAACAGAAATAAGGATTACCAAATGAACATGATATGTTTTCAGGATTAAAAGGGCATATAAACAAGATAGCAATTCATATATGTCAAAATGAAAGAATGGCATTTAAAAGCGCAAGCAAGTCAGAATTACTTGCCTTAAGTAGCTAAAAAAAGAGAGTAATCAGATTCACTGGTTCTCCACCTTAGTCTTGCCTTTATTTCTAGGCTCTACTTCTTTGGATTCTTAAGTAGCTTTTAGAACAAACCGTACTCACTGGATTTCTGCCTTCGCCTTTCCTTTTTCTCTATGTTCCACGTCTCGTGACTCTACAAAAGAGTATATACTATCTTAGAATGATCCTCTCAAAATTCTAATCCTTATTCTAAACTACCCAACGTTCTCTAAACGCGTAAACACATAATATTTATATCACTTATAACTCTTAACCATATATTAAGCACAAAACTCACATAAGCGCACATTGCCATTCAAGTTCACATAACATACTCCTTCAATACATATATATATAATCTAACTTTCAGATCATACCACACTTGGTATTCCTTTAAATCAACTTGATCAATGCTAACCATATCCTTAACACCTTTACAAACAATGTTTTCATCTCCAAAAGCTGAAAAATCTGCTGCGCAAGCCTTACCAAAACATTTATCATAAATCCAAAAATAATCAAACAAATACCATATTTGACAGGATACTTCCTGGTTATTAATCCAACTTAGCATAAAACCTTCAAATTCAGAACAGTTCATTTAGACTAAAAACGAACAGGTTTAAAGTGTATACTGAAGCACAGAAAATCCTGCTGCGCAACTTTTAGTAAAACAAACATAACTTTTTATTCGTTAACTCTATCGACACAAGGTTTGCGCGTGCACAAACTAGACTCAAATTAGAACAGTTAAATCCTAGACTCTCTGTCTAAAACAGGAAGCAACAATTCGCAATTTAGCAAAACAGGGCAGACAGTTTTTCTGGGAATTCCACATTCTTCAACTATACTTTTAAACACTAACATTCTTATTTCACAAAACTTATCACAACTAATCATCAATTAATCACACTCAACACTTCTTGGTTTGGCTGCCCCAATTCTCAAAAACCAAAACCTCATTGACAAATACTAAAATCATATACCTATAATCACTAAATACCGAAATTAACTAACATGCTCACTATAATTCAAATCCGAGCAAAACCCACTTAAACTTTCAAATTAAAATCGAATACCAATCATGTATAATCTGAAATTCTTTAACTTAACCCAATAATTAACATGCAATCACTATAACCTTGAATTTACACATCTAACATCCATTATAATCAAATTTCAAACTAATTATCAAAAGAGGAAAAATCAAAAATACACATGCACTTCGGTTTTTCAACATGCAATTCATAACTCCACTAAAAACTAGTATTAACACAATAATCACATATATTCATGTCAAGTTTATCTCAAGAATCAAACCGAACTCTAAAATCCGAAAATCACCCAAAGCTCGGCATGCAACTTAGATTAATTACTTACTATCATTAAAACACCTAATCATGAGTTAAAGCAACCCATTTTGATCAAAATAACTCAAAAATCCGAAGCCTATATTTTAAAGAAAAAAAATCGAAATCAAACAAAAGACATGCAACCTTAATTACCAAGGGGTTTTGTATGAATTCACCCCAATCGACTCTACAACCACAATTAAACATTTAAACTTCAAGAACACTTGATTCTTGTCAAAAATCCGAAACCCCAATTTACAAAACCCATTTTTGAATCCTCACCAAACTCAACACTATTGGTATATAAGTGTAGAGCTCGACAAGAGCTTCGATTTGACTATCTACCCATCAATTTTCATCAACAAAATCAAGAGAAAGATAAGGGAGAAGGAAGAGATATTAGAGAGAGAATTGAGTGGAAAGAAAATGGGGAAGAAGAACTGGCCGTGAGGTGTTTTAAAGCACCAGGGGTATTTTGGAAATTCCACAATTCCAAAATCTGATTTTTAGTAAAAGAAAATCAATATAATGCCTTTCTAAAATTCGAAATAAAATGAAGATAATGTCTAAAAATCAAAATTTTATTTTTAAAACAGAGAACACGAATTTACAAGCTCACCCATATTTTTAAAATATTTTTATGATCAAAATTGAATTAAATATGAATTTTCAAAGTTTTGATCACTTAAATGACATTTAACTCATAAAATCAGTTTTAAATCCTTAACCCCAAATATAAATTCCTCCACTAATTTTAGAAAATAATATAATATAAAATAAAGGTTGTGAAAAAGATTTCACAATAAAAAGAATCTCCGATGATTTTATAAAATTCCCGGAAGGTCAAAAAGAACTAATTTTTAATAAGAAATTCATATAAAATGCAATTAAAAGCATACACATATATTTTAATCCATACCATTCACCAAGTAAACATCTAATCATCACATTTTCAAATATTCACCTTCCACACAATATTCACATATCATAGAACTCAAATATTATTAAATATTAATACTGTACAAGCGTTTTTCTGAGTCGTTATATATATTATGTGAACTTGAATGGCAATGTGCGCTTATGTGAGTTTTGTGCTTATCATATGGATAAGAGATTATAAGTGATATAAATATTATGTGTTTACGCGTTTAGGGAACGTGGGGTAGTTTAGAATAAGGATTAGAATTTTGAGAGGATCATTCTGAGATAGTATATACTCTTTTGTAGAGTCACGAGACGTGGAACATAGAGATAAAGGAAAGACGAAGGCAGAAATTTAGTGAGTACGGTTGTTCTAAAAGCTACTTAAGAATCTGAAGAAGTAAAGCCTAGAAATAAAGGCAAGACTAAGGTGGAGAACCAGTGAATCTGATTACTCTTTTTAGCTACTTAAGGCAAGTAATTCTGACTTGCTTTCGCTTCTAAATGCCATTCTTTCATTTTGACATATATGAATTGCTATCTTGTTTATATGCCCTTTTAATCCTGAAAACATATCATGTTCATTTGGTAATTCTTATTTCTGTTCATATACCTTGTTGGTTCATACGCCATACTATGTTTAGTTCTTTCTTTGAACCTTTACACCCAAAGGTGAATATACCAGAACTCACATTTTAGTACATATCCAAAACATACCTATGACATTTACTTCTTGATTTCCCATTGATAGAAATCCAGATTGATCAGATTGAACTTATCCAATTCCCAAAGTACTCTTTTATACACAAACATTATAGACACAACACAATGTCTTGTGAACCATATCTTGCTTAAACTCTTCTTCAGACCTTATCCTTATCCTTATCCTTTGATTATACTTACATTTTAACCTGAGATGCTATTACATCAGATTTGAACTTGTACCTATGAATCACATATTTACTTGAAATTGAGAATACATGAACCTTCACTTGGGTACTATACAAACACACATCCAATGATTTACAAAGGATTTCTTTCATAAGAAAGATTTTAAAAGAAATGAAGTTTCAATGTTTGGATTCATTTAAATTATGATTTATGGTTTCCACGGATTCCTAAGATTGGAGGCGTAAGAGGCCGAGTGACGCCGGCCCAGCACTTTTTAATTACAATAAATGGACTATGGATGGACTAGTCTAAAGGCCAATGTGTGCCTATTGGGACCCAATACGAGGACCAGAGGGACTGTGTGTCCGGTATGGGGACTTTACGTGGCTGATCACCCGTATTGTCCGGTGCGTTGTGAAAAATCTCCAAATTACTTATTGTTTTTCTTGAAATCATATATCTTTATAAGGAAATGGGTTTACCCTTTGAAATTGTATATTCATGTCATTGTTCTGATAATCCCTTGATATGGATTCTGCTATACCCATGACATACATATTGATATTGGAAACTGTTTCACAGTGGTTAACTATTTGGATATATTATTACTTGCTGAGCATTCGGCTCATTCTTTCCCCTGTTCTAACCCACAGTTAAAAGAGAAGATGGTACACACTTTTCAGTCAGCTAGGAAGTCTTCCTATAGGGTTATTTTTGGGATGCCAGCTCAGGCAGGTGATGAATACTTGTAGAAGGTGTTTTGTATAAGGGAATGTAGAACTTTTAAGACACGGTTGTAATAACTTTTGAGACTATTATTATGTAATAAAATGAAGTAGATAGTTGATGCTTGTTTCATACCATTACCTGTTAAAGATCCAGGGTAAAGTTGGGGTCGCGTCTGCATGTTTATATTATTAATCACAGGTTTATAAGTATAGAGGTTGTAGTGACTCCCCCAATCATGACCACAGATTGGGAGGGCGTCACAGGTTGGTATCAGAGCGGTCAGTTTTTGGTCACTGAAACAAGCCAGGATTAGGTGTAACAATAATGAGAGAATTTTAAGGTGAGAAGTAGGACTTAAGCTTCATAGGTAAGATAGGATTTGTAAATGTAGGTTACCTTTAGGATGAGTATTAGTAGAATTAAGATAACCCTTTACCGTTTTAGTATCTTCTTGGTTTATTATTGTGTTGTTGCAGATAATGGCTGTTTCGAGAGATTAACCTTCATTTGAGATTCCTTTTCTCAAGCCAGAGTCGTCAATATCAGTATCAGTGCATGCACACGGCCAAGTGGAGATTTCCATTACCCTTTGGGTAAATTTCTTTTCTGATAGTATAGCTGCAAGTCAAGGTAGATTTATTTGTTACATGTCAAATGAAGGGGTTGGAGATGGATGGAATATTGAAATGAATTATGGATTATATGTGGATGATTGAGTTAGTATTTGAGATATTTTTAAAACAGGGCATAGTCCATTTTACGAATAGGTCATGCCGAATTTTCTACAGAAATATTAGCTTAAGTTACACACTTTCATGTTATATAGTATTCCGACATATCGAGTGAGTATACGCTGGAACCATCTAAAGATCGGGTTACGGACGAGGAAACTAATTCGAAGCTGGAGGAATCAATCGGAGAATCAGACTACCAGTTCGGAGGACATCACTTGTAGATCCTTATGTACTTTACAGAATTTCATCTGCAACTTCGGCTGCACCGCGGAAGCTATAGGAAACACCACGCCAGGTGTCGTATCAAGTGTGGTTAGAGTTGAGCGAGATTAGAATCCCCAAGATAACGTCTAGAAACACTTAGATAGATTCTTTACGATATAATAACGATTTCCCCCCGCGATAGGGACATTTGCCCAGAGAAGTGGCCTAAGTGTAGATTCTTTCTTTATTCAAGATTACATACAGTTGATTTACTATCGGGACATACCTATAACCTCAAACTAGAAATTAACTCCCCTAAGGACCAGCTACATGAGACAAGGCATGATTATCTCCATACGTTCGATGTAAGGATAAGTCGGTTCATAACTAGCCATTGATTTTATTCAATTTACCTTTTTAAAAGATTCAATTTTTCATTTCTAGTATTTTATTCTTTACGAAATACCTCTATTGTTCAGAGGCTAATTGATCCAATATTCTATATATATAACATAAACTTTTGAAACTCTTAAACTTTTCCTATGTTCCTCTTAAATTTTTTATCCTCCTTGTTGTAACTGAGATGAACAACCCTATATATATAGGGGATTCAAGTACTTTCTATCTGTGTGATAGAAGTCCGGTGGGACGCCACCAGTGGTGTGTTTGTCATGGAAGTACTAAAGGTTGGCCACCTTCTGTACGTTGTTGTTTAAATTGACAAATGCAACCTGATAAAGTTCGATGATCATTTTGATCTCTTAGTTTGATTCTTTTTACTAGAAATTCTTACTAAACATACTTGTCATATATCCATATCTATTGACACCTTCTGTCGGAAACTCTTAGAGGTATCAGCGATTTAAAATTGCAAAGGTGAATGACGGTATTCTGAGTGTCAAGCCGTACTTATTGACGGGAAACTATTTTGATCAAAAATGGGAAATTGTTTTAAATTAAAGGAGGGATTGGATGTCGAGTCAGATTGCTTATTAGACTTGCAACATGATGTCAAGGTTTATTATTACCGAGAGTATGGTATGGAGATACCAATACTAATCTGGTTGAAGTATGAAGTAAAGTGATATTGGATATACTAAAAAGGAGTTGATTATTGTTGATGAAAGACTATTTTTCTACTTGTCAGAAAAGTATATATAAGCACCTGTTGATCCTATATTTCACATTGGAAATAGTAGTTAAAACATTACAAGGTTTTGAACGTCTTGAGACCAAATGTTGGACATAAATTTTAGAACCGAAGCATGATAACTTGAGCGTAACATGGTTTGAACCAAAATTTATAGATCTGGCAAGGTTTATGTCTGAATATGTGAATATTGATGAGAAGAGAGTTAAGAGACTCCAACAGGGGAAATGAGGTCGTGGATTAGGAGTAAAGTGATTGTAATTGACTTGACTATTTATACAGTTGTGGTATGGAAGGCTATGAGAATCAAAAGTGAAAGTGATTGATCACAAACAGAAGAAGCTAGAAAAAGGGAAGCCAGAGACACCGGAAGGAAACCAACAAATAGGGAACTTTTAGAACCATTTCAATATAAGGCCTGAGTTTCAGTCAAATAGGAATGTTGGATTTGGAAGACCAGAAACTGGAAGTGATGGGCAAGGGAACCGTCCATAAAATATGGATTAACCAAGACCTCCGAAACCTCCGATACCAGAATGTAGAACTTATGGAAAGAAGCAACTGGGAGTTTGTAATAAGATCAATATGGTACGTTACAAGTGTACTCAGACAGGACACTATGCCAATGAGAGCCATAAACCGAAGGCAAGAGTTACGTGTAACAAGTGTAGGAAGGTATGACATTCCTTAAGAGATTACAAGCACTAGACCCAGTAAGCAATATGTTAAGGGTAAGATGACCATTACACACTAAGTAACCAAGGACAAGAAATCCTCAATATATCCATGAGTGATACAGTAAAGAACAAGAATATGGTTGCGGATACATTTCATATTAGCTACATAAGTGCCAAAGTGTTAACGGATTCGAAGCCACAAAGTATTTTATTTTCAGAGAATTTGCTCGTAAGTCGGACTGTAAAACGCAACGGTTAAGTAAAGTTTTGACTACATGAATAGCTACTCAGGAGCATATATCGATTAATCTAGCTTGTCCTCACTGTGAGATTGATATAATAGAAATCTGATGTAAATTCTAAGAAAGGATTGGTTAACAGAGTAGGAAGAAAATGGAAACTTCGAGCCCTATATAATGTAAAAGTTGTTATCCGATGCCGAAAGCAGACGAAGAGGTATCTAACTATCAAATAGGTAAAAGATTATTGTGTCAAGGTTGAAAAGCTTATCGTCATTTGAGGTAAATGTTAGGAAAGAAACACCTTGGATAGAGAAGATTCTAGTAGCTAACGAATTTCAAATTGTATTACTTGGCAATCTTTTAGGTTTACCTCCCGCCAGGGAAGTAGATTTGTTGAAGACTTAGCACCCGGGACAAAACCAGTTTCGACGGCTCCATATAGAATGGCATAAGTAGAAATCAAAGAGTTAGAAATTCAATTGCAAGATCTTAGGAAAAAGGGAGTTATAAGGTCTAGTGTATTCCTATTGGGTGCGCCAAGTTGACCATTAATAACAAATACCCATTTTCAAGGATTGATGATCTGACCAGTTAAAGAACACAGTGTGCTTTTCAAAATTTATTTATGATTTGGTTACTGTCATTTAAAAAAAAAACTCGAAGATATTCCTTAGACGATGTTTTGAACCTGATGTATATAGACACTATGAGTTCTTAGTGATGGAGTTCGGTTTGATGAATTCAACTGCCATTTTTATGAACATGATGAATAGAAATTTTAAGAAATATTTGGATAAGTTTGAGAATGTTTTCATAAATGACATCTTAAGGTATTCAAAGATGGAAGAAGAACATACAGATCATTTGAGAATAACCCTAGAAATTTTAAGAAAAGAGATATTGTGCGCAAAGTTTTCTAAGTGCGAGTTTTGGTTAAAAGAATTACAATTACTAGGACAGGTAATTAGTAGAGAAGTAATCCAAGTGGATCCAGCTAAGGTTGAAACGTTAATGAATTGAGTAAGGCCTAAGACACCTACAAAAGTTAGAGGTTTTATGAGATTGGATGAAGATTATCGAAGGTTTTTCAAGGATTCTACCAAGATAGCCACACCATTAACCAAGCTTATTAGAAAGCATCCAAGAGTTAAGATAAATGGAAAAGGAAGTATTTAAATTGCTAGAGGAACGGATCTCTTTAGTCGAGCCATAATGGTAAAATAGATTCATTGTTACCGGAAATGATGACTCATGTACCTTAGGACAATATCAATAACTAAAATTGAGAACACAACTTTTTGTTAAGAATCAAGACTGATTTAACATGTTAAGATGACTGTATATATTTCTAGACAGCTGAAGAACCACGAGTGGAAACACCCGACACATGACTGAGAACTAGCCACAATAGTCTTCGCATTGATTTGGAGGCCTACTTGTATGAAGGAAAATATGAAATCTATTCGGATCATAAACATTTGAAATATATTTTCACCGAAAAGGAGCTGTATACATAAGGTAGAGGAAATGTTTAGGAATGATCAAGGAATTTGAGAAAGTAGGAATAGAGGTTCGTATTTCAGATCAAGCGACGGAGATGATAAACATATATACAATGACTTTTCAACTTGAGCTGCTAGAGAAAAGTAGAAAACTGTCAAGCAGAAGTGATGAACGATATCATGAGTAACTTTACAGGAGAAAGTAGAAGGAGTCAAAAGGATGATAAAGGAATTTTTAGGTTTTTCTCTAGAAATTGGATACCCAATGTGACATGGTTAAAGAATGAAATACTAAATGATGCACGTGAATTCGAAGTATTCAATCCATCCCAGAAGTACGAAGATGTAACAAGGCTTAAAAGAAAATCTTGGTGGACATATATGAAAGAGATATTACTAGATGAGTGATTAAGTGTTTTACCTGTCAGAGATTTAAAACTGAACATCAAAGACCTAGCGGAAAATTACAACCAGTAGAAATTCCCGAGTTGAAATAGGAACATCTCATGATGCCAAGTCAGTACATTTCCTTTTTCCATCAACAAGAAACATTCATTGGATAAATTCGTTTTATCTGTAAGAGATAGTAGTAGAGCATGAGGTCCAAGTATCAATCGAATCTTACCAAGACCCTCATTTTAATTCAAGATTTGGAAGAAAGTTTTGACATGCTCAGAAACCAAGTTAAATATGTGTACCGTTTATCGTCCTTAAGCATATAGTGTTAGATATAATTGCTGATGATTGTTTATCAGTGTTTAAGCAACAGGTACTCATCACAGTTTATGATAGAAGCCAGTCAGAGTTTGTTAAAGTCTGACGGGGTGAAAGTTTGCTGAAGTTGTCGGTGCTAATATGAAGATTCTAGAAGCAATATATCTTGAAGATGGAAAGAAGCAAGATATATTGAGATAGCTAAAGAAACGGGACAGAAGACAGAAGCAATCCTAATTTGATATAAATTTTATAGCTAATTTGTAGGAATATCAATTAGAGATTGAATCTATGTAGCTGTGTACTATATAAACACAGATAGGTTAACCCTAAAAGGGGAGCGAATACTGAAAACATTATTCTTGTAACCTAGCAGCTCTCTGTGATAATTTACATCACTGAGAGAAGAGTTATTTAATATAATTCAGTTTATTGTTCATAAACAGAGTTCTTGATTGTTATTCTCATACATATATTGATTATATATTGTGTATTCGGCCTAACAATTGGTATCAGAGTCAAGGCTGTTTAATATATATAGTTTATTGATCTAAAACACAAGTATAATCATGACTGAAAACTCTCAGGAAGGTTCTATTGCTCAAAAGGTTCAATCTGCTTCTGTAAGTCGATATGAATCAATCAGGGTTCCAATGCTCAAACCAGTGGAATATCCAATATGGAAGGTTAAGATGACCATGTTTCTAGAAGCCACAGATCCAGAATACCTTGATAGAATCTATGATGGTCCTCATATGCCAACTAAACTGTCTCCTGTAGTTGCTGGTCAAGAACAAAAGACTGTTCCGAAGGAAAAGAAAGATATGACTCCTGAGGACATCTCATCAATTGCGAAGGATGCAAAAGTTAGACATCTTCTTCATAGTGCCTTAGATAATGTCATGTCTAACAGAGTTATTGGTTGCAAGACTGCCAAAGAAATCTGGGATGCTTTAGAAGTCAGGTGTCAAGGAACAAGTGCTATAAAGAAGAACATGAAGACTATTTTAACACAGGAATATGAACACTTTGACTCTAGATCTGATGAAACTTTGACAGATACATATGACAGATTCTGTAAATTGTTGAATGATTTGTCTCTTGTTGATAAAGAATATGATCTTGAAGAGTCAAATCTCAAGTTTCTAATATCTCTACTTGAAAAATGGGATTTAAAGGCAACATCAATAAGAGATAATTATGATCTTGCAGAAATAGATCTTGATGAGATTTATGGGTTGCTTAAAACTCATGAACTTGAGATAGATCAAAGAAACAAAAGGTCTGGAAAGAAGACAAAATCTGTAGCTCTCAAAGTTGAAGAAAAACTCATGAAGAAAGAAACATCAACGAAGAAAGCTAAGGGAAAATCTTTGGTCATAAACTCTGGAAGTGAGTCATCAAACTCTGATGGTGATTCAAACTCTGATGCTTCTTCTGAATCTGAGGATGATGAAGAACAACTGATGCAAATGGCTGCTTTGATGGTGAAAACCTTCAAGAAGATGGGTTTTAAGAACTTCAAGAAGGGAAAAAGATTCTCGAGGAAAGATTCAAACTCTGAAAGAAAGAGTTTCAGAAAGTCTGAAGGAAGGGATACCAAGTATGGAAAGAAAGACAAGTCTGAGATCCAGTGCTACAAGTGTAAAGAGATGGGTCATTATGCTCCAGAGTGCAAGAAAGGAAAATTTGAGAAATCACTCATCACTAAAGGAAAAGACTGGGCAGACACTTCAGACTCTGATGAAGATGTCAGCTATGCTCTTATGGCAACTGTTGAAGATAAATCTGAGACATCTGAGAATAAGGTACCCCTAACAACTTATGTTTATGATATTGATAATATATCTGAATTGAGAATTTATCTTAAAAGCATACATGTTAGTTATAGAGATCAGACTTTAGAAAATGAGAGAATTAAATCTGAGAATCTTAAGCTTAAAAATAGAAATAAATTTCTTGAAGAAGAGCTTGTTAACATGCAACAAGTTCAAAAGGAAAGAGATGATGCTGTTTATGTTGAACAAGAGTTGTTAAAGAGATATAGGCAAATTGAATCTGAATTAGAGAAAGAGAGGAAAGTGATTAAAACTTGGACTAATTCTGGAAAGGACACACATCAGGTTTTTCAAACAGATACAGTTGGATTAGGTTACTGTGAGGAAGATGAACTTAGGTTTAAAGATAAAGTTAAAGTCAAACCACAACTTAAACCTGTGAAATTTGTTTCTGAATCCAGTAAGCTAAAATCTTTAGTTGTGAAAGAAGCTGTTAAAGAACCAGTAAAAATCTGTAATAAACAGGTTAATGTTGGTTTGATGACAGAAAAACAATTCAAACATAAGCTCAAAGAGGTAAAGTCTGTTAACAAACAGAAAGTGTCTAAGAAAAATAGGAATGGAAAAGTAGGCATTAATAAAAGAAATGATTATCTGCCTAATTCTGATGCTCCTAGAAAGACATGTCATAGTTGTGGTAGTACTAACCATCTTGCAAGTTTCTGCACGAAAAACAAAGATATTAATTCTTTACCCTCAAAGTCTGGAGTGAAGGATGATCATGTTAGGGTTAGACCACAGACTTTATGCACTCACTGTGGGAGCACTTGGCATTCCATTTATACTTGCAAGAGTTATCATGCTATTTATCACAATTATTATGAGTTGAAGCCCAACTTGAAATGGGTTAGAGCAAACTCTGCAAGTGTAAAGTATGATACTGTTAGCTTAAACTCTGTTGATAGTAATTCCGCTGCAAAAGCTAACAATGTTAAGAAAGCCAAAGGATCCAAGGAAGTCTGGATCCTTAAATCTAACTCATTGTAATTGTTTGTGATTGCAGGGCATAAGGGAAAGCACCCTAGTCTTGGACAGTGGATGTTCAGGACACATGACTGGTAATAAAGCCCTGCTATCAGACTATGAGGAGAAGGCTGGCCCAAAAATTTCCTATGGAGATGGCAACATAGGACGTACTATGGGATATGGCAATATCAATCTTGGAAGTGTCATCATCACCAATGTAGCTCTAGTCCCAGGACTCAAGCATGACTTGCTATCTGTGAGTCAAATCTGTGACAGAGGTTATCATGTAGATTTTCAACCTGAATACTGTGAGGTTATCAGCAAATCTACAGGGAAAGTTGTTCTAGTTGGACATAGACGGAATAATATCTATGAAGCAAGTTTGGTAACAAACACTGAAGGAAAAGCTATGTGTTTGTCTGCAAAAATGTCTAATGAAGAGAGTTGGAAATGGCATAAAGAAATATGCTCTTGTCATTGTTGATGAGTACACGAGGTACACTTGGGTGTATTTCTTAGCAAAGAAGGATGAAACTGCCTTAATTCGAATGGATCATGTAAAGCTACTGGACAAAGGATCACAGTATAAAGTGAAAATTATCAGGAGTGATAATGGTACTGAATTCAGAAATGCAATAATGGAAGAATTTTGTAAAGAAAGAGGAGTGAAGCAAGAATTTTCTGCACCTGGTACTCCACAGCAAAATGGTGTAGTTGAAAGAAAGAACAGAACTCTAATCGAAGCTGCCAGAATAATGCTTGAAGAAGCAAAATTGCCAACCTACTTCTGGGCAGAAGCTGTTCAAACAACTTGTTTTACTCAAAATGCTACACTGATCAACAAGCATGGGAAAACACCATATGAGATGGTAAAAGAAAAGAAGCCAAATTTGAAATATTTTCATATTTTTGGATGTTAGTGCTTTGTGTTGAAAACTCATCCTGAACAGTTGACCAAGCTTGACTTAAAAGCTGATGAAGGAATTTTTGTTGGATACCCGCTGTTAACTAAAGCATTCAGAGTCTACAATCTGAGAACTAAAGTGATCATGGAATCAATACATGTGTCATTTGATGACAAGAAGATAACTGGAATAGAAGATGAAGAATATCATGATCAACTTCGCTTTGAAAATGAAGATCTAAACTCTGATGACGTAAACTCTGATGAAGCAAATCCAACAAACTCAAATGAAGCATACTCTGAACCTCTACTGGTAAACACTGAGGAAGTTTCTCTGACAGAACAAAATAGAGAACCAGTTGAGGGGGAGTGTGAAGATACTTCAGCAACATCTCAAAATGATGACTCAAATTCTGAAAGTGAGTCAGATGAAGAATCAAATAGAAACTCTGGGTTAAACTCTGAGCAGTTCAATTCAGGGGGAGCATCAGAGGATGCAAATGGTCAAGAAGAAAATCAGGAAAGCATGGATCAAGGGGGAGGATCTAATGATACTAGAAGCCAATTACCTACAGCAAGAAGGTGGACACAAGCTCACACACCTGACTTGATAATTGGAGATCCAGAAGCTAGAGTGAGAACTAGAAGTGCTACAACTAATGAATGTCTGTTTCATGCATTCTTGTCTCAAACTGAGCCAAAGAAAGTGGAAGAAGCTCTTCAAGATGCTAACTGGATAACAGCTATGCAGGAAGAGTTAAATGAATTTGAAAGGAATGAAGTATGGACTCTTGTACCAAGACCTAAAAACAGATCTATTGTTGGTACAAAGTGGGTTTTCAGAAACAAAACAGACAGTGATGGAGTGATTACAAGGAATAAAGCTAGACTTGTGGCTAAAGGCTATTCACAGCAGGA
Organism: Heracleum sosnowskyi; assembly: GCA_030848705.1. Taxonomy (NCBI): domain Eukaryota; kingdom Viridiplantae; phylum Streptophyta; class Magnoliopsida; order Apiales; family Apiaceae; genus Heracleum; species Heracleum sosnowskyi. Next base: position 112,796,348 of record CM061240.1, on the reverse strand, counting down.
AGGAATTGACTATGATGAAACCTTTGCTCCGGTTGCAAGATTGGAGGCCATAAGGATTTTTCTAGCATATGCTGCTCACAAAAAGTTCAAAGTCTTTCAGATGGATGTGAAAAGTGCTTTTCTCAGTGGGAAACTTGAAGAAGAAGTCTTTGTTGAACAACCACCTGGATTTGTGGATCCTAAGCATCCAGACTATGTCTACAGATTGGACAAAGCATTATATGGATTAAAGCAGGCACCTAGAGCATGGTATGAAACTCTGGCTCAATTTCTTTTAGAGAGTGGGTTCACTAGAGGTACAATTGATAAAACCTTGTTCTATTTCAATACTGGTAATGATCTGCTGTTAGTTCAAATCTATGTGGATGACATAATCTTTGGGTCTACTAATGATAAACTCTGTAAGAAGTTTGCAAAGCTAATGCAGTCAAGATACCAAATGAGCATGATGGGAGAGCTTAGTTATTTTCTAGGCTTGCAAGTAAAGCAAACAGATGATGGGATTTTTATCAATCAAGCAAAATATACCAGAAATCTTCTCAAGAAATTTGGTATGCTTGATAGTTCATCTGCAACAACTCCTATGGCAACTGCAACAAAGCTAGACAAAGACACAGGAGCCTCAGTAGATATGACAAACTACAGAGGGATGATAGGGTCTCTTCTTTATCTAACTGCAAGTAGACCAGACATCATGTATGCAACTTGCCTTTGTGCAAGATTTCAAGCAGATCCCAGAGAGCCTCATCTAACAGTTGCGAAGAGAATTTTCAAATATCTCAAAGGAACCATAACTCTTGGTTTGTGGTATCCTAGAGAATCAGAGTTTAAATTAATTGGTTACTCTGATGCAGATTTTACAGGCTGTAAGATTGATAGAAAGAGCACAAGTGGAAGATGTCAATTTCTAGGTGACAGATTAGTTTCTTGGTACAGCAAGAAACAGAAATCAATTTCCACATCCACAGCAGAAGCAGAGTATATTGCTGCTGGTAGCTGTTGTGCACAGATTTTATGGATGAAGAATCAATTGCTGGATTATGGATTAAGGTACTTTAAAATACCTATTTTCTGTGATAATCAAAGTGCTATTGCTATGACAGGTAATCCAGTATAGCACTACATGACCAAGCACATCAGCATAAGGTATCATTTTATCAGGGAACATGTGGAAGAAGGAAATATTGAGCTTCATTTTGTGTCTACAGACCAATAGCTTGCAGATATCTTCACCAAGCCTTTGAGTGAAGCTACCTTTACAAGATTGGTAAATGAACTTGGACTGGTCTCTGGTTTTGATTAGAGATACTGGTTAGACTCAAAATCTATACTTCTGTGATTTGTTGCTCATGATTCTTTGCATATGTTAACTGTCATTCATACCAGTTTGTCAAACTCTGAACTCATACTCTGTTAGTCATACTCTGTCAGTTATACTCTGATGTTAAACTCTGATTGTGATTTTGTCTGAAACATATGAACCGATGAAGAAAATTGTATGAAGCATGATTTTCAGTAAGTAATCATGAATCTTTCTGAGTGATATGAATTCTGATTTCAAAATGTGCAGAAATTTTACACAACATGATACTGTCTCTATATTTATAGCATCTCTTAGTTTATTGATCCTATACACTGAGTCTGTATTAGCTGTTTGCACTTTCTCTCATAAATTAATTGTATTAACTGATGAAAAGTCTAAACTCTGATAATTAGTTGCAAATATTTCACCCTCAAATTAAAAGATGCAAAATAAGCACAAATTCCTTTGAGATCATGTTGTGCCTAGGAAGACCCAGGAACTTATTGTATGAAATAAGGGCTAAAATCTTTGATTTTTGGTGACTAGTGCCAACCACTGATTACTGGAAAAATAAATAATTAAATAAATAAATAAAAATCGAAGGGGGTGAAAATAATAAATTTAGAAGTACAGAGTTTAGATGAGATCAGATTTTATATTATACATGAGAGTTTGGGCAACCAGTTTTTACTGATTTATTTTGTGGATTTTATGCACTTTGAGATGATCTAAATATTTATATTCAGTAAACTCTGCTAAGTCACACGCTATTATTCACACCTGTACAGTTTGTGAAAAGAGTTTATGAATAAAGAAGGAGGATTGGTAAACACTGATGAACTGTGTACTCTACGCCGAGGTCATTTAATTTTAATCTCTGATGATTAAAATAAATTTTGTTTGTTTCAGACATATTATGATTTTGAGAAAAGACATTTGTTTTGAAAATTCAAAAGAGAATGATTGGATAGTTGTTCAAGAGTGTATTAAACATAGGAGAGAGGTTGAGTGTCAATTACTGCTGTCAGTCATTGCATGTGTGCCATGTGTCCCACTCACACGATTCACGGAGTAAGACAGTTGTGTGTATTAATTAGAAACTGTTCAGTTTTTAATTCTTTCTTTTTGTATTAATATACAATACACAAATTCGTTTGAACTTTTCACAACTTACTCTAATTCATACTCTTACTATCACACACACATTTTCACAAACACTTTTCTGCATACATCTCTCAAACACATTCTTGAAGCATAAACACTGTTTTCTTTGAAATATTCTAATGGCAACAACTATGTTTCAGTCTTTTGGTCTCGAATTTGTTCCTAACAACTATGCAGCACCACTATCTACTGAGAATGTCCCAGAGGCATTTCATCTTTTTCAGAACTTTCTTGCTCAATCCGATATTGGGCATGCACTGGTGACACAAGCAAAGTTATCTGGTTCTCAAATCAAAGCCTTCTGGGAGACAGGCGTGTATGATGATGGAGGTGAATCAGGCACTCCTTCTATAATCTTTGAATTTGCTGAAGAAGAGTATGTAGTTACTCCAACTACTGTAAGAGATGCTCTTGGATGTGAAGATTTCAATGCGTTCACCATTTCTGTTGGTGATTCTGATCTTCAGCGTATGATGAGGGAGATTGGTTATTCTGGGTCTTTAGCAAGAACAGGAAATTTGAAGCGACTGTTCTTGAGGAAGGAGTGGAGTTTCTTCTTCGATTGCATTACAAGGGCGTTCAGGAAGAAGTGTACAAATTGGGATGCAATTCCAATCGACAGTCTACAAATTGGGTATTCTCTTCTCTATGGTGCTCATTTTGACTATGCTAGACTTGTTTTGAACAACATAGGTGAAAAGATGACAGAGAATAGGAGTGTAGTTTACTTTTCTCGTTTCTGTCAATTAATCTTTTCTATGTGTGTTGATGGGGTTGAGATAGCTGAGGAGGATGTCATTCCCTCATTTAAATTACAAAAGAGAATATTCTCTGATCTCACAAACAAGGATGTTAAGAAAGGGAATGTTGATGACTTGATGTTTCCTGCTTCAGGCCAACAGTTTTTAAACCCTCAACCACAACCACAGGCACAACCAGAACCAATTCAGCCTCTAAACTCTGAACCTCTTCCATCTACATCTCAAAAACCAAAGGCTGGGGGTAGAACAAAGCATAGGGCTTTTAAAGTTTCTAAATCTCTAAATATTAATGATGTTCCAGTATCTTTTGGTACTTCAAGGAGAAAGAAGAGGGCACACAGACCTGTTTCTGATGCAAATATGCCTTCTGATGAACCAGAATCTGCTAATGCTAAGAAAAGGAAGCTTGTTGCTGCTTTTTTATTTGATGGATTGATTCCTGGTTCTACATCTATTGAATCTCCTGAGGTTGTAATTGAAGATGCTACGGTGTCTGAAGAAGCCAGAGCAGACACTAATAATAATGATGCTGTCAATGATGATTTTCTTGAACCCATCTTGGAGATGGATTTTGAAGATGAAATTGAAGCACATCCCTCTGCAACTCTAGAAGAGTTTGGAAGTATAAATGAAACAGAGGATGTGGCAGCTGATCAACCTACACTTATCATAGATGAGTCACTAGCTACTCATACAGAGGTTCTCTCTGTCAATCACCAGGTACTTGAGAAAGGTGATGAGGTTGATCAGACAGCAAAGGCTGTAGCTGCAGAAAATATTATTGAAGAAACTGCAGAGAATAATGTTGAAGAAATTGCAGAGATTGTTGTTGAATCTACTGCTGTTCATGCTGGAAATGAAGAAAATGCTCAAGATAATATAAACTCTGAGAAGCTTGCAAATGCTGATGCTCAGGAAACATTTGCTGAGACTATTCCTCATTCTTCAAATGCTAAGTCTTCTACAAAGTCTGATGATGGTCAAGCTACAAAGTCTGATGATGATCAAGCTGATTCATCTTCTCAAAGACTTTCTGCTCAACAAAATTCAAAGGATATTCAGCATGCCACTGAACTTCACTATCAGAATATGTACTTTTCCAAGTGGTCAAACAAGGATTGTATATTCACTGATCAAAGGGCTGCTGACTTTGTAACAAACTCTGCTGCATCAATTACGAATCCAGAACTTCTTACACATCTCAAGGCAACTATTGTTCAAGTCAAATCTCTTCATAATCGTTTTGATGAAACTCAGAAGTCAGTTACTGGGTTGAGAAATGATGTGGTTGCTAGAGATATGTCTCTAAAGCAAGATAAGTCTATGCTGCTTACTCTGGTCAAAGATCAAGAAGTTCTCAAGAACATATTGACTAAGGTTGAAGACAATCAGACTGTAATGTCTGATAAGCTTGATTCCATTGCTGCTTCAATAGAATTGCTCACATCAGTATTACTTCAAGATGATGTCAAAAAGGGGGAAAGAGTACTTAAAGACAAATGCAAAAAGTCTCACACTCTGAGTAGACAGGATGATTCTACTGATGGTAGTGCAAAGGGAAAAGATTTCAAATCTAAATCTACTCTAAAGCAAGGAAAGCTAAGATCAAACTCTGATGCTACAAACTCTGAACGGATAAACACTGGTGCTCAATCTTCTTCAAGAGCTAGAAGTTTATTGCTTACTTCTCATCCAGTTACTGATGAAGAGATTGCTGCTCAGCTGTTTCTAGAAGAACATGGTGCTGATGCAACCATACAAGATATCCAAGATGAAGAATTGATGTTAGCTAAAGAGCATGAGCAGAATCTAAAGTCTGGGAAAGTAAAGAAAGTTGTAAAGGTTTCAAGACCTAAAGAGAAAGGAATTGTAATCAAGGAAAATGTAAACTCTCAACAAAGTTTACAACAAGCAAAGAAGGCTGAAGAAACTAGCTCAGATAAAGGTAAAGGGAAGTTAGTTGAAGAATCAGTACAGAAGAAAGCTCAAACAACCTCTGACAATGCTCAAGTTGTTAAAACATTGGAAGCTGTGACAACCTCTGATACTACTCAAGTTGTACAGACTCAGTTATCTTCACAATTACAAAGAACTTTTGCTAAGCCAATCATTGTTCAACATTCTTTGATTCCAGCAAATATAAATCTTCTCCAAAGCAGAACACTCATGGGAAAAGAATCAAGAGATAAATCTGGGCTTGGATCTCATAGAGAGAAAAGAGTGAACAATAGTCCAATGGATCACACTTCTTTAGCTGAACCTAGTGTTGGGGTAACTCAAGAAAATCTTGATACTCTAGAATCAGTTCAGTTAATATACCACAGAGGGTTAAAGAAGGATTTTCTGTTATACTTCAAATCTGATGGCAGAGTATACAGAGTTAGTGAAGATGATATTGGTTTAAAGATGAAAGAAGAACTGTAATATGTGTTGTATCTGTTGAAAGTTAAAAATCAAAGAACTCATCAAGCAGCCGAGGTGTTAAGAAGCAGAATGATGAAAGATAGAATTCTTTCTGGTTTAAAGTCTGCTGGCTCTTACATACCAAGGTTCAGAGATTACAATGGAAAACTTGTTGAGATGCAAAAGAACAGTGCAAGACTCAGAACAGATCTTGGCATAAAGGTGTTGGAATTTAATCTGGAATCAGATAAATCCTTCATAATAAAGCTAGGAAATGATATGAGGAAGAACAACATTTATTCACTAAGGGCAGCTATCTACCAAACTGGAGAGAGTGATCCAGAGTTAAGGGAGATAAAGAAAATAATGATAGCTGAGTTAAAAAGAGCTGAAAGAAAACTACTTCAGGACTACATCAGGACTGTGCCTGACATTGAAGAGATTAAGTAACTGAAGTCTGTAAGTTTTTAAAAGTTTTCTGTTCTAAGTTAAAAATAAACTCTGTTATGTTATAAACACTGCATTTGTTGTATGTTTTGACATCATCAATTATCTTTTAACTTGGACATCTTTGTTATGCACAAGTTGGGGGAGATTGTTAGATATAATTGCTGATGATTGTTTATCAGTGTTTAAGCAACAGGTACTCATCAGAGTTTATGATAGAAGCCAGTCAGAGTTTGTTAAAGTCTGACGGGGTGAAAGTGTAATAACCCGAATTTTTGGAATAATTTAAAACTTTTCTTATTATGATTAAGTGCAGCAGTGAATAGTGAAGTTGGTGGATGAATAGTGATTTTGAGGATTAACAAAATTTTTCTTGCCACTTATGTATGAGACGTAGGGTGGATATTCCGAAATCATATTAGTGATCTACGGAGTAAATAAGTGAATGCAAAGACGATCGGAATTCAGAAATTCCAAATTTTATTTTGGAATAGTATTTGACCGGGCAGCGAATTATATATTATTATATTCAAGAAATGAGATATTAAAATTGAGGAATTGAGGATTTAATATTTTGGAATTTTATTATATTATTAAAGTCGATTTAAGGATTCGATTGTTGAAGTGAATAGTGAATAGTTACTATTCACTGCGAGCATCGCGTAAAATTTTATTATCCCTTTAGAAAATATTTCGAATCATTTCAAGAGGGACAAGACAACATTTACGGGATTAAATATAGACATGGAAGTAACATGTAACAAGATTAATTCGAGGGATGCAACATTTGGATTATCCATGTGAAAAGAAACGGACTAGTAAAGCTACTTTAACCAAACGCGTGCATGCGCGACACGTGTGCTGGTGACTCACCAAAAGGTGATGACTCACCCCCTTTTTAACCACAAATATCAGCCAAGATAAGGATAAAAAGAAAACAAATCTTCATCTCTTTTTGGAAATTCCCGAAGAGAAAAATGAGAAGAAAATGGGGGAGAAAGAAACGATCGTAACTCGAGATTCCGTGGTCCGTTTTTGGCGTTCTACCACTCAAATCGAAGCTCTCGAGAAGCCCGTCATAACCATGGTAAGCAATCACCTCAACCCCGTGATTTACCCTTCGATTTCGGCGAGTAACAGTTGGAGAAGATGATGAATAGTAACTTGTATTTTGTTTTGTTGTTTTTGATATTGAGTTTGTGGCTTCCAAAGGTTGTATTAAGCAAGGATTTGAGGTTACAAAAGGATTATAGCAGCAAGCAAGCTTGGAGGAAGGTATAAACCTCTGCCCCTTTGAGTTATATGAGTTTTAATATGGTTTTGATGTTTATATAAAGTTAAGAGCATGATTAAGTGATTATATGAATTGTTGGTTGAGTTTGGAGGATGGGTTATGAATTTGTTTTGATTATTCATGGAGGATTTGACTGAGTGGAGGGTGTATAAGGTGGATGGTGAGTTTGGGATTGGTTGGTGTTGATTTGGGTATGTTTTGAAAATGGAAAACGTTACGATTATAGCCGTCGTAATGCCCGATTCCCGTTAACTTTAAAAAACTGCCTAGAGTCCGGAAACTTAACTGCCTCTTTTGGTTCAGTGATGAACATGAGTGTGTAGAGGTTTGTTTCTAGTTTACGTGAGCGCAAGAATCATGTCGTTATGATTTACGGTTTAAGAGAAAAGTGAGTTTTAGTAAACGCCGTTCGGAAGAACGACCCATCTCTGGTCAGCACCTTTGAGGCTATGTTTGGACCACTTAGAAGCAATATTAAAATGTAAAACTTTGAGGAATAATGCTAGAGACAGTTAGGAAGGCTCACGAAAAAGATTCGGATTAAAAAGATTATTTTTCGATTTTATAAAAATGTTTTAGTCGAGGGCGCGCAAGTGAAAACCACTAAGAGCGAGACTTAAAAACCAAGGTTCCAAATGGTTAAGTATAACTTGGATTTGAGGATGGATTTCGAACCAAACTTATGATATAAGTATTTAACGGATAACATGGAATTAGTATGAGCCTATAACGAGTTAGTAATTCCTTGGTTGTGTTTCGCTTACGTGTTTAAGCATTGAGTTATAAGTGGTTTATCGAGGGGATTAACGGTGTGCTTTCGTTTGACTTTGTCTAGATTGTTCGACATGGTCAGGAGCCCTATCACCTCTCGAGCATCAGGCAAGTTTACTAAACCTTACTCTATTATTAGAGTGGGCATATTTTCGAAGGTTTAATACTTGTTGATTCAAAAATATATCTATATATATATTCTTTGTTCCAAGTATCGTGCAAGTTTTCAAACCTATACCTTTTTAAAAACTGTTGTGGTGATAACTAAAGATTTTGAGATATATGCTATATGTGTATGATTTCGAAATGATTTCTATGATGCTAAGTCAAAGTATTGATACAAGTTGAACTTGTAAGCTATGGATATAGTAGTATTTTGTAGCTGATGTGCTAAGCAAAACCCTCAGTAGGGGGATATATACTCTGCATTTATACTTTGGACCGGGAATGGTATCAGTTGTTATCTAGAGATATATTATATATTCTCTATATTTATTTTACATACTAAGAATGGTATCAGTTGCTATCTAGGGTTATTTTATTGTGTTATTACAATTAATCTCGATAAGTGGTTTACAAATTAAAGATCATTTGGAGTTTAATCTATTAAGGGTATATTTTAAATATATGATGAATAGTTTTTATCTACCCTTTTTGATAAGAAAGTACTTGAGAATTATTTCTAAATAAATATTCTTTATTAAATATAGTTTGATTTAATTATTTAAAGCCCTACTTCTTAAGGAAGTATTTTGTGAAAACTATTTTTAAACCCTAGATAGCTAATAAAGTTTTATTCAGACAATTATAAATATAATTAGAGAAGGTTCCCAAAACTATTTCCCGTTTAAGTCTATATTCAGAAAGACTTAAATGTTCACTCAAACTTCAAAGATACATGGAACCTTTCTCAAGATTTTATGGTTGTTTCAAGTGGACTGCCCGGTCCTAAATCTTTTAAATCAATGAATTTATCAGTCTGGTTTACTACCATCAAAATGATTTTGATTACTTCCTCAAGATTCGAGGGGTAAGATCAGTGGAATTAGTTGCATCCATTAACAAGCGTCAGCTTGGGAAATATGGGTGAATTTTCCTTTCCAACCAGATATGACTACTTTGTGGAGTTGTATTCTTGGGGAAAAAGGGAAAGGAACTTCATGTTTCAGTGTTATGGATTTACTCGAACTTGGAGAATGTGTGAGGGACTGAGTAGCGCCGGTCCCCTAAGGGAATTACAATATGGCCGACGGACTGGTGAACGGGTCTGTTCTTCCCTTAGTTTATCAGAAATTGCCCGACCGTAGGAAGAGGAGAGCAACAGGCCGACGGACTGGTGAAACGGGTCTTTTCTTCCTCATAGGAGAGTACCAGGCCGACGGACTGGTGAAACGGGTCTGTACTTCCTGCCTACAACCGATTGGCGGGGAGGTAGGTCAGTCAGATACTGCCTATTCTTCCCTTCTACGTAGAAAAAGATCAGGGGGATACAGCTTGCGACTGATCATCGTAGGGGTATCCTTGGCGCCCAGAATCTCCAGTTACAGTTCAGCATCCATGAAAGAGCATGTTTCATGCAAGATTTCAGAAAAAGAAAGTTTGTTCAATTTATTCAGTTTCATGAAAGTTTTCAAAGAAAGATAGTTTATTCCAGTTATTCAGTTTCGTCAAAGTTTTCAAAGAAAGATAGTTTATTCCAGTTATTCAGTTTCATGAAAGTTTTCAGAAAGGTTACTCAAGAGTAATCCAGTATGTTCCAGTATATGAGTTTATAAGAAAGAGCATGAATTTACGAAAAGTATATGATTTTATCTACAGGATATACGTGATCAGATGAGTTTAGAAAATGAATTGGAAATAAATTTACATTGTTTTATTTCCAGATTATATATGAAGTAAATGTTTCCTATGAAAGATGATATTTGGAAATTCCTACAACTTCATCTTTTATTTTATGAGTTATGACTCTGATAAAACCTGATTAATGATATATATGCATAAGTGGATTTTGGGTTATGGAAACCTTATATTGAATTTTTCCTTATAACTTCATCTTTTAAGTTATATGTTGATAGTCTGCTTATATTTATATAGCAGATATTTTACGGAAAGGATATACTGAGGTACCTTGTTATTTCATCTTTTATTTATACTAGAACCTTGTTCATAGTATGAATATCAAAAGTTTGCAGAATATTATGGAGATGATATTTGAAATACAACAATGGTATTTTTTGGAATACATTCCGATAAGGAAACGATTTCAGTATCAAGATATTTTGACAAATTATTGTCGTATACCCGCTTTATTTCTGGGTTGAATAAAAGGGCAGAATTATGCCATACTTTCATTACCTTGCTGAGCTATCGCTCACTCTTGCTATTATTTTATATATATTATATAGCAGCGAAGCAGGATGCCAATGGGACGGCACATACCTCGCAAGGTGTTTCCATTAAACAGTTCCTAGCAGCGATCCCGAGAGCAATGCGAACCAATCGAATCAGGCTACGGCTTTTGGTATTCAACTCATGTATAGACCTGAATGGTATTAGAGGATTGTGAGCATCAGAAGGCTAAGTTGGTAATGTAACAGTACTTAGAAATTGTATCAGTAACAGATTCAAAAGACATTTGGGTATTGTAATAAAAGTTATTTATTCCGCAGTTGTTGTATTGTGTCGTTTCTGAGACTCTAACCTGTGTGTGTGTGTGCGTGCGAGACATATGTTGTGGGGTCATGAGCAGGTGAATTATGAATGGTGTGAGTAATGCAGGTAAGGCAAGGAGTACATGGATTGTGACAACCCTAGATCCCCGACCCCGGATTTGGGGCTGTTACAGAAAGTTTGCTGAAGCTGTCGTTGCTAATATGAAGATTCTAGAAGCAATATATCTTGAAGATGGAAAGAAGCAAGATATATTGAGATAGCTAAAGAAACGGGACAGAAGACAGAAGCAATCCTAATTTGATATAAATTGTATAGCTAATTTGTAGGAATATCAATTAGAGATTGAATCTATGTAGCTGTGTACTATATAAACACAGATAGGTTAACCCTAAAAGGGGAGCGAATACTGAAAACATTATTCTTGTAACCTAGCAGCTCTCTGTGATAATTGACATCACTGAGAGAAGAGTTATTTAATATAATTCAGTTTATTGTTCATAAACAGAGTTCTTGATTGTTATTCTCATACATATATTGATTATATATTGTGTATTCAGCCTAACATATAGTCATAGTGAATAGACTATCCAGACAATCGAAGATATACTTAGAATTTGTGCGATGGATTTTGAAAGCAATTGAGGTGATCATTTACCATTAGTGGAATTCTTTTGCCGCAACAGCTATCACGCAAGTATTGGAATGCCCCTGTATGAAGCATTGTATGGAAGGAAATGTAGGTCGCCTGCATATTGGGAAGAAGTGGGAGAACGAAAAGTTTTGGGACCCGAGCTAGTACAACAAACGAAGGAAAAGATTGAAATTATTCAGAAAAGACTAGTTACGGCACAAGACAGACAACGGAAGTACGCTGACCAAGACAGGAAGGATCTAATCTTTGAAGAAGGAAATCAAGTGTTGCTAAAAGTGTCACCATGGAAAGGAGTTACGAGATTCGGCAAGAAAGGGAAACTTAGCCCGAGATATGTAGGACCGTTTGAGATATTGAGACGTATTGGAAAAGTTGCATATGAGTTAGCGTTACCACCCCACATGGAGCGCATTCATAACGTTTTTCATGTTTCGATGCTTAAGAGATTTAATCTTGATACAAATCACGTGATCGAATATGAGCCTATTGAGATTCAACCCGATTTGTCATATGTAGAACAACCTGTAGAAATTCAGGATCATATGGATAAGAAACTAAGGAATAAGACTGTTAAGTTAGTTAAGGTTTTGTGGAGGAATCCCAAAGTTGAAGAATCGACTTGGGAACTCGAGAGCGAGATGCTTGAAAAGTATCCACATCTATTTTCATAAGGTTAGATTCTGGGGACAGAATCTTTTTAAGGGGGAAAGGTTATAACGACTCAGAAAAACGCTTGTACAGTATTAATAATTAATAATATTTGAGATATATGATATGTGAATATTGTGTGAAAGGTGGATATTTGAAAATGTGATGATTAGATGTTTACTTGGTGAATGGTATGGATTAAAATATATGTGTATGCTTTTAATTGCATTTTATATGAATTTCTTATTAAAAATTAGTTCTTTTTGACCTTCCGGGAATTTTATAAAATCATCGGAGATTCTTTTTATTGTGAAATCTTTTTCACAACCTTTATTTTATATTCTATTATTTTCTAAAATTAATGGAGGAATTTAGTTTTGGCTTTAAGGATTTAAAAACGATTTTATGAGTTAAATGTCATTTATGTGATCTAAACTTTGAAAATTCATATTTAATTCAATTTTGATCATAAAAATATTTTAAAAATATGTGTGAGCTTTTAAATTTGTATTCTCTGTTTTAAAAATAAAATATTTATTTTTAGATATTATTTTCATTTTATTTCGGATTTTAGAAAGACATTATATTGGTTTTCTTTTATTAAAAATCAGATTTTTAATTGTGAAGTTACTGTTTTGCCCTTGGGGCTTATAAAACCCTCAAGCCCAGCATTCTCCCCCTTTTCTTATTGTCGACACCTCTGTTCTCTCTTCTCTGTTCTCTCTCTCTCTCTCGGCTATTCTCATTTTTTGTAAAAATCTTCATCCTTCTCTTCTTTTCTCTCCACACAATCAATTGTTATATATATATACATACATATACGATCGTGGTTGTGTGTGTGTATGGACGTGTGTATATGTGTGTACCAGTTTTGCATGCAAGAGATTTTGGTGATTTTGATCTTATTTCAATTCGGAAAGCTTGTTTGTGATGATTTCGTGATTAATTGGTTGTTTTAAATTACTTATTGGTGAGGTTTGTTGAAGGAAACCCGAATTCCGGGCACCTCCAAACCATGCCGCCGTCGGCAATGAGCTCCGGCGAGCCGACGGGGACGATGATGATGTTCTTGAGTCCCATTTATGTATTAATAGCTATGTTTAGATGTAATTTTGATTGCATGTTGAGAAATCGAAAAGCATGTATATATTTTTGATTTTCTCCTTTTTGTAAAATTGGTTTGAAGTATTGATGTTGATGATTAGTTGATAGCCTCAAGGTTATAGTGATTGCATGTTAGTGATTGTGTTAAGTTTAGAGAATTTTGGATTATATATGTTTGATATTTGATTTTAAGTTGAAGGTTTTGATTTTGGGTTTTTGTCGGATTAGAAGTGTAGTGTTTGTGATTGTTGATGCTAATTGATTTTAATGTATAAATTGAGTACTTCTTCTTAAAGTTCTGATTTGTGAGTGTTGTGGAAGCCTAATTAGTTGAGAATGGTAAATTAGTTGTATCATAGGTTATGCAATAAGAATGGTAGTGATTAAAGGTTTATGTGCAGAATGTTGAGATGCCCAGAAACTGTCTGTTCTGTTTTGGTTCATTGCAATTGCTTGCTACCTGTTTTAGACAGTAAGTCTAAGAGGAAATTGTTCTAGTTGGAGTGTAGTTTGCTCAGGTGCAAACCTTGTATCGATAGAGTTAGCGAGTAAAGAGTTATGCATGTTTTACTAAAAGTTGCGCAGCAGGGATTTTTCTGTGCTTCAGTTCATACTTTAACCTGTTCGTTTTTAGTCTAAATAAACTGTTCTGAAGTTTAAATTTTGATTCTGAGTTGGAGTAGTAATCAGGAAGTAGCCTGTCAAATTTGGTATTTGTTTGATTACTTTTGGATTTATGAAAAATGTTTTAGTAAAGTATGCGCAGCAGATTTTTCAGCTTTTTGAGATGAAAACATTGTTTGTAAATGTGTTAAGGATGTGGTTAGCATTGGTCAAGTTGATTTAAAAGGGATAACCAAGTGTGGTATGATTTGAAAGTTAGATTATATACATATGTATTAAAGGAGTATATTATGTGAACTTGAATGGCAATGTGCGCTTATGTGAGTTTTGTGCTTATCATATGGATAAGAGATTATAAGTGATATAAATATTATGTGTTTACGCGTTTAGGGAACGTGGGGTAGTTTAGAATAAGGATTAGAATTTTGAGATGATCATTCTGAGATAGTATATACTCTTTTGTAGAGTCACGAGACGTGGAACATAGAGATAAAGGAAAGGCGAAGGCAGAAATTCAGTGAGTACGGTTGTTCTAAAAGCTACTTAAGAATCCGAAGAAGTAGAGCCTAGAAATAAAGGCAAGACTAAGGTGGAGAACCAGTGAATCTGATTACTCTTTTTAGCTACTTAAGGCAAGTAATTCTGACTTGCTTTCGCTTCTAAATGCCATTCTTTCATTTTGACATATATGAATTGCTATCTTGTTTATATGCCCTTTTAATCCTGAAAACATATCATGTTCATTTGGTAATTCTTATTTCTGTTCATATACCTTGTTGGTTCATACGCCATACTATGTTTAGTTCTTTCTTTGAACCTTTACACCCAAAGGTGAATATACCAGAACTCACATTTTAGTACATATCCAAAACATACCTATGACATTTACTTCTTGATTTCCCATTGATAGAAATCCAGATTGATCAGATTGAACTTATCCAATTCCCAAAGGACTCTTTTATACACTAACATTATAGACACAACACAATGTCTTGTGAACCATATCTTGCTTAAACTCTTCTTCAGACCTTATCCTTATCCTTTGATTATACTTACATTTTAACCCGAGATGCTATTGCATCAGATTTGAACTTGTACCTATGAATCACATACTTACTTGAAATTGAGAATACATGAACCTTCACGTGGGTATTATACAAACACACATCCAATGATTTACAAAGGATCCCTTGATATGGATTCTGCTATACCCATGACATACATATTGATATTGGAAACTGTTTCACAGTGGTTAACTATTTGGATATATTATTACTTGCTGAGCATTTGGCTCATTCTTTCCCCTGTTCTAACCCACAGTTAAAAGAGAAGATGGTACGCACTTTTCAGTCAGCTAGGAAGTCTTCCTATAGGGTTATTTTTGGGATGCCAGCTCAGGCAGGTGATGAAGACTTGTAGAAGGTGTTTTGTATAAGGGAATGTAGAACTTTTAAGACACGGTTGTAATAACTTTTGAGACTTTTATTATGTAAAAAAATGAAGTAGATAGTTGATGCTTGTTTCATACCATTACCTGTTAAAGATCCAGGGTAAAGTTGGGGTCGCGTCTGCATGTTTATATTATTAATCACAGGTTTATAAGTATAGAGGTTGTAGTGACTCCCCCAATCATGACCCCAGATTGGGAGGGCGTCACAAATCAGATTAGGTATAGGCCCAGAATTCTCTCCATATAAATACATTATGATGTATTGTTTTAGGGTTAATTGAAAAAACGTTTTTAAAAAAAACCCTAGCAGCTCTAAATCAAAGAGAGGCTAGAGAGAGAGAGAGAGTTCCGAGGGCAGTTCTTGGCTAGTACCAACTCAGGTGATCGTTGGATGATCGGGCGTTCGTGTGGACTGATTAGAGACGTGTATCGCAAGGCGGGACACGTGGTGATCATATCAAAGGACCTCCATTAGTCAGTTGTTCGTTAAGCTTCAAAAGGTAAACGATTCTATTCACGAATTAAATATCGTTTTTCGCATGGATCTTGCGGAGGGTTTCTGTTTTTATTATTTTACCTGTTTTTCAGTTGCGTTTTCATGCCCGAAACCCTTCAATGGCATCAGAGCTACTTGCGAAAAGTGTTTAATTCGTTTATATGTTTATTGTTTTGATGATAAAATCATGTTTGCGACTATCATGATTGATGCGTTGTTTTTATGAAAACAAGAATATTGTATTGATGTATATACATAAATTGTATAATAATGATGATTGAGATGATCATATGATGATCATATAATATGTATGTATACTGATATATACATGATATATTTTTGTTCTTGTTATGAGAATCGTATTCGATACGATTTCTGATTGGCTGCGCAGATTTGGTGAAATTTGCATACTATCTCAGAATTTCGCCGAAAATACCTTTTCGGAAAGGGAAACGGGCGTCTGACGTCGTTTACTGTCTGTAAACAGCGATTTATTGTTTTCATAATTCTGATTTTAATTTTCTAATTTACACTTTATTTGATTTTGTGATTGGATCATGAAAAATATGATATGGTGTGATATGTTGATGCAATATGAGATGTTCTTAACTTTTAATTGAGCATGGTGTATGGTTATGGCCCTAAGACCCATAGGTTAGTGGTTTTTTATTATGGTCTTGGTTTTAAATACGACTTGCATGTCGTTCATTCTTGTAATGATTAAATCTCGAATGTAACTCGAGTTTCTCTTGTAATTTTATTAGATTAGCTTTTTATATTATGTAGTGTAATTGAAGACATGGAGACATAAAGATATGAAGACTTGGAGGCATACCAAGGAGGCGATCAAAAGGAGTCATTACAATGAAGCATGAAGACATGTATTATTATGTTGTATTTCATACCACCATAGTTTGACCATGATTTTTCCTTTAGCATGGAAAAATCGCATAGGATTGGGCCATAACCAAGCACGTTTACTTTACGCACTTTACATATATGATGCATGTGATGACAATATGTATGCGTAGTTATAATGATTGTATGTATTAGATACATCACCCATGCCATGCCTGCTAAACAAGATAAAATCCGTAACAATTAAAGATTTTAAAATTGAACAAAACGAACATGAGATTCCTGTGTTTATGAAACACGGAAATAAGTATGAATTTTTGATTTTTTGATATGGGGCGATTTTGACAAAAATACAAGCAGCGCTTGTAAGAAAGACGGGTTTTAAGTGAGACCATTGTGACTCCTCCGTGTAGCCTGGAAATCAAACCATTGATGAATTTTGAATTGAAATACTTAGTTCAAGGAAAAATTGGGAATCTCTTGATGACGGGATCATGGTCGTTTTTAATAAAATCCCTAAATTTAAAATATTAAGTCAATTAGATGCCTTCCAATGGGCAACACTCGTCAAGACCTAGATCGAGAAAGAGTGGGTTCACCAAAGTGAAGCACTCCAATCTATCGTGGTAAGACGCGATGAAGTAAATGTGATACTTAATTGTTAGACCATTGGGTTAGACTTAACTAAGTGACCACAATAGGATTGTGAACTTAGAGGCATGAAGTTTGGTATGATTTATTGGATAAATATGGACAAATGTTGTTCTACCAAAACTTTCCAAGAGTTATATATGATATAATTGACAAGAGTTGTCTACCTAAATAAATCATGTTTTGGGAGTAAAGCCAAAGCTGACCTTAAGCATGACGAAATATGGATCTTGGCTCACTAGAAGGATTTAGAGTAATGCCTTCCGAATTAATAGTTAGGGCTATTGATTTGATAAAAATAGTGGGAGATATATATTGTGAATATATATGGATAATCACTTGAACATAATTTAATAAATCTGCAACTAACTTATTTTATGCATTTTAACATTGTAGATGTCTTAATGGCAAACTCAAACAATTTCTTTGTGCGATCAGTCCTTGAGAAGGAAAAGGTGACAGGAACCAACTTCCTTGATTGGAAAAGGAATTTGAGGATTGTCCTTAGGCAGGAGCGAAAGCTTTATGTCCTTGATATTCCTCACCCTGGACCTCTTGCTGCTGAAGCAACCGAGGCTCAACAAAGTGCTTATCAGAAGCATCTTGATGATTCTACGAATGTCTGTTGTTTGATGCTAGCGACTATGAGTCCTGAGCTTCAGAAACAACATGAGCATATGGACGCTTATGACATGATAGAGCACCTTAAAAGGATGTTTGAGGGTCAAGCTCGTCAAGAGAGGTTTGATGTAAGCAAAGCGTTGTATGCATGCAAACAGGGAGATCGTGACCCGGTTGGACCGCATGTTCTAAAGATGATAGGGTATTTAGAAACCCTTGAGAATTTGGGTTACCCGGTTTTACCGGAACACCAAGCAGATTTGATCTTGCAGTCTTTGAACAGCAGCTACACTCAATTTGTTATAAACTATATTATGAGTGAGATAGACAAAACACCTACCGAACTATTGGCATTATTGAGGACTGTTGAGACCAATATGTCAAAGGCTAACCCTGCTCCCATAATGATGGTGGATAAAGGGAATGTCAAAGGAAAGGGGAAATGGAAAGGCAAGAAGAAGATTGGATCTACATCTGCTAATCCAAAGTCTGCTTTCAAAATGGCTTTGAAGCCTACTGGAGGTGTTGCAAAAGGTGCTGCAAAGGGTGATGTATGTCACTTTTGCAAGAAACCGGGTCATTGGAAGCGAAACTGTCAAGCTTATTTGGAGGATCTGAACCTGAAGGCAATGAAGTCTGTGAAGATTTCTGATTCAGGTATGTATGTTATAGAAGTCAATTTGTCTACTTCTACATCATGGGTATTAGATACTGGATGTGGTTCTCACATTTGTATAAATGTGCAGGAACTGCGAAGGAGTATGACTTTGGCAAAAGGAGAAGTCGACCTAAGCGTTGGCAATGGAGCAAAGGTGGCTGCTTTGGCTGTAGGGACTTATAATTTATCGTTGCCCACTGGGCTTATTTTAGAACTTGAGAACTGTTTTTACGTGCCTGCGATTTGCAGAAACATTATTTTTGTTTCTTGTTTGGACAAGAAAGGTTTTTCCTTTACAATTCAGAACAATAGTTGTTCCTTTGGTTTGAATAATGTAACCTATGGGGTTGCACGTTTATTTAATGGTTTATATGTTCTTGATCTTGATATTCCTGTCTAAAATGTAAATAATAAACGTATTAAGGCTAATGACTCAAATCAAACATACCTCTGGCATTGTCGTTTAGGCCATATAAATGAGAAACGCATTTCCAAGTTACATAAGGATAAGTTTGATTTTGAATCATACGAAGAATTGGAATCTTGTCTCATTGGAAAAATGACTACAGCTCTTTTTACTGGTATTGGTGAGAGGGCCACCGAACGATTAGAACTTATACATAGTGATGTATGTGGTCCAATGCGTACGATGGCAAGAGGTGGCTTTCACTACTTCATAACCTTTACTGATGATTTTAGTAGATACGGATATGTGTATCTTTTGAAGAACAAATCCGAATCATTTGAAAATTTTAAAGAGTATAAGGCAGAAGTAGAAAAGCAAATAGGCGGAAGTATTAAAACTCTACGATCTGATCGTGGAGGTGAGTACCTAAGCTTAGAATTTAAGAATTTCTTAAAGGAGTGTGGTATTGTATCACAACTCACACCTCCTGGAACACCACAGTGGAATGGTGTATATGAAAGGAGAAATCGTACCTTGTTGGACATGGTGCGATCGATGATGAGTCTAGCGGATCTTCCAATTAGTTTCTCGGGTTATGCTCTGGAAACGGCTACACACACACTTAACCGAGTTCCTACTAAATCGGTTCAAACTACACCATATGAGATATGGACTGAGAAACGTCAAAGCATGTCCTTTTTGAAAGTATGGGGATGTGAAGCATTTGTGAAACGTTTAGTCACTGACAAGCTAGGACCGAAATCAGACAAATGTAATTTTGTGGGATACCCAAAAGAAACTAAAGGGTATTATTTCTATAATCGTACCGAGAACAAAGTGTTTGTTGCTCGTACTGCTGTATTTCTTGAAAGAGAACTGTTCTCTAAGAAAAACAGTGGGAGTATGATAGATCTTGATGAAGTTCGAACCACAGAATGACATTGAACCAGAGTTGGAACATGAGCACGAAGTACATGAAAATGTTACGGCTCAAGAAACACAGGTTGTTCGTAGGTCTGGTAGGATTCGTCACGAGCCTGAGAGATATTATGGATTTCTCTTAACTCAGACTGGCGATGTAATGCTTATGGATGAAGATGTGCCTCTTACCTATCAGGATGCTATGAATAGTCCAGATTCTGAGAGATGGCTGGAAGCTATGAAATCTGAGATGGATTCCATGTATGAAAACAAAGTATGGAATTTGGTTGAACCACCTGAAGGGGTAAAACCTATTGGGTGCAAATGGGTTTTCAAGAAGAAAACAGACATGGATGGTAATGTAACGACCTACAAATCAATATTGGTGGCGAAAGGTTTCAAACAAATTCATGGTATTGACTATGATGAAACTTTCTCACCAGTAGCTATGGTCAAATCCATCAGGATTTTGCTTGCTATAGCAGCTTACTATGACTATGAAATCTGGAAAATGGATGTCAAAACCGCTTTCTTAAATGGGAGCTTAGAAGAGGATGTGTATATGGTACAACGAGAAGGTTTTGTCGATCCGAGATTTGCTAGAATGGTCTGTAAGCTACTACGATCTATTTATGGATTGAAGCAGGCCTCAAGGAGTTGGAACATTCGTTTTGATATAATAGTCAAAGAGTTTGGCTTTATTCAAAATGAAGATGAGCCTTGTGTTTACAAGAAGGTTAGTGGGAGCAAAGTGGCATTCCTAGTATTATATGTTGATGATATATTACTAATAGGGAATGACATACCTTCTCTTCAGGCTGTTAAGACTTGGTTGGGAAAAAGTTTCTCAATGAAAGACTTAGGCGATGCTACCTATATATTAGGGATCAAGATCTATAGAGATAGATCTAGAAGATTAATCGGCTTAAGTCAGAGTACATACATCGAAAAAGTATTGCATCGTTTTGGGATGCAAGAGACAAAGAGGGGATTTGTCCCTGTGTTTCATGGGATAGTGATCTCAAAAGAAAACTGTCATAAATCATTAGATGATAAGGACCGTATGAAAAAGGTACCATATGCTTCTACAATTGGTTCAATAATGTATGCAATGATATGTACTCGACCTGATGTTTCGTATGCTTTAAGCATGACGAGCAGATACCAGTCTAATCCAGGTGAAGGTCACTGGACGGCAGTCAAGAATATTCTTAAGTACCTCAAAAGAACTAAAGATTCATTCTTGGTATATGGAGGAGATGAGAAGCTAGTTGTAAAAGGTTACACTGATGCTAGTTTCCAAACAGACAGAGATGATACTGTGTCTCAATCTGGGTTTGTGTTTTGTCTAAATGGAGGTGCTGTAAGCTGGAAGAGTTCGAAGCAAGAGACAGTAGCTGATTCTACAATGGAAGCTGAGTATATTGCTGCCAGTGAAGCGGCCAAAGAGGCTGTTTGGATTCGGAAATTTATTGAGGGACTTGGAGTAGTTCCATCGATCGCAGATCCAGTTGATCTTTATTGCAATAACAATGGAGCTATTGCGCAGGCTAAGGAACCAAGGTCCCATTCCCGAGCAAAGCATATACGTAGACGATATCATCTACTTCGAGAGATTACAAGGAGGGGAGATATACATATATGTAAAGTGCATACTAATGATAACGTTGCAGACCCACTGACTAAGGCTTTGTCGCAGCAGAAGCACGAAGGTCACACTAGTTCCATGGGTATTAGATACATGGGTGATTGGCTCTAGTGCAAGTGGGAGATTGTTAGTGCTTGTGCCCTAGAGACAATACTATAATGTTCTTAGGGAAGACATTTTGATTATTAATAAATATGTTCTATGGATTTTCTTTCAATTATTTATTATGTCTTTATTAACTGCGATATAAATATTAGAATAATAAATGTCCTTGGAATATAAGCATGAATTCTATATCTCTAAGTATGTGACTTAGAAATGAGATTATATGAGTAGTGTTTATAATCCTAAAAGATCCCTAGTCGAGTATTATTATTTGAGGACAATAATAATGCATTAAGACTAGTATGTTTGTTGACTGATGACCACATCTCATTGGTCATAAGTATGGTGATACTAAAGTCAAAGACATAAGTGCATGTTAGCAGAACATGGCACTGGATAGACCCATCGTGTGAATTCTTCATGGTAAATGTTATCAAGTGTCATAAGCAATTCTCACAATGATAATGGTGTAATGATCCTTAGACTTGAAATCATTATATTTCTATATGAGAATTAATATACTTTGATTCTACTCAAAGTTACCTTTGACCGGGTAATGATAAAGGTGGACATTGGGTATATTATGAATCATATGAGAAATATGAATGATAGATATAGGATTTAACCCTCCTATTTTAGGAGTGATATTATTGGCCTCTTGATTGAGTGAGACTATGAAATGCCTGGCCATGCTCAAATTGTGATTTGTTTAATAGTCTACTCATCGATCAAGTAAACCGGGATTAAATGTTGAAGAGGATGACATAAACCGTGTCTCGAGTTTAATCTATAATATAAGGTTAAAAGGATTATATTACATGGAACATTATTCATTAAAGGTTTAATTGGATCACCAATTATTATTATTACTTAGGTAGCAATGATGTATTACTAGATGCCGCTCATTTTTTATTATGAGATATTAAAATTATTGCCAACGTAATAATAACCTAAAGGGTTACACATAAAGAACTTTTTAAACGGAGCATTAATTAAATTTCGAATTTAATTGAATTATTATTATTATTGAATTATTGGATTAATTAAGTAGGACTTGATTAATTATATAATAATTCGAATATAATAAATAATACTACTAATAATCAGATTGGGTTTTGGAAGCCCAATCAGATTAGGTATAGGCCCAGAATTCTCTCCATATAAATACATTACGATTTATTTTTTTAGGGTTAATTGGAAAAAAAACGTTTTTAAAAAAAACCCTATCAGCTCTAAATCAAAGAGAGGCTAGAGAAAGAGAGAGAGTTCCGAGGGCAGTTCTTGGCTAGTACCAACTCCGGTGATCGTTGGACAATCGGGCGTTCGTGTGGACTGATTAGAGACGTGTATCGCAAGGCGGACACATGGTTATCATATCAAAGGACCCCCATTAGTCAGTTGTTCGTTAAGCTTCAAAAGGTAAACGATTCTATTCACGAATTAAATATCGTTTTTCGCATGGATCCTGCGGAGGGTTTCTGTTTTTATTATTTTACGAGTTTTTCCGTTGCGTTTTCATGCCTGAAACCCTTCACAAACTCCCGATGGATTTCTCATAGAGTATGTACTAAAGCTGGACTTCCCGATGACAAACAATGAAACTGAGTATGAAGCCCTGATAGCTGGCTTAGGGCTGGCTGGAGCCTTGAGAGTTAAGACTCTCAAAGTATGTGGAGACTCGAGGTTGGTAGTTTCCCAAGTGAAGGAAGAATTTGAGGCTAGAGATGAAGTCATGGCTAAGTATCTGAAACTTGTCAAAGCCATCATGACTCAATTTGAGGAGTGTTATGTGGAACACATTCCTAGAGAGGAAAATATGAAGGCTGATGCACTATCTAAGTTTGCTTCTTCTGAGATAGAAAACTATGCAGGAAGTGTTTAATTCCAAGTCTTGAAGACCCCGAGCATTAATGGAAAACTGATAGCACCTATTAACGTTGGTGGATGTTGGATAGATCCTATCAAGGCTCATCTAGAAACTGGTTGGCTGCCTAGCAATACTCTGGGGGCACGAAAATTGTATGTGAGAGCACTAAGGTACACCTTTATTCAAGGAATATTGTATAAAAAGTCTTTCGTCGTCCCCTACTTGAAATGTTTGAGACCCCAGGAGGCAGAGTTGGCCCTAAGGGAAGTACATGAGAGAATTTGTGGGCAGCACTTGGGGGTCAGGGCCCTTGCTCATAAAATCACTCGTCTAGGTTTCTATTGGCCAAATGTGCTTGCAGATGCTAAAATCTATGTGAAGAGGTGTGAACGGTGCCAAAATCATGCACCAGTGGTTAGACAACCACCTGAGATGTTGACGTCTATAAATTCACCTATTCCATTTGCCATGTGGGGAATGGATATACTTGGACCATTTCCAATGGCAAGTGCACAGAGAAAATTATTGATAGTGGCAATCGACTACTTCACCAAGTGGATAGAGGCAAAACCTTTAGCCAAGATAACCACCAAGCAAGTAATGTAGTTCTTCTGGGAGAATGTAATATGCAGATACGGAATTCCACGAATCTTGGTCACAGATAATGGAACTCAGTTTAATAATGAAGATTTCAAGAAGTATTGTGAGGAAAATGATATTGAGCTACGTTTCAATTTTGTTGCTCATCCTTAAGAAAATGGACAAGCTGAAGTAGCCAAATCGAATTATCTTGGACGGACTGAAGAAAAGAGTTGAACGCACTAGGAACACATGGGTGGACGAATTGTTCCCCATACTGTGGGCATATCGTACTACTTGTATAATCACCACTGGAGCAACCCCGTTTCGGTTAGCAAATGGTGCAGAGGCAAATGAAGAAGGCATGAGGCTGGCTTTAGATCTAATTGATGAAGTTAGAGATGAAGCAAACGCCAAGACAGTTGAACACCAGAAACGAGCATCTTTCTATTAGAACTTAAGGGTTAAAGAGAGATTCTTTCGTCAAGGATATTTGGTTCTCCGAAAGATTGAGGCATCCGGAGTTGGACAGAAAGGAAAGTTGGCTCCAAATTGGGAAGGACCGTATCGGGTCAAAAACGTATTTGGCTGAGGCTCATACAAATTGGAGACCTTCGAAAGGGTTGAAGTGCCAAGGACTTTGCATGCTGCAAATTTAAAAATTTATTATGTCTAGTGTTTCCTAACTGGACTCACTATTAGGACAAGTAGAAATAAGGTCGACGAAACCAGTCTGGGTTTTTAACTCGAGGTAGAAAGTAGAGTATTATGTAAGGGTTAAACCCACTTCCAGATTATTCGTGTATGCAAAGGATGTTTTCATTCCATATTTTCTTGTTTTGTAAAAAAATTAATACATGTACGAAGCATTGATAAAGTGCAAGCTAAGAAAAAGCCAAGTACACAATTAATTGAAAACCAACATGCATAAATAACTTAAGTCACAAAGACTTCAAGCATAGAGTTAAGCCCGAAGGCTGAGTTAGGGAATAAAAAACATAGATAAGCCGCGCAGGGCATGATAAAAGACATAAAATAAAACTACTTAGCGCCGGAATTTGAGGCGCTTTCTTCTTCCTCGGAGCCGCTACTAGAAGCATCATCCTCTTCCTCCGTAGGAGCAACCTGGCTCGTGTGAGCGGGAAGAGAATGATGGATGGGATCCAGGATACGGATATCTCCAACGTCATCCATCTCATCATCACTCTCAGGACTCTGACTGCTATAGTCAGTCTTCATCTTTTCCAAACTAGCCTCGAAAGTCCCAGAAGATTTCTGCCAAGACTTGGCCTGGTGAAGGACCCCTTGGAAGTTGGCATTGGCCTACAAGAAACAAAAATAAAGCATGTTAAGGACGGGAAATAACAATACAAAGACATATGAGAAGAAAAGATAGTAGGATACCACAGCAAGAGCCTGACATCTGAAAGCCTTCATAGACTCCAAGTTACTCCCGGTAACGATGTAATAATAATCGTGGGGAGTGATTGAATGAAGGGACCAATCCATCGAATGTTGAGTAGAGCCAACAACGGAGTCCTGCTTCCTGAACCCCCAAGCTGGTTGTAAAGCATGAGACTTTGAACCTCCATACTCATCAGTAGTAGCAATGTGAGGTCTTAAAAAGGAGGGAACATCAAGCTTCCCCTCGGGTCTTTGCCCTGCCTAGCCTTCTTCATTCGAGAGTTCTCCTCCTGCGAAGGCGTTCTAGCCTCACGGATCGCAGCAGCAGCTGAAAAAAGGCAAAAATAACATAAAAACACAGAAGTAATAATTACTAAATAAACGAAAGAAAAGCAAAGGAAAGGAAGATACCCTTGTCAGAAACTCTTGAAAGGCCTACGGCCTTAAGAGAAAACTCATCAACCAAGGTCCAGCTTAAAGATTGGCCATTGTCTTTGATAAGCTCATTGTAGACAATCTCTTCCTCCGGGCTAAGAGCGATGTCATTAGTGTTAATATTAGTGCTCTAGAGACAATACTTTTATGTTTTAAAGAAAACATTTTATTATTATAAATTATGTTTTATTGATTATTGTTATTATTTTATTATGTCTTTATTTACTGCGTTATAAATGTTAGCATAATAAATGTCCTTGGAATTATGATACGTATTCGATATCTTTAAGTATGTGACTTAAAAATGAGATTATATGAATAGTATCTTTATTCCTAAATATCCCTAGTCGAGTGTTATTATTTAAGGACAATAATAAAAACACAGAGACTAGTATCTTTGTTGACTGATGACCACATCTCATTGGTCATAGGTATGGTGATACTAAAGTCAAAACATAGGTGTATGTAACAGTACATGACACTGGATTGACCCGCCGTGAGATTACACATGTTAAAAGTGTCATAAGTAATTCTCACCGTGATAATGGTGTAATGATCCTTAGACCTGAAATCATTATATTTTATACGAGAATTAATATACTTTGATTACATTAAAAGTTACCTTTGACCGGGTGATGATAAAAGTGGACATTGGGTATATTATGAATCGTATGAGAATTATGAATGATCTAGATGGGATTTAACCCTCCTAATTTTAGGAGCGATATTATTGGCCTCTTGTTTGAGTGAGACTAAGAAATGCACGGCCGTGCTCAAATGTGGATTTGATTTATTAGTCTACTCATCGATCAAGAAAACTAAGATTAAATTATGAAGAGGATGACACATTACATGCCTCGAGTTTAATCTATAATATTAAGGTTAAAGGGATTATATTACATGGACCATTATTCACAAAAGGCTTAATCGAATCACCGATTTAATTATTATTAATTGGGTGGCAATGATGTATTACTAGATGCCGCTCATTGTTTACAATTTTAATTAGTTATTGAAATTGTTACCAACGTAATAATAACCTAGAGGGTCACACACAAAGAACGCTTGAAGGAGAAATAATTTAAATTATGAATTTAAATTTAAATAAGTAATCTATTCTATTTATAATATTAATTAAGTATGACTTGATTAATTGTTTAAATAGAAAATGGAATTACCTAAACTAATTCTGAAATTAGTTATTAATTAATTAAGTGCGACTTAATTAAATAATAAATTTGAATTTCGGATTAGTATTTTATTATAATTGGATTATAATTAGAAAACTTATTTTCCTCTCTATATAAACTCTCAAAGAGGGCTGATTTTTATGATGAAAAACGTTTTTACATTAAAACCCTAGCCGCTTATGAGAGCAAGAAAAGAGAGAGAGAAAAAAGTAGTTTTCGGGTGCTAGTACACATCAATCCTTCAAGAAAAGCGTTCGTGTGGATAACGTAGAGTGTAGATCGCGAGAGCGGGATACATGGTGATTGAACAAGCTTTGGATATCCATTAATCTTCCATTAATGAACTGTTAAAGCTTCTTAAGGTATTTGTTCTTAATCTCCGAATTAAATCTTTTGTTTTCGCATGGATCCTGTGGAGGGTTTCGAATTTTGATTTATTTTTACGTTTTCCGTTGCGTTTATGTGCTCGAAACCCTTCAATGGCATCAGAGCTACTTGCGAAACGTTTTAATTTGGTTGTGTGTTTAACAGTTTTCGATATATATGCATATTTGCGATCTACCATGTTTTTGTGTTGATTTATATATATGTATGTATATGTTTTTGAGTATATGATATTCATGAGGATTTGATAATCATGAGATGATTGTGTATATTGCTGTATGTATATGATACATATTAAATCGAATTATGAGAATAGTATTCGATACGATTTCTGAATACGATGCGCAGATTTAGTGAAATTTGCATACTGTGTCAGAATTTCGCCGAAAATACCTTTTCGGAAAGGGAAACGGGCTTCTGAACAAAACTGACGAAATCACTCGTTCGTCTGTAAGGCGTTTGACGTCGTTTACTGTCTGTAAACAGAGATTTAATGTTTTCAGAATTCTGATTTTGATTTTCTGATTTACACTTTATTTGATTTCTATGATTGGATCATGAGAAATATGATATGGTATGATATGTTAATACAATATGAGATGTTCTTAATTGTTATATGAGCATGGTGATTGGTTATGGCCTAAAGACCCATAGATAGTGGTTTTGTTTTAATGGTTTGGTTTCTAAATACGACTTGCATGTCGTTATTCCTTGTAATGTTTAAATCTCGAATGTAACTTGAGTTCTACTTGTAAGTTCAGTAGGATAGGTTGTTTTATTTATGTAATATATATGAAGACATCCAAGATGGAGAACCAAGGAAGCATTACAAGGAGGTAAGCAAGGAGGCAAGTTAAAGCTTGAAGACTTGTAACATTGTATTGTATTTTGATACCACCATAGATTGACCTTGATTTTTCCATTATCTTGGAAAGATCACTTAGGTTGGGCCATAACCAAACACGTTTACTTTACGCACTTTACATATATGATGCATGTGATGATGATATGTATGCGTAGATAATGATGCATGCTTTAATTAGATTAAACATGTGTGTATTAGATACGTCACCCATGCCATGTTTGCTAAACAAGATAAAATCTGTAACGATTCAAAATTTTAAAATTGAACAAAACGAACATGAGATTCCTGTGTTTATGAAACACGGAAATAAGTATGAATTTTCAATTTTTTGATATGGGGCGATTTTGACAAAAATACAAGCAGCGCTTGTAAGGAAGGCGGGTTTTAAGTGAGACCAGTGTGACTCCTCCGTTGGACTGGAAATCAAACCATTGATGAATTTTGAATTGAAGTACTTAGTTCAAGGAAAAATTGGGAATCTCTTGATGATGGGATCATGGTCGTTTTAATAAAAAACAAATCCCTAAAGTTAAAATATTAAGTCAATTAGATGCCTTCCAATAGGCAACACTCGTCAAGACCTAGATCGAGAAAGAGTGGGTTCGCCAAATCGAAGCACTCCAATCTATTGTGGTAAGACGCGATGAATTAAATGTGATACTTAAATGTTAGACCATTGGGTTAGACTTAACTAAGTTACCACAATAGGATTGTGAACTTAGAGGCATGGAGCTTGGTATGATTTATTAGATAAATGTGAACAAATGTTGTTCTACCAAACTTTCCAAGAGTTATATATGATATAATTGACAAGAGTTGTCTACCTAAATAAATCATGTTTTGGGAGTAAAGCCAAAGCCGACCTTAAGCATGACGAAATATGGATCTTGGCTCACTAGAAAGATTTAAGAGAAATACTTTCCGAATTAATAGTTGGGGCTATTTATTTGATAAAAATAGTGGGAGGTATATAATGATATACCATAATCACTTAAACATAATAATTAATAAATTTTCAACCTAGATTAATTTTATGCACTTTAATATTGTAGCTATCAAATGACAAATAACACAAACAACTTCTCTATGTGATCAGTCCTTGAGAAGGACAAGCTGACAGGAACAAATTTCCTCGACTGATATAGGAGCTTGAGGATCGTCCTCAGTGTTAGTATTAGTGCTCTAGAGACAATACTTTTATGTTTTAAAGAAAACATTTTATTATTATAAATTATGTTTTATTGATTATTATTATTAGTTTATTATGTCTTTATTTACTGCGTTATAATTTGTTAGCATAATAAATGTCCTTGGAATTATGATACGTATTTGATATCTTTAAGTATGTGACTGAAAAATGAGATTATATGAATCGTATCTTTATTCCTAAATATCCATAGTCGAGTGTTATTATTTAAGGACAATAATAATGCACAGAGACTAGTATGTTTGTTGACTGATGACCACATCTCATTGGTCATAGGTATGGTGATACTAAAGTCAAAACATAGGTGCATGTAAGAGTATATGGCACTGGATTGACCCGCCGTGAGATTACACATGTTAAAAGTGTCATAAGTAATTCTCACTGTGATAATGATGTAATGATCCTTAGACCTGAAATCATTATATTTTTATACGAGAATTAATATACTTTGATTACATTAAAAGTTACCTTTGACCGGGTGATGATAAAAGTGGACATTGGGTATATTATGAATCGTATGAGAAATATGAATGATCTAGATGGGATTTAACCCTCCTAATTTTAGGAGCGATATTATTGGCCTCTTGTTTGAGTGAGACTAAGAAATGCACGGCCGTGCTCAAATGTTGATTTGATTTATTAGTCTACTCATCGATCAAGAAAACTAAGATTTAATTATGAAGAGGATGACACATTACATGCCTCGAGTTTAATCTATAATATTAAGGTTAAAGGAATTATATTACCTGGAACATTATTCACGAAAGGCTTAATCGAATCACCGATTTAATTATTATTACTTGGGTGGCAATGATGTATTACTAGATGCCGCTCATTGTTTACAATTTTAATTAGTTATTAAAATTGTTACCAACGTAATAATAACCTACAGGGTCACACACAAAGAACGCTTGAAGGAGAAATAATTTAAATTATGAATTTAAATAAATCATTTATTCTATTTATAATATTAATTAAGTATGACTTGATTAATTATTTAAATAGAAAATGGAATTACTTAAACTAGTTCTGAAATTAATTATTAATTAATTAAATGCGACTTAATTAAATAATAAATTGGAATTTCGGATTAGTATTTTATTATAATTGGATTATAATTAGAAAACTATTTTCCTCTCTATATAAACTCTAAAAGAGGGCTGATTTTGATGGAAAAAAAACGTTTTTACATTAAAACCCTAGCCGCTTATGAGAGCAAGAAAAGATAAAGAGAAAGAAGCAGGTTTCAGGTGCTAGTACACATCAATCCTTCAAGAAAAGCGTTCGTGTGGATACCGTAGAGTGTAGATCGCGAGAGCGGGATACATGGTGATTGAACAAGCTTTGGTTCTCCATTAATCTTCCATTAATGAACTTTTAAAGCTTCTTAAGGTATTTGTTCTTAATCTCCGAATTAAATCTTTTGTTTTCGCATGGATCCTGCGGAGGGGTTTCAAATTTTGATTTATTTTTACGTTTTCCGTTGCGTTTATATGCTCGAAACCCTTCAATGGCATCAGAGCTACTTGCGAAACGTTTTAATTCGGTTGTGTGTTTAATAGTTTTCGATATATATGCATATTTGCGATCTACCATGTTTTTGTGTTGATTTATATATATGTATGTATATGTTTTTGAATATATGATATTCATGAGGATTTGATAATCATGAGATGATTGTGTATATTGTTGTGTGTATATGATACATATTAAATCGAATTATGAGAATCGTATTCGATACGATTTCTGAATACGATGCGCAGATTTAGTGAAATTTGCATACTGTGTCAGAATTTCGCCGAAAATACGTTTTCGGAAAGGGAAACGGTCGTCTGAACAAAACTGATAAAATCACTCGCTCGTCTGTAAGGCGTTTGACGTCGTTTACTGTCTGTAAACAGCAATTTAATGTTTTCAGAATTCTGATTTTGATTTTCTGATTTACACTTTATTTGATTTCTATGATTGGATCATGAGAAATATAATATGGTATGATATGTTAATGCAATATGAGATGTTCTTAATTGTTATATGAGCATGGTGATTGGTTATGGCCTAAAGACCCATAGATAATGGTTTTGTTTTAATGGTTTGGTTTCTAAATACGACTTGCATGTCGTTATTCCTTGTAATGTTTAAATCTCGAATGTAACTCGAGTTATACTTGTAAGTTCAGTAGGATAGGTTGTTTTATTTATGTAATATATATGAAGACATCCAAGATGGAGAACCAAGGAAGCATTACAAGGAGGCAAGCAAGGAGGCAAGTTAAAGCTTGAAGACTTGTAACATTGTATTGTATTTTGATACCACCATAGATTGACCTTGATTTTTCCATTAGCTTGGAAATATCATTAGGTTGGGCCATAACCAAACACGTTTACTTTACGCACTTTACATATATGATGCATGTGATGATGATATGTATGCGTAGATAATGATGCATGCTTTAATTAGATTAAACATGTATGTACTAGATACGTCACCCATGCCATGTTTGCTAAACAAGATAAAATCTGTAACGATTCAAGATTTTAAAATTGAACAAAACGAACATGAGATTCCCGTGTTTATGAAACACGGAAATAAGTATGAATTTTCAATTTTTTGATATGGGGCGATTTTGACAAAAATACAAGCAGCGCTTGTAAGGAAGGCGGGTTTTAAGTGAGACCAGTGTGACTCCTCCGTTGGACTGGAAATCAAACCATTGATGAATTTTGAATTGAAGTACTTAGTTCAAGGAAAAATTGGGAATCTCTTGATGATGGGATCATGGTCGTTTTAATAATAAAATCCCTAAAGTTAAAATATTAAGTCGATTAGATGCCTTCCAATGGGCAACACTCGTCAAGACCTAGATCGAGAAAGAGTGGGTTCGCCAAAGCGAAGCACTCCTATCTATCGTGGTAAGACGCGATGAAGTAAATGTGATACTTAATTGTTAGACCATTGGGTTAGACTTAACTAAGTTACCACAATAGGATTGTGAACTTAGAGGCATGGAGCTTGGTATGATTTATTAGATACACGTGAACAAATGTTGTTCTACCAAACTTTCCAAGAGTTATATATGATATAATTGACAAGAGTTGTCTACCTAAATAAATCATGTTTTGGGAGTAAAGCCAAAGCTGACCTTAAACATGACGAAATATGGATCTTGGCTCACTAGAAAGATTTAAGAGAAATACTTTCCGAATTAATTGTTAGGGCTATTTATTTGATAAAAATAGTGGGAGGTATATAATGATATACCATAATCACTTAAACATAATAATTAATAAATTTGCAACCTAGATTAATTTTATGCACTTTAATATTGTAGTTATCAAATGACAAATAACACAAACAACTTCTCTATGCGATCAGTCCTTGAGAAGGACAAGCTGACAGGAACAAATTTCCTCGACTGATATAGGAGCTTGAGGATCGTCCTCAGGCACCACGATGTTAGTCAAATTCTTCCCTTACCTTTTAGCTGAGAATGTAACATGTGCCGAACATAATGCTTATTGGAAGCAAATTGATGATTCGACTGATGATGTTTCATGTCTCATGCTTGCAACTATGAGTGTTGAGCTTAAGAAACAATATGAGCATATGGATGATTATGAGATATTTGAGCACCTTAAAAGATGTTTGAGGAAAAGGATCGTCAAAAGGGATTTGACAATAGCAAGGCACCATACACCTACAAGTAAGGAATGTGAGATTCGGTTGGACCAGATGTTCTAAAGATGATAGGGTATAACGAGTACCTTGATTATTATTTTTTTGGGTTTCAAGATTGGTCTAGAGACTCAGAATGATTTGATCATACAAATCTTTGAACAATAACTATTCTCAATTAGTTAGTGAACAACGAAATAAATGAGATAGACATAGCACCCACTAAGTTGTGAAGCACGTTGAGAACTGCTGTAAGCAACATGATAAATGCATGGACTACTCCCATAATGATGGTGAATGTAGGAATGTGAATGGGAAAAGAAAATGGAATGGAAAGAAGAAGATTTGATCTAATTCTATAGCCATATTAAATTCCAATCCCAAAGAGGTTTTGTTGCCTAAATGAGGTGTTGCTAATTAAAGAAGACGATTGTCGCTTCTGTGGAAAACCGAAAGAATGGAAGTTAAACTGTCATGCTTATTTGGAAGATCTAAGAAGAAGACCGGTGAGGGTCAAGCTTCAGGTTTCGGGTTAGAATTGGAGAAAAAGTTGTTACTCTAGTTGAAATAACTCGTTACTTAATTCTGCCTGTAAGGCTAAGTTTAGAACTTGATAATTGTAACTATGTGCCTCTAAGAGTAGAGACATTATATTGATATCTTGTATGGACAAGAAAGGTTTTTCATTTTAATTGGATATATAACAATTGTTGTTTATTACATTTCAATGAAAAGGTTAATGATGTTGCACAATTAGTTAACAATTTATATGTTCTAAAATGACTCAAATCAAACATTACCTTTGGCACTGTAATTAAGGCCATATATAAGAAATGCATTTCCAATTTACATACTGATGGATGATTGGATAAGTTTGATTATGAATCATACGAAGAATGTGAATCTTGGTTTATTTGGTAAAAAGACAAAAGGCCCCTTTTACTAGAAATGGTGAAAGGGTCATCGAACGATTATGACTTATACATGGTGATGTATGTAGTCATATACATACGATGGCAGAAGGTAGGTTTTACTACTTTATAGCGGTTACTGATGATTTCAGTAGATACGAATATGGATATCTTTTAAAGAACAAATTCGAATCTTTTGAAAAGTTCAAAGAATATTAAGCTGAAGTAGAAAAGGTTCAAAGAAAGGGGTTTCTAAGAACTAAAATCACACTTTGTTGGACATAGTGCGATGGATGATGAGTCAAGAGGATCTTCCAATAAGTTTATGGGGTTATACCCTAGAGACAAGTGCATATACACTAAACCGTGTTCCTACTAAAATGTTTCAAGAGACACCATATAAGATGTGGACTGAGAAAAGTTATAGCATGTCATTTATGAAAATTAGGGGATGCAAAGCGTTTGTGAAACGTTTAACCTATGACAAGCTAGGACCAAAATCAGATAAATGTAATTTTGTGGGATACCAAATTAAAACAAAAGGGGTCTTACTTCTTTAATCCTCCAGAGAACAAAGTGTTTGTTGCTCGGACTGCTGTATTTCTTGAGAGAGAATTTCTTTCTAAAAGAAATACTGGGAGGAAAATAGATCTCGATGAGGATCGAGAACCACGAGATAACATTGAACCGAAGTTGGAACAAGAGCAGAATGTGTAAGAAAATGTTAATGACAATACTGCTCAAGAAACACAGGTTGTTTGTAGGTCTGGTAGGATTCACCATGAGTCCGAGAGATATTATGAATTTCTCTTGACTCAGGATGGTGATGTAATGCTTGTGAATAATGATAATGAGCCTCTTACCCACCAAGACGCTATGAAAATTCCAAGAGCTAAAAGTTGGCAAGAGGCCATGAAATCTAAGATGGATTCCATGTATGAAAAACCACGTATGGACTTTGGTTGATCCACCTATAGGGGTAAAACCTATAAGGTGCAAGTGCGTTTTCAAGAAGAAAACTGACATGGATAGTAATGTACAGACCTATAAGGCACGACTGGTGGCAAAAGGTTTCAAGTAAATTCATGGTATTGACTATGATGAAACTTTCTCACCAGTGGTAATGGTCAAGTCCATCGGGATTTTGCTTGCTTACTATGACTACGAAATCTGGCAAATGGATGTCAAGACTACTTTCTGGAATGGGAGCGTTGAAAAGGTTGTGTACATGACACTACCTGAAGGTTTTATAGATCCAAGTTTTGCTAGAATAGTTTATAAGATAATTCGATCCATTTATGGATTAAAGTAAGCCTCGTGGAGATGGAATATACGTTTTGATGAAACAGTCAAATTGTTTGGCTCTATTCAAAATAAAGATGAACCGTGTGTTTACAAGAAAGTTAGTGGGAGCCATGTGGCATTCCTAGTATCATATGTAAATGATATATTACAGATAAGGAATGACATTCTTTCTCAACAGACTGTTAAGACTTGGTAGAGAAATAGTTTCTTGATGAAAGACTTAGGAGATGTGTCATATATCTTAGGGATCAGGATCTATAGAGATAGATCACGAAGATTTTTCGGCTTAAGTTAGAGTACATACATTGACAATGTATTGCCCCAATTAGGGATGCAAAGAGGCTAAAAGGGAAATGTTCCCATGTCTATAAGATAGTGATCTCAAAATAAATGGTCTAAAATCATTGGATGATATGGACCACATTAGTATAGTTCTATATGCTTCGGAAATTGGTTTCATAATGTATGTGATGATATGTACTCGTCATGTTGTCTCATATGCTTTAAGCATGACGAGCAGGTACCAGTCTAATCCAAGTGATGGTCACTTGATTGGAATCAAGAATATTCTTAAGTGCCTGAAGAGGACTAAAGACTCATTCTTGGTATATGGAGGATATGGGAAACTGGATGTAAAATGTTACACAAATGTTAGTTTCTAGACAGACATGACGGTTTTTGTGTCTTGGTCTGGATTTGTGTTTTGTATAAAAAGATGTCTTGTAAGCTAGAATAGTTCACAGCAAGAACTGTAAATGATTCTACAATCGAGGCTTAGTATATAGATACTAGCGAAGTAGCCAAAAGGGATGTTTTGGGAATTTACCAAGGCGATATCACCTTATTAATGAGATTAATGATCAAGGAGATATACTTATATGTAAAGTGCATACTATTGATAATATTGTAGAACCACTGACTAAGGCTTTGTCGCAGCAGAAGCATGTAAGTAACACTAGTTCCAAATGTATTGGTTACATGGGATATTGGCTCTAGTGCAAGTGGGAGATTGTTGGTATTAGTGCTCTAGAGACAATACTTTTATGTTTTAAAGAAAACATTTTATTATTATAAATTATGTTTTATTGATTATTGTTATTATTTTATTATGTCTTTATTTACTGCGTTATAAATGTTAGCATAATAAATGTCCTTGGAATTATGATACGTATTCGATATCTTTAAGTATGTGACTTAAAAATGAGATTATATGAATAGTATCTTTATTCCTAAATATCCCTAGTCGAGTGTTATTATTTAAGGACAATAATAATACACAGAGACTAGTATGTTTGTTGACTGATGACCACATCTCATTGGTCATAGGTATGGTGATACTAAAGTCAAAACATAGGTGTATGTAAGAGTACATGACACTGGATTGACCCGTCGTGAGATTACACATGTTAAAAGTGTCATAAGTAACTCTCACTGTGATAATGGTGTAATGATCCTTAGACCTGAAATCATTATATTTTATACGAGAATTAATATACTTTGATTACATTAAAAGTTACCTTTGACCGGGTGATGATAAAAGTGGACATTGGGTATATTATGAATCGTATGAGAATTATGAATGATCTAGATGGGATTTAACCCTCCTAATTTTAGGAGCGATATTATTGGCCTCTTGTTTGAGTGAGACTAAGAAATGCACGGTCGTGCTCAAATGTTGATTTGATTTATTAGTATACTCATCGATCAAGAAAACTAAGATTAAATTATGAAGAGGATGACACATTACATGCCTCGAGTTTAATCTATAATATTAAGGTTAAAGGGATTATATTACATGGAACATTATTCACAAAAGGCTTAATCGAATCACCGATTTAATTATTATTACTTGGGTGGCAATGATGTATTACTAGATGCCGCTCATTGTTTACAATTTTAATTAGTTATTGAAATTGTTACCAACGTAATAATAACCTACAGGGTCACACACAAAGAACGCTTGAAGGAGAAATAATTTAAATTATGAATTTAAATTTAAATAATTAATTTATTCTATTTATAATATTAATTAAGTATGACTTGATTCATTATTTAAATAGAAAATGGAATTACTTAAACTAATTCTGAAATTAGTTATTAATTAATTAAGTGCGACTTAATTAATTAATAAATTGGAATTTCGGATTAGTATTTTATTATGATTGGATTATAATTAGAAAACTTATTTTCCTCTCTATATAAACTCTCAAGGAGGGCTGATTTTTATGATGAAAAACGTTTTTACATTAAAACTCTAGCCGCTTATGAGAGCAAGAAAAGAGAGAGAGAAAGAAGCAGTTTTCGGGTGCTAGTACACATCAATCCTTCAAGAAAAGCGTTCGTGTGGATAACGTAGAGTGTAGATCGCGAGAGCGGGATACATGGTGATTGAACAAGCTTTGGATATCCATTAATCTTCCATTAATGAACTGTTAAAGATTCTTAAGGTATTTGTTCTTAATCTCCGAATTAAATCTTTTGTTTTCGCATGGATCCTGTGGAGGGGTTTCGAATTTTGATTTATTTTTACGTTTTCCGTTGCGTTTATGTGCTTGAAACCCTTCAATTAGGACACCCATCTACAACTTTACCAAAGGAACGTCTAAAGAGAGTTCCCCAATCGCCCCCTTCCCAAACAAAATACATAATTTGGTCCCTCCAATACGTGTTATTACTGCGAATGGATAGGACATTGAAAATTTGAGGGGATTTGGAACGATGCATAATATAAATCCAACCGGGAGAAATACTAGAACTGTTGTAGCATTGAAATATTTTTCTAAAAACAGCTACAGAAAGAGGAAGTTCCGTACGAAGGCATAAAACCATAAAACAAATAATTGTCATCCAGACATTAGGGGGAAGTTGACACGGGTTTATCCGGAGATCAGCGAGTAAAGTAGGAATAATGTCATGAAAAGGGAACCTAAGCCCGGCTAAAATGGCCTCCCTATAGACGCATAAGGCATCAGGCCTCCAATGGCACGAATGATCACCAGGGTCGGCCATAACTAGTTTGAGATTCTTGGGAATTTTAAAGAGCTTGTTATAATTCAGTATGGTATTGGTCTTAGTGAATTTGTTGCAATACTTGTAAGAATCTAATTCAGAAATAGACGGGTACTCATCTCCTCTAGTATTAATCATATCAATTAACGAAGTATATCGAGAATTAATGAAGTACCTTTTTTAGTGGTATTCATCTTCTCCAAATGCTTTGCATTCCTATCAGCCATTGAATCAAAGATTGAAGTCACTCAGATCTTCAAATGAGAAAACTGAAATTGTTGAAGAAATCTCCAATCTTCTAGAGAAAATGAAGAACTTTTGAATGTTCTTTGAAAAACAACCCAAATATTCAAATCTTCAGCTCGAAATGTAGAATTTGATGAAGAACTCCAACAAAAAACTAGTGAAAAACCTCTTTTAATCTTCAAATCTTCAAATATTCAAGTGAAATGAAGGACAAACACTTGAATTCTTGAGTTAAACTCCAAAATATATACCCAAAAGTAAGAAAAACTCAAGAACACTTGAGTGATTCTTCCTACACTAATAAGAACTCTAAAGAGTGTTTGAGAGAGAATTTGAGAAAAGAAGTTTTGTGAATGAGAATTTGTGAATGAGAATTGTGAGTAAGAAGTTCACTTCTACTACTCTTATATAGCAAACCTTGTAGGTCATTTTAACCTACAATAGTAGGTAACAAGTTACAAAGAGGGGGAAAATTCAAATTTGAAAATTTGAAAAAAGGGCTCTTAAAACAAAAGGGGGGAAATTTCAAATTTTGAAAAAAAAGGCTCCAAGTTCTAGAAGGCTAAAAAATATAGATTAGAACAAAAACGATACATAAAACGACCAAGCCTGATGGAATAAAAAAATTAATTCAACTCGGAATTGTTTTGATCGAAACAAATAAATTTGTGCTCGAATTTTCTGCCCGAAAAATTAATTTTCGGTCGAAAAATCCCCCCCGTCGAAATTGATTTCGACGAGACCAAAAAAGAGGAGCATAAATCGACCACAATTTCTGGTCCAATGGGAAAACCCTGTTCGAAATTTAAAAAAAATGAAAATTACAGCTCGATAAAACGAGTCCTGATCGGCAAAATAGCTCCTGGTCGATCATAGGGTTGAGGAGACCAAACTGTCACGTAGGCGTGCGGAAGCGCGAAATTTTTCACAAACTTGTCGCCTAGTGATGCGCCAACTCCCCAACCAAGAGCCTGGCCAGCAATGCGCAACTAACCTTGGTGCCTGCAAAGAAGGTTAGTGATAACCACAAGATAAACGAAGACAGAGTTACGGGAATCTCCCAACCTTTTTATTACTTCAACAAAAAGGACTAACAACCTAGGCCTGCTGCCCACACGTCGGCACAGCTGCCCACTAATTGCTAGAATACAAGAAAGCCTAACTACAATGCTAGCTCTCTCTGTATATGCTCTCACTCTCTCTACAACTGTTTTCTGTGTATCTGAATGAATGAATGAGATTGAAGAAGCCCCTCTTTATATAGGCAGCTTTACGGGCTTTGGGCTAGGCTAAGCCCAACCCTACTTTCCATCTTTGCTTGAGATTTTCAAGATATCCTCAATCTTCTTGATTGCCTTTCCTTCAATAGAAGATCCACCATGATCGTATCTTTGATTCTGATAGACTTTCCTTTTCTGCAGAAGATTGCAATCCCTAATTGATTCTTCTTGAATGATCTCCAAAGATATGGTCTTATCCCAAATCTGATAAGCCCATTTACACCCTACACCTTGGCCCAAGTCTTTCATTTGCATCCTGCTCCAACCCTTGCCCAACTATAGAATTCTGGCCCAGCTTTGCCTCACTGTATTTGAACTAGAAGACTCTTCTCCCATGTCGCAGGTATGTCACGGAGACCCAATGCTTTGGGCTGGCCAGGCCCGTGCTTTGCCTCTAATCCCCTTGCGCCATGCTGCATGACTCTCCTAAGCCCAAGTGTGCCTCTGCTCAAGCCCACATTCTCTATGTTTGTGCCTGGTTGAATGCTTCATGCCTTAGACAAGCCCAATCCGTGTAAGTGCCTCAAATGCCCACTTCATCTCAATGCCTTAGTTTTTATGTCAAGCCCCATACTTGACCTCGCCTAGTGTTCATGCCCAAGACAGAATCGTGCCCCTCAAGCACGCCTACGCCTCTACACCCAACACTAGGGCATGAAAATCTCTTAAGGGTCTAACAAACCACCCCCACTGAAAGAGCTCGATGTCCTCATCGAGGGGCGATCCAAATACTCCCGAATTTGATCTTCAAACTGCCACAAGGTCACATCTTTCTCCCAAGTAGCATCAGCTTCTTCCTCGCCTTCCCACTGAATTAGATAATCAGTCCTCCTGTTCTTTTTACTCATCCCTCGAGTGTTATGATCCAGAATTTTCTTTATCTTCTTCCCAAACTGTACCCTGATCACGGGAGGTGCTCTTTTCTTCTGCTTCCTCCCATCAAGCAGTAAGTCTGGATGGAACGGCTTCAAGAAACTCACATGAAAGGTAGGATGTACCTTCAATCTGTCGGGCAGCTTCAAACGGTAAGCCACAGTGCCCACCTTCTTCACTATCTCAAAGGGCCCGTCATACTTCTGAACTAACCCCTTGTGGATTTTTCTGGATTTTATCTTCTTCCAGATCTGTGGTGTCAACTTCAATAACACCTGGTCGCCGACCTCAAACTCTAAGGGACGACGCTTTCTATCAGCGTACTTCTTCATCCTCCAAACAGCTTTCTCCAGACTAGCTTTGGCTTCATCGACCATCTCCTGTCTACCCAACGCATACCTGTAAGCTGCGGGACAAGTACCACCTGATTTCTGAATTGCCACTTCGTTTGGGGTTCTTGGCTGAAACCCAAAAATCACCTCGAAGGGGCTCTTGCCAGTTGCCGAAGACTGCTGTAGGTTGCAGCAGAACTGTGCTACATCCATCAACTCTAGCCAATTTTTCTGACTAGCTGAAACATAGTGCCTGAGATACTCCTCCAGTAGCTGATTCATCCGCTCCGTCTGACCATCTGTTTGGGGATGATTTGCAGTAGAGAACTTCAACTCACTTCCCAAAAACCCAAACAATACTGTCCAGAACCGCCCTGTGAACCTGCTATCACGATCACTAATGATATCCTCTGGCAACCCAAAATGTTTCACCACATGCTGAAAGAATAGGCCAGCTGCTATCTCTGCTGTACACACCTTCGGCGCGGGAATGAACACAGCATACTTCGAAAACCGATCAACCACCACAAAGATTGACCCTTTTCCCTCCACCTGAGGCAACCCAAGAATAAAATCCATAGATACTGACTGCCACGGTTTCTCTGGAATAGGCAAAGGTTGTAGAAGTCCAGCTTCCTTCTTCCTTTCAGTCTTGTCAAGTTGGCACACCAAGCACGACTTGACAAATGCTTCAACATCATCCATCATCTTCGGCCAATAGTAGGATCTACTCAGCAATGCGAGCATCCTTGCTACCCCCGGATGTCCTGCCCATTTAGCATCATGAGACTCTTTCAAGATTCGCTGCCGGAGAGTTCCCCCATGTGGAACATAAAGTCGGCTGCCTTTACAATATAGCAAACCGTTCTCCAACCAATACTTGCGAACCACCCCTGTCTTCACTTCCTCCACAAGTTTACCATACACAGCATCTGTCTTCGACTGCTTTTTGATCTCCTCTAGGAACTCAGTGTCCACCACTGTCATGGATGCCACAGATTCTTGCACCTTTCTGCTTAGTGCATCGGCTACCTGGTTTTGTGCTCCCGGCTTATGCAGCCATACAAAATCGAATTCTGCCAGAAATTCCTGCCAACGGGCCTGCTTTGGGGTTAGCTTCTTCTGAGTCTTGAAATAAGTGTTTGCCACATTGTCTGTGCAAACCACGAACTCCGCACCCAGCAAGTAATGCCTCCACACCTCTAAACAATGAACCACTGCAGTCATCTCTTTTTCATGAGTACTGTACCTCTGCTCAGCATCTCTTAGCTTTCGACTTTCATATGCCACCGGATGTCCCAACTGAACCAACACTCCACCAATGGCACGATCAGAAGCATCAGTGTGCACTTCAAATGGCACCCCAAAATCTGGAAGTTTGAGCACGGGCTCTGAAGCAACTGCAACTTTCAGCTCCTCAAACGCCGTTTCACACTCATCATCCCATTCCCAAACATGATCCTTCTTTAGCAAATCTGTCAAGACATTTACTTTCTTCGAGTATCCCTGTATAAACTTGCGATAATAGTTAGCAAGACCAAGAAAAGATCTCAACTCAGCTACCTTCTTCGGGGCAGGCCAATCAATGATGGCCTCGACTTTCCTCTTGTCCATCTTCACCATTCCTTGGCTTATCACATGCCCTAGGAAATGGATCTCCTCCCTGCAAAACTCACACTTCTCCCTTTTGACATAAAGACTGTGTTCTCGCAGTTTAGTGAAAATGTACTTTAAGTGTTCTAGGTGAGCTTCAAGACTATCACTATAGATCACAATATCATCTAAGTACACTACCACAAAACGGTCTAGGTACTCATATAGCACATCATTCATCAGATTACAGAATGTAGCAGGCGCATTTGTTAACCCAAATGGCAAAACTAGGAACTCATAAGACCCATACCTCGTTACACATGCGGTCTTAGGCTCATCTCCTGCAGCAATTCTGACTTGCCAATATCCCGACCTCAGATCCAGCTTCGTGAAGTACTTAGCTCTCGAAAGCCTGTCAAACAGCTCAACAATATTTGGAACAGGGTACTTATTTTTAATAGTTACCTTGTTCAAGGCCCGATAGTCTATACACATCCGCAATGACCCATCTGCCTTTTTCTGAAATAAGACTGGGGCACCATAAGGAGCTTTAGACGGTTGAATGAATCCGCTCTCCAACAACTCGTCCAACTGCTTTCTCAGTTCAGCCAACTCCATTGGTCCCATACGGTAGGGGGCTTGAGAAGGTGCCCGTGCACCCGGCTCGAGTTCAATCCTGTGATCCACATCTCTTCTTGGCGGCAACTTCTTAGGCAAC
Source organism: Heracleum sosnowskyi (assembly GCA_030848705.1). Lineage (NCBI taxonomy): Eukaryota > Viridiplantae > Streptophyta > Magnoliopsida > Apiales > Apiaceae > Heracleum > Heracleum sosnowskyi. Next base: position 112,752,820 of record CM061240.1, on the reverse strand, counting down.
TCTGGGGGCATGACATCTTCAAACTCCTTGAGAGTAGGAACAACAGCATCAGGTATTTCTAACTGATCAGGCTTTTCCTCCACAAGAGCCGCTAGATAAGTCACTTCACCATGCTTCAGCCCAGCTTCAACCTGCATAGCTGACAACATTCCCTCCCTTTTCTTTCCCAAGTCACGATCAAACACACCCTTCACAAAGCAAGGGTTGTTTTCCTCTCCAATCATCACCCCACCAAGATGTGGCATCACCGACGCCTTAGCTTTCCTTAAAAAGTCCATCCCCAATATAAGATCGAAGTCATCTAAAGGAACAGCCAAGAGAGTTACCCTTCCAGTCCATGGTCCCATTCTAAGCTCTGCCTCAGTTGATCCCTTGATCACTTGGGCCTCAGAATTTACCGCTTTCACCCGGCTGGTGCTTGCACCCAGAACCAAGCCGAGAGATTCCACACTCCTGTCAGCCACAAAATTATTAGTAGCTCCAGTATCTACCATAGCCATCACCTCATGACCATTTATCTCAACCTGCACATACAACAAACTAGATGACTTTACTGCCTCCTTTGTCTGTAGTGCATTGACCATCCTGAGCGGATTCACCCTCCTTGGTTCCTCTCCCTCTGCCACGGTCATAGTATTCAGCTTCTCCCTCTTTGGACACTCTTTCATCATGTGAGGACCATCACAAATAAAGCACTTCAGCTGCTTCTTTGTTTGCCCACCACCATTCTTGGCTTTGCTAGATTCCTCATCTTGGGCCTTTTTCTTGCCTTTGAATTTCTGCCCCTTTTCTTTAGCCCCTTGGGTTTGTTTCCCCTTGCTATTAGAACTTGTTGCAAAGTCCACCAAGCCATCTGCCGCTACAATAGCTGCTGTTAGGTCCTTGACATTTTGTCTTCTCAGCTCAGCCTGTGCCCATGGCTTCAACCCAGAAATGAAGTTGAACAACCTGTCCGCTTCTGCCATGTCACGAATGTCCAACAGATTAGAAGTGAATGCCTTCACATACTCTCGCACAGAACCCGTCTGCTTTAGGTGCTTTAGCTTCTCCCTAGCCATCCACGCAGCATTATTGGGCAAGAATTGCTCCCTAAGCTCCTTCTTCATGACTTCCCAAGTCTGAATACCGGGTTTCCCTGTGCCATCAACATCCTCCATGCGAGTGCGCCACCACAACTTAGCATCACCTGCAAGGAACATACTAGCCACAGTTACCTGTTCCACCTCTCCAATACGAGATGCTTTGAAGTATTGCTCCATGTCCCACAAGAAATTCTCCAATGCCTTGGCATCACGCCCTCCCTCAAACATCTTCGGGTCTGGCACTTTGAACTTTCTTGCCCCATCACTCGAGGTACCGCCACTGACAGCCACTGCCTTCCTTAGGATAGTCACTTCTTCATAGAGTTCTGAATGAGAAGTTTCCAACTGAACAACCCTTTCTTCATACTCACGCATGTGATTCTCCAAGATCAGCCTGATTTGATCAAGATCAGTCTTCATGTTCACACATTGGGTCTGCAATGGTTGAACATCGGTCGACTCCGGTATGCCAATCAACTCCTCAAGTCTAGCAACCTTCTCACTGAGTGTAGCAACTGTAGGACCAGCCATAATACTCTTTCGCCAACGGTGCTCTAAAAGTCACCAATCAAGCTCTGATACCAACTGTCACGTAGGCGTGCGGAAGCGCGAAATTTTTCACAAACTTGTCGCCTAGTGATGCGCCAACTCCCCAACCAAGAGCCTGGCCAGCAATGTGCAACTAACCTTGGTGCCTGCAAAGAAGGTTAGTGATAACCACAAGATAAACGAAGACAGAGTTACGGGAATCTCCCAACCTTTTTATTACTTCAACAAAAAGGACTAACAACCTAGGCCTGCTGCCCACACGTCGGCACAGCTGCCCACTAATTGCTAGAATACAAGAAAGCCTAACTACAATGCTAGCTCTCTCTGTATATGCTCTCACTCTCTCTACAACTGTTTTCTGTGTATCTGAATGAATGAATGAGATTGAAGAAGCCCCTCTTTATATAGGCAGCTTTACGGGCTTTGGGCTAGGCTAAGCCCAACCCTACTTTCCATCTTTGCTTGAGATTTTCAAGATATCCTCAATCTTCTTGATTGCCTTTCCTTCAATAGAAGATCCACCATGATCGTATCTTTGATTCTGATAGACTTTCCTTTTCTGCAGAAGATTGCAATCCCTAATTGATTCTTCTTGAATGATCTCCAAAGATATGGTCTTATCCCAAATCTGATAAGCCCATTTACACCCTACACCTTGGCCCAAGTCTTTCATTTGCATCCTGCTCCAACCCTTGCCCAACTATAGAATTCTGGCCCAGCTTTGCCTCACTGTATTTGAACTAGAAGACTCTTCTCCCATGTCGCAGGTATGTCACGGAGACCCAATGCTTTGGGCTGGCCAGGCCCGTGCTTTGCCTCTAATCCCCTTGCGCCATGCTGCATGACTCTCCTAAGCCCAAGTGTGCCTCTGCTCAAGCCCACATTCTCTATGTCTGTGCCTGGTTGAATGCTTCATGCCTTAGACAAGCCCAATCCGTGTAAGTGCCTCAAATGCCCACTTCATCTCAATGCCTTAGTTTTTATGTCAAGCCCCATACTTGACCTCGCCTAGTGTTCATGCCCAAGACAGAATCGTGCCCCTCAAGCACGCCTACGCCTCTACACCCAACACTAGGGCATGAAAATCTCTTAAGGGTCTAACAAACCACCCCCACTGAAAGAGCTCGATGTCCTCATCGAGGGGCGATCCAGGGAAAAAAAGTTGTTCAAAAATCTGTCTCTTGACGAGGAACACAGCCATGTTATGCTATGCGGAGGAGGAGACCAGATTATTTTGTGGTCTAAAACTTGTGTGAGCAGAACCAAAAAAGAGCCCATAAATCGACCAAGGCTGGTCGAAGCCTGAAAGTCTTGACAAGCCTGCAGTTTACAAAATTAATCCTTGTGATTTGCGAAAATCATTTCCGAAAAACATTAAAATATTTTTAAAAATGGAGAAAAATACCCGAAGGTACAAGAAAAAATTCCTAAAAAATTAGGGAAAATATGGAAAAATACAAGAGAAAATTATTATTTTCTTGATGATAAAGACCCCAAGTCACGAATAAGGATCAAGGTAACTTCTATGAAAACTTAAGAAAGCTTTCTTAGAAGTTGGGGGACAAATGATATGGTCTAGAAATAATCTCAAATACATAATTAATGATATATTAATTATGTCGGGATTGGTCTATAAATTAGGTCCAATTAAAGAGGCCCGAAATCCTAATTAATTACTGATTTCGTAATTAATTGAATCACTAATAATACAGTCCATTAAATGTGACTAAGTTGAGATCTACATCTACTAGAAGTAATCTTGAGATACACCAAGTGCTAAAAGGAGTTAGCCTCCTACAAACCAGGAATTATAATCCTGATCTAAGAAGATGACTTTGTCTCCAAGTCACCTTCTTCGACCCTAAATACCAGGCTCCTGACGCCTATATAAAGGACCTGATCCTTCAATTAGAACTACGTTTTTGGCTTGATTCTCAATTACAAATTGAGATACGTAGGCATCTTGTGAGGGCAGATTTAGCCACGAAACACGAGACCAGCCATTAAAGCTCGAAAACTCTTAAATCCTTGCATTAAGTTCGTAAGTACGTTTTTTATTCCATAACAATATTATATTGGTATGATTAAGAAAACTATATTTATTTAATAAAATTTCATATTTCTATACCCTAAAAAGGAATCGGTGAACCCCGATAATTGAGAATTATATAATATGTAATCAACAAGATTTTAATTATGGTTCAACATACCCCTATTTTTTAAAAAAATAATTTCATATTTCTATACACTAATTTGGTATTGGTAAACATTAGAAAGATATTGAATAAATTAAATTATGTGTATTTATCGAAATTTTTATTATTACTTAATAAATGATGTTGAACTAAAGTTATATATGTGTTGAACCATAAAAATTTATAAGTTTGTAAGTTTGAAAACTTTGTATTTGATCCAGCTCCTATATATACTAGCTTATAACACACTGCTCTTTTTTAATATTTATAATTATATTAATTTGTTTTTAAATATTTTTTATGTTACTAATTTTTAGACTTTATTTATTAGGTTTTAGACGTTAATTAATTATTTATGCATTATCTTGAGTTCTACAAATCATATTTGAACGTTTTATGACACACACGAAATTTCTAAAATAATCTTTAATCTAGTGTTAGTTTAGCGATTCTTTTCCAATTGAAACTAATATGAAACTGAAAAGAAAGAAAAAATGATCAATTTTTACCTAAATTTTTTTATTCAACTTAGGTAAGTTATTTCTATTTAGTTTACAATATCAAAAAACTCATTTTAGTGGGTTTCAATATAGTTTTACTAACAACCAAATACACTTTTTAATATTACATTCAGAGGTTTTCATTTATCTATTTTAAGATCTAACAAAATAATGTTTAATTTAGTGATGGTTTAACAAATATTTACTTTGAAAATTATATTCTATATAGGAAATTGTTATGGATTAAAAAGTGTACTTGTAAATTTAATGCTAAGGTTTAATGAGCTTCGAGCTTTAATGGTTGCACTTGTGTTTCGAGACTAAATCGGTCCTCACAAGATGCCTACGTATCTCAAATCGTTATTGAGAATCAAGCCAAAGACGTAGTTCTGATTGTAGGATCAGGGACCTTATATAGGCGTCTGGAGCCTCATATTTATGGTATGTTTAGGAGTCTTAGCGAATAAGTCTACTTTTTGTTATTGGATAAACATTGTGTTTCTTGCTGAATAAGTCTTTTCCTTATTGATAAAGGCTATGACTCATTAATTGGGATTTTGGATCCTTCTTTGACTAATTTACCATATTTTGGTCTCTTTTGATGAGCTGTATATTTTCCCTATTCATTAATTACGAAATTAATGAATAATTAGGGTGTCGGGCCTTAAATATCGGCCTTTTCATTGATTTGTCAATTATATTTCTATAATTACTTTTCTGACCATATCAGAAATTTTTTTGTATTTGATTTAAATTATCAAAATATAAATTTTAATATTATTAATAGAATTCAACTAACAACCAAACACTTTTCCTTATTCGATCAAACAGTTCTCATCTATCTATTTTAATATCTAACGATTCTTATTATAATCTTGATATGTAATATGAATTAAATATCAATATTAATGGAACCGACCTTTTTATTAAGTTATAATAATACTTCTAATCCAATTCTAATACTATATTTTTACTTTTGACTTGTATTCTTTTTATACAATAATTTATATTTTTATATGATATAATCTTGATCGTCTATTTTTAAAAATATTAGATCCAACAGTTGAGATCATTTTGGTGGCACTGAGGAACAGACTAGAGTTTTTGATAAGATCTCTCTTACGCTTGTTATATATAAATGATATATATATATATATATATATATATACATACACATACTAGCCTATAATTTATTAATTTTATAAAAATTAATAAAAGATTTTAATACTTTTGAAATTTACTTTTATTTTTTTTTGAGATTTTAATACTTCTAAAAATGCTACCTTTTTAAAAATAATTAAAAGTACTACTTTACCACTTCAAATCTAAAAAAACTTATAGATTTTATAAAAATTTATTAGCTTAGTAAGCATGTCAGTCAAGGTAACCGTCCAAATTATTAATATATTTTGTTGTAATAATATAAATATAAATACTTTCTAAAAAAAGTTGTGTTTTTGAATTCTAACTAAAGTATAATTGAAAGAATTTGTAGTTATGTAATATATGTGAGAAAATCGAAAATCAAAACTTTCAATATTTCGGCTATTATAATATTACAAATAGATAGATTAAATAGAATAAATTATCGAAAACTGAAAATCAAAACTTTCAATGTTTCGGCTATTATATAATAGTATAGTATAGATAAGTGTTGTCTACGATAATTTTAGAAAGGGAGATATTTTAGTTAGAAAATATAAAAAAGAATATACGCTTTGACTAACAAAGGTAATCGGTTAATTATTAGTATTTAAAATATTACTATTTTATGTTACTAAATGGAATTGTCTGTGATATTTTTGAAAAATGTGAGATTTTACTTAGGAAAAATTTTAGTTAGAAAATATAACAAAGAATATATGTTTTGGCAAAAAAAACTAATTGGTTAGTTATTAGTAATTATAAATATTATTATTTTATTTCATTAAATAGAACTGTCTGTGATATTTTTGAAAAATGAGAGGTTTAGTTAGGAAAAAAAGAAAAGTTAAACTTTTAGTTAGAAACTATAATAAAGAATATACACTTTGACTAAAATAGGTAATTGGTTAGTTATTAAAAATTATAATTTTATTATTTTGTTTTAATAAATGAAATTGTCTGATATTTTTGGAAAAGAAGGGGTTTTAGTAAGAAAAAATAAAAACCTTATATGTTTTAGTTAAAAAAGATAATTGCCCCTGATATTTTTGGAAAAGTAAGAGAATTTTTTAGAAAAAATAAAAAAAATAATGTATTTTAGGTGAAAAAGGTAATTGGTTATAAATAGGTAATATTATTATTTAATAAAAAAATTTAATAAATAAGTAAGGGTAATTAAGTAAAAATACGAAGTACAGTTAAGCAAGGGCAATTAAGTAAAATCACAACATACCAAAAAATAATTAGTATTATATCCAATGGCTCTCATTAATTTAATTTAAAATATCTAACGGTTATAAATTGGAGGACCAGACTACAAACCGACTACAAAAACTTTTAATGTTTTGTCTTTAATATAATAGTATATATATATATATATATATATATATATATATATATATATATATCCGAATTGTAATATTAAACCCCGTGTACATACATATGCGCCCACAAATTAAAATGTGCCTCGTATCATGTCGCATGTAAGAGTTTTGAGAAATTTTATAATATCACACACAATATACGCAAAGGATATTAATTGACATACAAAATCTTAAAATCTTTAATATCTATTCTAGAGTAAATCTTTTATTCCCTGTGTCGAAAAATCTTCTTTTATGAAACAATCTTTGTATTCAAATGCATGTATACATGTTAGCATTTGTATACATTATATAAGATAGAAAAGTACGAATAAAAATATTAGAAGTATTTGAGTATAGAAGATGAACAAAATACTCGGCGACTATATACTCTTCATGCTTTTACCAAATATGCAATGGTCAATGACAAATCTTCGATCAGGTAGCATTTTTTAAACAATATAGTCACTTTGTTTATAATTTTCTCTGAAAACGTTTTATGTGTTTATTGCTTAACTTAGAGATGGATTCATGGAGGGTGTCGGAATTTCGAGCCCTTTTATTTTATATAAAATATTTTTTTGTTAAACAGTATGAGATCCGGTTGAACTTGAATTGATTACCTAATAATGTTATATTGTATCTAAATTTTGGCCTATAAAAATATGATAACATTCATAAAATTATATGTAACTAGATTTTTTTTAACAAAACTTTAAAAATATGTAAATACATGTATGATGTAATCATTTGTTTTGAGTTTTGAAGTTTCTAACCTTTTAATAATTACCTATGTTTACATGTATGACATCCTTTTCTCTTATATATTTGTTTTTTTTATAGATGCAGCAAGGACATACCAGAAAATATGTTTTAACGTAAATCATTTTTCACATTGTCATCGGAGGGAAAAGAATTGTTGGGACTTATGTATGAAAAAGTATATTCATGGAAAATTGATAGATGAGTACTGTGAAGATAATAATTATTGTACATGTAAATATATTTGTTAGTAGCTATCAGTTACTTTTCGAATGATGGAATAAAGCATACATGATTTTTATATATTTTTGGTATGCACTGTGGCGAGATGGAATGATTTATGAGTATTTAAAGATCAATTTTACCCATGTATTTAATTTCTTATTGATCCTATAGTTTTTTAACAAGTGACTGATTATAATTGTACTTGTTTTGTTTCCTTTTTCCAATTTTCTGATTTTTAATGTCAAATAAATTATTTTATGTTAAACTTAAGTAATTTTATATTTATTTGAAAGATTATATTTTCTTATAAAAATCGAAAAATTGTAGTGACACTTGAATTTCCCTAAATGCAATAACCGAAGAACTTGAGGTTCCACAACTTTTTTTGGAGGACTTGAGGTACCAAACCTAATACTCCAAAGTTGATATATTTTCAAATTTAGTTATGTATTTATTTGTATGATAATATATTTAGATTTTACTAAATTATGTGGGCCTCATAAGTGCTCATTAAGAAATATTTCACACTAATCGAAAAAGTTTTAAAATATAAACACAATATGTATCAAAAATTAACAAAATTATATTTGCATTTAATCCTATGAAATAGTGTTTACAATATCTTGAGATTTAGCATTCGAGTGTACCAGTTATACATGCCTGATGAGTCGATGACTGAAAACTGGAATTGTAGTAATTTCACTTAAAAGCATACCTACCAAGTACAACTAAGTCTAGTCTAGAAAAAAAGGGTAATACTAAGACCAGACCAAACAAACTAAAAAATAAAAAAATTTGCCCAACAAATAAGTACTAATCAAAGAAAAGAATGACCAAAAATCTGTTGGTATAAATGACCATTGAGGATTCCATCACATAGTTGCATCTGTAACGAATAGTTGTCAGCACAACACACTTAGAAGTAGAGAAATTAATGGATTTATTTCAAATCATAGTACTTCCAAAACATAGTGTTTGTTTGGTTATAATGAAAGTTTTTATTTTTTCAAACATCATGGATTTATATTAATGCATTTAATGCATATTAACTTATTTAATTTAAATGGATTTTATATAATTTTGCTCTAAATTTTAATGCATTTATATATAGGGGTGAGTTCCAATTAAAAAAAATTTAAGTTACAAACTTAGAAACTTTTTTTGTTCAACACATATATAACTTCGGTTCAACATCATTTACTAAATAAAAATAATTTTTTTATTGAATACACAAAATTCTAATCAAAACATATTCATAACATTTTCTAATTTATTAAAAAAACAAATTTGCAACTTTTTTTTAACAAAATATTGATTTTTTTATAACGAATGTTCAACAAATATGTTGAACATAGTTATACTTCTTTTGAATCCAAATATATAAATAATATTACATTGGTATGATTGAGAAAACTATATTTATTTAATTAAACTTCAGATTTCTATACCCTAATTTGGTATCGGTGAACCCGAATAATTGAGAATTATATAATGTGTATTCAACAATATTTTAATTATGGTTCAACTGACTCCTATATTTAAAAAATAAATTTAATATTTCTATACACTATTTTGGTATTGGTAAACACTAGAATGATATTGAATAAATTAAATTAAATGTATTTATCAAAATTTTAATTATTACTTAATAAATGATGTTGAACTCAAGTTATATATGTGTTGAACCGAAAAAATTTATAAGTTTGTAACTAAGAAAAGTTTGTATTTGATCATGCTCATATATATAAGAAGCTAGGTACCCCAAAAAATTTCTCAAAACTTTTCCCGAAGGCTGATGTGTCAATATATTATTGGTAACCTTCCGAAATATAATATAAGACCCCGCGTGCCTACATATGCGCTCATAAATTAAAATGCGCCTTGTGTCATGCCACATCATTCGGTAAGAAGTTTGGGAATTTTTTTGGGTATCAAATTCCACTCTTTAAAATATTATAATATCACACACAATATACACAAAGGAAATTAATTGATATACAAAATCTTAAAATCTTTAATATATATGCTACAGTAAATATTTTATTCCCTGTGTTGAAAAATCTTCTTTTATGAAGCAATCTTTGTATTTAAATGTATGTATACACGTTAGCATTTGTATACATTATATAAGATAGAAAAGTACAACAAAAAATATTATAAGTATTGAAGTCAAGCAAGATGAACAAAATAATCGGCGGCTACATACTCTTCATGCTTTTAGCAAATATGCAATTGTCAATAGCAAATCTTCGATCAGGTAGCATTTGTTAAACTGTATAGTCATTTTGTTTGAAATTTTGTTCATGGAGAGTGTCGAAATTTCAAGCCCTTTTATTTTATATAATATTTTTTTGTTAAACAGTATAAGATTCGGTTGAACTTGAATTGACTACCTAATAATGTTATATTATATCTAAAGTTTGCCTTATAAAAAATTGATAACATTCATAAAATGATATGTAACTAGATTTTTTTTAACAAAACTTTCAAAATATGTAAATACATGTATGATGTACTCATTTGTTTTGAGTTTTTAAGTTGCTGACCTTTTAATAATTACCTATGTTTACATGTATGACATCCTTTTCTCTTATATATTTGTTGGTTTTATAGATGCAGCAAGGACAGACGAGAAAATATGTTTTAACGTAAATCATTTTTCACATTGTCATCGGAGGGAAAAGAATTGTTGGGACTTATGTATGAAAAAGTATATTCATGGAGAATTGATAGATGAGTACTGCGAAGATAATAATTATTGTACATGTAAATATATTTGTTAGTAGCTATCAGTTACCTTTCGAATGATGGAATAAAGCATACATGATTTTTATATATTTTTGGTATGCACTGTGGCAAGATGGAATGATTTATGAGCATTTAAAGATCAATTTTACCCATGTATTTAATTTCTTATTGATCCTATAGTTTTTTAACAAGTGATTGATTATAATTGTACTTGTTTTGTTTCCTTTTTCCAATTTTCTGATTTTTAATGCCAAATAAATTATTTTATGTTAAAGTTAAGTAATTTTATATTTATTTGAAAGCTTATATTTTCTTATAAAAATCGAAAAAATGTAGTGACACTTGAATTTTTCTAAAAGCAATAACCGAAGAACTTGAGGTTCCACAAATTTTTTTGTAGGACTTGAGGTTCCAAACTTAGTACTCCAAAGTTGATATATTTTCAAATTTAGTTATGTATTTATTTGTATGATAATATATTTAGATTTTACTAAATTATTTGGGCCTCATAAGTGCTCATTAAGAAATATTACAGACTAATCGAAAAAGTTTACAAATATAAACACAATATGTATCCAAAAATTAACGAAATTATATTTGCATTTAATCCTATGAAATATTGTTTACAATATCTTGAGATTTAGAATTCGAGTGTACAGTTATAAATGACTGATGAGTCGATGACTGAAAACTGGAATTGTAGTAATTTCACTTAAAATCATACCTACCAAGTACAGCTAGGGCTGTAAGCGAACAAAGCCGTTTGTGAACAAAACTCGAGCTCGACTCGTTTTAGATGGACTAGGCTCGGTTCGTTTACTAAATGAACATGAGCTTGAACATGAAAATGTGTCCGGTTAGTAAATGAGCTCGAGCCGAGCTTTACACCTGTTCGACTCGAACTCAGCTCGTTTTGCTCGGGATCGGCTCGAGCTCGGTTCGAACTCGTTAAACTCGGCTCGATTCGTTTAACTAATTATAAATTTGTGAATTTTATAATATCCTTAACAATTTGAATATGTTAAATAAAACTTAATTGCGATCTATTTTAGTTATTTTATGGTTGAATAGGGAATTGTATTTGTTATCTCTAAAAGGTATAACATCAACGTACTACCAAAAGGTAAACTCTTTATATCCAATCCAAATTAGTTTTTCATTATTAAAATTTATAAGTTGCATTCATAAAATTACAAAAGAAAGTGAATAGAGAAAGAGAGTTTGTCTTATTAATTTATTATATAATATTATTTAAAAGTGGCTTGTACCTCTTAAAATTGATGAGAAAGATGAGACTTTTAGTGAATTTAAGGCTAATAAGAGTATCTTGGAGAAAAAAAAGTTGTAAACCTCCTCAAATTTTAAGTTAAGAGTCAAGATAAAGAGGCTCTTAGAGAGGCTCTAAGTTAGTGATAAAATTGTTTTATTTTAACTATTGTTATTAGGTGAAGTGAGTAAGGTATGATTACTCATAAATACAAATATTAATCTAATATGATTATTAGAAGAAAATAAATTAACTTTTAGTTTTGAAATTCAAACATAATCGTGTATTCTTAAGATGTGATTTTAGGCGTGAGACTATAAATCGAGTAAGTAATTTTAAAAATTGGATTTGGTTCAGTATAAAAGTACGAACTATAAGTGAACAACTCGACTCGAGTTCGGTTCGTGTTCGGCTCGTTTATTAACGAGCCGATCTTGAACATCACTTTTCGTTCGATTAGAAAGCTCGGCTCGACTCTGTTCGTTTGAAATAAAAATCAAGCTCGGCTCGACTCTGTTCGTTTGAAATAAAAATCAAGCTCGGCTCGATTCAGACAAAACTTGGCCCGACTCTGTTCGTTTGCAGCCCTAAGTACAGCTAAGTCTAGTCTGGAAAAAAAGGGGTAATACTAAGACCAATTAGCAAGACCAAACAAACTAAAAAATAAAAAAGTCTGCCCAACAAATAAATACTAATCAAAGAAAAGAATGACCAAAAATCTGTTGGTATAAATGACCATTAAGGATTTCATCACATAGCTGCATCTGTAATGAATAGTTGTCAGCACAGCACACTTAGAAGTAGAGAAATTAATGGATTTATTGCAAATCATAGTACTTCCAAAACATAGTGCTTGTTTGGTTATAATGAAAGTTTTTATGTATTCAAACATCATGGATTTATATTAATGCATATTAACTTATTTAATTTAAATGGATTTTATATAATTTTGCTCTAAAATTTAATGCATTTATATATAGGGGTGAGTTCCAATTAAAAAATATTTAAGTTACAAACTTAGAAACTTTTTTTGTTCAACACATATATAACTTCGGTTCAACATCATTTACTAAATAAAAATAATTTTTTTATTGAATAAACATAATTCTAATCAAAACATAGTCATAACATTTTCTAATTTATTAAAAAAACAAATTTGCAACTTTTTTTTAAACAAAAAATTGATTTTTTATAACGATTTGTTGAACATTATTATACTTCTCTTGAATCCAAATATATAAATAATATTACATTGGTATGATTGAGAAAACTATATTTATTTAATTAAACTTCAGATTTTTATACCCTAATTTGGTATCGGTGAACCCGAATAATTGAGAATTATATAATGTGTATTCAACAATATTTTAATTATGGTTCAACAGACTCCTATATTTAAAAAATAAATTTAATATTTCTATACACTATTTTGGTATTGGTAAACACTAGAATGATATTGAATAAATTAAATTATATGTATTTATCAAAATTTTAATTATTACTTAATAAATGATGTTGAACTCAAGTTATATATGTGTTGAACCGAAAAAATTTATAAGTTTGTAACTAAGAAAAGTTTGTATTTGATCATGCTCATATATATAAGAAGCTAGGTACCCCAAAAAATTTCTCAAAACTTTTCCCGAAGGCTGATGTGTCAATATATTATTGGTAACCTTCCGAAATATAATATAAGACCCCGCGTGCCTACAGATGCGCTCATAAATTAAAATGCGCCTTGTGTCATGCCACATCATTCGTAAGAAGTTTGGGAATTTTTTTGGGTATCAAATTCCACTCTTTAAAATATTATAATATCACACACAATATACACAAAGGAAATTAATTGATATACAAAATCTTAAAATCTTTAATATATATGCTACAGTAAATATTTTATTCCCTGTGTTGAAAAATCTTCTTTTATGAAGAAATCTTTGTATTTAAATGTATGTATACACGTTAGCATTTGTATACATTATATAAGATAGAAAAGTACAACAAAAAATATTATAAGTATTGAAGTCAAGCAAGATGAACAAAATAATCGGCGGCTACATACTCTTCATGCTTTTAGCAAATATGCAATTGTCAATAGCAAATCTTCGATCAGGTAGCATTTGTTAAACTGTATAGTCATTTTGTTTGAAATTTTGTTCATGGAGAGTGTCGAAATTTCAAGCCCTTTTATTTTATATAATATTTTTTTGTTAAACAGTATAAGATTCGGTTGAACTTGAATTGACTACCTAATAATGTTATATTATATCTAAAGTTTGCCTTATAAAAAAATGATAACATTCATAAAATGATATGTAACTAGATTTTTTTTAACAAAACTTTCAAAATATGTAAATACATGTATGATGTACTCATTTGTTTTGAGTTTTTAAGTTGCTGACCTTTTAATAATTACCTATGTTTACATGTATGACATCCTTTTCTCTTATATATTTGTTGGTTTTATAGATGCAGCAAGGACAGACGAGAAAATATGTTTTAACGTAAATCATTTTTCACATTGTCATCGGAGGGAAAAGAATTGTTGGGACTTATGTATGAAAAAGTATATTCATGGAGAATTGATAGATGAGTACTGCGAAGATAATAATTATTGTACATGTAAATATATTTGTTAGTAGCTATCAGTTACCTTTCGAATGATGGAATAAAGCATACATGATTTTTATATATTTTTGGTATGCACTGTGGCAAGATGGAATGATTTATGAGCATTTAAAGATCAATTTTACCCATGTATTTAATTGCTTATTGATCCTATAGTTTTTTAACAAGTGATTGATTATAATTGTACTTGTTTTGTTTCCTTTTTCCAATTTTCTGATTTTTAATGCCAAATAAATTATTTTATGTTAAAGTTAAGTAATTTTATATTTATTTGAAAGCTTATATTTTCTTATAAAAATCGAAAAAATGTAGTGACACTTGAATTTTTCTAAAAGCAATAACCGAAGAACTTGAGGTTCCACAAATTTTTTTGTAGGACTTGAGGTACCAAACTTAGTACTCCAAAGTTGATATATTTTCAAATTTAGTTATGTATTTATTTGTATGATAATATATTTAGATTTTACTAAATTATTTGGGCCTCATAAGTGCTCATTAAGAAATATTACAGACTAATCGAAAAAGTTTCACTACGCCATAAGTGGGTAACTGTAACGCTTTTTGAAGTGTTACAAAAAACAAGCGTTACGGTAGATGGCATTTTGTAACACTACTCAAATACAGTTACATTAGTTACTACGTAGTGTTACAGTTGACGTATTTATCAATTAAATAAATAATAAATTATTATTAATGCCACTTGGCACTCCTGCGTGGCACGAGGTGGAGGTGGTTCCCACATTAATTAATTAATTATTAATTAATAATTAATAATTAATAACTAAATAATTAATTAATTAATTAAGTGGGCCCCACAAGTGGACCTCACAAGCGGGCCTCACAAGTGGGCCCCCACATGTGGGCCCACATTAAAAATTAATTAATTAATTATTAATTAATTAATTAATAATAAATAAATAATTAAGTGGGCCCCACAAGTGGGCCTCACATGTGGGACCACATTAAAAATTAATTAATTAATTAATATATAATAAATAAATAATTAAGTGGGCCCCACAAGTGGGCCCCACATGTGGGCCCACATTAAAAATTAATTAATTATTAATTAATTAATAAATAATAAATATATAATTAAGTGGGCCTCACAAGTGGGCCCCACAAGTGGCCTCACAAATGGGGCATATGTGGGCCCACATTTAAAATTAATTAATAATTAATTAATAAATAATAAATAAATAATTAAGTGGGCCCACATGTGGGCCCCACAAGTGGGCCCAACATGTGGGGCCCACAAGTGGGCCCCACAAGTGGGCCCAACATGTGTGCCACATTAAAAATTAATTAATTATTAATTAATAAATAATAAATAAATAATTAAGTGGGCCTCACAAGTGGGCCCCACAAGTGGGCCCCACAAGTGGGCCCACATTAAAAATTAATTAATTAATTAATAATTAATTAATAAATAATAAATAAATAATTAAGTGGGCCCCACAAGTGGGCCCCACAAGTGGATCCCACAAGTGGACCCCACAAGTGGGCCCACATTAATAATTAATTAATAATTAATTATATAATAATTAATAATTAATAACTAAATTAACAATTAATTAATTAAGTGACAAGTGGGCTCACATTTCTCCCCCAAAATGAAATTAGTGCGGCATTTTTCCCCCCAAAATGAAAATAATTGAG
The DNA here is from genome assembly GCA_030848705.1 of Heracleum sosnowskyi. NCBI lineage: Eukaryota > Viridiplantae > Streptophyta > Magnoliopsida > Apiales > Apiaceae > Heracleum > Heracleum sosnowskyi. The sequence goes on along the minus strand of CM061240.1, from coordinate 112,736,701 downwards.
GCTCATGAGCGGCATTTCCCTAATTCACATCTAACATTTCCCTAATTGACGACCTCTCTCTCTCGCCGCCCCTCGCCGCCCTCTCCCTCTCTCTCTCCCCCCCTCCCCTCTCTCTCTCTCTCTCTACGCCTCTCCCTCTCTCACTCTGAAGATATATCAACAATCTGAAGAATCTGAAGATAGCTGGCGAATTAGGGTTTCAAATTAAGGTAAAAATTGGGGGTTTATTTCTCTCTCTCACTCTCCCTCCCTCCCCCTCTCTGTCTCTCTCCCCCTCTCTCTCCCTCTCTCTCACCCGCTCTCTGTCTCTCACCCGCTCTCTGTCTCTCTCCCCCCCTCTCTCTCTCTCTCTCTCCCCCTCTCTCTCTCCCTCTCTCTCTCCCTCTCTCTCACCCACTCTCTGTCTCTCTCTCCCTCTCTCTCCCCCTCTCTCTCTCCCTCTCTCTCACCCGCTTTGATAATATATGTTGTAACTTTTAATTGATTTGATGCTATATTTGATAATATATGTTGTAACTGAATTTTTATTTCCATTGAATAAAATGCTAAAAATGCTATATTTGATAATATATGTTGTAACTGAAATTTTATTTCCATTGATTTGTGTTATATATGCTATATTTTATTATACACTTGGCTGTGTAATCCTGTTTGAAAAATTGACCTCAAGTAGTATTACATGGTGATTAATGATAGAAATGGTCAGTAAAGCATACGGTTTAAATATAGTTAGAGACCATAGAGTTATCCCTGTCCTGTATTATCACAATTTTTTACTTGTAGGATCTTCTGTAAACACTAATATTATTCATGTTGTTGATTGTCAAGCTTCATAGGATTCTTGATACTACTAACTTACTTGATTGTTAGACTGATGTGCTGAACATGCCAGCTGAATGTTTTACTCGACAGGCCTGTACCTAGGTTTTAGTAATGGAGGGTGATTGGATAGGACTCCCAAGATTTAGTAAAGAATACGTAGAAGGGATAAAAGCATTTGTGGAGAATGCGTTTCCCCTTTTTTTCCGTAGGTGATGAAATGAAGTGCCCCTGCAAGAATTGTAATGATCAAAATTGGCATCGTCAAGATGTAATTTATGATCATCTTATTTGCACGGGACCTTCCCCTCTACATGTCCACTGGATATGTGAGGTTTCGCAAAAGAAGGCACAAGGCAATAGTGACTTCATGGAATCTGAAACCGGGGATGGTTTCGGAGATAAATTAGAAGAGATGTTCAACTGCGTTGGCAAGAATTTTCAGAATGTAGAAGATGAACCAAATGCCGAAGCTAGAAAGTTCTCGCAACATCTCGAAGAGGGAAAACAGCCACTATATCCCGGTTGCGAGAAATTTTCTCGTTTAAGTTTCCTGATTAGACTTTATCATTTAAAGTGTATTCATGGAATTTCCAACTCCGGCTTTGGGGATTTATTACTGTTAATAAAGGATGCCTTTCCACAAGCCAATGTGCCTTTGTCCTTTAATGCTGCGAAGACCATTATCAAGGACTTAGGACTAGATTACCAGAAAATACATGCATGCCCAAATAGTTGTATGCTTTATTGGGAAGAAAATAAGAATAAACAGCGTTGTGATCAATGTGGGGTATCGAGGTGGGTTACACAAGAAAAGAAAGGCTCTGCTGCTAATAACGATCCAGAGAAGTTAATCAGCAAAGTGCCAGCAAACGTCATGAGATATTTTCCACTAAAACCTAGGTTGCAAAGAATGTTTATGTGCACGGCTTTTTCCAAACTCATGACTTGGCATGCAGCGGGACGGACGAAAGACGGGAAACTAAGGCATCCGGCTGACGCCGAAGCTTGGAAGACAATGGATGCTATGTATCCTGATTTTGCTATGTAACAGATGCAGATTTTTTTGAATTGGTAAATGCCTGCAAACATGGTGGAGAAATAGCTCTATATGTGGACAATGTTGTTGACAAAACAATGGAGCCAATGTGGCCAGGGGTGCCATTTGTAGTCCAACGACCGAGGAAGAACATAGTTGCAGGTATTTAACCTGATGTTTTGCAAGTTTGCTTAAAGTGTTTAGTCTTGGTTCCCTATTTCTTTTTTTATAATTGCACATTACCTGCAGCACACACATTTCACAATTTTATTTTTAAATGTTTGGTTGCATTGATACATTTCTGTTACAGCTGGCAATACTGAAACAGTGAAGCGTGCATTTGTTAGCTCACACCAACTCCAACAACAAAGAAACTACAAGAAAATTGCAAGGTCTCCTCAGATGCAAGAGCTAAGACCAGAACCCGTGAATACAAGACCAGAACCCGTGAATACAAGACCAGAACCCGTGAATACAAGAGGAATGACGAAAAGGAAATTGGATCTATCGAAGAATACTAATGTTGAGGTACTATTGTCCCCTTACTCTTTTTCTGCTAATTATTGTCTTCTCATCTTTGTTTCTTGCACTTGCAGCAGCCAATGAATCCATACGAGCTGGCTAGGCTGAATCGTGTGCAACAAAATAAAGAAAAGTTTAACGAACTTGGGTTGGGAAAATATGCTTCTAATCCAAGTCAGCCTAGCGTTGAAGAAAGTAAAACAAAGAACAAAAATGGGGAGGAAGATGATGAATATGTCCCAATCGAAGACGAGATTGAAACTGAAGACGAGGTTCTATTGTTTTCTTGTTCCTAAGCATATTTTTTTTTTGTGTTTAGCTAATGTTATATTTATGTTCACTACAGAGAATTAAATCTATCAAGGAAAGGATCAGTAAACCTGGTCCTAGAACTCGTTCGCGTGCTAATGCTACGGATTTAGGAGATAAGGACATGCGGAATGCTATTGAGAAAGAAGGAAAGCAAGTTGACACTGCTAAAATTTTAAAGCCGACGTGTAGCAAACTGTTAAAAGCAGCTGACAATTCTGTACCAAGTGGTTCAGTTGCTGCTTATATTGCGCTTCGGGAACGTCAGAAGCAGAACCTTGAAGCTGATCCAATGATAGAGAACGACGTTGGTGAATCGAGTTTACAACCTGCAGATGAAGTTGTTGAAGCAGGTAATGCATGTGTATGCCTCATGAACTTTATATTAATATGATTATTAGAATTAATGTAGTAATGCGATACATTGAATGTTCCTTTATGTTTTGTATGCCTCGACAGGTCCTAAAAAACGCAGAGGACGATCAAAAATGTTAAAAGTTCATGCTAGGACTGTGAATGAAAAGGTAGTCATTAAGGTTAATAAAAAAGGTCAACCAATTGGGGACAGGAAGCTTAAGGCTGAGTTGAGCAATTTCTTGGGGACACTAGTCAAGGATCACGTGACGATTACTTACGTTAATTGGCATGTTGTTCCAGAAGAACTAAAGAAGTGGATGCTGGAATATACTTTGGTGACCTCTATTACCTTAACTTAAATTTACCAATGCTTTTTCACATATATGCATGGACTAAAGCGTTACAATCATGATACATTGCAGCAAAGGTATGTTATTCCGCAAGAAGGGGAAAAGTGGGTGTTAAAGACGCTGAATTCATTATGGAAAACACACAAGTCCCGTACGAAGACGAGGTTTTTTTCAAAATATGACAATGATGAGGAGAGGATCCAGAACAGGCCTGATCAAATTCCACTCGAGGAATTTAAAATGTTGTTAAAGTATTGGTCGGATGGGGAAGTTCAGGTACAAATATCTATGTATACATAAATATTGAGCCGAGTATTACAAATATCTGGTATTGGTTTAAATTATAAATTGATGCTCTTTGCTAATACTTTATTTATATTCTTGTCATCATATATTCTTGTCATCATATATTCTTGTCATCTTTGCTAATACTTTATTTAAATTGTATGTAGTTTATTTATATTTCTGTAGTCTTGTCATCATATAAAGTTGTATCTGACACTTGTATTTTTTCCCGTTACAGTCATTTGCTGAGGATAATAAAGCTCGTCGAAATTCCTATGTCGAGACTCACACTCTCGGTCCGAAGAGCTATGCTGAAGTTAAAAACAAGCTGGTATGATTAATTTGCTAAGAAACATGTACAAATTACCATATCATTTTATTACCTCTCAACTTAAAAACTAGTCTGCCATATTTGACATTATTATTTCTTGTATATTATGCTAGTAGAATTTATCGGCTAATCACAGAAATGTTATGTGTATGTTGTTTCTGATACATGCCAGAAAAATAAAGATCCAAATCATGCCTCCCCATCAGATGCTAGAATGTATCTAAAAAGTCGTAAGCGCAAGCCTGGGCGCAAGTACAAGTCAAATCAGGTTGAATTTCAGAAAAAAATGGTAAGTCTATCAATTTGTTTGTTATATATTTGAACTCATTTTACCTCCCAAAATATGATGAAACTGTCTATTGCAGGAGGGAATTGAGGATATGGTGAAACAAGGAAAGGATGCAGATGTGGTGTTTCCCAGAAAAAAGAATCGACCGGATTGGTTGGTGGGAAGGCAAGGTAAAACCGTTTCCTCCACAGACAAGCCGGCTGTTCCAGATACCTATGTTGAGGAGCTGACTGCGAAGATTACTCAGAATCTTCAGGATGAAATGGACGCCAAGGTCAACAAAAAAGTTCAGGAGAACATGGCTTGGTTCGTGAAAAAACTAGGAGAGGCGAATCCGGAGATGAAACTCGACCTTACTGACTTCTGCGCCACCCTTTCTAGCGATGCCGACGAAAATGGAACCCCTATCACTCCTGGCGGCGGAGCTACATCTTAAACACTTTACTATTTTAATCGTACTTTTGTAGTTACCATGTTTAATATTTATCTAGAACTGTTTTCATCCATGTTTTTGTTTGTCGGAGGTTGGATTGTTGGAGTTTGGGTTGACTGTATTTTGTTGGAGTTTGGGTTGATTGTATTTTGTTGGAGTTTGGATGTTTTTTGGATGGAAATACTGCATAAACAAGGCAGACTTTGTAAATTTTTTTTAATCTAGTGTTACATTTGCACTTGTGGTGTTACATTTGTCTAGTTACATTAGTAATAGTTACAGTTACATTATATATATGCAGTGTTACAATAGATGATGAAAAGTGTTACAATAGGTCACCTGCCACGTGGCAGCAGTGGGGCCCACAAGCACCACGTGGCACTGCCACGTGGGACCATGTGGGCCCCACTTGCTGCCACGTGGATGCCACGTAGATGCCACGTGGATGCCACGTGGATGCCACGTGGATGCCACGTGTCACTACATTAGCTTGCCACGTGTAAATATTTATCTGATATGTAATTGTCTAATGTAACCCTGGAAAGCATTACAGTAGGTTGATTTGTGGTTACATTAGATTTATAATGTAACAGTTTCTTACAGTTACAATAGGATCCTAAAAACGTTACATTAGGGGCCTAATGTAGCGGCCGCAGATGTAACCCCCCCTACCGTTACATTAGCCCTAATGTAACGGATTTTAGGCCTATTGTAACTGTAGGAGCGCGTTACAGTTGCCCACTTATGGCGTAGTGTTTACAAATATAAACACAATATGTATCCAAAAATTAACGAAATTATATTTGCATTTAATCCTATGAAATATTGTTTACAATATCTTGAGATTTAGAATTCGAGTGTACAGTTATAAATGACTGATGAGTCGATGACTGAAAACTGGAATTGTAGTAATTTCACTTAAAATCATACCTACCAAGTACAGCTAGGGCTGTAAGCGAACAAAGCCATTTGTGAACAAAACTCGAGCTCGACTCGTTTTAGATGGACTAGGCTCGGTTCGTTTACTAAATGAACATGAGCTTGAACATGAAAATGTGTCCGGTTAGTAAATGAGCTCGAGCCGAGCTTTACACCTGTTCGACTCGAACTCAGCTCGTTTTGCTCGGGATCGGCTCGAGCTCGGTTCGAACTCGTTAAACTCGGCTCGATTCGTTTAACTAATTATAAATTTGTGAATTTTATAATATCCTTAACAATTTGAATATGTTAAATAAAACTTAATTGCGATCTATTTTAGTTATTTTATGGTTGAATAGGGAATTGTATTTGTTATCTCTAAAAGGTATAACATCAACGTACTACCAAAAGGTAAACTCTTTATATCCAATCCAAATTAGTTTTTCATTATTAAAATTTATAAGTTGCATTCATAAAATTACAAAAGAAAGTGAATAGAGAAAGAGAGTTTGTCTTATTAATTTATTATATAATATTATTTAAAAGTGGCTTGTACCTCTTAAAATTGATGAGAAAGATGAGACTTTTAGTGAATTTAAGGCTAATAAGAGTATCTTGGAGAAAAAAAAGTTGTAAACCTCCTCAAATTTTAAGTTAAGAGTCAAGATAAAGAGGCTCTTAGAGAGGCTCTAAGTTAGTGATAAAATTGTTTTATTTTAACTATTGTTATTAGGTGAAGTGAGTAAGGTATGATTACTCATAAATACAAATATTAATCTAATATGATTATTAGAAGAAAATAAATTAACTTTTAGTTTTGAAATTCAAACATAATCGTGTATTCTTAAGATGTGATTTTAGGCGTGAGACTGTAAATCGAGTAAGTAATTTTAAAAATTGGATTTGGTTCAGTATAAAAGTACGAACTATAAGTGAACAACTCGACTCGAGTTCGGTTCGTGTTCGGCTCGTTTATTAACGAGCCGATCTTGAACATCACTTTTCGTTCGATTAGAAAGCTCGGCTCGACTCTGTTCGTTTGAAATAAAAATCAAGCTCGGCTCGACTCTGTTCTTTTGAAATAAAAATCAAGCTCGGCTCGATTCAGACAAAACTTGGCTCGACTCTGTTCGTTTGCAGCCCTAAGTACAGCTAAGTCTAGTCTGGAAAAAAAGGGGTAATACTAAGACCAATTAGCAAGACCAAACAAACTAAAAAATAAAAAAGTCTGCCCAACAAATAAATACTAATCAAAGAAAAGAATGACCAAAAATCTGTTGGTATAAATGACCATTAAGGATTTCATCACATAGCTGCATCTGTAATGAATAGTTGTCAGCACAACACACTTAGAAGTAGAGAAATTAATGGATTTATTGCAAATCATAGTACTTCCAAAACATAGTGCTTGTTTGGTTATGATGAAAGTTTTTATGTATTCAAACATCATGGATTTATATTAATGCATATTAACTTATTTAATTTAAATGGATTTTATATAATTTTTCTCTAAAATTTAATGCATTTATATATAGGGGTGAGTTCCAATTAAAAAATATTTAAGTTACAAACTTAGAAACTTTTTTTGTTCAACACATATATAACTTCGGTTCAACATCATTTACTAAATAAAAATAATTTTTTTATTGAATAAACATAATTCTAATCAAAACATAGTCATAACATTTTCTAATTTATTAAAAAAACAAATTTGCAACTTTTTTTTAAACAAAAAATTGATTTTTTATAACGATTTGTTGAACATTATTATACTTCTCTTGAATCCAAATATATAAATAATATTACATTGGTATGATTGAGAAAACTATATTTATTTAATTAAACTTCAGATTTTTATACCCTAATTTGGTATCGATGAACCCGAATAATTGAGAATTATATAATGTGTATTCAACAATATTTTAATTATGGTTCAACAGACTCCTATATTTAAAAAATAAATTTAATATTTCTATACACTATTTTGGTATTGGTAAACACTAGAATGATATTGAATAAATTAAATTATATGTATTTATCAAAATTTTAATTATTACTTAATAAATGATGTTGAACTCAAGTTATATATGTGTTGAACCGAAAAAATTTATAAGTTTGTAACTAAGAAAAGTTTGTATTTGATCATGCTCATATATATAAGAAGCTAGGTACCCCAAAAAATTTCTCAAAACTTTTCCCGAAGGCTGATGTGTCAATATATTATTGGTAACCTTCCGAAATATAATATAAGACCCCGCGTGCCTACAGATGCGCTCATAAATTAAAATGCGCCTTGTGTCATGCCACATCATTCGTAAGAAGTTTGGGAATTTTTTTGGGTATCAAATTCCACTCTTTAAAATATTATAATATCACACACAATATACACAAAGGAAATTAATTGATATACAAAATCTTAAAATCTTTAATATATATGCTACAGTAAATATTTTATTCCCTGTGTTGAAAAATCTTCTTTTATGAAGCAATCTTTGTATTTAAATGTATGTATACACGTTAGCATTTGTATACATTATATAAGATAGAAAAGTACAACAAAAAATATTATAAGTATTGAAGTCAAGCAAGATGAACAAAATAATCGGCGGCTACATACTCTTCATGCTTTTAGCAAATATGCAATTGTCAATAGAAAATCTTCGATCAGGTAGCATTTGTTAAACTGTATAGTCATTTTGTTTGAAATTTTGTTCATGGAGAGTGTCGAAATTTCAAGCCCTTTTATTTTATATAATATTTTTTTGTTAAACAGTATAAGATTCGGTTGAACTTGAATTGACTACCTAATAATGTTATATTATATCTAAAGTTTGCCTTATAAAAAAATGATAACATTCATAAAATGATATGTAACTAGATTTTTTTTAACAAAACTTTCAAAATATGTAAATACATGTATGATGTACTCATTTGTTTTGAGTTTTTAAGTTGCTGACCTTTTAATAATTACCTATGTTTACATGTATGACATCCTTTTCTCTTATATATTTGTTGGTTTTATAGATGCAGCAAGGACAGACGAGAAAATATGTTTTAACGTAAATCATTTTTCACATTGTCATCGGAGGGAAAAGAATTGTTGGGACTTATGTATGAAAAAGTATATTCATGGAGAATTGATAGATGAGTACTGCGAAGATAATAATTATTGTACATGTAAATATATTTGTTAGTAGCTATCAGTTACCTTTGGAATGATGGAATAAAGCATACATGATTTTTATATATTTTTGGTATGCACTGTGGCAAGATGGAATGATTTATGAGCATTTAAAGATCAATTTTACCCATGTATTTAATTTCTTATTGATCCTATAGTTTTTTAACAAGTGATTGATTATAATTGTACTTGTTTTGTTTCCTTTTTCCAATTTTCTGATTTTTAATGCCAAATAAATTATTTTATGTTAAAGTTAAGTAATTTTATATTTATTTGAAAGCTTATATTTTCTTATAAAAATCGAAAAAATGTAGTGACACTTGAATTTTTCTAAAAGCAATAACCGAAGAACTTGAGGTTCCACAAATTTTTTTGTAGGACTTGAGGTACCAAACTTAGTACTCCAAAGTTGATATATTTTCAAATTTAGTTATGTATTTATTTGTATGATAATATATTTAGATTTTACTAAATTATTTGGGCCTCATAAGTGCTCATTAAGAAATATTACAGACTAATCGAAAAAGTTTACAAATATAAACACAATATGTATCCAAAAATTAACGAAATTATATTTGCATTTAATCCTATGAAATATTGTTTACAATATCTTGAGATTTAGAATTCGAGTGTACATTTATAAATGACTGATGAGTCGATGACTGAAAACTGGAATTGTAGTAATTTCACTTAAAATCATACCTACCAAGTACAGCTAGGGCTGTAAGCGAACAAAACCGTTTGTGAACAAAACTCGAGCTCGACTCGTTTTAGATGGACTAGGCTCAGTTCGTTTACTAAATGAACATGAGCTTTAACATGAAAATGTGTCCGGGTAGTAAATGAGCTCGAGCCGAGCTTTACACCTGTTCGACTCGAACTCAGCTCGTTTTGCTCGGGATCGGCTCGAGCTCGGTTCGAACTCGTTAAACTCGGCTCAATTCGTTTAACTAATTATTTACGTAATAGATTCTGGGGACAGAATCCTTTTAAGGGGGGAAGGATGTAACGTCTTACAAATTTTGGTTTATAAAATATTTTATTGGGTGAATGTGACTAAATTTTTATTTTATTAACTACTATATATTTTTATGTGTGTGATAATGGTTTAATAGATTTCTTATGTTAGAATAAGTCGTTTTAAATTTTGTAAATATTATTTTGCCAGTTCTAGTATTCGAGATTTTAATAATCTTAATATTAGAGTGGTGACAATGTGACTTATATACAAATTGTATATTAATTGTGTTTATTTAGATAAAAGTGTTTCTTTAATTTGTATTTTAACAATCTTTGAAATTATTAGTTTTATTTATTTAATATTAGTGATGCTTGCATATTTAATTTTCTACATGTGGATTACATTCAATTATTTTACTAGTAGAGATTTCATAAATATTTAATTGTATTTAATTGTACCAACTAGCAAAATGATTTCTTATTTAGAAATGTACTTTACTTCTAATTATGGAATTACCCTACCAGCCCCAACTAACTTTTGATTGAGTTATGAGGGAAGGCTATTTTAGTCATTTCCTAATTACCCACTATACACCTCCTATTTAAGCCCATTTCTTTGTGCCACTTTTATTTTTTCCAAGCCCACTCATTTCTCTCTTCTCTCATCTCTCTCGGCTCACTCCTCTCCTCCCCCATTTCCTATTTTCCCGAACCCCATCCCCCATTCTTCTTTCTTCTTTTCTCAAACCCCATCACAAAAATCAAGTTCTCTCTTATACACTTCACCTTAGTAAGTGTATATATATATATCCATATCCTTATATTTTGATAATTTGTTTTGTGAGTAAGATGAGATTTAGTACTTTTAGTTGCATGCAAGGCCTTTTGGTATGAGAAGTAGTTCTTTCTTGATGAGATCCTCTAATTTGGACTCACCGGAGAAGAACTAGACTCCGGCAATGACTAACTAGGAGCCGAGAGTCATGGATTCTTACATGCAACCTTTCCTTTGATGGATCTTGAATATTTAGTGTATATAAATCATTGCATGTTGCTTTTATATCTATATCTAGTGAAATTAGCTTATAAAAACTATTGCATGTAAAGCTTTATTGTGATTATGTGATGTTAAAGTGAAGAGTAAGAATTTTTGAGTTTAATAAGGTGATTAGTGGTGGATATATTGATGCATGTAAAAGGTTTTGATTTTATCTTATGTTTTGGACTCATTTAGTAATGGGTTCTTGATTTTTGTTGTGAATAAAGACTTGGATGTATTAATTTTGAGTTGCATGTAATTTATTTATAAAGTATAGTATGTAATATAATTGGATTTATTTTGCATGTTAATAACTTTGTGATTTAGAGGATTAACTAGTGTGATGTGGTGTTGGCTATGGATTTTTGTGAGTTGTTAAGGTGGAAGGGTGAGAGGCCGAGAGGGAGAGAGTTAGAAAGAGGGAGAAGGAAGAAAAGAGAAAGGTAGAAAAGGAGAAAGGTTGTAGTGTGAGCTTGTATTGGTGTGTGTGTAGGTGTGTGTGTGTGTATGCTCTCGGGTGTGTGTGTGTGTGTGTGTGTGTGTGTGCAGGTGTGTGTGTGTATGCCGAGTGGTGTGTGTGTGTATGTGATAAGTGAAAATTGTTGAGTGTGAAATGAGTTAAGTGTGGAGTGTTGAGAAAAGAGAATAATTAGTGTGAGTAGTGTTTTAATTAAATGAACATGGGAGAAGGTGTAGAGTATTTTGGGAAGTGAGTATGAATGTTTTGGGTGTGTGTATGTTGGGAAGGCCGAGAGACCGGGTGAGAGAGAGAGAGAGAGAGAGAGAGAGAAAGTAATATTAATTAGAGATTAATTATTTTAAGTATGATTATTTTGCATTTCTTGATGATTGGTAAATTTATAAATTGTTAAGGTGGAGTAAATTCAAAAATTCATTATCTAGTAATTAAAATACTTTATTTTACTAGTAAGTAATGGTGAATTGTTTGTATAGATTTAATTGTGTACAATAAATAATAGAATTCTTTCTAATTTATTTAATTATTTAATGTTAATATGGTCATTAAATAAAATTACTAGTTGTTTTGTCGTCGCAATATTATCTTATAATTTGTTAAGTAGTTCCCAAAATTTATAGGTATGGTTTGGTCTTATATGCTTACTTGAATTAGTGGATATTATTTTTAAGTGCTAGTAAGTATTAATAAAATACTTTATCCTAAGGTTTTTCCGTCAAAAACCTCAAGGTATGTTATGTGATTTCATTTGTTGGATGTTTATGTTGATTATATATGTATCGCAAGGGTAGATTTTAGCATCTATTGTTAGTTACGTAGTCACTGAGGGGAAAAACTAAGTTAAGGTGCTAAGTGAAGCTAAATTCTTTTTATAGGTCCAAGTAGGCGACCCGGAAAGGAGCTAGCTCAGATAGGAAAAGAAGAACCCTAGTTGTCTCCTTGATAAGGCAAGTGTCTATTCCCTCCACTTATCGTTCAAGTGGCCGCTTCTCTTAATTTATGATGTGAATGTTTTCTTTAACCAGTATTCTTTCTTTTCATATAATACCTTTGAACATAATGTTCCATCTTGCAACTATACTGTTTTTTTTATACCTATCCTGCTTTGCCTCATACCCATTTATTGCCATGCTTATTTATAGCTTGATTATTGTCTAATACCTTTGCTTGACCCTAGAACATGACCTTTCTATTTTTTTTCATCATCGTGAATTGAAATCTGTAACACTGAAACAAGTCGTTCATATAGACTTGATTTATAATTGAAATCTTGACACCCCTAGTCATTGTGATTAATCTGAAATTTTATTCAACCCTGGAATTGGAGATTTGATTTTGACCGTTACGCCGGTCTGATTTATGAATTATTTAAGGCCAATATGTTGCCTATGGATCCAGTGTGTGTTTGGAGTCACATTAAATATGTGACCCGGAGCTAATGCGTTGGCTGATCACCTAGCTTAGCTCGTAGCGTGTGGCTCTAATTCCAATCCACTTAGTTATTGATTCTTGTTATGAAACCCTGTTATTGATTCTTGTTATGAAACCCTGTTATTGATTCTTGTTATGAAACCCTGTTATTGATTCTTGTTATGAAACCCTGTTATTGATTCTTGTTATGAAACCCTGTTATCGATTCTTGTTAAGAAACCCTGCTATTGACTTTCGTTATGAAACCCTGTTCTACATCAGATGCCTTGATTCATTTATTCTGTTTGAAGTTGTTGGCTTTTATTATACACTTGCTGAGCTTTGTAGCTCACTCTTTTGTTATTATCTAACCCTTTACAGTTAGCAAGTATGGTGAGAACTATGCAGACTGCCCGTAAGAGGACAGGTGGTTCAGGAGCCGCATTTAGGAGACAGTTTGACCAGGTTGGTACCCACTAGTACCAGGCACTAGGTGTTAAGTTCTTTTGCTAGCTATGACATAAGATTAGTCAGTTGTATGTAATGACATAGAATCTGTTTCTTTCGGTCTTGTAGTATGTTATTTCAAACTTGAACCTGGATGCGATCTAGGCTTTGTGGGTAGTTTGTTTAATGTTTTCTTATGTATTTATATTATAAGAAGGGTTTGGTTGCTTGTTTAGTAGTATGTTTTAGTGGTGCCAGTGTCGGGGCGTCACAGGTTGGTATCAGAGCATCAGGTTCAAGTCACTGAAATAATATAGGATTAAGATAGTAAGAATAGTAATAGAGAATAAGGATATAAGACAGATTCAACTATTAAGTAGAAAATTAGGAGGAGTAACCCATGCTTAAGATAAGATGATAGCACGACTTTAGCTTAGAATTGTTTCCCTTAAGTTTATTTGCACTTATTCTAGTCCGCTTATATTCGGGTATATATGTATATTTTCCTTGACAGCAGCGTCCACAGACACCCCCACATAGTCCCAGCTCAGACAGCAGTCACTCCGACTCTCAGCCTATACCCCCGGATACCGACATGGAGATATCTGACTCCGAGGATACCTACTCAGTTCCAGAACCTCAGCCGGCTATGCATTTAGGCTCGACATCTACAGTATTCCCCGGTGCTCCTGATACAGTCCCTTATTCTGTGTATGCATCTTTGCTCCGAGAGTGCCATAGTTTAGAGAGTCAGACTCAGACACTAAGCTCCCGGATCGATTCGATGTTCGATAGTACACCTACATCCTCTCCAGCCTCACACCTTGCAGATAGGCTCCGTAGCCTTATTAGGATGGGCCAACAGCAGTTAGATACTTTTCCACCAGTGGGCAGTGCGAAGACCACCCAGGTACGGATGTTCGTGCAGATGTTGGTAGACGAGTTGCAGCGCGTTGTTGACGAGATGAAGATAGATGGTTGATATGCTAGGGCATTGATTAGTAGGATAGCATATAGCAGGATGTGTTATCTTACTCCTGGATCAGTGCAGTTATTTATGCTTTGTTGTTTTTACCAGTTGAACTTTATAACTCTATTCCCTGGATCGTACTTAGACCTTGTTTGTGGTGAACGGATTTGATATCCGTTTATTCGTATTCTATTCAGTATTTTATTTGATATTGTTGACCAGTTTACTTCTTACATTACTTACCCTGATTATAACCATGTTCCTTTAGGCATAGAAATATTGCCATATACCACTGCTTCATATCAACATAACTTGTACATTTTTAACTACATGGATATAGAACTGTTATAACTATTTCTGCACCCTACATATACCTTGCTATATTGTCCAAAACTATGAACCTGTATAACTCTTGTGTGTTCACTTCAGTAGAATGCCGCCAAAGAAAAGACCAGGTCGAAAGCCCAAGAATGCGACTCCAACTGAAACCATGGACAACCCAAGAGATCCAACTCCAGAACCTATACACCCTGAAAATCCAAATCCTAACCCAGAAAACCCACCCGAAGCTAATTTAAATATGACACAACTCATTGAACTTTTGCGTCAGCAAACTACCACATTAGTTCAACAACAGCAAATACTACAACAGCAACAACAACAATTACAACAGTTACAGCCACAACCTGTCCAGAACACTGTTTCCTTCAAATCCTTTCAGGCTGTTAAGCCGCCAGAGTTCAAAGGAACTTTAGACCCGGTAGAAGCTCAAAGTTGGTTGAAAGAGATCGAAAAAGCCTTTGCCTTAGTAGCGGTAGGAGAAAATCATAAGACCAATTACGCTAGCTATTTCTTAAAAGGAGAAGCGAACTATTGGTGGGAGTCAGTAAGAACTTTAGAAACTACAGAAGTGATTCCCTGGGAGAGGTTTAAGAAGTTGTTCCTGGATCAGTACTTTCCGAAATACATGCAGACACAGATGGAGCTAAGATTTTTTGAGTTGAAGCAAAACGAGTTAAGTGTTTCAGAGTATGAGAAGAAATTCACCGAATTGTCAAGATTTGTACCGGAGTACGTGGATACGGAAGAGAAGAAAGGAAAAAGATTCCAGCAAGGACTAAAGTCGTGGATTAGGAGTAGGGTGGCAATGTTCCAGTTTACCACTTATGCGGAAGTACTTCAGTTGGCGAAGATAGTAGAAGGAGAAAGCGAGCAGAATCAGAAAGAAAAGAACAACAAAAAGAGAAAGTTTGGATTTCCGGAAGAAGGATCAAGTCAAGGAAAGCCAGTAAATAGATTCGCGAAGAAGCAAGGATTTCAGACTACTAGAAAAGGAGGAAATTTTCAGAAAAACGAAATAGGAAACCGGAACCACGGAAATAAGCCCTCAGGTCAGAACCAGCAGAGACCCTCACAATTATCTATTCCAGAATGCAAGTCTTGCTTAAGGAAACACACGGGTACATGCAATAAGGCAGATATCGTTTGCTACAAATGTCAAACCAAGGGCCATTACGCAAATGAGTGTGGAGGAACGAAGCAAAATGTGACATGCTACAAGTGCGGAAATATTGGACACATTTCCAAAGAATGCAAAACACCGGTGAAGAACAATAACTTAATGAGGTTGACTGCAGCACCTATACCGAGTGATCCGAACCAGATGAATCAGGTACCTATCTATCCAGCTCTAGTTCCCCAGGCACCTACTCAGCAGATGTTGCCCTATCAAATTCCAGCATGCTCAGCACCAGCCAGAACCTTCAACATGAACATGAAAGATGCCATACAAAGCTCCGATGTGGTAGCAGGTATACTTCTTGTCAATACCGTTACAGCTAAAGTGTTAATTGATTCAGGCGCTACTAGATCGTTTATCTCTAAGGATTTTATTGCTAAATTGGGATGCGAAGTTAGGAATTTACATGAAGCTATTAGTATCATGTTAGCAAATCAGGATCGAGTTTTAGCAGATCAAATTTGTCCACAGTGCGTGATAGAGATATCCGGATGTCATTTCCCTATCTCCTTGATACCCTTTCAATTAGGAGAATTCGACGTTATCCTAGGAATGGATTGGTTGGCAGGGAATAGTGCGCAAATCGACTGTAAGGGCAAGAAGGTCATTCTAAAATCTCCAGAAGGTAGAAAAATCGTATGGAAGGGCCAAAAGCAAATAAAGACATTTCTTACGATTATGCAAGCAAAAAGGATGTTAAGACAAGGCTGTAAAGCATATTTAGCGTATGTTGAAGATAAAAGTAAGGAAGCTCCCAAGATAGAAGAGATTTCCGTAGTCAACGAATTTCCAGATGTATTTCCGGACGAACTTCCAGGATTACCTCCTGATCGACAAACTGAGTTCACAATCGAGTTCGCACCAGGCACGGAACCTGTTTCCAAAGTTCCATATAGGATGGCACCGGCAGAAATGAAAGAATTGGCAACTCAATTGCAAGAGTTATTGGATAAGGGAATTATAAGGCCCAGCACTTCACCTTGGGGAGCGCCAGTTTTGTTCGTGAAGAAGAAAGACGGAAGTATGAGGCTATGCATCGATTATCGAGAATTAAACAAAGTAACGACCAAGAATAAGTATCCATTACCAAGGATAGATGACTTGTTCGATTAGCTCAAGGGAGCAACATGTTTCTCTAAGATTGATTTACGTTCAGGATATCATCAGCTCAAGATTAAACCGGAAGACATACCAAAGACAGCGTTCCGAACAAGGTATGGACACTACGAATTTTTAGTGATGGCTTTTGGATTAACAAATGCACCCGCAGCTTTCATGGATCTAATGAACAGAGTATTCAAACAGTATCTGGATAAGTTTGTGATAATTTTTATTGATGACATACTGATTTACTCCAAAACCGAAGAAGAACATGTCGAACACCTGAAGATAGCCCTAGAAACCCTAAGGAAAGAAAAGTTGTACGCGAAATATTCCAAGTGCGAATTTTGGCTGAAGGAGGTACAGTTTCTTGGACATATTGTTGGTAGTAACGGAATCCGAGTTGACCCTGCCAAAGTTGAAGCTGTGATGAATTGGGAACGACCGAGGACACCAACAGAAGTGAGAAGTTTCTTAGGATTAGCTGGATATTATAGAAGATTTGTTAAAGATTTTTCCAGGATTGCAGGACCATTGACCAAGTTGACCCGGAAGAATGAGAAATTTGAATGGACGAGTAAGTGTGAGGAAAGTTTCCAAGAATTAAAGAAAAGATTAGTAACCGCGCCAGTTTTAACATTGCCAGACAATAAAGGAGACTTTGTGATTTTCAGCGACGCGTCACATAAAGGATTAGGTTGTGTGTTAATGCAACATGATAAGGTGATTGCGTATGCGTCAAGACAACTTAAGCCTCATGAACAAAGATATCCCACACATGATTTGGAGTTAGCCGCTATAGTATTTGCTTTGAAGATTTGGAGACATTATCTGTATGGAGAAAAGTGTGAAATTTTCACAGACCACAAGAGCTTAAAGTATATCTTTACCCAGAAGGAATTGAACATGAGACAAAGAAGGTGGTTAGAATTGATCAAGGACTACGATTGTGTTATTAGTTATCACCCCGGTAAGGCGAACGTAGTGGCAGATGCACTAAGTCGGAAAGAGAGATTAAACATGCTGACGATGACCAAGGAATTGTCCAGAGAATTCGAAAAGTTGGAATTGAAAGTCTATGCTCGAGAATCCACTGAAGAGAAGATACATATCATGACATTTCAACCAGAGTTGTTAGAAAAGATAAGAAAATGTCAAGAGGAGATTATGAACCATGAAGTCAACAATTTAACTGGTGAAGAAATATGCACCCAGAAGGACGACAAAGGAATCTTGAGATTTTCTTCAAGGATCTGGATACCCAATGTGAAAGAACTTAAAGGTGAAATACTACATGATGCTCATAATTCAAGGTATTCAATTCACCCTGGAAGCACCAAGATGTACCGTGACTTAAAGGAAAATTTCTGGTGGCCTGATATGAAACGAGAAATTGCAGAATGGGTTAGCAAGTGTTATGTGTGCCAAAAGGTTAAAGCGGAACACCAGAGACCTAGCGGATTACTACAACCCTTAGAGATTCCCGAGTGGAAATGGGAGCACATCGCGATGGATTTCATTGTAGGACTACCGAGGACTAAGTCAAATCACGACGCTATTTGGGTTATCGTGGATCGATTAACAAAATCAGCTCACTTTTTGCCAATCAATGAGAGATTTTCGATGGATAAGTTAGTTCACATGTACTTGAAAGAGATAGTTGTACGCCATGGAGTTCCCGTGTCTATCGTGTCAGACAGAGATCCCAGATTTAATTCAAGATTTTGGCGACAGTTTCAGGAACGTCTAGGAACTCAACTTAAAATGAGCACAGCTTATCACCCGCAGACCGACGGACAAAGCGAGAGAACCATTCAGACTATTGAAGATATGTTAAGAGTGTGTGCCTTAGACTTTAAAGGCAACTGGGATGAACATTTGCCCCTAGTAGAATTCTCGTACAACAATAGTTATCATGCCAGCATTGGAATGCCTCCTTACGAAGCTTTATACGGAAGAAAATGTCGATCCCCAGTATGTTGGGACGAAGTTGGAGAGCGCCAGATATTGGGACCAGAATTGGTGCAACAAACGAAAGAAACTGTGGAGCTCATTCAGAAAAGATTGTTAGCCGCTCAGGATAGACAAAGGAAATATGCAGATCCAGCAAGGAAGGATGTTGATTTTGAAGTCGGTGAACCAGTATTACTCAAAGTGTCCCCGTGGAAAGGCGTAACAAGATTTGGAAAGAAAGGAAAACTCAATCCAAGATTTATTGGTCCATTTGAAATATTGAAGCGTGTCGGAAGAGTTGCATACGAGTTAGCTTTACCCCCGCATATGCAGCACATTCATAATATATTCCATGTCTCAATGCTCAAAAAGTACAATCCTGACTCGAAGCATGTGATTGAGTATGAACCGATAGAAATCCAAGCCGACTTGTCGTATGTAGAGCAGCCGATCCAAATATTAGATCGTAGTGAGAAAGTACTTAGAAATAAATCAGTTGTATTAGTTAAAGTATTGTGGAGGAACCCTAGGGTTGAAGAATCAACCTGGGAATTAGAAAGTGAGATGTTAGAAAAGTACCCTCAGTTATTTACGTAATAGATTCTGGGGACAGAATCCTTTTAAGGGGGGAAGGATGTAACGTCTTACAAATTTTGGTTTATAAAATATTTTATTGGGTGAATGTGACTAAATTTTTATTTTATTAACTACTATATATTTTTATGTGTGTGATAATGGTTTAATAGATTTCTTATGTTAGAATAAGTCGTTTTAAATTTTGTAAATATTATTTTGCCAGTTCTAGTATTCGAGATTTTAATAATCTTAATATTAGAGTGGTGACAATGTGACTTATATACAAATTGTATATTAATTGTGTTTATTTAGATAAAAGTGTTTCTTTAATTTGTATTTTACCAATCTTTGAAATTATTAGTTTTATTTATTTAATATTAGTGATGCTTGCATATTTAATTTTCTACATGTGGATTACATTCAATTATTTTACTAGTAGAGATTTCATAAATATTTAATTGTATTTAATTGTACCAACTAGCAAAATGATTTCTTATTTAGAAATGTACTTTACTTCTAATTATGGAATTACCCTACCAGCCCCAACTAACTTTTGATTGAGTTATGAGGGAAGGCTATTTTAGTCATTTCCTAATTACCCACTATACACCTCCTATTTAAGCCCATTTCTTTGTGCCACTTTTATTTTTTCCAAGCCCACTCATTTCTCTCTTCTCTCATCTCTCTCGGCTCACTCCTCTCCTCCCCCATTTCCTATTTTCCCGAACCCCATCCCCCATTCTTCTTTCTTCTTTTCTCAAACCCCATCACAAAAATCAAGTTCTCTCTTATACACTTCACCTTAGTAAGTGTATATATATATATCCATATCCTTATATTTTGATAATTTGTTTTGTGAGTAAGATGAGATTTAGTACTTTTAGTTGCATGCAAGGCCTTTTGGTATGAGAAGTAGTTCTTTCTTGATGAGATCCTCTAATTTGGACTCACCGGAGAAGAACTAGACTCCGGCAATGACTAACTAGGAGCCGGGAGTCATGGATTCTTACATGCAACCTTTCTTTTGATGGATCTTGAATATTTAGTGTATATAAATCATTGCATGTTGCTTTTATATCTATATCTAGTGAAATTAGCTTATAAAAACTATTGCATGTAAAGCTTTATTGTGATTATGTGATGTTAAAGTGAAGAGTAAGAATTTTTGAGTTTAATAAGGTGATTAGTGGTGGATATATTGATGCATGTAAAAGGTTTTGATTTTATCTTATGTTTTGGACTCATTTAGTAATGGGTTCTTGATTTTTGTTGTGAATAAAGACTTGGATGTATTAATTTTGAGTTGCATGTAATTTATTTATAAAGTATAGTATGTAATCTAATTGGATTTATTTTGCATGTTAATAACTTTGTGATTTAGAGGATTAACTAGTGTGATGTGGTGTTGGCTATGGATTTTTGTGAGTTGTTAAGGTGGAAGGGTGAGAGGCCGAGAGGGAGAGAGTTAGAAAGAGGGAGAAGGAAGAAAAGAGAAAGGTAGAAAAGGAGAAAGGTTGTAGTGTGAGCTTGTATTGGTGTGTGTGTAGGTGTGTGTGTGTATGCTCTCGGGTGTGTGTGTGTGTGTGTGTGTGTGTGTGCAGGTGTGTGTGTGTATGCCGAGTGGTGTGTGTGTGTATGTGATAAGTGAAAATTGTTGAGTGTGAAATGAGTTAAGTGTGGAGTGTTGAGAAAAGAGAATAATTAGTGTGAGTAGTGTTTTAATTAAATGAACATGGGAGAAGGTGTAGAGTATTTTGGGAAGTGAGTATGAATGTTTTGGGTGTGTGTATGTTGGGAAGGCCGAGAGACCGGGTGAGAGAGAGAGAGAGAGAGAGAGAGAAAGTTATATTAATTAGAGATTAATTATTTTAAGTATGATTATTTTGCATTTCTTGATGATTGGTAAATTTATAAATTGTTAAGGTGGAGTAAATTCAAAAATTCATTATCTAGTAATTAAATTACTTTATTTTACTAGTAAGTAATGGTGAATTGTTTGTATAGATTTAATTGTGTACAATAAATAATAGAATTCTTTCTAATTTATTTAATTATTTAATGTTAATATGGTCATTAAATAAAATTACTAGTTGTTTTGTCGTCGCAATATTATCTTATAATTTGTTAAGTAGTTCCCAAAATTTATAGGTATGGTTTGGTCTTATATGCTTACTTGAATTAGTGGATATTATTTTTAAGTGCTAGTAAGTATTAATAAAATACTTTATCCTAAGGTTTTTCCGTCAAAAACCTCAAGGTATGTTATGTGATTTCATTTATTGGATGTTTATGTTGATTATATATGTATCGCAAGGGTAGATTTTAGCATCTATTGTTAGTTACGTAGTCACTGAGGGGAAAAACTAAGTTAAGGTGCTAAGTGAAGCTAAATTCTTTTTATAGGTCCAAGTAGGCGACCCGGAAAGGAGCTAGCTCAGATAGGAAAAGAAGAACCCTAGTTGTCTCCTTGATAAGGCAAGTGTCTATTCCCTCCACTTATCGTTCAAGTGGCCGCTTCTCTTAATTTATGATGTGAATGTTTTCTTTAACCAGTATTCTTTCTTTTCATATAATACCTTTGAACATAATGTTCCATCTTGCAACTATACTGTTTTTTTTATACCTATCCTGCTTTGCCTCATACCCATTTATTGCCATGCTTATTTATAGCTTGATTATTGTCTAATACCTTTGCTTGACCCTAGAACATGACCTTTCTATTTTTTTTCATCATCGTGAATTGAAATCTGTAACACTGAAACAAGTCGTTCATATAGACTTGATTTATAATTGAAATCTTGACACCCCTAGTCATTGTGATTAATCTGAAATTTTATTCAACCCTGGAATTGGAGATTTGATTTTGACCGTTACGCCGGTCTGATTTATGAATTATTTAAGGCCAATATGTTGCCTATGGATCCAGTGTGTGTTTGGAGTCACATTAAATATGTGACCCGGAGCTAATGCGTTGGCTGATCACCTAGCTTAGCTCGTAGCGTGTGGCTCTAATTCCAATCCACTTAGTTATTGATTCTTGTTATGAAACCCTGTTATTGATTCTTGTTATGAAACCCTGTTATTGATTCTTGTTATGAAACCCTGTTATTGATTCTTGTTATGAAACCCTGCTATTGATTCTTGTTATGAAACCCTGTTATCGATTCTTGTTAAGAAACCCTGCTATTGACTTTCGTTATGAAACCCTGTTCTACATCAGATGCCTTGATTCATTTATTCTGTTTGAAGTTGTTGGCTTTTATTATACACTTGCTGAGCTTTGTAGCTCACTCTTTTGTTATTATCTAACCCTTTACAGTTAGCAAGTATGGTGAGAACTATGCAGACTGCCCGTAAGAGGACAGGTGGTTCAGGAGCCGCATTTAGGAGACAGTTTGACCAGGTTGGTACCCACTAGTACCAGGCACTAGGTGTTAAGTTCTTTTGCTAGCTATGACATAAGATTAGTCAGTTGTATGTAATGACATAGAATCTGTTTCTTTCGGTCTTGTAGTATGTTATTTCAAACTTGAACCTGGATGCGATCTAGGCTTTGTGGGTAGTTTGTTTAATGTTTTCTTATGTATTTATATTATAAGAAGGGTTTGGTTGCTTGTTTAGTAGTATGTTTTAGTGGTGCCAGTGTCGGGGCGTCACAGGTTGGTATCAGAGCATCAGGTTCAAGTCACTGAAATAATATAGGATTAAGATAGTAAGAATAGTAATAGAGAATAAGGATATAAGACAGATTCAACTATTAAGTAGAAAATTAGGAGGAGTAACCCATGCTTAAGATAAGATGATAGCACGACTTTAGCTTAGAATTGTTTCCCTTAAGTTTATTTGCACTTATTCTAGTCCGCTTATATTCGGGTATATATGTATATTTTCCTTGACAGCAGCGTCCACAGACACCCCCACATAGTCCCAGCTCAGACAGCAGTCACTCCGACTCTCAGCCTATACCCCCGGATACCGACATGGAGATATCTGACTCCGAGGATACCTACTCAGTTCCAGAACCTCAGCCGGCTATGCATTTAGGCTCGACATCTACAGTATTCCCCGGTGCTCCTGATACAGTCCCTTATTCTGTGTATGCATCTTTGCTCCGAGAGTGCCATAGTTTAGAGAGTCAGACTCAGACACTAAGCTCCCGGATCGATTCGATGTTCGATAGTACACCTACATCCTCTCCAGCCTCACACCTTGCAGATAGGCTCCGTAGCCTTATTAGGATGGGCCAACAGCAGTTAGATACTTTTCCACCAGTGGGCAGTGCGAAGACCACCCAGGTACGGATGTTCGTGCAGATGTTGGTAGACGAGTTGCAGCGCGTTGTTGACGAGATGAAGATAGATGGTTGATATGCTAGGGCATTGATTAGTAGGATAGCATATAGCAGGATGTGTTATCTTACTCCTGGATCAGTGCAGTTATTTATGCTTTGTTGTTTTTACCAGTTGAACTTTATAACTCTATTCCCTGGATCGTACTTAGACCTTGTTTGTGGTGAACGGATTTGATATCCGTTTATTCGTATTCTATTCAGTATTTTATTTGATATTGTTGACCAGTTTACTTCTTACATTACTTACCCTGATTATAACCATGTTCCTTTAGGCATAGAAATATTGCCATATACCACTGCTTCATATCAACATAACTTGTACATTTTTAACTACATGGATATAGAACTGTTATAACTATTTCTGCACCCTACATATACCTTGCTATATTGTCCAAAACTATGAACCTGTATAACTCTTGTGTGTTCACTTCAGTAGAATGCCGCCAAAGAAAAGACCAGGTCGAAAGCCCAAGAATGCGACTCCAACTGAAACCATGGACAACCCAAGAGATCCAACTCCAGAACCTATACACCCTGAAAATCCAAATCCTAACCCAGAAAACCCACCCGAAGCTAATTTAAATATGACACAACTCATTGAACTTTTGCGTCAGCAAACTACCACATTAGTTCAACAACAGCAAATACTACAACAGCAACAACAACAATTACAACAGTTACAGCCACAACCTGTCCAGAACACTGTTTCCTTCAAATCCTTTCAGGCTGTTAAGCCGCCAGAGTTCAAAGGAACTTTAGACCCGGTAGAAGCTCAAAGTTGGTTGAAAGAGATCGAAAAAGCCTTTGCCTTAGTAGCGGTAGGAGAAAATCATAAGACCAATTACGCTAGCTATTTCTTAAAAGGAGAAGCGAACTATTGGTGGGAGTCAGTAAGAACTTTAGAAACTACAGAAGTGATTCCCTGGGAGAGGTTTAAGAAGTTGTTCCTGGATCAGTACTTTCCGAAATACATGCAGACACAGATGGAGCTAAGATTTTTCGAGTTGAAGCAAAACGAGTTAAGTGTTTCAGAGTATGAGAAGAAATTCACCAAATTGTCAAGATTTGTACCGGAGTACGTGGATACGGAAGAGAAGAAAGGAAAAAGATTCCAGCAAGGACTAAAGTCGTGGATTAGGAGTAGGTCCAAGTAGGCGACCCGGAAAGCAGCTAGCTCAGATAGGAAAAGAAGAACCCTAGTTGTCTCCTTGATAAGGCAAGTGTCTATTCCCTCCACTTATCGTTCAAGTGGCCGCTTCTCTTAATTTATGATGTGAATGTTTTCTTTAACCAGTATTCTTTCTTTTCATATAATACCTTTGAACATAATGTTCCATCTTGCAACTATACTGTTTTTTTTATACCTATCCTGCTTTGCCTCATACCCATTTATTGCCATGCTTATTTATAGCTTGATTATTGTCTAATACCTTTGCTTGACCCTAGAACATGACCTTTCTATTTTTTTTCATCATCGTGAATTGAAATCTGTAACACTGAAACAAGTCGTTCATATAGACTTGATTTATAATTGAAATCTTGACACCCCTAGTCATTGTGATTAATCTGAAATTTTATTCAACCCTGGAATTGGAGATTTGATTTTGACCGTTACGCCGGTCTGATTTATGAATTATTTAAGGCCAATATGTTGCCTATGGATCCAGTGTGTGTTTGGAGTCACATTAAATATGTGACCCGGAGCTAATGCGTTGGCTGATCACCTAGCTTAGCTCGTAGCGTGTGGCTCTAATTCCAATCCACTTAGTTATTGATTCTTGTTATGAAACCCTGTTATTGATTCTTGTTATGAAACCCTGTTATTGATTCTTGTTATGAAACCCTGTTATTGATTCTTGTTATGAAACCCTGTTATTGATTCTTGTTATGAAACCCTGTTATCGATTCTTGTTAAGAAACCCTGCTATTGACTTTCGTTATGAAACCCTGTTCTACATCAGATGCCTTGATTCATTTATTCTGTTTGAAGTTGTTGGCTTTTATTATACACTTGCTGAGCTTTGTAGCTCACTCTTTTGTTATTATCTAACCCTTTACAGTTAGCAAGTATGGTGAGAACTATGCAGACTGCCCGTAAGAGGACAGGTGGTTCAGGAGCCGCATTTAGGAGACAGTTTGACCAGGTTGGTACCCACTAGTACCAGGCACTAGGTGTTAAGTTCTTTTGCTAGCTATGACATAAGATTAGTCAGTTGTATGTAATGACATAGAATCTGTTTCTTTCGGTCTTGTAGTATGTTATTTCAAACTTGAACCTGGATGCGATCTAGGCTTTGTGGGTAGTTTGTTTAATGTTTTCTTATGTATTTATATTATAAGAAGGGTTTGGTTGCTTGTTTAGTAGTATGTTTTAGTGGTGCCAGTCTCGGGGCGTCACATAAACTCTTTATATCCAATCCAAATTAGTTTTTCATTATTAAAATTTATAAGTTGCATTCATAAAATTACAAAAGAAAGTGAATAGAGAAAGAGAGTTTGTCTTATTAATTTATTATATAATATTATTTAAAAGTGGCTTGTACCTCTTAAAATTGATGAGAAAGATGAGACTTTTAGTGAATTTAAGGCTAATAAGAGTATCTTGGAGAAAAAAAAGTTGTAAACCTCCTCAAATTTTAAGTTAAGAGCCAAGATAAAGAGGCTCTTAGAGAGGCTCTAAGTTAGTGATAAAATTGTTTTATTTTAACTATTGTTATTAGGTGAAGTGAGTAAGGTATGATTACTCATAAATACAAATATTAATCTAATATGATTATTAGAAGAAAATAAATTAAGTTTTAGTTTTGAAATTCAAACATAATCGTGTATTCTTAAGATGTGATTTTAGGCGTGAGACTTATAAATCGAGTAAGTAATTTTAAAAATTGGATTTGGTTCAGTATAAAAGTACGAACTATAAGTGAACAACTCGACTCGAGTTCGGTTCGTGTTCGGCTCGTTTATTAACGAGCCGATCTTGAACATCACTTTTCGTTCGATTAGAAAGCTCGGCTCGACTCTGTTCGTTTGAAATAAAAATCAAGCTCGGCTCGACTCTGTTCGTTTGAAATAAAAATCAAGCTCGGCTCGATTCAGACAAAACTTGGCTCGACTCTGTTCGTTTGCAGCCCTAAGTACAGCTAAGTCTAGTCTGGAAAAAAAGGGGTAATACTAAGACCAATTAGCAAGACCAAACAAACTAAAAAATAAAAAAGTCTGCCCAACAAATAAATACTAATCAAAGAAAAGAATGACCAAAAATCTGTTGGTATAAATGACCATTAAGGATTTCATCACATAGCTGCATCTGTAATGAATAGTTGTCAGCACAGCACACTTAGAAGTAGAGAAATTAATGGATTTATTGCAAATCATAGTACTTCCAAAACATAGTGCTTGTTTGGTTATAATGAAAGTTTTTATGTATTCAAACATCATGGATTTATATTAATGCATATTAACTTATTTAATTTAAATGGATTTTATATAATTTTGCTCTAAAATTTAATGCATTTATATATAGGGGTGAGTTCCAATTAAAAAATATTTAAGTTACAAACTTAGAAACTTTTTTTGTTCAACACATATATAACTTCGGTTCAACATCATTTACTAAATAAAAATAATTTTTTTATTGAATAAACATAATTCTAATCAAAACATAGTCATAACATTTTCTAATTTATTAAAAAAACAAATTTGCAACTTTTTTTTAAACAAAAAATTGATTTTTTATAACGATTTGTTGAACATTATTATACTTCTCTTGAATCCAAATATATAAATAATATTACATTGGTATGATTGAGAAAACTATATTTATTTAATTAAACTTCAGATTTTTATACCCTAATTTGGTATCGGTGAACCCGAATAATTGAGAATTATATAATGTGTATTCAACAATATTTTAATTATGGTTCAACAGACTCCTATATTTAAAAAATAAATTTAATATTTCTATACACTATTTTGGTATTGGTAAACACTAGAATGATATTGAATAAATTAAATTATATGTATTTATCAAAATTTTAATTATTACTTAATAAATGATGTTGAACTCAAGTTATATATGTGTTGAACCGAAAAAATTTATAAGTTTGTAACTAAGAAAAGTTTGTATTTGATCATGCTCATATATATAAGAAGCTAGGTACCCCAAAAAATTTCTCAAAACTTTTCCCGAAGGCTGATGTGTCAATATATTATTGGTAACCTTCCGAAATATAATATAAGACCCCGCGTGCCTACATATGCGCTCATAAATTAAAATGCGCCTTGTGTCATGCCACATCATTCGGTAAGAAGTTTGGGAATTTTTTTGCGTATCAAATTCCACTCTTTAAAATATTATAATATCACACACAATATACACAAAGGAAATTAATTGATATACAAAATCTTAAAATCTTTAATATATATGCTACAGTAAATATTTTATTCCCTGTGTTGAAAAATCTTCTTTTATGAAGCAATCTTTGTATTTAAATGTATCTATACACGTTAGCATTTGTATACATTATATAAGATAGAAAAGTACAACAAAAAATATTATAAGTATTGAAGTCAAGCAAGATGAACAAAATAATCGGCGGCTACATACTCTTCATGCTTTTAGCAAATATGCAATTGTCAATAGCAAATCTTCGATCAGGTAGCATTTGTTAAACTTTATAGTCATTTTGTTTGAAATTTTGTTCATGGAGAATGTCGAAATTTCAAGCCCTTTTATTTTATATAATATTTTTTTGTTAAACAGTATAAGATTCGGTTGAACTTGAATTGACTACCTAATAATGTTATATTATATCTAAAGTTTGCCTTATAAAAAAATGATAACATTCATAAAATGATATGTAACTAGATTTTTTTTAACAAAACTTTCAAAATATGTAAATACATGTATGATGTACTCATTTGTTTTGAGTTTTTAAGTTGCTGACCTTTTAATAATTACCTATGTTTACATGTATGACATCCTTTTCTCTTATATATTTGTTGGTTTTATAGATGCAGCAAGGACAGACGAGAAAATATGTTTTAACGTAAATCATTTTTCACATTGTCATCGGAGGGAAAAGAATTGTTGGGACTTATGTATGAAAAAGTATATTCATGGAGAATTGATAGATGAGTACTGCGAAGATAATAATTATTGTACATGTAAATATATTTGTTAGTAGCTATCAGTTACCTTTCGAATGATGGAATAAAACATACATGATTTTTATATATTTTTGGTATGCACTGTGGCAAGATGGAATGATTTATGAGCATTTAAAGATCAATTTTACCCATGTATTTAATTGCTTATTGATCCTATAGTTTTTTAACAAGTGATTGATTATAATTGTACTTGTTTTGTTTCCTTTTTCCAATTTTCTGATTTTTAATGCCAAATAAATTATTTTATGTTAAAGTTAAGTAATTTTATATTTATTTGAAAGCTTATATTTTCTTATAAAAATCGAAAAAATGTAGTGACACTTGAATTTTTCTAAAAGCAATAACCGAAGAACTTGAGGTTCCACAAATTGTTTTGTAGGACTTGAGGTACCAAACTTAGTACTCCAAAGTTGATATATTTTCAAATTTAGTTATGTATTTATTTGTATGATAATATATTTAGATTTTACTAAATTATTTGGGCCTCATAAGTGCTCATTAAGAAATATTACAGACTAATCGAAAAAGTTTACAAATATAAACACAATATGTATCCAAAAATTAACGAAATTATATTTGCATTTAATCCAATGAAATATTGTTTACAATATCTTGAGATTTAGAAATCGAGTGTACAGTTATAAATGACTGATGAGTCGATGACTAAAAACTGGAATTGTAGTAATTTCACTTAAAATCATACCTACCAAGTACAGCTAGGGCTGTAAGCGAACAAAGCCGTTTGTGAACAAAACTCGAGCTCGACTCGTTTTAGATGGACTAGGCTCGGTTCGTTTACTAAATGAACATGAGCTTGAACATGAAAATGTGTCCGGTTAGTAAATGAGCTCGAGCCGAGCTTTACACCTGTTCGACTCGAACTCAGCTCGTTTTGCTCGGGATCGGCTCGAGCTCGGTTCGAACTCGTTAAACTCGGCTCGATTCGTTTAACTAATTATAAATTTGTGAATTTTATAATATCCTTAACAATTTGAATATGTTAAATAAAACTTAATTGCGATCTATTTTAGTTATTTTATGGTTGAATAGGGAATTGTATTTGTTATCTCTAAAAGGTATAACATCAACGTACTACCAAAAGGTAAACTCTTTATAGCCAATCCAAATTAGTTTTTCATTATTAAAATTTATAAGTTGCATTCATAAAATTACAAAAGAAAGTGAATAGAGAAAGAGAGTTTGTCTTATTAATTTATTATATAATATTATTTAAAAGTGGCTTGTACCTCTTAAAATTGATGAGAAAGATGAGACTTTTAGTGAATTTAAGGCTAATAAGAGTATCTTGGAGAAAAAAAAGTTGTAAACCTCCTCAAATTTTAAGTTAAGAGTCAAGATAAAGAGGCTCTTAGAGAGGCTCTAAGTTAGTGATAAAATTGTTTTATTTTAACTATTGTTATTAGGTGAATTGAGTAAGGTATGATTACTCATAAATACAAATATTAATCTAATATGATTATTAGAAGAAAATAAATTAACTTTTAGTTTTGAAATTCAAACATAATCGTGTTTCTTAAGATGTGATTTTAGGCGTGAGACTGTAAATCGAGTAAGTAATTTTAAAAATTGGATTTGGTTCAGTATAAAAGTACGAACTATAAGTGAACAACTCGACTCGAGTTCGGTTCGTGTTCGGCTCGTTTATTAACGAGCCGATCTTGAACATCACTTTTTGTTCGATTAGAAAGCTCGGCTCGACTCTGTTCGTTTGAAATAAAAATCAAGCTCGGCTCGACTCTGTTCGTTTGAAATAAAAATCAAGCTCGGCTCGATTCAGACAAAACTTGGCTCGACTCTGTTCGTTTGCAGCCCTAAGTACAGCTAAGTCTAGTCTGGAAAAAAAAGGGGTAATACTAAGACCAATTAGCAAGACCAAACAAACTAAAAAATAAAAAAGTCTACCCAACAAATAAATACTAATCAAAGAAAAGAATGACCAAAAATCTGTTGGTATAAATGACTGTTAGAAATGAATACTACTAGAAACTAGACAGAGGGGGGGTGAATGGATAGTTTGATGTATTTTTCGATTCTTGAAACCTAAGTAAACAACTGTATGTGATTATGATATGTAATATGCAGAAAGTAAATAACACACACAATCACTTTAATCTACTTTGTATAAGCAAATTAAATACTACAGCTTTCCAGGAAATTCACAATCGAATTTCTGGCTTCTAAACAAGAACAGTTTGAACTTGCTTGCTTACAGAGAAAAGAGCTTAGCAAATAACTATGTGTATCTCTCTTACTTCTTACAGTTGTGTGTGCACGATATATATATATTCACCTATACAAACTAGGCACACACAATATTACACAGCTACCCCTTCTGAAAGTCCAACTTGTCCTGCCATAAGAAGTTCACTGTGTCAGGAAGGACCACCTGCTTTTCGGAGTCTTTCCCGTTTCTGTAGCTGCTTGTCTCTTATCTTTCTCTCCAAGTTTAGCTGTAGATTTGCCATCTGTTCTTTGGACCACCTTGCCAGAACAAATGCTTCAGTATTTGTCTCCTTTGATTCTTGGTTCTGTACCTTGATTTGTCTTGTTATAAACGGCTAAGTGTTGATATCGTGAACTCCACTTTATCCCTGACTTCGCGATCTCCCTTGTGAGGACTACGCGATATAGCCTTTGAAGACTTTGCGACATAGGTCATTTGATGACTATGCGACATAGGTCATTTGATGACTATACGACATAGGTCATTTGATGACTATGCGACATAGGTCATTTGATGACTATGCGACATAGGTCATTTGATGACTATGCGACATAAGGCTTCTGAGGACTTCACGATCTAGGCTCTTTTGACTTTGCTGACTTCAACACTTCACGACATGTGTCTTGAGGACTTCTCGACATAGTACAAAATGGACTATGCGATATAGTACTTCACGACATGGATATTGGTGACTTCACGACATAGCTTTCTTTTGACTTTGCTATATAATGCCTTAGACAAATTCCTGCAACTTATTTCTTCATAGCCTTATTCAACTCTATCCTGCTGCATGAACACTTCTGAACTTCTACCAGGATAATTATTCAATGGCCTATATATACAATCTAGATGCAAGAAACTTTACTAAGCTCATTATAAATTTGAGCATACATGATAAAGCTATTGTTCATGAGAACAAGACAAGTACATTTAGAGACCTATACTCTATCCCAGTGATAGAAATCACTAGGTCATGTAGTGTGACATAGTCACATAGTGTAGGCTTGTTAATAGTGGTATTCAGACATGTCTTGAGCCTAACAATCTCCCCCAAATTGTGAGTAAGATCCTTAGGCACAATTTCATGTCTGATAACAAGCCTAACTTACATAAAAGGAAATTTAGTAACAGAGAGGATAATTCATGAACATTGAGATCAGAAATTTGATTACATAGAAAAATTTAAAGCTTAGAGTTTACTTTTGTTGCTCAGCAGCTTCAGCTTCCAATTGCTTCTCTAACAAATCATCATATATCTTCTTTTTCCTTATCTCTTCTTTTCTCTTCATGTCTATGATGGCTTCTTGAAGTTCTTCTCTTGCAATCAGTTCTTCAATGAGAGGTGAGCCTTTCAAGTCATCAATTGCAGCCTTGAGTGCACTTTCTACATAGGAATCAAGAAACTCCATCCTTATTTTGCTTTGACCTCCATGTGAGTTTTTGTACTCCACAATGTAAGGATTTTGTTTGACCCTGCACATCCCTTTCTGCCTTAGCTCCTTAGCCCTCTCCTCCATCTCAGCCATTTCTTTCTCTCTCTGTATGTTTTTCTCTTCATTCTCTTTCCTCATGTTTTCTTCATAATCAGCATGCATCTTCAAGTACCTGGCAATATCTATCTTCCATGTCCTTTCATCTTTTTCTTCAAAATTCAGTAAGGCATTTATCCTTTCAAGCTCATACTTATAGAAATATTGCCAGCTTCCTTGCTTCATTATCCTTTCTCTTCCATCAGTGTACTTGATCTCTAGATGATCCAACTTCACTTTGACTTCAAAGATCCTTTGAGCCCTCAAAAATGCTAGGGCATCTTCATCATAGTCCTCATCTAGTGGAAGCACATTGATGCCAATAACATTTGTGAGTTTTCCAGTCTTCTTTGTTATCCTCATCCTTTTGGGTACACTCTTGATCTTCAAATGCTTCACAAGAGATACCTTTCTGGAACAAGGAGAATTAGTCTTCAGTGCCACATCACTTGGAAGTAGCTTCATTCCTTTCCCCTTCATCCACTGTAACACTCCACTAGCTGTGACTTTGTGGAAGTGTTTTCTTGAAATTACTTTAGTGGCTTCATCTTTCTTCTGTGGCAATTCAGGTTCAGAAGTCATGGATAATGATTTTGGAGGATCATTGCTAACAGTACCCACCCTAGACTTAGAGTCTTGTGTTGTGGTTAAAGTACTACTAGCAATGTCCTTGACTTGCTGAATTCCACTTCTTGTTTTCTTAACTGATTCCTTTGCCCCCTTGTCATCCCTCTTGCTATCATCAGCATCCTTTGATTTCTTTGAATATTTGCTCCTTTCCTTATCTCTCCTTGACTGAGATCTCCTTTCATAGGTTTTCTCCTTATCATCATCATCATCTCCATCCTTCTTTTTGTTCTTTTCTTTGACAGATTCAGGAATGACTCCATGAATCAGAAAAGATTGTAGAGTGTGAATCATCTCTAGTTCCTCAGCTGTTCTGACTCCCCTCTTGGCTCTTAGCATTTGCAGCACCTGGTTGATCTTTGCATTATTCTTTCTTGTCAAATCTGAAGGGATCACCAACTGGTCAATGCTGCTGTCTTGAGATAGACTTTGGAAGATTATTGTCTTTGGCTTTGAGATAACCTCAGGCAGTCTTTGATCTTGATCCATCTTCAAGTCATCAAACAGTCTCTTGTTGTTAGCCCCACCTTTTTCTATTAAGTCCATTATTGTTGACAGCTCAGTGAATCTCAGTTTCTCTAGAGTTTGAAAAGCTAGGTGCCACAAGCAGTTGTCCTTGCACACCATGATTATCTCTCTTAGATGGACATCCTTGATTTTCCTTACTGCAACTGTGAAGTACTTAATGTTTTCCTTGAGCTTCATTCTGTAAGTCCTTGCATCTTCTTGTGCATCTCTGTAGGTGGCTTTCAGAAACTCCAGGAAGGCCTCATCATGATAGATGTGAGAATTGGCAACTTCCTGTAGCTTGGCCTCTGTGATTGTTGTTGCTTTGGCAGGTTGAGCATTGGAAGTAGGTTGAGCAGGTTGAGAAGTGGAGATATCTTTTGGCATTGTGGAGGGATAGTAGGTAGTGGTGACTGTGCTTTTCTGGCCTTGTGCATTGATGACCTCTACAGGGGGAAGATTGATTGGCTTTATTGTCTCTTCAATGAGCTTGCCCTTAAGTTTTGACTGCTTGGCAGGTACTCCCCCTTTCTTTTTCACAATGACCTCCTTAACTTTCTCCCCCTTAGGCTTGGGATCAGACAAAAAGTCTTGAGCTTCACCAGGGATAGGCAGGTTCATGGATCTCATCATTGAAGTCATCATCTGTTGCTGCACCAGTAAGATGTTTGAGGTGTTGTTGCCTTGGTCATCCAGCTTGTCATTGAGTTGGCTTAAGGATGTAGATAGCATTCTGTTTTCATCCTTGAGAGAGGCCACTTCTTTTTCTAAGCCATCCACCTTAGAGAATAATTGTTGAGACCTAAATGAGTTTAGGGATTGATCTTTGACCCTGGCAAAGTCATATTTGGAGATGTCTGACAGAGGGACTTCATCCACCAACTTGTCACCATACTGATTTTTCCACATGACATTTATCATAGCATTTGAGGTGATGGTGGCTTTCGCTTGAGTTTCCAGTGAAGAAGCCAGTTTCTTGATGTTGTCTGTGACCATGGCAAGAGTCACATCCATCATGGATACATTTGTGGAGGTTTTCTGGACTTCTTTGAGGATACCATCCACCTTGGGAAAATCAGAGAGATAAGAGTTCCTGAGCTTAGTGAGGGATCTGTCTGTCTCCTCCTGGATTGAAGAAATCTCTGATTGAAGCCCTTTCCCAAGATAGTGCAGAGCCTTCAGCTGGTTCTTGTACACATCATTCACAGCATCATAGATGGCAGCAGGAGAGAGATCCTTTGCATTGGAGCCCAGAGAAGTTAGGAATTCTTCTCTTAGAAAAGCTAGGGCATCCTTGAGCTTGAGAGTCCTCTTAGCATCCAACCAGGCATCCACATTTCCCTCTGGTTCAGCTGCATCCACAATCTTCTCCTGCTGAGCTTCAACATCCTCCTTGTGGCAAAGTAAGATAGCTTCATAATCAGCATTGGGAAGATTTGAGGTGAGGAGATGTTGAGCTATTTTGGAGAACTCATCAATCTGTGTTACATGGAGATCTTGTATGGCTTCTTCTGTCATTTTGGAAGGCACAGATGATGATCTTGAAGGCCTGTCATGGTGCACAGGCTTCAGCCATTCTGACATAGTGGCCTGAGCCAAGTGAGAGCTAGTGCTAGGCACTTCATGAGATGTAAGAGTTTGAGTCTCCTCCAGCCTTGGAATGGCTGTAGGGTCTAATGTTGTCTCCATTGAAATGGGATGTGTTACAACATTAGCCCTATTTGTCTGTGAAGACAGTTCCACATCCCTAAGGATGGGAGAATTTGGCACAGAGTCTCTAGTGAAAACTGGTGAATCCTCCATGTTTGTGTTGGTGTCATTAGGATATGCCCCAGCATGCATTCCCTGACCAACTAGATGTGGTTCCTGGGTGGTGAGCATAGTGTCATGCACCATGTCACTTGAAATTGGCTCAATCACAGGAGAGAATTGTGATTGATCAAAGGCAAGATTGTCATTGGAATGACTTTCTTGTTCAGAAGAAATTTTTATGGAAGAATCTGAGAGAGAAGTGGGGTTTAGACTAGATTTTGGCAACTCCCCCTGAGAAATAGGAGGAGTTTCAACAGTGATGTGCTCTCCACTCTGTGTGTCATCAGCCTTATCACTCCTAGAGTCAAGAGTGAGTTCTTGATCCTGTGCAGACTCAGTACAGGTTGTAGTGGGGAGACTACTCTTTTCAATGCCAATAACCTGTTGGGAGGCCATTGACAGTAGTAGGTGTACCCCTTTTTCCACATCTGAATCCTGTTGGGAGGATTCAGTGGTAGGTTTAGATTTTGACTTCTTCCTTTGTCTGGTAAGGGGTGACTCAGGATCCTCACTTCCTATCTCTACAGAGTCATTTAACACTGCTAGGGCTCTCTTCTTTGACTTCTTTTTAGTAACATCAACCTTTTGAGAGATTGATGCACTTGGTTGCCTATCCTCTACAGTGGTGTTTTCAGTAGGATTGCTGGATGGGATAGGAAGGCTGGGGATAGACTGTGCAGCTCCTTCAGTCTTAGCCTTCCCTGTCCAGGAAAGTTCATGATATATGGGCTTATCAAGTGGATAAGACTCAAATGTGTCCTGCATATGCTTGGTCACACTTAGAATCACATCCACTTGATTCCTTGTGTCCAATGAACCAAATAGTACTTTGGACATGGACTTGGAATAAGCCATTTTAGTGTTATCTATACCCTCCAATAGATGGACATTTGCATCAAGAAAATTTAAAATAACTTGAAGGAAACGAGGGTAAAAGATGTCATTACCTCTACCACAAATGGTCCTGCCTAGCCTCTGAGTCAATTCTTTGAGAATTATGGCTCCCACATTGATCTCCTGGTTGTTGGCCAAGGAGTAGGCTAGCTTCACAGCAATGTGACTGATATGGTCCCATCCTGTCTTCCTGCAGAGAAACACCTTCTGGAGTGCGTCAAGCAGAAATGACCACTCCCTTCTCACAAACTTCTTATTCAGCTTTCCAGTATCTATCTCATCAGCATACTGAATGAAGGTCATGAATTCTATGATTTGAGCATCTGTAGCTTCTTGGTCATGACCTTCCACCTTGAACCCCAAAGCTTCATTGATTTCCCTTTCACCAAATTGAAAGTGTTTGCCTCCAATTGAACAGCTAACCTCCTGGAGTGAGGTTCCATCTTCCCTAGCCATTGTTGATACCAACGCCGTTCTCCAGAATCCTTCCAACACATCAACATACAAGGTAGGGTTCAGGGTTAGGGCTTGGCGTAGGTAGGAAGTGTTCAAGAACCGTACAAAACACTTGTACCTTGGGTTAGCCTCAGCCTCAGAGGGAATGGTGAGAAGATTGGTTTCTTTGGGAATTGTTAAAGGGATAGAGGATGATACAGTTTGAGATTTGGGTGCCATTTCGAGAGAGAGAGAGTGAAAATTAGAGTAGAGAATTTGTGCTTAGGTTTGAGAGTTTGAGAGCAATAGACAAGATGAAAAGTTATGAACGGTTAGAAAAGGTATTTATATGATAGAGACACTGCGATATGGAGTTATGAATATGTACAGTCTATATGTATGTCGCGAAGTCAATAATAGCCTGTACCGCAAAGTCTTGCAAAATATATCGCATAGTCTCAACAATGAACTATGTCGCAAAGTCTTCAAAATGAAAGGATCGGGGAGACTTTGCGATATAGTAGAAATACCCTGTCTAAAGCTCTCTTTTAGGAATTTTAAGCAATTTGTCAGACTTTTATCAAATTTTGAAATAAAATTAATTTAAATCAAAATTCTGTCAACTATGGAGACTTGTCGATATAGTTATTCTAAGTCGCGAAGTCATAAAATTAACTATGTCGCAAACTCATGAAATGAACTATGTCGCGAAGTCTCACAATCTCAACAGTTTGCGATATAAGTCTGTTTAATTTGAACTATGTCGTGAACTCTGAAAATCATCTATATCGAGATGTCTCAAAAGCTCACAACTCCACTAACAAATATGATTTTGAAAAATATGCAGTAAAATACTGAAATATTTATAAATCATATCTCAGCTAATTTTCACTCCAAACAAATAGGTCATTTAAATACAGTGAAAATTTACTGCTGCAACTATTAACCAGCATATTTACTTAGAACAACTGAATGAAGGATTGAGCATTCCAATTTCACTCACAAGTCTGTTGAAGACTGCTTCATTCAGAGGTTTAGTAAATATGTCAGCTAGTTGTTTCTCAGTTGGAACATAAGAGACTTCTATGGTACCATTTGCAGCATGTTCCCTAATGAAATGGTACCTGATCTCAATGTGCTTTGTAGTAGAATGATTAACAGGATTGGCAACTATGGATATTGCACTAGTATTATCACACATTAGAGGAATGTGTTCTAACACTAGCCCATAATCCATGAGTTGATTTCTAATCCAAAGCAATTGAGCACAGCAACTTCCAGCAGCAATATATTCAGCCTCAGCTGTGGATGTTGCTGTGGACTGTTGTTTCTTACTAAACCAGGACACTAACCTTTGACCTAGGAATTGACAGCTTCCAGAGGTGCTCTTCCTGTCAATTCTGCATCCAGCATAATCAGAATCTGTGTAACCAACCAGGTTGAACCCAGTGCCCTTTGGATACCATAGCCCAAGATTAGGAGTCCCCTTCAGATATTTGAAAATTCTTTTGATGGCCATCATGTGAGATTCCTTGGGATCAGACTGGAACCTTGCACAAAGGCATGTGGCAAACATGATGTCTGGCCTGCTAGCTGTGAGATAGAGTAGGGATCCAACCATTCCTCTATAGACCTTGATATCAACTCTCTTGCCTTTCTTGTCTTCATCCAGCTTGATTGCAGTAGACATAGGAGTTTTAGCTGGGGATGACTCTTCTAAACCATATTTCTTTAAAAGATCCTTGACATACTTAGATTGGTTTATAAAGATGCCATCCTCCCTTTGATGTACTTGCAGGCCTAGGAAGTAGGTTAACTCTCCCATCATACTCATCTCATATTTACTTTGCATCAACTTAGAGAACCTTTCACAGAGTTTTTCATTTGAAGAGCCAAAGATGAAATCATCCACATAGATTTGAACAAGAATGATATCATTTCCATGCTTCTTGAAGAATAGGGTTTTGTCAATTGTACCCCTGGTAAATTGATGCTCAAGAAGGAATTGAGATAGAGTTTCATACCAGGCTCTTGGTGCCTGTTTGAGTCCATAGAGCGCCTTGAGCAGTCTATACACAAAGTTTGGGAAGTCTTCACTTTCAAAGCCAGGTGGTTGAGACACATAGACTTCTTCAGCAAGATCACCATTAAGAAATGCACTTTTCACATCCATTTGATACACCTTAAAATCTGAGTGAGCTGCAAAAGCCAGGAAGATTCTTATGGCTTCCAGTCTAGCTACAGGTGCAAATGTCTCATCATAGTCAATGCCTTCTTGCGGACAATATCCTTTGGCAACCAGCCTTGCTTTGTTTCTTACTACCACTCCTTCTTCATCCATCTTGTTCCTGAACACCCATTTGGTGTCAATAACATTCTTTCCTTTTGTAGGTGGCACTAGTTCCCATACTTTGTTTTTCTCAAATTGATTCAACTCTTCTTGCATGGCAACAATCCAATCAGAATTCTTCAAAGCTTCTTCAATTAATTTAGGTTCCTCTTGTGACAGAAAGCAGCTATACAGACATGTATTTAATGTTGCCCTTCTTGTTCTAACTCCCTCACTAGGATCTCCAATGATTTGATCCCTAGTGTGGGCTCTGTCCCATTTCCTTGTGTGCCCCTGTTCATTTCCTTGATCTGTTCCAATCTCATTTTGGTTGACAGTTGCATTCTCTTCTTCTCCCCCTGTGTTTGTGAATCCTTGCACAGGTGTTTGAAGAAGATTGTCAACTTCAAGAATTTCATTTTCTAGAACAGTTTGAACAGGGGGTTCATCTTCACTTTCAGAATCCTCAAGATAACCTTGATTCTCAAATCTCAATAGCACACTGTCTTGATCACTTGTTTTCAGTCCTGGAGTTTTCTTGTCATCAAAGGTAACATCCATGCTTTCCATGACTTTGTGTTGCTCAGGTACAAACACTCTGTATGCTGTCCTTTCCAGAGAGTATCCAATGAAGATACCTTCAAATGCCTTAGCATCAAATTTTCCAACATGCTCAGAGGTATCTTTCATCACAAAGCACTTGCTTCCAAACACATGCAGGTGCTTGAAGGATGCTCTTTTTCCAGTCATTAATGAGTAAGGAGTTTTGCCAGACTTCTTATTGATTAATGTTCTATTTTGCACATAGCATGCTGTGTTAACAGCATCAGCCCAAAAGCTAGTGGGTAGCTTTGCATCCAGCAGCATTGTCCTTGCAGCTTTAATGAGAGTTCTATTCTTTCTCTCAACTACTCCATTTTGTTGAGGTGTTCTAGGAGCTGAGAATTGTTGAGAAATTCCTTTATCTTTGCAAAACTCATACAATGTTGAATTTCTGAACTCAGTCCCATTATCACTTCTCAAAGCAACTACAGAGGAACCAGTGCTTTGTGCTTCTTTATCAACTCTCTTGATATGCTCTATTATGACTTGGGGTGCTTCATCCTTGGAGAATAGGAATTCCACCCAAGTATATCTTGAATAGTCATCTACCATCACTAGAGCATATTTCTTTTTGGAGAGGGACATTACATTCACAGGGCCAAATAAGTCCATGTGAATTAGTTGCAGAGGTTTTGAGTTTGTATTGAGCAACTTGTTCTTGTGACTTGATCTTTTAATCTTCCCTTTCTGACAAGCTTCACATGCTCCATCTTGCACAAACTCCAAGGCAGGCAAATCCCTGATGAGTTCTCTCTTGGTCAGAGAGTTCATTGCCTGAACATTCAAGTGAGACAGTTTCTTGTGCCACAGCCAGAATTCCTCATTTGTGGCTTTTGTGTAGAAACAACAAATTTCTCCCTTATCTGCAGCCTTGAGATTAGCTACAAACAAGCTTCCTTTCTTCACACCAGTTAGAACAACTTCACCACTTTCCCTTTTTGAGATTGAACAAAGGTCTTCATCAAATTCCACTTTGAAGCCTCTGTTGGTAAACTGTCCAATACTCAAGAGATTATGCTTCAGTCCTTCAACAAATGCTACATCTTCAATAATGACATTTCCAGATTTAACACTGCCATATCCCATTGTATAACCAATGTTGTCATTTCCAAAGGTTACTGATGGGCCAGCCTTTTCCTCAAAATGTGATAGCAGGGCCATATCACCAGTCATGTGACTTGAGCATCCACTGTCCAAGATCCATATGACTCTTTTATTCCTGTTGCCCTGCATTCACAAAGTGACTAAGTTGTTTTTGGTACCCACACTTGGTAGGGTCCAGATGATTTAGAAACATTTTGATTAATAATTCTTCTGTCATAAATTGCATTTCTCATAGTAGGAGACTTCACTTTTTCTGTGGCTTTGGAGTTTACACTCTTAGGCTCACATGAAGTTTTCACCCTCTCAACCCTGATTGGGGACCCTGTCCTATGAGAATGTATGTGTGTGTGTGATTCACCAGATTGTGCAGAGTCAAGTTTATGTTTAAGAGATAAACAGTTAGCAATCACAGTCACATAGCATGTCATGCAGTTTGGCTTACCACAGAAAGAATCATGACTAGAATTTATGCTTGCAGAAAGGTTACTTAGGTTGTCAACTTCAACAATTTCAGGCTTACTACACTTATGAGTCAAATGATTAACAGATAGGCATTTTTGACATTGTTTCCTGGGAGCATTTGGCACATAAGCATAGTTGTTTCCTTTGTTAACACCAACTTTACCGTTTCTGTTTTGTTTCCTTTTCTTAACAACTTCTTTCTTTGCTTTAGGACTCTTGACAAGATTGTCTTTGGTCTCTTTCTGATTGACAAGTTCAGGAAAGGAAGAAGTGTTCTTAGCAGCCTCATCTTCTTCAAGTAGTTGTTGCTTGATGATCAGTAGTTCCTCATCAAACTCAACAACACTCTTTCTGAAGATGGGCAGTTCAACACTTGACAGTATGGTTGGGGCATTTTTGTTTGTAAAAGTTTCCTTTCCTTTGCCCTTGACCTTCTTCCTTCCCTTGTCATTATCATAGTCAAAACCAACTCCAACCTTGCAGTCTTCAGTGTGTTCCTTGTGGTAGGTTTGAATAAGTTCAGAGGAGTTTTTGAAGCTTCTTAGTTTCAGTTCAGTTTTAGCAATTTGTTCTCTAAGGGCATTCTCTATCTGCTCAGCACAAATCACTTTGTTTTTAAGATACTCAACCTCCTTTTTCAAACCATCCAGGTTCACAACCATTAACTCAAGTTGCTCATTCTTTTCTGTAAGCTCAACATTCTTAGCAGTTAGTCTGTCAATTTCTTCATTAGCTACTAACATGCTAGTATGAATATTAAACATCTCAGTGCTCATATCTTCAACAGTTTGCTTATATTGAAGGGGAGTCATATCAAGAGAAGTAAGAATAGGTACCTGACTTGAATCACCTTCATCAAAAAATGCCATCAGGGCATAGTTTGAGTATTCTTGTTCTTCTTCTTCATCAGAGTCATCCCAGCATTTTCCCTCAGCAATAAAAGCTTTGCCCTGTTGTTTCTTGAGTAGAGCCTCATACTTAGCTTCAAGCTCTAAGTATGCTTTGTCCTTCTTGACTTGTTTAGGCTTTTTGCACTCAGTGGCAAAATGCCCAAGTTCATTGCAGTTGTAGCACCTTATTTTGGTCCTATCCATACTTCCTGTCTTGTATCCACCTTTAGCGGCACCAGCAATCCCTTTTCCTTTATTGAAGGTGTTTGAGCCACTAGATCCACCAGTGTTTCCATTATTGAACTTGGACCTAAATGGCTGCTTTCTTTTAAACCTTATGTTAGGATACCTCCTAGCCATATAAGCAAAAGATTTGTTTTCCATTTTGTCCAGCTCATCTATACTGTAGAACTCATCCTCTTCAGGTAAATCGTACACAACCTGAGTTTCATCACCAGTGTCTTCAACTTCCAGTTCCTCAATCTTGACCTGACTGATTTTAAGAGAGTCCATTCTTTGACTTAGGTTGTCAGCAATAAGTGCACAGGAGGTATTAGCCACTAATCCTTGCTTTGCTTGAATAGATCTCTTTTGAAACAGCTCTAACTCATATGTCTTTAAAACACCATACAACACATCAAAACCAATCTTTGTCAGATCTCTTTCTTTAAGGGAAGAGATTCTTGGTTCCAAGTGATCTGGCAGAGTTAGTAGAAACTTCATATTGAGCTCTTCTGTTTCATAGTGTTTGTCATAGAGTTTGAGCTCGTTTATCAGCTTGTTGAATCTCTCAAACACTTCTGTGATTCCCTCTTTTGGCTGAGCCATGAAGGCTTCATATTGTGAAACAAGAATCTGCTTCTTGTTCTTTCTTACTTCAGTAGTTCCTTCACAGAGCACTTCTATAAGATCCCACATCTTCT
This sequence comes from Heracleum sosnowskyi, assembly GCA_030848705.1. NCBI lineage: Eukaryota > Viridiplantae > Streptophyta > Magnoliopsida > Apiales > Apiaceae > Heracleum > Heracleum sosnowskyi. The sequence goes on along the minus strand of CM061240.1, from coordinate 112,693,535 downwards.
TGGCACTAGTACAATGAGCAACAGTGCCATACATGTTGAAGTCCATAGATTCACAAATGATAAGTTGAAGATGTCCATCCAATGCTACTTTTTCCTTTTCAGGATCAGTGTATTTTAAGGGATCTTTGGGCACATGTTTTGCTGGTACAATCTCAGTGCCATTGGTTGTTTCACCAATCTCGATCATTGGAATGAAGGGACCATGCTTTAGAATATCTAAATACATGGGGTTAGAAGCTTTGATGAAAAGCAACATCTTCTTCTTCCATAAACTGTAGTGCTCCTTGTTAAAGGGAGGAATCTTGATACTGCTTAGTTTCTGTGAACTCATTCTTGATCTTTTCCTGTTTGTACGTTAATAGCCTACGCTCTGATACCACTTGTTAGAAATGAATACTACTAGAAACTAGACAGAGGGGGGGTGAATGGATAGTTTGATGTATTTTTCGATTCTTGAAACCTAAGTAAACAACTGTATGTGATTATGATATGTAATATGCAGAAAGTAAATAGCACACACAATCACTTTAATCTACTTTGTATAAGCAAATTAAATACTACAGCTTTCCAGGAAATTCACAATCGAATTTCTGGCTTCTAAACAAGAACAGTTTGAACTTGCTTGCTTACAGAGAAAAGAGCTTAGCAAATAACTATGTGTATCTCTCTTACTTCTTACAGTTGTGTGTGCACGATATATATATATTCACCTATACAAACTAGGCACACACAATATTACACAGCTACCCCTTCTGAAAGTCCAACTTGTCCTGCCATAAGAAGTTCACTGTGTCAGGAAGGACCACCTGCTTTTCAGAGTCTTTCCCGTTTCTGTAGCTGCTTGTCTCTTATCTTTCTCTCCAAGTTTAGCTGTAGATTTGCCATCTGTTCTTTGGACCACCTTGCCAGAACAAATGCTTCAGTATTTGTCTCCTTTGATTCTTGGTTCTGTACCTTGATTTGTCTTGTTATAAACGGCTAAGTGTTGATATCGTGAACTCCACTTTATCCCTGACTTCGCGATCTCCCTTGTGAGGACTACGCGATATAGCCTTTGAAGACTTTGCGACATAGGTCATTTGATGACTATGCGACATAGGTCATTTGATGACTATGCGACATAGGTCATTTGATGACTATGCGACATAGGTCATTTGATGACTATGCGACATAGGTCATTTGATGACTATGCGACATAAGGCTTCTGAGGACTTCACGATCTAGGCTCTTTTGACTTTGCTGACTTCAACACTTCACGACATGTGTCTTGAGGACTTCTCGACATAGTACAAAATGGACTATGCGATATAGTACTTCACGACATGGATATTGGTGACTTCACGACATAGCTTTCTTTTGACTTTGCTATATAATGCTTAGACAAATTCCTGCAACTTATTTCTTCATAGCCTTATTCAACTCTATCCTGCTGCATGAACACTTCTGAACTTCTACCAGGATAATTATTCAATGGCCTATATATACAATCTAGATGCAAGAAACTTTACTAAGCTCATTATAAATCTGAGCATACATGATAAAGCTATTGTTCATGAGAACAAGACAAGTACATTTAGAGACCTATACTCTATCCCAGTGATAGAAATCACTAGGTCATGTAGTGTGACATAGTCACATAGTGTAGGCTTGTTAATAGTGGTATTCAGACATGTCTTGAGCCTAACAATGACCATTAAGGATTTCATCACATAGCTGCATCTGTAATGAATAGTTGTCAGCACAGCACACTTAGAAGTACAGAAATTAATGGATTTATTGCAAATCATAGTACTTCCAAAACATAGTGCTTGTTTGGTTATAATGAAAGTTTTTATGTATTCAAACATCATGGATTTATATTAATGCATATTAACTTATTTAATTTAAATGGATTTTATATAATTTTGCTCTAAAATTTAATGCATTTATATATAGGGGTGAGTTCCAATTAAAAAATATTTAAGTTACAAACTTAGAAACTTTTTTTGTTCAACACATATATAACTTCGGTTCAACATCATTTACTAAATAAAAATAATTTTTTTATTGAATAAACATAATTCTAATCAAAACATAGTCATAACATTTTCTAATTTATTAAAAAAACAAATTTGCAACTTTTTTTTAAACAAAAAATTGATTTTTTATAACGATTTGTTGAACATTATTATACTTCTCTTGAATCCAAATATATAAATAATATTACATTGGTATGATTGAGAAAACTATATTTATTTAATTAAACTTCAGATTTTTATACCCTAATTTGGTATCGGTGAACCCGAATAATTGAGAATTATATAATGTGTATTCAACAATATTTTAATTATGGTTCAACAGACTCCTATATTTAAAAAATAAATTTAATATTTCTATACACTATTTTGGTATTGGTAAACACTAGAATGATATTGAATAAATTAAATTATATGTATTTATCAAAATTTTAATTATTACTTAATAAATGATGTTGAACTCAAGTTATATATGTGTTGAACCGAAAAAATTTATAAGTTTGTAACTAAGAAAAGTTTGTATTTGATCATGCTCATATATATAAGAAGCTAGGTACCCCAAAAAATTTCTCAAAACTTTTCCCGAAGGCTGATGTGTCAATATATTATTGGTAACCTTCCGAAATATAATATAAGACCCCGCGTGCCTACATATGCGCTCATAAATTAAAATGCGCCTTGTGTCATGCCACATCATTCGGTAAGAAGTTTGGGAATTTTTTTGGGTATCAAATTCCACTCTTTAAAATATTATAATATCACACACAATATACACAAAGGAAATTAATTGATATACAAAATCTTAAAATCTTTAATATATATGCTACAGTAAATATTTTATTCCCTGTGTTGAAAAATCTTCTTTTATGAAGCAATCTTTGTATTTAAATGTATGTATACACGTTAGCATTTGTATACATTATATAAGATAGAAAAGTACAACAAAAAATATTATAAGTATTGAAGTCAAGCAAGATGAACAAAATAATCGGCGGCTACATACTCTTCATGCTTTTAGCAAATATGCAATTGTCAATAGCAAATCTTCGATCAGGTAGCATTTGTTAAACTGTATAGTCATTTTGTTTGAAATTTTGTTCATGGAGAGTGTCGAAATTTCAAGCCCTTTTATTTTATATAATATTTTTTTGTTAAACAGTATAAGATTCGGTTGAACTTGAATTGACTACCTAATAATGTTATATTATATCTAAAGTTTGCCTTATAAAAAAATGATAACATTCATAAAATGATATGTAACTAGATTTTTTTTAACAAAACTTTCAAAATATGTAAATACATGTATGATGTACTCATTTGTTTTGAGTTTTTAAGTTGCTGACCTTTTAATAATTACCTATGTTTACATGTATGACATCCTTTTCTCTTATATATTTGTTGGTTTTATAGATGCAGCAAGGACAGACGAGAAAATATGTTTTAACGTAAATCATTTTTCACATTGTCATCGGAGGGAAAAGAATTGTTGGGACTTATGTATGAAAAAGTATATTCATGGAGAATTGATAGATGAGTACTGCGAAGATAATAATTATTGTACATGTAAATATATTTGTTAGTAGCTATCAGTTACCTTTCGAATGATGGAATAAAGCATACATGATTTTTATATATTTTTGGTATGCACTGTGGCAAGATGGAATGATTTATGAGCATTTAAAGATCAATTTTACCCATGTATTTAATTTCTTATTGATCCTATAGTTTTTTAACAAGTGATTGATTATAATTGTACTTGTTTTGTTTCCTTTTTCCAATTTTCTGATTTTTAATGCCAAATAAATTATTTTATGTTAAAGTTAAGTAATTTTATATTTATTTGAAAGCTTATATTTTCTTATAAAAATCGAAAAAATGTAGTGACACTTGAATTTTTCTAAAAGCAATAACCGAAGAACTTGAGGTTCCACAAATTTTTTTGTAGGACTTGAGGTACCAAACTTAGTACTCCAAAGTTGATATATTTTCAAATTTAGTTATGTATTTATTTGTATGATAATATATTTAGATTTTACTAAATTATTTGGGCCTCATAAGTGCTCATTAAGAAATATTACAGACTAATCGAAAAAGTTTACAAATATAAACACAATATGTATCCAAAAATTAACGAAATTATATTTGCATTTAATCCTATGAAATATTGTTTACAATATCTTGAGATTTAGAATTCGAGTGTACAGTTATAAATGACTGATGAGTCGATGACTGAAAACTGGACTTGTAGTAATTTCACTTAAAATCATACCTACCAAGTACAGCTAGGGCTGTAAGCGAACAAAACCGTTTGTGAACAAAACTCGAGCTCGACTCGTTTTAGATGGACTAGGCTCGGTTCGTTTACTAAATGAACATGAGCTTGAACATAAAAATGTGTCCGGTTAGTAAATGAGCTCGAGCCGAGCTTTACACCTGTTCGACTCGAACTCAGCTCGTTTTGCTCGGGATCGGCTCGAGCTCGGTTCGAACTCGTTAAACTCGGCTCGATTCGTTTAACTAATTATAAATTTGTGAATTTTATAATATCCTTAACAATTTGAATATGTTAAATAAAACTTAATTGCGATCTATTTTAGTTATTTTATGGTTGAATAGGGAATTGTATTTGTTATCTCTAAAAGGTATAACATCAACGTACTACCAAAAGGTAAACTCTTTATATCCAATCCAAATTAGTTTTTCATTATTAAAATTTATAAGTTGCATTCATAAAATTACAAAAGAAAGTGAATAGAGAAATAGAGTTTGTCTTATTAATTTATTATATAATATTATTTAAAAGTGGCTTGTACCTCTTAAAATTGATGAGAAAGATGAGACTTTTAGTGAATTTAAGGCTAATAAGAGTATCTTGGAGAAAAAAAAGTTGTAAACCTCCTCAAATTTTAAGTTAAGAGTCAAGATAAAGAGGCTCTTAGAGAGGCTCTAAGTTAGTGATAAAATTGTTTTATTTTAACTATTGTTATTAGGTGAAGTGAGTAAGGTATGATTACTCATAAATACAATTATTAATCTAATATGATTATTAGAAGAAAATAAATTAAGTTTTAGTTTTGAAATTCAAACATAATCGTGTATTCTTAAGATGTGATTTTAGGCGTGAGACTGTAAATCGAGTAAGTAATTTTAAAAATTGGATTTGGTTCAATATAAAAGTATGAACTATAAGTGAACAACTCGACTCGAGTTCGGTTCGTGTTCGGCTCGTTTATTAACGAGCCGATCTTGAACATCACTTTTCGTTCGATTAGAAAGCTCGGCTCGACTCTGTTCGTTTGAAATAAAAATCAAGCTCGACTCGACTCTGTTCGTTTGAAATAAAAATCAAGCTCGGCTCGATTCAGACAAAACTTGGCTCGACTCTGTTCGTTTGCAGCCCTAAGTACAGCTAAGTCTAGTCTGGAAAAAAAGGGGTAATACTAAGACCAATTAGCAAGACCAAACAAACTAAAAAATAAAAAAGTCTGCCCAACAAATAAATACTAATCAAAGAAAAGAATGACCAAAAATCTGTTGGTATAAATGACCATTAAGGATTTCATCACATAGCTGCATCTGTAATGAATAGTTGTCAGCACAGCACACTTAGAAGTAGAGAAATTAATGGATTTATTGCAAATCATAGTACTTCCAAAACATAGTGCTTGTTTGGTTATAATGAAAGTTTTTATGTATTCAAACATCATGGATTTATATTAATGCATATTAACTTATTTAATTTAAATGGATTTTATATAATTTTGCTCTAAAATTTAATGCATTTATATATAGGGGTGAGTTCCAATTAAAAAATATTTAAGTTACAAACTTAGAAACTTTTTTTGTTCAACACATATATAACTTCGGTTCAACAACATTTACTAAATAAAAATAATTTTTTTATTGAATAAACATAATTCTAATCAAAACATATTCATAACATTTTCTAATTTATTAAAAAAACAAATTTGCAACTTTTTTTTAAACAAAAAATTGATTTTTTATAACGATTTGTTGAACATTATTATACTTCTCTTGAATCCAAATATATAAATAATATTACATTGGTATGATTGAGAAAACTATATTTATTTAATTAAACTTCAGATATTTATACCCTAATTTGGTATCGGTGAACCCGAATAATTGAGAATTATATAATGTGTATTCAACAATATTTTAATTATGGTTCAACAGACTCCTATATTTAAAAAATAAATTTAATATTTCTATACACTATTTTGGTATTGGTAAACACTAGAATGATATTGAATAAATTAAATTATATGTATTTATCAAAATTTTAATTATTACTTAATAAATGATGTTGAACTCAAGTTATATATTTGTTGAACCTAAAAAATTTATAAGTTTGTAACTAAGAAAAGTTTGTATGTGATCATGCTCATATATAAAAGAAGCTAGGTACCCCAAAAAATTTCTCAAAACTTTTCCCGAAGGCTGATGTGTCAATATATTATTGGTAACCTTCCAAAATATAATGTAAGAGCCAGTGTGCCTACATATGCGCCCATAAATTAAAATGCGCCTCGTGTCATGCCACATCATTCGGTAAGAAGTTTGGGAATTTTTTTGGGTATCAAATACCACTCTTTAAAATATTATAATATCACACACAATATACACAAAGGACATTAATTGATATACAAAATCTTTAATATATCTGCTACAGTAAATCTTTTATTCCCTGTGTTGAAAAATCTTCTTTTATGAAGCAATCTTTGTATTTAAATGTATGTATACATGTTAGCATTTGTATACATTATATATAAGATAGAAAGTACAACAAAAAATATTATAAGTATTGAAGTCAAGCAAGATGAACAAAATACTCGGCGGCTACACACTCTTCATGCTTTTAGTAAATATGCAATTGTCCATAGCAAATCTTCGATCAGGTAGCATTTGTTAAACTGTATAGTCATTTTGTTTGAAATTTTGTTCATGGAGGGTGTCGAAATTTCGAGCCCTTTTATTTTATATAATTTTTTTTTGTTAAACAGTATAAGATTCGGTTGAACTTGCATTGATTACCTAATAATGTTATATTATATCTAAAGTTTGCCTTATAAAAAAATGATAACATTCATAAAATGATATGTAACCAGATTTTTTTTCACAAAACTTTAAAAATATGTAAATACATGTATGATGTAATCATTTGTTTTGAGTTTTTAAGTTGCTAACCTTTTAATAATTATCTTGTTTACATGTATGACATCATTTTCTCTTATATATTTGTTGGTTTTATAGATGCAGCAAGGACAGACGAGAAAATATGTTTTAACGTAAATCCTTTTTCACATTGTCATCGGAGGGAAAAGAATTGTTGGGACTTATGTATGAAAAAGTATATTCATGGAGAATTGATAGATGAGTACTGCGAAGATAATAATTATTGTACATGTAAATATATCTGTTAGTAGCTATCAGTTACTTTCCGAATGATTGAATAAAACATACATGATTTTTATATTTTTTGGTATGGACTGTGGCATGATGGAATGATTTATGAGTATTTGAAAATCAATTTTACCCAGGTACTTAACTCTCATTGATTCTATAGTTTTTTAACTAGTGATTGATTATAATTGTACTTGTTTTGTTTACCTTTCCTAATTTTCTGGGTTTTAATGTCAGAAAAATTATTTTATATTAAATTTAAGTAATTTTACATCTATGTAAAAAATTATATTTTCTCATAGAAATCGATAAAGGTAGCGAGACTTGAATTTCCCTAAAAGCAATAACTGAAGAACATGTGGTTCCACAATTTTTTTAGGCCTTGAGGTTCTAAACTTAGTAATCCAAAGTTGATATATTTCAAATTAGTTATGCATTTATTTGAATGATAATATATTTAGATTTTACTAAAGTATGTGGGCCCCATAAGTGTTCATTAAGAAATATTTCACACTAATCGAAAAAGTTTTCAAATATAAACATAATATCTATCCAAAAATTAAAGAAATCGTATTTGCATTTAATCTTATGAAATATTGTTTACAATATCTTGAGATTTAGCATTCGAGTGTACCAGTTTTAATGACTGAAAACTGAAATTGTAGTAATTTAAATTAAAAGCCCACCTACCAGGTACAACTAAGTCATGTTTGAAAAAAAAAAGTAATACTAAGACCAATCGGCAAGACCAAACTAACTAAAAAATAAAAAAGCCTGCCAAAAAAATAAATACCAATCAAAGAAAAGAGTGACCAAAAATTTGTTAGTATGTTGTTAACCAAAAACCTGTTAGTATCTGCATGTTTGAGGTATCTTAAAAAAGTTGACTTATACCTTAAAATGAATAAGTGTCATGTATGTGATAAGCGGATGAATTCTTAGATGTTTGAATAAATTTACTTATAAGTTAGTTTCAAATTTGCTAATTTACATTTTAAAAATAATTAATAAAATACAATGAGCTAAATACATACATTTTAAATTAAAAAAAACATTTAAAAACACAAATGTAAAAATATAAAGTATTAAAAGACAAAGAAATCAAACAAAATGTCAATAACTTAAGGAAAATGTATGTTGTTACTAACATTCAACTTATGAACGTATAAGTTATAAGTTGGTTTATAAGTTGGGTTGACAAACACCCTCCATAAGTTATTACGGGTTTATAAGCTATAAGTTATCTTATAAATCGTTTGCCAAACATGCCCTATGCAAAATTTAAGTAACTGAATCAACGACAACGACTAGCTACTATGTTCTTTTTAGCACGTTTGTCAATATTTATCTAAATAAATATAAAAATTTGTGAATTTGATTGTATTATAACGTAACATTTTATTGAAATCACTACTTTCCTAATATAACATGTCACAATAGGATATGAACGAATTAAGAAATCCCAATATATTGATAGAAGGTGTTTTCACCTGAGTTGATAGCTAAGACTTAAGATCGGTGTTGTAGAACACAGTTTTGGACCATATTATAACCATTTATTTGAGGTATATTTACAAAGAGTCTTGTTATATATGTAACATTAAATATTTTTAGAACAAATAATGCTTGGGGACTTCTTTGTAACATTCAGTTATGCTTTGGTCTTGTTATTCGAGATAAGCTTTGCTAATGAGAGTAAAGAGTAAATAGTTTATAAGAACAATTGGTTGGGCCATATTTATTAACAAGTTCTTTAGATCAGTTTTGTAGACCTTATGTTTAGTAAAAATGTAAAATTTAAGGTTTTTACTAGCATTGGAATGCAAAATAATTATAACCATATTTTAGCAATAGTTATAATTATTTTGCATTTAGCATTAAATTTCATCTTACCATTATCATAGTAAAAACCTTTAGTAAAAAAAATTTAGGATGTTTGGTATGTCTTCTAATTTTTAATTTATATAGAACTCTGGAAAATTTTATATGCCAATTAATATTTCTTAAAATATAATTCGATTTAGAAGGAAGTTTTGGTAGAATTAAATGGATTGGGATATGAATAGTCTTGTCTATTGACATGGTGAGTTAGTCTCTTCGTTTTGGTCAGTCATTTTAAGTATTGGATAGTCAGTATTTTTCATCTTTTAAGATTTCTTTGTCTCGAATCGTGGCATCTACAAGCAATATCATACAAGCAATGAGCAATATCAGTTTAGAAGAGAAGGGCAATAGAAGGAAATGAAGATATTAACGAGAATGAAACATTCAAAGGTCTGGATGCAAAGTTATGCCTGGTAGGAAGATTCATATCAGAAGGGGTGTTTGATTTCCAAGCAATGAAGCACACGTTGGCGGCATTCTGGAAACCAGGGAAAGGCGTATACATTAGAGAAATAGATGTAATCTGTTTTTGTTTCAATTTTATCATCAAATTGACATCAAGAGAGTGGTGGAGGGGAGCCCATGGTCTTTCAATAGGAGGGCGTTAATCATTTCAAGAATGAAAAGAAGGAGAAATACCAAGGGGAGTGAGTCTCAATACTTTGGACTTATGGGTTCAAATACATGACCTTCGGGTTGGTTTTATGTCGGAAAATATAATAAAGGAGATTGGAAATTATGTTGGTAGTTTTATTGAATCATGTCCGAGAAATTTTACAGGAGGCTGGAAGGATTATATGTGTATTAGAGTGACTGTGGATTTATCAAAACCATTAAAAAGGAGGATGAAGATCAGGAAATCAGGTGCAGGGTGGTTTTGGATTGTGTTCAAGTATGAGAATGTTCCAACTTTTTGTTTTATCTGTTGACTCATGGGACATTCAGAAAAGTTTTGCAGTAAGTTATTTGATATGCTGGACCATGAAATAGTGAAGCCATGTGGTGCATGGATGAGGGCTCCTTTGAAGAAACAGTCCAATTTGATAGGATCACGGTAGCTGAGGGATGGCTCTAACATTATTGATCGTAATACGGTGGCAGGCGGAGCAAACGTAGAAATAACGAGAGAGAGTTTTGGTCCACAAAATCAGGAAGCAGTTGTAACAAGCAAAAATCAGGGAGCTAATAGATATCAAACCGGAGATCTTGGCGCGAGTGCAGATAATTTGAATCAGAAGAATATGTCAAAAGAAGCCTTCCAAACAAATCCCACTAAAAGTGGGATTACAACAGTTGATAACAAGAAGCGCAGGACAGATAATTGGTCGGGACAGAATAATGAAATTGAAAGGGATATTGAATTACACTTGGGCCTGAATAAGGAAGAGATGGATGTAGACAAGGAAAATGGTACACACATGGGCCCAAAAAACGTATTGGAGGCGAGCTCTGTGACAGGAGTTCACATATCACAATGAGTACTTTCAGTTGGAATTGTTGTGGGCTTAGGACCCCATGGGCTATTCAATTCCTAACGAAGTCAATACTCCAAAAGAAACCCAATCTGGTCTTTTTGTGTGAAACCCTTTGTAAACAAGATACTTTGGAGAAGGTAAGAAATTTATTGCGTTTTGAAGGAGCTTTTTCAGTCGATTCTCAGGGGCACAGCGGATGAATTGCTCTTTTATGGCGAAAGGAGAGTGAAGTTAGTTTATTGTCATATAGCAAAAACCATATTGATGCGATGGTAGAAATAAACGGGTGGAACAAGTTTAGACTAACAGAAATTTACGGAGAACCTAATCGAGCAAAAAGAAAGGAAACATGGGATCTCATTCGCAGGTTAAATGTTCATACGTCCATCCCATGGTGTCCTATTGGAGACATGACCAATATTTTACATCAGGAAGACAAGAGGGGGGTAGACGATATCCCACCTGGCTTATTCAAGGTTTTCAAGCAACGCTCGAAGATTGTGATCTTCATGATATTGATATAGAGGGATACATATATACTTGGGAGAGGGGAAAATGAACTGAGAAATGGATAGAAATTAAGCTGGACAGAGCCCTAGCCTCTAGTATTTTTTTAAGAACGTTCACAGAGGTAAAACTGATTAATATGGAAACATCAACAAGTGATCATAGCCCTTTACTTCTAAACTAGTCAGAGTTAGTACGGAGTTCTCTTTCAAGCGTTTAAAGTTCGAAAATGTTTGGCTCAGAGAACCCATGTGTCAACAGCTAGTAAAGGATGTTTGGAAAGAACATCATGACAAATCTTTCCAAGGTAAATTGATAGCATACTCAGAAATTCTGTCGAAGTGGGGTAAGGAAATTACGGGCAGTTTCAAAAGCCAAATTAATCACAGCAAAAAAGTAATGCAAATGCTGAAAGGAAGGAGAGATCAAAACTCAGTTCAGTTTTATAAGAGAGAATCAGAAAATCTAACTGAAGTTTACTATCAGCAAGAGGTGTGAAAGGCATATGTATAGGCCTATTTGTAAACACCGAGGATTCTACTCAACTTTAATTAAGATGTAATAAGTAAATAATAAAAATCAAATGTCACAGGAATCTCAGAAGATTATATCTGTCAAAGAATGAAGATTAAAGTCATCTACAGACTTGAAGTGATTCTACATTGAAAGAAGATCAATTTGTTGATCAAGCCTCAGTGAAGTATTCAAGCTCAGTGGATTTATTAAAGTGATAGAGATTTCAAGTGGTGACAGCAAAAGATACTGGTTACAGAGTTCTTGAATGAAAAGGAAGTGAATCACTACTTAAAGTCAAACAGATAAAGAACAGACATTGTCGTTAGTCACTCGTGAACCAGACAGTACATTGAGTGTCAACGTACTAATATGTTTATTCTTTATCTAAGTTTTAGTGATTCAGAAATTAATTGAGAATTCAACTAATTCTATGTATTCTCTTATAAATAATTAATACTATTAAGTAAATTATTTATTAAATTAATTCTGTAAAGAATTAATTTAATACATAATTTATTTAGTTAATTATTTAAATTAGAATAAAAATGAACTAGGAAGACTTAAGTTTAAACTAGGAAGACTCTGTTTTTTAAACTAGGAAGACTCACAAGTGAGTCTTCCCGATTGTCTTCCTAGAGTAAACCCTAGTTTTCCCGATTGTCTTCCTAATACATTTCCGTGTCTTCCCGATTGTCTTCCAAGGCAAAAGGATTGTTTTTCTGCTTGTCTTCCTAGTGCAAATTGTATTCTGTTAAAATACATTGCACGTGGGTTTACAAAAATAAAAGCCATGATTTAAATACAAGACAGAAGACATTACAATCAATTACTTTACAACAAGACAGAAGAAAAAGAATACAGACAGAACTCTCAACATTACATTCTCTCACCTGTCTTCTTCAATTTTTCAACTGTAAAAGCATTCAAGATCATAAGTGAATTAATTCTTGACTTGATCTTATCATTAAATTCATAAGGGTCATTTCACTTGTACTGCTTTGACTTTCTAGCGGATCATAATCCCTAGATTTTATATCGAACTACTTTTTAGTATTCGATCCTTTTTATTACAAAAATAGATAAATTCATGTCGAATTTATTCTAGGTTTGTTTTATTAAGAACCCTTGTAATCAGTGATCAAATTGTAACACTCGACAAGTTTAATATAAGTTATATTTAACTTGAATATTGTTTCAGTTTTATTCCGCATTAATTTGTTCTAAATTGTTAAATCTTTTAAAGGACAAATTCGATTAAACGGTATAGTTTGTATTCAACCCCCCTTCTACAAACTTATCATGACCTAACAAGGTGTTTTGGCATCAGCGTTCCAAGCAGTTGTGGTTAAGGGAGGGAGACCAGAATAGTATATTTTTTCACGCTTCAGCTAAGGCTCGAAGAAAAGTTAATCAGATTGAAGTGTTGCAGGACATAAACGATCATACAGTTGGTTGGGGATCAGGTTTAGAAGAAACGATGGTGGAGTATTTTGACGAGTTATTTAAAGCCTCAAACACATAATGGAGTGAGATAATAGATTGCATCGAGACGAAAATAACAGAGACCTGGAATATGCATCTGTTGGCTCCAATAGAAGAAGTGGAGGTTAAAAATGCTTTATCCAGTATGCACCCTAATAAATCTCCAGGGCCCGACGGTATGAGTCCCGGTTTTTATCAAAAATTCTGGAACATAGTAGGCAATGATATCATTATGTTGGTTAAACAATTTTTTGTCACTAAAAAGTTTGAGGATCATGTTACTGAAACCAATATAGTGCTCATTCCGAAGAAGCAAAATCCCACCAACATGACGGAGCTTCGTCCCATTTCTTTGTGCAATGTAGCTTACAAGATTGTGTCTAAAGTGCTTGCAAATAGACTCAAGAAGGTAATTAATAATGTTATCTCGGAAACTCAAAGTGCTTTTATTCCGGAAAGATTAATTACGAATAACATTATGATCTTTTACGAGGTCATGCACTATATGAAAAGAAAGACGGATGGGAAGATGGGATGGATGGCCCTAAAACTAGATATGAGCAAAGCTTATTGATAGGTCCATAATTTAATACATTTTTAATACCTATTTTATGTCCATTTTCGTAATTTTATTATTTAATAAATTGTTTTCTTTTGTTTTGTAGGAAAATAAATAAAATCATATTTCAAGCAGAAAAAGGTGAAAAAAGGCAAGGAGATGGAAATAATTGAAGTTAAAAGGAAATTGGAGAAAAATTGGAAAACTTATCGGAGAAGAAAAAGGAATTGAGGAAATAGTTCTACAATCCGATTTGCAATCAAAGAGCCCAAACCCATTATTTTTCCTATATATATAGATCTCCTCTCTTGTATTTGAGACATATAATTGAGATACCTATGTTGACTCGTAAACACGCAAGTATACGCGATCACAAATAGCAAGTGATAAATAGAGTTCGTTCCGCAGAGACAATGTGTAAATGCCAATTTAATACCTATGCAACAGTGTATGGTTACTTCTTAATGCTTGACCAATTATCAAATTGAGTTGTTGATTATTACTTAACTAATAAAACAATTATCAACTAAGAGTGAATTAACAAACGAGATTACTTATGTAAGAGAAAACATGGGGTTCCAATTTCATTAACCACTTCATCTAGAATCTTATGCCTTTTCAACCTAGCATGTGCAAGCGATGATAACTGATTAGACGCACTAAACTGACACACGCCAACTTTCGTTGTACATATATCATCCTACTGATCATCCACAATCGATAGAAGTCAAGTAGTCACCAAATATGCTTAGTCCCTATATGTCTATAGAGATTGAAAACATAATGGGTTACAATCAAGCATCCAAATAATCACATAGTCGGCGCAAGACGGTTAGAATTACACCACAAATTAATACATGCTCTTCACATGCAAAAACCTACGCTAGCATGGTATGTTCTAAACCCTAGATCCACTTTCGCATTCACTAGGCTTAAACAAACAATTACGGATGTTCGCGACGCACCCATAACGAATAAGCACCCCCATACTAGGTTAACAATATATCAAACACACACCAATGCATAAAACATTTAATAACTAGAATCCATGGAAAACTCCATTAAAACCCCATGATAATGATTAGCCCATAATCGGACTTCTCATCATCATGGGTTCAAATGATAACATGAATCTACAAACAATTAATAATGAATAATAGAAAAGAAATTGAGAGCAAAATAAATCCCGGAAATTGTAGAGAAGAAATACAAAAGATGGAATCAATAGGCCTCCTTGCTTGTCACTAGCTTGAAGAACCCTCGAATTTGATCTCTTGTTCTTAGAATAATAATGTTTTTGATAGATAGTTAGCTACCAAATTAACCTAATGAATAATGTTTTTAAAGTATAAGATATTACATAATAAACCCAAGATACGAGCCCTAACAAATTAGGCCCAACACAAATTAACCCGGTTTGGAGTGAAATACATACTGACTCGATGCATTCCAGGAGGACACAGGCGCTCTTGCGCCTCTAAATGGCGCTCTTGCGCCTTCAACTCCCTGGAATTTTACTTTGCAAACCCACCAAGCGCTCTTGCTCAAGATTTTTGAGCTCTTGCGCCTCCTAAGGCGCTCTTGCGCAGGAAACTGGCGCTGCAGCGCCTCCAGCTCCCTGGAATTTTTGCCCAGCAATGTAGAGCATTTCCGTGGCTTCGCGTGGGCTGTTGAATCGTCAGAATCGGACTTGTAGAACTCCAGATATGGCCAAAACCGTGAGAGCTTCGCAACCTACCCGGAAAATCCGACTTTTGATCTCATTAACCTCCAACTCTTGGTTCTGCAAAACTTAATGAAAACACATTAAACACACCACATACTTGAGTTCAAGTCATCATTTTAAGCCGATATGAAGCATTCCAAGTGGATTAAAATCCACTTATCACACCCCCAAACTTAAACCGATGCTTGTCCTCAAGCATAAACAAACATAACTATATACAACTAACTAGTACCACTTCCGTAGGTGATCACGGTTGCATTTGGCATATGCAACAAGCCCTTTAAACCCCTAGGCAGCCCTAGTGGACGAGTAAGGTCTCGTGAGGGCCTATAGCGAATGTACCCACAAAATCCATCCATCAATGCAACTAACAATGCAAACTATATGAATGCAACTAATATGAAAATGCAAACGATCCCCTCAAACTAACCATAACCAATCAACAAGCCAACATCTCAAGGAATGCAATCTTTCAAACAGAGTTCGACCAAATTCCCGTATACTAACAATACAAACACAGAAACGTGCGTGTGTGCAATGCTCATCAATATACTCTCAAACTAAATCAAGACCATATCCTATTCTTCACAAAAACAACCACAAGCTTATAAACAAAATGAACTCTACACACAAGAAACCACTTAAAGACACCTCAATATCCACTCGAGTTAGACAGGAATTCATGCTTTTATTACAAAACACATACTAACACAATACGCATGCTTATTTGACCGTGCAATGGCTGAGACCCCTAAAGGCTTATACAATAATACCCATGTAGCGAGCGTTAGGTTAGTGGATCCCAGACCGGAAAAGTCTTAGGTCACTAGGCACAAAGTCCCCAAGAACTTAATTACTCGAGTATTAAAGAGCTCAACCTGATCAATTTTGCATAACAACTAACAAAACATTTTTTTTTTTCTTTTCTTTTCTTTTTTTTTTTCTATTTTTCGGAATGAGTGCGCTTTGCCTTTTTTCTCATCCCACCCTAGACTACTCATCTTTCCAATGAGCCGGCTACTAGCCATTTGACGCCTAGCCTTTATTGACAACTAGCATGAAATCCCTGTTTTCTCCCAAACTTAGACTTAAGTGCTTCTTTGAATTTCAAGAGAATAGAAAACATTCTAAATATAAGCAAGTGGTTAAATTCTAACTTCCAAACAAACATGGTCTGATCAAATTCAAAAGCAACCAATGAGACTTGTGAATTTACAATTGTTTCTGGCATCCAAGTCAATTCATAGGAACTTAATCAACCCTCTATTCATCACTACCACACTCCAATCAACATCGACTCACCAACGGAAATAGCCAAATCCTACGGGATCATGAAAAATGCATGCTATGCAAATGTAACTAAATGGACTCACATATAATAGAAACATAAACAAAATGTCCTACATGAAACAAACATGCAAAATACGAATCAAAACATGAATGAATTACCACAAACATACAAAATATGATTTCCTACATGACACATAACACCACAACACTACTTATCCCCAAATCACCCCCAAACTTAGAATATTCAATGCCCTCATTGAAGGTGATAAGAAATATAGTAGAAACATACCTAACACATGGGTTGCCTCCCACGAAGCGCTGTCGTTAACGTCATTTAGCCGGACTCGACTAACCAGAATCACATTATACTGCCACCCTGAGTGGTTGGTGGCCCAAACGGAGGATCCTGATGGTGCTCTCCAAATTCACTTCCTGACAAATTGTTAGCAACAATAACAGGAAAAATAGACGACTGTCCAAAATATGCATACCTCAGATGATTTGATGAAGATTTAAGAACGAGATTAGTAGTTTTTTTAAATGACGGCTTAAGCCGCACCTGAGAGTTCAAGAGCTCTGTCAAACCAAGCGACTCGTTTGGCATATCAAATTTCCTCTTCCAAGGAACTGCATTTAACATCTGAACATGCTCTGCTTTTACCTCCTCAGTACGAGGTTTGCTTAATACACAAACATCGAATGTATCCGACTTCAACAACTGATCAAACGGTTTATTCTGACCAGTATCAACCCCTTCCACTCTAAAACACTTTTCATTGTCTTCCGGAACATTGATGGCCTTAAACACATTAAAGGAGACAGTCTGATCTTGCACTCTCATTGTGAGCTCTCCTTTTTGGACATCGATCATCGTTTTGCCCGTGGCTAAAAATGGTCTTCCCAAGATGATTGGGATGTTCTTATCTTCCTCAAAATCCAAGATGACGAAGTCGGCGGGAAAAATGAGTTTATCCACTTTGACTAAGACGTCTTCCACTATTCCACGAGGATATGTGACCGATCTGTCAGCTAGCTGCAAGGAGATATTGGTAGGTTTTGGGTCGGGGAGTCCAAGTGTCATGAAGACGGAGAGAGGCATCAGATTGATGCTTGCACCAAGATCACACAAGCATTTGTTGAATGACACTTTGCCAATAGTGCAGGGAATAGCGAAGCTCCCTGGATCTTTAAGCTTTGGAGGTAGTTTTTGTTGCAAGATCGCACTACATTCCTCCGTCAATGCAACCGTCTCAAAATCAGCTAGCTTTAACTTCTTCGATAGAATTCCCTTCATAAATTTGGCGTAACTAGGCATTTGTTCCAAAGCTTCAGCAAATGGGATGTTAATGTGCAACTTTTTAAATACCTCCAGAAATTTGCCAAATTTCTGATCCAGTTTCTGTTTCTGCATCCTTTGAGGAAACGGTGGAGGTGGATAGACTGGAGGATTGGCCTCTGAAGGAACCATATGCTTGGCTGGTTGTTGGAGTGGCTGCCTTTCCTTTTCTGCAACTTCCTCTTGCTCTGCCTGTTTTGAATTCTGTTCAGATTCTGTTCCCCCTGTGACTTTTCCTGACCGCAGAGTAATAGCTTGTACCTGTTCCTTACCATCATTCTTCCCTGGATTAGGCTCTGTGTTGCTAGGCAGACTTCCTTGTTGCCTATGAAGTAGGGCACTGGCAAGCTGTCCCACCTGGTTTTCCAAGTTCTTTTGAGAAACTGTTAGGGTTTTTATCATTAACCTCATCTCCTCCATTTCAGATTTCTCATTGGATGTCTGACCAGAATTCCCATAAGATTGTTGAAATCCTGGTGGCTGATATTGCTGCCTCGGAGCATACTGCTGCTGCATTCCTGAAGGGTTGGGTTGTCTACCCCCAAACTGCTGATTAGGAGGAGGATAAGATGTTTGCTGCATGTTGTTCTGATTGTTCCCCCAGCTAAAGTTAGGATGATTCCTGTTGTTTGGATGATACGCGTTAGGAATTGGGACTTGTGGCCTTTGAAAGTTGCTAACGAACTGCGCTGACTCATTAGATATGGCACATTGACGAGTGTCATGCCCACCTGCACATAGCTCACAGATGCTAGCTACCTGTTGCATCCCAAGATTAGCCAAAGAGTCCACCTTCATGCTTAGAGCTTCTAACTGAGCCGACAGAGCAGTAGCGGTATCAACTTGAAGAACTCCTGCTATTTTGTTTTGCTGCAATCTTTGCGAAGGATTTTGATACTCATTTGCAGCCATCATTTC
The DNA here is from genome assembly GCA_030848705.1 of Heracleum sosnowskyi. Lineage (NCBI taxonomy): Eukaryota > Viridiplantae > Streptophyta > Magnoliopsida > Apiales > Apiaceae > Heracleum > Heracleum sosnowskyi. Next base: position 112,674,403 of record CM061240.1, on the reverse strand, counting down.
AATTAGATTATAAGCTTCCTCGTAGCTTTTAGCCCACAATGCTCCGCCAGAAGCAGCATCTACCATAGGCCTAGATTGACCTCCCAGTCCATTATAGAAACAGTTTATGACCATCCAATCAGGCATACCGTGATGGGGGCATTTTCTGAGCATCTCCTTATAACGTTCCCAAGCCTCACACAACGACTCACCCTGTGCCTGAGTAAACTGAGTAATAGCATTCCTAATGGCAGCTGTTTTTGCCATAGGAAAGAATTTGGAGAGAAATTTTTGCGCAAGCTCTTCCCAAGTAGTGATTGATCCGGCTGGTAGAGAATGTAGCCAGCCTTTAGCTTTGTCCCTCAAAGAAAAGGGAAAGAGTCTCAGCTTCACAGCATCATCTGAAACACCATTGAATTTGAAGGTGTCACAGATTTCAATAAAATTCCGGATGTGCATATTAGGGTCTTCAGTTGCACCACCCCCAAACTGCACTGTGTTCTGCACCATCTGGATATTACCCGGCTTGATCTCAAATGTATTCGCAGCAATTGCAGGCCTGATGATACTTGACTGAATGTCATTTATCCTTGGCTGCGAATAGTCCATGAGTGCTTTAGGCACTTCCGGTGGGTTAAGCTCATCCATTGTAACAACTGGTTTAACTTCTTCTTCTTCAATTACAACTTCTTCTGCTAGTGACACTACCTCTTCTTTCCTTTCCAATTCTGATTTGGTTTGAGATCGTGTTCGCATACACGGTTAAGTACCTGAAACAAGAAAAAGGGCAAGGCGACACGAGATTGATGAGTAACAAAAAATCAAGTCAGTAATCTATAACGACCACTGATGACAAGCACATAAACTACAATTAACACCATTTCCCCGGCAGCGGCGCCAAAAACTTGTTGACTCGTAAACACGCAAGTATACGCGATCACAAATAGCAAGTGATAAATAGAGTTCGTTCCGCAGAGACAATGTGTAAATGCCAATTTAATACCTATGCAACAGTGTATGGTTACTTCTTAATGCTTGACCAATTATCAAATTGAGTTGTTGATTATTACTTAACTAATAAAACAATTATCAACTAAGAGTGAATTAACAAACGAGATTACTTATGTAAGAGAAAACATGGGGTTCCAATTTCATTAACCACTTCATCTAGAATCTTATGCCTTTTCAACCTAGCATGTGCAAGCGATGATAACTGATTAGACGCACTAAACTGACACACGCCAACTTTCGTTGTACATATATCATCCTACTGATCATCCACAATCGATAGAAGTCAAGTAGTCACCAAATATGCTTAGTCCCTATATGTCTATAGAGATTGAAAACATAATGGGTTACAATCAAGCATCCAAATAATCACATAGTCGGCGCAAGACGGTTAGAATTACACCACAAATTAATACATGCTCTTCACATGCAAAAACCTACGCTAGCATGGTATGTTCTAAACCCTAGATCCACTTTCGCATTCACTAGGCTTAAACAAACAATTACGGATGTTCGCGACGCACCCATAACGAATAAGCACCCCCATACTAGGTTAACAATATATCAAACACACACCAAGGCATAAAACATTTAATAACTAGAATCCATGGAAAACTCCATTAAAACCCCATGATAACGATTAGCCCATAATCGGACTTCTCATCATCATGGGTTCAAATGATAACATGAATCTACAAACAATTAATAATGAATAATAGAAAAGAAATTGAGAGCAAAATAAATCCCGGAAATTGTAGAGAAGAAATACAAAAGATGGAATCAATAGGCCTCCTTGCTTGTCACTAGCTTGAAGAACCCTCGAATTTGATCTCTTGTTCTTAGAATAATAATGTTTTTGATAGATAGTTAGCTACCAAATTAACCTAATGAATAATGTTTTTAAAGTATAAGATATTACATAATAAACCCAAGATACGAGCCCTAACAAATTAGGCCCAACACAAATTAACCCGGTTTGGAGTGAAATACATACTGACTCGATGCATTCCAGGAGGACACAGGCGCTCTTGCGCCTCTAAATGGCGCTCTTGCGCCTTCAACTCCCTGGAATTTTACTTTGCAAACCCACCAAGCGCTCTTGCTCAAGATTTTTGAGCTCTTGCGCCTCCTAAGGCGCTCTTGCGCAGGAAACTGGCGCTGCAGCGCCTCCAGCTCCCTGGAATTTTTGCCCAGCAATGTAGAGCATTTCCGTGGCTTCGCGTGGGCTGTTGAATCGTCAGAATCGGACTTGTAGAACTCCAGATATGGCCAAAACCGTGAGAGCTTCGCAACCTACCCGGAAAATCCGACTTTTGATCTCATTAACCTCCAACTCTTGGTTCTGCAAAACTTAATGAAAACACATTAAACACACCACATACTTGAGTTCAAGTCATCATTTTAAGCCGATATGAAGCATTCCAAGTGGATTAAAATCCACTTATCAACCTAGAATTGAGACACCTAGAATTTAGACATCAATTTAGACTAGATCTGATAATTAGGAGTAGGATAGATTTATTATTGTTTTTCGATACAAGTTCTTTATACTTTATTCAAACACTTTTGCTTGCATTCTTTATATTTAATTGTTTTGTTTCTTCTACCATGTCTAGCTAAGTTAATTCTCCTAGGATGAAGATGAAGTTAATTTGATTATTGTTGATATCTTCTTGTTCATATTAATTGATTCTCATGAATTTTCTTGGTGCTTAATTGTTCAATTGACAAAGTGATTTTGATATATTATTGTTACCGGATTTATTTTTCATAGCCTATGCTTGCTCCATGAAGTTTTGATAGGTTATTGTTAGATAACAAGTTTCATAGTATATGCTTGTCTCGTTAATTGATATATCTTATTTGTGAAGGAAAAAGAATTGATTTTAGGGTGAGTTGATATTAATTGTGATTGATTAATGGATTCGGATTCCTAGGTTTTCCATATCTGATTTTAATTGTTAATTAGGTTAAACAAATCTCATCTCAAATCTTATTTGTCTAGTTCGCCTGAGTTAATTGTTAGGGTTTTGAAAATTCATAGTCTCTGTGGATCGATCTGTGATTGCTACAACTGAACACTGTGCGCTTGTAGTTTACATTATTTTTACACATCAAGTTTTTGGCGCCGCTGCCGGGGATTATTGGTAATTTTTACTCCTTGATATTTAATTCTTCAGATTAGTTTCTTGTTCTGCATTGTTTGTCTTTTAGGATACATTGAAGCGGAGGAAAGCTTGGACAAGAAGATTGCTAGAAGGCCTCGTCGTCTCTTGTGAAATTTTTGAAAGCGCTTTTCGGTATTCCGTATCACCTCTCTCTATTTTCTTTCCATCATTATTGAAAAACACAAAAAAATTAAATATTTGAAAAATCCAAAAATTAATTAGTTAGTTGTTAAAAACCAATTTGTTGCATCATTCATTCTCTCACATAGGAGCACATCATCTAGATTTCTTTATTGTCTTTATCGCTTTCCATCTTATACAATTGTGGTGATTGCTGGAGGAAAGAGGTACGTACAATTTAGAATAGAACACGTAGTGTAGTGCATCCATAAGTGTTTATTTCTCGTTCTTTGTGTGTTGCATCATCTAATCAATCTTAAGGGCGCCACCCAATTTCAAGATAAGGTGGGAGATTTCATCACCCTTTCCTTAGCCCACAAATCACTAATTCGTTCATCTTGCTTTCCCTTTCCTTAATAAAATCAATTAGACGTTAGCCCCTAGGATTTCGCGCTCAACTAGGAAGAGAATCTAGGAGGAACAAATCACTGAGTATTTTTCGGTGGTGTCTAGGACTAGCGAAAGCTTACCTGGCCTTTAGACTGGTGCCTAGAATGGTGGTTAGCCTCTTGGCAATGCTTCCTCCCGCCTGGCCAGTCACGATGAATGTTTTTTGAACTATTAAGTATCTTATTGTTAGGAGCAAGGTCTAGATTGTTTTTAAGATAACATAGTAGTCATGTCTATTCTGCATGTAGGAGTTCATTTGATTGATGAGGTTGTTTCATGGTCGAATCTTGAGGAAAGTGCAATTGAGTCATTTCTTGAGGAAGATCTTTTGTTAGATTATGAGAGTAATAAAGAACTTCATGAGTTGTATAAGAATTTTTCTTCTGATGAGATGTTAGATGAATTGAATGCTATTTGTTCTATGCATGAAACCCAACTTGAGGATAGTTCTTTTGATCCTAAGTTATTTGTTAAGACTTCTGTTGGTGAGCCACCCCCACTTGTTCCTAATCCATCTTTTTCCACTCTTGATCAGTCTTTGATAGTTAATAATGAAACTCATCATGTTTTTATCTTTAGTGACATAGTTCATAACCAAGAATTTCAAGTAATTAATCTACTTAAACAAAATAAAGAAGCATCTACTTGGTCTGTGAATGATGTTAGTGGTATGAGTTTTATTCTGGTTCAAGATCATCTTTCTCTAGTGGATAATGTTGTCTTTGTGGGTGAGTTTCACATGTTTGATGATTCTGTTAAGAATGTAGTTTTTCCTCGATCTGGTATTGGTTAGTAAGAGTTTTTGTGTGTGTCTCCCATAGTCAAGTGTAGGTATGGGGGAGTATGAGTGTGTGTGTGTTTGTTGTGTTTTTGTTATAGATATTGTTTTATTTCTCCGTCATGCCGTTATCAGGTATTCTCGTCCTTTTACTTTGTCATTTTTCTCTCATTTGCATACATTGAGGACAATGCATGATTTAGGTATGGGGGAGGGGTTTAGTAGTATTATTAAAAAACAAAAAATTGAAAAATAAAAAAATGAAAAAATGAAAAAATCCCAAAAAGAAGTTTAGTGTTGTAAATTGTAGAATTCTAGCCTTGTGAAATGATTTCTTGTGGCTTGATGCACCCTTACATGCTATAGTAATCTTTTGTTGCTGATACTTTTGATTGAGAAGTGATTTGCTAAGTTCTTGTTCACATACAGACACTAGCAAGTTGAAACTAGTAGACTTATTTAATTTTGCAAGTAATTAGAAGGACATGAATATGTGCAAAATGATTTGGTTGTCATGCTTTGAGTACAAGTTGGTGCATTAAAGAGATTTTTACTTGGGATTGATTATGTTTTTACCACCAAGTGAGTTTTTGAGCCTATATGCATATCTTTTGCATTTTTTATTCGTTTGCTTGAGTGTCCACATGTCGTTTGCATTGCTAGCACTTGTTTGATACCTTTCTTGAAACGCATGACATTATTTGTTGATAAGATGATAAAGGCATTTAGGAATAACCTATATTTTCCAAATTACCACACACCATTTATATATGATCAATTAGTTACCTACTTGAGCTTAATCCTATTTTTTCGGTGACACACCACATTATGTGCCTAGACCTTTTTCTTGTTTAGCCTTACTTATGCTTGATCCCAAATTGTCAATGGCTAGTAGGAACTTGAGGGAGTAATAAGGTGTGTAAGATGGGTTTACTTTTGTTCATTACTTTTGAGGAAATATTTGGTTTGATTGCTTATTTGATAGTCGTTGTTCAATAAATTTTTGAAGGAGGATTGTGGTTGTTTATATCTATCTCTTAGCTCTCGAAAAAAAAATGAAAAAAAAAATGAAAAAAATGAAAAAAAAAATATATGAAAAAAAAACAAAAAGGAAAAAATATAATATTATGAGAGCATACTTATGTTTGTGATCCTTCTTCATTCGACTAATCAAGCCTTTTGTTGAAAGAAAATCAGAAAATTCAGTTATGGGGAGGATGTTTGGTGATGTGTATGATTAATTATGGTGCCTACTAGCTTTTGACACTTCACCTTATTTGGCCTTACTTGACATACCTTGTCCATAGCCCCGTTACAACCCAAATAAAGACCTTTTGATTATCATCATTGATGTATGTTGTGTTAAAGTTAGATTGATACCAAATGTCAAGCATGCTTATGATTTAGTTGGAATAGAGTGATACACTTACCCTTATTCTTGAGTGAATATTCTTTTGTGAGTGAAAGGTGAGTTATTGCTTGTTTTTGCATTTGAGATTCCAAGTTTTGACTCAAAGGTGTACTCTTGTGGGTTTATCATGGTTACCAACTTATTCTTACACTTGACATGGACTTCTTATCACTTATGCATATTTCTTTGAGTAGACTATGTGAATCCTTGCACATTCCACGACAAGACATTGCAAAGTCATTTTTGATTCTTAAGTTGATGAAGCATGAGAGGACTTGTATGTGTGGCGTTGCATTGCCATGCGATCTTTTACATGAGCTAGATAGATTTTATGGGTACATTCACTATAGGCCCTCACGAGACCTCACTCGTCCACTAGGACTGCCTAGGGGTTTAAAGGGCTTGTTGCATATGCCAAATGCAACCGTGATCACCTACGGAAGTGGTATTATCTATTAGATAGTAGTTCATATTATATTAGTTTTTCTCGAGGACGAGCAAAAGATAGGTATGGGGGCATTTGATAGGTCCATAATTTAATACATTTTTAATACCTATTTTATGTCCGTTTTCGTAATTTTATTATTTAATAAATTGTTTTCTTTTGTTTTGTAGGAAAATAAATAAAATCATATTTCAAGCAGAAAAAGGTGAAAAAAGGCAAGGAGATGGAAATAATTGAAGTTAAAAGGAAATTGGGGAAAAATTGGAAAACTTATCGGAGAAGAAAAAGGAATTGAGGAAATATTTCTACAATCCGATTTGCAATCAAAGAGCCCAAACCCATTATTTTTCCTATATATATAGATCTCCTCTCTTGTATTTGAGACATATAATTGAGATACCTAGAATTGAGACACCTAGAATTTAGACATCAATTTAGACTAGATCTGATAATTAGGAGTAGGATAGATTTATTATTGTTTTTCGATACAAGTTCTTTATACTTTATTCAAACACTTTTACTTGCATTCTTTATATTTAATTGTTTTGTTTCTTCTACCATGTCTAGCTAAGTTAATTCTCCTAGGATGAAGATGAATTTAATTTGATTATTGTTGATATCTTCTTGTTCATATTAATTGATTCTCGTAATTTTTCTTGGTGCTTAATTGTTCAATTGACAAAGTGATCTTGATATATTATTGTTACCGGATTTATTTTTATAGCCTATGCTTGCTCCATGAAGTTTTGATAGGTTATTGTTAGATAACAAGTTTCATAGTATATGCTTGTCTCGTTAATTGATATATCTTATTTGTGAAGGAAAAAGAATTGATTTTAGGGTGAGTTGATATTAATTGTGATTGATTAATGGATTCGGATTCCTAGGTTTTCCATATCTGATTTTAATTGTTAATTAGGTTAAACAAATCTCATCTCAAATCTTATTTGTCTAGTTCGCCTGAGTTAATTGTTAGGGTTTTGAAAATTCATAGTCTCTGTGGATCGATCTGTGATTGCTACAACTGAACACTGTGCGCTTGTAGTTTACATTATTTTTACACATCACTTATGATATGGCGGAATGAGGTATTTTAGAAGCTATGTTGATCAAAATGGGTTTTGACGGAAGATTGGTTAATATGTTCATGGAATGTATCACTTCGGCAAAATACCAAATAACTCATACCGGAAAAGAGTTTGGAAGGATCATTCCGGAGAGAGGCATTAGGCAAGGTGATCCCCTCTCATCTTACTTTTTTCTCATTTGTTTGGAAGGTTTTACTGCTTTGATAAAAAATTATGAACGTCGTCGGCTTTTAAATGGCATTAAGGTGGCACGGGGTGCACCTTCTCTTTCTCACATGTTTTTTGCAGACGATGGTTATATTTATAGTAAAGCTAGAAGGGAGGATGCGCTAAAAATTATCAAGCTTCTCAGTGAGTTCGAGAAAGCTTCTAGGCAAAGGATTAATGTTGATAAATCATCTATTTTCTTTAGTCGGAACAGAGCCCAGGACATAAAGCAAGAAATCTGTAGCATTTTAAGATTTCAGGAAGCTAATGAGCATACAACATACCTGGGACTTCCAAATATTATTAGCAGAAATAAGTCTGCAGTGTTTGGGTATTTGAAAGAGTATGTTCGTGATAGAATTCATGGATGGGACAAAAGGATTCTATCAAAAGGGGGAAAGGAGATTCTTTTAAAGACAGTCGCTCAGTCACTTCCAAATTATGCCATGAGCATGTTTTTACTCCCAAAACAGTTGTAAACAGAAACAGAGAATATGATGTCAAAGTACTGGTGGAAGACATCTTCGAATAAGGAAACCGGGATCAGATGGATGAGCTGGGAAAGAATGAGTAAACGTAAGCTTCAAGGTGGAATGGGGTTTCGCAAATTATATGATTTTTAATGTAGCTCTCCTGGGAAAGCAAGGTTGGAGGCTCATCTCTAATGAAGAAAGTTTGGCTTGGAGGATTTACAAAGTGAGATATTATCTGAATAACTCTTTCTAAACAGCGAAGTTGGGCAACAACCCGAGTTACATTTGGAGAAGCATAATGGAGGCCCAGATCTTATTAAAGCAAGGTGTTATTCGTAGAGTTGGCAATGGTCACTCAATGAGTATTGTGAATGATCCATGGTTACCAAACACTGATAATCCATTTGTGCAGACTGTTCATGACGCATTAGATGGCAAGTCAGTTTCAGCATTGATGTCTACAAGACAGAATGGATGGGATACTGATCTTATCAGAGACATCTTTGATGAAAGGGATGTAAATTTGATACAATCAATTCCCATTAGAAATACAGAAGCTGATTCATGGTACTGGAAACATGAAAAAATGGGAATGTATTCAGTGAAAAGCGCATACAATGCATTGCAGAATGATAGAGAAGACCACAGTTTGAGTGACAACTCAGGTTTTTGGAGAATCATATGGAACCTCAAAATTCCTAAGAAAATCAAAATCTTTATTTGGAATACAGTATGTGATTGTTTACCAACGAAGGAACAACTTCAGATGAGAAGGGTAGCAGTTAACCCTTTTTGTCCTGTGTGTAACGATGAGCATGAAACAATCTTTCACTGCTTAGTGATGTGTCCTTTTGCTGTGAAATGCTGGGATTATAAAGAATATGATGTAGTTCATGAGTCATATGCAAACTTCAAGCAGTGGCTGGCAGTCGTGATACAGAATAATAGAAAAGAGGATGTGGCAAGAATTTGCATGATTTGCTGGAGTTTGTGGAAGATTAGAAATGATGTTGTCTGGAATCAAAGGAGTATAGATTCTTTAGAACTGGTAAAATCAGCAGAACTCTTTCTTAATCAATGGAGAAGTGCACAAGACAGGTCATTTGACAATTATCTTGGGTTCATGACTCAGGCAGATGACAAAGAGCACTGAGAGCGACCACCGAAAGGTATGATTAAGATTAACACTGATGGTGCTTTGTTTGAGGATTCTAACACATATAGTTACTCCATGATAACAAGAAATCATTCATGTGAGTTAGTAGAAGCAAAGTCATGTTGTCGACAAGGAAATGTTAATCCAGAAATGGCCGAAGCATTGGGTATAGAGAGGCACTCAGTTAGCTTAAGAAGAAGGAGTGTACCGGTGCAGTAGTGGAGACCGACTGTCTTGTAATGGTCAAGCAATTAGGAGTTCGGCAGTCACTCTTTCATACCTGGGAAGAGTAGTTAAAGATTGCAAGTCCTTACTAGTTTCATTAAAAGAACGTAATGTTACGTTAAATTTTGTAAAATGTTCTGCGAACAAAATTGCTCACTATATAGCGAAAAACTCTAGTTCTCTAGCTGAACGTATTTGGAAAGGAGGCGATGTCATTCCAATTTTTCATCATGTAATGTTGGATGATTTGAGATTTTAATGATATTTTTTTTTGGCAAAAAAAAAAACCTTGAGTAAAAATCTGAAAATTTATAATACCGTATTGGCCAGCACCTGTCAAATCTCTCTCTGTCCATTATTTTATCAACATCTCACCAGCTCATCACAAGAAAACATTCCTGGCATTAAAATGCTACCTTTTTAAAAAAAATTAAAAGTGCTACTTTAATACTTCAAATCTAAAAAAATTATAGATTTTATAAAAGTTTATTAGCTTAGTAAGAATGTCAGTCAATGTCCAAATTATTAATATATTTTGTTTTAATAATATAAATATAAATGTTTTCTAAAAAAAAGTCGTGTTTTTGAATTCTAATTAAAGTATAATCGAAAGAGTTTGTAGTTATGTAATATAAGTGAGAAAATCGAAAATTAAAATTTTCAATATTTTGTCTATTATATAATAGTATAGATAGATAGATTAAATAGAATAAATTACCGAAAACCGAAAATCAAACTTTCAATGTTTCGGCTATTATATAATACTAGTCATTGTGCCCGCTACGCTGAGGCATTTATCTTTTAAAATTGTTTAAATCAAATTTTTTATTTCAGTTACATTTATAAATTTTTATTGAGTAATTTTTGTTCAATAATATTAAGTATTTTTCGTTTAAAATGGAAATAAAAAAAAATCATCCTGACTTTACTACTAAATTTGTTGGACATATTTAATGACGTTAAAATTGACATAATCACTAACTCCATTTATCGGACTTTGTGCAACTCCATTTTGAACTCCATTTTCTTTGCAATTTGTATAATCTGCTGTGCATATTCCATTTCTCTCTTCCAAGGATAAACGAAATGGAATCGAAAGATAGGCAAATCAGTTTCATATGCCCTAACTTCTCTTCCCATTATCGGCCTGGTGAATTGGTAATTACTCTGTTGTTCACTGATTTCGTTTGTTAATATTTGGGTGTAATCAATTTTTTTGTCTTTTATTTCAGATCCTTCCTTTAGTTTTTTATGTTGAACATGGTAAGTCTTTGCCTTCAAAAGTAAGGTTGCATGTTGAATCTTCACATGTTTGGAGTGGTACGGTTGTCGATGGTGGTAAGAAAATTGAGGGTTTGGAAGGTATGATGACTTTGTACGGGATAAGACCATATTCTCTTGTTTTGCTTGAATATGATGGAGGAGTAAATTTTCGAGTACAGCTTTATTCTCCTTATGCTACCGAAATCATGTATTCCAATTATGAGCATTGTCCTTCCTCTGACTTGCTTTATAATAAAATTGAATTGGCTATATTTTCTTCTGTGTTTACTTACAACGCTATTGACAATTTTTCTGGGGTTTATCATTTGGTGATTGAGAATAAGCATTTGGTTGGTGCAAAGATGCTTCCTGTAAGTGAAATTTGTTGTTTTATCCTTTGTCTTTTTCGTGTTTGAAAAGCGTTTTGATTGTATTAATCGGATTTGCAGGTTCTTTCTTCTTATGCATGTCACCAATTGAGTTTGGATGAATCATGTAAGACCCTGAAGTTGGGGTTTAAAAAGTATTTCTGGAATATATCTGTTGATTTCAAGAATGGATCTTTATATTTTGGTGATGGTTGGATTGAGTTTCTTGATGCATTATGTGTCATGGCTGGTGATTCTCTTTCTTTTTGTAAAAGTGATGAGAAATTCAAGTACATAGTTTGTGTATTTCATGGAAGCTTAGTTTCAAAGGAGGTTAATATTGGAGGTATTATACTTCTTTTTTGTAAATTTTTTTTATATTTTTTCCTTTTTCAGTGTATTGACGGAAATATGATTTTTTTGACAGTTTCTGTTGGTTTAAGATCATATGCGAGATTTTTCAAAATGATTACTGAAAGTTCTTTGAAATCTGGAGAGATTGTAAGTTCGTATGATGTGTATGGTAATTTGATTTAAATATTTTTTGTATATTTTTTATTTTAGATAGTTTTTGAAGTCTAAAACAGGAAGTACCTCGTGTTTTTATTCGCAACTATGGGGACGAATTGAGCAATACTCTAAATGTGAATCTTGGTGGTGGCATTTCCACACAATTCAAGTACTGTCCTGGGAGTTGTAGAATTTATGGTTTGCATCATTTGTTTGGAAAGTATAGTGTTCTGGAAGATTATGTAGTTTTTTTTAATTACCTTGGATCTTCAAAATTTGTTGTCTCTGTTTACGATTCTCAATGGATGAATCACTTTCGAGATAGTGATGGTTATTATCGGTTTGAAGATTTCACGGGACCGTCTTGTGTTGAAGATATAGTTGTTTTATCAGATAGTACTGATGATACTTTGGATACGTCGGACGATAGTTCTGTAGGTATTAGAAGTTAAAGTTTATTCGTTAATAATTAGGTCTCATACATGATAAACTTTTCATGTTTTGCTTGGATTGAGCAGAATCAGATGATGAAAATAGCGAAGAGTACGAATTATTTTCCTTCAGAGTGGTTCTGAAAGCTTCTCATGTGGAAAAGAAGTCTCGTGGCGTGGTAAGGTTTTTAAACCGTCTATTTCATTTTACCAATTTCATGACGGAAATGTGTTTTGTAATAAAAAAATTTTCTTAACCAAAATTGTTGGACATTAATTTCGTAGTACATTGCAAAGAATTTGTGGTCTATCTATAAACATTGGGGCAAGAGGACATCAATCACCTTGTCGTTTGGAGCTGAACAATGGACTGTGGAAGCGTTGAGAAACAACAGAGATTGTCGCTTTGGGATTGGATGGGATGATTTCATTGAGGACAACAATTTATCGGCAGATGATGTGTTGTACTTTGAGTATGTTGGCCACTATGGTTTCCATGTAAAAATTGATGGTTAGCAATTAACTACTTGTCTCTCTATTTGATATCTGAATTACCCAACAATGTTTTGACATGTAATTTCACTATAATTTTGCTGCTGGACATGTTCGCAGTGTTGACTATTTCACTATTTTCCTTATATATCATGTCTTCATTAATTTGAAATATTGGTTAAACTTAGATATAGATTTTTAGATTGATAGCTTAAACTAAGAATTAAGTGTTAAACATCCATGATTCGTCAATTTCTGCACAATATCGGAGAGGTATATCTATCTCTCTAATTGATTAGAAATAGCTTCAACATTACAGAGTAATTAAGGGCAGAAAACAATAATTGTTGAAAATTAAAGGTACTTGAAAATGGATAGTCTGATTGTTGAACATCTTTTTATCTTCTTCAACTTTAGTTATTTTCTGACATAGACTCCAGATGATAAGTTGTAGTTGACCCCTGCATATGGAGAAAATCATAATAAGAAGGCATTATGCTACATCACCCATGATATATTGAATTCTTGGTATAAATATATTTTACATTGAAAAAGTGTTACATACCTCTCCATAAGATTCTTGTATAGGTCTAGGCTGTGCGTCTTCGTTCTCCGTTGTAAAGTTTTCAAAGTCAATTACATGGCTAACATCTTTTGCGACATAAGAGTTTCCTTTTTTGGCCAGCTTCATTGTGTATTCCTTCCCCTCAATTGTTTTCAACCCTTCTGGGAAGACATTCTCATCAATCTATATAATTTCAATAAAATTTTAGCATTATTTATGTTTATTTAAGAATTAATAATAAATAGATTTCAATGAACTTTTTACCTTGTCCAACATTTCATAGGCATGTTTTCCATAGCATTTTTGTCCGGCCACATTTTCCAACACGATGTCGATTTCAGCAGTGTCATCTGTTGCTCGAATGCATAGATTATACCTGTAAATGTAAAAGTTGGAGAATAGGATGAGTGTACACTAAGTATTCAGTTGAGTTTTATTTGTGATTAATTTTGTTAGCACATTCCTTATACTATTACCATTTATCTGGATAGGGCACATCTCTAGGACCACATAAGCAGGTGTTTATTTTTTCCACCTGTGTTGTTTCATTGTAGCATGATGTACACATATTTTTTAACCATTTGTCTTGTTTGTCCACTTTTGTAACTTTGAAAGTGCATAGATATTCTTTCTGCATTGAATAATCTATAGTTAAAAATTGGTCAGAGTTGAACTCGAAAAAAATATAATTAAAGAAAAAATACTTCAATGTCATCGTATCCCAATTCCTTGATTTCTTGAATTGTAATTTGTCTTGGCGGTTCCTTCTTCACCATTGATTTTTTAAATTTCTGAATGTGGTTTTCACTCAACCTGTAGAAGAACATGTAAGTGTTAGATACTTTAGTTGTATACCTTTTCGGTAGAGGATTATTTAAGAAATCTGAGTCATACATTGTTCTCAACAAACTGACACAGTGGTGGTTGTAGTTTATGTAGAAACTTGTAGCTCCAACATTTGATACATCAACTTCCTCTGCATTCCCAATTGTTAATAACATATATGTTTACTATTTACATGAATTTTACGTTCAAATATAATGCAGTAGATTTACCTTTCCACTTTGTTACTCTTCCACAACCAATTTTAATAATGAGTGGAGTTTCAAAATCTTCTTCTCTGATAGCTTCATCAAAGTGTTTTGCCAATTGATCCCAGAATGTTACGTTGACATTTGTCTTTCCATCTGTTATAGTAAACTTGATCTGTGTTTGTGGTTGTCCAAGTCTGTTGTTGAATCTTGCAAGTCTAAGTCCATCATGATCTTGGATGACACCAATAACATCTGTAAAGGTGAATTTGAAATGAAGAATTTGTTAGATAGCATTTTATTTTTATTAGACAAATAAGGATAAAAATTTGGTTCTTTCCAAACGTTAACCTGTTAGATATGTTATTTGGGTTGAAAGTTCTTTCAGATCTGCTAAGTCGTAGAAATCGAATCCTGCTTTGTCAATGCATACTTCATTTTCTTCCAAGCTGGAGATTTTGGTTTCATTTGAGAAAATGATCTGGATATCTTTCAAGATACACCTAAACTTCTCCTCTTCCTTGTATTCCTTAACTGTAAAATTCTTGAATAAATAGATTTTTCCAGCCTCTATAGATGGTTCCAGTAAATCTGCTACATGGCCAGGCACAAAAGCGTGGATTCGGCATCTCTGTCATAAGTAGAAATGAATCTTGAACAACCATTTTGGAATAAATTTTATGCTTTGAACGGATAACATGCTTAACGTGCAATTCTTAATATGAGTTGTAAAATTTTACCTTACTATCCAAGAGTAACAAATTGAATGCTTTGAATGGTTCTCCCTTCTTTGTGTATCCTCTCCAAAGATTCATTACTCTTGCTTGTACTTTCCAATCATATTTTCCTTTTCTCAAATCTTTGAAAGAATCATACTTTTGGGTGGCCATTTTTTGTGAGATGTTTTTTAGATGTTTATGGTAGTTTTCAGATGTTTGTTTGCACTATATATTGCCGAGTGAAGAGTAGAGTAAAGAATGTAGTTGGATTACATTATTATTAACATATTTAATTCTTAGGATGATTGAGAAATCAGCTTTAATTCTATCATGTCTGGAAAAAAAATATCAGTGCTTCAAATGTCACAAACTCAGTAGGATATCAGCAATAAATAAAAGTAACATGTCATAGGAAGAGCATGATATGCTCAAATTGTTCAGAACCTTGCACATGGAATACTATGTGGCCCTTCCATTTTCAATTGATTTTGGCCATATAATCAAAATACAGAAATCAAGATTTCTTCAACTTAGAAATAGGCTCACAGTCCTCTACTTCATACTTGATAGGAGCTTTAGTTTTTCGTCCTCGGGTCCTAGTTGTTGATTTACTGGTGGGAGGGCTACTATAACTTAGGAGATTTTTTGTTGAATCTGCCTCCTGTAATTATTATAGCAATGTTCGTCGAGCGAAGAGATTTAGTAATAGATAGTAATTTTTTAAGAACATTAATAGTCTAATTTAAATGTGATCCAAATTTTTGCTTACTGTGTTTTCTGTGACCTCCTCAAACTCCGTAGTTAATTGTTCTTGTGGATTATGACTGCCTAGCATCTCAACAGGGTCACTTAGCATCTTAGCTTTATAAACGCTACATTTCTTGTCAATATTGTCTTTTGATGGCATCAATGTAATGAGATACTGTTTGTTCTCAAATTCCTTTAGGATTGGAGGAAATCTTTTCTCATCACCGGCCTAAAAAATTAAGAACCAAACTTAGTGTTTAGTTCATCTTTCGACATTCATTATAAGATGGTGGAAAGATGTACCTCACGATTTTCATTTTCCAGTTCATAAACGTCCTTCCCAGTTAATCTTTGAATCTCCTCATCAGGCAGAATAATTGGCAGCACACCAGTCTTATCAGTGCAAACCGTACATATCCTGAACCTGAAAACGAAGACTCCAATTTAAGTGCACAATTTAAATGTGTAGAATTAAAACTTAGTATTAAGTTTCTTTATAAAACATTTACCTTTTGTCGGGATAAGGTAAGTTTCTCTTACAATGGCAACAACGATACCTACCATCGATAATATTTACTTCTTTGTCACATTCAATATGAAAATTGTCATACCAGTTACATTCTTCTTCAACTTTCTTCACAGTAACATGACAAAGAACATTTTTCTGAATTAAAATTATAAAGGGTAAATCTTAACTCAGAATTTTATAATAAGACAATCTATTCTATAGACGGAATTTGTAATGGGTCAAATGTAGTACCTCAATGTAGTCCTTGGTAAAGTTCTTTATTTCTTTGATTGTGTATAATGTTGTATCCGTCTCTTCTTCAGCTTGAAGACATTTGGCACTACATTAAACATGGACATAAACATTGTAATCAAATTAGTTACACAATAGAATTTTATTTTCGGAATTCAAATTATTAATCATATTTACCTCTTGTGGAGCAGTTCAACACTATAATGTCTGGGAGTAAGGTAGAATCTGGTTGCTGGATAATTAGTCAAGTATATCTCTCCAGTTGCTACAAATTGAAGACAGAATATTGTGTTCATTTATCTTATTCAAATCTACAACGATGGAAGGTAAGATAGTATTTTTTTTACCTTCATATTTATTAACCTTAGCACTTTCTATAACCACAACAACATTTTCGGCTTCAATTGCTTTTAAAGCTTTTTCAAAAGATTGTCCAAATTCATTAAAGAACGTAACCATGACCATATTCCTGTTGTTAAAAGTTGTAAAGTTATTAGATGCAAATGCAAAGTCAGTGTAATTTTGCCAAAAATGATATTATCATGTTCTTCAATACCTTCCATCTTCTAACTTGAATTTCAAACGTGATTTGCTTGTGTCCTCTGTTGATATCACGGAAATTGCCTCATTTTTTGATACGGTTCCAATGACATCTAAAAAATTAAAAACAATAATGAGATTAAAGACAATTTAAAGGCATTTCGGTAAATCGAAAAACCAAAATATATTAAACGTAGTATACCAATTAAGAACCGATTATCGTTTAAGAACTTGGGGACATCATTTAAACCAAACAAATCAAATGCGTATTCCTTCATAAGGTACGTCCTCAGTAATTCTTTTGAAGTTGGTTTGGTTGTCGAAGTAAATATGCTTCTGATTCCTCACAGCTCGGTTAGGCTCGTCACCCTTGTAATCATGAACCTTAAAGTTTGACAGAATGTAGATATTTCCTTCTTTAAGTTCTTTTGAAAATGCAGGACATAGCTTCTCAGTAATAAATGCATGTATCCTACAGTTCTATACAAACAAAAATTAATGTCATTGATATGTAGTTGAGGTGTTTTAATTGAAACACTGAAGAATACTTTACTCTCATACCTGCTCATCCATAAAGATGATATTGAACCCCCTAAATTCATTCGTTGTCCTGTTAATTCCCTTCCAAACAGTCTGAGCTCTTACACGGATTGACCACACAACCTTCTCGGTAGTTAGACTTGCCACAGTATCAAATTTGTTAAGATCCATGTTCTTCTTGTAGTGTTATGTTGAAAATTGAAATGCCCTTTTGGTAATCTGAACTGAGTTTGTATATGTGTTTATAGTTGTACACATAATTGGCCTTATCTCTTTAGATTCTAGTCCATTAGTTAGACTTGCCAAATTTGTCCTTTTGATTATTTTATTTAAATACTTTCTGGCAAAATTACTATGCAATCTCATAGTCCATTAGTCACTTTCTAATATTAATGAAAAACAGTGTTCTAAAAATCGTCCGATTTTTGATATTTTGGCGAGAAAACTCCTATTTATTTTTTTAAAAAGTTGACCTATTCCATTTTTGAAATCCGATTTATCACTACGAAAAATTTTGTAGATGCTAAATTTTAGTTAAAAGAAGGTTAATATATTAATTATATTTAAAATTTTAAAAAAAATCCGATTTTTGTTCCCATTTGACATTCCGATAAAACCCCGATTTACCGATAAATCGCTATATGGTACCTCAACCGATTTGTTCCGATTTCCGAAATCTACAACCATGCTGAAAAGGTATATTAGTTTTAAAAAAAAATTATCTTTCAAAATTCAGAATAATTTAATATTTTCCATTTGCTTATGAAACGTTCAATGATTTTATCGAATTATAAGCAAAATTACAAAATCACGAAAAGTAATAAATTTTTTATTGCTTATGTTTGGTCTGTGCATTATTGCTTTAAGTGTTGTATCCCATCAAGTGATGACAACATCTCTACATTAAAAAAAACTACAGTATACTGTATATCAATATTATATTGTCTATAATATTGGAATTGTAGTCATAGACTCATGGTCACCAACTTGCATCTGTTGTCTTGTTAGTTCCCAACCGGAATAGTTGGATAGTTATGGATCTTTCATTTACAGTTTACAGTTATGGATCTTTATAACAAAGACTGGCGAGACTTTAGATCAAAATTAGAATAAGAGTTGAATGCAAAATATAAAGTTCAAAAGTACATAAAACTAAATTCTTATTAAATATAGATAGGCCAAACTTCATTCATATAGATTGTAATTTTGCATGGTACCATTACATGAAACTACAATTTAAAATTTTGGACTATTAAAACTGTCACGCATTTTCTTGGCTTCAATCTTTAGGATCTGAATTTCTTCATTCAGAATCTGCTGCTGTTTGTAGAAATTAATGGTGAACTCCGTCAAAATCTTGGTCATGTCTTCATGTTGCTGTTTTACTGTTGCGAAGAAATTTAGCCTGAAATCGGTCAAGTTTTGGTTTAGCTGTTCATGTTGTCGATTCATTGTCGCAATGTTCACGTTGAAATTGGTGAGAGCTTTTTCAATTGTCTCGCGTCGATCTGTTTCATCTGCTTCCTCTGGTTCATACTCGTCAATGGCTTTCATGATCTCATCATCTTCGTCCGAACAGATTTCATTGGGATACCTGGGGATCGTTTTAAGGCAACTGTAAGCAGATCTCATATGCACACACAATACATGCAAAACGACAAAATTTAAATGTACAAATACGAAAAATAAAATTAGGCGAAACGAATAGATAGAGCGGAAAACCTGGGAACAGAGGAGGAGGCCATGTTTTGCAGGGTATAAATCTTACAACTGCAGTACTACTTTCTGCTTGATAAACTAAAGTTCTTTATTAGACTCTATATATAGAGGGTGGGTTTTTCAACATTAAAGGGAAAACGTGTAAAAGTAGTGAGTGGTCATATCAACAGTCTTTTGGATTTATTGCTTGTACTGGTACATCTTCTAGTAATGAATTTTACTGACGTGTGTAAGTTTCTAAACATGAATTTGTCAAGTTTTAGATATGGACTGAGCTGAGATCCTCCGCATGCACTTGCAAATGTAGTTCACTGTACTATAATTCGTACTTGTACATTAGTCCATATTCTGTCATACATAGTCATATAAAAATGTGCACCGCTTGATTGTAGATTAATATTTTTTTAAATTTTGTTCTATATAAAAATATAAACCATGCTTTTTTATACAAACCAGAAAAATCAAATCAAATATTAATCACAAATATCCTTCCCGAGCGCGTTGAAATGCGTGTAAAACAACATGATCCACATAAAGTCCCGTCCAATTTTATGTGCACCACTTGATTTTTCACGCATTTCAATGTGCTCGAAAAAGATAGTCGTGAATAATAGTTTTTGGATTTATTTGTTCTATATAAAAACAGAAACCATAAATTTTTATACAAAACAGAAAAATGAAAAAAATATTATTCAACATTAGCCTTTCCGAGCGCGTTGAAATGCGTGCAAAACAACATGATCCACATAAAGTCCCGTCCCATTTTATGTGCACCACTTGATTTTTCACGCATTTCAACGCGCTCGACAAAAATGGTCGTAAATAAGACTTTTTGGATTTATTTGTTCTATATAAAAATATAAACCATACATTTTTATACAAAACAGAAAATTCAAAAAAATATTATTGACGAATATCCTTTCCGAGCGCGTTGAAATGCGTGCAAAACAACATGATCCACATAAAGTTCCGTCCCATTTTATGTGCACCACTTGATTTTTCACGCATTTCAAGGTGCTCGAAAAATATTTTGTTATCGTATTATTTGGATTTATTTGTTCTATATTAAAATATAAACTATACATTTTTATACAAAACAGAAAATTCGAAAAAATATTAGTGACGAATATCCTTTCCGAGCGCGTTGAAATGCGTGCAAAACTACATGATCCACATCAATATCCGTCCCATTTTATGTGCACCACTAGATTTTTAACGGATTTCAATGTGCTCGAAAAAAATAGTCGTAAATAAGACTTTTTGGATTTATTTGTTCTATATAAAAATATAAACCATACTTTTTTATACAAAACAGAAAATTCAAAAAAATATTAGTGACGAATATCCTTTCCGAGCGCGTTGAAATGCGTGCAAAACAACATGATCCACATAAATATCCGTCCCATTTTATGTGCACCACTTGATTTTTAACGGATTTCAATGTGCTCAAAAAATATATTGGTCAATAATATTTTTTTATATTATTTTGTTCTTTATAAAATTATAAACCATAAATATGGAAAATGTGTATTTGATGATTTCAAATATTTTTTGGTTCTTATTATAGGAATCGTATGTTCTTATAGTATTAATATCATATTAGAGGTGTTATATTGTGAAAGATATTATATGATTCTAACTGCTTACTTCTATTTACCGATTATATGATTACGTAATTAAAATATAGAGTGAATAAACTACAATTAAGTATCAATTTCTTAATAGGTTACAGACATAGATAATTTAGAAATAGAAAAACAGTTCAACAAAATTAAAATGCAGCATGAGGAACAGTGGAGTATTCGACTTCCATGCCAACATAATCACCAAATTCCATGTACTTCACAGAACCTGCGAAATCAAATTGGAAAGTATTAGAAAATGGCAATGTTATTACATCAAACATGTGGACATAAGGTACCTCTTGCGTAGGGTGTCCACTGTGTCGCAGTTTGCATTCAAGTCGAATGTTGTTGCAGGCATGTTTCTTATTGCTGTATCACCATTATAGTCGTTACGAATCATATTACAACATGATATTATTATGATAACAGGCTGATCAGTTGCTTGGTTGAAAGAAATATCAAAAGCTGTAGCGAGCTCATTCCAGAAAAATACCTTCACACGGTGACTGCAAGCATGATTCAAAGTGTAATTAATAATAATATACTTCTATTTGTATTGTACAGAGTTTCCCAATATGGTAACATAACATATGAATTGCTTACATCAAGTCAGTAACAACAAATTCTCTAAAGAATTGATCTCCATTTGTAGTCTTGGTAACATGTTTGAGTGGTCGGACGTCGTCAATAACTCCAATGATATCTATGTACATTTAAAATTACAATATGATGAAATGGTTAATTGATACGCATGTTAAATATTTGAAGTAGAACTTACCTATCAAATGATTGTCTTGCTCTGTAGCGTCTTTAAAGTGCTTCAAATTGGTAAATTTGAAGATATTGTCGGGAATTAGAGAATACTTCTGTTGAAGAGCTGTAACAATTGTTCTACTTGTTAGAACAATTTGGATGTCACCCTCAAAACATTTGTGCTTCTCTGTGTAGGGAGCTACAATGAAGTTGGAAATCTCGTATGTTTCTCCACCAACAAATCGATCATCGAAAGATTTCATAAGTGTACATCTAATCCAAGCATGCATACGTTTGTGCTGTGCTAGCAGAATGAATTATTAAGTCTATTGTTAACAAATCCTAAGAATGTGGTTTGATATATGCAACAAAACTGAAATAACTAAAATGCAGTGGTTAACTTACATATTCATCAATTAGTATCATGTGTACACCTTGGAGATGTCCATCTCTGTTTGTCTGTTCCCATTTCCTTGCCAAACGAACCTTTATTTTCCAATCTGCTTTGTTTATGACTTCGAGTTCAGATAAGCTTTGGTACTCCATTATAGAAGTTTTTTTGAAAATGTATTTCTTCTCTATTGTATATGAAAGATAGATCTGAAGCTTTCAATGTGTGGAAGTGCAAGTCTTGGATTAGGAAGTAAGGTGGTAGTGTGCAGTCATGTCATTGTACAATTTGTACAGCCTTTTAATATAATACCTTTCCACTGGTTATATTTTTGGGGAATATGTTACATGTCCATCCTTTTCAAATTTTTGGGTAATGGGGTAAAAAATTTATCTGAAACTGAGACCTAACTGGTTTAATGCTCTTCTTTTTGGGGTGTAAGTTGGAATAATGTCTAATGATAAAGATAAACCGGTAACATGATTAAGTTTTCTATATAATGTTCTACATAAATGAACAAAATAACAAAAGATCTATAACTCTTTCACACAGACAAATTAGTGAAAGTACTATATCTTACAAATTAGGGCATTCCTCAATAAAAAAGCTAAGGGACAGGTAAGTTATTAGAAAATTTCATGGTACACAACATTTTTGGTCAGATTGGTCGCCTTTGCATTCTTATCATCGATGAAAACCTTAAGTCCATATGGAGACGTTACTCTGCTAATGGCAACATAAAGCTGACCATGAGTAAAAACAGGATTTGGCAAAAACAAACCAACCCTTTCAAGAGATTGCCCTTGTGACTTGTTAATAGTCATTGAGTAACAGATTTGCAGCGGCATTTGCTTGCGAATTAACTTAAAAGGCAACTTGGTGTCAGTTGGACACAGCTCCATTCAAGGAATAAAATGTTTGATGCCTTTAAATGCCCCACATATGACTTCACACTCAACACATTACTTCATAACTTTTGTAACCATCATCCTTGTTCCATTGCAAAGACCAAGTATCTGATTTAAATTCCGCATCAGCATAACAGCAACACCTTCTTTCAATTTTAACTCGTCAGGTGGCAGGCCTGGAATGTTGATAGAGTTCAAATATTCTGGAGGAAAAGCAAAACTAAGTTCTGAAGCGGTGCCACCAAAATCTTTGGCTTTGTCAACACTATAGAATGTATATTCAGAACCTGGGATTATATCAACAATTAGAGAATTAAGGTGACCAACCATTTGATTTGTCGGCGTTAAAATGGCCCTCTCACTTAAGTATTGGGCTGACATGTAGTTTGATAAGAAATCATGATATGTCCACTGGATCATATTTTCAACAAAATTCTCTATACCAGGATCACAAAATTCAGGGGGAATGATAATATCATTTTCTTCATAATCCATTACTGCATTCTTTGGAGGTTTAACTTGACCATTACCGATCTGTAGCACCCATTCAGCAAATCTTTTTAAACTTTCGAGCTCTCCAGAATTCTGTCCTTGGTTAAGTCTCATGTTACGATGTAACAACAATATTTTCGATTTGAGCCACAATCGTGAGTGGGTAATAGAAGCAGAAACAACATCACCACGAGATCCAAGATTTATCACTGGGAGAATTTGCCTGAAATCACCACCAAGAACAACTGTAATGCCTCCAAATGGCATATTATACCTTGTTCTATCGACAGATCGCATGATATCTCGTAAAGATCTATCGAGACATTCAAATGCATAACGGTGCTGCATTGGCGCCTCATCCCATATAATAAGACTTGTACGTTTTATAAGCTCAGCTATATCTGAATCATGATGTATTGCACAGGAAGAACAATCATCGAGAACAATGGGTATTTTGAAACGTGAATGAGCCGTTCTTCCACCGGGCATTAATGTGGCGGCAATGCCAGAGGAGGCTACAGGTAGTACAATTAACCCAAGTGATCTTAATTTATAGATTAATGTCTTCCACAGAAAGGTCTTCCCACATCCACCGCTACCATAAACAAAATAAACACCTCCGGCGTTACTCTGCACTGAATTGAATACCTCGGTGTAAACTTCTAATTGTTCTGGATTACAATGTGGAAAAAGTTTATTAAACTCAAATTCCATTTCTGATAGGTTGTAACTGGTTTCGTCAATAACCAAATTATTCGTTCCACTTTGAAGATAGTTGGCAGGAGGTTGAGGCAACTGTTTGAATTGCATCAATGATTTACCAATGGACTTGAGAATTTTATCAATCTCTACACAATATAAAACAAATAATATAATTGAAATTTAGTATAGTGAAATTCAAAAACACTTTATAAAATTGATGTAGAGGAACAAACCTGCAAGGGCAAAATACTGAAGTTGCTTGTCTGAATAAGATGTCATTTTATTAACCACTGCTTTGGTCTTCTCAAGCAAAAGGTCATCAATCATATGCTTCCAATGTCTTTCCCATAAAGTTTTCAAGTCGGAAACTTGACAATTCACAATTATATGAACAAAGAGCTGTCGTATTTTGATTTGGAAAACCACTTTTACTGCAATCTTCAATAACCGAATGCCATTCATTATCATCATCGAGTAATCCGTAATTTTTACAGGCATCTTTAAAGGTTCGGTACTGGACACCGTTAATGGTCTTAAGAGCTTCAAAGGAAGTAGGTCCTCGGATATTTGAGAGCAACAAACGCAAGTACCAAAGTTCTCCAGCACTATGATGAGTATATAGAAGCCTCCCAATTTGCTTACCTTTTTTGCGCATGGTCCATATCCTATCCGTCTCATTCCAAACATAATGTTGTGGAATTTGATCATAGGTGTACTGTCTTGCATTAGGATCACTGCGATTGAGGATGAAGAATGATTCCAGCTGGCTATGTTTGAACTTCTCACGCCGCACAACTTTCTCAAGTGTTTCGTTTTCTGTAAACGTACAACTCTTTTCACCTGGCAAATGAAAAGATAATCGAAGAACAGAGATAGAGCGATGATGTATTGGAAAACCAAATATACGATAAGAAGCTTCAGATGCACAAATATAACGACCATCAAAATAGGCATTGATCTCGTCTACTGCCTCTTCATCTTCAACTGCTTTCTTTTGTTTGTGACTGGTAATCTCAACAATGGCACGGTCATGACCTTTGAGGCAGTATTTGAATAAATACTTCAAACTACGTGCATGACAACAAATTTCAACATTCATGTGACATTGGTATTTCACTAACAAATCCCTATTGTATGGGACTACCCACTGATTATCAAGCTCGCATTTTCCCTTTGAAATAGTTATGCCAGTATTCCGGCGCTTGTAATTGGGGAAACCAGACTGGTCAAAGTACGTTTCTGAACAATACCTGCAAAACCAACAGCTTCAACTTTAAACTATAATAAAATGACAAAAATTAAGTAATAAGATCAGGAATTACTTCTTCGGAAAATGCTTTGTGCATTTAAATTTGTCCATGCAAGGAGATTTGGTATTTTGTAAACCACATGGTCCATGAATCATTAATGATTTCACAGCTGCATAGCCAACAGGATCAGTAACGGGATCAGGAATCTCGGCTGATACATATTTGTCAATATTGGAAGTGAGTTTTCTTTTGGATTCTGAATCCAGCCATATTAACATATGCACGTGAGGTAGACCTCGTTTCTGAAATTCAACAACGTACATGACTACAACCAAAAAAAGTCCATGAAAAGAAAATTTACAAAATGTTTGCATTTAAACCGAGGACTGTAATTTTACCTCCAAGGCAAGTCCCAAAGTAATTTTTCTTTTTTATATCATCTAGTAATTGTTCAAGCTTTAAATGGAAAACTCGGGCTACTATATCAGGAGAGTCTTGAGGCGAGCATCCAGGAACAACTTTCATCATTTGCAAGATTTCATCCCAGAGGGGATTGCATGTCATAGTTAGAAAAATATCGGGATGTCCAAGTGCTCGGCAGACAGCAAGAGCGTCCTGGAAATTCTGTTGCATGTAACGCTGAGAACCCAAAAAATTTGCAGGTAGTATAAAACCTTTTCCAACATTAGAGGTCTCACTTTCACCGGTCACATATTTCTTAGCAACAGTGCTATACAAATCGCTTCGTAGCTCTGTTTGATGAGTGCGCAACCACCACAAACGTGCTTGCTCAATACATGAGAAGGCATCAACTACATATTGTTGGTACAAACGACCGGCTAAACGAACATGAAGACCTTTTTAGGATAAAAAAAACAAATCAGAAATAATAAAGAGTAAAAATGGGAACAAATATACAAATAAAAATGTATTTTACAAAAAAATGTACCTTCATCTTTCCTAACCCGCAACTTGTAGGAGTAATATTCTTTCATTGTTATCCTTTTCCGCTTCTTCTTAGACTGCGTATTTGAATCAACATAAGGAATTTCATCGTGGTAGCCATCTTCACCAAGTGGAAATAAAAGAGGATATTGCAGTGCCATAAGAGATGGATGAACACTGCAGACACGTTCAAGATCTTTTCGTTCAGGATTTTTGTTTGTCTTCTCAATAATTATGTCCCTCTCACCAACAGTTGTTTCAATATCACCAACCATCACAGCAGCAACTTCATTCGAGGGACCTATGCTATTCTTCCGACCATTCTCTGAACGACAAACTTTTAATTTTATTTTCAAATCTCTTATAGGCTGCTCTTTAAAACGTTCACGTGCATATCGGAATTTTTTGACCAACTGGTTGGTCTCATCCAACATTTTAACTAAGCCTTCAACAATTTCAGTGTCAACAGCTTCACCATCATCAACTTTAACCCACTTCATTCTGTTTTCAACCTCATGCTCAGTGTCATAAATGTAAAGCTGGCAAAACTTAGGATCATCTCCTTCGTTGGGTATAAGAGATCCAAAAACATGGTGATTCTGACCATTCAAACGATACACATAAGGAGCTTTCCCATTGTTGATGGAGTAATCAACCTTACCACCCATTGAAGTAAAGGCAAACATAGCATTATATAAACGAATGCATCTTTTGACAGAATTACTCTTTTTAGGATCAGTATATAAAGTCTGCAAGTATGAAGGAGTTGGGGGAGTACGGGGAAGCTTAATCTGACCTTGACCACAACATATACTGAATTTGGGGTCACCATTTTTAACATTTTTATTTACTCTCTCCTCCTTCCACATTATTGCATGACATTTATTACAACATTCTGTAGGTGGACCTAAAGATGCATAACCTTCTGGAACTGAGAGTAAGAAATTATTATTGGTACATTATAAGATATAAGATTTGCACATTCAATATACAATGTCATTTATGTTCCAAAATTACCTGCATTGTGTTCTGTTTCATTCTCTTCAGCATCTAATCGTTCAACTTCAGCGAATTCATATTCTGTGTATAACATAGTAAAATAAACCTTAAATTTTGAAAGTTAAAGGCAGTGTTTGAGTGTACAATAACAGACATATATACATTACCATCATCCCAAAACATATCTCCTTCATCAGCTTGCAAATCAGATATTGTTGAGAATTCTACAGTTTAACAATATATTAAGACAATCCCTAGGAAAATACAAATTTAAATCTAAATTTGTATCTCAAACCTGCACTGTCATGGTCATTATGAATTAAGTCATCTTCAAATGAAAGCTCTTTAGTAATTGAGTCCATTGTGGGGGTAATTCGTCTCTGCATTTTTGAAGCTACAACTAAATCCATTCAAAATAAATAAATTATTTTTTCAATTGTTTTCATTATCTCAAAAAATATTAGGATACACATATATGGAAATGTATAGAAATGACATTATAAAATCACCTTTTCGAGGGTTTTCAGCTGGCTTGCATCTTTCTCTGGTAAACACTTGGGCATCATTTTCGTTTGTAAGGTTGGAAAGTGGAATTCTTTCACCACTTCCATCCACAAAGCCTGATTTGCTCGGTTGTGTGTTGATATCAGTAGTTATAGTTAAGAATTGATCGGGTTTTGAACCAGGTTTGATTCTTTCAGCTTTTTTAGGTTGCTTGCATGTCTTGGTTGTCTTTGTGGGAGATACTTGGCTAGTAGTCCTACTCTGGTTTGTAATGTTGGACAATGCTATTCTATTTAATACACCTGCTCAAATTAAATAAAATTTAGGGCGTTGAAAAATGGTATCTGTGAGTACAAATAATATTAAAGCAATTATGATATACATCTTCTGGGAATGTACATGAATGATAATTAAGTTTATTATACACACCTATCGTACTACAATTACCTTTTCTAGTATTTTGAGGTTGGTTGCTGGTCTTTCTAGTAATGTCGGAAAGTGGTATACTATTAGAGCTTTGGTCCACATGGTCGAATGTGCTATGTTGTGTTTGCATAAAATTAGACCTGTCGTCATTATTTGTTGTAGATATTATTGCTGACCTTTGAAAAAATAGACCTGCAATTACAAAAAATAAAAGTACTCCTACTTATTGAACATGTAATTAATCTTTAGTATTATCAAACACAGCAAGATACAATTCACCTTGTTTAGCATTCAATTGGTTGTTCGGTTGTTTAGTTAAAGGAACATTCCCAGAATTTTCAGTGACTACTGTTGTTGTATTTACTGGTGCGGTACCCAACCGAGAAGAATCAACTTCTGAAACCAAAAGAGTAAAAAGAAAAACAAAATAAGGAAGAAATAAAGTACTATGAAAAAAAGCTTACTTGTATTATGTGTTTGACACTGAATACTTACTTCCTCTACCAGAAAACAAATTGGGCAAACCATTAAAGGAACCATCATTTTCTTTGTTTTCTTCTGTTAGCTTTCTGATTTTTTTCCTGTTTGTGGCTAAAGTAAAAATACGAAGCAAGATGTATAATATGAATCAGATGGTGAAAACATAATACAATTTCAGAGCCGAGTAAAGAGTAATTACCAAGATCCGATCGAAAAGAGAAGAAGTTATCAAGCTTAAGATGATCATAGTTCAACTGCAAAAGAAGAAGATAGTGATCAGTAAATCGGACTCCTTTCATTCATCGATCTATGACCTTTTCAAATTAAACGGAGAAGGAGCACCTCTTTCATCTTTGCAGACCGAGAAAAGAAGAAAAAAACAGTTCTTCAGATCTGAAAATTTCGATTTTGAAAGGAAGCTATGAGCTGGTAGGGTTAATGTGTAAAGTAAGAATGCACACGTGAGTCAGTGATTGAGTTCATAATTGTAAGAAAAAAAGAAAAGCACGTGTATGTATGTCTTAATTATTTTTGAGACAATAAGTACTGGGGACAATGGCATTGTTGGTAATTAAGTATGAAGTCTTGGGGTAGGGGGTGTAAAAAGGCAAAAGGTAGGCAAGGATTCAGGATTTATTATATAGATAGAATATAATGTAAATATATTTTTATCCCGATGATTTTAGTTCTTCGGAGAAGATTGCTATTGAGCGTGAACTAGAAATCTATATCGATAATGTCGGAGAAGATGAAAGATTTGCTCATTTGAATGACATTGGTGATCGAGTGATGGTACAAACAAAGAAACATCTTTCTTATCCTCTACTTTATAGATTACTAAAGCTTGCATTAGTTTTGCCGGTTGCAAATGTAACAGTTGAGAGGTGCTTTTCTACAATGAAACTTGTGAAGTTTGATTATTTGTTACAAATAATCTTTGTGACAAATTATTTGTTAAAGTGAAGTAAATAAAATTTTTATTAGATAAAATAAATATGCTTTGAGTGAATAAGTTATAAGAGTGATAGAAGTAAACAGATCATATTCCTATGTTTTCACAAGTATACAAATGCGTAATGTGGAGTTTTCGAGAGAAAAAAAAATATAATATAGACATGATGATATATTTGTGATCGTAATTAAATTGTTAACTTTTTTGTTTCAAAAAAATTGTTAATTTTTTGTCAATAAATGGAGTAATCCAAATGTAAAAATATTTGATACTCGCGTCTCACTTTACCAGCATATAAATTAAGAATTTCACTAAAACTAATTCATCAATTACGTTAGTGACTTAAGTGGTTTATTTTACATATTATATATATATTTTACATCAATGATTCACTAAGTGTAATATTTTCATGTAATATAATTTTTTTTACATCAATGAAGGATAATATTTTAAAATAAAAATTTTAAGCCAAAAAAATAATTTAATTCACCATGCGAAGCAGGCAATAATCCTAGTAATAGTATAGTATAGATATGTTTCTTTGATAATAGTATAGTATAAATAAATGCGATTTAATTTTTTACTTTAATTAAATTCTATAAATTTTGGTTTATTTTTTAATTATACTTTTTTGGAATGTGTTAACATACGTTTTAGGAAGATGTTAACCAACCAACCAAATTATCTCATGTTTCTCTAATAGTATAGCATAGATGGTATAAATAATAGTATAGTAATTAAAGTATAACTGAAAGAGTTTTTAGTTATGTAATATATGTGATTTGATTTATTTTTTAATTAAATTATATGAATTTTGATTTATTTTTTTTATTTTTGTTTTTTTTGATTTATAATTGTTATTTTATTTTTTAAGTTTTAATATTTTATTAATTGCATTTGTTAAAAAAAAATAGACATGTATATGTAAACTTTTTTATATAATTAAAAACATTAAGTAGGTTTTAAAATAAATAAGCAAATGTTTGCCCGTGATATTTTTGAAAAATGTGGGGTTTTACTAAGAAACAATTTAAAAGATAACATGTTTTAGTTGAAAAAGGTAACTGTTCGTCATATTTTTGCAAAAGCATGTAATTTTATTAGGAAAAATAGAAATTACGTTTTAATATTTTATTAATTAGATTTGTTAAATAAATAAAAAATTAGAAATTGTGTTTTAATATTTTATTAATTATATTTGTTAAATAAATAAGTAGGCATGTTAAAATTGTAAATATTTTTTAATAATTAAAAGTATTAAAATAGGTTTAAAATAAATAAGTAAGGGTTTGTTTGTGATATTTTTGGAAAAGGAGGGGTTTTAGTCAGAAAAATATAAAAAATAACATGTTTCAGTTAAAAAAAAAGTAATTACCCGTGATATTTTTAAAAATTATATTTGTTCAATAAATAAGTAGGCAGGTTAAAATATGTAAATATTTTTTAAATAATTAAAATCATTAAAATATGTTTTAAAATAAATAAGTAAATGTTTGTTTGTGATATTTTTGAAAAAGGAGGGGTTTTAGTAAGAAAAATAGAAAAAAAATAACATGTTTCGGTTATAAAAAGGTAATTACCCATGATATTTTTGTAAATTGTATTTGTTAAATAAATAAGTAGGCAGGTTAAAATATGTAAATATTTTTAAATAATTAAAAGTATTAAAATAGGTTTTAAAATAAATAAATAAATAAATAAATAAGGGTTTGTCTGTGATATTTTTGGAAATGAGGGGTTTTAGTTAGAAAAATATAAAAAATAACATTTTTTAGTTAAAAAAAGGTAATTACTTGTGATACTTTTGTAAAAGGAGGAAAGTTTATTGAAAAAATAAAGAAAGTAATGGGGTTTAGCTGAAAAAGTAATTGATTATAAATAGGTATTGTTATTAATTAATAATATTTTTTTAAATAAGGATAATTAGATAAAATCACTTAGGACTGATCAACCAACAAAACTTTTAATGTTTCGTCTATTAAATTATAGTATACACTAGCCTATAACCTGTGCAAAGCACGGACGACTTTAATATTAATTTCAAAATTTACTTTTAAATTTTTTGAGATTTTAATACTTCTGAAAATGCTACCTTTTTTAAAAAGAATTAAAAGTGCTACTTTAATACTTCAAATCTAAAAAAAACTTATAGATTTTATAAAAGTTTATTAGCTTAGTAAGAATGTCAGTCAATGTCCAAATTATTAATATATTTTGTTGTAATAATATAAATATAAATGTTTTCTAAAAAAAGTCATGTTTTTGAATTCTAACTAAAGTATAATCGAAAGAGTTTGTAGTTATGTAATATAAGTAAGAAAATCGAAAACTAAAATTTTCAATATTTTGTCTATTATATAATAGTACAGATAGATAGATTAAATAGAATAAATTACCGAAAACCGAAAATCAAACTTTCAATATTTCGGCTATTATATAATAATATAATGTAAATATATTTTTATCCCGATGATTTTAGTTCTTCGGAGAAGATTGCTATTGAGCGTGAACTAGAAATCTATATCGATAATGTGGGAGAAGATGAAAGATTTGCTCATTTGAATGACATTGGTGATCGAGTGATGGTACAAACAAAGAAACATCTTTCTTATCCTCTACTTTATAGATTACTAAAGCTTGCATTAGTTTTGTCGGTTGCAAATGTAACAGTTTGATATGCAATTTGTTGTATGTATTAGATAGGTTTTTCTAAGTCATGTTGACTAAGTACTAGATAGGCAAAATAGGTTGGTGAATTGTAAATATATTATGCCAAGTAATTTTGCCTAAGTGAAGACATGTCAACGGTATGAAGATTACTCTATCAACGGTATGAAGATTAGTCTGTCAACGGAATGAAGATTACTCTATCAACGGTATGAAGATTAGTCTGTCAACGGAATGAAGATTACTCTATCAACGAAACGAGGAATACACCATCAACGAAATGAAGAATAAAGCTATCAACGAAACACATCTCCATGCCATCAACGAATCACTATTACTTTTTGAATAGTTGACTAAGTGATAGTGATAGTTTACTGAACAGATCTAAAGGAGATATGGAAGTGTACTGTGCATTGGAAGCCATCTAAATGGTTACTGGAAATAAGGAAACATTCCAATTTCCAATAAGGCTCTTGGGAGTGATCATAATAAGCGTGAAGACAAAAGCAAGGATCTCCAACGACCATTGGACAAAAGGAATGAAAAGCAAACTACTGATGGTTATTACTAGTGTACTTTAGTGTAACCAGAAATAGTATTGTAAACTTGGGAATGTATATAACCAAGTGTAGCAGTTAAAATAGTAGATAGAGAAGAAAAACAAATAGATTGTATTAGCTATCTTTGAGAGCATACTTCTCTACACTCTTGTAACTAAGCAGCTGTGTACATTTTGTATCACAGATTATTTCCGCAATAAAAATCACTTCAGTTGGATCATCAAACAATCCAACTGAAATTATTTATGTGCTTGTGATTTTTACATTAAGTTCAGTTTTTATTTGTAAGTTGTTTTTAAGTTTAAGAAATATCAAGAATTGTATTCAACCCCCCCCCCCCCTTCTACAATTCTGTTAGGTCATTTGGGATTAACAATTGGTATCAGAGCAAGCTTCTAACATACAAGAAGTTTAAAGATCAAGACCAAAACAGTAACCATGGTGAAGAAGGATGCAGGAGTAAAGATACCAGTTCTGGATAAGGACAATTACTTTCACTGGAAAGTAAAGATGCATTTACATCTCATGTCTATGGATGAGAGGTATGTAGACTGCATTGAGAAAGGTCCACACGTTCCCATGAAGTTTGCATCTAGAGTTGGAGTGCCAGATGATGCTCCTGATGTGGAAATTCCAAAACTTGTCTCAGAATGGACTATTGAAGATGTTGCAGAAGTCCATAAAGATAAAAGAACCATGAACATTTTGTTTAATGGTTTGGAGCAAGAGATGTTTGACAATGTCATCAACTGTACAACCTCCAAATAAGTATGGGACACTGTTAGAACTCTC
The DNA here is from genome assembly GCA_030848705.1 of Heracleum sosnowskyi. Classification (NCBI taxonomy): domain Eukaryota; kingdom Viridiplantae; phylum Streptophyta; class Magnoliopsida; order Apiales; family Apiaceae; genus Heracleum; species Heracleum sosnowskyi. The sequence goes on along the minus strand of CM061240.1, from coordinate 112,640,764 downwards.
TGTGAAGGTACTGAGCAAGTTAGGGAAAACAAAATGCAGCTCCTTATACAACAATATGAGCATTTTCATTTTAAAGCTGGTGAAACCCTAAATGACACGTTTAGTAGGTTTCAAAAGCTTTTGAATGGATTAAAGTTGTATGGGAGGATCTATCAAACCAAGGATTCAAACCTTAAATTTCTTAGAGCTCTTCCAAAAGAATGGAAGCCTATGACTGTTTCTCTCAGAAACACTCAAGAGTACAAAGACTACACTCTTGAAAGGCTTTATGGAACCTTAAAGACATATGAGTTGGAAATGGAGCAAGATGAAGAAATTGAAAAGGTACAAAAGAAGGGTGGATCTATTGCATTGATTGCATCTGTGAACCAACTGGAAGATGACAATGAAGAAGCTGCAAAGGCCACAACTAGTCAAGCTAGTTGTAGGAGTGATGTTAGCAAGGGTAAAGGCAAGATGACAGAAGAAGAAGAATCAGAACCAGCCAACTTGGATGACTTAGATGAGATTGATGAACACATTGCTTTTCTGTCAAGAAAATTCTCTAAGTTCAAGTTTAAGAGAAACTCAGAAGCAAGGCCACCAAGAAGAGACTTTCAACCCAGCAAAAGTAACTGGATTGAAAAGTCTAAATCTAAATGTTTCAATTGTGGAATGCTTGGTCACTTTGCTGGAGACTGCAGAAAGCCCAAGATTGAGAAGGGCAACAGGAAATTTGAGCCTGTTGATTATAAAAAGAAATACTTTGAACTTCTCAAGCAAAAAAGAAAAGGCTTTCATGTCTCAGGAGTATGATTGGGCTGGTAATGGTGAAGATTCTGATGATGATGTTGAGTATGTCAACTTGGCTCTTATGGCTAACAATCATGAGCAGGAAGCAAGCTCTTCAAGCAACCAGGTAACAATTACTAATCTTTCTGAGCTTTCTAAAGAGGAATGCGATAGTGCAGTAAATGAAATGTCTACTGTACTATATAATTTGCGTGTTACTCTTAAATCACTTACCAAAGAGAATTCAAGAATAAAAGAGACTAATTTGCTCTTAAGTGATAGGAATGTAATGTTAGAAGCACAGCTCATTGAATTTGAGAAAATGAGATGTGTTAGTAGGGATGCTAAGAAGGAACTTGAGAACGTGTTACAAAGGGAAGAAATTCTTAAAACACAACTTGAGATAGAACAAAGTGTGATTGTGGAATCTTTCTGTGAGCAATCATGGAAAAAGAACAAAGAGAAGCTAGGGTATGTTGGTGAAACCTTAGAATCAGAAACAGAGTCAACAAACAACAATGATCATTTGTTGAAGGTTGATATGTCAACGGAATGCAATGTTTCGTTGACAGATGAACCATCAACCGATCAGGCTGTTTCGTTGATAGAGAAAAGAAAAGATAAACTCACTAGACTTAATAACAAGTATGGTCCTGTCACCAAGAACTTTGTTCAAGGTGAGTCTAGTAATTCAAAGAAAGTTGAGAAGCCTGTTGAGAGAGCTAATGTAGGTCACTTGTCTAACAAGCAATTGAAGGACAAGTTAGAGAAAGTTCAAGTTGAGGTTAAGGGAAATAAAAAGAATAATAGGAATGGCAAAGTAGGGATTAACAAACACAATAATTACACACCTGATAAATATGCTCCTAGAAAGACATGTGTCAATTGTGGAAGTGTTAGTCATTTATCTACTAATTACAAATCTGTTAAGAAGTCTACTAATGTGAAAATTCCCAAGCCTGCAATGAACAGTTCTATGCCTACAATGCCTGTTATGCCTAACATGTTTGCTCCATATGCACAATTTCAGAATCCATATGCTAGCATGTCGTTTGTGCCTAATCCATACATGAATATGTTTAATGTGCCACAAATGCCATGGAATGTGAATAACATGTTTGTTCCACCAACTATGCATGCTATGAATGAAAATGTGAGCAACTCTCAGAAATCAACACCAAGGGTAAAGATTGATTTAAATCAATCTGAGCCCAAGGTGAAAAATGATATTAAAGGAAAATCAAAGGCTAACAAAACAGGACCCAAGGAAACTTGGGTACCAAAATCAATTTGATTTGGTTTTATTGTGTGCAGGGAGACAAAAGGAATCTTTGGTACTTGGATAGTGGTTGTTCAAGATACATGACTGGTGATTCTACCCTGCTCACAGAGTTTCAGGAAAGAGCTGGCCCTTGTATTACTTTTGGAGATGACAGCAAAGGCTACACTAAGGGATATGGCTTGATTTCAAAAGAGAATGTCATCATAGATGAGGTTGCATTGGTGGATGGTCTTAAGCACAATTTGCTTAGTATCAGCCAACTTTGTGACAAAGGATTTTTAGTTACTTTTTCTAAAGAAGCATGTGTTGTTTCTAAAGGAGGAAACAACAATGTGGTAATGACTGGATTCAGAAGAGGGAATGTGTACATTGCTGACTTTAGTAGCACAAGTCCAGACACCATCACTTGTCTTTTCAGCAAGGCAAGCAAGGATGAAAGTTGGCTATGGAACAAGAAACTGTCTCATCTGAATTTCAAAGTTATGAATGATTTGGTGAGGAAAGATCTTGCTAGAGGAATTCCACAAGTGGAGTTTTCCAAGGATGGTTTGTGTGATGCTTGTCAAAAAGGGAAACAAAAGAAGGCATCATTCAAAAGCAAGACAGAGTCATCAATTGTCCATCAGCTTGAGTTGCTTCATATGGATCTATTTGGCCCTGTGAATGTCATGTCTATTTCAAAGAAGAAATATTGTCTTGTGATTGTTGATGATTTTTCTAGATTTACATGGACCTTCTTTTTGTACTCCAAAGATGAGGCAAGTGAAATCATTATCAATCACATCAAGATGGTAAACAATCATCCTGACTTGAAAGTAAGAAGGATTAGGAGTGACAATGAGACAAAATTCAAGAATTCAAGCATGAAGGTGTTCTGTGAAGAAAATGGTATTTTGCATGAGTTTTCAGCAGCAAGGACACCACAGCAAAATGGTGTAGTTGAAAGGAAAAACAGAACACTTATTGAAGCTGCAAGGACAATGCTAGATGAATCAAAGTTACCAACTTATTTTTGGGCTGAGGCAGTTAACACAGCCTGCTTCACTCAAAATATTTCTTTGATTAATCAGGCCAAAGGTATGACCCCTTATCAACTACTCAAAAGAAAGAAGCCACTATTGGATTTTCTTCATGTCTTTGGAAGCAAGTGCTTTGTTCTGAGAAATCAACACTACTAGAAAAAGTGTAATAGACATCACATCTTTAACATCGGTATAAATGACACCGATGTAAAAATATGATATTAACATCGTTCTCTAAAAAACTGATGTATGTCTGTTATTAGGACATCGCTTCACTAACCAATCGATGTCTTTAAGTACCGTTTAAAAAAATTCATCCCGCACACCCTCTACAATTTTGCCCTCTTATATATTTTCCCCGCCTTAACTAATTTTTTGTTCCCCCCGGCCCGTCCCCTTTTTAACCAAATTTTTTGTTTCCCCCCTTAACCATTTTTTTGTTTCCCCCCTCCTTAACTATCATATTTTTAACAAAAAACAAAAAAAACTAAAAACTAAAAAATCAACTACACCACACCACTCTCTCGTCTCTCTCTCAACTGTCATTTCTCTCTCTCTCTCTCTCTCTCTCTCTCTCTCTCCCCCCCCCTCTTGACTCTCACTACACCACTCTCTCTCAACTCTCACCAATCTCTCTCGACTCTCACCACACGCTCTCTCTCATGGAATCAATCTCTCTCGACTCTCATCACACGCGCTCTCTCACGCAATCAAGTGGTTCAAAGCTCGAAAGCTCGAATTTGTAAGTGGTTCAAAGCTCGAAAGTTGCATTTGTATGTATAGTAGCATTTCTAAGCATACATTAATTAGTTTTAAATCAGAGGTTTTGAAAAATTAAAACCCTAATTTTTAAAATTGGGGGTTTTTAAAAATCGAAATCCTAATTTTTTAAATTTGGGGTTTTTAAAAATCGAAACCCTAATTTTTGAAATTGGGGGTTTTATTTTTAATCATTTAGTACTAAAGTTTGACCATGTTTATTGTTGTTGTTGTACTAAATTGGGTTTGTTGTCGTTGTTGTTGTACTAAATTGGATTTGTTTGATCATTTGTTAAATCATTTAGTACCAAAGTTTGATCATATTTGTTGTTTGTGTAGTGCCTCTGTTCTTTTATGTATTGGATTTAGTACTAAAGTTTAATCATTTATGTTAGAGGGTCGTCTATATGAAGCAGATTTTAGTTTGGGGTATGTTTAATGGATTTGGAATGGAGAAGTGTCTTCTAGGAGTACTAAATCATATGTTTGTAGTAGTTGTCCTGTTCCGAAGTTGACACCTGCTTCGGAAGCAGTTAATGTGTGTGAAGCAGCTTATAACAATTGGAGCATATGTCTATGAGCGATTATGATTGTGCTCATTTTTTATATTGTACTAATGCCTTAAAAAAGGTGGTTTTGGGTTATATCATCACAATTTTCATAATAGTGCTCATAACTTCCTTGATCTTGTAAGATTATACTACATATATTATAGAGAATCAAGGTACTCACATTGATAAGCTATCAAAAAACTCTTATCTATGTTTCTTTACAGAACTCTTCTTTGCCACTTTGAGTTCAATTTTACTATTTTCTCTGTGTAAAAGACAAAATTGTAATTGGTTAGTTTCCAAGCATTTGTTTATTTTAACTTTAAGACCCAAAAGTTATAGGAAAATCAAATGATGAAACAAAATTTGATATGTATCTCTTCTAATAGTGACTTTAATCTTCTTTAGAAAGTAGGACAACAAGTTAGGTATCGTTTTTCTTCGGAGTATCACAGTTTTTCTATGTCGCAAGCATGATGCTACTGTCTTCTGAGATTTGTGGTTCACTTGTAAGATTATAAATGATCATATTACTTTGGTATGGTGTGCTTATATACTTAGCCATCATACTTTACTGGTCCCTAACATAAATTATATTGATGGTATACCAGAATGTTGGGCGTGCTCCACCTGCTGCAAATATGAGGCTCAAACCCCTTCCTCACGAACCTAGAGATTTCTACGACTATGATGCCTCTATAGATATTCCACTTGATTCAGCTGCAGTAAGTGTTTGGATATTGGTGAATGTGTCAAAAACATTAATTTTGCTCAACCTCGTATTTACCACTTAATTTATTAAAACTTATCTTCTGTTCTAAATATAGGATTTAAAAAGCAAAGAGAGGGAGTTGAAAGCTAAGGAGACTGAACTGAATAGAAGGGAACAGGTATGTATATTAAAAATACTTGCATATCCGCTGGTGATCCATTTTAAGGGAAGTTTTATAGTTGATCTAATTTCATAGACATTATGCACAAATATCTTTGCTTTTCATCAGTAGAAGCTGTTAATGCAATGATTATGCAGCTCTGATCCTAATAAAGACATCCCCTAACTCTTCGATACAGTTTATGTAGTTTTTGTTATACTTTGTTTGCAAGCAGTCATATTGATAATTGGAAAATTCTTATGTTAGTTAACATAAGGTTTGTCTTTCAATCTTTTATTGAATACCTTCTATTATATCACCACGCCACCCTTATTACTATTGAGATTTGAATCTTATTCAATCCATCATGGTATGTCATAAGTGTGAATGTTTCATTACCTTTCTTTGGTGACCAGCTGGCTACTAAATAAATGTAATATACTTATGATTTTGTCTCCTATGCAGGAAGTACGACGCAAAGAAGAAGCTGCATCATGAGGTACTGTATGATCTTCTGACTTCTCCACTTCTTTTCTTTTACTTTATGTTATTAATTTGCGCATATTCACGCATGTCATTGACCATCATTTTAGCCTATTTTTTCGTACACAGTACCACTCTAAAACATGATACAACTGTACAGTCACATAGATTGTTTGTGTCATAGTGGTGGAAATATTGATACTTGATTTGTTCCTTTTTGATTGCATCCGGTATCGTTTTGGAGGAGAAAAACTGGCCACCATTTTTTCCGATAATTCATCATGACATTGCTAATGAAATACCAATTCATCTACAGAAACTGCAGTATGTGGCGTTTACAACATACTTAGGTTGGTTTGTCTATATCTGATGGGTTATATAGTTAATTTTTTATTTTATTTTTTTAACTATTGGAGTTCCATTTATAATGTTAATATTTTTTTTGTAGGCACTTGCCTACTGAGTTAAGTGGTACAGATGAATATGAGACATTTGCTTTTATTGATCCGGGATCGACATTTCACCTCAATGATGATTTTGAAAATTACATTGTAAAACGGCTCAAAGAGGGTAATGCCGATCGCATATTTTTTCTGCCTCATAATCACAAGTAAGTGCAATCTTTATTCTAGTAACTTTGAACACTTATATTTTTGTAATCTGTAAATTTCCTTTAATTTCTGAATTTGAAATATTTTTCTCATTAAAAATAGTGTGCACTGGATTTTGACTATTATTTGGGACGGTAAAATTTAAATTCTCAATCCATTGTCTCATCCGATAAAATTTCCAGCACTAGAAAATGCATTAAGAAGGTAACTTAATTACTGTAAGATTTTTATGAATTTAGAAGCATTCTTGGCTTTAGACATATGGTCTTTTTTTTTTGTACAGTGCAGTGAAAAGTTTCAATTTCGAAACAGGTAGGGGCAACAAGATACCGAAAGTAAACTATCTCAATGTAAGTATTTTTGCATTTCGTTCTAATACTACATAATTAACGTTATTGGTTTATTTGCCAAGGCGTGCCTCACATGTCTTTTTTTTTATTGAAATAGGGATCTCCTAAACAACCTAGTGGCCATGAATGTGGTTACGTTGTAATGCGCTACATGAAGGAGATTACTGAGGATAAGGAATTGGCATTTACCACAAAGGTAAACAAAAATGTGTCTTTTTCCCATTGAAATGTCTCTATATACATAAGTTAGTATGGACATGTAACAAAGATATAGTAAGCTGTCTTGTGATGTAATTGTGTTTACTAAAATAATTAGTTTTGATATTTGTTGTTTTCGTAGTGGTTGAACACGACTCGAAGGACTTACAATGAGGCCGAGCAGGGTGAGGTGCGTATTAAGGCACTCGAGTTCATCCAAGACCGTATTTGACAGAATCTATTGATCAGATGTGCATTTAAACTATTAATTACTACCTGATATGATGGTGATAACTTTCTAGTAGTTTGGTTATTTTTGTGGATGGTATTTCTAGGAGTTTGGTTGTTTTTTGTGGATGGTAGTGAACTGGTATTTTTGTGGATGGTAGGTAGTGAACTCGTGTTTTTGTGGATGGTAGGTACTGGTGTTTTTGTTGGTTTTGCGGATGACAATTAGTTTGTGATATTGCTTTGGGGTGGCTAATTCCGTAAACATTGGTTATCGTATGGATGTTTAAGGATTAAGCTACAATATTTCTGAATTTCTGGTTGTTTTAATGACAGTGTTTGAATGTTTGGATTATGGTGGTTCTGAATAAATAATGTTAATTTTGTTTTTCTTGGCATCAAATTTTGAAATAAAGACTTGTTTGTAACAATAAAAACCACATCAGTTTTTAGATGTAAAGTGTATAAAATTCGATGTCTAATAACAAACTGCACAACGGTTAGGAAACAGAAAAATGATGTGTAATAACAAACCAGACAACGAACTTTCAACATGAACCGATGTGTAAGTGTATCATTAACATCGGGCAAAAAACAAAGAAACAATGTCTAAGTGCATCTCTAACATCAGGTAAAAATGATGTATAACAGTGTCTTACACATCAGTTCTTAGTGAGGATTATGATGTATACTAGTCATTAGACATCATTTTTTCCTCAAAAAATGATGTATGTGTCGAATTATACTTTGTGTGGCATGTGTTTATTTGCGTCTAACACGAGTAATTTAACAATATAAAACTGAGGCTCATGACTATTAAGCAAAAATGTTTAACATAAACATCAGATAAGTAATTATAACTGATGTATAAACTGTTTTTAGACATCGGTGAAAAACCGATGTCTAATGGGGTAGCTTTTAACATCACCGACAAAGACATCGGTCGAAAAATACTCAGACAACGGCCAGAAACTGATGTCTATTGACTTTTTTCTAGTAGTGCAAGCTGAGCATTTGGGGAAATTTGAAGCAAAGGCAGATGAAGCAATATTTGTGGGATATGCAGCAGGGAAAGCTTACAGAGTCTATAATCTCAGAACCAACATTGTTATGGAATCTGTACATGTTGTTTTTGATGATCTCAAAATTCAAGGTCTCTGTGATGAAGGTTTCCATGAAAGTCTTTCTTTTGAGAATGAGGAAGGAGATCAAGTGAATCATGTTAAGGCTACTGAGAAATAGCCTAAAGTTGTTGTAACTAGCACAGATGAAAGCAGCAGTGAAGATGAAATTGCTGCATTAAGGTTGAAAAGAATAGCTGCTAGCAGACCAAATGGTCATTTCGTTGACAGTCATGATGGTGGATTCGTTGACAGTCAAAATGAGCGTTTCGTTGACAGCCAAAATGGTCATACCGTTGACAGTCATAGAAATGCTTCTAGAAGTGATCATTTAGGGACAACAAACTCAGGGGGAGTTTCTCAAGGACAAATATCCAATCAAGGCAATCATGATCATGAAGCTACCTCTTCAAGAGCAAATCTACCTCCCTCAAGGAAATGGACTAAAAATCATCCCTTTGAACTTATTATAGGTGATGTTACTTCAAAAGTCCAAACTAGAAGAGCAACTCAAGAAGAATGTCTATATAGCAGCTTTCTGTCTCAAGATGAGCCAAAGAAAGTTGAGGATGCACTTCTAGATCCATATTGGGTTTTAGCTATGCAAGAGGAGCTAAACCAATTTGAGAGGAACAATGTTTGGAAGCTGGTGCCCAAGCCTAAGGACAGGAGTGTCATAGGCACAAAATGGGTGTTCAGAAACAAGATGGATGAAAATGGTATAGTCACAAGGAACAAAGCTAGATTGGTTGCAAAAGGCTATTCATAGGAAGAAGGAATTGATTTTGATGAAACCTTTGCTCCTGTTGCTAGACTAGAAGCAATAAGGATTTTCCTAGCCTATGCAGCTCATGCCAATTTCAAAGTCTATCAAATGGATGTGAAGAGTGCTTTTCTGAATGGGGAATTGGAAGAGGAGGTGTATGTAAGTCAACCTCCTGGTTTTGAAGATGATGATTTTCCAGAATATGTATACTTCCTCCTCAAAGCACTCTATAGTTTGAAACAAGCACCTAGAGCCTGGTATGACACACTTTCACAGTTCCTCCTTGAGAATCACTTCACTAGAGGTACTGTAGATAAAACTCTTTTTCACAGGGTTGTGAATGGCTCTACTATACTTGTTCAAATTTATGTAGATGACATAATCTTTGGGTCTACAGATGTGAAACTTTGTCAAAAGTTTGCCAAGCTTATGCAAAGTAAATATGAAATGAGCATGATGGGAGAATTAACTTACTTTCTTGGTCTTCAAGTGAAGCAAGTTAATGAAGGCATTTTCATTAGTCAAACAAAATATATTCATGATTTATTAAAGAAATTTAACTTCATGGATGCTCTCCTGCCAAAACTCCCATGCCTACTGCCACCAAACTTGAATTGAATACTAAGGAAAAATCTGTGGACATTTCAAGTTACAGAGGCATGGTAGGCTCACTTCTATATTTAACAGCTAGTAGACCTGATATTATGTTTTCTACATGTCTATGTGCTAGATTTCAGGCTGATCCTAGGGAATCCCATTTAGTTGCTATTAAAAGAATTTTCAGATATCTCAAAGGAACACCAAACCTAGGCATTTGGTATCCTAGAGAATCTGGCTTTGAACTAATTGGTTATTCAGATGCAGATTTTGCAGGATGTAAAATTGACAGGAAAAGCACAACTGGCACCTGTCAATTCTTAGGAAACAAGCTTGTGTCATGGTTCAGCAAGAAACAAAACTCAGTTTCCACCTCCACAGCTGAGGCTGAGTATATTGCAGCTGGAAGTTGTTGTGCACAGATTTTATGGATGAAAAATCAACTACTTGATTATGGATTAAGAGTTGAGAAAATCCCTATTTTCTGTGACAACACTAGTGCCATTGCCATTACTGAGAATCCAGTGCAGCATTCAAGGACCAAGCACATTGACATCAAGTACCATTTCATTAGAGAACATGTTATGAATGGTACTGTGGAGTTACATTTTGTTCCAAGTGAACAACAACTTGCAGACATCTTTACCAAGCCACTTGATGAATCAACATTCTCAAGATTAGTAAGTGAGCTAGGTATGCTAAATTTCTCTTAATTATTTTTGAGATATTTGCAAGTTACAATGTAGCCAGAAATTTGCTATGTTTTTCTGTGAATTAATTTTCTCAGGAAAAAGTGAAATTTTGTCTAAGTCAAAATTACTATGTCAACGAAACGCACCATTTCGTTGACAGTCTTAGCATTTTTCTGGGTGTTTCGTTGATAGCTCTTTTATATCAACGAAACGCAGCTTTATCAACGAAATAGACGGGACCTTAAAACGCCCAATTCTGATTCGTTGATATAGCGCTTTTAATCTGAACCGTTGAGATTTGACACGTCTTTTACCACGATCTATGCATACACCCCTGTAAGTATAAATCATGGTAATACCTTAAGAGTAACGGTTATATTTTTTTTAAGCCAATCCAGTAATTTACATTTATTATTGGACTCATTTTCTGAGAATTTTTGGGGGAGTATTTAAGATATTCTATTTTTCTTAATTTCTTTTTTACCTGTTCTCAAAAATTCCAAAGGCTTTTCTCTCTTCTTCTCTCTAACAAGCAATTCAGTTCGAAGTTTTTTTTCTCACTCAACAATGGCACCCATAGTCAAGCTCATGTCTGCTGGAGGGTTTATCTATGAGAAAAACAACTACATCCCCTTTGTTGTCAAAGAAAGCCCGAACAGTCTGTTTTTCAAAATGATGGACTTCATGAAGAATTGCAAGTTGAGCTACGCAATGTTTCACTCTACACCACTCTACAATGAGATAATCAAAGAAATGTGGACATGTTAATTCTTTTCTGGTAAAATTAGTAATTTTGATGCATTAACTAATTCCATGTTAATTCTATTTACCATGCTCCTAACTGATAGATATTACAACTTTAGCACCCAACTTATGTATGAAATTGGTGCTAAGTTGGGTGATAAGGCAAATAGGAAGAAAAATATCTATTATGCTAGATTTCTGATGATGTTGGCTAACCATGTTAGTCCAGCACCATTGGTTATCTCTAAGCCTGTGTCTAGGTTTGATTGCTTTGTGCAAGAAAAGAGAGTATTGACAGACATAATGAGGCTGAACCACAATGGTGATGTTCCAGTGGTGTATCTGCCAATAATTGAGGTAACTACTGCTATTCCTTCTAGTATAGTTGTTACTTCAACTGTATCACCCAGTCCTGTTGCTGTGGAGTCTGTAGTTGTGACCCAACAGGCTCCTGCCCCAGCAACAAAACCAAAATCAAAAAAATCCTCCAAGCCAACCTCAGGTGCTTCCCAAAAGGCACCTGTTGTAAAATCCACTACACAACCTAAGGGGAGTGTTGTAGGTGCTGTGAGAGGTGAGGGAAGGGGTGAACATAAAAGAAACCCTAAGGATAAGGAAGGAAAGATGAGTGAGATCCAGCCAAGCCCCATTGTGTCTTCCCAACAAGGCACAATGAGTAATATGGATTTAAGCACAAGTCTAATTGCATCCTCCCAAAAGGATGTAATTATTGAAACAAGCTCTCCTCCAAGAGCACCCTCCAAGAGGGTAAGGGACACTTCAAGCCCACAGTCTACTATTTCCCAATACCAAAGGAGTGAAGCAAAAATCCCAGGTTTCACAAGGTGCACACACACTGGAAGCAACACTTCCAGTTTCTCAAATTCAGTTTGATGTAACCCCTATCATTACTCTGGGGTTACAGTCCCATTCTTTAAATATAAATCTTGAACCAACTCCTCAAAATTCACCAACTCGATCATTAGATGTGGATATGATCCATTCATCTATCCCTGATTCTCCAACTCTTTTCTTGGAGAAGCCCCACTCTGACATTGGTGACCATCACTTGTTAAGTGATTTGTTGGGCCACCAATCATCCTTTTCTGAAGTTACAAGAGGATCTGTGGAACAATCTCTTAAATCAATCACCACAGATTCTACTGTAATTTCACTTTCTCAAAGTGCTTTCTTGACTTCATCAACGAAACATTCTCTTTCGTTGACAAGTGTTTCTCCATCAACGGTATCCATACCGTTGACAGTTCAAACTACCATACCGTTGATAGTTCATTCTGCACCTTTAATTGAAAATTAAGTTGTTTCCACAACTAGTGCAGATGATCTAGTGGTAGTTGAGACACTTCTAGGATTGAGAGGGAGTGAAACTGAGAGGCTGGCTTGCAGCCAGGCAAAAGGAGAGGTTGAGAGTGAGAGGCTGACTATTTCTTCCAGTCAGGCAAAAGGAGAGGCTGAGGGTTCCACCTTAGTAGGTGAAGGTGAAGGTGTGAGAGGTGTGAGCCATGGGGAGCCCATGATGCAAGAAAATAGAGGAGAGAGAGAAGGGACTACAGGAGCAATAAGGGATGAAGCAGCCATTGCAAGTGAGTTAATGGAGGTCAGTGAGGGAGAAAGGGAACCTACTTTCCAAGAGCATTATCAACAAACTCTGGATAGTATTTCCCTGGATCCTGAGACCTTTACTCATCCTGTACCAGCCTATCAAATTATGGCTCAGCAGGGCAATGTGGAGGCAGAAAGGTCACTAAACCTAATTCATACAACTACATCAATGCAAAGAGCAAAGGATGCCTTGACCAATCTACCTCCAAGAGCTGCAGCAAGTGGAGACTTTGACTTTTCTGATGATGAGGACAGCTATGGTGACAATCTACAGGTGGCCACTACTTCACAGACTGGGACTTCTGTGGTGCCTCCTAGACCAGACTGGCTTTCTCAGGATATGCATGGAAGATTCACTCTAGATGCTGCTATCTCAAGGCAGTACAATGAGGCATATCTAGCTCATGAGTCTGCAAATGCAAGGGACAAGAAATTCTACAAGGCCATCATGGATTCTCTGGAAATCCAAAGGCTACAGATGCTACAGACAAGGATTGAAGCTACAGAAATCAAGGATTCCATTAGCAACCTCAAGGATGCTAATGACAGGAGGCTAGATGAAAAGCTTCCTCTTCTCACTGTGTCCAAGATGACCAGGTTTTTCTCTAAGGAACCTGAAGTGGCTACCTCCTTGAAGACTCTCTCTTCTAGAGTGGACAAGGTGGAAGCTACTTTATCTCAGATGCAAAAGGAACAGGAGAAGCAAACACAACTATTGGCTCAACTAGTGGCAGCTCAAGGACTCCCAGTCATCTCTTTTGATGATAACAATAAGGGGGAGAAATCTAAGGAGCTAGACATTCAAATCACAAAGGTTATGGTCCCAGCCATTTCCTTACCAAATGAGCCACTAGCAATGGGGGAGCTTGGAAAGAAGCAAAAGGATGGTATTGACCTAATAAAGGAAGCTTCTATGAGGATGAGACTTACAGAACAAATTAAAGACCATTGGTCCAACATAGAAGCAAGGGTCAAGAAAATTGCTGGAACTACAAAGGACTCAAATCCATCAACGGATCAACCATCAACGAATGCCATGGTTCTAGTGTCAACGGAATGGGAGCCACAGACCAATTCTTTCTATCAGATAGAGCCTCTTCTACATGGAGTCACTCAAGGTCCAAGGAAGGAAAAAGGACAAACCTCATGCATTAGGGATGTGGAACAAGCTACACTCCAAAGAAGCTTATCTCCCAAGTCCCCTGCTAAACCAAAGGGCAAAAATATAGCAAGGATTTTCTATCCTGCACCTTATCCAGATGAGCTCAAGCTTCTTGGTCTACTTATCACAAAAAGCAAGGAAAGCAATGATCATGAGATAAGGAAGCAAAGGGCAATTGTCTACAGGAATGGACAAGAAATCTGTGTTTGGGCTGGTCACCCAAACTTTGCTGAAGCTAAAGCTGAAGAGTCAGAAAGAGCAGCAATGCAAACCCTTGCAGTTGCTCAATCTCTTGATGAAGAAGAAATACAGCTAGAAGAAAAAGCAAGAGAGGAAAGGAGTGCAAAGAAGAGCACAAGGCAACCAAAGGCAAGAGCTAGGAGAAACATAGCCTTTGAGAATGATGACTCTCAGAGCATTGCATCAGACTCTTCTGTACCAATTGCACCTCCAACAATTCCTGATCCAGTTTCAGAGGTAAAGTTAGCCTGTGATCCTAATCATCCTGTCAATTTCCATGATCAGCCAATTGAGCCAAAGGGAGAGCCAATTGAGTTTGATGAGGCCAACTTTCCAAAATTCCTCTTTGAAATGGATCCAAAGAAGAAATCTAAGAAAAGGGCTACCAAGGCTAAGCCAATTCTGGTAAGGAGACCACAAGCTGAGAAACCCCCTACCAACCCAGAAGACTTCATCTACATTGCTGATATCAGGGAGGAGTCTGACATTCATATCAATCTTGATGACCTGGTTGAAGTGAGAGGAATAGCAGCTTCTTACAAACTACCAGAGAGATTGGTATTTGTCTACAAGGGTGGGAGAGAACAGGTTTGGCCTCTACACAGAATTCTGGGAGAAGACTATCAGACACTGCTATCTGTGTTTAAATGTTTGAAGAAAGATTTTGGTTTTACCAAAACAGCCAAGTCTGAGGTTGTCTCCAAGATTTTCCAAATCAAAGCTAGCTGGAACAAGCCTGGTGCACTTCCCAGAGTATTGAAGGTCCCTCAAACAGGAAAGATAATTTATCTCCAACCTTTTTGGATGATGGAATTCAGAGATAAGGACAACTGTAGAAGATTCTTCAGAATAGAAGACCAACTGGAGAAGGCATCCAATAAAACTCTAAGTTTAATGCAATCCAAGTTGGGGAATCAAGATGAAGAAGAGAAGATTTTCTACAGAAGACTTCAAGCTCAAATTGAGGAGAACAATGCAAGAAAAAGGAAGAAAACAAGACCACAGAGGCAAAGATGAAAAATTTGCTCAGTCTAGAGGAGCAACTCTGTGCACTTGTTTTGTAAGATTTTCTACTTTGCATTTCAATTAAATTCAATGAAGCTCAATGCAATTTATACTTTTATCATGTGTAATATGTCTGAGTGTTTTTGTTATCATCAAGGCTCTTGATTTATGGCTGTTATTCTATTAGTCATAAATTGGGGGAGATTGTTAGGAATATGTTGTTCTTGATGATAATTATAAAAACACTTAGTAGATTTTGTATTAAGTCATTTTGTAACTGTCAACGAAATGGCATGCTTTGCAGTGTTTCGTTGACAGGAAGCTCATCAACGAAATGAGTGATGTAGCAATTGCACTGTACAATACTTCACAGTTTGATATGCAATTTGTTGTATGTATTAGATAGGTTTTTCTAAGTCATGTTGACTAAGTACTAGATAGGCAAAATAGGTTGGTGAATTGTAAATATATTATGCCATGTAATTTTGCCTAAGTGAAGACATGTCAACGGTATGAAGATTACTCTATCAACGGTATGAAGATTAGTCTGTCAACGGAATGAAGATTACTCTATCAACGGTATGAAGATTAGTCTGTCAACGGAATGAAGATTACTCTATCAACGAAACGAGGAATACACCATCAACGAAATGAAGAATAAAGCTATCAACGAAACACATCTCCATGCCATCAACGAATCACTATTACTTTTTGAATAGTTGACTAAGTGATAGTGACAGTTTACTGAACAGATCTAAAGGAGATATGGAAGTGTACTGTGCATTGGAAGCCATCTAAATGGTTACTGGAAATAAGGAAACATTCCAATTTCCAATAAGGCTCTTGGGAGTGATCATAATAAGCGTGAAGACAAAAGCAAGGATCTCCAAGGACCATTGGACAAAAGGAATTGTTAGGTCCTGATAAGTTTGTAGAAGGGGGTTGAATACAAACTATACCGTTTTATCGAAATTTGTCTTTTTAAGATTTAACAATTTAGAACAAATTAATGCGGAATAAAAACTGAAACAATATTCAAGTTAAATAGAAACTCTATTAAACTTGAGGGGTGTTACAATTTTGATCACTGATTACAAAGAACTTGATAAAACAAATCTAGAATAAATTCGACATGAATTTATCTATTTTTGTAATAAAAAGGATCGAATACTAAAAAGTAGTTCGATATAAAATCTAGGGATTATGATCCGCTAGAAAGTCAAAGCAGTACAAGAGATACAATTCTTATGGATTAAATGTTAAGAACAATCAAGAATTAATACTCCTGCAGAAATTTAGAGCTTTGCAGTTGAAGTTATGAAGACAGAGGTATTTGATAATAAGCTGCTGTGTCTTTTTCTGTTGGAATGATATGAATGAATGTCAACTGCCTTTTTCTTTTATACAAATCACTTGTATATATTTCCACGCGCCAATCCACTTAGCAGAATGTATTAAGAAGACTTGCTGGAAAACTATCCTTTTTGCCTTGGAAGACAATCGGGAAGACAAGCTTTGTATATAGAAGACATTCGGGAAGACTGAGATTTGCTCTAGGAAGACAATCGGGAAGACTCACTTGTGAGTCTTCCTAGTTCAATAAACTAAGTCTTCCTAGTTCAAACCTAAGTCTTCCTAGTTCATTTTTATTCTAATTTAAATAATCAACTAAATAAATTATGTATTAAATTAATTCTTTGCAGAATTAATTTAATAAATAATATACTTAATAATATTAATTATTTATAAGAGAATAAATAGAATTAGTTGCCTTCTCAATTAATTCCAGAATCACTTAAAACTTAGATAAATAACAAACAAACTAGTACGTTGACACTCGATGCACTGTCTGGTTCATGAGTGACTAACGACAATGTTTGTTCTTTATCTATTTGACTTTAAGCAGTGATTCACTTCCTTCTCATTCAAGAACTCTATAACCAGTATCTTTTTCTGTCACCACTTGAAATCTCTGTCACTTTAATAAATCCACTGAGCTTGAATACTTCATTGTGGCTTGATCAATAAATTGAGCTTCTTTCAATGTAGACTCACTTCAAGTCTGTAGATGACTTTAATCTTCATTCTTTGACAGATATAACCTTCTGAGATTCCTGTGACATTTGATTTTTATTATTTACTTATTACATCTTGATTAAAGTTGAGTAGTATCCTCGGTGTTTACAAATAGGCCTAGACATATGCCTTTCAATCTCCCCCTATTTGTTTGTTAGACAATAACAACCAAATACTCTAGAGGATAACTCAACTAAAACAAGAAAAGATAAGACTTTTAAGAGCCAAGCAAATAATAAAAAGTTCTGGATTAAATATAACAATTTCCAGATTCAAACAATAAAGATAAATACAAGATAGATGTTCCTCTAGCCTGAACAAATGATAAATTTCCCTATCTTGATTTACCTAGCTCTAAACAAATAACATTTACAAATTGAGCTAACTACATCATGCCTTTAGTCTCTAATTTCACCTTCTTCAGCTTCTGCCAAGGTGACTAGAAGATCTTTGTCAAGGACACGATCACTTTCAGAAACCACACCACTTGGCATTACTGGTTGATTGGTGATCTTCTTCAATCTGTTCTTCATCTGAGCATACCTTGGTACTTTCTCCGTGCAGTAGTCTGAAATCATATCAGTAACTTCAGACTTTTCTACAGTAGCAAACCCAGATGTTCTCAGAAGATTCTCCAACTTCACCAGTTGCATTGCAGTATGTAGCTTCAACGAATCAGGATCCAGCCTTACAGTCTCCAAAGTTGTACCTCTATAGATTTTGACTTCATAAGGAAAATGTACAACTTGAGGGCTGGCCTTCATAGCAGAATCTCTCAGCCGGTCATACAGAAGCTCGTTCAAGCAAGAAGATCTCTTTACTTTACTCATCAGAATCCACAATTCAGAGAGAGATCTTCTTTGGAGTAATTCAAGAGAAATAGTGAATGACCCTTCAAGAGCACTTGAGACATAGATGAACAGTTCTTGTCTTACTTGATCAAATGCAGACGTTATCCTTAATATATCTTGCTTCAATGCCTTCATATATAATGAGTTGTCTGGATTAACAATTCTGATCTTCTCAAGCAGCTTCAGAAAAGTAGCATCATTGTTTGTGCCTCTCTGAGGGATATCAAACATCTCCCTTGCTTTATCCCAATTGCTTCCTTGCTTCATCCTAACATCCAATCGCCTTTCTTTGACATGAATACTATGAAGACGTTGTTTGTCTTCATGTTCAGCCTTTTGAATTTTCAGCTTCTGAGAAATGATGTCGGAGACCTTGGCATTCTCATCCTCCTTTCTCCTTAGATCTGTTTGTTGCTTCTTCAACTCCTTCTGAAACAAAGGGTCAGGTGTGTATAGATCTGCTTCATCTTCCTAATCATCAAAGTTGGCCGCCTCTTCCACCTCCTCCTCACCAAAAGCTTCTTCAGGTATGGTCTTCCCCAGATCACCAGATGTGTCGAATTGGAAGTCATCCTGTTCACCGTGGTAGTAGTAGGCATCATCAAGGACAGTCTCCTCCAATGACTGTTTCCCTTTCCCTTTATCTTTTCCAACTCCAGAAGCTCCTCCAGCTTCTCTTTCTCTTTCTCCTCCTTTCTTCTCCCCCTTAGTTGAGGAATCCTCTACAGATTTAGCAGTGAAAGCCCTAGGATTCACCTCAGATGTTCTCCTTATATCCCCTTGTTCTCTCCTATCTCTTCCTTCATCAGCATCATCATCCTCATCATCATCACCATCATCTCCCTCAAAGAATATTCTTTGCTCTTCAGTAGGTTGATGAGACTCCTTTATCATATTATACAAGTGCTTCATACCTTCATTCAGATGCTCCATTCCTCCTTCTATCCTGAAAATCCTTTCCTCATTAAACTTTTGATTTTCATCAGCTGTTTGCAGAATAAAGTCCACCTTGGTAGAAATGGCAGCAATCTCCTTGACACTTTCTGAAATCTGAGCATTTGACATGGTTAATTCAGAAATGTACGAAGCCACAAGTACTTGAGATTGTTGGATGGAATTCAGCTTCGGGACCAGAGTATTCTTCAATCCTTCGAGGTCATCTTTCACAGTACCTAGCTGATTTGATACAGAGGTGGTAGATTGAGAGACCACTTGTGCTTTAAGAAGATTATTCTCAGCCTGGGTTTCTTGTAACTTCTTTTGTAGATCAGCTAGCTGTTTCAACAAAGCAGTGTTTGTGTCAGTGTGTGCACTCACTTCAATTGCTCTCAGTGGTGTTTCACTCAACTCACGTGCTTGTGTTTCACTCGGTGTTTGATTCATATCTCTCACCACTAACTATCTTTCAAGATTTTCACTAGATGTACCTGCATTAAAAATCACCCTAGCCCCTTCAAGAGAGGTCAGTGGTGGTGCAATGGGAGTTCGCAATTCCCGATCCCTGAATGAGTCTGTCAAAATATTTGACATTGTATACTGAATTACTTCAGGGACAGACTCATCAGGTTGCCTTCCACTTTCTCCAGTAAAAACTGCGAGTGGAAAATCCCTTAGGGGAGCCAGAGATGTTCCATCTGGGAGGGGAGAAAATGATTCTATTTGAGTTGGCGAAGAATCAGATTTTCCCTCAGATGCCTGTGAAGGCACTTCTACCGTAACTATGGTAGGCACTGTATCAAAATCAAAAGTAAAGTGCTCTCCTGACATGGTGTCCTGAGTGTCATCTATATGGATATCTTCTCCCATTGTGAGTAATGGGAGTGTGCTTGACTCAGTACAAGATGCCATGGCCCTATGGCGAACTTCAATAGATCCACCCTGTTGAGAGGATGTCTCCAGAGACTGTGTAGTGGCCATATCAATGTCCATATCCTTTTGAGAAGATACAGATGGGCTTACAGTTGTCTCCCTATAGGTTCTTCTTTTCTTTAAGGGTGGAGACAGAGCTGTGGGAACACTCATTGCAGTTATTTCTCTAACACTTCTTGAACTGGTTTGAATATTAAGCTCGGGTTGTGTATCAGGAGTGTTTGACTCTCTGTTTGGCTCTATGACCTGGGTCAGAGACTGTGGTTCTACAATCTCTGGGTCAGCCCTAACAACCACTTGGGTCTGAATTAAAGAACCAGAAGAAGATGCAGGGTTAGGAATAACTACCTGTAGTGGTACTGGATGTGGTTCAGGAACTTGTTCACCAAAGATAGGAAGATTAATGAATTGACTCATCAATGGTGAAACAAGAACAGGTATATTGAGGAATTTGGATGAGACATCAAGTCTGGTGTAGAATTTGGTGTCTGTGGTTGGAGAGGTTTCAAATCTTGCTTCTCAAAACAGTTCTACCTGCTCAACAGTGAGAAGATGATTAATGATAAGAGTTAGAAAGCGAGGGTACCAACACTTTACTTTCACACCATTATCAGAATCTCTCCTAGAGTGAGCAAGCCTGTTGAGCAATAGGTTCCACAGAATCTCAGCGAAGTTCAATCTACGACCAAATACTATAGCATAGGCAATATATTGATTAAGACTGGTAATGCAATGAAAGTTTGTTTTTGTGCAGTTACCAAATACCCTAGCTATAGTATCAAAGAACAGATCTCATTCCCTTACAACAAAGCTTTTGGACAATTTAACCATCTATAAGGGACCCTGATAATGAATATTCACAAAGAACTGTGATAACTCATCATCAGTGGGTAAGGGATCAAACCTGTCCTTTGGAAAATGTAAAACATCACAAAATAAATCAAAAGTGACTGTGTATTGCTGGTTTAAAATATTGAAAGAAAAAGATTTTGAATTTTCAGCAATAACAGCACTTGAACACAACATCCTTAATGGATCAATTTTCAGAAGTGCATTGGCACAAATAGCATGACTGACACAAGTCTCGCTATTTAAAAATTGAATCCACGGTCTAAAACGTTCCACCTTACACCTAGACGGATCAAAATACCCAACATAATTATTTAAAACAAGTTCAAAATTAGGATCCATTTTTATAAAACACAAAATTTAATTAACTTAAAATAAAATTAAAATTTTAGGGATTTTTAGAATTAATAAAAATTACTTAAAATCCAGAAAATTCAACTTTTATCAAAATTAACCAAATTTTAACTTAAAATCCTAAATATTCGAACTTAACACTTTGAAAAAGAGAAATGAATGGGCAATTGAATCTCAAACACACACACACAGTTAATGAATCTCCAAACACACAACTCAGTTCAAAACAACAGAAACTTACTTTGATCAACAAACACACACACAATTTACTTAGCAAATCAAAAGACCACAAATCGAAAATACTTGAAAAAAAATTGAAAATTTCAACAGCAATTCGACTTGAATTGTTTGATTTTGAAAGAACAGAACAAGATTGCTAAGTAATGACTTGAGCAACAAAGGTTTAAGATCAAAGTTTTTCTGCAAAAAGATTGAATTCGAAGGGGTTTGGAAAACTGAAATAAACTGATAAGGCAATAAAATGTGCAGTGTATGTACGTGTGTATCTATATATATAATTTAAGAATAATTAAACTGAAAAGACTAGAAAACTGACAGTTTTTTTTTAAAATTGTACTAGGAAGACAATCGGGAAGACTTAGGATAGTCTTCCCGGTAGTCTTCCTAATACAACTTAGAAAGTCTTCCGAAAATAAATAAAAGAAAAATCTGAAAATAAATCTATTAATTCTAAGTCTTCCCGATAGTCTTCCTAGTTCAAAAACTGGGAAGACTTAGGAAAATACTTAAAATTAAAAGGAAAAAACAAAAAAACAAAATAGAAAAATCTTAGTTTACCCGGTAGTCTTCCTAGTATTAAACTGGGAAGACTTAGAATAAACTTAGAATTAAATTGAATATTTACAGAAAAATGCAGAATTAATATAAAAATGCATGAAAAATACTTAAAAATCTAGAAAAAATTCACAGAAAATTCCATAAATCCTAGAAAAATATGCAGAATATTATAAAAATGCATAAAATTAATATAAACTTGCAGAAATATTTAAACAACAATATTTACAATCTGAAAAATATCTAAATAATTCTAAATAAATATATTTTCAATAAAAATACATTTCTCTACTTAAAAAATATGAGAAAAATATTTTTAAAGAAAATAAATTATTCAGAGCTATTTAACTACACAAGCATGTAATATTAAATGAGAATTGGCAGTGAATATCATTTAAATGACAAGAGAAAATGAATTTTGAAAGAACAAACCTGACAGAGATATTGTCAATCACTAAGACTGTTTAACATACCCAATTTACCAACTAACTTGATAAATGTGGATTCGTCAACAGATTTAGTGAATATATCTGTAGTCTGTTCTTCTGTGGGTACAAAATGTAACTCCACAGTTCCATTCATGACATGCTCTCTGATAAAATGATACCTGATATCAATGTGCTTTGTTCTCGAGTGCTGCACAGGGTTGTTGGAGATTGCTATGGCACTTGTATTATCACAAAATATGGGAATTTTGTCTAATGCAAAGCCATAGTCCTTTAATTGATTCCGTATCCATAAGATCTAAGCACAACATCTTCCAGCAGCAATATATTCAGCTTCTGCTGTTGAATTGGAAACTGTTTGCTGTTTCTTGCTATACCAGGAAATCAACCTACCTCCTAGGAATTGACAACTCCCAGAGGTACTCTTTCTATCCACAACACTACCTGCATAATCAGAATCTGTATATCCAACAAGATTAAAACCAGAATCTTTAGGGTACCAGATACCTAGATTAGGTGTACCCTTAAGATATCTCAAGATTCTTTTCACAGCAACGAGATGTACATCTCTAGGGTCCGCTTGGAACCTTGCACACAAGCATGTAGCATACATAATATCTGGTCTACTAGCAGTTAGATAGAGTAAGGAGCCAATCATACCTCTGTAGCTTGTAACATCTACCATGATAGACTTGTCAGAAGCTCCAAGTTTGATTGCTGTTGAAGATGGAGTCCTTGTTGATGCTGAATCCTCCATGTGATATTTCTTGAGGAGTTCTTTGAGATACTTGGATTGACAAATAAATATACCATTTGACCTTTGACTTACTTGCAATCCAAGAAAGAACTTCAGCTCAACCATCATACTCATTTCAAACTTACTCTGCATAAGCTCAGCAAATCTCTTACAGAGATTATCATTAGTAGACCCAAATATGATGTCATCCACATAGACTTGGACTAATATCATATCACTTTTGTGTTTCTTTGAAAAAAGAGTTTTGTCTATGATACCTCTAACAAAACCATTTTCTAAAAGAAAACCAGAGAGAGTGTCATACCATTTTCTTGGGGCTTGTTTGAGACCATAGATAGCCTTGAAGAGAAAGTACACAAAGTCCAGCAGCTCCTGATTTTCAAAGCCAGGGGGTTGTTCCACATACGCTTCTTCATCAAGCTCACCATTTAGGAATGCACTCTTAACATCCATTTGATAGACTTTAAAATTGGAATAAGCCGCAAATGCTAAGAACATCCTGATGGCCTCAAGTCTAGCCACTGGTGCATAAGTTTCATCATAATCAATGCCTTCAGCTTGTGAATACCCTTGTGCAACCAGTCTTGCCTTGTTCCTTGTAACAATGCCATCCTCATCTAGCTTGTTCATGTATACCCATGTAGTACCAACTACTTTCTTGTTCTTTGGCCTGGGTACCAGCTTCCAGACTTGCTGTTGTTCAAATTGATTGAGTTCATCTTGCATAGCAATCACCCAATCTGGATCAGTCAGTGCTTCCTCAGTTTTCTTTGGCTCCATTTTAGATAAAAATGCTGAAAAATGACATTCATTCTGAGTTGCACTTCTAGTTTTAACTCCAACATCTGGATCACCAATGATCAGCTCAAAAGGATGAGCTTTATTCCATACAGTCTGTCTTGGAAGATTTGATCTTGATGATTCGCCTTGAGTTTCACTTTGATGTTGTGAGTGACTAGTTGATCCTTCATTTGCTCCCCCTGAGTTATTGCCTGATTGCCTTGATGACTCTTCTCCAGTGTTGGTGGTATCTCCATTGTTACCAGTGTTTCCACCACCATCACCATGATCATTATCATCATTGTTATTATCATTACCAGCAATAACTTCAGGTGGGGCTTCATCATCTGAATCTGAGTCTGGCAAGTTATCAAACTTCATTTTCTCAGATGAATCTGCTGTTTGGATATTAGGGAATGTAGTGTCATCAAAAGTAACATTGACACTTTCCTTTACAGTGTGACTGCCAACCAAGTAGACCCTATAAGATCTTCTGGAATAACCAACAAAAATAGCTTCTTGTGCCTTTGCATCAAACTTGCCACGTTTCACATTGTCATCTATAAGCACAAAGCATTTTGCTCCAAATACATGAAAGTACTTGACAGTTGGTTTCTTGTTGTTCATGATCTCATATGGAGTCTTCATTAAGTCCTTGTTGATTAAAGTTCGATTCTGAGTATAACAAGCTGTATTAGCTACTTCAGCCCAAAAGTACGTTTGAAGTTTGGACTCACTTAACATAGTCCTTGCAGCTTCAATCAATGTACGATTCTTTCTTTCCACTACTCCATTTTGTTGAGGAGTTCTAGGGGCAGAATACTGTCTTGTTATTCCTTTATCAGCACAAAAGTCATTTAGAATGGCATTCTTGAATTCAGTACCATTATCTGACCTTATGGCTCTAACAGGGAATCTAGAATCCAGCTCAATCAACTTTATATGGCCAATCACCAGGTATGGGGTCTCATCCTTGGAATGTAGGAATAAAACCCATGTATATTTTGAATAGTCATCAACAATCACAAGTGCATATTGTTTCTTTGACATTGACATCACATTAACTGGACCAAACAAATCCATGTGCAGTAGCTGAAGAGGTTCAGTTATTGATGATGTATCAGTGCCCTTGTGAGAAGCTTTCTTTGACTTTCCTTTCTGACATGCCTCACAGAGTCCTTCCTGTGTAAATTCCATCTGAGGCAAACCTCTAACCAATTCCCTCTTGACTAAAGAGTTCATGGTTTTGAAGTTAAGGTGAGACATCTTCTTGTGCCATAGCCAACTATCATCTGATGAAGCTTTAGCATAAAAACAATTAACTTCATCTTTGAATCCCGAGTTCAGATCAGCTATGAACAAGTCACCTTTCCTTACTCCTTGAAGAGAAGGCTTTCCATTCTTCTTGTGAAGGATCTGACACTTCTCTCTTTCAAAGGAAACAGCATATCCTCTGTCACAGAAATGACTGATGCTGAGAAGATTGAACTTTAGACCTTCCACAAAAGAAACATCTTCAATGATAACATTTCCGTACTTCAAATAGCCATATCCTTTCGTAATACCCTTGCTGTTATCTTCAAAGGTAACTACTGGGCCAGCTTTCTCAACCAAATCTGATAGCAGGGCTCTATCTCCGGTCATATGCCTTGAACAACCACTGTCAAGAATCCATATAACACGGTTTACCTGTTTAACTCCCTGCAATATCAAATTGATTAGTCCTTCTTCGGAGCCCAAAATTGATTGGGTCCGGCATACTTAAAGAACTGGCCTTTGTCAGGCGAAACAACATTTTTAGCTACAACTACTTCAACCTCTTTCACATAAGAGCGTTTCCATTTATAGCCAGACTTAACACATTTCTGAGTAGGCTTAGGGATAAATGAATCCACTCTAGTCTGAGGAGGACTAGTAGTCTTTGCTTTAACATGCTTCTTATTATTAACATGTTGACGTGGAGCAGTCTTATCACTAGATACATGCTTACTATTAAAATAAGCATACATAACATTGAAAGCACAAGACATGCAATTAATCACACCACATGCTTTATGAGAAGAATTAACAGCAGGCATGTTAGTTCTACAGTTGTTTTGATCCAACTTATGGATATCTGATTTAGTCTTTTTAGTTGTAGCAACTTTGACTGGAATATCAGATATACACTTTTTGGATTGAGCAACTTCCAAAGCAATATCTTCTTCACGAATCTCCTCTGCAATGATGATAGAGTCTTCATTCAGAGGTTCTGCTTCGGACTCCTTACAGAAGGGTGTTTCAATACCCTTAAGCACATATGGAACACCCCTTCCTTCAGATCTGACTCTACAAGGGGAATTTATTCCAAGCAATCCAATGGCCTCATTATAATCATAACCTATATTGACATGATTACCAACAGCTTGTTTATTCAGAATCTCTTTAGTCGTCTTACAAGAGTTGAACTAGGCATTAGCTTTGGTCTTAAGCTCACTAATCTGATCTTTGAGAATGGTTTCCAGTTGTTGATACAATTTAACCCTATTCTCAAGAACTGCTACATTTTTAGTGAGTTCATCTTGATTAATATGCACTAGTTTTAATTCTTTTATCTCATTTTCAAGATTTGTGTTTAAAAGAATTATTCTATCATTTTCAGTGCGTGCACATTCTAAGGTGCCACCAAGATGACGAATCATTTCAGTATCAGTAAACTTTACCTCTGACATGTATCCAGATGAAGTGCTTGCCTCTTTAGCCACTAAAGCAAGGTTCCCAATCTCACCTGCTTCTTCATCACTGTCAGTGTCATCCCAACTCTTTCCCTCAGCAACATAGGCTTTCCCAATCTTGTTCTTCTTACTAGAATCAAATGTGTTTCTGGTCACTTGCTTTGGATTTCTGCATTCAGTAGCAAAGTGACCCAACTCATTGCAATTGTAGCATCTGATTGTGCTCCTTTCCACAGTTCCAGTTTTGTAGCCACCCCTTGTGCCACTTGAAGAGGAAGATCCACCTCTCTAAAATCTGGGCCTGAACTTAAGATTGGGATTCCTCTTGAATCTAAACTTCCCAAACTTCCTGACTATCAAAGCCAAATCACCATCCTCCAGCTGATCAAGTTGTTCTAAAGAATAGAAGTCACCACCAGATTGATCAATGGATGTTAATCCATATTCAGCATCAATAACATTCATGTTAGAACTGGAAGGTTGAACAGCCTTCACTTCCAGTTTCTGTGGGACTTCAACAGCCAGTGCAGTAGAAGTACTAACAATCTTCCCAGTTCCATACAGCTCCCTTTGTTGAATCTGCTCCAGCTCATAGGTCTTCAGCACACCATACAATCTCTCCAAAGCAATCTCATTCATATCTCTTGCTTCTCTAATGGCAGATATTTTGTGCTCCAAATGAGGTGGAAGGGTAAGAAGGAACTTCTTGTTAATCTCCTTGTTGGTGTAGTGCTTCCCATTGAGATTCAGATCATTGATTAATTTGTTGTATCTCTCAAAAACCTGAGAGATACCTTCACCAGGGTTTGATCTGAAATGCTCATATTGTGAGGTGAGAATTTCCAGCATATTCTCCCTAACTTCCTCTGTCCCCTCATTGATTATCTCTATGGTTCCCCAAATGTGTTTGGCAGTATCACAATTTAGGACATGATTATGCATGATAGGATCAAGACTATCAATAAGGATCAACTGAAGACAGGAATCCAAGGTAACATCCTCTTTCTCATCAGGAGTGTACTCCTTGGGATCTTTAGGGTACATTCTAGCAGCCCTAGTAACAACATTATTCTCTATTAACTCTCCCTCAATAATCATGGGGAGTTTGGGACCGTTCTTCAGCACATCAATGTATTTAGGATTTGCAACCTTAAGAAATAGGAGCATTTTCTTCTTCCACATTTGATAATGCTCCTTGCTGAATATTGGGATTTTAACTGTACCCACTTTCTGTGTAGTAGACATCTTTTGAGATTTTTAGGAATAATAAAAAATTCAGAGTTTAAGAAAAATCTCAAAACAATTGGATCTTTGATTTGTATATCAATCAAAAGGCTCTGATGCCAATTGTTAGGTCCTGATAAGTTTGTAGAAGGGGGGTTGAATACAAACTATACCGTTTTATCGAAATTTGTCCTTTTAAGATTTAACAATTTAGAACAAATTAATGCGGAATAAAAACTGAAACAATATTCAAGTTAAATAGAAACTCTATTAAACTTGAGGGGTGTTACAATTTTGATCACTGATTACAAAGAACTTGATAAAACAAATCTAGAATAAATTCGACATGAATTTATCTATTTTTGTAATAAAAAGGATCGAATACTAAAAAGTAGTTCGATATAAAATCTAGGGATTATGATCCGCTAGAAAGTCAAAGCAGTACAAGAGATACAATTCTTATGGATTAAATGTTAAGAACAATCAAGAATTAATACTCCTGCAGAAATTTAGAGCTTTGCAGTTGAAGTTATGAAGACAGAGGTATTTGATAATAAGCTGCTGTGTCTTTTTCTGTTGGAATGATATGAATGAATGTCAACTGCCTTTTTCTTTTATACAAATCACTTGTATATATTTCCACGCGCCAATCCACTTAGCAGAATGTATTAAGAAGACTTGCTGTAAAACTATCCTTTTTGCCTTGGAAGACAATCGGGAAGACAAGCTTTGTATATAGAAGACATTCGGGAAGACTGAGATTTGCTCTAGGAAGACAATCGGGAAGACTCACTTGTGAGTCTTCCTAGTTCAATAAACTAAGTCTTCCTAGTTCAAACCTAAGTCTTCCTAGTTCATTTTTATTCTAATTTAAATAATCAACTAAATAAATTATGTATTAAATTAATTCTTTGCAGAATTAATTTAATAAATAATATACTTAATAATATTAATTATTTATAAGAGAATAAATAGAATTAGTTGCCTTCTCAATTAATTCCAGAATCACTTAAAACTTAGTAAATAACAAACAAACTAGTACGTTGACACTCGATGCACTGTCTGGTTCATGAGTGACTAACGACAATATTTGTTCTTTATCTATTTGACTTTAAGCAGTGATTCACTTCCTTCTCATTCAAGAACTCTATAACCAGTATCTTTTTCTGTCACCACTTGAAATCTCCGTCACTTTAATAAATCCACTGAGCTTGAATACTTCATTGAGGCTTGATCAATAAATTGAGCTTCTTTCAATGTAGACTCACTTCAAGTCTGTAGATGACTTTAATCTTCATTCTTTGACAGATATAACCTTCTGAGATTCCTGTGACATTTGATTTTTATTATTTACTTATTACATCTTGATTAAAGTTGAGTAGTATCCTCGGTGTTTACAAATAGGCCTAGACATATGCCTTTCAGGAATGAAAAGCAAACTACTGATGGTTATTACTAGTGTACTTTACTGTAACCAAAAATAGTATTGTAAACTTGGGAATGTATATAACCAAGTGTAGCAGTTAAAATAGTAGATAGAGAAGAAAAACAAATAGATTGTATTAGCTATCTTTGAGAGCATACTTCTCTACACTCTTGTAACTGAGCAGCTGTGTACATTTTGTATCACAGATTATTTCCGCAATAAAAATCACTTCAGTTGGATCATCAAACAATCCAACTGAAATTATTTATGTGCTTGTGATATTTACATTAAGTTCAGTTTTTATTTGTAAGTTGTTTTTAAGTTTAAGAAATATCAAGAATTATATTCAAACCCCCCCCCCCCTCTACAATTCTGTTAGGTCATTTGGGATTAACAATATGTGATTTGATTTATTTTTTAATTAAATTATATGAATTTTGATTTATTTTTTTGATTTTTGTTTTTTTTGATTTATAATTGTTATTTTATTTTTTAAGTTTTAATATTTTATTAATTGCATTTGTTAAAAACAAAATAGACATGTATACGTAAACTTTTTTATATAATTAAAAACATTAAGTAGGTTTTAAAATAAATAAGCAAATGTTTGCCCGTGATATTTTTGAAAAATGTGGGGTTTTAGTAAGAAAATTTTTAAAAGATAACATGTTTTAGTTGAAAAAGGTAAATGTTCGTCATATTTTTGCAAAAGCATGTAATTTTATTAGGAAAAATAGAAATTACGTTTTAATATTTTATTAATTATATTTGTTAAATAAATAAAAAATTAGAAATTGTGTTTTAATATTTTATTAATTATATTTGTTAAATAAATAAGTAGGCATGTTAAAATTGTAAATATTTTTTAATAATTAAAAGTATTAAAATAGGTTTAAAATAAATAAGTAAGGGTTTGTTTGTGATATTTTTGGAAAAGGAGGGGTTTTAGTCAGAAAAATAGAACAAATAACATGTTTCAGTTAAAAAAAAAGTAGTTACCCGTGATATTTTTAAAAATTATATTTGTTCAATAAATAAGTAGGCAGTTTAAAATATGTAAATATTTTTTAAATAATTAAAATCATTAAAATATGTTTTAAAATAAATAAGTAAATGTTTGTTTGTGATATTTTTGAAAAAGGAGGGGTTTTAGTAAGAAAAATAGAAAAAAAATAACATGTTTCGGTTATAAAAAGGTAATTACCCATGATATTTTTGTAAATTGTATTTGTTAAATAAATAAGTAGGCAGGTTAAAATATGTAAATATTTTTAAATAATTAAAAGTATTAAAATAGGTTTTAAACTAAATAAATAAATAAGGGTTTGTCTGTGATATTTTTGGAAATGAGGGGTTTTAGTTAGAAAAATATAAAAAAATAACATTTTTTAGTTAAAAAAAGGTAATTGCCCGTGATACTTTTGTAAAAGGAGGAAAGTTTATTGAAAAAATAAAGAAAGTAATGGGGTTTAGCTGAAAAAGTAATTGATTATAAATAGGTACTGTTATTAATTAATAATATTTTTTTAAGTAAGGATAATTAGGTAAAATCACTTAGGACTGATCAACCAACAAAACTTTTAATGTTTCGTCTATTAAATTATAGTATAAACTAGCATATAACCTGTGCAAAGCACGGACGAATTTAATATTAATTTTGAAATTTACTTTTAAATTTTTTGAGATTTTAATACTTCTGAAAATGCTACCTTTTTTAAAAAGAATTAAAAGTGCTACTTTAATACTTCAAATCTAAAAAAAACTTATAGATTTTATAAAAGTTTATTAGCGTCCAAATTATTAATATATTTTGTTGTAATAATATAAATATAAATGTTTTCTAAAAAAAAAGTCGTGTTTTTGAATTCTAACTAAAGTATAATCGAAAGAGTTTGTAGTTATGTAATATAAGTGAGAAAATCGAAAATTAAAATTTTCAATATTTTGTCTATGATATAATAGTATAGATAGATAGATTAAATAGAATAAATTACCGAAAACTGAAAATCAAACTTTCAATGTTTCGGCTATTATATAATAATATAATGTAAATATACTTTTATCCCAATGATTTTAGTTCTTCGAAAAAGATTGCTATTGAGCGTGAACTAGAAATCTATATCGATAACGTGGGAGAAGATGAAAGATTTGCTCATTTGAATGACATTGGTGATCGAGTGAGGGTACAAACAAAGAAACATCTTTCTTATCCTCTACTTTATAGATTACTAAAGCTTGCATTAGTTTTGCCGGTTGCAAATCAGAGGTGCTTTTCTACAATGAAACTTGTGAAGTTTGATTTGCGCAATCGAATTGGTGATGAATATTTAAATGATTGTATTATTCAGCTATGGAAAAAGAAGCACTTGCCAAAATTACTAATGATGATGTAATGGATCGTTCTCAAAAGATGAAAACGCGTAGGGAACAATTTTAGAATGTAAAACATTTTTCACTTTTATGAATTTGGTACTTTTTAAAAAAAAAAATTATCGCATCTTTTCTTTAATATTTATATTAGAAACCCACTTGAAAAAATTTCTGAGTCCGCCACAGCACATATAAACACCCAATGAAATCAATGAATTAACTAAAAACTATTAAGAAATATGTTTCACCTGTTTGATAAATCAAGAGAATGCGGGTTAAATATCAAACCTTAAGTAGAAATCTGAAAATTTTCTGAGAATAATAAGAAAGCAACCGGCACATATCAAATCTCTCCCTGTCCATTATTTTATCAACATCTCACCAGCTCATCACAAGAAAACATTCCTGGCATTGCTTTTACCTAATACACCTACACAAAATAACAATTTAAAAAACACCACAACTATTACTGTTTTATAACCTAAATTAATTAGTCAATGTAATTAACATTTTATAAACACTCATTAAAAGATTCTAACGGCTCTTGCGTTAATTAATCATACACAGACAATACACAACATATATAAAAGCATGCTTCAACCCCCACACTATCTCTATTTCCACGCTTTATATACTTACACCTATACTTACACATTTTCTCTTTTTTCCCAACCCTTATTTCACTTTTTGTTAATCAGAGCTAGGGTTTTACGTTACAATTGAACATTGATTGATCTCAATTGCGTTGATTTTCGATGGTTTTGAGTGGAATTTAGGGGTTTAGAGAGTAGTAGAGGTGTTTAATTGAAGAGATTAGCAGCTTAATTGAAGCAATGTCGAGTTCAGATTTGCCGATGAGTCCTCAATTGGAGCAGATCCACGGTGAAATTCGTGACAATTTTCGTGCTCTCGCGTATGCCCCTTTTTGTTATACTGTTAAATCTCTCTCTCTCTCTCTCTCTCTCTCTCTCTCTCTCTCTCTCTCTCTCTCTCTCTCTCTCTCTCTCTCTCTCTCTCTCTCTCTCCCTCTCTCTCTCTGAGATCACGAAGTGATATATGTTATAATCTCTCTCTCTCTCTCTCTCTCTCTCCTTTGTTGTGTGTGTGAGTTGCATATGGTTATTGTGAAAGGCGGATCTGGTAGTATTACTCTTCTAGTCAATACACAAGCAGTTTTAGGCTTGTATGTATAATACATGTGCTTGTTAAGTGCAATTTATTGATTGATTAGGTGTTTAACAATGTATGATTTGAAGTGCTCCAGTTATGTTGTGATATATTGATTATACGTTAAAGTCAAGTTACAAATACAGCACATCGACCTAATGCTTTCAAATTAGGCTCCCAGCTCTAATGTTAATTTGTATGAAATGTTTAACATGTAGCTATTTCACTCAGTTGGATACTAGTCTGTGATCGATTGTCTAATTCGTATTCATTTAGTTGGATATTTGTTGAATTTTTTAAGTTGTGAAGTTCGTTATTGGTGTTGGGTAGCATGTGAATTTGAGGTGTCTGAGGTGTAGTATTTTAGTGTAAGCTCTGACTATTGTGCTCCATTGGTCCTATGATAGGGTCCCCTTTTCTCTCTGGATCTTGTGTTTTATACTGATTGATCAGCTGACAGTTGTTATGTGACGTGATACTCATGTGAGGTTGGGTAATTCACTCCTAGGGGTAAGATTGTCATGCAACTGTGCGTGCATGGGTGGATCACATGTCATACACTCGTTTTAGTTTGTAAGGGCAAAGTATATCCATCTGGGTGATGCAGTATTGACTAACTGTAAGATAACTAAAATATATAGGATTTTAGGTAGAAGAGACGGCATGGAAAAAAAGGGCAGCTATATGAAGTGTATACCTTTTAGGTTAAATCTAGCTACTTAGTTTAGCCGTAAATTTTTAGTGATACTTGATGCTTGATGTTACTCATATACTCATTCCTCTAGCTTCCAGGCTTACCGTACATATACCCTTTTTGTCATTAAATAACAATTATCTGATGGATCTTTCTTGTTGCAACTAATGTTGACTTGTGTCTTTTTATTCTGTTATATTGCTCATGTAGTAATGGCTTCCAGAAGTTGGATAAGGTTAAAGACTCCAATAGGCAAAGCAAGCAGCTGGAAGAATTAATGTAGTTAATAGTTAATAGTTGAATAAAATCTTCTCTTGTTTTTAAGAGGATATTGAAACATCTCTTTTGTCAATCTTTGTACTTAACACATTAGCACTATATAAGATTGACGAGGCCAACCAAAATATTGCTTGTACTTGTGATTTTGAGGTTTTAAACCTAAAGCAAAATGAAGAGAGTTTTCAGTTTTTCTGTTGTCATCATACTGCTTGTAAGTGTGCAATTGTCAGTTAATGTTATGGCCGATCTCCATCCTGCAGGTAACTCTATGCATCTATATTTTGAGTTTTGATCCAGATGATTCTTTTCTTAGATATATGTTTTTTTGGTTTTACATGCAGTTTCAGCTGAACCAGGGACTGATGAGACCATATGTTACAACGTAAATCGATTTCCAAATTGCTTAAAGAGGGTAAACAATTGCTATGATTTGTGCATGCACAAATACATTCATGGAGAATTAATAGACGAGTTTTGTGAAAATAATAACTTTTGTACTTGTAAATACATATGCTAAATTAATCAAGTTGTCAAATATTACTCTTCGATTCGATGAATGAATAATAACAAAAATGATTTTATATTTTTCTGTTACTGCAGAATGTATGGTTGTTCTGATTTCATTGTCGAATTACTCAAATTATTTTGTTATCGTTGAGCTTAAAACCCGCATCCAGTTGATGTGAACCGATTCGATCGAGTTACCAGCATATCCTGCCTGTGACTGTCCATATAAAACTAATTACGGACTAATGTGCCTAGCTGTGCCATATGTTGTATTATTCGAAAATCAAGTGAAAACAAGCTAGAGATACCACTGTAATTGAAATGAGATGCTAGGGTGCTCAGTTGCTCACAAGTGCTTTGATAGCAACATATAAACCAAAATAATATGCACACAAGTTTGTGTTCAATTATTTGAGACAAGTAACTCAAGCAACTATAAGCACCTCTCATACAGTTGATCCTATTTGAAGAAAAACAATAGACCTTATCATTTTACAAAGATAAACTTACCAACTCACATAAATCTGAAATTTTAACTATTCCAAAATCTCCACTGGACTTGTACTGCAGGCACGTTCATCATCTTACTGGATTACCTTTTGGATACAATTTGTTAACCCCACTTCTCCTTCATTACACAAATCGTAACATCTCAATAATTTTTAGGCTTAAATATTAAATTGGTCACTCTCATATATCAATTTCTTCATCAACCGGGTCTCATTTGAATCACTAAATTCATGATAAATATCAAATAAGATGATGCCACCATATATATATATATATATATATATATATACTAGCTTAGAACCCGTGCGATGCACGGATTGTTAATTGTTAATTTATTATTTTTTTTTAATATTTTATTAATTTTATTTGTGAAAAAAATAAGTAGGCATGTTAAAATATCTAAACACTTTTAATTAACTGAAAACATTAAAGCAAATTTTTAAATAAATAAGTAAGGGTTTGTCCGTTATATTTTTGGAAAATGAGGGGTTTTAGTAAGCAAAAATAAAAAATGTAACATATATATTTAGTTTAAAAAAGGTAAATACCTGTGATATTTTTGGAAAATGAGGTTTTAAAATTTAATAATTAAAGTATTTAAATATGTTTTAAAATAAATAAGTAAAGGGTTTGACAGTGAAATTTTTAGAAAAAAAATGGATTTTAGTGAAAAAAATAGAAAAATAAGTTGAAAAGGGTAATTTCATGTGATATATTTAGAAAAGGAGGCAGTTTGTTAGAAAAAATCTATAATGTGTTTTAGCTGAAAAGGTAATTGGTTATAAATAGGTATTTGCTTATTTATATTTTAATATTTTTAGTAATTGCATATGTTAAGAAAAATAAGTAGGCACGTTAAATTAGGTAAACTTTTAAAAAATAATTATAATATTAAAATAGGTTTAAAAATAAATAACTAAAGTTTTGTTCAAAAAGGTAATTGTCTATGATATATTTGGAAAAGTAGGGGAATTTGTTAGAAAAAAATAGAAAAAATAATGTATTTTAGGTGAAAAAGGTAATTGGTTATAAATATGTAATATTTTTATTTAATAATATATTTCTATAAATAAGTAAGGTTAATTAAGTAAAAACACGAAATATAGTTATGTAAGGGCAATTAAGTAAAATCACAACGTACCATACCGACCAACGACCGACCGACCAAACTTTTAATGTTTCGTCTATTATATAATAGTATTGATATAGATAATATAAATATTTTTGGAAAATGAGGGGTTTTAGTAAGGAAAAATAGAAAAAGTAACATGTTTTAGCGAAAAAGGGTGATTGCCCGTAATTAAAAGTATTAAAATATATTTAAAAGTAAATAATTAAGGGTTTGCCCATGATATTTTTGGAAAAGGAGAGGTTTTAGTAAGGAAAAATAGAAAAAATAACATTTTTTAGTTGAACAAGGTAATTTAAAATAAATAAGTAACGTTGAAAAAATAACATGTTTTAGTTGAAAAGGGTAATTGAAAATAAATAAGTAACGATTTGTCTGTGATATTTTTGAAAAAGTAGGGGTTTTAATAAGGAAAAAAAAGAAAAAATAACATGTTTTAGTTGAAAAAGGTAATTGCCGGTGATATTTTTGGAAAAGGAAGGGGTTTAAAATAACATTTTTAGTTGAACAATGTAATTATCCATGATTAAAAGTATTAAAATATGTTTAAAATTAAATAATTAAGGGTTAATCGCATATATTTATACTATACTATACTATATTTAAATAATCATGGGATAATTGCCGTGATTTTTTTTGAAAAGATTTTGTTAGAAAAAATAGAAAAGGTAATGTATTTTAGCTGAAAAGGTAATTGGTTATAAATAATGTTATAATTAAATAATATTTTTTTTTAAAAAATAAGGATAATTAGGTAAAATCATAAAGTACCGACCGTCCGTCCGTACGACTACCAAACTTTTAATGTTTCGTCTTTAATAATACTAGCCTATAACCCGTGCAAAGCACGGACGGCTTTAACATTAATTTTGAAATTTATTTTTAAAATTTTTGAGAGTTTAGTACTTCTAAAAATATTATCTTTTGAAAAAAAAAATTAAAAGTACTACTTTCATGCTTCAAATCTAAAGAAAAACATATAGATTTTATAAAACTTTATTAGTGTAAGCATGTCAGGTAACCGTCCAAATTATCAATAAAAGCATTATATCCCATGTTTCTGTTATCTACTTCTATGTATATAATAGTGTTTGAAGGCTGTTTTGTACAGTAATGTTGCATTTTAGTTTTTTACCCTCAAATTAGCAGTTAATTTCAAAAATGACATCGTCTAAAAAAAGGACACGTACATAGACTTAATACATGTGCACGTGTTTGAATGTACTTTGTAATTATTAAATATTTGAGTCCTAAGCTTCTCCTGCAAGCTTAATACACCTTCTCAAGATTTTCAAATTGATGTGTTTATTCAAATTGAAAAACAAATCTACTTATCTTTGCTTATCTTCAAATTTGAAGAAGGATTTTACCAATTATTGCGTTTAACGATGAACAATGATGTTAGTTAATCTCATCAATTATTTGCTTTATGTATGTATTACTCTTGATATGGGCTAAAAATAACCCTACAAATATAATTAATGACGTATTAATTAGACCTAGATTGGTCCAAGAGTTAGGCCCGATAAAAAGGTCCGAAACCCTAATTATTTATTAATTTCGTAATTAATAAAGAGAGAAAATATACAGTAAAGTATGAGAGGTCTAGAATACATTACACAAGTTTTCTAATTTTCAAAAATTTAGCTATAAGTTCCCAAAATATATAATTCCAACTCTATCTCTATAAACGCTGTTCTCCTCAAAATGGTAAAGAAGATCAACTAACAAGAAAAACAAGTCGGTCATGATAATTGATACATGGTTGCTCACTGAAGTTTCATTAATTGTTTTAATAATAAAATAATAAAATCTACCATTTAAAACTCTTAAAATTTTTAAGACTTGATTATGTCACCTCTGTTCAATTTTTAATAATTTCAAATATATAATTCGATAAATTATATCACCCAATACAGGAATTTAGCATGATCAAGTAATTTTTGTCTTTTTTTTATAAATGCTGGTGGACGTCATTGTCAGTTTGTTACTGCTAATTTTTGTGCAATTTTGAAAAATAGATAAAATAAATAAAATTTTGATGATATTCAAAATTCCATTAACTTTTGTATTCGATAAAATTGATGGATTTTGAAAAATTTTCTACTATAATTTATGTTATTTAAAATCTGATAAAAATTCATGAGATTTTAAAAAAATTGTCGAAATTTTTATTTAAATTAGTATGACTCTACAATGTTTCACATCAACTTCCCCAAAATCTACAAACAACTTTAAAATTTTGATTTCAGTTAAGTATTTTTTATCTTTCTTTTAATAAAAATAAAATAATATACATAAAATATATAAAAAATTTGTATGTTGTACAAATATATATAAAATATTATTATATAAACCCAGAGTTATGAATAATTCCAATATCTCAAATATATGTTTTAGTAACAAAATCTCCAAGATCATCAATCAATCATCAATATAAAGGAGGATACGCGGGAGGTGAGGTGGCGCCTCTAAGATCGCTCAAATCTAATTTTCTTAGAGTTTTAGAATTTTTAATACTAAAAAATTAAAAAATATCCTTTAACATATTATAAATAGAATAGGAGTCCAAATTTATAGGTGACATATAAATAAGAGTTTTATGCTAAGTAGAATATGTGTTCGAATTTATAGAGTAGAAGATTTCGAATTTATAAGTAATGCAAAGTTTTATCGGAAGTAGAATAGGTGTTTGTAAGACATTGTTAATACCAATTAGAATAGGTGTTCGAATTTATAGGATAGAAGAGTTCGAATTTATAATTAGTGCAAAGTTCTGTCGAATGTAGAATTAGTGTTTGCAAGACATTGTTAAAAATTCTATTAGAAGTAAAATATGATTGCGAATTTATATATAAGGTGTTTTATCAATGAGAGAAAATTAATATATAAGACATATATTCAATATGTTAAATTAGAATTTCGATCTTAACATGAGAATCATATTTAACGGGAGGACGGCTTATTAAGGATAAATTGTAGAAAAATTTATAACGTTTCGCGACTTTATCAACTAGTTAGAGATATAAGAACGAATAATTCATCCCTTTCATCCATTTGTTAACATTTGAAATGGAGAGGTCGGCACGCATTTTAAGGCTCCTATAAAATATAGTTTCATTATTTATTTTTAAATTTTTTCTTTTTTGAATAAAAATTCAAATATTTAATTTTTATTCAGAAGAAAAAAAAAATTAAAACAATTAATAAAACTATACTTTAAAGAGCCTTAAAATGTGTGTCAAGCCTTCTCTTTCAAATGTTAACTTCCTGTTGGGACGGAGGGAGTATCTCATTAGCATTGAAAAAGGTTATCAATATCTCCCATCTAATGATACAAATAAAAGAGAAATGATTACTATGTACTCTTCATTCTCCTCGTCAGTGTGAGATTGTCCAGCCGTGTCATTGCCGGTCTGTTAGATATACTTGCTGATGAGTGTTTATCAGTGTTTAAGCAACAGGTATTCATCAGAGTTTACTAGAACCCAGTCAGAGTTTGATAAAGTCTGACGGGGTGAGAGTTTGCTAAAGTTGTCGGTGCTAACATTGAAGATTCTAGAAGCAATATATCTTGAAGATGAAAATAAGCAAGATATATTGAGACAGACAAGGAAACGGAACAGAAGACAGAAGCAATCCTAATTTGATATAATTTGTATAGCTAATTTATAGGAATATCAATTAGAGATTGATTCTATGTAACTGTGTACTATATAAACACAGATAGGTTAACCGTAAAAGGGATGCGAATACTGAATACATTATTCTTGTAACCTAGCAGCTCTCTGTGATATTTTACATCACAAAGAGAAGAGTTATTTATATAATTCAATTGTTGATTCATAAACAGTGTTCTTTATTGTTATTATCATAATTATATTGATTATATATTATGTAATCGGCCTAACAATTGGTATCAGAGCCAAGGCTGTTTAATATATACAGTTTATCGATCTAAACACAAGTATAATCATGGCTGACAACTCTCAGGAAGGTTCTAATGCAGGTTCGAATGCTCAGAAGGTTCAAGCAACTTCTGTTAGCGATATAACATGTTACTGCAGAAACATGTTATACTCTGTTTCTCATGTACAGACTAGAGTATGAAAATTTGTAGCTTAACTTGTGACCAAATGGGACAATATAAAAATCAAACTGATAGAAAAATAAACAACACATCCAACCTAAAAACCCAAGTAAATGAGTTGGTTTAGGTTTCAGGCTTTAGTAAAAACGGTATTGAAATTAACCGAATATATTTAATAACTTTATTAACCGTTAATATTTTCATGTATCACAATATACATATACTAGCCTATAACCCGTGCAAGGCACGGGCCTTAAAAATAATAAACTAAAAAATTTAATGTGAACGGAAAATATTAAAATAAAAGTAAAAATTAATATGATAAATTATAAAATGAGAAACTTAAATATTCATTGGAAAATAAAAAAATATAAAAAAAATACAAATGAGGCCGAGGAAGATAAATGAGGTATTATTAATATTATTTTATAATAAAATAATATTAATAATAAGGACAGATAGAAAATCTAACATGTTTTAATTAGAAAAAGTAATTGACTGTGATATTTTTAGAAGTATTTTAATTATATTAATTGTATTTATTAAAAAAATATGTTGACATGTTAAAATAAGTAAGTTTTTTTAATAAGGACAAATATAAAAGTTAACATGTTTTAATTAAAAAAAAGTAACTGCACGTAATATTTTTAGATGTGTTTTAATTATATTAATTTTATGTGTTAAAAAAATACGTTTACTTGTTAAAATAGGTAAGTTTTTTTAAATAATTAAAAGTTTTAAAATAGGTTTTAAAATATATAAGTTGTACTTGATATTTTTGGAAAATAGAGATTTTAATGATAACAAATATAAAAGATAATATATATTTTAATTTAAAGGTAAGTGCCCGCGATATTTTTGGAAAAGAAGTAGATTTTGTTAGAAAAAAATGTTTTAACTATAAAAGGTAATCAGCTAGTTACTATTTTTATAATATTTTATTATTTATTAAATAGAGTATTAAAATAGATTTTAAAATAAATAAGTAAGGATTGCACCTCATATTTTTGGAAAATAGGGATTTTAGTGATGATGTGTTTTAATTATATTAATTGTATTTGTTAAAAAAAATATGTTCACTTGTTAAAATAGGTAAGTTTTTTTAAAAATAATTAAAAGTATTAAAATAAGTTTTAAAATATATAAGTAAGAGTCACACTTGATATTTTTGGAAAATAGAGATTTTAGTGATAACAAATATAAAATGTAATATATTTTAATTTAAAGGTAATTGCCCGTGATATTTTTGGAAAAGAAGTAGATTTTGTTAGAAAAAAAATGTTTTAATTATAAAAGGCAATCAGCTAGTTAATATTTTTATATTATTTTATTATTTATTAAATAGAGTATTAAAATAGATTTTAAAATAAATAAATAAGGATTGCACCTCATATTTTTGGAAAATAGAGATTTTAGTGATAACAAATATAAAAGGTATTATGTTTTAATTTAAAGGTAATTGTCGTGATATTTTTGGAAAAGAAGTAGATTTTGTTAGATTTATTTTTTTAATTATAAAAGGCAATCAGTTAGTTACTATTTTTATATTATTTTATTATATATTAAATAGAGTATTAAAATAGGTTTTAAAATAAATAAGTAAGGATTGCAACTCATATTTTTGGAAAACATAGATTTTAGTAATAACAAATATAAAAGGTAATATGTTTTAATTTAAAGATAATTGTAATGATATTTGTGGAAAAGGAGTAGATTTTGTTAGAAAAAAAATATTTTAATTATAAAAGTCAATCATCTAGTTACTATTTTGGTAACTTGACAATAATACAATTCCATTAAAGATTTGATTTGTAGTAGTTTTCGTTATTCTAAAAAGAAAGAAGTATATTTGTAGCAGTGTATCCTAAATTTAAACAAATTAGATCTCACATTTCCATTTTTTTTATTAGATTTCAATATTATTTGATTTTTATGTAGTAAAATATAGTGAAATATTAATGTAGAATAAAACTTTCCCGAATTTTGATTATATTATTAATTTATTAATTAGAAAAAGTACCGAAAACCAAAAACCGACCGTTAACCGAAAACCAAAACTTTCAATGTTTCGGCTTTAATAATATAGTATAGATTAGTTTGAGCTATCAAATATTAATATTAAAAAACTATTACAAATTGCATCCATTTTAAAAACTTTTAATTTCACTTTTAGGTAATCAATCTGACTTTTCTTCCTTGGTGATAATTGTTGAAGACAAATGACTTTTATGAACAAAGTTATTAAATTTTTGGCTTTCTAATTTATATTTTTTTATTTTCAAAATTATTAAAAAATATATAACTTATTTATAATATTATGATATTTAACAAAATAAATATTTATATGAAAAATCGAAAAAAATCATCTAAACCTGCAGTGCTTCACTGAAATTGATAAATCGCTTTTGTATAATTTCATACCGGTTGTTGTCGGAGGAATTTTGTATGTATTTGGTTGTTTTAGAGGTTTAGGGTTTATGAAAATATTGGGGCAAGTGTTGATTTGTCTTGTATCGGATTCCTTTACCAAAATGTCTGCTTACCAATTTATATTTATGAGAGACTTTAGGATAAACTTCGTTAATGTGTGCAATTACAAATTTTATCTTGCATTACCTTGCGTTGCGTTGATATCTTCCTGATTTGAATGATATCGTTTGGAGATATTTTCTGTTATTAATTGATTGAGATTGATTCTTTACTCGTTTAAGGGAGATGATA
Organism: Heracleum sosnowskyi; assembly: GCA_030848705.1. Lineage (NCBI taxonomy): Eukaryota > Viridiplantae > Streptophyta > Magnoliopsida > Apiales > Apiaceae > Heracleum > Heracleum sosnowskyi. The sequence continues at coordinate 112,598,079 of CM061240.1, read as the reverse complement.
TTACTTAATGATCAAGTAATTAATTACTAATCTGAATTAATAATTATTAAACGGTGAAAAGTGATGGTTAATAGCAATACTAGACCAAACTGTATTATTCGGTTTGGTAGTTTTTAATCCTCCAAATGGCACCACATAGCACCAGGCATCCCCTGCTAATTTGTAAAAATTGATGTTTATGGTTCAAAACTTGTAAAAAACAAGATGGGTGAGTGCGTGTGTTCAATTAAAAAAAAATATAATAATAAAAAAATAAAATAAAAGTGTTTGCTATGTTCAATATTTTCTTTTTCTCGTTCATTTGGTGATATGCTTTGTCGAATATTGACTTGAAATTATAAATGAATACAAGTTTAAATGAGGACCAAAATCGGGTGCAGGAAGTGATATTTTGAGATATAATTCTTATGTTGGAGAATTAGGAGGTTGAACCCAAAATATTTTTCTAAGGTACCGGTTTTGTTCTCTACTTTTCTAATTAAAAAATAAAGTATATGGAGTAAATATTCAATAATTAATAATTATATTAATGTGTACACATATTTTTCGTTCATGAAAGTATCCTTATTCTCTTCATGTTAAAATAATCTTTGAGATGTTCTTCGGAGATATGGAAACACACTTATGATAGTTGTGTCTTATGTGTAAAATTTTATGCATTTTGAAATATTCCTACTAATATAATTTTTTTTATAACATCATGGATTTTATATATTTAAGGTGTTTCATGCAGATATGTTTGATGCATTTGTCAAATACACTGCATTTATGTAACATTTTATGCATTCATAAACCGGTAAAGTTTCGTGCTTTTCGGTTAGATGATGAATTTTCTTGAATGAAAAAATTCCTTTCAATAATTATTGTATTTCGACAATTTATTAAGGTAATGGTTTCTTCTGACAAAAAAAAATCTTTGAGATGTTCTTGGGATATGGAAACCCACGTATGATATTTCTGTCTTATGTGTACAATTTAATGCATTAATTTTTGAAATATTCCTACTAATATAATTTTTTATAACATCATGGATTTATAAATTTAAGGTGTTTCCTGCAGATATGTTTAATGCATTGTCAAATACACTGCATTTATGTAAACATTTTATAATGCATATTCATACGGGTAAAGTTTCGTAAGTTTCGTAAATTAATGTAGTTAATAGTTGAATAAAATCTTCTCTTGTTTTTAAGAGGATATTGAAACATCTCTTTTGTCAATCTTTGTACTTAACACATTAGCACTATATAAGATTGACGAGGCCAACCAAAATATTGCTTGTACTTGTGATTTTGAGGTTTTAAACCTAAAGCAAAATGAAGAGAGTTTTCAGTTTTTCTGTTGTCATCATACTGCTTGTAAGTGTGCAATTGTCAGTTAATGTTATGGCCGATCTCCATCCTGCAGGTAACTCTATGCATCTATATTTTGAGTTTTGATCCAGATGATTCTTTTCTTAGATATATGTTTTTTTGGTTTTACATGCAGTTTCAGCTGAACCAGGGACTGATGAGACCATATGTTACAACGTAAATCGATTTCCAAATTGCTTAAAGAGGGTAAACAATTGCTATGATTTGTGCATGCACAAATACATTCATGGAGAATTAATAGACGAGTTTTGTGAAAATAATAACTTTTGTACTTGTAAATACATATGCTAAATTAATCAAGTTGTCAAATATTACTCTTCGATTCGATGAATGAATAATAACAAAAATGATTTTATATTTTTCTGTTACTGCAGAATGTATGGTTGTTCTGATTTCATTGTCGAATTACTCAAATTATTTTGTTATCGTTGAGCTTAAAACCCGCATCCAGTTGATGTGAACCGATTCGATCGAGTTACCAGCATATCCTGTGACTGTCCATGTAAAACTAATTACGGACTAATGTGCCTAGCTCATGTGCTATATGGTGTATTATTCGAAAATCAATTTCATTAATTAATTCTTGACTTTCTGCCAATGCTAATGCTCTCTCATGCCATAAAGGGTAATTTGGTTGAGTGAGTTCGACAGTGAAAACAAGCTAGAGATACCACTGTAATTAATGAAATGAGATGCTAGGGTGCTCAGTTGCTCACAAGTGCTTTGATAGCAACACATAAACCAAAATAATATGCACACAAGTTTGTGTTCAATTATTTGAGACAAGTAACTCAAGCAACTATAAGCACCTCTCATACATTTGATCCTATTTCAAGAAAAACAATAGACCTTATCATTTTACAAAGATAAACTTACCAACTCACATAAATCTGAAATTTTAACTATTCCAAAATCTCCACTGGACTTGTACTGCAGGCACGTTCATCATCTTACTGGATTACCTTTTGGATACAATTTGTTAACCCCAATTCTCCTTCATTACACAAATTGTAACATCTCAATAATTTTTAGGGTTAAATATTAAATTGGTCACTGTTATATATCAATTTCTTCATCAACCGGTCTCATTTGAATCACTAAATTCATGATAAATATCAAATAGATTCCTCTGTGTGATAATTTTTTATTGAGTTTTATACATTTTTCTTCAATGCCACCATAACCAAATAAAAAGTCATGAATTCTACCATTTTAAATAATATATTCAGATTTTTTAAAATTTAATTAAAATTTGTTTTAAATTTTTATAGTTTTTTTCTATGATTTAATTAAAAATAAATTGTAAATAATTTGTCATTCTTTGGGACTGTTCAGGTCTGATTTTTATTTTCCCTAGCTTAATCTTTCGATATTTGGATTTATAATTCGAGTAAGTTATATGTAAGTATTATCTTGGACTAAGCAGTATGGGTTTACACAGTGCGTTTTCGAGACGGATTCAAAACTATTGGCTGATGCTTGTAATGGGAATTCCGGGAGATCTTATTTTCATATTATTGTTAGAGAATGTATTGAATTAATTAAGCACTTTGAAAATGTGCTAGTGCAATTTGTGCATAGGTCTGCGAATGAAGTCGCTCACATGTTAGCTAGGGTGTCTCGTTCTATGTCAGACTTGCAGGAGTGGGATGTTGTCGCTCCTAGCTTCTTATCGGATGTACTTTCATATGATTCTATTTAATGCAAGTACGCTTTTCCTCAAAAAAAAAAAAAAAAAAAAAAAAAAAAAAAGTTATATGTAAGTTACTTGTGACTTTATATGATATTTGGTTTGGTTTTTCAAGTAAGATATGTTAAAAGAAACTCGACACGGGCACATATTTTGTTATTTGTACTTTAGTCACTCTTAGATTTTTTAAGAGCATATAAATACGAACCGTTAGATCTATTATTTAAAAATATTTTTATATTATACTCCCTCTGTCCCAGTTTTATTGTCCAAAATTTCCTTTTTATTCGTCCCAAAATTCTTGTCCACTTTTAGTTTATATGGTAAATTATGTGTTAATTATGTTAATTTTTATGAAAAGCAATACAACTTTTTGGTAATTATCAGTTTATTTCATATGATTGAATAAAAGGTGAGTTTTTTATGGTGGACAATAAAAATGGGATGGAGGGAGTAATATTTAAATACTACTAAAGATTACATCAACAATTTATTAAATTATAATACTTATATTGTTAGATATATAAATCCAATTTATTCTATACACATATAAATATATATTAAAATTTCATCACAAAAAATATAATTACAAAAATCTAAATAAAAATAATAAAATATTAAAGATCGTGCATCGCACGGTATATATATATACTAGCTTAGAACTCGTGCGATGCACGGATTGTTAATTGTTAATTTATTATTTTTTTTTAATATTTTATTTATTTTATTTGTTAAAAAAATAAGTAGGCATGTTAAAATAGCTAAACACTTTTAATTAACTGAAAACATTAAAGCAAATTTTTAAATAAATAAGTAAGGGTTTGTCCGTTATATTTTTGGAAAATGAGGGGTTTTAGTAAGCAAAAATAAAAAATGTAACATATATATTTAGTTTAAAAAAGGTAAATACCTGTGATATTTTTGGAAAATGAGGTTTTAAAATTTAATAATTAAAGTATTTAAATATGTTTTAAAATAAATAAGTAAAGGGTTTGATAGTGAAATTTTTAGAAAAAGAATGGATTTTAGTGAGAAAAATAGAAAAATAAGTTGAAAAGGGTAATTTCATGTGATATATTTAGAAAAGGAGGCACTTTGTTAGAAAAAATCTATAATGTGTTTATAATGTGTTTTAGCTGAAAAGGTAATTGGTTATAAATAGGTACTAGCTTAAAACCCGTGCTATGCACGGATTGTTATTAATAATAATTATTTTTATTATTTATGTTTTAATATTTTATTAATTTGCATTTGCTAAAAAAATAAGTAGGCGTGTTAAACTTTTTAAAATAATTAAAAGTATTAAAATAAATTTTAAAATAAATTAATAACTGTTTTATCCGTGATATTTTTGGAAAAGTAGGGGTTTTAGTAAGGAAAAATAGAAAAAGTAACATGTTTTATCTGAAAAGGTAAGTGCCCGTAATTAAAAGTATTTAAATAGGTTTCAAAATAAATAAGTAGGGATTTGCCCGGGATATTTTTGGAAAATGAGGGTTTTAGTAAGAAAAAATAAAAAGAGTAACATGTTTTAGTTGAAAATGATAATTGTCGGTGATTGTTTTTAGAAAAATAGATGATTTTGTTAGAAAAAATAGAAAAAGTAATGTATTTTAGCTGAAAATGTAGTTGGTTATAAAAATGTTATTATTTAATAATAATTTCTTTAGAAAATGAAAAAATTGAAAAAGTAACATGTTTCATTTGAAAAAGTGCTCATAATTAAAAGTGTTAAAATAGATTTTAATACTTTTAATTATTAAAATAAAAAAAATAGATTTTTAAAATAAATAAGTAAGGGTTTACCCGTGATATTTTTGGAAAATTAGGGGTTTTAGTAAGAAAAAATAGAAAGAGTAACATGTTTTTGTTAAAAAAGATAATCGCCCGTGTTTTTTTTAGAAAAAGAGAAGATTTTGTTAGAAAAAAAATAAAAAAAGTAATGTATTTTAGCTGAAAAGGTAATTGATTATAAATAATGTTATTATTTTGTGATAGTTTTTAAAAAAATAAGTAAGGGCGATTAAATAAAATCACTAAGTACCGACCGTTCGTCCATCCGACTATCAAACTTATAATGTTTCGTCTTTAATAATATAGCTTAAAACTCATGCGATGCACGAATTATTTTTAATAATTGTTAATTTTATTATTTATATTTTATATTTTATTAATTGCATTTGTTAAAAAAAATAAGTAGGCGTGTTAAATATTTTTAAATAATTAAAAGTATTAAAATAGATTTTAAAATAAATAAGTAACGGTTTGCCCGTGATATTTTGGAAAAAGAGGAGTTTTAGTAAGAAAAATAGAAAGTAACATGTTTTCGTTGAATTTTAAAATATAAAAGTAACGATTTGCCCGTGATATTTTTGAAAAAAAGAGGGGTTTTAATAACAAAAATACAAAAGGTTACATGTTTTAGTTGAAAAAGATAATTGTCAATTAAAATTATTAAAATAGATTTTAAAGTAAATAAGCAAGGGTTTGTCCGTGATATAATTGGAAAAGTAGAGATTTTAGTAAAGAAAATAGAAAATATAACATGTTTTAGCCGAAAAAGGTGATTGTCCATGATTTTTCTAGAAAAATAGGGGAAATGTAATTACCAATTAAAAGTATTAAAATATGTTTTAAAATAAATAAGTAAGGGTTTGCTCGTGATATATTTGGGAAATGAGGGATTTTAGTACAGTAAATAGAAAAAGTAACATGTTTTAGCTTGAAAAGGAAATTGCTCGTGATTTTTTTAGAAAAAAATGGTAATGCATTTTAACTGAAAGGGTAACCGATTATAATAATTTTTATAATAATTAAATAAACAATTAAATAAGGCAAGTACCGTACAAAAAAATAGGTACCAAAACTTTTAATGTTTCGTCTTTAATAATATAGTATAGATAGATAGATAGATTTATAATATTAGTATTTTTATGCTACTAAATGGAATAGCCCGTGATATTTTTGAGGTTTTAGTTAACAGAAATATTAGTTATTAAATATAAAAATGAATATACGTTTTGGAAAAAAAACCTAATCGGTTAGTCATTAATAATTATAATATTATTATTTTATTTTATTAAATAGACCTGTTAGTGATATTTTTGGAAAATGAGAGGTTTTAGTTAGGAAAAATAGAAAAGTAGAAATTTTAGTTAGAAAATATAAAAAAGAATATACAATTTGGCTAAAAAAAGTAATGAGTTAGTTATTAGCAATTATAACTTTATTATGTTATTTTAGTAAATGAAATTGTTTGCAATATTTTTGGAAAATGAGATGTTTTAGTTAGGAAAAATATAAAAGATATTCTATATAATAATTTTAATATTTTATCTAACGGTTCTCATCGATTTGATCAAAAATATCTAACGGCTATGAATTGAGTGACCAGAATACAAAAACTTTCATGATCAGACTACAAAACTTTCAATGTTTCGTCTTTAATAATATAGTATAGATTTACTTATTTATATTTTAATATTTTTAGTAATTACATTTGTTAATAAAAATAAGTAGGCACGTTAAATTAGGTAAACTTTTAAAAAATAATTATAATATTAAAATAGGTTTAAAAATAAATAACTAAAGGTTTGTCCAAAAAGGTAATTGTCTGTGATATGTTTGGAAAAGTATGGGAATTTGTTAGAAAAAAATAGAAAAAATAATGTATTTTAGGTGAAAAAGGTAATTGGTTATAAATATGTAATATTTTTATTTAATAATATATTTCTATAAATAAGTAAGGTTAATTAAGTAAAAACACGAAATATAGTTATGTAAGGGCAATTAAGTAAAATCACAACGTACCATACCGACCAACGACCGACCGACCAAACTTTTAATGTTTCGTCTATTATATAATAGTATTGATATAGATAATATAAATATTTTTGGAAAATGAGGGGTTTTAGTAAGGAAAAATAGAAAAAGTAACATGTTTTAGCTAAAAAGGGTGATTGCCCGTAATTAAAAGTATTAAAATATATTTAAAAGTAAATAATTAAGGGTTTACCCATGATATTTTTGGAAAAGGAGAGGTTTTAGTAAGGAAAAATAGAAAAAATAACATGTTTTAGTTGAACAAGGTAATTTAAAATAAATAAGTAACGTTGAAAAAATAACATGTTTTAGTTGAAAAGGGTAATTGAAAATAAATAAGTAACGATTTGTCTGTGATATTTTTGAAAAAGTAGGGGTTTTAATAAGGAAAAAATAGAAAAAATAACATGTTTTAGTTGAAAAAGGTAATTTCTCGTGATATTTTTGGAAAAGGAAGGAGTTTAAAATAACATTTTTAGTTGAAAAATGTAATTATCCATGATTAAAAGTATTAAAATATGTTTAAAATTAAATAATTAAAGGTTAATCGCATATATTTATACTATACTATACTATAATTAAATAATCATGGGATAATTGCTGTGATTTTTTTTTTGAAAAGATTTTGTTAGAAAAAATAGAAAAGGTAATGTATTTTAGCTGAAAAGGTAAATTGGTTATAAATAATGTTATAATTAAATAATATTTTTTTTAAAAAAAATAAGGATAATTAGGTAAAATCATAAAGTACCGACCGTCCGTCCGTCCTACTACCAAACTTTTAATGTTTCGTCTTTAATAATACTATCCTATAACCCGTGCAAAGCACGGACGGCTTTAACATTAATTTTGAAATTTATTTTTAAAATTTTTGAGAGTTTAGTACTTCTAAAAATATTACCTTTTGAAAAAAAAAATTAAAAGTACTACTTTCATGCTTCAAATCTAAAGAAAAACATATAGATTTTATAAAACTTTATTAGTGTAAGCATGTCAGGTAACCGTCCAAATTATCAATAAAAGCATTATATCCCATGTTTCTGTTATCTACTTCTATGTATATATATAATAGTGTCTGAAGGCTGTTTTGTACAGTAATGTTGCATTTTAGTTTTTTACCCTCAAATTAGCAGTTAATTTCAAAAATGACATCGTCTAAAAAAAGTACACGTACATAGACTTAATACATGTGCACGTGTTTGAATGTACTTTGTAATTATTAAATATTTGAGTCCTAAGCTTCTCCTGCAAGCTTAATACACCTTCTCAAGATTTTCAAATTGATGTGTTTATTCAAATTGAAAAACAAATCTACTTATCTTTGCTGAGCTTCAAATTTGAAGAAGGATTTTACCAATTATTGCGTTTAACGATGAACAATGATGTTAGTTAATCTCATCAATTATTTGCTTTATGTATGTATTACTCTTGATATGGGCTAAAAATAACCCTACAAATATAATTAATGACGTATTAATTAGACCTATATTGGTCCAAGAGTTAGGCCCGATAAAAAGGTCCGAAACCCTAATTATTTATTAATTTCGTAATTAATAAATAGAGAAAATATACAGCAAAGTATGAGAGGTCTAGAATAAATTACAAAAGTTTTCTAATTTTCAAAAATTTAGCTATAAGTTCCCAAAATATATAATTCCAACTCTATCTCTATAAACGCTGTTCTCCTCACAATGGTAAAGAAGATCAACTAACAAGAAAAACAAGTCGGTCATGATAATTGATACATGGTTGCTCACTGAAGTTTCATTAATTGTTTTAATAATAAAATAATAAAATCTACCATTTAAAACTCTTAAAATTTTTAAGACTTGATTATGTCACCTCTGTTCAATTTTTAATAATTTCAAATATATAATTCGATAAATTATATCACCCAATACAGGAATTTAGCATGATCAAGTAATTTTTGTCTTTTTTTATAAATGCTGGTGGACGTCATTGTCAGTTTGTTACTGCTAATTTTTGTGCAATTTTGAAAAATAGATAAAATAAATAAAATTTTGATGATATTCAAAATTCCATTAACTTTTGTATTCGATAAAATTGATGGATTTTGAAAATTTTGCTACTATAATTTATGTCATTTAAAATCTGATAAAAATTCATGAGATTTTAAAAAAATTGTCGAAATTTTTATTTAAATTAGTATGACTCTACAATGTTTCACATCAACTTCCCCAAAATCCACAAACAACTTTAAAATTTTGATTTCAGTTAAGTATTTTTTATCTTTCTTTTAATAAAAATAAAATAATATACATAAAATATATAAAAAATTTGTATGTTGTACAAATATATATAAAATATTATTATATAAACACAGAGTTATGAATAATTCCAATATCTCAAATATATGTTTTAGTAACAAAATCTCCAAGATCATCAATCAATCATCAATATAAAGGAGGATACGTGGGAGGTGAAGTGGCGCCTCTAAGATCGCTCAAATCTAATTTTCTTAGAGTTTTAGAATTTTTAATACTAAAAAATTAAAAAATATCCTTTAACATATTATAAGTAGAATAGGAGTCCAAATTTATAGGTGACATATAAATAAGAGTTTTATGCTAAGTAGAATATGTGTTCGAATTTATAGAGTAGAAGATTTCGAATTTATAAGTAATGCAAAGTTTTATCGGAAGTAGAATAGGTGTTTGTAAAACATTGTTAATACCAATTAGAATAGGTGTTCGAATTTATAGGGTAGAAGAGTTCGAATTTATAATTAGTGCAAAGTTCTGTCGGATGTAGAATTAGTGTTTGTAAGACATTGTTAAAAATTCTATTAGAAGTAAAATATGATTGCGAATTTATATATAAGGTGTTTTATCAATGAGAGAAAATTAATATATAAGACATATATTCAATATGTTAAATTAGAATTTCGATCTTAACATGAGAATCATATTTAATGGGAGGACGGCTTATTAAGGATAAATTGTAGAAAAATTTATAACGTTTCGCGACTTTATCAACTAGTTAGAGATATAAGAACGAATAATCCATCCCTCCCATCCATTTGTTAACATTTGAAATGGAGAGGTCGGCATGCATTTTAAGGCTCCTATAAAATATAGTTTCATTATTTATTTTTAAATTTTTTCTTTTTTGAATAAAAATTCAAATATTTAATTTTTATTCAGAAGAAAAAAAAAATTAAAACAATTAATGAAACTATACTTTAAAGAGCCTTAAAATGTGTGTCAAACCTTCTCTTTCAAATGTTAACTTCCTGTTGGGACGGAGGGAGTATCTCATTAGCATTGAAAAAGGTTATCAATATCTCCCATCTAATGATACAAATAAAAGAGAAATGATTACTATGTACTCCTCATGCTCCTCGTCAGTGTGAGATTGTCCAGCCGTGTCATTGCCGGTCTGTTAGATATAATTGCTGATGAGTGTTTATCAGTGTTTAAGCAACAGGTATTCATCAGAGTTTACTAGAAGCCAGTCAGAGTTTGATAAAGTCTGACGGGGTGAGAGTTTGCTAAAGCTGTCGGTGCTAACATTGAAGATTCTAGAAGCAATATATCTTGAAGATGGAAAGAAGCAAGATATATTGAGACAGACAAGGAAACGGAACATAAGACAGAAGCAATCCTAATTTGATATAATTTGTATAGCTAATTTATAGGAATATCAATTAGAGATTGATTCTATGTAACTGTGTACTATATAAACACAGATAGGTTAACCCTAAAAGGGATGCGAATACTGAATACATTATTCTTGTAACCTAGCAGCTCTCTGTGATATTTTACATCACAAAGAGAAGAGTTATTTATATAATTCAGTTGTTGATTCATAAACAGTGTTCTTTATTGTTATTATCATAATTATATTGATTATATATTGTGTAATCGGCCTAACAATTGGTATCAGAGCCAAGGCTGTTTAATATATACAGTTTATCGATCTAAACACAAGTATAATCATGGCTGACAACTCTCAGGAAGGTTCTAATGCAGGTTCGAATGCTCAGAAGGTTCAACCAACTTCTGTTAGTCGATATGAGACTATAAGGGTTCCAATTCTAAGACCAGTTGAATATCCAATATGGAAAGTGAAGATGACCATGTTTCTGGAAGTCATAGATCCAGAATACCTTGATAGAATCAATGATGGTCCTCATATGCCAACTAAATTGTCTCCTGTTATTACTGGTCAAGAACAAAAGACTGTTCCAAAAGAGAAGAAAGACTTGACTCCTGAAGACATCTCATCAATTGCAAAGGATGCAAAGGTTAGACATTTACTCCATAGTGCCTTAGATAATGTCATGTCTAACAGAGTTATTGGCTGCAAAACTGCCAAAGAAATCTGGGATGCTTTAGAAGTCAGGTGTCAAGGAACAAGTGCAATAAAGAAGAATAGGAAAACCATTCTAACACAGGAGTATGAACACTTTGACTCGAGATCTAATGAAACTTTGACAGATACTTATGACAGATTTTGTAAATTGTTGAATGATTTGTCCCTGGTTGATAAAGAATATGAACTTGAAGAGTCAAATCTCAAGTTTCTGTTATCTCTACCTGAAAGATGGGATTTGAAGGCAACAACAATTCGAGACAATTATGATCTTGCAGAAACAGATCTTGATGAAATCTATGGGTTGCTCAAAACTCATGAACTGGAGATAGAACAAAGAAACAAAAGATCTGGAAAGAAGACAAAATCTGTTGCTCTTAAAGTTGAAGAAAAGCCTGTCAAGAAGGAATCATCAAGAAAGAAAGCCAAAGGAAAGGCTTTAGTCATAAAATCTGACAGTAAGTCATCAAACTCTGATGATGGCTCAAACACTGATGATGAAGCTTCTGATTCTGAGGATGATGATGAAGAGATAATGAAAATGGCTGCTTTAATGGTAAAGACCTTCAAGAAAATGGGATTCAAGAACTTCAAGAAAGGAAAGAGATTTTCTAGGAGAGATTCAAACTCTGATAAGAGAAATTTCAGAAAGTTTGATGGAGGGAATACCAAGTCTGGAAAGAAAGACAAGTCTGAGATCCAGTGCTACAAGTATAAAGAGATGGGTCATTATGCTCCAGAGTGCAAGAAAGGAAAATCTGAGAAAGCACTCATCACTAAAGGCAAGGACTGGGCAGACACTTCAGACTCAGATGAGGGAGCCAATTATGCCCTCATGGCAACTGTTAAAGATGAAGCTGAGTCATCTGAAAACAAGGTACCCCTAACTACTTATGCTTATGATACTGATAATATATCTGAATTAAGAGTTTATCTAAAAAGCATACATGTTAGTTATAGGGATCAGACTTTAGAGAATGAAAGAATCAAATCTGAGAATCTAGGTCTTAAAGAAAGAAATAAATTTCTTGAAGAGAGACTTGTTAACATGCAACAAGTTCAAAAGGAGAGAGATGATGCTGTTTATGTTGAACATGAATTGCTTAAAAGATATAGGCAAATAGAATCTGAGTTGGAAAAAGAGAGGAAAGTGATTAAAACTTGGACTAATTCTGGAAAAGACACACATCAAGTTTTTCAGACAGACACTGTAGGTTTAGGTTACTGTGAGAAAGATGAACTTAGGTTTAAAGATAAAGTGAAAGTGAAACCACAACTTAAACCTGTGAAATTTGTTTCTGAATCCAGTAAGCTAAAGTCTGTAGTAGTGAAAGAAGCTGTTATGGAACCAGCTGAAACTTGTGATAAACAGGTTAATGTTGGTTCAATAACAGAGAATAAGGTTAAATTAGAAACTGTTAAAGAACCAGTAAAAATCTGTGATAAGCAGATTAATGTTGGTTCAATGACAGAAAAACAATTCAAACATAAGCTCAAAGAGGTAAAGTCTGTCAACAAACAGAAAGTGTCCAAGAAAAATAGGAATGGAAAAGTAGGCATTAATAAAAGAAATGATTATCTGCCTAATTCTGATGCTCCTAGGAAGACATGTCATAGTTGTGGTAGCACTAACCATCTTGCAAGTTTCTGCACGAAAAACAAAGATATTAATTCTTTACCCTCCAAGTCTGGAGTAAAGAATGATTATGTTAGGGTTAGACCACAGACTTTATGCACACACTGTGGGAGCACTTGGGATTCCATTTATACTTGTAAGAGTTATCATGCTATTTATCACAACTTTTATGAGCTAAAACCCAACCTGAAATGGGTTAAAGCAAACTCTGCAAGTGTAAAGTCTGACACAGTTAGCTTAAACTCTGTTGAAAGTTATTCCGCTGCAAAAGCTAACAATGTTAAGAAAGCCAAAGGATCCAAGCAAGTCTGGATCCTTAAATCGAACTCTTTGTAATTGTTTGTGATTGCAGGGCATAAGGGAAAGTACCCTAGTCTTGGACAGTGGATGTTCAGGACACATAACTGGAAATAAAGCCCTGCTATCAGATTATGAGGAGAGAGCTGGCCCAAAAGTTTCCTATGGAGATGGCAACATAGGACGTACTATGGGATATGGCAATATTACTCTTGGAAGTGTCATCATCACAAATGTAGCTCTAGTCCCAGGACTCAAGCATGATCTGCTTTCTGTGAGTCAAATCTGTGACAGAGGATACCATGTAGATTTTCATACTGAACATTGTGAGGTTATCAGCAAATCTACTGGGAAAGTTGTTCTAGTTGGACACAGGCGCAACAACATTTATGAAGCAAGTTTGGTAACAAACTCTGAAGGAAAAGCTGTGTGTCTATCTGCAAAAATGTCAAATGAAGAGAGTTGGAAATGGCATAAGAAGCTCTCTCATCTAAACTTGAACAACATCAATGAGCTGATTCGAAAAGATCTTGTAAGGGGACTTCCAAAGTCAACACTCAGCTTAGATGGTCTATGTGATTCTTGTCAAAAGGCCAAGCAAAGGAAGTCATCTTTCAAAAGTAAATCTGAATCTTCTATTGTGGAACCTTATCATCTTTTACATGTTGATCTCTTTGGTCCAGTGAATGTAATGTCAATGGGCAGAAAGAAATATGCTTTGGTAATTGTTGATGAATACACCAGATACACATGGGTGTATTTCTTAGCAAAGAAGGATGAAACTGCCTTAACTTTGATGGATCATGTGAAGCAATTGGACAAAGGATCACAGCACAAAGTGAAAATTATCAGGAGTGATAATGGTACTGAATTCAGAAATTCTGAAATGGAAGCTTTCTGCAAAGAAAGAGGAGTGAAGCAAGAATTCTCTGCACCTGGAACTCCACAGCAAAATGGTGTAGTTGAAAGAAAGAACAGAACCTTAATTGAAGTTGCCAGAACAATGCTTGATGAAGCAAAATTGCCAACTTATTTCTGGGCAGAAGCTGTTCAAACAGCTTGTTTTACTCAAAATGCTACACTGATCAACAAGCATGGGAAAACACCATATGAGATGGTGAAAAATAAGAAACCAAATTTGAAATATTTTCATATTTTTGGATGCAAGTGTTTTGTGTTGAAAACTCATCCTGAACAATTGACCAAGTTTGACTTAAAAGTTGATGAAGGAATTTTTGTTGGATACCCACTATCAACAAAAGCTTTCAGAGTCTACAATCTGAGAACTAAAGTGATCATGGAATCTATACATGTGTCATTTGATGACAAGAAAATAACTGGAATAGAAGATGAAGAATATCATGATCAACTTCGATTTGAAAATGAAGATCTAAACTCTGATGACGTAAACTCTGATGAAGCAAATCCAACAAACTCTGATGAAGCATACTCTGAACCTCTACTGGTAAACACTGAGGAAATTTCTCTGACAGAACAAAATAGAGAACCAGTCGAGGGGGAGCGTGAAGATACTTCAGAAACATCTCAAGATAATAATTCAAATTCTGAAAGTGAATCAGCTGAAGGATCTATCCCAAACTCTGAGTCAAACACTGAAAATCCAAACTCTGAGCAGTCCAATTCAGGGGGAGCCTCAGAGAATGCAAATGGTCAAGAAGAAAATCAGGAGAGCATGGATCAAGGGGGAGGATCTAATACTGATAATAGAAGCCAATTACCAACAGCAAGAAGGTGGACACAAGCTCATACACCTGACTTGATAATTGGAGATCCAGAAGCTAGTGTAAGAACTAGGAGTGCTACAAATAATGAATGTCTGTTTCATGCATTCTTATCTCAAACAGAGCCCAAGAAAGTGGAAGAAGCTCTTCAAGATGCTAACTGGATAACAACTATGTAAGAGGAGTTAAATGAATTTGAGAGGAATGAATTCTGGACACTTGTACCAAGACCAATAACAGATCTATTGTTGGTACAAAGTGGGTTTTCAGAAACAAAACAGACAGTGATGGAGTGATTACGAGGAATAAGGCTAGACTTGTGGCTAAAGGCTATTCACAGCAGGAAGGAATTGACTATGATGAAACTTTGCTCCAGTTGCAAGATTGGAGGCAATAAGGATTTTTCTGGCCTATGCTGCTCACAAGAAGTTTAAAGTCTTTCAGATGGATGTGAAAAGTGCTTTTCTCAATGGGAAACTTGAAGAAGAAGTGTTTGTTGAACAACCACCAGGGTTTGTAGATCCCAAACATCCAGATTATGTCTACAGGCTTGACAAGGCATTATATGGACTAAAGCAGGCACCTAGAGCATAGTATGAAACTCTAGCTCAATTTCTTTTAGAAAGTGGGTTCACTAGAGGTACAATTGACAAAACCTTGTTCTACTTTAATTCTGGTGATGATTTGCTGTTAGTTCAAATCTATGTGGATGACATAATTTTTGGGTCTACTAATGACAAACTCTGTAAGAAATTTGCCAAGCTTATGCAGTCAAGGTATCAAATGAGCATGATGGGAGAGCTTAGTTATTTTCTAGGCCTACAAGTAAAGCAAACAGATGATGGAATTTTTATCAATCAAGAAAAATATACCAGAAATCTTCTCAAGAAATTTGGTATGCTTGATAGTTCATCTGCTACAACCCCCATGGCTACTGCAACAAAGCTAGACAAAGACACAGGAGTCTCAGTAGATATGACAAACTATAGAGGAATGATAGGGTCTCTTCTTTATCTCACTGCAAGTAGACCAGATATCATGTATGCAACATGTCTTTGTGCAAGATTTCAAGCAGACCCCAGAGAGCCACATCTAACAGCTGTGAAGAGAATTTTCAAATATCTCAAAGGAACCATAACTCTTGGTTTGTGGTACCCTAGAGAATCAGAGTTTAAATTAATTGGTTACTCTGATGCATATTTTGCAGGCTGTAAGATAGACAGAAAAAGTACAAGTGGAAGCTGTCAATTTCTTGGTGACAGATTAGTTTCTTGGTACAACAAGAAACAGAAATCAATTTCCACATCCACAGCAGAAGCAGAGTATATAGCTGCTGGTAGCTGTTGTGCACAGATTTTATGGATGAAGAATCAATTGCTGGACTATAGATTAAGGTACTCTAAAATACCTATTTACTGTGATAATCAAAGTGCTATTGCTATGACATGTAATCCAGTACAGCATTCCATGACCAAGCACATCAGCATAAGGTATCATTTTATCAGGGAACATGTGGAAGAAGGAAATATTGAGCTTCATTTTGTGTCTACAGACCAACAGCTTGCAGATATCTTCACCAAACCTTTGAGTGAAGCTACCTTTACAAGACTGGTAAATGAACTTGGAATGGTCTCTGGTTTTGACTAGAGATACTGGTTAGATTCAAAATCTATACATTATTGATTTTATGCTCATGATTCTTTGCATGTGTTAACTGTTATTTGTACCAGTATGTTAAACTCTGATAGTAAACTCTGTTAGTCATAAAGTGTCAGTCATACTTTGTCGGTTAAAGTTTGAAGTTAATCTTTGATGTTATACTCTGATTGTGATATTGTCTGAAACATTTGGACCGATGAAGAAACCTGTATGAAGCATGATTCTCAGTAAGTAATCATGAATCTTTCTGAATAATATATGATCTGATCTCAAAATGTGCAGTAAATTAACACAGCATGATACTGTCTCTATATTCATAGCATCTCTTAGTTTATTGATCCTATACACTGAGTCTGTATTAGCTGTTTGCACTTTCTCTCATAAATTAATTGTATTAACTGATGAAAAGTCTAAACTCTGATAATTAGTTGCAAATATTTCACCCTCCAATCAAAAGATGCCAAAAAGTGCACAAATTCCTTTGAGATCATGTTGTGCCTAGGAAGACCCAGGAACTTATTGTATGAAATAAGGGCTAAAATCTTTGATTTTTGGTGACTAGTGCCAACCACTGATTACTGGAAAAATATAAAAAATATATATATAAAAAAAAAACAAAAATTCGAAGGGGGTGAAAATAATAAATGTTAATAGTACAGAGTTTAGATGAAATCAGATTTTATTTTATACATGAGAGTTTGGACAACCAGTTTTTACTGATTTATTGTGTGGATTTTATGCACTTTAAGATGCTCTAAATATTTATATTCAGTAAACTCTGCTATTTCACACACAATTTTTCACAACTGTGCATTGAGAGAAAAGAGATTATGAATAAAGAAGGAGGATTGGTAAACACTGATGGACTGTGTACTCTACGCTGAGGTAATTTTATTTTAATCTTTGATGATTAAAATTAATTATTTGTTTCAGACAGTTAACAATTTTTGAGAAAACATTCTTGAAACCAAAAGTGTATGATTGGTAACGGTTCTAATCAGTATTAAACAGAGAAAAGCTTGCTTGTCTAGGAAAGTGTAAAAGGCGGTAATTATTGCTGTTTTTACTGCGCATGCGCATTGGAAACTGTCAATTACTGATGTCAGTCATTGCATGTGTGCCACGTGTCCCACTCACACAGTTAACGGAGTAAGACAGTTGTGTATTAATGATTAAAAACTGTTCAGTTTTTAATTTCGAATTTCATATTTAAACAATACACACACATACGTCTAAACCTTTCACATCTTACTCCAATTCACATCTATTGTCACACACACATATTCACAAACACTTTTCTACTTTCAAACTCTTTCAAGCTTTCACATCTGTTTCTTTGTTCCTCTTTCATATCTTACTAATGGCGACTACATCGTTTGTTTCTTCTGGGTTAGAGTTTGTCCCTAATAACTATGCAGCACCACTAAACACTACCAATGCACCAGAGGCGTTTCATATGATGCAGGAATTTCTTGTTCAATCAGCAATTGGGCGTGCTCTAGTAGAACCATCAACACTTTATGGTTCACAAATCAAGGCCTTCTGGGAGACAGGTAGTTATGATGATGGTGGTGACTCTGGCAACCCGTCTATCATCTTTGAATTTCAAGAAGCAGAGTATGTAATTACTTCTGGTACCATTCGAACTGCTATGGGGTTTCCTGAGTATTCTTCATATACTATTGGAATGGGTGATATTGATCTACTAAGGATGATGAGAGAGATTGGGTATTCTGGGCCCTTGACCAAAGTAGGACAATTGAAGCGACCGTTCTTGCGGAAGGAGTGGAGCTTCTTCTTTGACTGCATTACAAGAACGTTCGGGAAGAAATGCACCAACTGGGATGCTATTCCTACGGACAGTCTGCAAATCGGGTATTCTCTTTTATATGATAATCATTTTGATTTTGCACGACTTGTCTTGAATAATTTAGGGGAGAAAATGACAGAGAATAGAGGGGTAGTGTACTTTTCTAGATTTTGTCAGATTTTATTCTCTGCTTGTGTTGAAGGGGTAGAACTAGTTGATGGAGATGTTATTTCTTGTTTTAAATTACACAAGAGGATATTCTCTGATCTCATCAACAAGGATGTTAAGAAAGGGGTTGTTGGAGAGTTGTTGCTACCTGCTTCTGTGCAACAGTTTGTAAATGATCAACTTAATCCACAAACACAAATTCCTTCTCAATCAGAACCACAACCAGAACCTTTACAAACAGAACTTCCTCCATCTACATCTGTTCCACATAAATCCAGTGGTAGGACTAAGCATGTTGGCTCCAAACCTGCAAAGTCTGTTAGACCAGCTACTGAAGTAGGAGTGTCCAAGACATCTGTGCCAAAGGGTGTTGGTCATTCTAAGAAAAGAAGAGCAAATAGATCAAAAACTGATGATGAAGCTGATGTTGAAGATGAACCTCTTCATCAGAGAAAAAGAAGATTAGTAGCCAATTATCTTTTTGATAATGTGGATGAATCTACACCAGCAACTGAAGCTGTCCAGGATGAAGCTCCAGAAATTGTTATTCAGGAGTCTACTGTAAATACTGATAATGAGGACAGGGTCTTTGTGGATACTGAAGCTCCTGAAGTTATTGTTCAGGAGGCTACTGAAGATAATGAAGCAGCCACTGTGCCTGATATGGCAAAAGCTGATACAGAGGCTGAAATTGTTGAGCAAGAAGCTTTATTTGATGATTTTGAAATGGATGCAAATGTTGAAGCACATCCTAGTATCAGTGTGTGTGATACTGAGGAAGTGGCAACTGATCAACCCACCCTGGTTATTGAAGAGTCCATTGCTACTCACACAGAGAATCTCTCTATTACAAATCAAATTCTTGAAATGGGTGAGGAGGTTGATCAGGTAAATGAAGCTGCTATAGAGCAAATGGATGAAGCTATGGTAGAGACTTTGAAAGATACTACTGTACAAATAGAAGAAATTGTTGCAGAGTCTGTTCCTGTTGAAACAGAGGTTTTTGTAACTGCAAACTCTGAGATTCCTGAAGCTGAAAAGATAAATGCTGAGGCTACTGCAGACAATGTTGCTGAAGAAATTACAGAGCAGATAGCAGAAAATGTCAATGAAGCAAGAGTTGATTTTGATAATGCTGATCACACATCTGTAAACTCTGATCATGCAAACTCTGGGATCAATGCTGGACTTTCAAACTCTGATAGTCATGAGTCAGAACCTTTTCTAAGGGATCCTACAGCAGAGTCTATCAAAGAAAACCAAAATGCAACTGAAGCTCATTTCAGAGAAATGCATTATGCTAATTGGTCAGGAGCAGACTGCATCTTCTCTACACAAAGGGCTGCAGATTTTATACAGAAGTCAGCTGAAGAGATTTCCAATCCTGAGCTGTTAACTCATTTTAAGGCGACCATTGTTCAAGTCAAGTCATTGCACAATCGCTTTGATGAGACAAACAAAGTTGTTATTGGATTGAGTAATGATATTGCTCTTAAGGATTTAGCAATGAAGCAAGATAGAGCTATATTTTCATCTCTGATCAAGGATCAAGAAGAAATCAAGAAGAGGCTAACCAATGTTGAAAGCAATCAAGCTGCAATATCTACTAAGATTGATTCGATTGCTACTTCACTAGAATTGCTGACATTAGTTTTTATTCCTGATGATGTCAAAAAGGGGGAGAGAATACATAAAGACAAATGCAAAAGGACTCCAACCTTGAGACTGAGGGATGATTCTAATGATGGTGGAAGCAGGGGAGCTGAAAGAAGGTCAAAGTCTTCTCAAGAGCAAGGGAGACTTCGGTCAAACTCTGCTAGACAGACAAACTCTGAAAGAAAACACTCTGGTGGTCAATCTTCTTCGAGACTTAAGAGTCTAGTGATTTCATCAAATCCAACTACTGATGAAGAGATTGCTGCTAAACTGTTTATGGAAGAACATGGTGGTGAAGCCACAGTAGAAGATATGGATGCTGAGATGAAACTTCTTGCTGAAGAACACCAGAAAAAGATTGAAGCTGGTACTTACAAGAAAAAGGCCAAGGCTCCTAGGAAAAAGGAAATGGGAATTTCTATTAAAGAGAATGTGAACTCTCAACAGAGTTTACAATATACAAGGAGGCCTATGATTGCAAAGTCTGATAAAGGAAAAGGTATACTGGTAGAAGAAGGACAGTTACCAAAGAAGAATTATTCAACCTCTGACGTTGCTCAAGTTGAATCAAGGCCAAATAAATCAACCTCTGACGTTGCTCATGTTGATGTTTCTACTAAAGTTGTGACAACCTCTGACAATGCTCAAGTTGTACAAACTCAGCTAGCTCCACAACTCCAAGGTTTCTTAAGACCTGTACTTTCTGAAACTCTGAAGCTAGAAGCTGTGAACTTTTCTCAAACCAGAACAGTACATGGAAAGCAATCTTATGATAAATCTGGATTGGGTTCACACAGAGAAAAGAGAATAAATAACAGTCCTTTTGACCATTCATCACTGGCAGAACCTGGTATTGGGGTATCTCAAGAGAGCCTTGATAAACTAGAGTCTGTTCAGATGGTTTATCATAGAGGGTTAAAGAAAGAGGTACTGTTATACTTTATGTCTGATGGAAGAGTATACAGAATAGGAGAAGCTGATGTTCAATTGAAACTATGGGAAGAGCTTGAGTATGTTCTATATCTTCTCAAAATCAAAAATAGAAGTACTCATAATGCTGCTCTAGTTCTAAGAGAAAGGATGCTGAAAACAAAAGCTATGCTTGGAGGAGGTGTTTCAAGTGCATATATTCTTAAGTATAGAGATGCTTATGGAAAGATTGTTGAAATGAAAAGAAATAGTGCCAAGTTCAAGACAGCACTGGGTATAAAGGTTTTAGAATTCAACCTAGAGTCAGACAAATCATACTTTATCCGGCTAGGGAATGAAATGAGGAAGAACAACATTTATTCTCTGAGAGCTGCCATCTACCAGACTGGAGAAAGTGATCCATAGCTTAAGGAGTTAAAAGAAATCATGGTGGATGAGCTAGCAAAAGCTGAAAGGAGGCTGCTTATTGACTATCTCAGGACAATGCCTGATATTGAAGAGATTAAGTAAAGTCTGACTGTAAGTTTTTAAAGTTTTCTGTTCTAAGTAAAAGTTAAACTCTGATATGTTATAAACACTGCATTTGTTATATGTTTTGACATCATCAATTATCTTTTAACTTGTACATTTTTATTATGCACAAGTTGGGGGAGATTGTTAGATATAATTGCTGATGAGTGTTTATCAGTGTTTAAGCAACAGGTATTCATCAGAGTTTACTAGAAGCCAGTCAGATTTTGATAAAGTCTGACGGGGTGAGAGTTTGCTAAAGCTGTCGGTGCTAACATTGAAGATTCTAGAAGCAATATATCTTGAAGATGGAAAGAAGCAAGATATATTGAGACAGACAAGGAAACGGAACAGAAGACAGAAGCAATCCTAATTTGATATAATTTGTATAGCTAATTTATAGGAATATCAATTAGAGATTGATTCTATGTAACTGTGTACTATATAAACACAGATAGGTTAACCCTAAAAGGGATGCGAATACTGAATACATTATTCTTGTAACCTAGCAGCTCTCTGTGATATTTTACATCACAAAGAGAAGAGTTATTTATATAATTCAGTTGTTGATTCATAAACAGTGTTCTTTATTGTTATTATCATAATTATATTGATTATATATTGTGTAATCGGCCTAACACGGTCTAATCTGCTCTTGTAGCCAAAAAATTGAAGTGGTACAACATAAAATAACTGGATTTTTGAAGTGTGAATAGGTTTTTTTCCCGCATTCAAACTTTATTCAATGTAAATTATTATGTAACAAAACCCAAGTTCAAAATTCAAAGTAAATGATCCTTTCAAATTCGGGTGATGGCCAAAAATACCATTTTTTTTAAATTGGTGACAAAAATATCAATTTTCGTACATGTTGGTCAAAAATACCGATCTATTACGCATTTAGAAAATGGGTAACACTATTACGCATTTGAGAAATGGGTAAGTAAGTGTAATTCTAAAATATAACCCAAAATCTGCTCTAGACTATGCATCAGCAAGATGATTTGACAAGTATATAAATGAAACATCATTCTAATACTCGATGAAAAGTTCATATGCTGCACTATCCTGGTGCTGGTAAATCTCTCAACAGCAGCACATAAAAAATATCTTTTAGCAGTTTCACAGGCAAAATATGTTAATGCAAGCACACGACCTTTGCAGTGTGAAGGTAAACTAAAATATTTCGATTGAAATGAACATATATCAATAACTTCTCAATCATCCCCAGGTAATACCCACTCTTAAAAACTTCATCGTCCTCATTAGCAAGGATGAATCAACTTTTATATTGTTATCTCCTGGATCAAACACTAAGGTTATAGCACTTCAATAGCAAGCAATGAATACCTTTTTGGCTACAGGTACATTAAGTAAAGAAAGAGCATCAGAAAGTCTAAACTCATCTAGCCTCAACCCATCGGAACTTGTGGTTGCTGCTGGTACTGCATACATTCGAGTGGACCCTTTGCTGTTTGAGTGGACCCTTTGCCGCTTTTCAATCAGCATAACTTTCCAACTAAATACATGATCAACCAGCTTTGTCAAGTGTTTTTTCTGACTCATTGGTGGCATGGAGTATCACTAAATAGCTTCATTAAGATTCCCATCCACAGCGATCCTACAACCACTTTAGCAGCCTGCAAAAACCTCATCCAGTCACTCCCTAAATAAATCAAAAGCTTTACTATCTCAGTCCTTGTGCATCTCTCAGCAAAGCCAGCTGGGGTTATCACATGCAAATCAATAAAATGAAATGACAAGGGTATCACCAGATCATGCACTGCAAAATCAGTTATTTTCGACTTCTTTAAATCAACTTTCAAGGCACTAATGATCCATTTTGTAAATAGTGTCACTTGTCCATATTCAACCAACATCAGTACATAACTAAAAATAAATCCTTTTCTCTCACTGGCATCTATCCTCTTCTGAAGGACATAAGAGGTATGAAGGGCATATGTGCTTGAAAAAGCAAGAGAGAACCATGGTTTAACCCAAGAAGATGCTGAAATTGCATCTTGATTTTTGGTGAAAGTGCAAATATTGCACAATGCAGCAGCAACTTCTTTTCTGACTCCATTATGAGGAACATGACATGAGCACTGTAGAAGCCTCGTGCTCTCCTAGCAGTAGGGGTGTGCATTCGGTTCGGTTAACCGAAAACCGAACCGAATAACCGAAATAATTTCGGTTCGGTTAACCAATATTTATATTTCGGTTCGGTTTTCGGTAGGGAAAATTTCATAATTCGGTTTTTCGGTATTTCGGTTTTTAACCGCGGTTAACCGAAAAACCGAATAAATAACTGAATTTATCATATTTTTTAAAATATTTATATTATTAATATTAATCATATAAATTCAACGAACATGGCAGATGAACAATATCGTGTTTAACGCAAAGAACAGGGCAGTTACAATTAGTAAATTGTTTAGTCTCTATGTATATTGTTGTGTGTTCATTTCCTAGACTATTTCAGGATCGTACTTAGGGTTAACTCTATGTAATACAATTAAGAAAGTGTAAGTGGTCTCACGATTATATCACTGTGAATGTTCATGTATCTACAAAGATATTAAATGGTTTTGCATTTGTAATTTCATTCCGTGTTAAGACTTCAGAACAATGATCATTTGGGATTCTGGATGCATTTGGTAGTTCATTACTAGCTACTGGTGGTGAAATCATTTTATTTTAGTAGGAGTTTTTGTCTTTCAATCGCTACGGGACCTTTGACATTTGAGAACTATTAAATGTTTTGACTTTCTTTTGCTTACTTGTTTTGTTATGATTGCAGAACCATTGGCCAGTAAACTAAATGAATATTTTTCTATTATTCCAGCAATTTTCGGTTTTAATTTTCGGTTTTCGGTAATAACCGAAATCATAATTTCGGTTCGGTTATAAAACCGAAAATATTTCGGTTCGGTTTTCGGTAAGCATTTTTTCAAAATTTCGGTTTCGGTTAACCGAATAAAAATTCGGTTCGGTTCGGTTTTAACCGAATGCACAGCCCTACCTAGCAGCACCTACATTACCCTTTCTTTCTCCATAGGAAGCCAAATTAGTTGATGCATGAGTACCATGGTTTTGCATGACACAATACTTGCAAGTTGCAACTTCGGGATAGCATTATCCAAGCATGAAGGCCATTTTTTTTAACATCAAACAGCGTACATTTTATCTTACCAGCAACAAAATCTAATTTTGCAACACCTAAACAGAAGGTATGATATCAACCTCTAACGTCTATGTACTATCTTTTACTGGAGTAAAGATATTATTGATAGGCTATGTATAGCCCAGGCTTATCTCTGAGCCAGGTGTTACCTGGAACCCGGATTACCATTCGAGCCATGGCTCACTTCCTAGTCCAGACTCATCTTGGAGTCATGACCTATATACCAGTCCGGACACATAGCCAGGCTATGTCTCAGCTATAAGTCTGACTGTCCTGGCGACAAAGGCAATATCTTGCGTGAGAAGAACTATCCCTCATTACGTGACGTGCCTAGGTCATCACTGACGGCCACACCTAATAACAACACGTAAGAATACCTAATGATTGGGACAATTATGTCCTATTCAAGCCACACGCCAGCAGGAGCCTGGCACACGACACCACAATCCAGGACCTGGACACGTGCAATCCATCAACATCACCCAGGTGTCCTACCTACCTAGGATTCAACGCTCATGATTGCAAGTACAACCCCTAAACCCTAATTCTTGGCCTATAAATAGACCAAGGAAAAGAGGTCTAGGGGTTACATTCTCTTTTACACACTTAGCCTATATTATACACACAATATACATACACCCTCCATTTTTAGATTTCTCTATAGTCCTGTCTACCTTTCCAAAGCCGTTACTTATTCTCACGCCGGAGGCGCCGCCAGGGTCCAAACCCCCCTCCAGTGTTGTTTTGCAGAATCCCAACCGCAGCGACACCGCTTCCAGGCGTGGGATCGGCCGGAGAGGACTAGATCGGGATCTGGAGTTATCATTTGGCGCTAGAAAGGGGACAACCCTGTCTTGTGGTCACGGAGCCATAAGACTCACCATCATCAACAAGCTCCTTCATCTTTGAAGGAGTCCTAGTTAAATCCAGTAAGATCTAAGCAAACTCATTTGTTTTAGCCACCAAATATGAACTCTTTAGCCCATTTCTCCAATGTATGCATGTTTTTAACCGTGTTTAGCCCAAATCTTGTTAGCCTTGTTTGTATGCTTTGATTATTGTTTAGATCTATATTGCTCCTGCTTAGATCTATTCAAAAACCCAGCTTTCTTGACTTATGAACCCAGAAATACGTGCATACATTTTGACCCCTTCACATACACATTGAGATCTAGTTGTAAAACCCAGGATACTTTGCTGTTGAATTTGCTTCAAATTTTGTTTTAGAATACTATATACATCTGTTTGTGTGTGAAACATGGCTCGTGGAAGTAAGAGCACGAACAGACACACCCCAAGTAACCCAACCCAGGATCCCATTGTCCCGAACCCAGGTCAGGCTGGAAACCAGATACCCCCAGTCCTGACTCTGGCCTCACAGGTAATCCGGCCAGGTGATTCCCGGATAAACATAGAAGTAAACAAGTACAAATACACTGACCTTGCTCTTGAGCCCGGACAGATGGAGAACCTGACTGGCGAATAGGTTGCTGAAGGAATCCGGTTATACAACCAAACCCGGAACAAAGAGCAAGACCAGTGTGAGAACTCTCATCACCTTGAAGGATCCCACCGATCTAGGTCTGTTTTTGACCGAATTGGCGACAAAGACAAAGACACCGAAAGGAGGCCTCACCGAACTCGCAGCCGAAATCATGATGAAGAGACCGAAAAGCTTAAAAAGTTAGCTGAAATGCGTGAAAAGATTCAGGCGGAAGAGCAGGCCAGACTCGACTTACGGGTCCAGAAAAGGATCCAGGAGGAGGAAGCCCGGATTCTTGGCAAAACCTCTGAAAAGAGGAGAACCCGGGCTCCAAGTCCAGAGATAGTCTCAGATGAGGATGAACCCAGGGAGGACCTTATGAACATGATTCATGAGTTGTAAAGAAAAGTTGGCCAGGACTCTGGGCTCGACATTGGGGACACCCTAACACCATTCAGCTACTCCTTGGAGGCAACACCAAGGCAGAGAAACATTAAGCACTATAATTTCGAATCTTTCAATGGTTTGGATGACCCCGAAGAGCATGTGAATTATTTTGAACAAATTACCATGATTTATTATTACAATGATCTAACAAAGTGCAGGTTCTTTGCTTCCACACTCAAGTCCGGGGCTCAGAGGTGGTTCAGTCGGATACTATCTCACAGCATCCACAGCTGGAAGCAGTTCCGTGACGCATTTCTCAAACGCTTCCGGGCAAACAAGACTCATGAGATGCACATGTGCCATCTGGAAACAGTCAGGCAAGCCCGGGGTGAAGCCCTTTCTGCTTATATGAAAAGATTTTAAGAAGCTATCAACAACATAACCAACCTGGATGAGCGGGAGGCTTTGACGATCTTTCGAAGAAACCTGGATCCGGATAACAACGAGAGGTATGTTCTGGACCTCATTCATAAAGAGCCTCAGAGCCTGGAGGCAGCCTATGCAATGGCCTCCAGGTTCATCAAAGAAACCGATGTCCTCCAAGCAATGAGGATGACTAGACAGGGCATATCTCCAACCCGGATTCAAGATCTACCAAAAAACAACTACATCCATCAAGATAAAAAGTTCAAACCCAATAGACAGAGCAACTATATCCAAAGCTCTCAGCTTGCATTACCAGCACCACCCCCGGACTCCGGTCAAAGAAGTGAGTCCGGACAGCCTAAACCCAAGCGTGAGCCCAGACCTGAACCTAATTGGACTCCTCTCAACCGGGCTTGCGCGGATATTGAGCTCAAAGAGGTGCGAGATAAGCCATTCTATTACCCTCCCAAACCAATGCTCACAACCCCAGAAAACCGATCAGTCCATAAACATTGTGACTACCATGAAACACATGGGCATACAACCGAAAATTGCCTATCTTTGAAATTTTTTGTGGAGGACCAAATCAAAAAAGGCAACATGGGACAGTATATAGCTCGGAGAGTTGCCGACCGAGGAGAGGGGTCCGGAAAAGACAAGAATGTTGTCAATGTTGTTATGGGGGGATCCAATTCACCTCCAAGGAGCCCGGACTCGGGAGATGAAGTAATGATGGTGCAATCTTGCCCGGAGCAGGTGATAAGCTTTAGAAAAAATGACTTCGAAGGAATAAACCCAAACCACAATGAAGCTCTTGTTGTAACTCTTGATATAGCTGATAATGAGGTCAGAAGAGTCCTGGTTGATAACGGCTCTTCTGTCAACATTTTGTTCAAACACACCATGGATCGAATGCAGCTGGGAAGTATGAAGATGAATGACTGTAGGGAAGACCCTCTCTACGGATTTGGGAACAACTTGGTTCCAATCCATGGAACTCTATATCTCCCAATATTGTTTGGCACTTTCCCGAAGCAGGTTAGCAACCTGGTTAAATTCTATATCATCAACACTCCCTCCTCGTATAATGTCATTCTGGGAAGGCCAGCCTTGACAAAGCTCCAAGCTATAATTTCAACCCCACATCTAAAGTTCAAGTTTCCTACACCCGGTGGAATTGGCGAAGTCCGGGGAGATTTCGAAATGGCTAGCCGATGCTATGGCCAGGCTTTGGTCATGGCTGAAACTTACCCGGAAAACAAAAGGAAGGCGAATTCTTACCAGAAGAACATCAGCAGAAAGAAGCACAGGTACAACCAGAAAAAAGAACCCGGCAAGGAAGTCCAAAACATAGAAAACCCATCAGCCCGGACTTACCTTGACCAGGTGGTGCAAGCCCGGGTTCAACAGTATGTCGCTAAGGCAGAAATGGGAAAAGTAGAGGCTGTTGTTGAGCTCGAGAACATTGAGCTAGAAGAAGGAAACCCGGAGAGGAAAGTTAAAATTGGAACCGGGCTGGACACAGTATTCAAGAAGGAACTAACTGAGTTACTCCGAGAGTATGCCGACGTTTTTGCTTGGAGCCCAGATGACATGCCCGGGCTCCAGGAATCTGTTGCTATGCACAGCTTGGATGTTGATCCTAGAAAGAAGCCAGTAAATCAGAAAAGGAGGAACTTTGCCCCGGAAAGACAAAAGGCAATCGATGAGGAGGTTGAAAAACTACTCAAAGCCGATATAATCTGTGAAATAAAGTATCCGGAGTGGCTGGCAAATGTAGTCTTAGTCAAGAAACCAAACGGAAAGTGGCGAATGTGCGTGGACTACACTGATCTAAATGCTGCCTGTCCCAAAGACCCTTACCTACTTCCCAGCATTGACCAACTAATCGACGCGACAGCCGGGCATGTCATGCTGAGCTTCATGGATGCCTTCTCCGGGTACAATCAGATAAAGATGAACCCGGCTGATATAGCCAAGACAGCTTTCATAACACACCGGGCAGTCTACGCCTACAAACTTATGCCTTTTGGATTAAGGAACGCTGGATCTACCTACCAAAGAGCAATGGTGGAAATCTTCAAAAGTCAGCTGGGGAGAAACTTAGAATCCTATGTCGATGACATGATAGCAAAATCAACAACTATCCAAGACCACATTTCCGATCTAAAAGAGTGTTTTGAGAATTTGAGGAAGCAAGAAATGAAACTTAATCCGGATAAATGCACCTTCGGGGTGGGAGCTGGAAAATTCTTGGGCTTCATGATTAGCCAGAGGGGAATTGAAGCCAACCCGGAAAAAATCAAAGCCATAACTGAGATGCAAGCGCCCCGGACTCAGAGAGACATACAAAAGCTAGCTGGATCTTTGGCAGCATTGCGCAGGTTTATTCCTAAACTCGCTGAACACTGTCTACCTTTCTTCAATTTGCTAAAAGGGGCACAGAAAAAGAAGGATATTGTCTGGAGCCCGGATTGTCCACAATCCTTCGATTCGCTTAAGGAATCCCTGGCAGCACCACCAATCCTGACAAAACCCGAACCCGGAGAACCTCTAAGCCTCTACCTGTCTGCGGGAACCCTGACTGTGGGGGCAGCCCTTATCCGGGATCACGAGGGTCAGCAAACACCAGTTTACTATGTAAGCCAAGTGCTTAAAGATGCTGAAACACGTTACCCGAACCTGGAAAAATTTGTTTTCGCCCTGGTCACTGCATCCCGCAAACTGAGACATTATTTCCAAGGGAGAGAGATCAAAGTAATAACTGATCAGCCACTCCGAAAAATTATTCACAAACCTGATATTTCGGGAAGGTTGGTAAATTGGGCTATGGAGCTAGGCCAATTCTCACTTACTTTTGTCCCAAGAACATCTATCAAGGCCCAAGCCCTAGCAGATTTTATTGTGGAATGTTCTTTCCCGGAGCCTGTTCACATTCCGATGGAGACAGAAACCGGGGAGGAATCCATGCCCGATCATTAAACCTGGGTGTTGCATGTAGATGGCTCATCAACAAGTGAAAGATCCGGAGCAGGGCTCGTACTCAAGAGTCCGGATGGATTCAAAGTAAAGCAAGTGATCAGATTCGAATTCCAAGCAACAAACAATCAAGCGGAGTATGAAGCTCTTTTAGCCGGACTCCGCCTAGCCCGAAACCTGAGAGTGAAGAAGCTAAGGATTTTCAGCGATTCCCAAATAGTGGTCAAGCAAACGACTGGAGATTATGTTGCAAAGGACCCAATTCTGGGAAGGTACCAAGCCCTGGTTCAAGGTCACCTAGCTGTGATACCACAATTTGAAATCATTCAAGTGAGTAGAGAAGATAATACTGAAGCGGATATCCTATCCAAGCTAGTCCAAAATTCGGCTGAATTGGATAGCTCGGTCTATTTCGAAGAATTGAATAAGCCAACAGTCGACCAAGAGGAAGTCATGGAAATAGATGATCAACCGAGCTGGATGACTCCCATAATTTTATACTTGGAAAAGGGAGAACTACCCTCGGAAAAAAATCAAGCTCAAAGACTCAAGAACAAAGCAGCAAGGTTCTTTATGGAAGAAGGTATGCTCTATCGCCAAACTTACTCTGCACCAATTCTAAAGTGCGTTGGGCCGGTGGAGGCTACCTATTGTTTGGAAGAAGTGCATGAAGGCATCTGTGGTGATCATATGGCTGCCAAAGCCTTGGCTCACAAGATTATAAGACAAGGTTACTATTGGCCAACGATACACAATGATGCTATAGATTTTGTGAAAAAATGCAAGAATTGCCAACTTTTTAGCAATGTCCCAAGATAGAGCCCGGTCTTACCCTCCTCAGTCATGTCTCCTATTCTATTTGCTGTTTGGGGTATTGATATAATGGGTCCTTTTCCCAGGGCAAAATGAGATTTGAGGTACTTGTTAGTTGCAATTGATTATATAACTAAGTGGGCAGAGGCTAAGGCAATGAGAACAATCAATCAGTAGGATTGCATTCGGTTTATGGACAATATACTAATGAGGTTCGGGCTACCAATGGTTCTAGTTTCTGACAATGGCCCACAATTTGTGGGGTCCGAATTCGAAGGTTACTTGAAAGAAAGAGGAATTAAGCACAAAAAGTCTTCTGTTGCATATCCTAGAGGGAACAGACAAGTCGAAGTCACAAACCGCATCTTGCTTAGAGGGATTGAGAAGAGGCTACAGGAAAGCAAGAATAAGTGGCCTGAGGAGTTGCCTAACGTGTTGTGGGCATACAGGACTAGTCCCCGGACTAGCACTGGTGAAACCCCATTTAAACTCGCCTACGGCACTAAAGCATTACTACCTATTGAAGTTGGGAATCCCTCTCACCGGGAAATCAATTTTGAGGAGATTGCAAATGAAGAAGGACTGCAGACTAATTTGGTTCTAGTGGATGAAGTTCGAGACCAAGCTATTGAAAGGATGAAGAAGTATAAGGAAAAGACAAGAGAGTACTTCGGCAAGAAGGCACGGGTTAAAAACTTTCAAGTTGGAGACCTGGTTCTTCGAGATACTGAGGCTTCCGACCCTACCAATACCGGCAAGCTCATGCCAAAATGGGAGGGACCTTACAAAATAATGGAAGTACTCCGGCCCGGAACATACAAGTTGGTTCATATGGATGGTTCTGAGGTCCCCAACACTTGGCATGGCCTTAGACTCCGAAAATTCTATCAGTAAGAAGATTGCAGCGACCGGATAAAAATAAGATGCTCCCGAAAGCCCAGATTAGAATAAGAACTTTGTATTCCTGATCTTTCTATAAATAAAATCGGTCTCGTTGTTTTGTTTTCTTTTCATACTATCATGTATTTTTTATTTCCAGTAAATTTCAATTTCTTGTAATAGTCCGGGCTCAGAGCTATATGCACAACACGTTGCCCGGGTCCCCAGCAAAAAGCAAAATAGTAACCCTGGCTCGGAGCCATAGGCAAATATTGTAGCCAGGGTCCCCAGCAATACACAACAATATCAAAATCATTTACTTGGATTTTATTCTAAGTAAGAGTCCGGCTCAGAATCAAGCTATGAGACCGGACTCACGAGCAATATGCAATAAAACCATTTACATGGAGTTTATTCCAAGTACGAAAGAAAATAGTCCAGCTCAGAACCAAGCTATGAGACCGGACTCACGAGCAATATGCAATAAAATCATTTACTTAGATTTTATTCTAAGTAAGAGTCCGGCTCATAACCAAGCTATGAGACCGGACTCACGAGCAATATGCAATAAAATCATTTACTTAGATTTTATTCTAAGTAAGAGTCCGGCTCAGAACCAAGCTATAAGACCGGACTCACGAGCAATATGAAATAAAATCATTTACTTAGATTTTATTCTAAGTAAGAGTCCGGCTCAGAACCAAGCTATGAGACCGGACTCACGAGCAATATGCAATAAAACCATTTACTTGGAGTTTATTCCAAGTACGAAAGAAAAGAGTCCGGCTCAGAACCAAGCTATGAGACCGGACTCACGAGCAATATGCAATAAAATCATTTACTTAGATTTTATTCTAAGTAAGAGTCCGGCTCAGAACCACGCTATAAGACCGGACTCACGAGCAATATGCAATAAAATCATTTACTTAGATTTTATTCTAAGTAAGAGTCCGCTTCAGAACCAAGCTATGAGACCGGACTCACGAGCAATATGCAATAAAATCATTTACTTAGATTTTATTCTAAGTAAGAGTCCGGCTCAGAACCAAGCTATGAGACCGGACTCACGAGCAATATGCAATAAAATCATTTACTTAGATTTTATTCTAAGTAAGAGTCCAGCTCAGAACCAAGCTATGAGACCGGACTCGCGAGCAATATGCAATAAAACCATTTACTTGGAGTTTATTCCAAGTACGAAAGAAAAGATTCCGGCTCAGAACCAAGCTATGAGACCGGACTCACGAGCAATATGCAATAAAATCATTTACTTAGATTTTATTCTAAGTAAGAGTCTGGCTCAGAACTAAGCTATAAGACCGGACTCACGAGCAATATGCAATAAAATCATTTACTTAGATTTTATTCTAAGTAAGAGTCTGGTTCAGAACCAAGCTATGAGACCGGACTCACGAGCAATATGCAATAAAATCATTTACTTAGATTTTATTCTAAGTAAGAGTCCGGCTCAGAACCAAGCTATGAGACCGGACTCACGAGCAATATGCAATAAAATCATTTACTTAGATTTTATTCTAAGTAAGAGTCCGGCTCAGAACCAAGCTATGAGACCGGACTCACGAGCAATATGCAATAAAACCATTTACTTGGAATTTATTCCAAGAAAGAAAAGAGTCCGGCTTA
The DNA here is from genome assembly GCA_030848705.1 of Heracleum sosnowskyi. Lineage (NCBI taxonomy): Eukaryota > Viridiplantae > Streptophyta > Magnoliopsida > Apiales > Apiaceae > Heracleum > Heracleum sosnowskyi. The sequence goes on along the minus strand of CM061240.1, from coordinate 112,564,656 downwards.
GAGCCAAGCTATGAGACCGGACTCACGAGCAATATGCATGAAACAAAAATCTTAGATTTTACTCAGTAAAAAACAAAGAGCCCGGCTCAGAACTAGGTTATGAGACCGGACTCGCGAGCAATATAAACTTAGAAAATAGAAAAACGCAAAGATATGAAAAATATCAGAAGCAGGATTGCAAACGATTATATAAAGAAATTAGAGCAAGTACAGGGACCTGGGTTGGCCGTACAACCCGGAATCATCCCCAACAGTATGGAACAGAAACAGCAGAGCAAAGTTTACGGTTACAGAGTTCAAATACTAAATGTTCAAAAGATATAAAGTTCTAGACACCATGTTCATTCGGAGAAGGCACGACCGGATTGGAGGAAGGTGGAAGGAAGCTCAGGACAGGGCCATCAAAGGGTTGGGGATCTCCTTTCCCTCACTCGATTGAGAGCTTTGCAGCCAAGAACTCACCAACAAAAGAATCCCAATTGGCCTCCGGATCAGTCTTCACATGACGTTCGGAAACAAGCCAAGCCCGGAGAATCTCAGGAGCAGCAGCATCCGTAACAGCTTGGTCATATTCCGGACCTTCCTTAAATTCGGCTATGACAGCTTCACGGGACTTGGCATTTTCCAAAATAAGTTGTTTGTTGACCTCATCCAGGTCATTGGCTTTCTTCTCAATCAATGAAATTTTAGCTTGGAGCCCGGCTAATTTTGAAGTGAACTCAGACTCTTTCTCAACATTCTTGGCTTTCAAAGAAGCAACTTCAAGTTCTAAATCTCGGAGCCGGGCATCCTTCTGATTTTCGAACTCCTTTGCATATTTCCGTTCGGTAACAATAACACTGGCAAGTGCGCTGATTAAACTACCAGTCTACAAAACACAAGTCAAAAATCAAATATCAAAAAGACAAAAGTAAACGACATAAAGATAGTCTTCAGCAAGAGTCAACATACATGTCCCCAGTAGCCAACAAGACGTTTCAAGCAAGCGTTGCTACCAGAATTTTCCATTTCTTCAAATTCAGTATCGGTAGGAATATCAGCACAAATACCGGCCAATTGCTCCAAAGTATAATTTCCAATGCGGACAGGTTCCTTATCCGGGTTATTTCCCTCACCATCAGCAGTAATCTTTTCCACAACGACTTTCGCCTTAGCAGGTGGCTTCTTTCCTACATGAATCTTTCTTTTCTTCAAAGAGCGCTGCTCCAGGTCATTTATTATTTCTACGCCAGCAGCATCAACCACAGGTTCGGGTGGAGGAGGATTCGGGGCAACAGACTCCGCGCCACCCTCCTTTAGAGCACTGGAAATGGACCCCCCAACATCGCCCGGACCCTTAGTGTTGTGGACACCACCGAGTTTCTTAAAAGAGGCAGCAAGAGCATTAGAAGACATGATTGCGTAAAATTCGGGTTTGAAATAAGGCAAACCTGCAGAAAGAAAAAGCACATCAGTAAATTAAAAGAATTAGTCCGGGTTACAAAAAAGAAGAATTACAACAACTTACATCCAAGCTCAAACAACTTATCATGTTTCATGAAACTATCCCGAGTCATTTGAAAACCGAGGCATTCACAAAACCGGTGAATTTGAGCTAAGGCCTCTCCTTCAATTGTATAAGTATCAAATACTTCTGCTTCAACTCCAGAAACTATATAAGGCAGGAATCCCAAATCCAAGCCTTTCAAAAATATTAATTCCCCACTCCAATACTTCAAAGTAGATTGCAGTATGACGGGTTTAGCAGTTCCAGACGGATAACCGCATTCTTCAGCCCGGAACCGGATTTCATATAAAGGTTCTTTGTTAGATTGGACTAGTTTAAAAAGTTGGTGGAAGAGTCGTAATGTGGGCTGATACCCCATTTTATTGCAAGCAGAAAGGAACCAGGTCATCCACTTAACCCCGTTGGGGGTAATTTGCATTATTGAAATTTTATATACATACTTACACAAGTGTTTTATAAATTGATGGCACCTGGGGTTCCATCCGGATCGAAGGGTCTCCAGCCAGACACCAACATAACCATCTGCAGGTATGTGGTAAATCCTTTCCCCGGGCTGAGGCCATCTCCAGCTAATTTCAGGACCCAAGTGAAAAGCAGCCCGGACCAGTTTGTCCATTTGAGTATCCAGGAGACTAGCAAATTTTTATTTCAAAGGATAAGGGGCTTCGCTAATACCCATTTTGGAAAAAGCAGCATCAAATTCGGACTCATTGTACGGTCCGGGATGGCCAAACTCCTGATGATTCCTATAACAAGTACTGAGATCCCTATAATAAAATTCCTGTTCTATAGCTGGATCTTTCTTCACAAAGAAATAGCTGGTGTCAGACCAATATCCGTCCGGAGTACTGAGCACACCACCGCGGGGAGGTTCGTGAACAAAAAGCTGGGTTACTAGAGGTCCGGATTGTTTCTTCTTCTTAGCCATTCTACACCAGTATAATTCTATTACCTCTGGATTATTAGAAGGTGAAGACTCACTACAATTAGAAGGGTCGGAAAGGGAAATAAGTACGCGATGGGCACGAGCCTTAATCCGAACCATAAACCTAGAAAGATCAATTTGAAGTAAGTCCTATTATCTCAATCCGGATTATATATTCCCAGTTATAAACATATGTGTTACCTAGCAATTATTATTCAGCTCCTATTCCCTACCGTTACCGGATCAAATACTAGTCATGTTGTAACCAAGTATTTTATCAACATCCTAAATCATTAGACCAAGACCACCCGGATTGTAAAACAATCCGGATTACTTGAAAACACACATGAATACAAACAGCAAGAAACACTTAAACACAAAACATCCTACAAAAACAAGATCAAAACATACACACAGATACACACAACCCTACATAATTCAAGAACATCAAGAACAGCCATCAAACCCAGAAATGAAAAACACAAATCCAACACATGCAAGGTTATTGTTAGGTCCTGATAAGTTTGTAGAAGGGGGGTTGAATACAAACTTTACCGTTTTATCGAAATTTGTTCTTGAATAATTTAACAATTTAGAACAAATTAATGCGGAATATAAATGAAACAAAATTCAAGTTAAATATAAACTATATTAAACTTGAAGGGTGTTGCAAATACAATAAGGATTACAAAGTATTTATCTCAAACTAATTAATACAAATTTAGAATAAATTCGACATGAACTTTTCTAATATTTGTAATAAAAAGATCGAATGCTAAAAGCAAGTTCGAGATAAATTCTAGGGATAAAAATCCGCTAGATAATCAAAGCAATACAAGTAATCAACTTCTAGTGGTTTGGATTTAACAATAAAAACTAGAATTAATTGCTTGAGAAGAAATGAGATCAAATGCTTTCTTCTTTTGTTCTTGAGAGAAAAATGTTTGCTGCTTTGTTTTTGATAGATATTACAATTGTTATGTACTGTCTCTTTTTGGCCGCCTGTTAATACAATTCCCTTTGCCTTGTATGACCTCAAGTTCTTTCAACAACTCTTGGTAGAACCTTAGGAAATGAACTTGTATGACCTGCAAAAGTGTCTGTATGACCTGAACAGTAACTCGGTATGACCTAGCACAGTGTCAGTATGACCTGAACAATAACTCGGTATGACCTAGCACAGTGTCAGTATGACCTGAACAGTAACTCGGTATGACCTAGAAAAGAAACATGTATGACCTAATTTAAATTAGGTCATACCGTGTTTTTGCTTCTATTTAAACTAGGTCATACTAGTATTAAGACAGGTCATACTAGTACTTAAATTACTTTCTTTTAATTAATTTTAGTTGAATTAAATTCTAAATTAAATTAATTCTTTTCTGGAATTAATTTAATAAATAATTCAAACAACTAAATTAATTAATTTAATAAATAAATTAATTCTGAAAGAATTAATTTATTAATTAAATTGATTAATCATTTAATTAATTAGAAGAGAATAACTTAAAAACAAAGTATCTCTCTCTCTTCTGAACACCACTGAAAATAGATGATTTAATTCCACTGATTGATGTCGTCATTCGATGCACTGTCTGGTTTCATGAATAACTGACTTCAATGATAATTCTTCATCTTTAAAACATTTAAATCTGTGGCTTCTTTTCTTTAGCTCTGAATAAACTTTGTATCCTGTACTTCTTCTGTCACCAACTGGAAATCTCTGTCACTGTAGTAAATCCACTTTCTTGAATACTTCACTGAGGCTTGAACAATAAATTGAACTTCTTTCAATGTAGAATAACTTCAAGTCTGTAGATGACTTTAATACTCCATTCTCTTGACAGATAAAACTCTCTGAGATTCCTGTGACCTTTACTCTAATATTTACTTATTACATTCTGGTTTAAGTTGAGTAGAATCCTCGAACTACAAATAGGCTATAGCATATGCCTTTCAATCTCCCCCTATTTGTTTGTTAGAGAATAACAACCAAATACCTAGAGGATCACTCAACTAAAACCAAGAAAAAGATAAGACTCTTACGCCTAAGTAAATACTAGAAAGTTCTGGATCAAATATGACATTTCCAGATTTCACCAGTAAAGATAAATACAAGACAGATGTTCCTCTAGACTGAACATATGATAACATTGAACCTGTCTTGATTTATCTAAGCTCTATACATATAACATTTACAAAACAGAGCTAACTTACCTTTACTCCCCTGAAACTCCCTCTTTACCTTTTATATCTTTTTCAGCTCCCTTTATACTAGCTTCTCCAGAAACTTCTAGAAACTCTTCTCCCCCTTAGAAACTTCTAGAAACTTCTCCCCCTTAGAAACTTCTCCCCCTTAGTTGAGGAATTCTCTACAGATTTAACTTTAAGAGTATCTGAAGCCAGTAGGAGTTGAGATAGATGATGGAGTTGATCTTGGAAGTAAATTTGTCTTCTAGATTTCCTTGAGCAGTCCCAGCTGATTGTTGACAGAGGTGGAAGAAGAAGACCGTTCAACCACTTGTGCTTGCAAAATTTCTTTATCAGCCTGGGTTTAGAATAGATGTTCCTGTAGATCAGCTATGTGAGCTAACTACATTGCAGTGTATGTGTCTGTGTGTGCACTCACTTGAATTTCTCTTGTAAGTGTATCACTCATCTCACGTGCATGTGTTTCACTCAGTGTTTGACTTTTATCACTCAATATTAGCTGTCTGTTTGCTCCTTTTTGATCAGTACCTGCATTGAAACTCACCCTAGCCTCTTCAAGAGAGGTCAGTGGTGGTGCAATGGGAGTTCGCAAATCCCGATCCTCAATCATGTCTATCAAATCACTTGGATTTGAAATCTGAATTGCTTCAGTGATAGACTGACCAAGTTGCCTTCCACTTTCTCCAGATAAATCTGCGAGTGGAAAATCCCTTTGGGAGCCAGAGGTGTTCACTATGGGAGGGGAAAAAATGATTCTATTTAAATTGGCAAAGAATCAAATTTTCCCTCAGATGCCTATGAAGGCACTTCTACCGTGACAATGGTAGGCACTGTAACCAGTTGCAGGTGCTCTGCTTTCACTGTGTCCTGAGTTTCATCTAATGAAATTGTTTTCTCCCATTGTGAGTAATGAGAGTGTGTTTGACTCAGTACAACGTGCCATGGCCCTATGGCGAATTTCAATAGATTCATCCTGTTGAGAGAATGTCTCTAGATACAGTTCATTGGCCATTTCAAAGTCCATATCCTATTGAGAGGATACAGATGGGCTAACAGATGCCTCAGTATATGTTGAATTTCTGTATAGGAGGCAGAGCTGTGGGATCACTTACTGTTTCAATCAAAATACTTCTTTGTTTAACATTTGATTTCTGTTTAGGCTGAGAGGTCAAGTAATGAAGTTGTAGACTCATTGTTTGGCTCTAAGACCTGGGATAAAGATTGTGGATCTACAATCCCTTGGTCAGCCCTAACAACCACTTGGGTTCAGCAACAGTAAAAGAAGTGGATTGAGAGATAGAAAGTAATACCTGAATTGGATTTGGCACTGAATTTCCAGCTAAGCAAGAGCTAGATCAGAAATAATATAAAATATATACACTATATTTACACAAACCAACTAAGACAAATAGAAAATAAAAGAAAATAAATAATAATAATAAACTAAAATATAAAATAATTTATATATATATAAAAAAAAACTATTTACAGGAAACTATTTACAGGCTATTCGAATATTTTAAAATAAAAGATTTTCAATAAAAATAGATTTCTCTACAATTTTAACTTGTAAGATTTGAGAAAAATATTTTTAGAGAAAATAATTAATCTTAACTTACTCAAACTAAGAAGCTTAACAATTAGACAAGACATGGCAATAATCTACAATCAACATGCATAAGAAAAAATTGAGATGATAAAATAAATTTACAAGTGATTTAAAAATATATACAACAAATGAACACTTGTAAATTTAATTAAGAACAAACATAAAAAATAAACAGAGTTAATCACTAAAACTATTTAACATACCCAATTTACCAACCAATCTGGTAAACATGGATTCATCAAGAGATTTAGTGAAAATATCTTTTGTTTGTTCCTCTGTGGGTACAAAGAGTAACTCCACAGTACCATTCATGACATGCTCTCGGATAAAATGATACCTGATGTCAATATGCTTGGTCTCTTGTGATTATGCCATCTTCATCTAATTTATTTCTGAATACCCACCAAGTACCAACTACTTTCTTGTTCTTCGGTCTAGGTACCAGCTTCCAAACTTGTTGTTGTTCAATTTGATTGAGTTCATCTTGCATAGCAATCACCCAATCAGGATCACCTAGTGCTTCCTCAATCTTCTTTGGTTTCATTTCAGAAAGAAACCCTGAATAATGATATTCATTTTGAGTAGCACTTCTAGTTCTGACTACAACACCTGGATCACCAATAATCAGCTCAAAAGGATGAGCTCTTTTCCAAACTGTTTATCTTGGAAGATTTGATATTGATGATTCGCCTTGTTCTACATTATGGTGTTGTGAATGACTAGTTGACCTTTCATTTCCTCCCCCTGAGTTGTTGGCAGATTGTCTTGGTGATTCTTTTCCAGTGTTAGTGGTATCTCCATTGTAACCAATGTTTCCACCACCATCACTCTCACCATTATCATTGTTATCACCAGCAACAACCTCAGGTGGATTCTTATCATCTGATTCTGAATCTGACATTTCATCAAACTTCAGTTTCTCAGATGGATTTTCTGTTTGGATATTAGGGAGTTAGGTGTCATCAAATGTAACATTGATGTTCTTATTGACTGATAACATTTCTTGATTTCAAACAGGCCATATCCTCAGTTATACCCTTGCTGTTATCTCCAAAGGTAAGCACTGGGCCAGCTTTCACAACCAAATCTGATAGCAGGGCTCTATCTCCGGTCATATGCCTTGAACAACCACTGTCAAGAATCCATATAACACGGTTTACCTGTTTAACTCCCTGCAATATCAAATTGATTAGACCTTCTTCGGAGCCCAAAATTGATTGGGTCCGGCATACTTAAAGAACTGGCCTTTGTCAGGCAAAACAACATTTTTAACTGAAACTACTTCAACCTCTTTCACGTAAGAGCGTTTCCATTTATAGCCAGCCTTAACACATTTCTGAGTAGGCTTAGGGATAAATGAATCCACTCTAGTCTGAGGAGGACTAGTAGTCTTTGCTTTAACATGCTTCTTATTATTAACATGTTGACGTGGAGCAGTCTTATCACTAGATACATGCTTACTATTAAAATAAGCATACATAACATTGAAAGCACAAGACATGCAATTAATCACACCACATGCTTTATGAGAAGAATTAACAGCAGGCATGTTAGTTCTACAGTTGTTTTGATCCAACTTATGGATATCTGATTTAGTCTTTTTAGTTGTAGCAACTTTGACTGGAATATCAGATATACACTTTTTGGACTGTTCAGCTTCCAAAGCAATATCTTCTTCATGAATCTCCTCAGCAATAATGATAGAGTATTCATTCATAGGCTCTGCCTCAGACTCCCTACAGAAGGGTGTTTCAATACCCTTAAGTATATATGGAACAACCTTTCCTTCAGATTTGTATCTACAAGGGGAATTAATTCCAAGAAGTCCAATAGCCTCATTATAATCATACCCTATACTGACATGATTACCAACAGCTTGCTTATTGAGAATTTCTTTAGCAGTCTTACAAGAACTGAAATAAGCATTAGCTTTGGTCTTAAGCTCACTAATCTGATCTTTGAGAATGGTTTCCAGTTGAATATAACATTTAACCCTATTCTCAAGAAAAGCTACCTTATTAGTAAGTTCATCCTGATTAACATGCACAAGTTTCAATTCTTTTAATTCCTTTTCAAGATTTGTGTTTAAAAGATTTATTCTATCATTTTCAGTGCGTGCACAACTTATGGTGCCACCAAGATGATAAATCATTTCAGCGTCAGTAAGCTTTACCTCAGACATGTTGGGTGAAGATAACATGGAATCAAAGAGTTTGCCTCCTATTGCCATGAGTGCAAGATTCCCAATCTCACCTGCTTCTTCATCACTGTCAGTGTCATCCCAACTCTTCCCTTCAGCAACATAAGCCTTTTCAATCTTATTCTTCTTGCTAGAATCAAATGAGTTCCTTGTCACTTGCCTTGGCTTTTTTACATTCAGTAGCAAAGTGACCCAACTCATTGCAATTGTAGCATCTGATTGAGCTCCTCTCCACAGTTCCAGTTTTGTAGCCACCCCTTGTGCCACTTGAAGATGAGGAATCACCTCTCTGAAACCTGGGCCTGAACTTAAGATTGGGATTCCTCTTGAATCTAAACTTCCCAAACTTCCTGACTATCAAAGCCAAATCACCATCCTCCAGCTGATCAAGTTCTTCTAAAGAATAGAAGTCACCGCCAGATTGATCAATGGATGTTAATCCATATTCAGCATCAATAACATTCATGTTAGAACTGGAAGGTTGAACAGCTTTCACTTCCAGTTTCTGTGGGACTTCAGCAGTCAATTCAGTAGAGGTACCAACAATCTTCCCAGTTCCATACAGCTCCCTCTGTTGAATCTGCTCCAGCTCATAGGTCTTCAGAACACCATACAATCTCTCCAAAGCAATCTCATTCATATCTCTTGCTTCTCTAATTGCAGATATTTTGTGCTCCAAATGAGGTGGAAGTGTAAGAAGGAACTTCTTGTTAATCTCCTTGTTGGTGTAGTGCTTCCCATTGAGATTCAGATCATTGATTAATTTGTTGTATCTCTCAAAAACCTGAGAGATACCCTCACCAGGGTTTGATCTGAAATGCTCATATTGTGAAGTGAGAATTTCCAGCATATTCTCTCTAACTTCCTCTGTCCCCTCATTGATTATCTCTATGGTTTCCCAAATGTGTTTGGCAGTATCACAGTTTAGGACATGATTATGCATGATAGGATCAAGACAATCAATAAGGATCAGCTGTAGACAGGAATCCAAGGTAACATCCTCTTTTTCACCAGGAGTGAAATCCTTGGGATCTTTAGGGTACATCCTAGCAGCCCTAGTAACAATGTTACCCTCTTTTAATTCTTCCTCAATAATCATAGGGATTTTGGGACCACTCTTCATCACCTCAATGTATTTAGGATTTGCAACCTTAAGAAATAGGAGCATTTTCTTCTTCCACATTGGATAATGCTCCTTGCTGAACATTGGGATTTTGACTGTACCCACTTTCTGTGTAGTAGACATCTTTTGAGATTTTTAGAATAATAAAAATTTCAGAGTTGAAAAAATCTCAAAACAATTGGATCTTTGATTTGTATATCAATCAAAAGGCTCTGATGCCAATTGTTAGGTCCTGATAAGTTTGTAGAAGGGGGGTTGAATACAAACTTTACCGTTTTATCGAAATTTGTTCTTGAATAATTTAACAATTTAGAACAAATTAATGCGGAATATAAATGAAACAAAATTCAAGTTAAATATAAACTATATTAAACTTGAAGGGTGTTGCAAATACAATAAGGATTACAAAGTATTTATCTCAAACTAATTAATACAAATTTAGAATAAATTCGACATGAACTTTTCTAATATTTGTAATAAAAAGATCGAATGCTAAAAGCAAGTTCGAGATAAATTCTAGGGATAAAAATCCGCTAGATAATCAAAGCAATACAAGTAATCAACTTCTAGTGGTTTGGATTTAACAATACAAACTAGAATTAATTGCTTGAGAAGAAATGAGATCAAATGCTTTCTTCTTTTGTTCTTGAGAGAAAAATGTCTGCTGCTTTGTTTTTGATAGATATTACAATTGTTATGTACTGTCTCTTTTTGGCCGCCTGTTAATACAATTCCCTTTGCCTTGTATGACCTCAAGTTCTTTCAACAACTCTTGGTAGAACCTTAGGAAATGAACTTGTATGACCTGCAAAAGTGTCTGTATGACCTGAACAGTAACTCGGTATGACCTAGCACAGTGTCAGTATGACCTGAACAGTAACTCGGTATGACCTAGCACAGTGTCAGTATGACCTGAACAGTAACTCGGTATGACCTAGAAAAGAAACATGTATGACCTAATTTAAATTAGGTCATACCGTGTTTTTGCTTCTATTTAAACTAGGTCATACTAGTATTAAGACAGGTCATACTAGTACTTAAATTACTTTCTTTTAATTAATTTTAGTTGAATTAAATTCTAAATTAAATTAATTCTTTTCTGGAATTAATTTAATAAATAATTCAAACAACTAAATTAATTAATTTAATAAATTAATTAATTCTGAAAGAATTAATTTATTAATTAAATTGATTAATCATTTAATTAATTAGAAGAGAATAACTTAAAAACAAAGTATCTCTCTCTTCTGAACACCACTGAAAATAGATGATTTAATTCCACTGATTGATGTCGTCATTCGATGCACTGTCTGGTTTCATGAATAACTGACTTCAATGATAATTCTTCATCTTTAAAACATTTAAATCTGTGGCTTCTTTTCTTTAGCTCTGAATAAACTTTGTATCCTGTACTTCTTCTGTCACCAACTGGAAATCTCTGTCACTGTAGTAAATCCACTTTCTTGAATACTTCACTGAGGCTTGAACAATAAATTGAACTTCTTTCAATGTAGAATAACTTCAAGTCTGTAGATGACTTTAATACTCCATTCTCTTGACAGATAAAACTCTCTGAGATTCCTGTGACCTTTACTCTAATATTTACTTATTACATTCTGGTTTAAGTTGAGTAGAATCCTCGAACTACAAATAGGCTATAGCATATGCCTTTCAGTTATTTACAATTCAAGAAGCAAACACAAAGACATTATAATCAAAAACCAAAATCTTTATCAAACAAAACCAAAAATTTCTCAAAACCCCCAAACTCGAAATATGAACAGTCGGACAAAATGTCAAATTGCAAATCGGAAAAAAAGAATAAAGATTAAGAGAAAAAAAAAAGGAAGAATGAAAGAAAGAAGCTTACAAGTAGCAGGAGACGCTAACGATTTCACGAAATCCCTTGCCGGAAACTCACTTGCACCGCCAGAAAAGAAAGATAGAAGGCTGGGAGGGTTTTCGAAAGAGAAGTAAAAAGAAGAATGATGTTGTTGAAAGGTTTTTTTTATAGAGAGAAGTGAAAAGGACACCCGAGAGGACAGGTGGCAGAATTGTATTGGCTGGCAAGAAAATAAAGTACAGAAAAGAAAAAAGAAAATCAACGAAAAGACAGGAGTAATAATTGCGACAGCGGTTTACCCCAATTCCCAAGTTTAAAGGGAGCAGTGTCTTTTCAAAAGAAAAGGGGGGGAAATGAAATCGTTTCATATTCCAGAGCTACAAAACTTCCACATAGCCCAGACTCATTTCCTATTAAAGCCAGAAGCGACTCTCAACACCAGATTTCCATCCTTGATAAAAATCCGGGTTGGGGGCAAAAATCAAGCCAAGAATTTTTTCTAAGTTACCCAAGGCCTACAGCTTTGGACTTGAGAAAGAACCATGACTTACTCTTAACACCGGATTGCCATTCTTGATAACAATCCGGGTCGGGGGCAACAATCAAGCCAAGAATTTTTTCTAAGTTACCCAAAGCGTCATAGCTTTGGACTTGAGAAAGAACCATGACTTACTCTTAACCTCGGATTGCCAATCTTGATAACAATCCGGGTTGGGGGCAACAATCAAGCCAAGAATTTTTTCTAAGCTAACCAAAGCGTCACAGCTTTGGACTTGAGAAAGAACCATGACTTACTCTTAACCTCGGATTGCCAATCTTGATAACAATCCGGGTTGGGGGCAACAATCAAGCCAAGAATTTTTTCTAAGCTAACCAAAGCGTCACAGCTTTGGACTTGAGAAAGAACCATGACTTACTCTTAACACCGGATTGCCATTCTTGATAACAATCCGGGTCGGGGGCAACAATCAAGCCAAGAATTTTTTCTAAGTTACCCAAAGCGTCATAGCTTTGGACTTGAGAAAGAACCATGACTTACTCTTAACCTCGGATTGCCAATCTTGATAACAATCCGGGTTGGGGGCAACAATCAAGCCAAGAATTTTTTCTAAGCTAACCAAAGCGTCACAGCTTTGGACTTGAGAAAGAACCATGACTTACTCTTAACACCGGATTGCCATTTTTGATAACAATCCGGGTTGGGGGCAACAATCAAGCCAAGAATTTTTTTCAAGTTACCCAAAGCGTCACAGCTTTGGACTTGAGAAAGAACCATGACTTACTCTTAACACTGGATTGCCATTCTTGATAACAATCCGGGTTGGGGGGCAACAATCAAGCCAAGAATTTTTTCAAGTTACCCAAAGCGTCACAACTTTGGACTCGAGAAAGAACCATGACTTACTCTTAACCCCGGATTGCCATTCTTGATAACAATCCGGGTCAGGGGCAACAATCAAGCCAAGAATTGTCTCTAAGTTACCCAAAGCGTTACAGCTTTGGACTCGAGAAAGAACCATGACTTATTATTAACACCGGATTGCATTCTTGATAACAATCCGGGTTGGGGGGCAACAATCAAGCCAAGAATTTTTTCAAAGTTACCTATTCAGAAGTTTCTACTCCCCCATCCAGAAAATCTGAATAAGGGAGTGGGGGCAAATGATAGGCTATGTATAGCCCAGGCTTATCTCTGAGCCAGGTGTTACCTGGAACCCGGATTACCATTCGAGCCATGGCTCACTTCCTAGTCCAGACTCATCTTGGAGTCATGACCTATATACCAGTCCGGACACATAGCCAGGCTATGTCTCAGCTATAAGTCTGACTGTCCTGGCGACAAAGGCAATATCTTGCGTGAGAAGAACTATCCCTCATTATGTGACGTTCCTAGGTCATCACTGACGGCCACACCTAATAACGACACGTAAGAATACCTAATGATTGGGACAATTATGTCTTATTCAAGCCACACGCCAGCAGGAGCCTGGCACACGACACCACAATCCAGGGCCTGGACACGTGCAATCCATCAACATCACCCAGGTGTCCTACCTACCTAGGATTCAACGCTCATGATTGCAGGTACAACCCCTAAACCCTAATTCTTGGCCTATAAATAGACCAAGGAAAAGAGGTCTAGGGCTTACATTCTCTTTTACACACTTAGCCTATATTATACACACAATATACATACACCCTCCATTTTTAGATTTCTCTATAGTCCTGTCTACCTTTCCAAAGCCGTTACTTATTCTCACGCCGGAGGCGACGCCAGGGTCCAAACCCCCCTCCAGTGTTGTTTTGCAGAATCCCAACCGTAGCGACACCGCTTCCAGGCGTGGGATCGACCGGAGAGGACTAGATCGGGATCTGGAGTTATCAATTATAGTCCAATGTAGAACTTTTCTCTGGGCGCTCCAACTCAACACTAACCAAGAACTCCTTCGCTAGGAACTCATCATCTGCGCCTAGTCTAGAGATTTTATAAAAATTTATTAGCTTAGTAAGCATGTTAGTCAAGGTAACCGTCCAAATTATTAATATATTTTGTTGTAATAATATAAATATAAATACTTTCTAAAAAAAGTTGTGTTTTTTGAATTCTAACTAAAGTATAATCGAAAGAATTTGTAGTTATGTAATATATGAGAGAAAATCGAAAATCAAAACTTTCAATATTTCGGCTATTATAATATTACAAATAGATAGATTAAATAGAAGAAATTACCGAAAACTGAAAATCAAAACTTTCAATGTTTCGGCTATTATAAAATAGTATAGTATAGATAAGTGTTGTCTGCGATAATTTTAGAAAAGGAGATATTTTAGTTAGAAAATATAAAAAAGAATATACGCTTTGACTAACAAAGGTAATCGGTTAATTATTAGTATTTAAAATATTACTATTTTAAGTTACTAAATGGAATTGTCTGTGATATTTTTGAAAAATGTGAGATTTTACTTAGGAAAAATTTTAGTTAGAAAATATAAAAAAGAATATATGCTTTGGCAAAAAAAAACTAATTGGTTAGTTATTAGTAATTATAAATATTATTATTTTATTTCATTAAATAGAACTGTCTGTGATATTTTTGAAAAATGAGAGGTTTTAGTTAGGAAAAAAAGAAAAGTAAAACTTTTAGTTAGAAAATATAATAAAGAATATACACTTTGACTAAAATAGGTAATTGGTTAGTTATTAACAATTATTATTTTGTTATTTTGTTTTAATAAATGAAATTGTCTGATATTTTTGGAAAAGAAGGAGTTTTAGTAAGAAAAAATAAAAACCTTATATGTTTTAGTTAAAAAAGATAATTGCCCGTGATATTTTTGGAAAAATAAGAGAATTTTTTAGAAAAAATAAAAAAAATAATGTATTTTAGGTGAAAAGGGTAATTGGTTATAAATAGGTAATATTATTATTTAATAAAAAAATTTAATAAATAAGTAAGGGTAATTAAGTAAAAAATACGAAGTACAGTTAAGTAAGGGCAATTAAGTAAAATCACAACATACCAAAAAATAATTAGTATTTGATATGGGTTAAAAATAACCCTAAAGACAAAATTAATATTGCATTAATTAAACCTAGATGGTCCATAAATAAGGCCCATTAATAAGGCCCGAAACTATAATTAAATATTAATTTCGTAATTAATATTTGGGCTTGAAGTACAACCTGTATTAGGAGACATCCAATACAGGCTTGTTCTAATACAAGTGGGCTTGTTTCAATACAAGTCCGTTATGATATGGAAACAACTCCTACAAGGAAGGATCTAGAATTAATCCTTATCCACCGTCAAGGATAAGATTTATCCTTCAAGGAAGTGATAATACTTATCCACCGTCAAGGATAAGATTTATCCTTCAAGGACGTGATAATACTTATCCACCGTCAAGGATAAGATTTATCCTTCAAGAAAATCAATACTTATCCACTAGGCTTTTAAACGCCTATATAAAGGGTCTGACCCCTCATCTCAGAACTACGTTTTGGACACAGCTTCATACGTCATCTACAACGTTTTAGACTTCATCCTCGAATAAGGACATACAAGTCACTACGTCCTTGGTGTGCCCCTGCCGCCATAGCCCCGAGGGCACCACCAAGAACTACGTTTTTATTGGCTTGATTCTCTAAACACTAGAGATACGTAGGCATCTTGTTAGGACCGAGTTAGTCCCCGACAACAAGAGCAGCCATTAAAGCTCGAAAGCTCTTAAACCCTAGCAGTAAATTTACAAGTACGTTTTTTAATCCATAACATTTGGCGCCGTCTGTGGGAAGACAACATCAACCATGGCAAACACACGAAGAACAACTCGAGATACTCAAACTTCTGAGGAGCTTCCTATAACCTCTGAGGCTGATACTCACGGAAATCAACCATCGCCAACTACTGGCACACAAGGGGCGAATATCCCCACCAACACTCAAGGACCGGAAATCCCAATTTCGGTTGAAGGGACAATCCCCTGCAAATGGTAATTCATGGATCTAATCCACAAGAGACCACTCACCAGCAACCAATCACGACCTCCCCGCTACTCATGAATGCACCAAGTGGTCTTCAACTCCATACTACGGATCTTCCCCAATACGCAACTCAAACTTTGGGGATGCCTAGCTATGGCATGCCCCTCGACCCATGGCGAGCGGTAGTGGTCTCAATCCCACTTACCATGAGGCATACGTTCCTCCTTATATACAAGGTCTGGGACCCCAGAATCAACAAACTCGACGGACCCCTTTGATTCAAGACTACTCGGGTCCCTATACTGAGGATGAGAATTATACATCTGCAGAAGAAAGGGATGTTGCCCCAAGGAGGAGGCATTCTTCCCAAACAAATCGGGAACAACCCCAAACTACTAAGGAAAAGATTGCGGCCCATGAGGCGGAAGCTGTAAGGCTCAAGAAATTATTGGCAAAATAGGAGGCCGCGAAAGCACAAAGCCAAGCAAGTGGAAGAGTCCTGATAATCAACCTGGACCCAACACCGAGAAGAACCAAGAGGGCTGAAGCCCCAAGGGGTGATCCTAGTGTTTTGTTGCCCCTAGGAGATCCTGATGATCCTACACCACCGTTCACTCAAGACATCATGAAAGCTACTATATCCAGGAAATTCAAGATGCCAACGATTAAAGCTTATGATGGAACGGGAGATCCCGCAAAGATGCACTGCTGTTGCAGCCAACCAATGATGCGGTCAAGTGTAGGGCGTTTCCACAAACCTTGGCGGGCATGGCCCAACGCTGGTATAACCGTCTACCTCCCAATTCCATTGGGTCTTTCAAGGAATTAAGCAAAGCGTTCATCAATCAATCCGTTAGTGGAAGGATGCATGAGAAAAGCTCTGCATCACTCATGGGAATCCAACAAGGAAAGAATGAAGCCCTAAGGGATTATATCAACTGATTCACCCGGGAGGCTCTGAAAGTCCCGGACTTAGAGGACAAAGTAGCTATGATAGCTCTGCAGCAAGGAACCACTGATGATCACTTCAAAAGATCATTGGCAAAACATCCACCTGAGCGCATGCTGAAGCTCCAAGATAGAGCCGGAAAGTACATCAAGGCTGAAGAAAGCACGAGAAAGTATGAACCAACTGCTGGTGGTAGTGGAAATTCAAAAAAAAAGAAAGGAAACTCAGGAGTACGACGTCAAAGAAAAGTTTCCTAGAACGTCGAAGGATTCTGAATCTCCACCCAAGAGGAACAATTTTGGGCCAAAATTTACGGAGTATGCAAGATTGAACACTCCCAAGAGCCAAATTCTGATGGAAATAGCAAAGGAGGAGGATCTCCGATGGCCGAAGCCATTAAGGACTGATATGTCTAAACGGAATCAAAACCAATTCTGTCGGTTCCACAAGGAAGTCGGTCACGACACCGACGATTGTAGACAATTGAAAGATGAGATTGAGTTTCTGATACGGAGAGGAAAGCTCAATAAATTCACCAAGGATGGAAATCAAGGGAGTCAAAGAGGAAACTATGAAAGGAAGGATTATGACAGAAGGGTCAACAATCAAGATCGAAATCCCAAGCCCCGAGGGCCAGTTATCAACATGATATTCGGAGGACCAACTGTTGTTGGGTCCTCCCAAAACTCAAGAAAGGCCTATGCCCGAGAAGTAATGACTGTGGTCGGAGAAGCACCGAAATGTGCCCGAACAGAAGTATCAATAGGTTTTGATGATTCTGACTAGGAGGGAGTGAAGTTTCCCCACGATGATCCCTTAGTCATCGTACCTGTGATAGGGAATTCTGAAACAAAGAGAGTTTTGGTCGACAATGGAGCTTCAGTGGACATCTTGTTCCATGATGCTTTCATCAAGATGGGCTATACTGACTCTCAGTTGACACCCTCGAATATGCCCATATATGGATTCAATGGAGTGGAGTCGAAGGTGGAAGGCACTATCCAACTCCCAAAGACAATGGGCCAAGGGTCGTCTACTCAGATGTTGAACTTCATAGTTATAAAGGCAACTTCGACCTACAATGCAATCCTGAGAAGGACGGGTCTTCATGCGTTCAAGGCTGTTGCCTCATCTTATCTTCTGAAAATCAAGTTCCCAACGAGAAATGGAATTGGTGAGGAACGGGGAGACCAAAAGATGGCCAGAAGTTGTTACGTAGCCGCGTTAAGGCCAGATGGAATCGGGGGGGGGCAGGTTCTCCCCATTAAAGACATGGATACTAGTGATAATGAGGACCGAATAGGGAAACCAGCTGAGGATTTAATCCCAATTCCCTTAGTCCCTGGTGAACCGGAGAAGGTAACTTATTTTGGAGCATTATTGCCTGAACCATTGAAAAGCAAGCTCATATCTTTTCTTCAAGAGAACAATGACGTTTTTGCTCGGACAACGGCTGACATGCCAGGTATTGATCCCCAATTGATAACCCACAGATTGAATGTGGATCCTGAAAGGAAGACGGTGAAACAGAAGAAGAGAAATTTTGCTCTAGAAAGGCAAGAGGCCATTAAACAAGAAGTAGAAAAGCTTCTGGAGGCCGGATTCATTGAAGAGATACAATTCCCAGAATGGTTGGCTAACCCAGTGATGGTCAAAAAGGCCAATGGAAAATGGAGGATGTGTGTGGACTTCACTGATTTGAACGATGCATGTCCTAAGGATTGTTTTCCCTTACCAAGGATTGATCCCCTAATAGATGCCACAGCTGGGCACGAGATGTTGAGTTTCATGGATGGCTTCAGTGGATACAAGCAAATCAAGATGCACAAAGATGACATCTCCAATGTATCATTCATCACTGACTTTGGTGTTTTCTATTATCTAGTCATGGCATTTGGACTTAAGAATGCAGGGGCAACATACCAAAGATTGGTGAACAAAATTTTTGAACACCTGATTGGAAAAACCATGGAGGTCTATGTGGATGACATGTTGGTTAAAAGCCTCGATAAGGCCGATCATATAAACCATCTACGGGAAGCATTGGAAGTGCTGAGGCACCACAAGATGATGTTGAATCCAGCTAAGTGTGCCTTCGGTGTAGGCTCAGGAGAGTTTTTAGGCCTGATGGTTTCCAAGAGAGGAATTGAGGCTAATCCCGACAAAATCAAAGCAATTCTAGACATGGAACCACCACGGACTGTCAAGGATGTCCAGAAACTAACGGGAAGAGTGGCAGCATTGGGAAGATTCATCTCCAAGTCGGGAGAGAAGTGCTTACCTTTCTTCAAAGCACTCAAGAATGTGAAAAATTTTGAGTGGACAACTGAAAGCCAGGAGGCCTTTGAGACTTTGAAAAAGTACATGGATGAGGCACCACTGTTGGCAAAACCAAAGCCAGGAGAAATTCTCTATTTGTACTTGGCAGTTTCTAACATAGCCCTTCGAGCTGTTTTGGTAAAAGAAGAGTTGAAGGTTCAGAAGCCCATTTATTACGTGAGCAAAATTCTGCAAGGAGCAGAAGTAAACTACTCTCTGATAGAAAAGTTTGCTTTAGCCTTAAGAAAATTACGCCCGTACTTTCAGGCGCATAAGATAGAAGTCTTGACTGACCAACCATTAAGAAACATCCTGCATAGTCCTAAGGTAAGAGGAAGACTGATCAAATGTGATATTGAGTTGGGAGAGTTCGACATCAAGTATAAGCCTCGAACGACCATTAAAGCACGGGCACTTGCTGACTTCATGGTTGAATATACCATCGACAACCAAGAAGTCGGGGAGCAGGAAGTAGTACCCTTGGAGGGCAAAGAAGTTAAAAAACAAGATGAAGAGATGGTATTTAAGGAATACTGGGTGCTCTATTTTGATGGGGCATCAAAAAAAAAATCAAGCAGAGCAGGTTTAGTGCTACAAAGTCCCGATGGATTTCTCATTGAGTATGCAATAAAGTTGGACTTTTCGACAACAAACAATGAAGCTGAATATGAAGCCCTGATAGCCGGCTTAGGTTTGGCTAGAGCCTTGAGAGTTAATACTCTCAAAGTCTGTGGAGACTCGAGATTGGTAGTCTCACAAGTAAATGGAGAATTTAAGGCTAAGGATGAAACCATGGCCAAATATCTGAAGCTTGTGAAAGCCATCATGACCCAGTTTGATGAATCCTATATGAAACACATCCCTAGAGAAGAAAACATGAAGGTCGATGCCTTGTCTAAATTTGCTTGTTCTGAGATAGAGAACTATGCCGGAAGTGTATACTTCCAAGTCTTGAAGACCCTGAGCATCAATGGAAAACTAATAGCACCTATTGATATAGGTGACTTTTGGATAGACCCCATTAAGGCTCATCTTGAAACCGGTTGGTTACCAAATAATGCCTTCGAGGCACGAAAGTTGACAGTGAGAGCATTGAGGTACGCCTTGATCGAAGGGATCTTATACAAGAAGTCTTTTGTCATTCCTTACTTGAAGTGTCTACGACCCCAGGAGGCGGAGTTATTCTTGAAAGAAGTTCATGAGGGAATTTGTGGGCAGCACTTGGGGGGCAGGGCCCTTGCTCATAAAATCACCCGTCTAGGCTTCTACTGGCCAAATATGCTTGCTAATGTGAAAGATTATGTGAAGAAGTGCGAATGGTGTCAAAAGCATGCACATATGGTTAGGAAACCGCTCGAGATGTTAACATCAGTTAACTCACCTATCCCGTTTGCCATGTGGGGCATGGACATATTTGGGCCATTTCCAGTGGCAAGTGCACAAAGGAAGTTCTTGATAGTGGCAATTGACTACTTCACTAAGTGTATTGAGGCTAAACCTCTAGCAAAGATAACCACCAAACAAGTATTGCAATTTCTATGAGAAAGTGTAATGTGTCGATATGGAATCCCACGAATCCTAGTCACGGACAATGGGAAGCAGATTGACAATGAAGATTTCAAGAAGTATTGTGAGGAGAACAACATTGAGTTGTGATTCACATCAGTTGCTCATCCTCAAGCAAACGGACAAGCTGAGGTGGCCAACCGAATCATCCTAGATGGACTCAAGAAGAGAGTTGAATGCTCAAGTAACACTTGGGTGGACGAGTTGATCCCTATACTTTGGGCATATCGTACCACTTGCAAGGTTACTACTGAAGCAACTCCATTCATGTTAGCCTATGGGGCAGAAGACGTGGTTCCAGTGGAGATTACTCATACCTCCCCAAGAGTAGGGGCCTTTGAGCCTGAATCGAACGAAGAAGGTATGAGGTTGGATCTTGATCTAATTTATGAAGTCAGAGATGAGGCAAATGTCAAGATCGTGGAACATCAGAAGCGAGCATCTTTCTACTACAACCTGAGAGTTAAAGAAAGGTTCTTTCGTCAAGGAGACTTGGTTCTCAGAAAGATTGAAGCATCTGGGGTTGGACAGAAAGGAAAATTAGCCCCTAATTAGGAAGGGCCCTACAAAGTCAATAATGTGTTTGGACGAGGCTCGTATAAGCTAGAAACCCTCGAAGGGCATGAGGTGCCAAGGACTTGGCATGCCTCAAACTTAAAAGTTTATTATGTTTAGTGCATCCTAAAAGGATCCGCTAGTAGGAGAAATAGAAATAAGGTTCGATGAAATCATGAGCTTCCTAGAAAGCAGATGAAGGGTTGAACCCGTTTTGATTGGTAGAAACATCCTCAAAGCTTTGCCAAGACAAACTACAAATGAATGCAAAGGAAAACATACAAAATATGCATGTCAACTGCACAAATAGAGTTGAATACAATGAACCCCGAAGGGTGAATGTTGCTAATAAACATACAAAAGAAAGCCAAATATGCCTATTGTTAATTAGCGAAAATTTCAAGCCCAGGAGAAGTTTGATATGATAGACTTGAGAATGAATCACTATGAGTGCATCCATCAGTAAGAACTTGTAAGGGTGAAGGGTTGAAACCCCAGAAACTTAAGACATTCAGTCCAAACACCATCATTCGATATGCTCAATGAAAGGCTTGAAGCCAAAATAAGACGGTATAAGACATAAAAGGCTTATGCAAATGTCAAGCTAGCCTCGAATAAGGCAAAATCGTCGTAAATGTGTAGGTCGCTCAACACTTTATACCAAGACGATACTCGTAAAACACTAGTGTATATTAAAATCCCCAAAAAAGGGTAGTAAGTCCCAGGTAAGGGATAAAAAGACCCCAAGTCTCGAAAAAGACCGGTATAACTTCTATGAAATCCTAGTGCATTATCATAGAAGTTGGGGGGCAAATGATATGGGTTAAAAATAACCCTAAAGACAAAATTAATATTGCATTAATTAAACCTAGATGGTCCATAAATAAGGCCCATTAATAAGGCCCGAAACTATAATTAAATATTAATTTCGTAATTAATATTTGGGCTTGAAGTACAACCTGTATTAGGAGACGTCCAATACAGGCTTGTTCTAATACAAGTGAGCTTGTTTCAATACAAGTCCGTTATGATATGGAAACAACTCCTACAAGGAAGGATCTAGAATTAATCCTTATCCACCGTCAAGGATAAGATTTATCATTCAAGGAAGTGATAATACTTATCCACCGTCAAGGATAAGATTTATCCTTCAAGGACGTGATAATACGTATCCACCGTCAAGGATAAGATTTATCCTTCAAGGACGTGATAATACTTATCCACCGTCAAGGATAAGATTTATCCTTCAAGAAAATCAATACTTATCCACTAGGCTTTTAAACGCCTATATAAAGGGTCTGACCCCTCATCTCAGAACTACGTTTTGGGCACAACTTCATACGTCATCTACAATGTTTTAGACTTCATCCTCGAATAAGGACATACAAGTCACTACGTCCTTGGTGTGCCCCTGCCGCCATAGCCCCGAGGGCACCACCAAGAACTACGTTTTTATTGGCTTGATTCTCTAAACACTAGAGATACGTAGGCATCTTGTTAGGACCGAGTTAGTCCCCGACAACAAGAGCAGTCATTAAAGCTCAAAAGCTCTTAAACCCTAGCAGTAAATTTACAAATACGTTTTTTAATCCATAACAGTATTATATCCAATGGCTCTCGTTAATTTAATTTAAAATATCTGACGGTTATAAATTGGAGGACCAGACTACAAACCGACTACAAAAAATTTTAATGTTTTGTATTTAATATAATAGTATAGATATATATATATGTATATATATCTATCCGAATTGTAATATGAAACCATGTGTGCATACATATGCGCCCACAAATTAAAATGTGCCTCGTATCATGTCGCATCATTCAGTAAGAGTTTTGAGAAATTTTTTGGGTACAAAATACTTGTCTTTAAAATATTATAATATCACACACAATATACGCAAAGGATATTAATTGACATACAAAATCTTAAAATCTTTAATATCTATTCTAGAGTAAATCTTTTATTCCCTGTGTTGAAAAATCTTCTTTTATGAAACAATCTTTGTATTCAAATGCATGTATACACGTTAGCATTTGTATACATTATATAAGATAGAAAAGTACGAATAAAAATATTAGAAGTATTGGAGTATAGAAGATGAACAAAATACTCTGCGACTATATACTCTTCATGCTTTTAGCAAATATGCAATGGTCAATGACAAATCTTCGATCAGGTAGCATTTTTTAAACAATATAGTCACTTTGTTTATAATTTTCTCTGAAAACATTTTAATGTGTTTATTGCTTAACTTAGAGATGGATTCATGGAGGGTATCGGAATTTCGAGCCCTTTTATTTTATATAAAATATTTTTTTGTTAAACAGTATGAGATCCGGTTGAACTTGAATTGATTACCTAATAATGTTATATTGTATCTAAATTTTGGCCTTTAAAAATATGATAACATTCATAAAATTATATGTAACTAGATTTTTTTTAACAAAACATTAAAAATATTTAAATACATGTATGATGTAATCATTTGTTTTGAGTTTTGAAGTTGATAACCTTTTAATAATTACCTATGTTAACATGTATGACATCCTTTTCTCTTATATATTTGTTTGTTTTATAGATGCAGCAAGGACAGACGAGGAAATATGTTTTAACGTAAATCATTTTTCACATTGTCATCGGAGGGAAAAGAATTGTTGGGACTTATGTATGAAAAAGTATATTCATGGAGAATTGATAGATGAGTACTGTGAAGATAATAATTATTGTACATGTAAATATATTTGTTAGTAGCTATCAGTTACTTTTCGAATGATGGAATAAAGCATACATGATTTTTATATATTTTTGGTATGCACTATGGCAAGATGGAATGATTTATGAGTATTTAAAGATCAATTTTACCCAGGTATTTAATTTCTTATTGATCCTATAGTTTTTTAACAAGTGATTGATTATAATTGTACTTGTTTTGTTTCCTTTTTCCAATTTTCTGATTTTTTATGTCAAATAAATTATTTTATGTTAAAGTTAATTAATTTTATATTTATTTGAAAGATTATATTTTCTTATAAAAATCAAAAAAATGTAGTGACACTTGAATTTCCCTAAAAGCAATAACCGAAGAACTTGAGGTTCCACAATTTTTTTTGGAGGACTTGAGGTACCGAACTTAATACTCCAAAGTTGATATATTTTCAAATTTAGTTATGTATTTATTTGTATGATAATATATTTAGATTTTACTAAATTATGTGGGCCTCATAAGTGTTCATTAAAAAATATTTCAGACTAATCAAAAAAGTTTTCAAATATAAACACAATATGTATCCAAAAATTAACGAAATTATATTTGCATTTAATCCTATGAAATATTGTTTACAATATCTTGAGATTTAGCATTCAAGTGTACCAGTTATACATGACTGATGAGTCGATGACTGAAAACTGGAATTGTAGTAATTTCACTTAAAAGCATACCTACCAAGTACAACTAAGTCCAGTCTGGAAAAAAAGGGGTAATACTAAGACCAATTGGCAAGACCAAACAAACTAAAAAATAAAAAATTCTACCCAACAAATAAGTACTAATCAAAGAAAAGAATGACCAAAAATCTATTGGTATAAATGATCATTGAGGATTTCATCACATAGCTGCATCTGTAATGAATAGTTGTCAGCACAACACACTTAGAAGTAGAGAAATTAATGGATTTATTGCAAATCATAGTACTTCCAAAACATAGTGCTTGTTTGGTTATAATGAAAGTTTTTATTTTTTCAAACATCATGGATTTATATTAATGCATTTAATACATATTAACTTATTTAATTTAAATGAATTTTATATAATTTTGCTCTAAAATTTAATGCATTTATATATAGGGGTGAGTTCCAATTAAAAAAAAATTCAAGTGACAAACATAGAAACTTTTTTTGTTCAACACATATATAACTTCGGTTCAACATCATTTACTAAATGAAAATAATTTTTTTATTGAATACACATAATTCTAATCAAAACATATTCATAACATTTTCTAATTTATTAAAAAAACAAATTTGCAACTTTTTTTTAACAAAAAATTGATTTTTTTTATAACGAATGTTCAACAAATATGTTGAACATGGTTATACTTCTCTTGAATCCAAATATATAAATAATAATACATTGGTATGATTGAGAAAACTATATTTATTTAATTAAACTTCAGATTTCTATACCCTAATTTGGTATCGATGAACCCAAATAATTGAGAATTATATAATGTGTAGTAAACAATATTTTAATTATGGTTCAACATACTCCTATATTTAAAAAATAAATTTAATATTTCTATACACTAATTTGGTATTGGTAAACACTAGAAAGATATTGAATAAATTAAATTATGTGTATTTATCAAAATTTTAATTATTACTTAATAATTGATGTTGAACTCAAGTTATATATGTGTTGAACCGAAAAAATTTATAAGTTTGTAACTAAGAAAAGTTTGTATTTGATCATGCTCATATATATAAGAAGCTAGGTACCCCAAAAAATTTCTCAAAACTTTTCTCGAAGGCTGATGTGTCAATATATTATTGGTAACCTTCCGAAATATAATATGTTAGGCCGAATACACAATATATAATCAAGTATGTATTAGAATAACAATCAAGAACACAAGTTTGTAAATCAACAAACTGAATTATATTAAATAATTCTCTCTTAGTGATGTTAATGAATCACAAAGAGCTACTAGGTTACAAGAATAATGTTTTCAATAATCGCATCCCTTCTAGGGATAACCTATCTGTGTTTATATAGTACACATTTACATACAATCCATCTCTAATTGATATTCCTATAAGTTAGCTATACAATTCATATCAATCAAGGATTGCTTCTTATCTTCTATTCCGTTTCCTTAGCTGTATCAATATATTCTGCTTCTTTCCATCTTCAGAATATATTGCTTCTAGAATATTCAATTCAGCACCGACAGCTAATTCAACTATCACCACGTCAGACTTTAACAAACTCTGACTGGCTTCAATGTAAACTCTGATGATCACCTGTTGCTTAAACACTGATGAACAAACGTCAGCAATTATATCTAACAATCTCCCCCAACTTGTGCATAATAAAAATGTACAAGTTAAACAGATAATTGATGATGTCAAAACATATAACAAATGCAGTGTTTAATATATCAGAGTTTAACTTTAACTTAGAATAGAAAACTTAAAAACTTACAGTCAGACTTTATTTGATTTCTTGAATATCAGGAACAGTTCTGAGATAATCCATGAGAAGTCTTCTTTCAGCCCTTTCCAGCTCTTCAACCATAACTTTCTTCAACTCTCTTAACTCTGGATCAGATTCTCGAGTCTGATAAATTGCAGCTCTCAAAGAATAGATGGAATTTTTCTTCATCTCATTCCCTAGCCTAATAAAATATGATTTATCAGATTCTAGATTGAATTCTAAGACTTTAACTCCCAGATCAGTCCTTAGTCTTGCACTGTTTCTTTTCATTTCTACAATCTTTCCATGAGCATCTTTGTACTTAGGGATGTAAGCACTTGTAATTTTAGCACCACTAAGAACCTTTGCTCTCATCATCCTTACTCTCAAAACTTCAGCAGCATTTTGAGTCCTTTGATTTCTGACTTTGAGTAGATATAAGACATATTCTAACTCTTCAGCCATTTTCAAGTGTATATCATTTTCACCTATTCTGTATACTCTGCCATCAACCATGAAGTATAACAGAAAGTCCTTCCTAAGTCCCTTATGATGAATTAACTGAACAGACTCTAGCTTGTCAAGGTTCTCTTGAGTAACCCCAACACCAGGTTCTGCCAGTGATGTTTGATCCATTGGACTGTTATTTATCCTCTTCTCTCTGTGTGAACCTAAACCAGACTTGTCATAAGATTGTTTTCCAAGTACTGTCCTGGTTTTAGAAAAATCCACAGGTTCTAATGTCAGAGTTTCAGAAAGTACAGGTCTTAAGAAACCTTTGAGTTGAGTTTGTACAACTTGAGCCTTGTCAGAGGTTGTCACAATTTTAGTAGAAATATCAACATGAGCAACGTCAGAGGTTGATTTGTTTATCCTTGATTCAACTTGAGCAATGTCAGAGGTTGAATAAATCTTCTTTGGTAACTGTTCTTCTTCAACCAGTTTACCCTTTCCCTTATCAGTGTTTGCAATCACAGGCTTCCTGGTGTATTGTATACTCTGTTGAGTATTTTCTTTGATAGAAATTCCAGTTTCTTTCTTTCTAGGAGCCTTGACAGCTTTCTTTTTGTAAGTACCATCCTTCAATTTCTTCTCATGCTCTTCAGCAAGACTCAGCATTTCAGCTTCCATGTCTTCAACTGTAGCTTCATTACCATGTTCTTCTAGAAACATTTTTGTAGCAATTTCTTCATCAGTAGATGGATTGGCTGAAATAATTAAACTCTTAAGTCTTGAACCACTGGCAGAGTTTGAAATTCCTTTACCAGAGTTTCTCAACCTATCAGAATTTAATCTTGATCTTCTTTGCCCTTGCTCAGAAATTTGCTTCCTCTCACTTTCCTTGCTTCCACCATCAGCAGAATCATCCCTCTGTCTCAGAGTTTGAGTGTCTTTGCATTTGTCATTAGGTACACTCTCCCCCTTTTTGACATCATCAGAAAGTAGTACTGATGTCAGCAGTTCTAGAGCAGTAGAAATAGAATTCAATTGTGCAGACATTGCAGTCTGATTCTCCTCAACTTTCCCAAGCCTCTTCTTAAGTTCATCAGAATCCTTGGCTTGCTGCTTGAACATGGCAGAATAATAAGACCTATCAGTCTTTAAGGTAAGATCCCTTAGACCAACTTCATTCCTAAGATTGGTAACCACTGTATTTGTTTCATCAAACCTATTATTTAAGGCTTTGACTTGAACCACAGTGGCCTTTAGACTTGTAAGAACATCAGAGTTTGAAATTTTCTTCACAGAGTCATTAAGAAAATCAGCAACCCTCTGTGCAGAAAAGATACAATCTGCAGCAGCCCATCGATTGTAGTACATATCCTGAAAATGCTCAGCAGTAGCTCGATTGACCTCTCTTTCCTCATCAGAGTTTAATCGAATATCAGGATGTGAATGAGCAGAACTATCTTCAACATTGTCATCCTCTGCTGTATTCTCTGCAGGAACATTCTCAGCCATTCTTTCTGGATCATCAAACTCTGCTTCTTTTTGAACAATCTCAACAACAAATTGTTGCAAAGCTTCAAGAATTACATTCTCTGCTACAGCTTCATCAAGAATTGGCTCTGTAGCAACCTCTATCCTCTGATCAACCTCCTCACCTTTGTCAGAATGTAAATTGTGAACTGAAAGATTTTCTGTGTGAGAAGCAACAGAATCTTCAATGACCAAGGTGGCTTGATCAGCTGCCACATCCTCAGTATCACAAATACTGATAGTAGGATGTGCATCTAGAA
This sequence comes from Heracleum sosnowskyi, assembly GCA_030848705.1. Taxonomy (NCBI): domain Eukaryota; kingdom Viridiplantae; phylum Streptophyta; class Magnoliopsida; order Apiales; family Apiaceae; genus Heracleum; species Heracleum sosnowskyi. Next base: position 112,535,928 of record CM061240.1, on the reverse strand, counting down.
TATCTTCATCAAGAAAGAAATCCATTTTCTCAAAAACTCTGCTGTCAGAATGATCAGCAGCTTCCTCAACTACATCATCAGCCTTTGATGTAGGAGCTTCTACATCAGCACTTACCATTTCAGGCATAGGTGCTGCTTCAGCATTTACATTGGATGCACCAAACAGATGTGCAGCCACTAGTCTTCTTTTCCTTTGATGAAGAGTTTCATCATCAGTGTCACTCTTCTCATCAGCATCATCAGACTTTGACCTGTTGGCCCTTCTTTACTTTAACTTTTTCTTCTGAGGCATATCATCAGTGTTTGATACCCCAGCTTCAGTATTTGATGGATTCACTCTAGAAGACTTAACAGCTCTTAACTTAGTCTTCTTTGACCTCTGTGATTGAGACACGGAAGGTCCAGCTTCAGCATTTGCAAGTTGTTGTTGTTGTGAATCGACTTGAAATTGTCGCACAAACTCAGGTAGCAACAAGACACCAACATCCCCTTTCTTGTTATCCTTATTAGTTAGATCAGAGAATATGCGTTTATGTAATTTAAAATAGGGAATCACATCATTCTCAGCTATCTCTACTTCAGAAACACATTCAGAGAATATCAATTGACAAAATCTTGCAAAATAAACTACACCTCTGTTTTCAGTCATTTTCTCACCTATATTATTTAGAATTAGCCTAGCAACATCAAAATTACCTCCATAAAGAAGAGAATACCCGATTTGCAGACTATCAGTGGGAATCGCATCCCAATTCGTGCACTTCTTTCCAAAAGCCCTGGTGATGCAATCGAAAAAGAAACTCCATTCCTTGCGCAAAAACGGCCTTTTCAGTTGACCAATCTTTGTCAATGGTCCAGAGTAGCCTATTTCTCTCATCATTCTAACCAACTCAGAATCGCCAACAGAGATTATGAAAGCATTGAAATCCTCAAGACCCAAAGCATCACGAACAGTTGTTGGAGTAACTGTAAATTCTTCTTCTTGAAATTCAAAGATTATGGACGGAGACCCAGACTCTCCTCCATTATCATACGTGCATGTCTGCCAAAAAGTTCTGATTTGAGATGCAGACAGCTTCAACGGTGCGGTGAGAGCAGTACCAATATCAGAGTTTGACAAGAAATTCTGAATTAAATGAAACGCCTCCGGTGCGTTCTCATTTGCCAAAGGAGCAGCATAGTTATTCGGAACAAATTCTAACCCAGAAGCAGTAAACATTGTAGTAGCCATTAGAAAAGTTTTGAAGACAGCAAGAAATAAGACAGAGAAAAGTGTAGAATGTATGCAGTGAAAGTGTTTGAGACAGTGTTTGTGAGTAAAAACTTATGAAAAGATGAAGTGTGTAAAAGAATGAACCGTTTATGTGTAGTAGGTTTAAATAATAACTGTGAAAATTAAAACCCAATCGTTTTAATCATTACTACACACAGCAGGCGTCTTTGAAAAATGTGTGAGTGGGACAGATGTCCAACATACATACGCTGACAGCTGTATGTAACAACTTCCAATACACACGCGCAGTAAAAATAGCCATAATTACCGCTTGTCACACTGTTCAAAACACTCAACCTCTCTCTTCTCTGTTTAATACAAATATGAACCGTTTGTAATCATACTCTTTCGAATTTCTAAACAAATGTCTAATCTCAAAATCATAAAATGTCTGAAACAAAGAAATCATTTTAACCATCAGAGATTAAAACAAAGTTACCTCGGCGTATTTCACACAATACATCAGTGTTTACCATTTGTCCTTCTTTGTCAATAAACTCTTTTCTCAAACTGTACAGGTGTGAATAATTGTGTGTGCAATAGCAGAGTTTACCAAAATCAATATTTAGATCATCTCAAAGTGCATAAAATCCACAAACTAAAACAGTAAAAACTGATTGCTCAAACTCTCATCTAACATAAAATCTGATTTTTATATCTAAACTCTGTATTTTGATATCCTTTCATTTGGATATATCTTTTATTTTTCACCCCCTTTATATAAATTTTTTTTTATTATTATTATTTTTTTTTCCAGTAATCAGTGGTTAGTACTAGTCACCAAAAATCAAAGATTTTAGCCCTTATTTCATACAATAAGTTCCTGGATCTTCCTAGGCTCAACATGATCTCAAAGGAATTTGTGCTCTTTTTGGCATCTTTTGATATGAGGGTGAAATATTTGCTATTAATTAGCAGAGTTTAGACTTTTCATCAGTTAATACAATTAATTTATGAGAGAAAGTGCAAACAGCTAATACAGACTCAGTGTATAGGATTAATAAACTAAGAGATGGTATAAATACAGAGACAGTATCATGCTGTGTTAACTTACTGCACATATTTGAGATCAGAATCTATACAACTCTTAAGGATTCATAATTACTTACTGAGAATTATGCTTCATACAAATTTCTTCATTGGTCCATATGTTTCAGACAAAATTACAATCAGAGTATAGCATTAGATTGTAACTATCAGAGTATGACCAACACTTTATGACTAACAGAGTTTAGTATCATAGTTTACTTTCAGAGTTTATGACACTGGTACTCATAACAGTTAATACATGCAAGGAATCATGAGCATAAAAATCAAACATTTATAGTTTTTGAGTCTAACCCGTTTCTCTAGTCAAAACCAGAGATCATTCCAAGTTCATTTACCAATCTTGTAAAAGTAGCTTCACTCAAAGGTTTGGTGAAGATATCTGCAAGTTGTTGGTCTGTAGACACAAAATGAAGCTCAATGTTCCCTTCTTCCACATGTTCCCTGATAAAATGATACCTTATGCTGATGTGCTTGGTCATGGAGTGCTGTACTGGATTACCTGTCATAGCAATAGCACTTTGGTTATCACAGAAAATAGGTATTTTAGAGTACCTCAAACCATAATCCAGCAACTGATTCTTCATCCACAGAATCTGTGCACAACAGCTACCAGCAGCTATATACTCTGCTTCTGCAGTGGATGTGGAAATTGACTTCTGTTTCTTGCTATACCAAGAAACCAATCTGTCACCTAAGAATTGACAGCTTCCACTTGTACTTTTTCTGTCTATCTTACAGCCTGCAAAATCTGCATCAGAGTAACCAATTAGCTTAAACTCTGATTCTCTAGGATACCACAAACCCAAAGTTATGGTTCCTTTGAGATATTTGAAAATCCTTTTTACAGCTGTTAGATGAGGCTCTCTGGGATCTGCTTGAAATCTTGCACAAAGACATGTGGCATACATGATATCAGGTCTACTTGCTGTGAGATACAGAAGAGACCCTATCATGCCTCTATAGGTTGTCATATCCACTGTAGCACCTGTGTCTTTGTCTAGCTTTGTTGCAGTAGCCATGGGAGTTGGAGCAGATGAACTATCAAGCATACCAAATTTCTTTAAAAGATTTCTGGTATATTTTGCTTGATTGATAAAAATCCCATCATCTGTTTGCTTGACCTGTAAGCCTAGAAAATAACTAAGCTCTCCCATCATGCTCATTTGGTACCTGGACTACATAAGCTTTGCAAACTTCTTACAAAGTTTGTCATTAGTAGATCCAAAAATAATATCATCTACATAAATTTGAACTAAAAGCAAATCATCACCAGAATTGAAATAAAACAAAGTTTTATCAATTGTACCTCTTGTGAACCCACTTTCTAAAAGAAATTGAGCAAGAGTTTCATACCATGCTCTTGGTGCTTGCTTTAGTCCATATAATGCCTTGTCAAGCCTGTAGACATAATCTGGATGCTTGGGATCTACAAATCCTGGTGGTTGTTCAACAAACACTTCTTCTTCAAGCTTCCCATTGAGAAAAGCACTTTTCACATCCATCTGAAAGACTTTAAACTTCTTGTGTGCAGCATAGGCCAGAAAAATTCTTATGGCCTCCAATCTTGCAACTGGAGCAATGGTTTCATCATAGTCAATTCCTTCCTGTTGTGAATAACCTTTAGCCACAAGTCTAGCCTTGTTTCTTGTAATCACACCTTCACTGTCAGTCTTGTTTCTGAAAACCCACTTTGTACCTACAATTGATCTATTCTTTGGTCTAGGTACAAGTGTCCAGACTTCATTTCTTTCAAATTCATTTAACTCTTCTTGCATTGCTGTTATCCAGTTAGCATCTTAAAGAGCTTCTTCCACTTTCTTTGGTTCTGTTTGAGACAAGAAAGCATGATACAGGCATTCATTTGTAGTTGCACTTCTAGTTCTTACACTAGCATCAGGATCTCCAATTATAAGATCAGGTGTATGTGCCTGTGTCCACTTTCTTGCTGTTGGTAAGTGGTTTCTTGCATCATTATTGAATCCTCCCCCTTGATCCATGCTCTCCTGATTCATATGTTGACTTTCTGCAGCATCTGAAGCTCCCCCTGAATTGGATGGCTCAGAGCTTGAACTGTCAGAGTTTGAATCAGTTTCCTCAACTGACTCACTTGTTGTGTCTTGTTGAGCTTCTTCACGCTCCCCCTCAACTAGTTCTCTATTTTGTTAATTTTGAGAATTTCCAGTTTCTCCAGTATTTACCAGTAGAGGTTCAGAGTATGCTTCGTCAGAGTTTGTCAGACCAGCTTCATCAGAGTTTACATCATCAGAGAATAAATCTTCATTTTCAAAACGTAGTTGATCATATGCATTTTCATCTTCAAGTCCAGTTATTTTCTTGTCATCAAATGACACATGTATGGATTCCATGATCACTTTAGTTCTCAGATTGTAGACTCTGAATGCTTTTGTTGACAATGGATAGCCAACAAAAATTCCTTCATCAGCTTTTAACTCGAACTTGGTCAACTGTTCAGGATGAGTCTTCAACACAAAGCATTTGCATCCAAATATATGAAAATATTTCAAATTTGGCTTCTTATTTTTCACCATCTCATATGGTGTTTTCCCATGCTTGTTGATCAATGTTGCATTCTGAGTAAAACAAGCAGTTTGAACAGCTTCTGCCCAGAAATAGGTTGGTAACTTTGCTTCATCAAGCATAGTTCTGGCTGCTTCAATTAGAGTTCTGTTCTTTCTTTCAACTACACCATTTTGCTGTGGAGTTCCAGGTGCAGAAAATTCTTGTTTCACTCCTCTTTCCTTGCAGAAAGCTTCCACTATTGAGTTTCTGAATTCAGTTCCATTATCACTCCTTATAATTTTGACTTTGTGCTGTGATCCTTTGTCCAGTAGATTTACATGATCCATCAGAGTTTGATCAGTTTCATCCTTCTTTGATAAGAAATACACCCATGTATATCTAGTACATTCATCAATAATTACTAGAGCATATTTCTTTCTGCCCATAGACATCACATTCACTGGTCCAAAGAGATCAACATGTAGAAGATGATAAGGTTCCACTACTGAAGATTCAGATTTGCTCTTGAAAGATGACTTCCTCTGTTTGGCCATTTGACAAGAATCACATAGACCATCTAGACTGAGTATTGATTTTGGAAGTCCCCTTACAAGATCCTTTCTTATTAGCTCATTGATGTTGTTCAAATTGAGATGAGAGGGCTTCTTATGCCAATTCCAACTCTCTTCATTTGACATTCTTGCAGTCAGACACACTGTTTTTCCATCAGAGTTTGTTACCAAACTTGCTTCATAAATGTTGTTGCGCCTGTGTCCAACTAGAACAACTTTTCCAGTAGATTTACTGATAACTTCACAGTGTTCAGTATGAAAATCTACATGGTTTCCTCTGTCACAGATTTGACTCACATATAGCAGATTATGCTTGAGTCCTGAGACTAGAGCTACATTTGTGATGATGACACTTCCAAGATTGATATTGCCATATCCCATAGTACGTCCTATGTTGCCATCTCCATAGGAAACCTTTGGGCCAGCCTTCTCCTCAAAATCTGATAGCAGGGCTTTATTTCCAGTCATGTGTCCTGAGCATCCACTGTCCAAGATAAGGGTGCTCTCTTTTATACCCTGCAATCACAACCAATTACAAAGAGTTAGTTTTAAGGATCCAGACTTGCTTGGATCCTTTGCCTTTCTTAACATTGTTAGCTTTTGCAGCGGAATCACTATCAACAGAGTTTAAACTAACATTGTCAGACTTTACACTTGCAGAGTTTGCTCTAACCCACTTCAGATTGGGTTTTAGCTCATAGTAGTTGTGATAAATAGCATGATAACTCTTACAAGTATAAATAGAATGCCAAGTGCTCCCATAGTGTGTGCATAAAGTCTGTGGTTTAACCCTTACATAATCATTCTTTACTCCTGATGTAGAAGGTAAAGAATTAATATCTTTGTTCTTATTGCAAAATCTAGCAAGATGGTTAGTACTACCACAATTATAACATGTTTTCCTTGGAGCAGCAGCAGTAGGCAAATGATTATTTCTTTTATTTATGCCTATCTTTCCATTCCTATTCTTCTTGGACCCTTTTGGTTTCATGGCAGACTTTACTTCTTTGAGCTTATGATTGAACTGTTTTCCTGTCATCAAGCCAACATTAACCTGTTTTTCACAAGTTTTTACTGGCTTTCTAACGGCTTCTACTGCCATAAGATTCTCTGTTATAATATTTTCCTGTCTTTCACAGGTTTCATCTGATTCCATATCAGCTTCTCTTACTACAACAGATTTTAACTTAGTGGACTCTGGAACAAATTTCACAGGTTTAAGTTGTGGTTTAACCTTAACCTTGTCTTTAAACCTAAGTTCATCATTTTCACAATAGCCTAAACCTACAGAATCTGTCTGAAACACTTGATGAGTGTCTCTTCCAGAGTTTGTCCAAGTCTTGATTATTTTTCTTTCTTTTTCTAGCTCAGATTCTAGTTGCCTATATCTTTTGAGCAACTCCTGTTCAACATAAACAGCATCATCTCTCTCTTTTTGAATCTGCTTCATATTTTCAAGTTCTCCTTCAAGAAACTTGTTTCTATCTTTAAGGCTAAGATTCTCAGATTTAATTCTCTCATTCTCTAAAGTCTGATCCCTGTAACTAACATGTACGCTTTTCAGATATACTCTTAACTCATATATATTATCAGTGTCATAAGCATACGTAGTTAGGGGTACCTTATTTTCAGATGATTCAGTCTCATCTTTGACAGTTGCCATAAGAGCATAGTTTACTCCATCATCAGAGTCTAAAGTATCTGCCCAGTCTTTGCCTTTAGAGATGAGTGCTTTCTCAGATTTTCCTTTCTTGCACTCTGGGGCATAGTGACCCATCTCCTTACACTTGTAGCACTGGATTTCAGATTTATCCTTCTTGCCAGACTTTCTAAAACTTTTCCTTTCAGAGTTTGAATCTTTCCTTGAGAATCTCTTTCCTTTCTTGAAGTTCTTGAATCCCATCTTCTTGAAGGTCTTCACCATCAATGCAGCCATTTGCATCATCTCTTCTTCATCATCCTCAGAGTCAGAAGTTTCATCAGAGTTTGAGTCATCATCAGAGTTTGATGACTCACTTTCAGATTTAATGACTAAAGCCTTTCCCTTGGCTTTCTTCCTTGATGATTCCTTCTTGATGGGCTTCTCCTCAACTTTGAGAGCAACAGATTTTGTCTTCTTGCTGGATCTCCTGTTTCTTTGTTCTATCTCAAGTTCATGAGTCTTTAACAATCCATAGATCTCATCAAGATCTGTATCTGCAAGATCATAATTATCTCTGATTGTTGTCGCCTTTAAATCCCATCTTTCAGGTAGGGATAAGAGAAATTTGAGATTTGATTCTTCAAGCTCATATTCTTTATCAACCAGAGACAGATCATTCAATAGTTTGCAAAATCTGTCATAAGTCTCAGTCAAGGTTTCATTAGGTCTTGAATCAAAGTGCTCATACTCATGTGTGAGTATTGTTTTCCTGTTTTTCTTTATAGCAGTGGTTCCTTGACACCTGACTTCCAAAGCATCCCAGATTTCTTTTGCAGTTTTGCAACCAATTACTCTGTTAGACATAACATTATCTAAAGCACTGTGGAGAAGATGTCTAACCTTTGCATCTTTTGCAATTGATGAGATGTCCTCAGGAGTCATATCTTTCTTTTCCTTTGGAACAGTCTTTTGTTCTTGACCATCAACAACAGGAGACAATTTAGTCGGCATATGAGGACCATCATTGATTCTGTCAAGATATTCTGGATCTGTAGCCTCCAGAAACATGGTCATCTTCACCTTCCAAATTGGATACTCCACTGTCCTGAGAATTGGAACCCTGATTGTTTCATAACGACTCACAGAATTAGGTTTAACCTGTTCAACCTTGGGAGGAGCTTGATTTTCTTCAGACATGATTATTACTGTGTTTGAATCGAAAAACTGTATATATTAAACAGCCTTGGCTCTGATACCAATTGTTAGGCCGAATACACAATATATAATCAAGTATGTATTAGAATAACAATCAAGAACACAAGTTTGTAAATCAACAAACTGAATTATATTAAATAATTCTCTCTTAGTGATGTTAATGAATCACAAAGAGCTACTAGGTTACAAGAATAATGTTTTCAATAATCGCATCCCTTCTAGGGATAACCTATCTGTGTTTATATAGTACACAGTTACATACAATCCATCTCTAATTGATATTCCTATAAGTTAGCTATACAATTCATATCAATCAAGGATTGCTTCTTATCTTCTATTCCGTTTCCTTAGCTGTATCAATATATTCTGCTTCTTTCCATCTTCAGAATATATTGCTTCTAGAATATTCAATTCAGCACCGACAGCTAATTCAACTATCACCACGTCAGACTTTAACAAACTCTGACTGGCTTCAATGTAAACTCTGATGATCACTTGTTGCTTAAACACTGATGAACAAACGTCAGCAATTATATCTAACATAATATAAGACCCTGTGTGCCTACATATGTGCCCATAAATTAAAATGCGCCTCGTGTCATGCCACATCATTCGGTAAGAAGTTTGGGAATTTTTTTGGGTATCAAATTCCACTCTTTAAAATATTATAATATCACACACAATATACACAAAGGAAATTAATTGATATACAAAATCTTAAAATCTTTAATATATATGCTACAGTAAATATTTTATTCCATGTGTTGAAAAATCTTCTTTTATGAAGCAATCTTTGTATTTAAATGTATGTATACACGTTAGCATTTGTATACATTGTATAAGATAGAAAAGTACAACAAAAAATATTATAAGTATTGAAGTCAAGCAAGATGAACAAAATACTCGGCGGCTACATACTCTTCATGCTTTTAGCAAATATGCAATTGTCAATAGCAAATCTTCAATCAGGTAGCATTTGTTAAACTGTATAGTCATTTTGTTTGAAATTTTTTTCATGGAGAGTGTCGAAATTTCAAGCCCTTTTATTTTATATAATTTTTTTTTGTTAAATAGTATAAGATTCGGTTGAACTTGAATTGACTACCTAAAAATGTTATATTATATCTAAAGTTTGGCTTATAAAAAAATGATAACATTCATAAAATGATATGTAACTAGTTTTTTTTAACAAAATTTTAAAAATATGTAAATACATGTATGATGTACTCATTTGTTTTGAGTTTTTAAGTTGCTGACCTTTTAATAATTACCTATGTTTACATGTATGACATCCTTTTCTCTTATATATTTGTTGGTTTTATAGATGCAGCAAGGACAGACGAGAAAATATGTTTTGACGTAAATCCTTTTTCACATTGTCATCGGAGGGAAAAGAATTGCTGGGACTTATGTATGAAAAAGTACATTCATGGAGAATTAGTAGATGAGTACTGTGAAGATAATAATTATTGTACATGTAAATATATATGTTAGTAGCTATCAGTTACTTTCCGAATGATTGAATAAAACATACATGATTTTTATATATTTTTGGTATGCACCGTGGCATGATGGAATGATTTATGAGTATTTAAAGATCAATTTTACCTATGTATTTAATTTCTTATTGATCCTATTGTTTTTTAACTAGTGATTGATTATAATTGTACTTGTTTTGTTTCCTTTTTCCAATTTTCTGATTTTTAATGACAAATAAATTATTTTATGTTAAAGTTAAGTAATTTTATATTTATTTGAAAGATTATATTTTCTTATAAAAATCGAAAAAATTTAGTGACACTTGAATTTCCCTAAAAGCAATAACCGAAGAACTTGAGGTTCCACAAATTTTTTTGTAGGACTTGAGGTACCAAACTTAGTACTCCAAAGTTGATATATTTTCAAATTTAGTCATGTATTTATTTGTATGATAATATATTTAGATTTTACTAAATTATGTGGGCCTCATAAGTGCTCATTAAGAAAAATTTCAGACTAATCGAAAAAGTTTACAAATATAAACACAATATGTATCCAAAAATTAACGAAATTATATTTGCATTTAATCCTATGAAATCTTGTTTACAATATCTTGAGATTTAGCATTCCAGTGTACAATTATAAATGACTGATGAGTCGATGACTGAAAACTAGAATTGTAGTAATTTCACTTAAAATCATACCTACCAAGTACAGCTAAGTCCAGTCTGGAAAAAAAAAGGGTAATACTAAGACCAATTAGCAAGACCAAACAAACTAAAAAATAAAAAAGTCTGCCCAACAAATAAATACTAATCAAAGAAAAGAATGACCAAAAATCTGTTGGTATAAATGACCATTGAGGATTTCATCACATAGCTGCATCTGTAACGAATAGTTGTCAGCACAGCACACTTAGAAGTAGAGAAATTAATGGATTTATTGCAAATCATAGTACTTCCAAAACATAGTGCTTGTTTGGTTATAATGAAAGTTTTTATTTTTTCAAACATCATGGATTTATATTAATGCATTTAATGCATATTAACTTATTTAATTTAAATGGATTTTATATAATTTTGTTCTAAAATTTATTGCATTTATATATAGCGGTGAGTTCCAATTAAAAAAAATTTAAGTTACAAACTTAGAAACTTTTTGTGTTCAACACGTATATAACTTCGGTTCAACATCATTTACTAAATAAAAATAATTTTTTTATTGAATACACATAATTCTAATCAAAACATATTCATAACATTTTCTAATTTATTATAAAAACAAATTTGCAACTTTTTTTTAAACAAAAAATTGATTTTTTTATAACGAATGTTCAACAAATATGTTGAACATAGTTATACTCCTCTTGAATCCAAATATATAAATAATATTACATTGGTATGATTGAGAAAACTATATTTATTTAATTAAACTTCAGATTTTTATACCCTAATTTGGTATTGGTGAACCCGAATAATTGAGAATTATATAATGTGTATTCAACAATATTTTAATTATGGTTCAACGTACTCCTATATTTAAAAAATAAATTTAATATTTCTATACACTAATTTGGTATTGGTAAACACTAGAAAGATATTGAATAAATTAAATTATGTGTATTTATCAAAATTTTAATTATTACTTAATAAATGATGTTGAACTCAAGTTATATATGTGTTGAACCGAAAAAATTTATAAGTTTGTAACTAAGAAAAGTTTGTATTTGATCATGCTCATATATATAAGAAGCTAGGTACCCCAAAAAAATTCTCAAAACTTTTCCCGAAGACTGATGTGTCAATATATTATTGGTAACCTTCCAAAATATAATATAAGAGCCCGTGTGCCTACATATGCGCCCATAAATTAAAATGCGCCTCGTGTCATGCCACATCATTCGGTAAGAAGTTTGGGAATTTTTTTGGGTATCAAATACCACTCTTTAAAATATTATAATATCACACACAATATACACAAAGGACATTAATTGATATACAAAATCTTTAATATATCTGCTAGAGTAAATCTTTTATTCCCTGTGTTGAAAAATCTTCTTTTATGAAGCAATCTTTGTATTTAAATGTATGTATACATGTTAGCATTTGTATACATTATATAAGATAGAAAAGTACAACAAAAAATATTATAAGTATTGAAGTCAAGAAAGATGAACAAAATACTCGGCGGCTACATACTCTTCATGCTTTTAGTAAATATGCAATTGTCAATAGAAAATCTTCGATCAGGTAGCATTTGTTAAACTGTATAGTCATTTTGTTTGAAATTTTGTTCATTGAGGGTGTCGAAATTTCGAGCCCTTTTATTTTATATAATTTTTTTTTGTTAAACAGTATAAGATTCGGTTGAACTTGAATTGATTACCTAATAATGTTATATTATATCTAAAGTTTGGCTTATAAAAAAATGATAACATTCATAAAATGATATGTAACCAGATTTTTTTTAACAAAACTTTAAAAATTTGTAAATACATGTATGATGTAATCATTTGTTTTGAGTTTTTAAGTTGCTGACCTTTTAATAATTACCTTGTTTACATGTATGACATCCTTTTCTCTTATATATTTGTTGGTTTTATAGATGCAGCAAGGACATACGAGAAAATATGTTTTGACGTAAATCCTTTTTCACATTGTCATCGGAGGGAAAAGAATTGCTGGGACTTATGTATGAAAAAGTACATTCATGGAGAATTAGTAGATGAGTACTGTGAAGATAATAATTATTGTACATGTAAATATATCTGTTAGTAGCTATCAGTTACTTTCCGAATGATTGAATAAAACATACATGATTTTTATATATTTTTGGTATGCACCGTGGCATGATGGAATGATTTATGAGTATTTAAAGATCAATTTTACCCAGGTACTTAACTCTCATTGATCCTATAGTTTTTTAACTAGTGATTGATTATAATTGTACTTGTTTTGTTTACTTTTCCTAATTGTCTGGGTTTTAATGTCAGAAAAATTATTTTATGTTAAATTTAAGTAATTTTACATCTATGTAAAAAATTATATTTTCTCATAGAAATCGATAAAGGTAGCGAGACTTGAATTTCCCTAAAAGCAATAACTGAAGAACCTGAGGTTCCACAATTTTTTTAGGCCTTGAGGTTCTAAACTTAGTAATCCAAAATTGATATATTTCAAATTAGTTATGCATTTATTTGAATGATAATATATTTAGATTTTACTAAATTATGTGGGCCCCATAAGTGTTCATTAAGAAATACTTCACACTAATCGAAAAAGTTTTCAAATATAAACATAATATCTATCCAAAAATAAAAGAAATCGTATTTGCATTTAATCCTATGAAATATCGTTTACAATATCTTGAGATTTAGCATTCGAGTGTACCAGTTTTAATGACTGAAAACTGAAATTGTAGTAATTTAAATTAAAAGCCCACCTTCCAGGTACAACTAAGTCCTGTTTGAAAAAAAAAAGTAATACTAGGACCAATCGGCAAGACCAAACTAACTAAAAAATAAAAAATCCCGCCCAACAAAATAAATACCTATAACAGCCCGACTTTTCGGACTATTAATTCTAAATACAAAACTTAAATAAAACAAACTCTTTATTCAATAAATCAATAATTCATGAAAGTCAAATGCAGCGGTCAAACTAAACAATAATTCAAAAACATGAAACGGAGACGCAGCTCCACAAATCCAATATTCAATGTCTAATAGATAATCAAATTATTCGTATAGTCTTATGCAAAATCACATAGCACGAAATCCATAAGTCCATATCCCTATTCTTACTTAGCTTCCAAAACCCGAACCTGAAAAATATTAAAACAATGAGCTGCAAAGCCCAGCAAGAATCTAACCTCGAACAACTAGTTGGGTCAAGCAATAAATTTATATGCAAAAGAAAACAGTTAAATTTCGAAACGATAACAGATATTTCTGATACGATACGATAACAATATTCGATACAATATTTCCAATGACTTTTAACCCACAGTCTAAACTAAGGCCACTACAACCCGGTGATAACGGTCCAGAAGTTCAAAGTGTCAATATTGCGCCCCTTTACTAAGGTATCAAAGTCACACAACCTGAAAGGTCATCAATAGTGCTTGCACAATCCCGAAGGATCACCAATAGTGCCCCCTAGTAAGGTATCAAAAGCTAGTTCCGGAACTATAACGCAAATACTAACGGTCCAATACATAATCTAAACTGGGGTTCGAAGCTCTTAATTTTTCTAAAATACGATATGATAACGTTTTCAAAATATAATCACTTGACCCATTTTAAATCAATAAAATAGATCGCAAAACGTAAATTTTCAGAATTTAAAACAATATAAATATAAATTCGAAAAGAACTAGAAGAATCGGTTAAGAAACTTACCTCAAAGTCGACTTAACACTGAAAATTAATACACGATCAAATCCCTTTTTTTTTGGACGAGGAGGCTATACGGCTTTTCTTTATTCTACTAGTGTTCTTATATTAGCACATAACCCTAATTTTAACGAGGTAATTGAAAAAAATCTGTCGACTTCTCTAAGTAATATCTAATTAATATATTTTATTATGCATAATTCACTTAAATAAAAATATATTGATTTAAAAAAATATTATCACGCTTCTTTCCATAATAACAAATTTTATCCTTATTCGAATTAACTGTATGAAAATAATTCTAAATAAAATATTTATCTAAACAGAATCTCTTTAATATCTAATATCTAATTATAAAATAACCTAAAATATGGGATTTTACAATACCAATCAAAGAAAAGAGTGACCAAAAATCTGTTAGTATGTTGTTAACCAAAAACCTGTTAGTATGTGCATGTTTGAGGTATCTTTAAAAAGTTGACTTATACCTTAAAATGAATAAGTGTCATGTATGTGATAAGTGGATGAATTCTTAGATGTTTGAATAAATTTACTTATAAGTTAGTTACAAATTTGCTAATTTACATTTTAAAAATAATTATTAAATACAATGAGCTAAATACATTCATTTTAAATTAAAAAAAACATTTAAAACACAAATGTAAAAATATAAAGTATTAAAAGACAAAGAAATCAAACAAAAAGTCAATAACTTATGGAAAATGTACGTTGTTACTAACATTCAACTTATGAACATATAAGTTATAAGTTGGTTTATAAGTTGGGTTGACAAACACCCTCCATAAGTTATTACGAGTTTTATAAGCTATAAGTTAGCTTATAAATCGTTTGCCAAACATGCCCTATGCAAAATTTAAGTAACTGAATCAATGACAACGACTAGCTACTATGTTCTTTTTAGCACGTTTGTCAATATTTATCTAAATAAATATAAAAATTTGTGAATTTTATTGTATTATAACGTAACATTTTATTGAAATCATTACTTTCCTAAGATAACATGTCACAATAGGATATGAACGAATTAAGAAATCCCAATATATTGATAGAAGGTGTTTTCACCTGAGTTAATAGCTAAGACTTAAGATCGGTGTTGTAGAACACAGTTTTGGACCATATTATAACCATTTATTTGAGGTATATTTACAAAGAGTCTTGATATATATGTAACATTAAATATTTTTAGAACAAATAATGCTTGGGGACTTCTTTGTAACATTCAGTTATGCTTTGGTCTTGTTATTCGAGATGTGTTTTGCTAATGAGGGTAAAGAGTAAATAGTTTATAAGAACAATTGGTTGGGCCATATTTATTCACAAGTTCTTTAGATCAGTTTTGTAGACCTTATGTTTAGTAAAAATGTAAAATTTAAGGTTTTTACTAGCATTGGAATGCAAAATAATTATAACCATATTTTAGCAATAGTTATAATTATTTTGCATTTAGCATTAAATTTCCTCTTACCATTATCATAGTAAAAACCTTTAGTAAAAAAATATTAGGATGTTTGGTATGTCTTCTAATTTTTAATCTATATAGAACTCTGGAAAATTTTATATGCCAATTAATATTTCTTAAAATATAATTTGATTTAGAAGGAAGTTTTGGTAGAATTAAATGGATTGGGATATGAATAGTCTTGTCTATTGACATGGTGAGTTAGTCTCTTCATTTTGGTCAGTCATTTTAAGTATTGGATTGTCAATATTTTTCATCTTTTAAGATTTTTTTGTCTCGAATCATGGCATCTACAAGCAATATCATACAATCAATGAGCAATATCAGTTTAGAAGAGAAGGGCAATAGAAGGAAATGAAGATATTAACGAGAATGAAACATTCAAAGGTCTGGATGCAAAGTTATGCCTGGTAGGAAGATTCATATCAGAAGGGGTGTTTGATTTCCAAGCAATGAAGCACACGTTGGCGGCATTCTGGAAACCAGGGAAAGGCGTATACATTAGAGAAATAGATGTAAATCTGTTTTTGTTTCAATTCTATCATGAAATTGACATCAAGAGAGTGGTGGAGGGGAGCCCATGGTCTTTCAATAGGAGGGTGTTAATCATTTCAAGAATGAAAGAAGGAGAAATACCAAGGGGAGTGAGTCTCAATACTTTGGACTTATGGGTTCAAATACATGACCTTCGGGTTGGTTTTATGTCGGAAAATATAATAAAGGAGATTGGAAATTATGTTGGTAGTTTTATTGAATCATGTCCGAGAAATTTTACAGGAGGCTAGAAGGATTATATGCGCATTAGAGTGACTGTGGATTTATCAAAACCATTAAAAAGGAGGATGAAGATCAGGAAATCAGGTGCAGAGTGGTTTTGGATTGTGTTCAAGTATGAGAATGTTCCAACTTTTTGTTTTATCTGTGGACTCATGGGACATTCAGAAAAGTTTTACAGTAAGTTATTTGATATGTCAGAGCATGAAATAGTGAAGCCATATGGTGCATGGATGAGGGATCCTTTGAAGAAACAGTCCAATTTGATAGGATCACGGTGGCTGAGGGATGACTCTGACACTATTGATCGTAATACGGTGGCAGGCGGAGCAAACGGAGAAAGAACGAGAGAGAGTTTTGGTCCACAAAATCAGGAAGCAGTTGTAACAAGCGAAAATCAGGGAGCTAATAGATATCAAACCGGAGATCTTGGCACGAGTGCAGATAATTTGAATCAGAAGAATATGTCAAAAGAAGCCTTCCAAACAAATCCCACTAAAAGTGGGATTACAACAGTTGATAACAAAAAGCGCGGGACAGATAATGGGTCGGGCCAGAATAATGAAATTGAAAGGGATATTGAATTACACTTAGGCCTGAATTAGGAAGAGATGGATGTAGACAAGGAAAATGGTACACACATGGCCCAAAAAACGTATTGGAGGCGAGCTCTGTGACAGGAGTTCGCATATTACAATGAGTACTTTCAGTTGGAATTGTTGTGGGCTTAGGACCCCATGGGCTATTCAATTCCTAACGAAGTCATTACTCCAAAAGAAACTCAATCTGGTCTTTTTGTGTGAAACCCTTTGTAAACAAGATACTGTGGAGAAGGTAAGAAATTTATTGCGTTTTGAAGGAGCTTTTTCAGTCGATTCTCAGGGGCACAGCGGAGGAATTGCTCTTTTATGGCGAAAGGAAAGTGAAGTTAGTTTATTGTCATATAGCAAAAACCATATTGATGCGATGGTAGAAATAAACGGGTGGAACAAGTTTAGACTAACAGGAATTTACGGAGAACCTAATCGAGCAAAAAGAAAGGAAACATGGGATCTCATTCGCAGGTTAAATGTTCATACGTCCATCCCATGGTGTCCTATTGGAGACATGAACAATATTTTACATCAGGAAGACAAGAGGGGGGGTAGACGATATCCCACCTGGCTTATTCAAGGTTTTCAAGCAACGCTCGAAGATTGTGATCTTCATGATATTGATATGGAGGGATACATATATACTTGGGAGGGGGGAAATGAATTGAGAAATGGATAAAAATTAAGTTGGACAGAGCCCTAGCCTCTAGTAATTTTTTAAGAACGTTCACAGAGGTAAAACTGATTAATCTGGAAACATCAACAAGTGATCATAGCCCTCTACTTCTAAACTAGTAAGAGTTAGTACGGAGTTCTCTTTCAGGCGTTTCAAGTTCGAAAATGTTTGGCTCAGAGAACCCATGTGTCAACAGCTGGTAAAGGATGTTTGGCAAGAACATCATGACAAATCTTTCCAAGGTAAATTGATAGCATACTCAGAAATTCTGTCGAAGTGTGGTAAGGAAATTACGGGCAGTTTCAAAAGCCAAATTAATCACAGCAAAAAAGTAATGCAAATGCTGAAAGGAAGGAGAGATCAAAACTCAGTTTAGTTGTATAAGAGAGAATCAGAAAATCTAACTGAAGTTTACTATCAGCAAGAGGTGTTTTGGCGTCAGCGTTCCAAGCAGTCGTGGTTAAGGAAGGGAGACCAGAATAGCAGATTTTTTCACGCTTCAGCTAAGGCTCGAAGAAAAGTTAATCAGATTGAAGTGTTGTAGGACAGAAACGGTCATACAGTTGGTTGGGGATCAGGTTTAGAAGAAACGATGGTGGAGTATTTTGACGAGTTATTTAAAGCCTCAAACACAGAATGGAGTGAGATAATAGATTGCATCGAGACGAAAATAACATATACCTGGAATATGCATCTGTTGGATCCAATAGAAGAAGCGGAGGTTAAAAATGCTTTATCCAGTATGCACCCTAATAAATCTCCAGGGCTCGACGGTATGAGTCCCGGTTTTATCAAAAATTCTGGAACATAGTAGGCAATGGTATCATTATGTTGGTTAAACAATTTTTTGTCACTAACAAGTTTGAGGATCATGTTACTGAAACCAATATAGTGCTCATTCCGAAGAAGCAAAATGCCACCAACATGACGGAGCTTCGTCCCATTTCTTTGTGCAATGTAGCTTACAAGATTGTGTCTAAAGTTCTTGCAAATAGACTCAAGACGGTAATTAATAATGTTATCTCGGAAACTCAAAGTGCTTTTATTCCGGAAAGATTAATTACGAATAACATTATGATCTTTTACGAGGTCATGCACTATATGAAAAGAAAGACAGATGGGAAGATGGGATGGATGGCCCTAAAACTAGATATAAGAAAAGCTTATGATAGGGTGGAATGAGGTTTTTTAGAAGCTATGTTGATCAAAATGGGTTTTGACGGAAGATTGGTTAATATGTTCATGGAATGTATCACTTCGGCAAAATACCAAATAACTCATGCTGGAAAAGAGTTTGGAAGGATCATTCCGGAGAGAGGCATTAGGCAAGGTGATCCCCTCTCATCTTACTTTTTTCTCATTTGTATGGAAGGTTTTACTGCTTTGATAAAAAATTATGAACGTCGTCGGCTTTTAAATGGCATTAAGGTGGCACGGGGTGCACCTTCTCTTTCTCACATGTTTTTTTGCAGACGATAGTTATATTTATAGTAAAGCTAGAATGGAGAATGCGCTGCAAATTATCCAGCTTCTCAGTGAGTTCGAGAAAGCTTCTGGGCAAAGGATTAATGTCGATAAATCATCTATTTTCTTTAGTCGGAACACAGCCCAGGACATAAAGCAAGAAATCTGTAGCATTTTAAGATTTCAGGAAGCTAATGAGCATACAACATACCTGGGACTTCCAAATATTATTAGCAGAAATAAGTCTGTAGTGTTTGGGTATTTGAAAGAGCATGTTCGTGATAGAATTCATGGATGGGACAAAAGGATGATATCAAAAGGGGGAAAGGAGATTCTTTTAAAGACAGTCGCTCAGTCACTTCCAACTTATGCCATGAGCATAATTTACAAAATTATGATGTCAAAGTACTGGTGGAAGACATCTTCGAACAAGGAAACCGGGATCAGATGGATGAGCTGGGAAAGAATGAGTAAACGTAAGCTTCAAGGTGGAATTGGGTTTCGCAAATTATATGATTTTAATGTAGCTCTCCTGGGAAAGCAAGGTTGGAGGCTCATCTCTAATGAAGAAAGTTTGGCTTGGAGGATTTACAAAGCGAGATATTATCTGAATAACTCTTTCTAAACAGCGAAGTTGGGCAACAACCCGAGTTACATTTGGAGAAGCATAATGGAGGCCCAGATCTTATTAAAGCAAGGTGTTATTCGTAGAGTTGGCAATGGTCACTCAACGAGTTTTGTGAATGATCCATGGTTACCAAACACTGATAATCCGTTTGTGTAGACTGTTCATGACGCATTAGATGGCAAGTCAGTTTCAGCATTGATGTCTACAGGACAGAGTGGATTGGATACTGATCTTATCAGAGACATCTTTGATGAAAGGGATGTAAATTTGATACAATCAATTCCCATTAGAAATACATAAGCTGATTCATGGTACTGGAAACATGAAAAAATGGGAATGTATTCAGTGAAAAGTGCATACAATGCATTGCAGAATGATAGAGAAGACCACAGTTTGAGTGACAACTCAGGTTTTCGGAGAATCATATGGAACCTCAAAATTCCTAAGAAAATCAAAATCTTTATTTGGAGAACAGTATGTGATTGTTTATCAACGAAGGAACAACTTCAGATGAGAAGGGTAGCAGTTAACCCTTTTTGTCCTGTGTGTAACGATGAGCATGAAACAATCTTTCACTGCTTAGTGATGTGTCCTTTTGCTGTGAAATGCTGGGATTATAAAGAATATGATGTAGTTCGTGAGTCGTATGCAAACTTCAAGCAGTGGCTGGCAGTCGTGATACAGAATAATAGAAAAGAGGATGTGGCAAGAATTTGCATGATTTGCTGGAGTTTGTGGAAGAATATAAATGATGTTGTCTGGAATCAAAGGAGTATAGATTCTTTAGAACTGGTAAAATCAGCATAACTCTTTATTAATCAAGGGAGAAGTGCACAAGACAGGTCATTTGACAATTATCTTGGGTTCATGACTCAGCAGATGACAAAGAGCACTGAGAGCGACCACCGGAAGGTATGATTAAGATTAACACTGATGGTGCTTTGTTTGAGGATTCTAACACATATAGTTACTCCATGATAGCAAGAAATCATTCAGGTGAGTTAGTAGAAGAAAAGTCATGTTGTCGACAAGGAAATGTTAATCCAGAAATGGCCGAAGTATTGGGTATAAGAGAGGCACTCAGTTGGCTTAAGAAGAAGGAGTGTACCGGTGCAGTAGTGGAGACCAACTGTCTTGTAATGGTCCAAGCAATTAGGAGTTCGGCAGTCACTCTTTCATACCTGGGAAGAGTAGTTAAAGATTGCAAGTCCTTACTAGTTTCATTAAAAGAACGTAATGTTACGTTAAATTTTGTAAAATGTTATGCGAACAAAATTGCTCACTATGTAACGAAAAACTCTAGTTCTCTAGCTGAACGTATTTGAAAAGGAGGCGATGCCATTCCAATTTTTCATCATGTAATGTTGGATGATTTGAGATTTTAATGATAATTTTTTTTGGCAAAAAAAAAAAACCTTGAGTAAAAATCTGAAAATTTATAATACCGTATTGGCCCGCACCTGTCAAATCTCTCCCTGTCCATTATTTTATCAACATCTCACCAGCTCATCACAAGAAAACATTCCTGGCATTGCTTTTACCTAATACACCTACACAAAATAACAATTTAAAAAACACCACAACTATTACTGTTTTATAACCTAAATTAATTAGTCAATGTAATTAACATTTTATAAACACTCATTAAAAGATTCTAACGGCTCTTGCGTTAATTAATCATACACAGACAATACACAACATATATAAAAGCATGCTTCAACCCCCACACTATCTCTATTTCCACGCTTTATATACTTACACCTATACTTACACATTTTCTCTTTTTTCCCAACCCTTATTTCACTTTTTGTTAATCAGAGCTAGGGTTTTACGTTACAATTGAACATTGATTGATCTCAATTGCGTTGATTTTCGATGGTTTTGAGTGGAATTTAGGGGTTTAGAGAGTAGTAGAGGTGTTTAATTGAAGAGATTAGCAGCTTAATTGAAGCAATGTCGAGTTCAGATTTGCCGATGAGTCCTCAATTGGAGCAGATCCACGGTGAAATTCGTGACAATTTTCGTGCTCTCGCGTATGCCCCTTTTTTGTTATACTGTTAAATCTCTCCCTCTCCCTCTCCCTCTCCCTCTCTCTCTCTCTCTCTCTCTCTCTCTCTCTCTCTCTCTCTCTCTCTCTCTCTCTCTCTCTCTCTCTCTGAGATCACGAAGTGATATATGTTATAATCTCTCTCTCTCTCTCTCTCTCTCTCTCTCTCTCTCTCTCTCTCTCTCTCTCTCTCCTTTGTTGTGTGTGTGAGTTGCATATGGTTATTGTGAAAGGCGGATCTGGTAGTATTACTCTTCTAGTCAATACACAAGCAGTTTTAGGCTTGTATGTATAATACATGTGCTTGTTAAGTGCAATTTATTGATTGATTAGGTGTTTAACAATGTATGATTTGAAGTGCTCCAGTTATGTTGTGATATATTGATTATACGTTAAAGTCAAGTTACAAATACAGCACATCGACCTAATGCTTTCAAATTAGGCTCCCAGCTCTAATGTTAATTTGTATGAAATGTTTAACATGTAGCTATTTCACTCAGTTGGATACTAGTCTGTGATCGATTGTCTAATTCGTATTCATTTAGTTGGATATTTGTTGAATTTTTTAAGTTGTGAAGTTCGTTATTGGTGTTGGGTAGCATGTGAATTTGAGGTGTCTGAGGTGTAGTATTTTAGTGTAAGCTCTGACTATTGTGCTCCATTGGTCCTATGATAGGGTCCCCTTTTCTCTCTGGATCTTGTGTTTTATACTGATTGATCAGCTGACAGTTGTTATGTGACGTGATACTCATGTGAGGTTGGGTAATTCACTCCTAGGGGTAAGATTGTCATGCAACTGTGCGTGCATGGGTGGATCACATGTCATACACTCGTTTTAGTTTGTAAGGGCAAAGTATATCCATCTGGGTGATGCAGTACTGACTAACTGTAAGATAACTAAAATATATAGGATTTTAGGTAGAAGAGACGGCATGGAAAAAAAGGGCAGCTATATGAAGTGTATACCTTTTAGGTTAAATCTAGCTACTTAGTTTAGCCGTAAATTTTTAGTGATACTTGATGCTTGATGTTACTCATATACTCATTCCTCTAGCTTCCAGGCTTACCGTACATATACCCTTTTTGTCATTAAATAACAATTATCTGATGGATCTTTCTTGTTGCAACTAATGTTGACTTGTGTCTTTTTATTCTGTTATATTGCTCATGTAGTAATGGCTTCCAGAAGTTGGATAAGGTTAAAGACTCCAATAGGCAAAGCAAGCAGCTGGAAGAACTAACCGGGAAAATGAGAGAATGTAAAAGGTATGTTTTCTTTTTGGTGTCCCAGTTGTTTACATGTTATGTTGTTCAGTATTCTCAGGGTGACTTCGTAGGACCATGAGACCAACCAGAAATGTCACTTTGTTCTATATGCTGCAAGATATTTAACTTGTTGAAGCTTAAGCTCAGTGTAAAAGCAACACCTTTCCATCGTTATTGGGTGTTTACGGGCAAAATATAGATTTAGTTGGGTTCGGGTTAGAGTCGTCAGAAATTGGGTATTGTGTAAATAAATTACCCTAACTATATGATCTATATAATATATGGGTAAAAACGGGTCTAAGATGTGCAGTTTTAGGTTTACCCATTTTCTTTATGGGTTAATGAGCTATTTCAGCACTGTACACTGTACAGTACATAAACTTTCAGTTGGGTTACCAGCCCAAAAAAGTTTTCGGTCAAACACTTGAACAATAAAAATATTTCAAACAGATTACTGCCGTTTCGTTCCGTTAAATGCACTAACGGACTGCTGATGTGGACGCTGACTTGGCTGACGTGTACTACAATTCTATCACTTAACTTTATATCAATTTTCAATTAGGATACCATTCAATTTATATGTTTATAAGTGTATTTAAAGAATAATAATTTTCCCTACGTTGCCTTGCTGCCACTGTTTGTGGATCACTTGAAATTTTCACGTTCTTTCTTTTTGGTTTCGCCACTACCTCATCACCGAAATTCACTGGCCTAAAGGCTGCTGCTCGGTATATCATTTCCTTCATCTGTGCTATAGCCTCAGAATCAGGCTCCTCGAGAGCACAATTAGCAGTAGCCAGTGAATTATTGCTATTAGGCTGTTCAATTTGTAATATTTTTAGGATGATTAGAATTTAATTAAATTCAAAATTGAACATACCCATTCAATTTATCTGTTTATAAATCGATACATGCGAACAAATATTTTACGATATCATATATTTTTTCAAACCAAAATGTATTTTTTTTTTGAATTTGTAAATTTTTTCGGATGATTAGAATTAAATTTAATTTAAAGTTGAACATACTCATTCAATCACATAACATACCCCTTGAAAGTTTTCTTTGAAATGGTAATTATTTTCGGATGATTAGAATTTAGTTTAATTTAAAATTTAACATACCCACTCAATTTATATCTTTATAAATTGATACATACGAACAAATATTTTAAGATATCACATTTTTTCAATCCAAAGTGTAATTTTTTTAATTTGTAATTTTTTCGGATAATTAGAATTTAATTAAATTCAAATTTTAACATACCCATTCAGTTTATATGTTTTTTCAACAAATATTTTTAAAAAATTCAGTTCAAATTTTAACTGAAAGTTTTTTCGTTCAGTGACCTAATTGAAAGTTTTTTCATTCAGTGACCTAATTGAAAGTTGATCAGTATTTTAACGGCGCTCCGTTAAAGTCAAACCAATTTTAACGGCAGTGAAAATTTATGACTGTACAGTGTTGCGATTGAAAATAATTGTTACTTAAATTATGCGATTGAAAGTTTATGTATTGTACAGTACTGAAATAGCTCATTAACCCTTTTCTTTATTATGTTAATATTGTGTTGTAGAATCAAATATTATTATAGTGAATATATTATTGACATACATGACACATGATACACACATGTATATAAGTTGGGTGCATAAATTTATTTACTTTAAATGTATATTGGTATATATAATAGAATATGTAGGCATGTGAAGACATGATATATACGCAGCTATATACATAAATAGACGTGATATATATGCCTATATGAACGTTTATACATATACATGTATAGAAATAATAAATAGAAATATTTAAAATAGGTATAACCAAATTTATACCATCTCTGAAAAATGAATCACCCAAAACTCTACAGGCATGATGGTCAGGTCAGTTCGGGTTAATGTTTTTGTCCCCATATTAATAAATGGGATATGCTTGGCATGCATAGTTTGTTGCCACCTCTAGTATGTACTTGCAGTCTGAACGAAGTTTGTGCTTGATAACACATTTTGTGTGCATGTTATTTGCCTAGGACCTGTCGAGACTTTTGCCTGTACTGCTTTTGAACAATTGTTAGTAATGCAACTATATTTTGTATTCAGGTTAATTAAAGAGTTTGATCGTGAAATAAAGGACGAGGAGGGTCGAAACCCTCCTGAGGTTAACAAACAACTTAATGATGAGAAGCAATCGATGGTAAGCTCCTCAAAAACCCATTTATCTGCAAGTTGCTTGATGTATAATATCAAATTGTTGCTAATTGTGATACTGTGAACTAAGTTATATTCTTTTGGAAAATAAAAATGAAAATTATTAATCACCAATAAGTTTTTCTTGGAAAGTTAATTTATGTCATTTATTTTTCATGTAAATAGTCCAATTTTGCTAAGACCAAGTTTGAGTCGTACGTATTGGGGGCTTGATATTGTGGTGAGGGAAACAGGGAACTGCATCCGACGAAACAGCTTTTATGCATATGTTCAACACTTAAAGTATTTTAGCCTGGAAATATTGAGGATTCAAAATTTAAATATTGATGAACAAATTTTGCTTTGGGAATTAGAAATTTGTGTTATCAAAATGTCCATTAAATATTAGCAATTCAAGCTTTTCAACTGACCTATATCTTCTTTTTCTTTTTGGTCCTCTACCTTTGTAGATCAAGGAGCTGAATTCATATGTTTCCTTGAGGAAAACGTAAGTCCATTTACTGATTCTATTGTTTCTCAAGAAACCCAGACCCTGCTCTACGAGCAGGTCACACTGGGTATGTTTGGCTTCAAGAAAACAAGTTCAGAGTTATTACTATATCATGTGATCATTAAATGAATTATTTAATATGTACTGCCTTTTCATGTTTAAATAAATCTAAATATCTAAATGTCTAATCTATCCTGATTCACTTGTTATTGGGATAGTGTCTGTTGCATGGCTGGTTATTGTGCGTCAAATGCCATCCATCTTTCCTGCATAGCACCTGTTGATCTGCACGGTATCTAATAGAAGGATATATGCACTCATGGTGTTTCAGTCCTTACACGGTTATTGTCTTGTATTATAATTTATAGCAGTTGTTGATATTTAAATTATAAGTAATAAAAAGTCAAAAAAAAACACTGTAATTTAGATCATTCCAGCGACCTGAAAATTCCAAATAGAACAATATTCAAGCAAGTGCAAACATGCAATGCAATATTGAAGCGAAGTTTCATGCTTCTATTAAGATGTGATAAATACAATGAAGTTATAGCATGTAGGGGTGTAATCGAGCCGAGCCGAGCCGAACACTGCCAGGCTCGAGTTCGAGCTCGACTAAAAAGTTCGGGCTCGAGCTCGGGCTCGAGCTCGACCGAGCCTTCAATTTCAAGCTCGAAGCTCGGCTCGTAAAAAGTTCGATATGTTCGAGTTTGGCTCGAAAGCTCGAATCGATATCACCACATATTGACAAAAGCTCGAATGTGACAGGTTCGACTCGAGTTCGACTCGATTATATGGCTCGAGTTCGACTCGATTATATATATAAAATATATCTAAATACTAAATATTTATGAAAATATATATTTATAATATAAAACACTAAAAATAATAAAGGCTCGATTAGGCTCGCGAACCTAACGAGCCGAGTAATTTGAAGCTCGAGCTCGGCTCGGTAAATAATTCGAATAGCTCGAGCTCGAGCTCGGCTCGATTATTACCGAGCCGAATTCGAATATTTTCCGAGCCGAGCTCGAGTAGCTCACGAACTGTTTGACTCGTTTACACCCCTAATAGCATGTGACAGAAGAACCTCTTGAGTCTTGACCCCTATGATGGACCATAAGTTCTTTTGATTGTACTGTACCGATGGCCATGTCGTTGATGCATAATGCCAGTGTATTTTATTAGTGAAATGGTAACTAGAGACGAAGTTTGGTTGTAGGGCGCTATTCAGTCAATAGTTGCATTCTCATTTTCATTCTAGTCCTATGTATGTCATCTTTTTGGTACACTTTCATCAAGTTATTACATTTTATTACTGTACAGGTATATGAGCAGTCTTGGCAATAAGAAAGTTGAACTTTTTGATTCGGGAGTAGGTCCTAGTGAACCTACAGCTGAAGACAATGTTCAAATGGCATCAAGTAAGATTGCTTTTTGAAGAAACCTATATCATGTCTATGTCTATATGGCAAATTGAAAGCAATATACCCAAAAAATAAAATTAAAAAATCCTCAATGCAGTAATGATTGGTTAGGCTGTTAAACCAATTCTAATCGATAATAGTTATCCCGATTCCAGTTCTTAAATTTTGTTCAGCTATTTTGTTAGTGAACAACGTACATTTTTTTCATCGAGACATTGATAATCTGAAGGTACAATAGTCTAGTTAGGTCTTTAAAAATGTCAATAACCCAGCCAACCCGAACCATTCCTACTAGTTGCCTTGAATTGTAAGCAATGCCTGTTTATTCCTTGTTATATGTGTTGAATATTCTGAACCTTGCAGTTAAATTTGTTGCATATTTGGTTACAGTAGCTAACATGCATCAGCTGCTTTGTAGCAATGTCGAACCAGGAGCTTATTACTGCTGGGAATAAGACGATGGATGAGACTGATCAGGCCATAGAACGTTCGAAACAGGTAAATTTGTTAGCTTATGATGTCCTGAATAGTTACTTGGTGTCAAATCATCATCTAAGCTTTTAAGTTCCACAGGTGGTTCATCAAACTGTTGAAGTAGGAACACAGACTGCTTCTACCTTAAAGGGACAGGTGAGTAGGCATAACTAGTCCTCTCCAATCTCCAAAGCTATGTCTTCTCCTTATTTTATTATGGACTTTGTGTAATTCCTGTTTTCAAATATTTTTAGACTGACCAAATGGGGCGTATAGTTAATGAACTGGATACAATCCAGTTCTCTATCAAGAAGGCATCACAGCTTGTAAAGGAGATCGGTAGGCAGGTAGCTATTTTTTTCCCGAGCAGATCACATCACCCTGATGCATTTTATTTGCTACAGACCAACATTTAAATTTTTTCAGGTGGCCACTGACAAATGCATTATGCTTTTTCTATTTCTGATCGTCTGTGGTGTGGTCGCTGTAATCGTCGTGAAGGTAAATTCCTTTTAAAATCTATTTATTAACTGTGTAGGTCCTTTATTGTTGTTTATGTCAGCATAGTATTGCAAGGCCTTCAACTGTTCTTAAGCTTGCTTTTACATATCCTGCTACTTGTGCTTTTGCATATCATTATAACTTATAAGTTGTTCAAATGCTCAATAAAATTTGCCTTATCTTCTAACACAGATTGTAAATCCCAACAACAAAGACATCAGGGACATCGGATTGGCTCCCCCAGCTCCTACAGCGCGGAGACTTTTGTATTTGAAGAGCGGAAACTATCTAGTATAAATCATTTGTGACAGAGAGGATGCTCTTTTTTCCGGCCAATTGGTTTTCTGACATTGCAAGAAGAGTAGAGATGGGAGCAACTGCTGTGTACCGTCTGGGATTATTTTCAACGTTACCCGAGATGAGATGTGAATATCCTGTGTGAATTTTTTTATGTAAATCATTTTTAGGTTTGTTTCTATACTTATTTTTTTGCACCGACCTGGAAGCCAAGGTTCACTTTGTAAACTATTCCAAAGAATGTAGTGCTAGAAAAACTACACTATTGCTGAATGTCATTTATACATCCCCTGCAATATGTTGTTCAAAATGAAGTGCAATCATAAATTCGTTGCTTATACTTGAAAAGTATTTGCATAGTTCTCAGTTGCCCATTTGCCTTCAATTCTCATTAAATTTTTGGATCAGTTTGCACATTTGCCTAAAATTCTTTCCAGCCTTCCCATTTTGCAATTATTTCATACGTTCAGAGATCACTCACAAACAAGGGGTAGTTCTAGTTATTCAATAATTTTTCATGTTCATAGGTGCAATTCAAACATAAGGAAAAGAATGCAGTATATCTGTGGCCAAGGAAT
Organism: Heracleum sosnowskyi; assembly: GCA_030848705.1. Taxonomy (NCBI): domain Eukaryota; kingdom Viridiplantae; phylum Streptophyta; class Magnoliopsida; order Apiales; family Apiaceae; genus Heracleum; species Heracleum sosnowskyi. Next base: position 112,506,882 of record CM061240.1, on the reverse strand, counting down.
ACTATATAGGCATGTGTAATTGTGGCTGGAGGGCAAAATGGTAATAGATCACTATGTATCTATGTTGAGAAGGTTACATCGGCTGCTGCAGCCTTAGAAACACCACATGAAATAATCTGAACATACGTTGGAAAATAAGTTTTGTGCATAGCTCATGGAGAGACGATGACGCTCTAGCATTCTGCAACATGTATAACATTACAAGCCAGTGGCTCATATTTGCAAGTAAAATAAAGTCTGATGTTAGTCGATATATGTGCCATTATAGTGAGGCATCTCGGCTGCTTAGCTGCGTGCGTCCAATATGAGACAATCTCGACGATGAAATTAGAGGCGACTCTAAATCTAAATTCAGATCGGAAACAGAGTTAACTCCTCTGCTAGGTCTCCCGTTATCAGCATTGCTGTTATCTGGTGTATATATATCATACAACTTTTTCTCTACCTTCCAGTCCTGGAGCAAAAAACACAGATGTAGCTAAGCAACAAGTCTTTAACATACAAAGAGAAATGAACAATGATAAGCAGCCCTAAGACATCATCTAATTCATCAACTAACCTTTGTATTTCTTTCCTGAATTTCTTCGAGAGAGAGTTGAGATGAGTGAGATTCCTTAATTTTAATGTAGTTGTACATGACTACGCCACATAGTGCTGCAAAAAGCAAGAGATAGGAATTTAAGCTCAGGCATAGTACAAATGTTACCACAAAAAATTATTTCTGGCGTCTTCAATTAAAAGACAAAGTACCTATTGCATATCCAGTGATGTTCAGTCCACTTATAGTAGATTCCGGAAATATTATGGTTGAAAGGCCAATTAGTATCCAGTCCTTCAGAACACCAGCAACTCGGAAGGTCACTGCTCCAGTTCTACCGATCACTAGGAATATTGAAAAATTTAACGCCAAAGCACACAATGCATTGGATAAAAAGATCCAGTAATTAAACTGAATCTGTGGAACTTCCATCCCAGGCTGCTCCAAGAAGTACCATGGTACAAACAAAAACGCAAAACTGCAAATCATTAATGTGCAAGTTAATGATTGTGTAAGAGTCCATACAGGCGTATTACAAATAAGATTATGAGAACAAGGTAGTGTCATAATAAGATCGGTCATATGAACAGCTCTGAAGGATCAATGTTCAGCATAACATTTCCACTGTTTATAACGATCATCACTTAATCAATACAGAGAGATTCTTTAAAAAGAACAAAACTTGCCTGCATGGAGCTATGTAGTATAAACTTGTAATCGGATTTAGAGTTAAACCCTTCTTTTGCAGAAGGACTTGTGTTAGAACTAGCCTCAGAGCTTCTGCAAAGATCCCTGTAACCTGGTAAGTTGTACCAATCACATTAAAATGGATTTCCCCGTAAGAGGAAATGACAACTCCAGCACTGACCAGCATCATGTTTAAGAATACGTCCCATCTTAACTTATCAGTGCCACACAAAACAGCCACAAAAAGTGTCGCCACTGGCACTGTAAAACCCAGAATCTAAAATTAAACAACTATCCATCACACTTGCTTGTTTAAGCAAATTACATGAATTAAAGTGTGTCATACTCAAAGCTTTAAGCATCTGAATGAAGGCCACGGATATATGCAAGAAAGCAGTGTTACCAAACCTGTCACAAGAGAAGAAGTGCAAGTGAATGTTATTGATTGTGATTTAGAATGTGCAAAGAACCGAATAACAAAGCTATTCTAATACATTCAAATTCTCGTAATTTCCTGCCAACTAGTAGTATAAAGGATCAGGGATAGACATTATTTTCAGACTGCCGTAACATCTTGTCACCTTGAACTTCTTTTGTTGGTTTACAATTCTCTCTTGCTTAATTTATAGTGTTTATATTATGATGAGTTGATGATAGGATCTATAGTTGCTTGAGTACTTACCAAAGACTTGATGCAAAGAAGGCACTTATTGGAACCACACATGTCGCATATCTGCGTCATCAATCAAAAGACAAGCAAAAAGAATAAATATCCTATCTGATAAAGTTAAAGAGAGATGAGGGAAATACTACTATAAATAGGTGTTTTCAAGAAAAAAGGTATGTCTTACATTTCAAATGTCATTTTTACAGGTGAGACAACCTGTCAAAACATTAAGAAAAAACTTAACTCGTACTAAATCACAGATCACATGAACACCACAAATATGAGAACAATATCCTCTTGATATTCAAGGCAATAGAAAATATGCAGATGTCCAGAACTGAATCTTTTTATACCACAAACAAGTAATACCTTAAAAACACGAATGAGAAAGAATGCTACAGCTCCAGAAAATCCCATATGAATCATGGTAAGTGTTATTGGAAATGGAAAATTGAAGTACTTGGGGGAGAGAACCCACTGCAACAAAAATTTGTCAGATAATAAAAGGTTGGTCATTGATCTCCATGATACAAATGCAAAGAAGGTACACTCAAACTCGAGTTTCAGTGGTGATCATGTAGCTTCTATACCAGAGTTAGGAAAGACAATTATATATCAGGTAATAAAATTAAGGTACTTAAGAGAGAAAACTAGCTGCAAGAAGATTTCATCAGATAGTAATGGTTGCCTATTGATCTTCATAATAAATATAGGAAAAAGGTACTGAACGGTTCCAGTTTCAGTGGGAGTTTTTATATCAGAGTTATAAAAGACAATTAGTGTATCAGATAATAAAACTGAAGTACTTACAAGAGAGAACCCACTGCAGAAAAGATTCATCAGATAATAAAAGCCTGATGATTGATCTCCGTAATAAAAATGGAAAGAAGGTACATTATGGTTCCAGTTACAATGTGATCTCATTAGCTTTTATATCGGAGTTATTAACGACATCAGCGCAATGAAATCAGGTATTAACCATGCGAAAAGTTTAACAATTAATTTATTTTCTCTCTGTTCTTCCGTAGAGCATTGCATTTACAGGAAAATATGGTCACAAAATAATAATAGTAAATAAGACTGAAAAAGGAGAGGCTTTTATATCTACAAAATATCTCTTTGAATTAAGTTTGAAAGAGGAATAACTCAGCTCTATGCTTCATTCACAATCAAATTGAATATTTTTCCATAAAAAGACGTCCTGATTGTACCTATAAGTCTATAACCACTACTAAATAGACTCTTTGGACATTAGCAGGCGTGCTCATCGTATCGTTTGAAGCACAGATTTCTCTTCAAAGGTTTACCAAATTTCGAATCCGAAGCAGAAGTGATCAGATAGTTAATAAGCTGAGCCAAACAAAAAATATAGTAAAATAAAGTGCATTACCTTGTTGTACAATATAACTCCAGATGAGAGCAGAATGTAGATTAAGAGGTACAGATAGGTGAAAAGAATCGACTTGTTTATCGTCATCTTGTTGGTCTCTTCAAAAAATGTATCACTAACAGCTTTCTCAGTATTCACCAAAACCAGAGAGTGTCGGATC